>OY730197.1:104021872-105301872 GCA_963422505.1 Pseudognaphalium luteoalbum
ATGGTGAAGACCCAGCTGGTCTCTTGCCAGGGTTCCTCGGTACATGAACCCTACCCGTAGAAATCCGTCGTAAGATACGCTTAAAGCGTCTGGGATCTGAAATCTGTATACCATCTAAAGCAGTTGGTGGGGGCACATCACCCTCAGAATCGGGTGGTGTGGGCCCACCATCATCATCATCAGCCGCATCGACATTCTCAACCTGGTCAATGTCATCCAAATCCTGAGGGACCTCCGTATCAACCAGGTCATCCTCATTCATCGGAGGGATCATGACGTCCTCAAAACCGTCATTCGGTGGCGCAACATAGTTTTCATTCACTATGTGCCCAAACAGCTCTCGATCGGCCAAAATCTATTCACCCTTTGGCGCTAATTTGCAATCGTTGAAGACGCGTAGAAGCATGGGCGTCGGAACCAAAAGTGATCGTTTATCAGGAGCGATATCGAGATTCAAATCGTTCAACAGCAGCTGCACAAACTGTGGATATTGCAGCCACTTATCCTTCCCTGCCCTAATGTTTTCAACCATGTTGCCAAAGATGTATCCGCTAAAGTTATACGGCTTGTTGTAGACCAAAGCTAACATCAGAGATACAGTCAAATGACTCGCAGCATCATATCCTCCTTTCCTCGGAGATAGGCAGACAATCACGATGTGACATAAGTATCTCCAAACCCGGCATAGATATTGTTTCTAGAAATCTGAAAGCTGATTTGCCGGATACCCCATTCTCTGCAAACCACCATAGATAAAATTTATCTCAAACATAGTTGGCATGGTATGGTTATCATTGAATTGGAGAACCCGACGAATAGAATTCTCGGTGATCTCAATCTCCACACCAAACATCTTGGAAACAATTCTCGGGACGTCACCCTGAGTTCGAATAAAAGCATGATCATAGAACTCTTCGATCTGATTCATGTAGACCGGAGTAGATGCAGTGATAGCATAATGAATCCTCGATCGTCTTAAGAACTCAATCATCGGTCTGAACGGAGCCGAGTTCGCATGCGTGGATTCCAACAAAGCTGTAATATTGTGACGGGTGTTGGTGCGGCGATAGTAGTTTTGTAAAGCAGCCATCTGTAAGCTAAAATACGAAACAGAAATAACCAGGAACGTTATAGAATTAGCACAAACACGCAAACCTAATAAACAAAATTATGTTTTAGGCGTCACTTAGAAAGTGAGGCGTAAACACTACCGACACTTAGGAAGTGTCACAGAAAATAGTGTTCAAAATCAGAAATCAAGTATAGCGTCACTTAGGGTAAGTGACGCTATCATGCGTCACTGGTGTATGTGACGTTGCCTAATCATGCGTCATTAGATACGACACTTAAGAAGTGTCGGATCAAAATTATGCATCATTTAGCATAGTGACGGTAACCTAGTGAGTCACTTAGGAAGTGACGGTATAAGTGTCGGTATAGACAAGGGCGTCACTAAGTGAGTCACTTAAGGGAGTGACGCATAAATGGGCGGCACTCGGATGAGTGACGGGCTAACAATTAATACATGCAAATGCATCACTAGGAGAGTCACTTAAGAAGTGATGCAGTAATAGGTGTCACTGAAGAAGTGACGGTATGGGTTCTAAATTACCAAGTAGCGTCACTTGCTGTAAGTGACGCATGAAGTGACGCAACGATGAAGATCATCGTGTCACTGTTCATTTCAGAAATCATAAGAAACCAAATTTGGAGTTTTTGAAAACCGTAGTTACCACAATGTGCGCATGATAGAAACGAGTAAAATGCACCAATTATTAACAGAAAACATTAACAAATTAATCCCCAAATCGTGTGATTTCTTCGAAACCTAAAACCCGTAACCCTAAATTACGATTAAAGCATGAATACAGAAAGATAAAGGTTAAAAGTAGTACCAATAGATGCGTATGAGTGAGGGGAACAAGAATATCACGAGCTAATGCCCAACCCAAGCTTGACAAATCACGAACAGATCGACAAGCACGCACAGAGGAAGTGACGCAAAGACATAGGAAGTGACGGTATGTCAGAAGAAGTGATCTAATTGAATGTGTAAAGTGGTGAGGTTGAGTGTCGTTTGAAAGGGTATTTATACGAAAACCCTAATATGCGTCACTCAACCCGGCACTTGTAGCGTAGCTTACCCCGACACTTACAGCGTCACTAATGAAAGTGACGCAGTATCGTATGCGTCACTAGTAGCGTCACTCATGAAGTGACGCATCAGGCACTTTTAGTGAAAAGTTTGCAATTTTATCGATCTTTGTGTTGTGATTTCGGTACTCAAATTTGTGTTGTGATTTCCCCTTGTCGTGGATCTAGATGATTGATGACAGTGATTGTAAGACGGAATCAAACAATCACACGAATAACTTTTAATCACAAACCGAAAACAAGTAAACGAATCAAATATGATGTTGTATTGATAAACATAACCGATTAGATTGTTTACAATGTTGTAATTTCGACAAATGGTGCTAGGGTTTCGTCAACCCTAGCCAAAAACCCGTAGGTTTGTATTTATACTAAACCAAAACCGGCAGACATGCGTCACTTGGCCAATGTCGCATGTGGCCACCTTCATGCGTCACTTACCTAAGTGTCGCTATGCGTCACTTTGGCAAGTGTCGCCTAAACCAAAACTTAAGTGTCGCTAGGTTCAAAATCTATATTTCTATTAAACGACTAATCGACACTTTACAACTCGATAGACCAACTGACAGACAAACTGATATGCATCAACAAACTCCCCCGTGTCTTCAGCTTGGTCTTCAAAAAATCTTCAAGAATCTTCAAAGTCTTTTATCAAACCTAACCCGCAGGAAACTTCCCATCTGCGTGTATTCCATAAGTAACACAAACTTCAACAACTTTCTGAAATTGTCCTGCAAGCTTCTTGTTGAATTCATTGTTCTCATTTACCCGAATCCTATTATCGAAGAGTTTTCTTAAATCTTTTTCATGAAGGTTTATCAAACTCATAAGATCAAAAACTCGAAATGAAATCTTTTTCAAATTCCAAATACCCCCAAATTCTAGCTGCGGCTCTGAATCATGAACGAATACTATCACCGCTTCACCAGTATGTGGATCAAGTTCCCAATAAACAAATCTTCGTAGAAAATTATACGGAACCTGCTCCAGAGGTATTTCGGTCAGAGAGTCAGCCGGTGGATAATGAACTTTAACCATAGGGCGACCTGTCGTGGGATCCAACTTCTTCTTGTATGTATACTTTGTTCCCAGCGTCGGTTTCAACTTATTGTATCTTTTAGTTCTAACCTCTTGACGCAATGTCCTCTGAATGTAGTTAGCATAATCATCATTTACAAGATTAATCAAGTTTAACTGACCAAACCTGTTGATCTCCCCCTTTGGTAGTGTACTCAATTGATTGAATCTCAGTTTGAAATACTGAATACCATCCATTCTGTTAATCATAATCATTCTTTGACGAACCTTCCAACTCTTAATCAAATCGGTATAATCTCCGCGAACCTTGTAAGTTTTGCAATACACAGGCACTAGTTTTGCAGATCTACCTTGAGGCTACCATTGCTTATTCCTTTCTGTTCTTTCTTCAGCAGTTTGACTTTTAGATGCCTCTTGAGTTGGCTGTACTGATGCAGAATCCTGAGCAGGCGCTGCATGAGTTGAACTAGATTCTCCATGAGAAGTTTTAGCAGGCCCCTCATCATCACTCGAATCTGTCTCAATAACAGGTGCATCATCGTAATGCTCATCTGAGCCCAAATGTTCGTCATCAACCAACACATCATCATCCATGTCAAATACATACCCTTGTTCAGTCTCCGAACCAGTGTCATTAACCATCCTCTGAATATATGATAAATCAACAAACGAATAGTCAACAGCTATCGGTCTCGGCTGGCTCGGAATGTCATCAACAGAGAAATAATCCAAACAGACATTTTCATTGATTGTTGAATCAAGATTTACATTTTCAGATTATGGGGGAGGCGTTACATTTGTTTCCAAGGTACGCTGACCTTCCTCCCCCGAAACAACCGTAACAGACTCCAACTCTAGTAATCTAGAATCTAACTCAGACACCTGTAGCTTTAACTCATCCACCTGTGCAGCTTTAAGCTCTAAATCCTTGATCTGAGAATCCTGAGCTGCAATAATCTCGTTCTGATCATCAAAGTGTTTGCTTAATTGCTCCATTTGCCTCAAGAGCTGTTGAATAGATGGGAGCTGTGGCGGTGGTGATTGTTGTGGAGATTGTTGTTGTTGTTGTTGAGGCGTTCGCTGACCAGATTCCTGAATAACAATTCCTGTTCTCTGGGGTCTCCTCAAAGGTAAATCTGAATAGGATGGTGAAGACCCAGCTGGTCTCTTGCCAGGGTTCCTCGGTACCTGAACCCTCCCCGCAGAAATCCGTCGTAAGATACGTTAAAGCGTCTGGGATCTGAAATCTGTATACCATCTAAAGCAGTTGGTGGGGGCACATCACCCTCAGAATCGGGTGGTGTGGGCCCACCATCATCATCATCAGCCGCATCGACATTCTCAACCTAGTCAATGTCATCCAAATCCTGAGCGACCTCCGTATCAACCAGGTCATCCTCATTCATCGGAGGGATCACGACGTCCTCAAAACCGTCGTTCGGTGGCGCAACATAGTTTTCATTCACTATGTGCCCAAACAGCTCTCGATCGGCCAAAATCTGTTCACCCTTTGGCGCTAATTTGCAGTCGTTGAAGACACGTAGAAGCATGGGCGTCGGAACCAAAAGTGATCGCTGATCAGGAGCGATATCGAGATTCAAATCGTTCAACAGCAGCTGCACAAACCGTGGATATTGCAGCCACTTATCCTTCCCTGCCCTAATGTTTTCAACCATGTTGCCAAAGATGTATCCGCTAAAGTTATACGGCTTGTTGTAGACCAAAGCTAACATCAGAGATAGAGTCAAATGACTCGCAGCATCATATCCTCCTTTCCTCGGAGATAGGCAGACAATCACGATGTGACATAAGTATCTCCAAACCCGGCATAGATATTGTTTCCAGAAATCTGAAAGCTAATTTGCCGGATACCCCAATCTCTGCAGACCACCATAGATAAAAGTTATCTCAAACATAGTCGACATGGTATGGTTATCGTTGAATTGGAGAACCTGACGAATAGAATTCTCGGTGATCTCAATCTCCTCACCAAACATCTTGGAAACAATTCTCGGGACGTCACCCTGAGTTCGAATAAAAGCATGATCATAGAACTCTTCGATCTGATTCATGTAGACCGGAGTAGATGCAGTGATAGCATAATGAATCCTCGATCGTCTTAAGAACTCAATCATCGGTTTGAACGCAGCCGAGTTCGCATGCGTGGATTCCAACAAAGCTGTAATATTGTGACGGGTGTTGGTGCGGCGATAGTAGTTTTGTAAAGCAGCCATCTGTAAGCTAAAATACGAAACAGAAATAACCAGAAACGTTATAGAATTAGCACAAACACGCATAACCTAATAAACAAAATTCTGTTTTAGGCGTCACTTAGGAAGTGAGGCGTAAGCACTACTGACACTTAGGAAGTGTCACAGAAAATAGTGTTCAAAATCAGAAATCAAGTATAGCGTCACTTAGGGTAAGTGACGCTATCATGCGTCACTGGTGTATGTGACGTTGCCTAATCATGAGTCATTAGATACGACACTTAAGAAGTGTCGGATCAAAATTATGCATCATTTAGCATAGTGACGGTAACCTAGTGAGTCACTTAGGATGTGACGGTATAAGTGTCGGTATAGACAAGGGCGTCACTAAGTGAGTCACTTAAGGGAGTGACGCATAAATGGGCGGCACTCGGATGAGTGACGGGCTAACAATTAATACATGCAAATGCATCAGTAAGAGAGTCACTTAAGAAGTGACGCAGTAATAGGCGTCACTGAAGAAGTGACGGTATGGGTTCTAAATTACCAAGTAGCGTCACTTGCTGTAAGTGACGCATGAAGTGACGCAACGATGAAGATCATCGTGTCACTGTTCAAACCCAGAAATCATAAGAAACCAAATTTGGGGCTTTTGAAAACCGTAGTTACCACAATGTGCGCATGATAGAAACGAGTAAAATGCACCAATTATTAACAGAAACCATTAACAAATTAATCCCTAAATCGTGTGATTTCTTCGAAACCTAAAACCCGTAACCCTAAATTACGATTAAAGCATGAATACAGAAAGATAAAGGTTAAAAGTAGTACCAATAGATGCGTATGAGTGAGGGGAACAAGAATATCACGAGCTAATGCACAACCCAAGCTTGACAAATCACGAACAGATCGACAAGCACGCACAGAGGAAGTGATGCAAAGACACAGGAAGTGACGTATGTCAGAAGAAGTGACGCTAATTGAATGTGTAAAGTGGTGAGGTTGAGTGTCGTTTGAAAGGGTATTTATACGAAAACCCTAATATGCGTCACTCAACCCGACATTTGTAGCGTAGCTTACCCCGACACTTACAGCGTCACTAATGAAAGTGACGCAGTATCGTATGCGTCACTAGTAGCGTCACTCATGAAGTGACGCATCAGGCACTTTTAGTGAAAAGTTTGCAATTTTATCGATCTTTATGTTGTGATTTCGGTACTCAAATTTGAAAAGGTAATTGTAACTTGGTTAAAATCAAAAAATTAAAACTAACTTAGATTAAAATAGAGTAACACAAAAAAGAATGCAAATTTACAAATACAAAAATAACACTTTCTTTTTGATGACGGAGTTGATTTAATCTAGTTCGGGATCATATCGGAATAACATGCATTTATTAGGAACAGTAAGTGTTATTTCGATCATCAGTATATTTGTCCACTTTAAATTTACTTGGCATGCTAAAAACACTTTTTATATTAATTATTTCAAAACGATTATCAGTATATTTGTCCACTTTAAACATGTTACACTCACATCTAGGAGCTAATTTTATTATTATTCGTATGTAAATTTCGTTGTGGTTCCCACCATAGATATACATCCTAACTTAAGACATAGACCATGCTTCCATTTACAGAAAGAATATTAGAAAATCAAGTTTAAGAATCAAGTCAGCGGTGACAGGTCTGTACTTACGTACAACAGAGCGACATAGCTTGATTCAGGTTTAAGCAAAACCAGACTTGGTTAAACCATTTTGGCAACCTTGTAAGGTATCTTAATTTTAAAGACTTTGCAAGTACTTTGACTTGTGTTTGCTTAATTTTTAAGTATATATTAACAGAGACCAGGTTTATACTTACGTATAACAAAGGAAACTGCCAACATATACCCCCAAATGATATCAAATAAACTTCTTTCACGAAAACATGTCTAGCATAAGTAAGAAATTAAGACTTTTTTCATACATCTAATGATGTTATACCACTTGAAATAAACACTGATTTATTAGGCTTCTTAAGATATCTCAAAGATTTTTGCATAACACGCCTACTAATATATCGTATGATGAAGACAATGTTTATAAAAACTGTTTTCAACATGTCAGATAAATCTACTGACACATCCAAGATAAAACTTAAAATTCCATTTTGTGCATGTCACCCGATGTACTATCATATCCCAAGTTGTTTACAGACACAACTTCAACGTCTATATTAAAATATAGCAACGGTGCATTTCTTTAATACTAAAAAGTATAAAGAGTGGGTGTTGCATTTTTTTTTTAACACACATAAAAAGAGGTAAAGTACGTTCCAAGTTACAAATTACTTTTTGGCTATAAAGAACCTTAAACCAATCATGTTGATTAGTTCATCAAATCGAGTACGCGAAAAAGCTTTTGTGAAAAGTCGGCATTCTGCTTTAGGGTGTCTATATGGACAAGGTCTATCAGGTATTTTTCATAGCAATCCCGTATAAAGTGGAACCTAAGTTCAATGTGTTTAGTCTTAGAGTGCTGTACGGGATTGCATGTGTTAGATATAGCAGCAGTGTTATCTATGTGAATAGGAGTCATAGAAAGAAGTAACCCATAATCACGCAGTTGATGCTAAATCCATAGAACCTGAGATCAGCAACTCGCAGCAGCAACGTACTCAGCTTCTGCAGTTGAAAGAGAAACTGTAGTCTGTTTCTTGCACTGCCATGAGACCAATCGAGATCCGAGGAATTGGCATCCACCAGTGGTAGATTTCTTGTCTATGCTGCAGCCGCCATGATCCGAATCCGAATAGGCAGAAAGAGCGAATGATTTCTCGTTTGAATACCATAGACCAAGATTGGGTCTATGTTTGAGATAACCAAAAATTCGCTTTACCGCCTTCATGTGAGACACTTTGGGTTTGGCTTGAAAGCGTGAGTAGACGGATACCGAAAACACAATATCCGGTTGAGAGGCAGTCAAGTACATCAAAGAACCTATCATTGAGCGATAGTCCTTTTCTTTGCAATCTTCCTCATCTTTAGCAAGTCTAAGGTTGTGATTAAGTTCGATAGGAGTCCCATAGGTTTTACAATTGAGCAGGTCATATCTAGTCAACATATATTTGACATATTTTGACTGATGAATATAAATACCTTTTGCAGACTGCTCAACTTGTACACCTAAAAAGAATTTGAGCTCCCCCATCGCACTCATCTCAAACTCAGATTTCATAATCTCCTCAAAATGCTTGCACATCACCTCATTTGTAGAGCCAAAGATAATATCGTCCACATAAACCTGCACAAGTAACATATATTCTCGATCCCCAGTCTGTTCTTTTAGAATGAACAGAGTACTATCGATATTCCCTCGAACAAAACCATGCTTGATTAAGTGGGTAGTGAGCCTCTCATACCAAAGCCGCGGAGCTTGATGAAGACCATATAACACCTTGTTCAACTTGCAGACATATTCTGGATGCTCAGGGTCTTCAAAACCTGGAGGCTGTTTAACATACACATCCGTATCCACTTGTCCATATAGAACGGCACTTTTAACATCAAGTTGCTTAACACGAAACTCTTTGAAAGAAGCGAATGCAAGAAAGATACGAATAGACTCAAGTCTTGCCACAGGAGCGAAGACTTCATCATAATCCAAGCCCTCGATTTGACTAACACCTTGAACAACCAATCGAGCTTTATAACGAATCACTATATCCTGATCATCCATCTTATTTCGAAATACCCATCGAGTGCCAGTTAAGTGAGCACCTTTGGGTAACGGAACTATATCCCAAATATGCTGCTTGTTGAACTGCTGTAACTCTTCTTGCATGGCCTCGACCTAGGATGGATCTTTTAAGGCCTCATCAACCTTCTTGGGTTCAATTTGGGATAAATGACAAGAATTTATCCAAGCAACCAGATTCAACATTTCTTGATTTGGATTTTGTTTCACTTATTGCCTTGTTTGAACCGCAGCATTAGGATGAACAATAATATTATCGATGGGGTGATCCCTGTGTACACGTGTCACTGGGATTACATCTGGTGCAAGTACTAACTCCAAATTGTTCATATCCCCTTCAGTAGCGGGAACAGTGGTAGTCTCAGGAGCAGTAGAACTTTCAGGTTGCACAGGTTATTGTAGTTCCGCATGTTCTTCATCATAAGCGTTAAGGTTAGTGAAGACAGTTTCTTCTTCGTCGTCTTCCTCTGAAAGAGGCATATTGGGATCATCAGGAAGTTCTTTTACATTAATCGTTCCTGAAGTCGAAGGAGCATCCGAAGGTGGGATAGTAGGAAATGGTGTGGGTGTAGTAGGTAATGGTGTGGGTGTTGGAGGTGATGGTGTGGGTGTTGAAGGTGATGGTGTGGGTGTTGGTTTTGAGGTAGATGTGTCTTGCAACAGACTGATGCCATGAAGTAGGGTAACCAACTCCTCCTCTTCATCATTTTCTTCGGGTAAGTCGAAAGAGTTAAACACATCCTTATAATTAAACAACCATTCCGGACCCGTTCCTTGAGGAGGATCCGTGTAACGCATGCATTTTACCTCAAAATGCTCTTCCACCCGGTGTGTTGATTTAATGTAGACTCTTCTGTTTGGAGAATTAACTGAATAACCAAGGAAAATCCCTTCAACAGCTTTAGCTCCAAACTTCGAGACTTTTTCTTTTGGGATCATAATCAGACACGGACACCCAAACGGCTCTAGAAACTGTAGAGCTGGCTTACGGTTATTGAAAAGTTCATAACGGGTCTGGTTCTTTTTCTTAACCGTGAGCACGCGATTCAGAACGTAACAAGCAGTACTGACTGTTTCTGCCAAAAATATGATAGGAAGCTTAGAATCGGCCAGCATAGTTCGAGCTGTCTCAATAATAGTCCTATTCTTACGTTCTGCAACTCCATTCTGTTGAGGAGTTCTTGGAGCATTGAACTGATGATCAATGCCTTTCGTGGCATAATATAACTCGAGAGTTGAATTCTTGAATTCAGTTCCATTGTCACTTCGCAGTCTCTTCACCTTTAAGTTGCACAGATTTGCCAACTTATCCAACAAGTACACCAAAATATATGGTGTTTCACTCTTCGCAGCAAGAAAGTATACCCACGAAAATCTAGAGTAGTCATCGGTGACAACTAAGCAGTAAGATCTACCACCAATGCTCTTAGTGGAAATAGGACCAAAAAGATCCATATGTAAGAGCTCCAATGGTGCAGCAATGGAATTCACTACCTTCGACTTATGGGACTTTTTGTGGAGTTTCCCTTTATGGCATGCAATACAGTCATCTTTTAGAGCAAAGGACTGTTTTGGAACTCCATTTACCAAATCATTATTTATGAGAAAATTCATTTTGCGAAAATGAATGTGTCCCATCCATCTATGCCAAAGTAGAGATTCCTTTTCCGAAGCCTTTGACAGGAGACAAGTGTACTCATCTGTAGTATCCACAGTTCGCATGTTCATCACGTAGGTATCGTTTCTCCGTGGCGCCCACATAAGCACCCATTCTTCAGGGATAACGAAACCTGGCTTCAATATCACACATTCTGTCTTTGTGAAAGCAGTGGTAAAATCCTTATCACAGACTTGTGAAACGCTCAGCAAGTTGTGAGTGAGTTGAGCCATATAGTTCACATTCTCAAAGCTAACTTTCCCATTAGTTAGCATTCCCTTTCCTGTAATTGTTCCTCCAGTATCTCCAGCAAAAGTAGCATGTCCTCCGGCGTGTGGTTTAACATCCATCAAAAGAGACACATCGCCAGTCATGTGTCGCGAGCAGCCACTATCCATGAACCATTCACTATCTTTAACGCGTTCTGACTGCTGCAACACATAAAAGTAAGAAGATTAGTGAGAAACGGTGACCCAAGCCTTTACAGACTTAGGTCTACCGAGGTCATCAACAATAATCACATCGGATAGAACTTTATTTTTTAACAAATCAGAATTTTCATCTAATGTGTTATTGTTGATGACGGAATAGTCACTAACAGACTCCTTTCGTTTCCAAACTTTAGATTGTTCGAAAATTGGTTTGGGAGCAATGTCAGGCTTTTGTTTTGGCAAAGGTTTTTTCCCAACATTACTTGGCTTCTCAGCAGGCTTGGGAGAGATTGAATAACGCCTAGGTAGAGATTTTGAAAAGGAATTTCTATAAACTGATGTCCTGGGCATCTCTCTCCCATAGTGATGATGAGAAAGTTTGGGACATTCACGAATTAAATGTCCTTGTCTCTTACAGTAGAAACATGAACGAGTCTCAACAAATGGTTGAGGCTGAGGACTTACCACAGGAGGTGGGGAAACATTTCTAAAACATGAACAGTGCGTGCACGTCTTAGAAAATGCTTGTTTTGGTTGAGAGGTTGAAGTGGAAGGTTTATCACAAAAACCTTTTCACTTGTAACTTTATGTTGCAAAATCTTTACAGGTAATTGTAAAGTTTGTGGTTTTGCATTTAAAACCTTGTCTTTTCCCTTTTTAGTTTGAACCTTAATTGCAGGTTTAACCTTTAAAACCACCTTTTCAGGTTTAACTTCAACCTTCTTAAATTCAAGATACTCCTGATCAGTAATGTCCTCAATCTCAACAATCTCCTCAATACTAACTGGAGATTCACATTTAGACTTAACAAACTGAGGCGAAGGATACTCTGGCCGCTTGGTTTTCTCCTTTGCCTGTTTGTTTTGATTATTCGCCTTTGACTTGACCCCATATAACAATGCATAGTCAACAGGAATCTCTTCGGTTCCTTCCTTAACAGGCATAGGATTGTATTCAGTGGGAGGCGGGACTACAGTATAACCTAGTCCTGTCTTAGTTTTATTATCTGTCCTCTGCTTATTAAGGATTTCATTAAAGGAAACCATAGATGAAGAGGAACCTAGAATCTTATTTTTATAGTTGTCATACTCAACTTTCAAATCAGAGAGTTCCTTTCTTAAAAGTTCTATTTCAGCAAGATAGCTATTAATAGCATCTTGTTGACTAAAAACCTTGGATTTATACCTTTGAGTGTCCTGTTTATAAGCCTCAATTTTCTTATCATACAGTTGTTCATTGGCCTTTAAGCATTTATTGGACTCATTAAGTTTTTCAACCTTTTTCCTTAAGTCTACGTTGTCTTCTTGATAGTACTTTAAAGATTCAGTTAACTTAATGCATGAAATACAGTTCAAAGGCTCTTCTGGTTCATTGCGTACCTCATTAGAAATGTGAGCCATAAGACACTGTTGATACTTATCAGCATACATGCTCCAGTCCGTGTTTGTAGGCTCAAAAACAACTAGTGCATCAGCTGTCGCTTGCTTTATTGCTTCTTTCTCTGGAGCTTTAGGAGCATCAGGCTTCGTAAAACCCAATGGAGGAACTTTGGGTTTTTCACATTCTCTAGCAAAATGTCCCAAATTCTGACAATTATAACAGCGAACCTTGCTCTTGTCAAAAACAAAACTGGTTTTTCCATCTCCTTCCAAACTCTTGCGCCCAGTCCGTTGCAAGAATTTTTGAACTCTTCTTGAGATCATGGAAATATTCCAGTTTAAATCCATTTGCTCAAGATCATCGTCATCCAATTGAGCATAATCTTCTTTAGCAAGTTCTAATGTAGAATTTGGTTGTGAAACCAAATCCTTGTATGAGCTAAGAAAAGCTGTGTAGATAGCAGCCTGTTCTTGAATAGCAGGGGAAATTGGAACTTGCTGTTGTGACCCTTGTGAAGGTCCAGAAGCGTAAACTGGATGATGAGCACCAGTAGGCTGCAATGAAGGCTGCAATGAAGAACTCGTAGCAGAAACGAAGGCCATTCCACAATAAGCTTTCCCGGTGTTTACCTTTCCTCCATATAAAGTCGGGTCTTGAACAAAACCACCCGATTTACACTCCTTCTTCTTCAACTCCATTGCATGAGCTTGAAGAACGCCAATTAGCTCATACAGATTCATTGTTGCTAACTCTTGGCTCTCTTTCAGAAATTGTACTTTAACGTCCCAACTACTAGGTAGAACATCCAACAGCTTCTTATTTACCTCAATCTGAGGAAAATTGTAACCTCTCTCGGTTAACTCACTAACTAACTGTGAGTATCTTGTAAATACGCCAGATGCCGTTTCATTAGGAAGAGAATCAAACAGATCACACTATTTCTTGATTAGTTCTAGTTTAGCCTCCTTATACTTCTGATTTCCACCACATCTCGTCTCAATAGCCTTCCAAAGATCGTATGTTATGTTATGAGTTTTGAAGAGGCGTAAGACATATTTAGTGAGAGACATACAGATAGCCGAATGAGCCATTCTTTCAATGTCATACTCCTTTTTCTCTTCAGGAGACATAGCTTTATAAGTTTTGGATGGAGGAATACCACGATAGTCTCCCTCAGCTACTGGAGCTTCATATCTTTCTCTGAGTGGACCCCAGAGCTCTGGACAGTGGAAATCTACGTATTGTTCAAATCGGTCAAGCCAATATGCATAATCCATATCAGCAGTGAACAGAGGAGGTTTATTATTAGAACCGACATCATGATTTTGTTTGATCATATCTCTGATTCCCCGAATATCTTCTTTATCAGCAGCAGCAGCCATTAAAGGATATCCTGAAAAATAGCTCAAAAACAAGAACTCGAAAACTTATTAGTACCAAAGGCGTCACTTGGTAAGTGACGCACTCGAGTGTCGCAACGACTAGCGGCACTTAATAAGTGACGCTATCGAGTGACGTATAAAGTGACTGATGACACTTTAAGCAAGTGTCGCTCAATCAAGCAAGTGACGCACTCAAGTGTCGTACTTGAGTGACGCACTAAATCAAACAGGCGTCACTAGCGGAAGTGATGCAATAAATCAAACAGGCGTCACTAGCGGAAGCGACGCTTGGCAAGCAAGTGACGTGCTAAAGTGACGCACGTGAGTGACGGTAGATTAAGTGTCGTGTTAATCCCAAATGACGCTCTAAGTGACGCACCAGAGTGACGCACCAGAGTGTCGGTAAAACCCTAATTTGCACTTACGAAGTGCCACACTAAGTGACGCGTTCAAGTGACGCAACGAGTGTCGCAGAAACGGCTGTAAAGTCACAAAAACCCTAAAAGTCGAATTTTCGTAAACCTAACGAAAATTCCTCAAACCCTAATGAACGAAACCTGTAACTAATGATGGAAATTTTCTGGAAAGCACCTAATCAACCCGAAATCCTTGATTATTCTTGGTTTTTTATACAAACCAAACCGAAATCAATCCAAAAACGTCTTCAAAATGTCAATCGAACCACCTAAAGGCTCTGATACCAGTTGTGAGTTCCCCTTGTCGTGGATCTAGATGATTGATGAGAGTGATTGTAAGGCGGAATCAAACAATCACACGAATAACTTTTAATCACAAACCGAAAACAAGTAAACGAATCAAATATGATGTTGTATTGATAAACATAACCGATCAGATTGTTTACAATGTTGTAATTTCGACAAATGGTGCTATGGTTTCGTCAACCCTAGCCAAAAACCCGTAGGTTTGTATTTATACTAAACCAAAACCGGCAGACATGCGTCACTTGGCCAGTGTCGCATGTGGCCGCCTTCATGCGTCACTTACCTAAGTGTCGCTATGCGTCACTTAGGCAAGTGTCGCCTAAACCAAAACTTAAGTGTTGCTAGGTACAAAATCTATAATTCTATTAAACGACTAATCGACACTTTACAACTCGATAGACCAACTGACAGACAAACTGATATGCATCAACAGTGAGGAAACTTAGTAGAGGTGATTTGGACTTGGGATACAATGGAAGGACATAGATATGTCTAGGTTGTAACCCGTATACGTATATATTCATTTGTAGATTGGTAAAGTTGTTTGGTGGATTTATTTAAGGGCAATACTTACTTTGGTGTTCAAGGTGAGTTTTCGTGGCCCCGTTTTCAATTATATATTTTCAAATTGGGGGAAAAGTATGCTCGTGTTTTATAAATGGTTTTTCATGCTGTGAACTTGTGTATTTTATTTTGGACATATGCTGAATTGTGTGACATTATGTGATTAAGATTTGTTGACTAATGCTTACTTTTGATGTTTGCATTAAGGTTTCTTGGTTAATGCTTACTTTTGGTGTTTGCATTAAGGTTTCTTGGTTAATGCTTACTTTTGGTGTTTGCATTAAAGTTTCATAGTTAATGCTTACTTTTAGTGTTCGCATTACATTTCTTTGTTGGAGTAGCTACTGCCATTTTATGTTTGCGATGTGGATTTGTGTCATACTCCTTCGTGGGGTGATGACAGTTGTTGCGGTTCAGTTGGGATTATGTTATTACACTATGTGCACCTTTCTATACGCATTATCCTAAATTATTATTATCACAGCAAAAATGTTTTATCTTGTGGTGTTTGGTTTCAAACCTACGAAACTCACCAACATTCGTGTTGACGTTTTTGAGCATATCTTTTCAGGTTATACTAGTGGACTTAAAGCAGTGGACAAGAGAACTTAGTGGACCTTTAGGGTTGCATTAAGAGTTATTCAAGACTTGTGTTACATCATTAAGGTTGTTTGTGAAGGCTTGTTTTGCCTTAACATTGTATAGTACGTTTGTTTGTAAGCTTTTGAATTCATTGTTGAAATGTATGCACGACATGAACCGTTATTCATGTTATTGGCATCATGACACATTGGATATTGTATTTCATATAGAATTCTTTATAATGATGTGTTATGATCCTGTCACCGTTATACCCCGTTGTTTCCACTTTAGACGGGGTGTGACACCTGGGTTTTGTGACCCCATGCCTTGCAGTTGCCACCATACCCACACCCACCCTCGTGGTGTCGATTGCACTTTCCACACTTAGGCTTGTTTCCTTGGTATGGTTTTGATTCAGTAGTGGTGGCAGCGTATGCTTTTGCATTTCCTCCACTTTTCTTGTTTTGCTGACCCTGACGGTAAGTACCACCACCATTCCACTTTCTCTTTGCACCACCAGAACTACCAGCATCAGTAATACTTGATTCGCCTTTCCCTGACACAGCCTTCTTGGTCAGGGTTCCCATTCTGACTGCCTTATCGGTCAACCTTTGTGCTAGAGTAACAGCACTCCTAAATGTGACGGGTTCAGATGATGTAACCAGACTACGGATCTGAGGTGCCAATCACCAGATATAACGCTCAATGCGTTTAAACTCGGGTGTCACCATATGTGGCACTAATCATGCTAGTTCCTGAAACTTGGTGGTGTACCCAGTGACATCAGCACCGACCATCTAAATATCCCATAATTCAGTTTCCACCTTTTGCATCTCACTACGGGGACATAACTCTTCAACATCATGTTTTTCAGCACTCCCCATGACATGGAGTGAGCAGTTTCCCGTCCAAGGGATTGAAGTTGACTGTTGCACCATGTTAGTGCCTTTGTCAGCCAAGGTGCAGGTGGCATACTTCACCATACAGTCGGGTAAACAGTCACTGATATCCAACACCGATTCCATCATTTCTATCCAGTGAATGATACCAATAGCACCCTCTGTGCCACGGAAAGTAGTTGGCTTACAGGCCAGAAATGTCATGTATGAACACCCTCGGTGGGTATTCACAGGTGTCTCACCGTTAGGAGGGGTCGTCCCACTATCATTTACTACATGTTCACGGTTTCGGCTTGCCTCATACTGAGTAATACCTTCAGCTATTCATCTCGCGATCATTTGCTCAGTAGTTTCCTCGTTGTTGGGTGGTGGAGTGGTTTCAGGGACTGGAGGAGTAGTCATTCATCGACTATTCCTGGTAGTTCGTCGCTTTGGTGGCATGATTTCCATTCCGCGATGGATAAAATGCAGAAGTCAATGCCAGGATAATGAATGTGAAGAATAGGATTTCACATTGTTTAGTTAATCAATGATATGAAGGGTTTACGTTATCCCCATTACGTATCATATGACTTTGAAATGCCCATATGTACTTAGTATAATATAATCACGTTGGCCAGACGTCATTATATGATGCTAAATACATACTTCTTTTCATCATCATTTAACACGATCAGGTTCATACGAATCAATACAAGAGTCAACGGTTTAATCATAGTACGGATGGATAGCATTAACGATTTCGTGCTGTTAAGCCAATATAAGTCGCTCGGGTACGCGAGTACCTCGTCCGTATAGTGCACAAATAGCTTAAGTGTGTGATAGAGTTCCTCGTAGGAATGGTTTACGTAAAAGAGATATAACTCTAGGCGCGTTGTGACGATAATTGTATGCAATTGATGAACTGTATGGATGCAATGAATGTTCTAGCCAAGGCTATAGTCTTGGTCTCTAAGGCTTTAGGTCGCTTAAAGACTTCTAGTTCGCTATAACCAATGGCTCTGATACTAATATGAAAGAAATCCGTGTGTCCCAAAATGAGTGGCATCCTAACAAATCCATGTTAGTCTGTCCTGATATACATGCAGATCTTACCTATGCTGCTAATTCCCTGAAAAACATAGAGAAATCATTAAAAAAATTGTTGAGTGAATTCACAGGTTTGTATGTTGTCTAGTTATTTGTTCATCATCAAGTATTTGTAGTGTAGGAAACACAAGTTATTTACTAAAAATAACATTCCCAAAACAGTTATAGTTGTCATAGGAAACACAGGTTTTTTAACTAAAAATAACATTTCCAAATCAGTTATAGTTGTCGTAGGAAACGCAGGTTATTCCAATCAAGAAATAACATTTCCTAAATCGTTGCTAGTAGGAAACACAGGTCAATCTAACTAAAGATCAACATTTTCAAAGTAGTTGTCGTAGGAAAAATCATTTCCTAAGTAATAGTTTTGTGGGGAGTACTTAGACGGTGATCCCTCGAGAGGTGAGCTAAACCTGTCGAGTAAAAGTCACGCGACCTAACCCTATAACCAAACCACGACCCGCTGTAGTTGTTTGCCAAATAGGACATGTAAGTATACGCTCCAAAACTGTAGGAGGGTCGTCACGGTGATAGTACTATCCGTATACTCAGTGGCTAGAGTCACCTAGCTAATGGTTATAGTCTGTAGCCATAAGGTCTTTTATGCACTACATTGTTAGCCTAGGTCCGTACTAGGATTCGTTGTCTAATTCCCCAAAATAGTATGAAAACAACTTTTCAATAATAGTTATTCAAATCATCGTATGAAATATCCTTTCATAAACAGTTTACGTAAATACAAACAGTATTTAAATCATTCATCACATGAAATCTCATTTCATAAGCAGTTTAAGTGAATACATCATGTATTTATATTGGTTATCGCATGCAATAATACATACGATTGCTATGTTTTTCACCCTAGATTTTAAAACATTAAAACAGTGAAAAAGGGGTTGTGAACTCACAGTATGAGCGATGGATGTGAGAGCTAGCGAGTGGTAGTGATGTCGCCCGAAATACAGTCAACCTATACACAATTACGTATTTACCATAAGTACGTTGATTACTTATGTTAATGATTTATTTGTTTGAAGAAATTATCAATTTCTTAAGTTTGTACAAGTCGTTGGCGATTTGTGTTGAAAATAATTAATATTTTCAAAGTTTAT
Source organism: Pseudognaphalium luteoalbum (assembly GCA_963422505.1). NCBI lineage: Eukaryota > Viridiplantae > Streptophyta > Magnoliopsida > Asterales > Asteraceae > Pseudognaphalium > Pseudognaphalium luteoalbum. The sequence continues at coordinate 104,040,832 of OY730197.1, forward strand.
GTTCGTTGTTGAATCGTTCGAATTGCGTAAGCATATATATATATATATATATATATATATATATATATATATATATATATATATACTTATTAGTTGAATATATATATTCGTTGTTGTCGTGTGTATATATACATATAGTTCATTCAATATATCTATATATACATAAGTGTCATTTTAGTTTCCAAATCACAAGTCTCACTTGTTACAATGTAATTCCCATTTCGTCCCAATATATATGTATACCAATAAGTTTGTCCAATGTCCGTAGGTATATATGTTATCGTTCTGAGATCGTTGTGTAATCGTTAAAGGTTCGTACCATTTAAACTTAGAAAGATCAGTCACTGTTTTGAGTTTCGGATCCGCCGGATCAGATTATGATCCGCCGGATCTTTGATACATTTTGTGATCCACCGGATCAAACCACAAAAGGCCGGATCATGTCAAAAATGTGAGGATCCGCCGGATCAAAACGTGATCCGGCGGATCAAGTGTATTTTTACCCGTTAATTTCGGGTACGAGTCCAATTGTGTATCAATTTACATTTACTATATGTAAATATAACTTGAGGTATTTCTCCAATTACTTTATAACGGATAATAAAAATAAACTTTTTATTATTTTTGATTGTTAGGTACGTTTTGTAATTGTTTCAGTTCGTGCAGGACACATTTTAAATAAAACGTATAATTGTTTTTGTCTCATTTTTGTTTCAACAGTTCACGTAGTATTTTCAAATAAAAATACATAAAAATATATTCGAGTTCATTCTGAACTTTTGTATCACCAACCATTGTGTTTGTTTTGTCGGACTCATTCCAATATTATTTCGTATCGTTTAATTTATAATTATAATAAATTACAAATTATTGATATACTTTTGTTGAGCAGTCGTGGGCTCGCTAGACTTATCTCACATCATTAGTTTAGTTTGTTTTTTAGCAGGGAATTAGCGTAAGAAATGCATGTAATTAAGTATAATTATATACCTAATTTGGATGAGTGTCACATTCTCCCCCCGTTAGCGAAATCTCGTCCCGAGATTTAAGTTGAGCCGTGAGTCCCGGTCACACTCTCGAATAGTTGAGGATATTTCTTTCGCATTTCATCCTATTGTTCCCAGGTAAACTCTGGGCCATGTTTTGAGTTCCAACGAACTTTAACCAGGTTGATTCGTTTATGTCGAAGTTTCTGAGTTTTCATATCTCTTACTTCGATAGGTTCCTCCACAAAGTTAAGTTTTGAGTCAATAAAGACTTAGTCGGGAAGAATGATGAGTGTTTCGTTGGAAAGACACTTTTTCAAGTTGCACACATTAAAAGTGTCGTGCATGCTACTAACATCTTGCGGTAGTTTGAGCTTGTAGGCGACAACACCAATCCTCGCAAGGATTTCGAAGGTCCAACATATCGTGGGTTCGGTTTTTCCCGTTTGCCAAATCGTACTATCCCCTTCCAGGGCGATACTTTGAGTAGGACTTTGTCTCCTACTTGAAACTCAAGAGGTTTACGGCGTTTATCAGCGTAGCTCTTTTGTCGGCCTCGTGTCGTTTTCAATCGTTGCATAACTTGAGTTATCTTGTCGATGGTTTCCTGGACAATCTCAGGTCCAGACAGTTGTCTGTCACCCAACTCTGCCCAACAGAGTGGTGATCGGCACTTGCGTCCATATAACGCCTCAAAATGTACCATCTGTATACTCGTGTGATAACTATTGCTGTAACAAAATTCTGCTAGAGGTAGATGAGTATCCTAGTTACCTTCAAAAAGGCAGTACTCATATCTAGTCGAGTACCAAGTGCCCGTTGGAGCGACAGCTAAAAATGAGATGTGAATCGGGTATCTCTATCAGAGATAATGGAGAATGTTACGCCATGTCTGGAAACAACCTCCTTCAGATAGATTCTAGTTAGCCTTTCCATCTTATCTTTTTCCTTGATGGCTAAAAAGGCATGACAAGAAACTCGTAATGATCGTAACGAGTCCTAAACGCAATTTTCGGTACATCCTCCTCTCGTACCTTTAGTTGGTGATACCCAGATCGTAGGTCAATTTTTGAATAGTAGCTTGACCCTTGCAGTTGATCAAACAGATCGTCAATACAGGGTAACAGGTATCAGTTCTTGATTGTTACCTTGTTCAGTTCTCAGTAGTCGATGCACATCCGCATAGATCCATCCTTTTTCTTGACGAACAAAACCGGAGCTCCCCAAGGCGAAAAGCTTGGCCGGATGAATCCTAAGTCAAGGAGTTCTTGTAACTGTGCAGACAAATCATGCATTTCTGAGGGGGGCTAGACGATAAGGTGCGGCTCCAGGCAACAGATCGATGTGAAACTCAACTTGTCGTGGGGGTGATAATCCCGGTAACTCCTCAGGGTACACTCCTGGGTAGTCACGTGCGATAGGCACATCGTCTATGGTTCTCTCCTCAGGTTTCTTTTCTACAACGTGTGCTATGAATGCCTGGTATCCCTTTCGGAGATACTTACCAGCTTTCAAGCAGGTAATCATTTTTGCGGTATTCTTTCATTTCTCTCCTTGTATGACCAATGTTTCTCCCGTCGGTAGCGCTATGCATACTAACTTTTCAAAACAGATAATCTCAGCACGGTTTTTCGCTAACCAATCCATACCAATCACAATGTCAAAACTTCCCAACTTAACCGGCAGCAAGTCTATTTCGAAGAGATGACCTTCTAACTCCAAGGTACATCCCAGTACTATTTCTCCAGACTCGATCAACTCACCATCGGCTAGTTCTATAGTATACTTGTTATCTAGTTTACATGATTCAAGTTCTAATAGTGGTCTAAACTCAGTAGACACAAAACTTAAATCGGCATCAGAATCAATTAACACAGAGGCATAGTGGTTGTTTACGAGATACGTACTAGTGACGGTGTTAGGGTCCTGGCGTGCCTCTTGTGCTCCTGATCACGAATGCCCTTCCTCAAGCCGGTTGGTTGTTGATGTTGTTGGCTCGGTTGTTGTTACCACGGTTGTTGTTGTTGAGTTTAGGGCATCGGTTCCGATAATTCCCCAGTTCACCACACTCAAAACACCCTTGGTTTTGACGTTCGTTATTTGTTCGTGGAGGAGGGTTGGTTCTACAGTCCTGGGTTTTGTGACCCCATGCCTTGCAGTTGCCACCATACCCACACCCACCCTCGTGGTGTCGATTGCACTTTCCACACTTAGGCTTGTTTCCTTGGTATGGTTTTGATTTAGTAGTGGTGGCAGCGTATGCTTTTGCATTTCCTCCACTTTTCTTGTTTTGCTGACCCTGAAGGTAAGTACCACCACCATTCCACTTTCTCTTTGCACCACCAGAACTACCAGCATCAGTAATACTTGATTCGCCTTTCCCTGACACAGCCTTCTTGGTCAGGGTTCCCATTCTGACCGCCTCATCGGTCAACCTTTGTGCTAGAGTAACAGCACTCCTAAATGCGACGGGTTCTGATGATGTAACCAGACTACGGATCTGAGGTGCCAATCCCCAGATGTAACGCTCAATGCGTTTAAACTCGGGTGTCACCATATGTGGCACTAATCGTGCTAGTTCCTGAAACATAGTGGTGTACCCAGTGACATCAGCACCGATCATCTTAATATCCCATATTTCAGTTTCCACCTTTTGCATCTCACTACGGGGACATAACTCTTCCAACATCATGTATTTCAGCACTCCCCATGACATGGAGTGAGCAGTTTCCCGTCCAAGGGATTGAAGTTGACTGTTCCACCATGTTAGGCCTTGTCAGCCAAGGTGCAGGTGGCATACTTCACCATATAGTCGGGTAAATAGTCACTGATATCCAACACCGATTCCATCTTTTCTATCCAGTGAATGATACCAATAGCACCCTCTGTGCCACAGAAAGTAGTTGGCTTACAGGCCAGAAATGTCATGTATGAACACCCTCGGCGGGTATTCACAGGTGTCTCACCGTTAGGAGGGGTCGTCCCACTATCGTTTACTACATGTTCACGGTTTCGGCTTGCCTCATACTGAGTAATATCTTCAGCTATTCGTCTCGCGATCATTTGCTCAGTAGTTTCCTCGTTGTTGGGTGGTGGAGTGTGATATCGCGTAAAAAGTCACGTTTTTACTACCGATATCTCTCTCATTCTGGAATGATTCTTGGCACTTTAACCCAAATTCAGTACAAATTAGTAGTATTATGTCTAGATGGTAAAAACAAGGTTGCACGATGAAAATCAAGCAAAACGGATCGAAAACGAAGATTCCACGCACGTTTGAAGATTCAAGACATCAAAATGAGATTTCAAGACAAAAGAGCCCATCACCAACATCTATCTCATCTAAGATGTTCGTTTTCAAATTACGAATCCAACAGAAGAAGAATCAACTAAAACGGACGAAGAATGAAGATTCTACGTACACCGGAAGATCCAAATGATTCGTACGACACATCTAAAGTTCAGAGATATATTTTTGGGATTTCTTTTCATCAAAAGCTTCATTTTTGAATTACGAATCTAACGAAAAAAGAATCAACGCAAATGGACGCATAACGAAGAAAACACGCACGAATCGAGAAACGAGGCAACAGGCGACGAATCGGTGCGGGGGGTGCCAGCCACCCCACAACTGCCGGCAGCCACCTAGCCGCTGCCGGCCTCCACTCACCCGCACGGATGCTTTTTTGTCCTTTTCGTACCTAATGCCACCACCTTTTCCACCTTTTCATACCTGGTGCCACCACCTTTTCCACCTTTTCATACCTGGTGCCACCACCTTTTCCACCTTTTGCTATTGTGAGCTTTGAGATGCTAACTTGAGCTAAGCCTCTCCTATAAATAGCAGCCCCTAGCTCTCATTTCAACACACTCTCATATTCACACTCATACTTATACTCTCACTCTTCCATTTCCACTTTCTCACTCTAAAAGTCTCTCATATTTTAGTCTAGGGTTATTATATTTAATCTACGGATTAACATAGAGGTTAGAGCGAACGTTAGGAGTTTGGAGATTCATCTTTGTACGTGTGAATGAGTTGTCAATCATAATAATACGCTGCTACGCATTTATTTCCGGGTGATATCGAAACCTTTATCATACTTGCTCTATTTCATACTTTAATTATATATTATTGCCTTGTATGTGATTTGTCTATTGCCATGAATTGCGAGTAGTTTATTATTGTGATTTTTGATGATGTAGATAATTATAAGTAAGGATGACATTATACAATTAAGTGTACGACAATTGTAAAAGTGATGTAACGGCCCCTATTCGACAGTTTCTAGATATAGTACTGGAAACGTTTTACACGGAGTACAAATGTATGGAAGTCGATAAACGACCGAAGGTTTAAAACATTAAAACAGTGAAAAAGGGGCTGTGAACTCACAGTATGAGCGATGGATGTGAGAGCTAGCGAGTGGTAGTGATGTCGCCCGAATACAGTCAACCTATAAACAATTACGTATTAACCATAAGTACGTTGATTACTTATGTTAATGATTTATTTGTTTGAAGAAATTATCAATTTCTTAAGTTTGTACAAGTCGTTGGCGATTTGTGTTGAAAATAATTAATATTTTCCAAGTTTATATTCGTTGTTGAATCGTTCAAATTGCGTAAGCATATATATATATATTCATCGTTTTCGTGTGTGTATATATACATATAGTTCATTCAATATATCTATATATACATAAGTGTCGTTTTAGTTTCCAAATCACAAGTCTCACTTGTTACAATGTAATTCCCATTTCGTCCCAATATATATGTATACCAATAAGTTTGTCCAATGTCCGTAGGTATATATGTTATCGTTGTGTAATCGTTAAAGGTTCATACCATTTAAACTTAGAAAGATCAGTCATTGTTTTGAGTTTTGGATCCGCTGGATCAGATTATGATCTGCCGGATCTTTGATACGTTTTTGTGATCCACCGGATCGAACCACAAAAGGCCGGATCATGTTAAAAATGTGAGGATCCGCCGGATCAAAACGTGATCCGCCGGATCAATTGTATTTTTGCGCGTATTTTTGTTTTGAATTTGAGATCCTACGGATCAACAAGTGATCCGCCATATCAATCCAGTGATCCGCCAGATCACTTATGTGATCCGCCGGATCTGAGTGATTTTCATGTGTATTTTCATCGTTTTTAACCATGATCCGCCGGACCACCTAGGTGATCCGCCGGATCACCCACCTATGTTCTTAAGTTATCAACATCATTTATGTTGTTATTATACCATATATACAACGAATTTAAGTAAGGATTCAAAGATAGAAAGTTCCTCACAATGGTAATTTTGATGGTGATGCCGAGAGATGATGATGATAGAACGATGATGATGATGATAATAATAAGGTTGTTGTGACGTTGTAGTTGATGATTTTGATAATGGAAATAGTGAAGAGGGTGGTGAAGAAGCAAGAACTAGTCTCTGCTTTTGGTTCCACTTCCTTCCTGCTGCTCTGCTTCCTCCGATGATCAAGAGCAAATACAGTACCTTCCAATTATTTGAGTTTGGTGTGGGTTTTTGAGTATAGAGATTGAGAGGGAATGGGAGTATATATAAAATATAGAAACCGTATGGTGAGATCACAGTAGTTGGTCTCACCAATAATTTGGTTTAGGTCAGTATTTTAGCCCGTTAATTTCGGGTACGAGTGCAATTTTGTACCAATTTACATTTACTAATGTAAATATACCTTGAGGTATTTCTCCAATTACTTATTTTTGATTGTTAGGTACGTTTTGTAATTGTTTCTATTCGCGCAGGACACGTTTTAAATAAAACGTATAATTGTTTTCGTCTCATTTTTGTTTCAACGGTTCACGTAGTATTTTCAAATAAAAATACTTAAAATTATATTCGAGTTCATTCTGAACTTTTGTATCATCAACGATTGTGTTTGTTTTGTCGGATTCATTCCGATATGATTTCGTATCGTTTAATTTATAATTATAATAAATTACAAATTTTCGATTTACTTTTGTTGAGCAGTCGTGGGCTCGCTATACTTATCTCACATCATTAGTTTAGTTTGTTTTTTAGCAGGGAATTAGCGTAAGAAATGCATGTAATTAAGTATAATTATATATCTAATTTGGATGAATGTCACGTTGAAGATGCTCTAAAGAATTCAATCGATACGTAGTTTACACTTCGGAAGTGATAAATAAAAATTTTTTAAGTGATGTATAAACATAATAATAAGTGTTGCATACAAACATAATACTTTGTATGTCCTTCTAAATATATTATGTTATATATAAACATAATAATACATCCGTCCTATTATGAGTGACCGCTTTTGACTTTTTAAAGTCTTCTTTTTCAACTTTGACCATAAATATTTTTGTTTGTATTATAAAACACTTGATGAAAATTATATCAATGAAAATACATTTAAAACTCAATCAATTCATATATTTTGCATCAAGTATTATATAACAAACAAAAATATTTAAGTTCAAAGTTGTAAAACAAAGACTTTTAAAAGTCAAAACTGAACACTTATAATAGGACGAAGGGAGTAATAACTATTGCATTAACGAATACGATGTCAAAAGAATTTATTCAGTGTCGTTGCTTTGCGCGGGTACGAGGCTAGTATATTTGTAAACCCTTGGTATGAAAATTATAAAGAAAAACTCTCGGTTTGGCCTCGTGGACTAAATCAACCTAGAAGTTGGAGATTTGACATAACCACTTTAGATCCTTGTGTCGTATTATTCGTATTTAATTGCTAGTTTGCAATTATTATCTGTATATTGTTTGTGGGTGTAACATGATTACATGATTGCTATTTGGGCTTGATTTTTGTTAATAATATGTCATCATTAGTTAGATGTTTCCGCTGCAAATTTCTAACACAATATACATAATAAAATGAGGATGCGTGTTGGATTCTATCGGATTTGTGGTGTTACATTTCCGACGACTTAGACCTTAATTTTCAACGTCGTGATGACCCGAACAATTGTTGTCATGACTATTCTTTTGCCTTCGGCCAACGACGTTGTATAATAATTCCAAAATCTTGCTATTTGTCACAAGACCATTCTTTTGTCTTCGGCCAACGACGTTGTATAATAATTCCAATATCTTGCTAGTTGTCCCAATACCCAAATCTTGTGGTTGCTACAGACCTACGTATTGTGTCAGAAATATCCATAACAATTGCTATACTTAACCTATCGTAGACACACATACTTCATTATAAAATAAACTTACAAATTTACTATTAGACCATTTGCAATGGTGATGGGCATTCTGGAACGTTCTGGGTGCCACGTCAGCGTCAACACCACGTTAGCACATGCAGTGGTAAATCCAGAACGTCCATCGTTGCCCCTAGGCCCCACCATTTTAATTTAATTTTCATTTATTTTAAAATACAAAATAAATTTTCATTTTAAAAATTGCAAATGGTAAAAAAACAATTAAAAAGGGGGTGGCCCACGTGAACGCTCGAAATATGCCCATGCTTTGGTGATGCACGCCCATCAGAACGCCCCTCATTGCGCCCGTGCAGGGGCGTTCAGGGCCCTTTTTTTTGTGAGAACGTTGCATTGCAGCTGGTCTTATCATATGAATTTTGTTGACGTGACACCATGTAAATGTGACATGCTAGTGAAAATACAATACAATATATTAATATGAAATTTACAACACGCAATAAAAGCTCGAATAATTCAATACACACTATAAATATTATACTCTAATAGGGTACATTTGACATTTCAAATCACTTAACACTAGTTTATAGATATGGATATTCATAAGGTTGTAGTTGCAGTTACATACTTATATGAATTTGAATAGTCTACCACTCTAGCACTCTAGCCACTCTTATACATCAATCTATTCTATTTCTATTTTTACATATTAAAAGAGTAGTAAAAGTAAAGACAGAGTCGTTGGACTAAGAAGAAATTTTGTATTGATTGACTGAAAAGTCAACATGTACCTCCATCTTGCTAAGAGCATCCAGAGTGCTCCTATTTGGCAAGGTTTAATTGAGTTTGAAATGACAAGTTGGCATTAGTCTAATGCATTGTGGCTCGTACAGGTCATACACATTTTAATATGAGTTTGTCTCTGTTACCATCCGTCTTAACCCTCATAAAAGTACAATCCCTTGAATATAAAAATGTTTTTCTTCTTTTATCCCCCACTAGTTTGTTTAATAAATGGTAGTGGATAGTATTTACTTATATTTTCTACTTTACTTTCCTAGTTTCTGCTTCTTGTTGTTGATCTTCAAAAACTAAAACTAAAACAAAATAGTGGTCATACATTAAGCTTATATTTCTAGTATAATTAACATGCTCGTACAATCTAATTTTATTGCTATATCTGAATGTATATATATGTATAATGAGTATGATATGTGTATTATATATATACAAAGTAAGTAATTAGAAATAGTATAATGATATGTCAGTGTAATGAATTATATAAAGTTCAATGCACTGTGAAATTTTTATTGAAAATGATGAAATGTTAACGTGTCAATGCATTAAACTCTATTGAGTTCAATGCATTGGAGATGGTCTAAGTTTGGACCCATCTACTCTCAAGTCTAAACCCCACAAAAATGCGATTGGTAATTTAAAACATTGCATCCATATTTTATGAATAATGTGATGTCCAACCTTTCTTTTATATAATCAAACATTTAGTGTTTGATTTAAGCGTTCAGAGTGCAAATTCAGTTCCTCGATATTAAGAGTTTCGAATTAGACTAAATAGATATGACCCTAAATGATAACATGTAAACGAGTCATACAAAGTCATGTTGTTTATTTAATTAGTTTTGCAAAATCTATGTTCTTCGACACTTTAGCTTAAGCCTGGGTCATTGATTATATTTGTGAGACCTGTGAGAGATTTGTAACAAGCTAAAATATGTTAGAATATGCATTGCTGAGTACCATAAATTTTTTTAGTATTCTTCAAGCCTTCGGGTAAGATAATCAATGGGATAAATGAGATGTTATTATTTTATTTTATTTTAAGCAGAAATGGAATATTTAATTGAAACACATTAATATAGGCGGTTGGGTAATCTATATCTATATTATTATTCATATATCGGTTGTGGATTGCGTGCACTTTGATGAGAGATTTATAACAAGCTAAAATATGTTAAGAATATCGAGCCAAGGTCAATGTGAAATCGAATAATGGACACTATTTTGATTATCAATTTAGTTTATGTCGAGAATTGTTGAACAGAATTGAGGTTTACATGACAATTAGTTGAAAATTAGAAATGTGACATTTGTTGTAGCTAAATGTGATATTTCATATTCACATGACCTACGAACATTAAGTGACATATATGATAGTTATCAAAAATCAAAACTTTTCGCTTCCCTCCATGACCAATATAGTAGAGAATGCCCTTATTGTCTTTTTGAGGTGGATATACACAACCCTGACTTCAAATTACGAGCTTTGTTCTATTCACATCTTTCTGGATATTACAATTTTGAGTGAGGAACAAACATTTCAGTCGGCTTGCGAATAACAATGTCGGAAACCTTTTAAGACATCTAGTTCAAGCCCAACTATATTATTGTTTCGGCCGGTATACCATAAAAAACATATATGTTGAATCCGTTTTAAGTGGAACTATGTCCAACATGAGTCTCCGCCTCTTTATGTTGTGTCATTTCACTTAATGTAATTGTGTTAGAATTATGTATAATAACTTAATTACTTAGTAATTGTATTGTATTACTCAGTTACAATATTGAAATTGTATAAGGGAATTGACCATTTTTTCCTACACTTTATTTGTTCATATTAGAAAATTATTGGAGTTCACTAAAACTATTACAATAGCTGATAGATGCAACAAATATCTTGATCCATACACTACTTTTTACGCATCATGATGCAGTACTGTACAACAATGTAATACATGACTTTGCTGTATGAATAAAAACTTTTGTTTTATATATTAACAATTTAACACCCATTACAATACCAATTTCATTGTGTTGCTTTTTTGTTTGTGTGGGTTAAGCAATTAAAACTCATATTCAAAAATTCTATAAACAAAGTGTTTTGACATTATAAACAAGATAACTGAAATAACATAAAAAATAAAGAAATTATAGCAGTAGGAAGGCAATGTAGACAAATAAAGAAAATCCAACCATACTCTTTCTCAAAGCAAATGATACAAACAGAACACCATCAAAACATAAACTAGCAAACACAAAGTATACTCACAAAGAGCTTAGAACAAAATGAAAGCACAAATGTACAAGAAGATTGAAGTATATGGCCGGTCCAGCTACACCCTGCACTCGGAACTTTATTTATTGAAATATGATCTAGCATCACCTATAAGACCCAATGGGTTTCCTGTTAGCAAATTAAACATCATGCTAAGCGCCGTAGTCACATTCTTAGTTTTTGATCTACGGTTCCTGTTCACCCTAACTAGTTGTTGTCTCGTATGCATATCTGCAGGAAACTCTTTCTTGAGGATTTGATTAGGATCAAAATCTTCACTAAGACCATTTTTCCATTGGTTATTTATAATGTCCATAACACATGCAACGTGATAGCAGTAACTCTCACAAGGAGAAACATAAGCCCATCCAGGAACCTTAAATGTAAGATCTTTCTTCTTACAGTGCAAACACTTTGTTGCAGCCACTTTCTTCAGGTTCAGCGTTAGGCCATCTGCAGCTACTAATGTCTGTTCATAAGTCAAACAAAATGGGTGCACATTTCGTTTCACATAACTGCACAAACATCTATAGTTATACCCTTTGATCTTATTCCCACATACATCACATAAACAACCTTCCCCGGATCCTTTGTTGTGAAATTTCATCACACATTTTGTGGAGAAGGGGTATTTAACCTGCAATTGAGGGTTCCCACATTGTTTATGAAGAAAAAAGTTGCATTTAGTTATATTGCATATATAACTTTGTCCAAAACCTAGTTGGTCACATCCCTTACAATAATAAGGGTGATTGGCTGATTTTAGCCCAAGTCTATGCTCATGGCTAAAATGAGATATCTCCTCCATTTTTGTATCCTGTATCCAAAGATCAAATTAGGATGTGTGTAATCATAACTAAAAGTTTTTCTGCGTGAATCCAAATTCGTGGGTGTACATCAACTTTTCAGTTATTACTATTGTATATAGAATAACTTGTTTACATGATAGGCAGTTTTCTATGTGGTAATCGTATATGTCATCATGTTGCACGTTATTGCAACATCATCTAAAACGACTGCCATATTAATGGTACTTAATCACATGTCGGATACATACAATAGCCACAATTCAAAATTTTAATACACACGATATAACAAATGAAAGTGGAATACTCAAAAGAAGACTTTTGGTTGTAGTTAGATACGTTTTTAAACACTCCCATAAGTAGTAAACGCACACTAAATAACAATGCAACTTAAGCTAGAAGTCTAGAACCAAAAGATGAATACCTTTAAAAATGTTTTTCTTGACAAATTGAAGGTTGGTGTGATGCACTTTGTAATCGAGGACAACGTAATATTAGTGGCATCATATGATGAACTTTTATACACACACATTATTATCATTGATTTATATATTAATATTAATATATTAATATAATAATGACTTTCTAGTGAGGAGCTAAACGGGGGACCATGATCGACCCATTGACTTTGTCAAAATATAAAGTCTTCTTGTTTAACTCATGATATAAATACAAGCGTGTATATTGGTGGTGAAGAGTATTTTAATGATTCTTTTATTATAATACAATCTAACTACGTGACTAAAGTTACTAATCATTCAATTTTACTCTATCACTTAGTTTCATAAGTATTTAACGTTTATTTCTTCTAATTCAACTTTTATTAATATGATGGTACACATTTATGTATGTGTATATATGTTTTTTTTCATGCAAATATCCTTTTCTAAATCATCAATCGACAAAGATGAAACTTGCATGATTTGTCCTCTTATTTAAGCATTTATCTCTATCATGCTTGATTGTTGGGTATTTTTTTTATTTCTTTTACTATTAGTGATATATATTTTGACGTAAAGTTATATTTGTGAGGTCCCACAATAACACTTGTTTGCACAAATGTATTGACACAAGTTAAGAATTCTTAACAAGAAATTTGCGGAATAACACTTGTCAAGTAGGAAGATTTATGTATATAACTTGTAATGCAATTGAAATAGATTTGTAAACAAAGTAAAAACACAATTGATTCAATAGCCAAAAGCCTCAATATTATTATGGAAATAATACGGATACACTATTGTATCAGGGTTACAAAGGAACCTTGAAGCTTGGTTACAACTTGACTAGAGACTTACAAATTACAAGTATTGACACACTTAGACACACATTCTAACAATGAGCCAAGTACATACTTATACACTAAACAACTTGTATAAAATCTATACAAAATCTACTTTCCTAAGACAAGTTTTCTAGGAAACACGCCAGCATTAAATGCATTAACATTCCTTGTCTGCAGCGTGCACTATTCCTCAAAAGCATGTCTGCAGTAGGTGTACTTATTTTACAGAGTTGGTAGAAAGCAGATCCACTAAGCAGCATTAACAAAAGAATGAGCAGAACTAACATTTTGAACTGGCAGAACTAATCTTGGCATTTCTTCATTCTTGGCAGAACTAACTTTGGAAACACTTGGCAGAACTAACATCAAATGACTAGCAGAACTAACTTTGGAAAACTTTGTTTTTCAATAAATGAACAGAGCTAACTTTCACCAGCAGAACTAAGTCTTCATTGCACCAACAGCATTAACTTTGAACAGGCTAAACACTTAGAATATTTTAGCATTTGATCTCCAGTAGAATTTAGCCCAACAATCTCCCCCTAAACTTGTTCTTTCCTTGAATAGATTCAAGTTTTCTTCTTCAAGCTCCTCTCAAATTCTTTTCTGATCTCAGCAGCTCTTTTCTTTCTAATCTCTTCATTCTGAACAGCAAACTTTTCAAGTGCCTTTTTGTAGTACTGCTGAACTTCATGAACTAAGGAAGTTGATGTATCCTGATCATCACATTTAATTGTAAAAGAGAGCATTGAGCTTAATTGTCCAACATTCCAAGGATATTCTGTTCCAATAAAGAAGTAGGCAAACACTCCACTCTGTAACTATACCAAATGTACTCCATTATGAGAATAGCAGTACCATGCCTTTGCCCTTGACCTATCCTTATAAAAATCATTTTCAGGATCCATCTCATACAGAATAGAGAGACTGTTGTAGACAATGTGTTCATCACTATGCTTTTGAGCATTTTGATATTTTCTCATTGCAATGCTCCACATGTCATCCAAGTCATCTCTGGATAGAGTCTTTATGCATCTGTAGAAGGACTAAAATTTCTCCTCAGTGTTCCCTGCCCTCACAACCTTTAGACATGTCCTCATCTGCCCATCTGTTTCCCACATCCAGTCAATTATAGGGAAATGCACAGCAATAGGCACCTTAGGGCTTTCAACCTCTACCATTGATCTTATCTGTGTCTAATCAACTACTTCTTCCTCAATAGGCTTTGCAGGCTCAGATGTAGAAGATACCACAGCAGGTACTTCTGTGTCACTTTCACTTTGATCATTTCTGATAGCCATCCTCTTTCTCCTTTTGAAATGAAGGGTTTCTATTAGAATTTTCTTTTTAAGAGCATCAAGATCATCTTTTTCTTTCCTTTCCATTTCTGCCCTTGCCTTTGCTATTTCTGCCTTTCTCAGTTGTTGTTCTTTCTCTACAGCAGTTGGAATATTAATCTCTGAAGCAACTGCACTTTTAGATTTCTCTTCTAGGGCTCTTTTTGTACTTTCTTCTATGTCCCTTTGAATTTTCAGATAAATCCTTTTCAACTCATAGAAGTCCATTGCCATGAGCTCTTTCAAAGTTCTCCCAGTAGTGTTCTTTACTACTCTGGCATATTGGTCTTTTAATTGCCTCTGAGTAAGTGCCCTTTTTTTCTTCTCCTCCATTTTCTTATGGGCATCATGCTTTCTCCTCTGCTCCAAGATATCTAGGTACCATATCAGCCTCTGATCAGGAGTGAACTCTTCCATTTGAGCTTTGTGAGTTCCATCTGCCAATAGGTGATCAAAGAATATCTGATCATCTGAGGTCATCATGATCTTAACATCATCACCCATGTCTACCTCAACAAATCTACTCCTACCCTCCTCATTAAATTGGGCTTGCAGATTCCTAGCAACCCTTTCACTCACAGCCTCTAGCTCCTTCTTCTTCAAAGGTTTCACAGGCTCAACCATTTTCTCCTTTCCTTTTCCCTTGGCCAAATCAATTTCTTTCTGTTTTAAGGCCTCATCAACAATAGTAGGTCTCACCTGTGAAAAGGGAATTTCCTTAATAGATATGCCAGTTGAGCTTTTCCCTTGTGATGTGCTCTTGGCAACTTTCAGAAGTGCATCTGCAGCAAGTTGTTCACTATCTGTCATAGCAGCACTAACCTTCTCCTTAGGACTGGCAGATTTAACCATTTCTGGTTCATTTACCCCAGCAAAACTATCTAATGCACTAGCAGAACTAACTTTTGCACTAGCAGCACTAACTTATGTATCCACCATCCTAGCAGCACTAACTTCAACATCTGTACTAGCAGCACTAACTCCAGCAGCACTATCCAACATATCTTTGGCACTTTTCTTTGCAGCCTCAGATATATCTTCATCTAACACCTCCAGAATTAAGCTACCAACTACATTTCCAAGCTGCTCTGCACTCACATCATCATGAATACTCTCATCAATCTCCACCACATCATCTGCAGGCTTTTCAAGATCATCAAGATCCTTTTCATATTGCTTCTTCTGCTCTTCCTCAGCCAGAATCAAATTTGTCTGTTCCTCAGATATGTCTATCTTTTCTGCTTCACCTACACCAGTAAATACAAACTGATCTGCAATATCCTCATCACTGGTGCTTTCATCAACAAGCAATCTTTTATGTCCAATGGACTTACTCTCAACCTTGCTTTTGTATTCATTCCTCTCCTTCATCAACAGATCCACCATCTCCCTCAATTTAGCAATTTCTGCCTTCTGTTCCTCTACCTCCTTTGACAGTTTTGTACAAATATCCGTCAATTCCTTTAAAGTCAAGTTATCCTCACCATTGCCAGAAGTGTTACCCTCCTTTAATGGATCATTGGAAGATTTAGCCAATGTCTCAGACCTAGTCTGAGCATCACTAGCCCCCATTGTGGTTTCTTGGCACCTGGGACCACTGGATATATTGATATCCACTGTATCCTCAGCAATAGAGGAATCCAATGGCATCTCAATATCCTGTGTTGCCATGGATTGGGTCTTAGTTCCAGTACCACTATCCTGTTCTCCTAGTGAGGTAGCAACAGTAGTGGTAGCCCTTTCCACATGGTCTCTCTTCTCTTTATTGACCACCTCATTACCATTTTTGGACTTAGACAATTGAGGAAGAGGAGCCTCAGTTGTCTGTTTCTTAGCCTTTTTGGCTTTTGGTTTGGTAGGCTTGGGGTCCCTTGTTCTTTTTGTTTTAGAAACTGTGCCACTTGGTTGAGAGGTAGTGGGAGTTTCTACTTCCTGTGGCACAGTGGAAGGCATGTTTAACATATGGTCTGTTAAATTAGTCACCTTCCCAGAAAAATCTTTTCCTTTGACCATCCCATTCCTCCTCATATTAGAAAAAGTTTTCTTAGAAAGATTTGAGAGGATTAATCTACCACCTTCCCTAGGTAGATCTTGGATTTCCTAGTCAAGAATGTGTTGTAAAAATCTTGGATACATTAAAAATTTATCTTTTGGTTTCTCAAGATTATTTACCATTCCATTGAAGATTAATTTTGAAAAATTAAATTTTTCATTGTTGGCAAGACAAATTAAAGCAGAAGCTATGTTACTACTAAATTTCTCCCAAGAAGTTTTCTTTTGTGAAATACAGTGTTGTAGGGTACGGATTAAAAATTTCCATTGTGGAGAGAAGAGTTGTTTGTAATATGTCAATTTTTCTGTCCTCTCCCCCTCATACCCATACAACACAAGTTGGTCATATATCTGAGAAGTAGCATAGCATTCCATACCATCTGCATCATCTAAGAAAAGATGAGCATGTATGGAAGCTTCAGTTATAATGATACGCTTCTCATTCACTGTTGTCGTTATGTTTGTAACCCCATTTTCTTCTGACACCCCGGCAGATGCCCAGAAGTCATTGATATGTGAAATGAAAATCATGGGATTAACAGTAAGTGCAAACCTGAGGTTGGTGCACTTTAAGAAATCAATGATTTCATGGTAATCATCTGATCCTTGTGACTTAAGAAGGAAGCCACAGACATTGTGTTGATCATCGATATCGAGTGTTTTGGAAGAAAAAGATGAAGATGCTATTTTTGAATGTTAGGTTTGAGAGGTTTTGGGAGGTTTGTTTGAAGGTAATTTCAATTTTCGAGAAAAAGTGCAAGTGAATTGAAAAAGTGTAGTGTTTGGCAGATTAAATACCATTTAAAAGTGAACAGTACGTTCAAGCCCTAAAATAATACTAGCAGAATTAAAGTTGGAAAAAGTTACTGGCAGAATTAACTTTAGCAGAATTAACTCTAGCAGAAGTAACTCTAGCAGAATTAATGCTAGCAGAATTAACTCTAGCAGAATTAATTCCAACCTTTCTTCACACTTGGACAATTCCACGTCACCCTTTCATTAATTGTGCTGGCAGACTTAACTTGTGCTAGCAGAATTAAATAAGATAACTACTATCTATACTAGCAGAACTAAGTCATGAAAGTATAAATATTGAAAATCTTATAATATCTGCTGTAACAAACTAAAGTATCAATTGTGGCCCCTTTTGAAAAACATTTTAAAATTAGATAATGATTATAATGAGCTGTTCATCATACCTATACCAGTAACCAAAAATGTAAACCTTCCAACATCAAATGCTTTTGTGAACAGGTCTGCAAGTTGATTATCCATATGTATCTTAAAATTTTGAATTAATCTTTTCTCATTACAATCCCTAATGAAATGATATCTAATTTCAATATGCTTTTTTTAGAATGCTTTACAGGGTTATTTAATGATACTTATAGCAGCAGTATTATCAATATACATGGGAGTATTTAGAAAAGTCAAACCGTAGTCTAGCATCTGATTTTGAATCCATAGGATTTGAGCACAGCAGCTTGATGCAGCAACATATTCTACTTCTGCTGTTGATGTAGATACAATAGTTTGCTTCTTGCATTGCCAAGATACTAACCTATCTCCTGTTGCACCCACAACCGTCGGTTCAGCGTCGTTGTGATTTCTGATGGTGGTGCGGGCACAGCAGGGGTTTTAAAATTTATATTTAGCTGGGCTTAAGTTATACGTACTACCTACTCTGGTTAGCAAGCGCTAAGTATGACCTAAGATCGTTCAATGAATCCAAACGTGTGGGCGATTAAAGCTGGTGCTTTCGATAGGGAAATATTTAGGATGGAACAAAGTAGGTAGGTTTGGGGGTTTTAAACTACAGACAAGTAATTAAAATGCAGGAAAGTAAATTGCAAGAATTTAAAGTGCAGGAAAACAGGTAAAGATAAATATGTGATTGCTGAGATTTCGATAATTAATGTTTCGGGATGACAGATTAAACAGGGACAATGCTAAGTGTAATGATTTAAACTATCAGGTGTAAACTCTAGAACCCTACCAACTAAATTTCCCATTGGCATGTCACTAGGAACTAGGTTATCGTGATTCTGATCGGAGCAATACGCAAACTTCCAATACTTATCTAGTTGAAAGATAAACAACCTATCTTGGCTTAATGCCGAGGTGCATGAATCAGTAGCGTATCGTCTCATAGGTCCGACCTTTCTTAACCCCTAAAATAGTTTAGTATTTCATTAGCATGCAGATTAATAACTTTGTATGTTTTGACCGTTGATTATGTAAGACTTAGTGTTTTAAGGATTCTAGGTCACTAGGATGTTATTCTTATTCCTACGTCTTGTTTTGTGCATTAAGGCTTGGTTACTTCAACTTATGACTTGAGTTCTCCTTTTCAAACAGTTATACATCCCTGGATTATTCGCAGTTTATAAAAACGTGTTTCATATGCAGACCATGCCTTTCAGTAATCTGACAGTGTACTTTACATGGTAGTTCGACTACTTCTTACATCAGACATGCGGTCAGGAGTAATTGACGGTGAACGTGACACTCTAAACTAACTAAATGTAAAGCGATGCAGAAATGTAAACCTAATATGTACAATGAGTGGGTTCACTGTGTCTTACTTGTTGCATGTCATGGGCACAGATAACTACTTACCATAATTAAGGTTGATCAAGTCCTAATTACTAGGTTGTAGTCACGTGGATAACTAGAAAGGGTACTCCATAAATTAAACTCAAGTTCATAAAGTCTTAACGATACAAAGGTCATTAATTCCTATATTATCAGAACGCATTTTCGAACATCATTTCATTGTGCATTGACTTTCGCAGGATATACTAGTTAGTTGTGAAGTTGTATTATCCTTTCGGAATTCCAACTGTTAAACCAGAGCTGATTCCAGTGATGTAACTACCTTCGGTCGTTTATCGACTTCCATACATTTGTACTCCGTGTAAAACGTTTCCAGTACTATATCAGATAAACTGTCGAATAGGGGCCGTTACATCACTTTTACAATTGTCGTACACTTAATTGTATAATGTCATCCTTACTTATAATTATCTACATCATCAACAATCACAATAATAAACTACTCGCAATTCATGGCAATAGACAAATCACATACAAGGCAATAATACATAATTAAAATATTAAATAAAGCAAGTATGATAAAGGTTTCGATATCACCCGAAAATAAATGCGTAGCAGCGTATTATTATGATTGACAACTCGTTCACACGTACAAAGATGAATCTCCAAACTCCTAACATTCGCTCTAACCTCTATGTTAATCCGTAGATTAATTACAATAATCCTAGACTAAAATATAAGGGAATTTTAGAGTGAGAAAGTGGAAATGGAAGAGTGAGAGTATAAGTATGAGTGTGAATATGAGAGTGTGTTGAAATGAGAGCTAGGGGATGCTATTTATAGGAGAGGCTTGGCTCAAGTTAGCATCCCAAAGCTCACAATAGCAAAAGGTGAAAAAGGTGGTGGCACCAGGTACGAAAAGGTGGAAAAGGTGGTGGCACCAGGTACGAAAAGGTGGAAAAGGTCTAGCACCGGGTACACGAAAGGACAAAAAAGTGCAATCCGTGCGGGTGAGTGGAGGCCGGTGGCGGCTAGGTGGCTGCCGGCGGCGGTGGGGTGGCTGGCCGGCGGCGGCTGGCACCCCCCCCCCCCGCACCGGTTCGTCGCCTGTTGCCTCGTTTCTTGATTCGTGCGTGTTTTCTTCGTTATGCGTCCATTTGCGTTGATTCTTTTTGCGTTGGATTCGTAATTCAAAAATGAAGCTTTTGATGAAAAGAAATCCCAAAAATATATCTCTGAACTTTAGATGTGTCGTACGAATCATTTGAATCTTCTAGCGTACGTAGAATCTTCATTCTTCGTCCGTGTTAGTTGATTCTTCTTTTGTTGGATTCATAATTTGAAAACGAACATCTTGGATGAGATATATGTTGGTGATGGGCTCTTTTGTCTTGAAATCTCGTTTTGATGTCTTGAATCTTCAAACGTGCGTGGAATCTTCGTTTTCTATCCGTTTTGCTTGATTTTCATCGTGCAACCTTGTTTTTACCATCTTGACATAATACTACTGATTTGTTCTGAATTTGGGTTAAAGTGCCAAGAATCGTTCCAGAATGAGAGAGATATCGGTAGTAAAAACGTGACTTTTTACGCGATATCATCTCCCAAGAATTGACATCCCCCTGAAGTTGACTTTCTGTCCAGATTGTTACCCCCATAATCACTGTCAGAATATGCTTCCAAATTGAAAGAAGAATTCTTTGGATACCATAGGCTCAATTTTGGTTGACCTTTTAGGTATTTAAAAATTCTCTTCACAGCATGAAAGTGAGACAACTTAGGATTTGTTTGAAACCTTGCACACACACATACTGCAAACATGATATCTGGTCTACTGGATGTAAGATACATCAGTGAACCTACCATGGATCTATAGAGATGTTCATCAACACTCTCCCCCTCAAGATCTGCAAGTAGTGGTTTGTGTGTTTCCATTGGTGTGCTTGCAATCTTTGCATCATTGAGTTTGAACTTATCCAAGATGTCCTTAACATATTTATCCTGACTTATGAAGATTCCATCTGCTTTCTGCTTCACTTGAAGACCCAAAAAGAAAGTCAATTCTCCCATTGAACTCATCTGGAATTTCTGATGCATAAGAGATTCAAATTCTTTGCACAAACTGTCCCTTGTTGAACCAAAAATGATATCATCTACATAGATTTGTACTAGTAGGATATCACTTTCAATTCTTTTGATAAACAAGGTCTTGTCTATATCACCTCTTTTGAATCCATTTTCCAACAGATACACAGACAAAGTATCATACCAAGCTCTAGGAGCTTGATGCAGTCCATAAAGTGCTTTGTCCAGTCTGAGCACTTTATTTGGATGTTTGGGATCCTCAAACCCTGGTGGTTGATATACATACACTTCTTCATCTATCTTTCCATTTAGAAATGCACTCTTCACATCCATCTGGTATACCTTGAAGTTCTTGAAAGAAGCATAAGCCAAGAACAATCTAATAGCCTTAATTCTTGCCAGAGGTGCAAATACCTCATCATAATCAATTCCCTCTTCTTGTGAGTATCCCTGTGCAACCAATCTAGCCTTGTTCTTAATCACTATGCCCCTCTCATCCTTTTTGTTTCTGTATACCCATCTGGTACCAATTGCCTGTTTTCCTTTGGGTAGATCCATCAAAGTCCACACATTTTGAATTTTGAATTGAAGTAGCTCCTCTTGCATAGCTTCAACCCAGCTTGGATCTTTCAAAGCTTCAACAGCTTTCTTGGGCTCTATCTGTGACAAAAAATAAGCAAACAAAAAGAAATTTGCATTTTTATCAAGAGTTTTAGATAACCTTCTTGTTTGCATAGGAGCATCAATTGCTCCAATGACATTGTCCAGTGGCATGTAGCTTTTATGAGCTTGATACTGTGGACCAGCTACCATCTTTATCCCAAATTCCAAATTGGTAAAATTCTGATCCAGATTGGTGTCTTCATGAATCATTTGACCACTTGATTCTGACACCTCCATTCTTGATGGTTGTTGATCCTCCAGTGCACCTTCAATGGATGCTTCTTCTTGTTGAGGACAATCTAGATCTGATGATGTATTTCCATCACCATATGCACCATTATCATCCAAGTTTGATGAAATGGGTTCTGAACTCTGTTGTTGATCAAGAGTGGAAGATTCAAGTACAGCAGGTGGGTCAGGTAGCCATGTTGGAAACAAAACAAATTGTGGTGATTTGTTTGCTTGTTGACCTGCATTTGTACCTGCATTTACACTTGTACTTGTACCTGCAATTGATGACTCATGCATATATCTAAAAGATTTGGTTAATGCATCAATGTCAAACAAGTGAGCTGGACCTTTTCCTAAAGCATTAGGTGTGTGTTCATTAAAGGTCACGTCTAAGGTCTCTTCCACTATTCTGGTTCTACTGTTGAATACTCTGTATGCTTTTCTTTGGAAAGAGTAACTAACAAAGAATCCCTCATCGGCTTTATTTGAAACTTGCCTAATTGATCCTTTATATTTAAGATAGTGATAGGACATCCAAATGGTTTAAGAAAGCTAACCAAAGGTTTGTTATTTAAAAATAACTCATAAGGTGTCTTGTTGTGAGGCTTAACAACTAATACTCTGTTTTGGACATAACAAGCAGTGCTAATTGCTTCTGCCCAGAAAGCCATTGGTAGTTTAGCATCTGCTAACATGGTTCTAGCAGCCTCAATAAGTGTCCTATTTTTCCTTTCTGCTACTCCATTATGTTGGGGAGTTCTAGGAACACTGTATTGTCTATCTATACCTTTTGATTCACAGAATTTGTCCATCTCTTGATTTCTAAATTCTGTTCCATTGTCACTTCTAATGATCTTTAGCTTTCTATTGGTTTGGTTTTCAATCTTAATGATGAACGACATTAGTATGTCTCCAGTCTCATCTTTGGTTCTAAGAAAGAATACCTAACTAAATCTGCTATAATCATCAGTGATCACTAGGCAATATGACTTCTTACCTATACTACTCACATTTGTTGGTCCAAATAGATCCATGTGCAGTAAATGTAAAGGTGAGTCAATAGAGTTCAGTGTCTTGGCCTTATAAGAAAATTTGTGTTGCTTGCCCTTTTGACGTGCAACACAGTGGTCATCACATGAATATGTTTTCTCTGGTAAACCTCTGACAAGTTTTCCTTTAACAAGTTTGTTTATTGTTTAAAAATTCATGTGACACATCCTTCTATGCTATAGGTCAGATTCATCAACAGTTGCTCTTGAGATAAGACAACTCAATTCAGGTTTAGGTGCACACTTAGCCAATTCACAGTTATACATGTTGTTCTTTCTGGGAATTTTCATTAAAATCATTTTAGGATCAAGAACAAACTTCTCAGAAAGAATACAACATTCTGTGTCATTAAAGAACACTGGGTTCTTTTTCTCTGTTATTTGGCTAACACTTAAAAGATTGTACCTCAATTGTTCAACAAAGTATACATCATTGAAGCTCATCTTGTCACTGTTGACATTTCCCATTCCTATAATCCTTCCTCCTCTAGGATTACCTCCAAAAGCTACAAGACCTCCATCAATAACTTTGAAGTCCTCCAGTCTGCTTCTATCTCCTGTCATGTGTCTAGAGCATCCACTGTCAATATGCCATAAGCTTTTCTTCTTGCTCTGCACATACAAATGACAAAAGATCAGTTTCTCTTGGGAACCCAAACCAATTTGGTTGTGGGTGTCCCTTTCTGATCAACAGTATCAACTCTTTTGAAGGTAATTGATGCTGATGTCAGTTTAGTTGGTTTCCAAACCCAACTGATATTTGACTTGACAACATTAAGTGGCCTGGCAGAATTAACTTCCGAACCACTTAAATTTTGCCTGGCAGAACTAAATTTGGTTAACTTTTGCCTAGCAGAATTAACCTTGTAGTTTTGCTTGGCAGAATTAAAGTTTGTCTTAGTCATTTTAGTTCTGTTGGCCTTATTTTTGGTCAACACTCCTGCACTTCCTTATGGTGAAGCAGAGTTAACTTTTGCCTTTTACTTTTTGACTATACTGGCAGAATTAACTTTTGTTTTGAAATTTTGATGGTTAATTCTGTCAGTAGTAGTCCACGATGATTGTTTAACTCGTTGAAGTTTTGGGTTATAATAACAATCCTTTTGAAGATGATTGAATCTTCCACAGATGAAACAAGCTTTCTCATCAACCCTTTTGAAATTAGATCAAAGTTTTTGAGAAACCATTTGATTCCAATTTTTTGGTTTCCTCTTGAATCTTTCTTTGATTTTGAAGATGGTGATGAGTTAGCAGAACAAATACACTTAGTACATTTAACAACAACAATTTTATCATTTACTGATGTGTTAACAGATGTACTAGCATTTTTCCCTTTCAGATTATTCAAGTTCATCCTAGCTTTTTCTTGAAACAGTTTCTTACCCTCTGCTAGTTTCTTAGCTTTTAACTTAGATACTAGCCCAGTAACAGAAGTAAGTTTTGAATGAACTCTCTCATCTTCCTTAGATTCATCCTCATCATCTGAAATCCACTCAGATATCTCAACCTTTTCCAGATCATTTTCATTCAATGCAGCAACAGGATCTGCTTGTTTAACCTCTTCTACCGTTTTCTCCTTAAGCTTACTTATGTCTAAGTCAGTTTTAGGAGGCATGTATGTGTGGTTGTAAGGTGGAGGCACACTGTTAAGATTATAACCTAAGCCAGTTTTAATCTTATCATGGATTTGGTTCTTAATCAGATTTTGAACACTTTCAGAAGCATTCTCTAGTTCAGCCACTGTAAGTTTGATACTTTCTTTCTTAGCAGTGACTTCAGCTAGTTTCTTAATTAACTCATCAACCTTATTCTGCAACATATCCTTTTTCAAATTGAGCATACTTAAAATCATAATCATATTGTTCTTCATTTTTCTTGTATGCTTTTATTTGTTTTTCTAGATCTTCTATTGCTAAGGTTGTGTGTTGGCTTCTAATGTCCCAATCCCTAAGTTCTTTGCAAATATTAGCATTATGGTCTCTGTAGTGTTTAACAGTTTTCTTACACACTAGAACATAATTTTGCTTGTACCTCATAAGGGACTTCATCTGATGTGCTTTCCTCTCCAACAGCCATCAAAGCATGATTCTGAGGTTCCATTTCTGCTTGATCACTCCAATCATACCCCATACCATCTTGTGAAACAAGAGCATTTGGTGTATATTCTTGAACAGCAATGGTTCTTTTCTGTGGACCATTATAAGCAGCATTGTAACCCCCAGATCTCTGTCCACTCACCTCTTACCTTGGAGCTCTGCATTCTCTGGCAAAATGACCCAACTTGTGGCAGTTATAGCATTCCACCTTGATTTTGTCAAACCCTACATTGTCATCTCTTTTCCCTGCAAAGTTGTTCCTTCATGTCCTTTGCAAGAACCTTTTTACCCTCATGGTAATCATAGCCATTTGCCACTTGATGTCCATCTCCTCCAGATCATCAGGATTCACCTGCTCTAACTCTTCATTAGTCAGTGAAGAGTTCACATGACTAGCAAAGAAAGCTTCTACTACTTGATCTGTAGACTTTTCTTGTGCTACAGATGATGAACTAGATCCTACACCTTTCACAGTAGATACAGATCCATAACCCTTTGAATCTACCTTGGATCTTCCCATGGACATGAATGCAGCATTCTGAGAGCTCTGTGCTTCACCAACACTCTGCTTCCTGCTTTCAACTTCAGGCTCAAAAGCTATAAGATCATTGTATAGATCATTGAGCTCTTTATCATTCAAATCACTTCTTTGTCTTAGACCAACTGTATATATGGTCCACTCTTCACCCAAAGATCTTAAGAACTTTCTATTAAGATCATCTTTGTCTATGATAACTTTGTGATTCGTTAGCTCACCAACTAGCTTTCTGTATCTGTTGAAAACTTAAGTCAAGGTTTCAGATTTAACAGAACTAAAGTTCTCAAACTGTTGTTTGAGCATGGACCTCTTGTTCTTCTTGGTGCTTTCATTCCCTGCAAATCTTTTATCTAACTCCTCTATAAGCACCTTAGCATCATCAACCTGCTCAAACTCACTTTGATACTCATTTGGAATGGAAAGTAACAAAGTGCTTAGAGCTTTGAGTTCAGTAGCTCTCTCTCTCTTCTTTCTTGTTCAGTTGTTGGTGTACCCCTTGGCAGCCTTACACCATTTGCATCAGTTTTATACTTGGGACCATTTTCCACAATGTCCCATAACTGATAGTCTGTAAGCAACATGTGTTGCTTGATTCTATTTCTTCACATGTTGTATTCATAAGGATAGGAATTCTAGACACTTGAATACCATCTACAAATTCTGATGCCATTTTAATAATGTCAAACTTAAGATGAACTAAACCTTAAATGATCACTGCCCTATCCCAGATATTCCTGAATTCAAAGCTTACACATGCTCTGATACCAATTGTGGGGTCTCACAATAACACTTGTTTGCACAAATGTATTGACACAAGCTAAGAATTCTTAACAAGAAGTTTGCGGAATAACACTTGTCAAGTAGGAAGATTTATGTATATAACTTGTAATGCAATTGAAATAGATTTGTAAACAAAGTTAAAACACAATTGATTCAATAGCCAAAAGCCTCAATATTATTATGGAAATAATACGGATACACTTGTATCAGGGTTACAAAGGAAACTTGAAGCTTGGTTACAACTTGACTAGAGACTTACAAATTACAAGTATTGACACACTTAGACACACATTCTAACAATGAGCCAAGTACATACTTATACACTAAACAACTTGTATAAAATCTATACAAAATCTACTTTCCTAAGACAAGTTTTCTAGGAAACACGCCAGCATTAAATGCATTACCATTCCTTGTCTGCAGCATGCACTATTCCTCAAAAGCATGTCTGCAGTAGGTGTACTTGTTTTGTAGAGTTGGTAGAAAGCAGATCCACTAAGCAGCATTAACAAAAGAATGAGTAGAACTAACATTTTGAACTGGCAGAACTAATCTTGGCATTTCTTCATTCTTGGCAGAACTAACTTTGGAAACACTTGGCAGAACTAACATCAAATGACTAGCAAAACTAACTCTGGAAAACTTTGTTTTCAATAAATGCGCTAACTTCCACCAGCAGAACTAAGTCTTCATTGCACCAACAGCATTAACTTTGAACAGGCTAAACACTTAGAATATTTTAGCATTTGATCTCCAGTAGAATTTAGCCCAACAATATTTGACTTATGTTTGGTTTAAGTTTATAAATAACTAATAATCTAATATACATACATCATCAAATTTTTTACGAAGTCGTCGATTAGACGGGATTCACACTATACCCCACCGTTATTCTCAACATAAGTCTTCCACCGGCGTTATCTGTGAAAAAGTTGTTGGTCGTGTTTGCCATCATGAAGATGTTGATTCCTCCTCGAAAGAATGAGAAAGGATTGTGTGTGTCATAACTAGAATGAACATTATAGATAACTTCATTAAAATACCGAAAGTCATACTCGTGAGCACAAGTAAAACAAATAGTGTATATTTTTTAATGAAATTAATAATATATGGTTTGTGTATGCAATAATTTTGCAAGTGATAAAGCTACCATTAGCCTTTGAAGAAGATCTAGTAGTCTTACCCCGCCTTCTATGTGGACTTGTTACACAATGTTGCTCATTGTGTCATTAGCGTATAATATGTTGCTAAACGCATACTTAAAATGATTTTTCAAGTAATGTAAGGAAAAAAAATTTAGCTAATGTACGCGGTGGAAAAAACATTATACCCGTTCACTAACACCGAGTGTTTACATTGAGTTTAAATGTTAGAAATGGTTAAGCTTTACCATTTTGGTTTTATTTAAAATCACATTTGATATCACCAAAAGTCTAATACATTTTTCTTGATTTTCAGAAATGGTTAATCGTTTAAATTCAGTACATATTTCAACTTTTATCATATGCTATCCAACATTCCAACTAACGGGTTCTCAATTACCCAATAACAGTTGGGCTTTATACAACATAACCCATATCATGTTTATAATGAGCCCAACTCATTGTTGGCCCATTATAATAAATACAACATCTACGAATCACAAAATGCAAACCCTAGCATCTACCATAAACCCTATTTAATCTCATCACGCCTCATCATCTCAAAATCAACACAAGAATTCCATCCCAGTTCGTCGTTTTCATAACCAATTACGGTAACACAGAGTTAACTCTTCTTAATTTTACGTTCTGCATCGTTAATTCGTAACATTTTTTTTAATGCAAACTATATTCTCTGTACCCCCAATTTGTGTTTGCAGATTGAATCTTGCATCTGTTTTACCCTCTCCTTGATATTGAATTTAGAATTGATTAAGGAGATATAACTGATGCGTATAGCTAAATCATAGAAAGGCTTACCAACGCATTGCATTCTTTATAAAATTGCTTTAGTGTCAAATGGTCCTTCCTATATTTTTTTGTATAATTTATTAATAAAATTAAAATGGCAAATGATGAAAATTCAGGTTTTATGCTTAACACACTGATTAACCGTGGTGACAACCAACTCCGCTTATTATCTGATGCCATTTATTATATGTTTAATTTTTAATAATTTTGCTATCTGATTCTAAATTAATTTGTGTGGTTTTGGTAGGGTTGCAAATGATGATAAACAAATTATCTTATACTACACACTGAATTATTTTCATGTGGAAAAAAACTCTCAAATTATTGTCTGATGTTTCGATCCTACCAATTTTAATTTTATTTTGAAAATCTGGTATTTCTTAAATTTTGTTAAGTGATGGGTTTAATTCGATGATGAGATAGTAGCAGACGGGCGGTCTGAAATGATGCCATGTTGATTGTCTGCGTAATATCCTTTCTTTTGGATTTAACTCTGAGATTTTAAGCATTTTTTTTCTTGTTCATAATAACATTTAATAAAAACTCGTAGAAATATTTATTTAAGTTTAAAAATATTGTGGTTTTTGTAGCTGTGATGAATATGCAAATATTTTTATGTCTGGACTTATGAGACATTTTGTCTGTGAAATGATACGCATACTTCTGAGCATAATTTTGTTACAAATTATATTTTGTTATATGAACAGTACTTGAATTTGTTTCTAATTAAAATTAAAAGTAGAAGTATGTTAAAAAAACACTTAGGGTGTGGAGAGATTGATGGGCATTTGGACAAAAGTATATAGTTTTGCTGATAATTGTTAAAAAGAAAAAAATTGTTTCGGACATTAAAGTAGGGAGTTGATATATACAACACATTAATTACTTTATACAACAAAATTATGCTACAATATACTTGTATTATGTGCTGTAATTATTACATATGATTTTGGAATCAACTTTTTTTTATCTATCACTACCCCTAAAGTTACGATTCAATGTTCGTGAAATGAAAATTGATTGACGGCCTAATTAGATTTAGCTAATGTACCTCAAAATGTAATAATGACTAGCTTACTACCCATTACCCAACATTGTACTCGGTTGATGACAATCTCGTACAACTTGAAAAACTCTATGAAACTAAACCTGTTAAACGAGAACCTTCATAATCCATCCATCATTATATTATGTTGGTTACATTAATAATAACTGAAACTAATTATGATATATTAACTTTAATTAATTGTATTTCATCTTATTTTTTTTAAAATAGCTAAAAGGGTAATATAGTAATTTACTATTTTTTTGATAATATTGTTATCATGTACAAATGACTACCATTCTCGTAGGATTCCACAGTAGTTTCCTTTTCTAAGCAATCATCGATTAATACATCATCCAAACTTACCAACCCCAAATCATCAACACAATAATTTGACTTATTTTTCATTTTTGTAAGCGTTTTTATTGAAGTACCTGCAACATTAGCTCTATAGATATTCGGTTTGAAGCTAGAATGCATCTTTTCACCGTTTTCTTTGTCCTTCTAATTCTTATCTCTTGCTTCTTGAAAAATATTCGAGCACGAACACACACTTCAATCATATATTAAATTTTCGACCACGAAAACACACTTCAAGCTTAAACTAAAGCAATGGCCTTAAGATAGAGGATTATAGCAAATTCCATTAGTACCCCTTTGATCCATAGCCACCAGTTATAATCACTTTTGATGATTCAATCACTTTTGATGATAGTAATTGATGAACTTCTCAAAGTAATGGATTATGACATCTAACAATTCAGACATGTATAAATCCCTCTGCCCAAAATGAGTGTAGTGTTTCTACCCACCAGAATGGATTATGACATCTAACAATGCAGTTTTTACGAAGTTTAGGAAATTACATTGTCTAGTAGTGATAGATGAAACTATTACTCTTACTTGTTGCCTAGACTCCATATATTAATTTTGAGAAAATGTATATTGAGAGTAAGATGATAAAGTTAATCTACTACTCCCTTTGTCTAAATCAAAGTGTCGACTTTGATTTTACATACATAATTCTCCACGAACCATACCTTTCATCAGTCAAATAACATACATACTCATTTAAGTTTCCTCCGATTGGTTGAAACATGATAAACACTTATTTGAGACAACCCAAAATAGTAATATGGACACTTCGAATGGGACGGATAAAGTATTTTTGAAAGTGAACATTTATATTGGGAAAAAAATAAATTGGAAATGTACACTTATTTTAAGATAGATAGAATGATAATTTACGTTTCTTATTTTGATGATTTCTTTTGGCATTATATTCATCGATAAAACTTATGATAGCATATCAAAATTGTTACAACGAAGCTATGTATATAGTGTGTGTACATTACAACCTATTAATTCGTAATTTTAAAGAATTTATTATAATTGATTGTAGATTATTCATTGTCCCTGTTATTATATATTGTATTAAACATTTTGTTCATCTAATTTCATTTTGTACTATGCAAGACCTCTATCTACTCTGTTACAAAGACCATATCTTTTCAACTAGGCTCATTAACATAGTTCAACCTAAAAGATACGTATCAAATAGTCAAATCAACGCGTTAAATTATATCATTATTAATCAAAGCAGCTATAATTTACACACAACAGTATGATTTTCACAAACAACTTATGTTTCACTTATAATTTGGAACAATGATCCAAATATATTATTCCTTAATTGAACTAAAGGACAATGATATAGTACCAACAATATGGCTAATAAAATTTGCAATTTCCGTATTGTTTGGCAATGAAAAATATCAATACGATTCATGATTCAAAATAGAATCAAAAACAAAAAGAAGATATGTGCATATAAGAAGAAGAAGATGTTAAACAAGTTGAATGAGATGATCAAAAGTTGTTCTACAAATTGGACAAGTTCTTCTATGAACCAACCAAAGGTCAATGCAATGACTATGAAACACATGTTCACAACTTGGAAATCTTTTGCATACCTCGAAATCCTTAAAATCATCCAAACATATTGCACAACTCAACGATTCTCCGTCGTCTTCATTGATCCTATGATTAAAACATCGCAACTTTTGTAACTCTTCCATAGACAACCCCGAGGGCGCATTGCCAACTTCATGTGAGTGATCAGCTCTATTAAGAATATCTGATTTGGCGATGAATCCGATAATGGCGTAACATATCATCAAGTAAAGCGTGACGATGGAGATTATACAAAGTAGGGAGAGAGGTGGAGGAGGAAGCACCATTGTTGACAAAAATTAGAAAGAAGAAATGTGCATTGTGAATAATAATTATTATTATAGAAGATAGGTGGAGTTGTTAATTAAGTTAATTTAGACCCAAGAAAAAGTTTAAGTATTTGGTTGGGTTGGAAAGCATCTAGTTGACTTTGATGAAGGTTGGCTTCAACTGCACATAATGTATGAACCTGCAAGGGACTATGCTAATCATTGAACTACAACAACTGTAACATATTTGGTCATTATACTATATTCAATCGGTAGGTATTTTTGTTTTATTCGAATTACGCATTGAACCGATTACCAAATAATCCTATTTATCTAACACTATTTCATATGTTACTTATAGTTATTTGAATCAAATCAGCTTATATAAGCAAATGGATGTTTGGTCATAATCATATACTCGCATATACGTTGTCTTAACTCAAATGAAACGCAATATTGGTACAGCTTAACGCGATATACAATTAGATTTAATTACTTTCTTAATTAATGCTCTTAGTGTTCTTCTTGTCAACATATAGGAACAAAAAATTTATGAAGGAAGCTTAGTTTCGCAAATATTTAAGTTGAGTAACATTTAGGTCAGAGTACCACACATCTTTTTATTATTGGCCATATCAATTTCTACTTTGCAAGTATATTACTGGTAAACGCGGAAGCTTTATAACTCCCTCACAATGAATACCAGAACCAAATTTAAGAAACAGGACGATATACAAATCTTGGCATCGCATTCGATTCTTAAACTGTTACTCTGTTCGTTAACAATTGTTAATAATACTTATGTAGCATGTCTTGCTTCGAAGATGTGACTTCTAAAATATTTGGTGGTATATCATGGCAAGTGGTTCAAAGATCATCTGGTGAATAAAGAAAGAAAGATTTCAACCATTTTGATGCCCACGTTTGAACAGAAAGCTGGTCATTGCACCTGAAGTTGTTAAGGTTTGATGAAGCATTTCATCAAACACTTGGTGGGTAGAAAATCTAACTTAAATCCCAAAAAATTGCCATCAACTTCAGAATTTGTCTTCTACTTGTAGCAGTGTATAATATCATATCACCACAATATATGAATAAAGTGATTGTATCAAAAAGACCCACAATAGAGCTCTAGATACAACTACCAATCTACCCGAACTGGAAATAAATTCGTGAATTTGTTCCGCAGCTAGCATCTTATTCAGTAAATACACAATTATTCCAACATTTGGGATCACTTCAAAATAATCCGAGTTATGAGTTACAAAAAACCAATGCAAAAGAACTCAATCGTGATTGGCAGAAATATCGGTGTCATACATTATAATGGATTGTATTGCTACGTTACCAGCTGATTTAGCTGCAGAAAACTTCATCACCGTCAATCAAGTCGTAGAGTTATATCTTGGGCAGAAGAGTTGTTGGTTCAGAAGGCACGTCTGCACTTGCCTGCCATCACAAATCACAATACTTTTATCACGCAAAATCCATGTATCTAGATTCTCATATACATTGAAACTAATGTCTAGATAAAAAAAAAATTGCAAAGGGTTTGCATGGCTGTACAAATAACTAAAAACCCATTTCTAAATATTTAAATACTAGTAATGATCACCAGAAAGCATGCTAATAACCAGATAGTTTATCTAAAGGTAATTAGTGTACCTCGAGATATCTTGTTAGCATCTTAGTAGTACTGAAATTGAAGCCCTCAACTGATTCTCCTTTCTTACGGGAAGCATGAAGTTGCTTTCTCACTTGGGATGCTAGTGACTGCAATTATACAATGAATTTCATCAACCAACAATTTAACTAAGGATGTATGTTGTGGTGAACCACATATTAGGGGTGTTCACGAAACCGGCAAAACCGCGAAAACCGGCCGAACCGTGTCAACCGGTCCGGTTTGGTTCTTGGCGGTCCGGTTTGCGGTTTGAAGAATACAAAACCGGATGTTCCCGGTCCGGTTTACAGTTTCTATTGATAAACGTCCGGTTAAACCGGACCGGACCGTTAAATAATAATATAATATAATAATAATAAATAAATAAATGTAATAAATATTATATACACAAAATGTATGGTAATCGTATATGCTGGCAATCTGGCATGTTGTAGCCCAATTTTAGGCCCAACAGCCCAATTTTGTGTAAAATACACCATCATTCATAATTTCATTTAACAATTAACCATAATCCTAATTTCATCCGACATCATCGATCATTCATAATTTCATTATGATTATTTTTGAATATTAATTAGTAATGTTATATTCACATTAATTCAATATTTGTTGTCAAAACGTAAAGAAAACCGTGAAACCGCCGAACCGGACCGGTTTTACCGGTTTGGTCCGGTCCGGTTAATACATCTAATTGGTCCGGTTTGGTTTGAAATTTCAGAAACCGTCAAAAACCGGTCCGGTTGGAATTTTTGTTAAAAACCGGTCCATCCGGACCGTGAACACCCCTACCGCATATACACTCACTCCGATTAATAATCTTCATCTATTTTATATAGAGGAAAAGGAAGACATATTTTCTTTTTCATGCATACCTTTCCTAACTCAACTCCCCACTGATCGAAAGAATTAATGCCCCAAACAAAACCTTCCACAGCAATTCTGTGCTCGTATATAGCTAGTAGCTGAACAGCCGCAAGGGTCAGTTTGCAAGTTCCAATGACATAAGAGTTCTTTTTAAGTATATATAATAAACAAGAGCAACAAAAAACAGAGGTATATGATGACCAAACCTGTCCAATTCTATAAGCATCCAATGATGGAAGTAGAATGCTAAGAGATGGCCTATTCCCAGTAAAGGTCTGTTCATAGAAAATGAAATCAGTAATCAATCAAACATTTAATTGTAAGCAGAAAAATGTTCAATTATGAAGGAGATTACCTTATGTGAAACAAGATGAGGCGCTACATTCTCACTTTGCAATTGTTCGGGGGTCTGGAAATAAAATAAGTTCAAGTAAGTTGTATATCAGACACAATACAGCAGAAATTAATCTACATATCCATGTATTAATCTGAAAGCATGTGAGCTTGTCCTTATATGGTAATCTGCTATAAGGAAATTTTTATTAATACATAAAGGTGAAGGAAATGTTTTATGACCTTTCCATAAGCGAGAGCATCAGGTTGAGCAAAAAAGTTGGACATGAGCTCATCATGGTTGTTTACCACTTCATCTGCAGACCGAATTTAACATTATAAAAAAAGAGGGGACAGATTTAAAGAGGAAAAAAAAATGGTCAAGGGTACCTTTAAGATAGACTGGTTGCTGACTCTTCACAATGCCAATAAAATCACAAGGAATAACACGCCCCTGGAAACTCCAAATTTAAGAATAAAAAATAAAGAAACTATCAGACGATAGGAAACAAGCAATAATAAACAATTCGCAATCACAATACACATTTACCTGATGAATTAGTTGGTAAAAACTATGTTGGCCATTTGTTCCAGGTTCGCCAAAATCAATTTCACCAGCTTCAAAAGGAAGGAGCACACCATCGATGGACACTCCTTTCCCGTTACTCTCCATGCTAACCTGCAAAATTAAGTTTGAGATGGGGACATCTAAACAGCTTTATAAGGGGTACACATATAATGACATTACACCTGTTGTATATGTGGAGCAAGCTTCTCAAGAGCTTGAGTGTAAGGCAGGATAGCCTGGGAACATAAATAAGGACCATGATAAGGAAGAATTCGACCAGTAATATATTGCTTAAAGATCCTCTACTTAAACTTTGTAAATTATAGAACTCACTCTTGCAGGATATTCAAGAAAAGAGACATTCCACACACTCAACAAACCTAAAAGAACCTGAAAAAGTGGTATATAATATCAATGAAGGAATCTATAAACAAAACAATATTCACACCATGCATACATACAGGTATATTATTCTCAAAAGGAGCAGAGTGGAAATGCTGGTCAATGCTTCTAGCTCCTTTCAGGAACCTATAAATAATGGGAAGGTCATGTAATTAAACAGAAGACGTTGATCTAAAAAGACAGTTATGCAGTTGAACAAGACATGAATTTTCTATGTTACTGTACTTCTCAACGACGGAGAAACCGTATTGGAGAGATAAAGGTAACACTCCAACGGCACTGCAAACTGAAATGGACCAAAACAAGAAGAAGAAAAAGTCACACATTAGGAAATAAAGAGGTTCAGAAAATGGACTTAAAATCATCCTTATTTTATTTGGTTCATTAATCTATCTACTAAAGTAATGACAGACCATCTTACCACTGTATCGGCCTCCAACCCAGTCCCAGAAAGCAAAAGCATTATTCGGATCAATCCCAAACTTCTCCACAAGCTGTATCAAATATAATGAAGGGTAAAAACAATGAAGCCAATAATGGGTGATCATTAAAACAGATTATATATATATATATATATACACACTAATATATAAAGCATCTCCATGTTTTATATTTGGAAACTTTTAAGAGTAAGACTCAACACTTCTATAATTAACATTTTTAATTCAATTCCCATTTTTTACAGTTGTGTTATTTTCATGACATTTCACTCTTCACTACTATACTGAGTCATCATCACGAATTTTTGTCGGTGAATAACATAATTTTGTATTCCGCTACATTGTGCGGGTATTACGCTAGTGTGTATATATATATATGTAGTGAATTGGTCCAGAGGGAAGTGCATTTTTGGGGGGAAGGGGGGAAGCGTTATTATTCATCAAGAAGCATATTACTTTCGCCCATACAAATCTCACAAAAAAACGAACTGGAATTCAGTAAATGTTAATCAAAATCGATGTTATAAATGTTAAGTTTCCTTGATAAATTCTTTCTGCAAGTTAGAACATCGATTTATAAATATTAAACCCAAGATCGTTAAAATAAAAAAATTTATCATATAATGTGATGTTTTAACATTCATCGTAATGAATGTTAGTTAACATTCATCACGGTGAATGTTAACAATTTATTAAATAAATATTCGTCAACTAATGTTAAAACAAACCTTAAGATTTGTGCTAACAGCAACCATATGCTTCGAAACAGCCTGTGGCCTGAAACGGCAAATAAACTACGACTAAGTATTGAGAGAGAGAGAGAGAGAGAGAGAGAGAGAGAGGGAAAGTCAAGGTATGGGTATGAACTATTTAGAAGAGAAGACATAGAACACATGCAATAATCAGATTTCAATGTCATAATGCTGAGAATAGATTGCCTACAAACAGATGGATCTGTATAACTGGTTTAGTATGAAGATAGTACAAGATTTAATTTGTACATTAGGAAATTGCTATTGAATATTTAAAATGTAAGTAGAAGCATCGTATGGCATAGTATGAAATATCAATGATTGGCTGGTACCCTTACCCCAAAGCAGATGAGATCCATTCCCTCAATGTTCGAGCATTCAGCATGGTCTCAGCTGTGGTAAAAGTCTTTGAAACTACAACAACTGCATTGTACAATAAAATCAGGTAAAAAGCCTGCGATGTTACCTAAAATGTAGAGTTCTGTTTTATGAGATATAACAAAATACAACACATTAAGTAAAATCACCTAAAGTAGTCTCAGGGTCCAAGCCTGTAATATTTCTGGCAACATCTACCGGATCAACATTGGCTAGACTGCAGAAATACCCAAGTACAAGAAAGTATTAAGTAAGATTGTAGGCAATTCACTTTAAACAATAATGAATGTAGGTAGCTCCTTTACATGTACAGCTTTACTCATTAAGAAACTCACAAGTTATAATAAAAACAGCATCTTTTTTTCCACCGTTTATTTGTATATTTCTGAATACATATGAATATATCTAATTTCATGTTACTTTGTCAACACTAAAGTACTAAACTCTAAATCCGAAGGTGGGATATATGTGATACAAATAGCTTCATGTTACCAGGGTTCCAGGAATTATGTGCAAATTCCCTTATACCGTGCAATAGGTTGAGGTAACATTCCCAATTAACCATTACATCTAGATAACTAACTCAGCAAGTCAGCAGGTTTCATGATGCCAATGACTTACTGCTATATTCTTACCGTAATGACAAGACTTTGTTTTCAAGGGCATAAGAACAAAAGAGCTCACAATGATTTAAAAGCAAATGCGGCTAACAGTTTAAGCTTAGTGATGATTCTGAAGACATAGTCTGCTATTTCTGTGATTCAAAGCCCTGTTTTATCCATGTGGTCTCAATTTGCGAGTTCATTTAATAAAATGAGGAAAAACCAGAGACTACCCACCTAAAACCCATTTGATATGAATCACGAATGTTAGTTTAAAATAATAGGTGATGCTACGTCTATATGCAATTCCAGAACATTGTTTATTCAAGGTCTATCATCTCTGAATTCATGTTCTGTAACATCAGCATATAAAATAGATAGTGACAATAAGCTTAAAAGTATTAACATATACATCGATAAACACATGGTCTAGATTCGATTTCTTTGCGAAAGCAGAAGAGCAAATCATGTATCAGAGATACCATCTCAAATAGAGATTGACCGACAGAAGATTGTATATGGGAGTATGGGACCATAAGTATTAAAGTGTATAATGATCACCCTAAGTTAATTGGACC
The DNA here is from genome assembly GCA_963422505.1 of Pseudognaphalium luteoalbum. Classification (NCBI taxonomy): domain Eukaryota; kingdom Viridiplantae; phylum Streptophyta; class Magnoliopsida; order Asterales; family Asteraceae; genus Pseudognaphalium; species Pseudognaphalium luteoalbum. The sequence goes on from OY730197.1 coordinate 104,079,379, forward strand.
ATAGATAGTGATGCATGTTGTTATAATGACCATTAAAATCATATCAAGGCATGCTTGGGCTACCAATTAGAGGGATTTCAAGATCAATGTATGCAGAAACTTTTCTTTGTATTTCCAAATTTCATCATTTACCTTACTATTAGTGCAAATAAGAGACTTCATACGCACCGGCATCGAGATTAAGAGCCTAAAGATAATATACCTTTCAAGAAGTTTTAAACCCAACCTATCACCTCTATCGATATTTCAAATCTACTTTATCTATAATCATTTACATTTTATGGTTCTTTTTCCTCAAGTAAACCCCATCTTAATAATGAAGGCTTCATTGTATAACAACTCATCATCATCAAATATACGTCTTCTTCGAAACGTAAGTATGTTTGCACAAGCAAATGATTTCAAAGATGTGCTTACTTTTTGGCATATGAGTTTCTTTAGGACAAAATTAACACCAACTGTATTAGTATATATTCAAAATAAGTCGTTGAATATAAGAACACATTTTAAAGTTATAATCAAGCTAAAGACCACAAACAAAATTAAATTTAGAAAGACCACATGAAAGATTGAAAGAAATAACAAATTAAATATTAGATCACGTTAAATCATAATGAAACACGTATGTGTACTCACAAGCGAAGCTGGCGTCCTCCTGCTGATTTGCTAGCCTCTGGATCTGTATATTCCAAAACAGATTATGACCATAATTCTATACAACACACAACATGAAGATCATCGGTTAATAATTCAATCGTTAATTTAAGTTATAAAATAACTCACCGGTTTGAAGAGCGGTGTGCACAAACAATGGGCCAAGGAAGCTTCCACCGATACCAATAGCAATCACATTTGTCAAAGTTTTCCCTGTGGCTCCAACCTAACAAAGGTTGGCTGTTAGTCAATAGTACAATATTAGATAGGTAATAAGTTGAACAAACTAGCACTTAGAAAATAGATGAATACCCAAGAACCATTGCGAACTTTATCCGAGAACTCTTTTATTTTATCCAAAACTTGCCAAACATCTGGTACCACATTCTTCCCATCACTATTAAAAGTTGTATCCTTCGAAGCACGAAGAGCTACATGAAGCACGGACCTGTTCTCGGTGCTATTTATCTGAAGTACCACATTCAATTAGTGTTCCGAAATTTTTATAGTATAAACTAAGTAGATCCACGAGAGTTGCCTCCAAATAAAATATTGAACGTTACTTACATGTTCCCCATTGAACATACTGTTAATCTTTTGTTTGAGTTGTGCTGCCTGCATTAAGAAACAAGAAGACGATCAGAAAATACTTCACTTTTTTGGGTTGGCCAATATCACCCTCGACCAAATAGAAAAGAATAAAAATAAAAAATAGAGAGGACAAACTACCTCCGCAAGAGCAAAGAGCTTAGACATTGTATCAACAGTGGTGCGTTGCCGTGAGTAGTCCACAAAAATATCATCAAACTCTCTAAATATAACCCAAATGAAAAGAAGAAGCACTTAGCACTCTGTTAGATCAGACATAAAACTTCAAGAGTCTACACTATACACCCTTCCAACTAACATAAGAAAGTAAAAATACTCGATACATAATTATAAGCATGCTCAATACTGGTTTTGGTTCAAAATAGATGAAACCGGTTACTTTTAAGATGATATAGGAATCAAAACTCTTCCACCTAAGGCCCAACCCTTTTGAGCATCCTAAAAACAAATTCTACCTATAAAACTTTAAGGTATGAATAACGAAAGATATAGTTTGGATAATCAGCTCCAACATACTGAAGTCTTAACAACCCTTAGGTAGCGAGCTCGATAGACTCCAAACTTTCTATAGTTTATTGATGCTAATGATATATATGGTTTTAAGTTATAGTATCTAATGTATTGAAACACTTTAATTACATATGAACTCATATGGGACTCGGAGTGATTTATAACTAGGGATGATGAAATTTCTTCACATATTTAAAAGGTGACTAAAAAATCGTGTTATCAAAAAGACTTCTTCAGAATTGTGATTTCTCTCACAGAAAACACAGGCAAGCACTTCTCCAATTGTTTTGCCAAACACCATATTCTAATTCTTCACATTTTGCAAATGTTGTAATTAGATAATCTCCCGCAAAACGCAATCCCAAACGCACCATTAAACGTAGAGATTACAATGAAAGTAACACAACTTAAAAAAAAAAGAAAAAAAAAAGATAAACATTTGGTACTAAAGGTAAATAATCGTTACAGCATCATGGATTTGCATCTGTCAGTGTCAGTCATCAAATCACGCAAATGTGTCTTATCAATTTCACCAACATGAGCCTGCAATTAGCAGTAATAACAAACCATTCATATCATCAATTAATTAATACTATTCAATTACACTTTTAACTTATGTATGAATTAAAAAAACGAAAAAAAAAACACACACACCTTGAGGTCCTTCCATGATGCAGTGTCAGATATTAAACTAGCCATCTGCAATCGATTATCAATCAAGATTAATTCGACAAAACAACTGCAATAAAGACCTAATTTTATAAAACAGATACGATAACAATTAGATGGACGATTAGGATTATAATTACGATTGCGTTGATGAATCAAAGAATTGAAATGAGTAAGAGGATTAGTTACGATTAATTACTTGGAGATTATTGAAGAACGATTAGGAAGAACACTCGATAAAAAGGGGGAAATATATGTTATATATTTTGTATATAATTATATTTTAGGAATGTAATAATAATGGATTCTGTGCAGAAAGTAGAAACAGAATATATATATATATATGTATATGTATATATGTATATGAGTATGGAGGAAGAGAGATAAAACAGGTGGCGGTGTTAAAATAGAATATGCCATGGATCAGGCAATTTTATTTGAATGGCGTCTAAATAATACTACCGGCTTACCTTACTTTAAATTAATTTATTTATTATTTATATAAAATAATACTTCATTCGTCCCATAATTATAGTGTATCTTTTCTTTTACGAACGTCCCAAATTAACTGTACACTTTCAAAAATGGATAGGGATGTTTGATCGTGATTACCGTATTACTCTTAATTGAAATTGTTATTACAAACTTTTAAAGAAGCAGTAATTAATTAGTTAAGGGTAAAAGTGTTATTTTACAAAAAGTAAAAAAGAGAAATCAGTAATAATTATGTTTTTATTAATCTGCGTGTATTTTGTCGGTTGACAATAATTTTAGGACGGAGGGAGTAATAATTTATGGTGGTATATATATATATATATATATATATATGCATAATATAATAAAACATAAAATCAAAATTTACCTTTTAACTTCATTTCATATTTGATTAGATGTTCAATACAAGGATGGTAATTAAATATACATTTGAAGTATATTTTTTGATTTTATCATACGTACCGATGATGATGGACCTAAGGTACGGTTGAGGAGGATATGTTGGTTTAGACGTTTAATTAGGATCATTCTTTGCTTGTGTTATGAGTTTGTTTTCTTCTTTACTAGTGTTATGATTCCGTTTTAAGAATTATAATCAAAACAAGATATCAAGTTATAGCATAACATCTTAGAATTATAAAGATATGAATCAATCTGGTTTTTTATTCATCGTAATTCTCATAAGAAGAATGGAGGGCTATTTATACACAGATAACCAATCATCTTTTTTCTAGACTTGATTCTATGACTAAATTAAATTTGATATTTTCCTTTATTAGTTTAAGGAATTATTTCTTCCCTTAAACATATAAAAGAATTGATTTCATGCCAAAACAAATATAACTAATGCTAACATTCCCCCTCAAGTTGGTACGTAGAGATGTCTAAGTCCCAACTTGTCGAGTGAGTTATGAAGACTTGTATTGTTCACTGCTTTTGTTAGGATATCTGCAAGTTGATTTTTGGATTTAACCAATGGAAAATGAATCACTTTGTCCTCGAGATTCTGCTTGATGAAATGTCTATCTACTTCATCGTGTTTTGTCCGATCATGTTGAATGGGATTGTGAGAAATCTCGATTGCAGCCTCATTATCACAAAACAGATCCATTTCAGGTTTTGGAGCAAACCCAACCTCGGTTAGTAACTGTAACACCCGCCAAATTAGGACTAGTGATTAGTGCCTAATCAACTGTTAATACATGTAATTAGTTCTGTGTTAGGCTAATTAATGTATCGGATTTTATATTGTTGAATATATACAATTTTGCGATTTGATTAAATCGTACGCAATTTAAATCGAATGTAATTCGATTCAATTTTATACGGACGTTGGTGAACAAAATTATTAAATAAGATAATATTATTTAATAACGCTATTATATCTAAAATAGTATTTTGATGATAATTCATACATGTTTCGTATCGTACAATTAAAAGCCTACGCGATTAGAATGTTAAACGCGCAAACAATGTTAAGTTATACTTCATAACTCAATTATTAAAGTAATTGGTGAAATATTTTAAGTAAAAATATTGGGTAATTATTCGTGCCTTAAAACGGGTGTATAACGCGCGAAATAATTATTTAAACGGTTAAACGATCGGGAAAACGAACACCGCACGGAGCGCAAACGCGAGGAACAAGTTTGGGGCACACCCACATGGGGTGGGCCCCACGAAAAATCTGCCAAAAGGGGTGAGGTCACCACCTCCCCACCCCATTTTCACTTTACTCTTCTCTCTCTCTTCCTCTCTTTTCTCTCTAAATCACAAACCACCACCACCTCACTAAATCCTAAAATAACACCTCCAAACGACCTCGAATCTTCACACTCGTTTGGAAGAAAATAACCACGAAGCAACGATCTACCCTTCCATCTTTTCGGAATTTTCATCCGACAAATTGTAAGTTTCCGACAAATCCCGAAACCTTTAGATTTCGAGTGTTTTTAGCAAGTAGTTGTTTCTTTAAGCTTAAAATGTCCAAATATGGGTTGGGTAAAAGTTTCAGGCCAAACGGTGGCCGGAAAACTCGTTTTGGCTCAAAAATCCGTCAAACAGACCTAAGTGTCGCAAAGAGGCCAGTATAGCGTCACTTCGTGCGTCACTTAAGTGACGCATTGAGTGTCGCATGAAACCTTAATTTTGCCTAAGTGCCGCATAAAACCCCTTTTTCCCGACACTCCTACCGTCACTTGACTAGTGACGCACAACAACTTTAACCGACACTTCTAGCGACACTTCCTAAGTGACGCCTAGACCCATACCCGACATTTATAGCGACACTTCCTAAGTGACGCCTAGACCCATTTTAGCATGTATCACAGGTACTCAGCAGTAGATTTGGACTGCCCATCAGGATGCATCTTAGCTCGAGTCTTCATGCAAACTTCAGAGATTTCATTGCATTATTAGATTTTGTATAACTAATTATGTACTAAAATCTCTCATATTACGAACACGAGCTACGAATGAGTTCAAACTGTTGTAAACCTTTTAATATTAATATATTTTGTTAAAACGACGCATATAGAGTCGTTTACTATATATCTGTGTGCTTTGATTATTGATTAGTAACACCCAAAGTATGCTTCCGCGAATCATTAAATTTGGGGGTGTTACAGATTGGTATCAGAGCCTAAGGTTATAGTGAACTAGGTTGCATTTAGTGGGCCTAGACTATGACCGTTAGGCAGTATTCCTTATTAAGTATGATTAGGTTCAGTGACTACATGGTATTGGTTTAATTTAACATAGCCTGATCAACTATGTACAATTAAAAGGATATGATGTAGGATCCGAAAGGAATCATGACTGAACAGGATACACTAGTTGACTCTGACCACGAGAGAAACCGGGACCCAAACATGTCTGTGTTAGACACCTTAGGCTATTATGTAATATATATGTATATACATAGATAGGCCTCACTCTTTCAACGCTTTGTCTCAGTATGGCAAACACACCACCCAATTCGTCACGCTCTCAATCCGGGTCGCAGAACCCGAGGGTAGCTAGGAGGAACGCCAGGTTGCCTCGAGCTGGCCCGTACTCCACTCACTTCACTCTGCCGGCCTTGGTCGCTAGGCTGGAACGTCACGAACAACGACTTCGCACCATGGATGTCGCTTTGCAAGAAACCAATGAAAATTGGAGACTCACAGCGCTTGAGCGTATCAACCAAGTCTCCGAGGACCACGAAAACACCGTTAGCAACATGAACATACTCCACGACCGAGTGGTGGAATCAGGAATAGAAGTTGAACTTTTGCGACTCAGGTTGGAACAATGCGAGCAGCGCCTGCAAGAGGCTGAAGAATACTCAAGAATGCTGGTACAACGACTAGCATTGGCAGAAGACAACGCCCGACAAACCAGCAGACTCGCAGCCACCATTGATCGACTCGTCACACTAATGGAAAGGATCAACTTGCATTAGAACTAGTGTGGCTGTCATCTTGTAACCTATATCTATCTATGTAGGACTTTTATTATTCTAACCGGATGTAACAATTCCCGGTACTTTTTGTACTCCCCGTATTATGTAATCTTTTGAAAACTCGTGTCATGTACCAAACTTGGTTATTTAAATGAAATATAATTATCACTTTATATCGTATATTCCACCATATACACATGTGATACATCATAATTTCATGCGAGAATCTCATTGTCCTTTCTTGATCTTGTTCAGCAAGATGCCACCGAAGCGATTCACCTTCAGCGAAACTGAAATCGCCCAACTCATAGCCCAAAGCGTGGCTCAAGCTATGGCTACCCGACAACCCAGTTCGGGCAGCGAAGACACAGCTGCCAACGGACCACAATCCAAGCCTTGTTCATACAAGGACTTCCTGAGCTGCAAACCCTTGAACTTCAAGGGAACTGAAGGAGCCATTGGACTGATCAGATGGTTCGAGAAAATGGAGTCCGTCTTCCACATCAGCAAGTATGCAGAAGAGGACAGAGTCAAGTACTCCACTTGCACCCTCGAGGATGGTGCACTCTCATGGTGGAATTCATATGCCCAGTCTGTGGGTATTGATACCGCCTACCTACTCCCTTGGGTGGAACTGAAGACAATGCTTACTGCTAAGTATTGCCCCATCGAACAACTCCAAAAGCTGGAGGAAGAGTTCTGGCACCTAAAGGTGCAGGGAACTGACATTGACGGATATATCGTCAGATTCCAACAGCTTGCCATCCTTCGCCCAGCAATGGTGAGCACCGAACCCGATAAGATCCGAAGGTACATCTGCGGTCTTCCGGAACCTGTCCGGGGGAACGTCGCCTCCTCAAATCAAACCACCATTGATGGCGCTATCCGATTGGCCCATGAACTCGTGGCCATGAACGAGGACTCAGAACCACCCACTTCTTCCTCCAACCACCTCAAAAGGAAGTGGTCTGACAACCACAGCAACAACCAAAACAAGAAACCCGACACCATCAAAGCCTACAACTCAACCACCGAACCCAGGCGTGGTTACACCGGGAACAAGCCCTACTGTTCCAAGTGCAACCGCCACCATGAAGGTCCTTGCGGTCCTTATTGCAACAACTGCAAGAGGTACGGACACCTCACCAAGGACTGTAGATCCCCCACCAACAACAACAACTCCAACTACAACCCCAAGGCACCCAAGACATGTTTCGGGTGTGGAAACACCGGGCACTTCAAGAATGATTGCCCAAACCAGAAGAAGAAGGGCAACAACAGCAACAACAACAACAATAACGCAAAAGGTAGAGCGTTCGTACTCAACTCTGGGGACGCCCGACAGGACCCGAATGTGGTCTCGGGTATGTTTCTCCTCAACAACTTAACTGCTTTTGTTCTGTTTGATACTGGTGCCGATAGGAGCTTTATTTCTGATGAGTTCTACCCCTTACTTGACATCACTCCTGTTGCCTTAGATGTTAAGTACACTGTAGAGCTAGCAAACGTTAAACTCATAGAAACCAATAGTGTGATACCTAATTGCACATTAAACCTAGCCGATGAAACCTTTTCGATCGACCTTATGCCTGTTGAAATTGGGAGTTTCGACGTCATCATTGGAATGGACTGGTTGTCCAAACATCGAGCCGTAATCGTCTGTTACGATAAAATCGTCCGCATCCCTCTCGCCGTCGGTAGAACCTTGATCATACAGAGGGAGACTGGCAGGACGGGACTAAACATCATCTCTTGTTTGAAAACCCGAAAATTTCTGAGAAAGGGTTATCCAGCAATCCTTGCGCACATCACAGAGAAAAAGTCGGAGGAGAAGCGACTTGAGGATGTGCCAATCGTTAGAGACGTTCCCGAAGTCTTTCTGGAAGAACTACCTGGCTTACCTCCACATAGACAGGTTGAGTTCTCGATCGATCTCGTGCCGGGTGCCGCACCGGTAGCCCGAGCACCATATCGCCTAGCCCCATCCGAACTTCAGGAGTTATCCACCCAGTTACAGGAACTCCTGGACAGAGGATTTATTAGACCGAGTTCTTCACCATGGGGAGCTCCGGTCTTATTCGTGAAAAAGAAAGACGGTTCTTTCCGAATGTGTATCGACTATCGAGAATTGAACAAGTTGACCGTCAAGAACCGGTATCCACTTCCTCGCATCGATGACCTGTTTGACCAACTACAAGGATCGAGTATTTATTCAAAGATCGATCTTCGGTCAGGTTATCATCAACTTCGAGTTCGCGACACCGACATTCCGAAAACTGCTTTCCGAACTCGTTACGGGCATTATGAATTTCAGGTGATGTCATTCGGTTTAACAAATGCACCGGCTGTATTCATGGACCTTATGAATCGGGTGTGCAAACCCTATCTCGACAAGTTTGTCATTGTCTTTATCGATGACATCCTCATCTATTCGTGCAACGAACGAGAACACGCACAACACCTCAAAACCATCCTAGAGCTACTTAAGCACGAGGAGTTATATGCCAAATTCTCTAAGTGTAAGTTCTGGATACAATCCGTTCAATTCCTTGGACATGTTGTTAATAGTCAAGGAATTTACGTCGACCCATCGAAAATCGAGGCTATTAAAGACTGGCAAGCGCCAACTACTCTGACCGAGGTACGCCAATTTCTAGGGTTGGCCGGTTATTATCGTCGTTTCATCAAAAATTTCTCCAAAATAGCTCAACCACTCACGACACTGACTCAGAAGGAAAAGAAGTTCGATTGGACTGATAAACAAGAGTCAGCATTTCAGCTATTAAAACTCAAGCTTTGCAGTGCTCCTATTCTATCCTTACCCGAAGGCACCGACGACTTCGTGGTATACTGCGATGCTTCCCACCAAGGTCTCGGTTGCGTGTTGATGCAACGAGATAAGGTCATTGCTTACGCTTCCCGACAACTCAAAGTTCATGAGAAGAACTACACGACTCACGACCTCGAGCTAGGGGTCGTGGTGTTCACCCTCAAAATCTAGAGACACTACCTTTATGGTACCCGAAGTACCGTATTCACCGATCATAAAAGTCTCCAGCACATCTTCGACCAAAAAGACCTTAATATGCGACAACGTCGTTGGGTCGAGTTGCTCACCGATTATGACTGCGAAATCAAATACCACCCAGGCAAGGCAAATGTTGTTGCCGATGCCCTCAGTCGAAAGGAACGGCCGAAACCACTTCGAGTTCGAGCCCTCAGTATGACCATTCATAATGATCTCGCCATTCAGATTCATACCGCTCAACTCGAAGCTTTGAAACCCGAAAATGTCAAAAGCGAAGCCTTACGAGGCATAAATAAGCAATTCAAAATCAAACCTAATGGTGTTAGGTTCTTCTCAAATCGAATCTGGTTGCCTAGTTTTGGGAACTTGCGAGACTTGGTGATGGACGAAGCTCACAAGTCTAAATATTCTATCCACCCTGGATCCGACAAAATGTATCACGGCATCAAAGAGTTCTATTGGTGGCCGAACACGAAAGCCGAAATCGCCACATATGTCAGCAAGTGCCATACTTGCTCGAGAGTCAAAACCGAACATCAAAACCCTTCTGGTTTACTTCAACAACCCAACATTCCTGAATGGAAATGGGAACAAATCGCCATGTATTTCATAACCAAACTACCCAAGTCATCGAGCGGTTGCGATACCATTTGGGTGATCGTTGACCGACTCACCAAATCTGCTCATTTCTTGGCGATCAAGGAAACCTATAAAATGGAACGCCTCTCACAAATCTACATCAAAGAAATTGTTTCTCGACATGGTGTTCCAACCTCGATTATCTCTGACAGAGACGCTCGTTTCACATCTCACTTTTGGCAATCACTCCAAAAATCATTAGGTACCCGACTTGATATGAGTACCGCATACCATCCTCAAACCGATGGCCAAAGTGAACAAACCATTCAGACACTGGAAGACCTGCTACGAGCTTGCGTAGTTGACTTCGGTGCAAATTGGGAAAGACACATGCCATTGTGCGAGTTTTCCTACAATAACAGTTATCATACCAGCATTAAGGCTGCACCATTCGAGGCACTGTACGGTCGTAAGTGCCGATCACCGATCTGTTGGACTGAAGTGGGAGACAGTCAACTCACTGGTCCTGAACTCATACACGAAACCACCGAGAAAATCTGTGAAATCCAAAACAGACTCAAAGCCGCACGTGATCGTCAGAAAAGTTATGCTGACGTGAGACGCAAACCACTCGAGTTCCAAGTCGGGGATCGAGTGCTCCTGAAAGTATCGCCTTGGAAAGGCGTAATCCTATTTGGCAAACGCGGGAAGTTAAATCCCAGATACATTGGGCCTTATGAGATACTCGAAAGGATTGGCCTTGTGGCATATCGACTGCAGCTGCCAGCTGAGCTCAGCAGCGTGCACCCTACTTTTCACATTTCTAACCTAAAGAAATGCCTGTCTGATGAGGCACTCATCCTCCCACTTGACGAGATTAGCGTCGATGACAAACTTCATTTTGTTGAAAAACCTGCGGAAATCATGGACCGTGAGGTCAAACAACTCAAGCAAAGTCGTATCCCCATCGTTAAGGTCAGGTGGAATTCGCGGCGTGGTCCGGAATTCACTTGGGAACGGGAAGACCAAATGCGACTCAAGTATCCTCAGTTATTCCCTGACTCTACATCAAACACGACCACGAGCTAAATTTCAGGACGAAATTCTTCTAACAGGGGGAGAATGTAACACCCGCCAAATTAGGACTAGTGATTAGTGCCTAATCAACTGTTAATACATGTAATTAGTTCTGTGTTAGGCTAATTAATGTATCGGATTTTATATTGTTGAATATATACAATTTTGCGATTTGATTAAATCGTACGCAATTTAAATCGAATGTAATTCGATTCAATTTTATACGGACGTTGGTGAACAAAATTATTAAATAAGATAATATTATTTAATAACGCTATTATATCTAAAATAGTATTTTGATGATAATTCATACATGTTTCGTATCGTACAATTAAAAGCCTACGCGATTAGAATGTTAAACGCGCAAACAATGTTAAGTTATACTTCATAACTCAATTATTAAAGTAATTGGTGAAATATTTTAAGTAAAAATATTGGGTAATTATTCGTGCCTTAAAACGGGTGTATAACGCGCGAAATAATTATTTAAACGGTTAAACGATCGGGAAAACGAACACCGCACGGAGCGCAAACGCGAGGAACAAGTTTGGGGCACACCCACATGGGGTGGGCCCCACGAAAAATCTGCCAAAAGGGGTGAGGTCACCACCTCCCCACCCCATTTTCACTTTACTCTTCTCTCTCTCTTCCTCTCTTTTCTCTCTAAATCACAAACCACCACCACCTCACTAAATCCTAAAATAACACCTCCAAACGACCTCAAATCTTCACACTCGTTTGGAAGAAAATAACCACGAAGCAACGATCTACCCTTCCATCTTTTAGGAATTTTCATCCGACAAATTGTAAGTTTCCGACAAATCCCGAAACCTTTAGATTTCGAGTGTTTTTAGCAAGTAGTTGTTTCTTTAAGCTTAAAATGTCCAAATATGGGTTGGGTAAAAGTTTCAGGCCAAACGGTGGCCGGAAAACTCGTTTTGGCTCAAAAATCCGTCAAACAGACCTAAGTGTCGCAAAGACGACCACTATAGCGTCACTTCGTGCGTCACTTAAGTGACGCATTGAGTGTCGCATGAAACCCTAATTTTGCCTAAGTGCCGCATAAAACCCCTTTTTCCCGACACTCCTACCGTCACTTGACTAGTGACGCACAACAACTTTAACCGACACTTCTAGCGACACTTCCTAAGTGACGCCTAGACCCATACCCGACATTTATAGCGACACTTCCTAAGTGACGCCTAGACCCATTTTAGCATGTATCACAGGTACTCAGCAGTAGATTTGGACTGCCCATCAGGATGCATCTTAGCTCGAGTCTTCATGCAAACTTCAGAGATTTCATTGCATTATTAGATTTTGTATAACTAATTATGTACTAAAATCTCTCATATTACGAACACGAGCTACGAATGAGTTCAAACTGTTGTAAACCTTTTAATATTAATATATTTTGTTAAAACGACGCATATAGAGTCGTTTACTATATATCTGTGTGCTTTGATTATTGATTAGTAACACCCAAAGTATGCTTCCGCGAATCATTAAATTTGGGGGTGTTACAGTAACATTCGAAGCCAAAGAAGTTCACACAAACCCTTAGCTATGCCACGAAATTTAGATTCCGCACTTGATAGTGCTGCTACCTTTTGTTTCTTACTCCTCCATGTAACTAAGTTCCCTCCAACGAAAGTGAAGTAATCTGAAGTTGATTTTCGATCTAAGTCATTTTCGGCCCAATCTGCATCAGTATAGCCTTCTACTTTTAGATGATTATTTTTCTTAAACATAAGTCCCTTTCCTGGAGAAGACTTTAGGTACTTGAGAATTCGAATGACTGCTTTCATATGATCTTCACTTGGAGAGTGCATGAACTGGCTTACTACACCAACGGCATAAGCAATATTTGGGCGTGTGTGAGAAAGATATATAAGCTTTCCAACTAACCTTTGGTACCTCTCTTTATTCGTTGGCACTTAATCAGTATACACTCCAAGTTTATGGTGTTGGACTATGGGTGTATCCATGGGTTTGCAATCAAGTAATCCAACTTCAGATAGTAAATCTAGGATATATTTTCGTTGGGAGATAAATATTCCTTCTTTCGATCGTGCAACTTCAATCCCTAGAAAATATTTTAGGCCGCCTAGATCCTTCATCTCAAACTCATTTGCCAATTTTTCTTGCAGCTTTGTTATTTTTTTTGAGTCATCTCCGGTGATAATCATGTCATCGACATATATGATCAAGGTTGTTACCTTTCCTCGTTGGTGTTTAAGGAATAATGTATGATCTGAGTTACTTTGCTTGTAACCATATTTTTTCATGGCTAAGCTAAATCTTCCATACCATGCCCGAGGAGACTGTTTCAGTCCGTATAATGCCTTTTGTAACTTGCATACAGTTCTATATCCTGAAGTAATTGTATAGCCAGGTGGGATATCCATGTAAACCTCTTCGTTTAAATCACCATGGAGAAATGCATTTTTTACATCAAGTTGATGAAGTGGCCAATCCAGATTTGCTACAAGAGATAAAAGAACTCTTATCGTAGTTAATTTGGCTACAAGAGAGAAAGTTTCTTGATAGTCCACACCATAGTTTTGCGTGTATCCTTTTGCTACAAGCCTCGCTTTATATCTATCAAGAGAGCCATCCGCTTTATATTTAATGGAGAAAACCCATTTACAGCCCACTATTTTTTTTTCATCAGGTAGCGAAACGAGAGTCCAAGTATTGTTCTTAACTAATGCCTCCATTTCTTCCTTCATTGCATTAACCCATATAGGATCCTTTAATGCTTCATCAACATTATTAGGGATATGATCGTGAGAGACCTTATCAGCGAACCTTTTTAACGGATCATGAAGTTTTTTTGTAGAGACATAATTAGCAATTGGATACTTAGAACTTTTATTCTCCATGTCCGGAGAAAACCTGTTCGATGGTTTACCATGGTTGTGACTGAAAGGTAGATTATAGCCAGAAGGAGTATTCAAGTTATCAACAGCTTGTGATGAATCAGGATAACTTACCTCAGGGATGTTCTCAGGAGATGAGTCAGCGGGTACTGGAGAGTTAGGGGGCTCATTATCGGGACTCATTGATGAAGTTGAATGCTTTGTTGACAGGGATGTTCTCAGGAGATGAGTCAGCGGGTACCGGAAAGTTAGGGGGCTCATTATCGGGACTCATTGATGAAGTTGAATGCTTTGTTGACTCTTCATGATGCTTAGTTACACTGTCATCATCAGATGTAGGTTCCACTACCGAATCATTAGTTGGTTCCTCCCTTAATGGTTCTGATTTGATTTGTTCATCCGAGTCAAACTCCAACCATTTAAACTCTTCATCAAGTGTCTCCTCCTGAAGAGGATAATTGGGAGTTTCAGGAAGAGAATAGAACATGGTTGATTCCAAAAACGTGACATCCAGTCACATAAGTCTTTTTGGTAGTCGGATCATAACATCGATACCCTTTTTCGTGGGTAGCATATCCTAGTAGGATGCAACGAATAGCACATGGATCAAGCTTCGTTCATTAATTCTTGTGCAAATGAACAAATGCAACACACCCAAACACTCGTGGAGGAATTGTTAGAATGTGGTATATGTTGCGAGTGCTTGAAGTGGAGTTTGGAAATTCAATATCTTAGAAGGCATTCTATTAAACAAGTGTACAGCAGTTGCAATTGCATCAGTCCAATAGTATTTTGGTATGTGTGCTCCAACTAATAAAGCCCGAGTTGGTTCCAAAATATGTCAATTTTTTCTCTCGGCGGTGCCGTTTTGTTGGGGAGTTTGAGGGGATGTGGTTTCATGAATAAGACCATGAACTTGGAAATAATCACGAAATTGTTGATTTACAAATTACCACCGTTATCAGATCTTAAAACCTTAATTTGGGCACAAAATTGAATTTTCACCATAGTGTAAAAAGCTTTAAAAGTGTGAAAAACTTCATCTTTGTTTTTTAATAGGTACAACCATGTCATACGAGTGCAATCATCAAAAAATATCACAAATCATAGAATTCCAAAATAACAGAAACTGGGGATGGTCCCCAAACATCGGAGTGAACCAAAGCAAAAAGGAGCATTACTTTTATTTGAACTGGACTTATAACAAATTCGATGACTTTTTGCTAAAATGCAAGTATCACACTTTAACTCAAACTTTGAACCTTTAGGAAAAAATGATGGAAATAAATGTTTCATGTAATCAAACGAAGGGTGACCTAAATGAAGATGCCATAGCCATATTTGTCGTTCTGTAACGTTACTCGGTTTGCTCATTTGAAACGCTTGTCCCGTGTTGAAATCATCTATGTAATATAAGCCCCTTTCTCAGTACCACGCCCAATGATCTCCTTGTTGTGAACATCCTGAAGAATACAAAAATCAGGATAAAAGTGAGCCCCACAATTTAAAGCTTTTATAATCTGTCCAATTGATAGCAATTTATTTGAGAGAGATGAAACAAGAAGAGTATTGGATAATGGTAAAGAATAAGATAACATTATTGTCCCAGCACCAGTAACTTGAGAGACCACTCCATTGACATTTACTATGCCATCACGATGAGGTTTAGACCTCTTTAAGAAGTCATTGGCATCGTATGTCATGTGGTCTGTAGCTCCTCAGTCTAGTATCCAATCTCGACTATATATATTACTAGATAAACATGTTTTACCTGGACTAGCAGTTTCTGCATTTGTTGCTTCCTTTGTAGATTTTTCAGTTGGAGGAACAAGAGAAAATTGTGGTTTTGTCATTGCAACAACAGCCTTTCCTGTGTAGTTACCGGTATCTTGAGCCTCGCGACGCTTTTTGTAACACCCGCCAAATTAGGACTAGTGATTAGTGTCTAATCCTTTGTTAATACATGTAATTAGTTCAGTTTTAGGCTAATTAATGTATCGAAATATATATTGATGAATATATACGATTATGCGATTTGATTAAATCGTACGCAATTCAAATCGAATGTAATTTGAATCAAATAAATACGGACGTTGGTGACCAAATTTATTAAATAATATGACATTATTTAACAACTCAGTTTTATCTGAAATATTGTTTAGATAATATTTCAACTCAAATTCGTATCGTACAAACAAGGATTTCGTGATTAAAATATTAAGCGCGCAAACAGTCAAAACGAGGTTAAATTATACCTTATAATTCACTTACTAAGTATTTGATAAAATACTTCAAACAAAATATTTATAAAACATTCGTATTTTAAAATGTACATTTAAACATATAAAATAATTAAATTAACGTTTAAACAATCGGGAAACGAACACCGCACGGAGCGCATACACGGGGAACAAAATTTGGGACACACCCACAAGGGGTGGGCCCTACCAAAACCGGCCCAAGGTGAGGGTCACCACCTCCATCACCTCACTCTTTCTCATTATACACACACACACACACACATATCTTTCTCTCTCCCTTCCCACTTTTCTCTCAAACAGCATCAACACCACCATCACCTTAATCCCACAAGAACTACCATCAAACATCCTTGAATCACCTCGCTCGTTTGAAGAAAAAGAACCACCTCGTCACGATCTACATTTCTACCTTTTCGGATTCCTCCGGCGTTAAGTTTGTAAGTTCTCGACAAATCCTGAAACACTCCGATTTCCATTATTTTCACTTGATTGTTGTTTGTAATATCTTGAAATGTCCATTTAAGTGTTGGGTAAAAGAATCGGACCAAACGGAAACCGAAAAACACATTTTTGGCTCAAAATCCGTCGAACAGACATAAGTGTCGCATAGGCCGGACCAGTATAGCGTCACTTCGTGCGTCACTTAAGTGCCGCATTAAGTGACGCATAAAATCCTAAATTTACGTCACTTGCCTAAGTGCTGCATAAAACCCCTTTTTCTCGACACTTACATCCGTCACTTGTCCAATTACGCCCAACACTACTTACCGACACTTCCAACGACACTTGTCTAAGCGTCGCATACAATTGAACTCTAATTTCATCCGACACTCGACCCTAGTGACGCATAGAGCCCTTACCCGACACTGATAACCGACACTGCTTTAGTGACGCCTCGCCATGCGTCACTTCCCTAAGTGACGCCATAAACTCAGATTTCACAATTTTATGCGACACTTCCTAAGTGTCGCCTAAACCCCTAAGTGTCGCATCAAGTGACGCTAAAAACAGACTGTTTACAACTCTTTTTCATACTAAGTGTCTGATCGCGCCCCAACGGTCGGTCAAGGAATCGCTTCCCTGTCGTTGCGGACCTTCCAGTCGAGAGCGGCGATCGGAGGGTGGTTTTAAATTTATAATAGTCGGGGGGAGCCAAAACATTCTGAACTACTTACTATTACTATGTACGAATACCTGATATTAGTATGTGGTAAGGATGATCCAGGGTCATTCCTCACGACGGTAGAATTGAAACAAAGCTAGTTCTAATAACTTAGTAATTAAGCTGGGGTTTTTTATAGATTGAAGGGCGATTGTTTTTAGATTTTTTTATTTATTTAAAATACTAAGAAAGCATAAAAGTAAAGTGTAACGCCCCTCTTTTACTACCACAATAATATATTATTTTACTCGGAAGCGTATGAATTTAAAACATATTTATATACTGTACATTAAGATAATGTACATACACAGTTATATATTCAAAATAAACCAACATAAAACTGTTTAAAAACTACATATGTCGGGGTATTATCTATTACAAAACCAGGTTTATAATAAAACCATATCAGAGTCAAAATTTGTCAGACATTCCCTGTAAAAGCATCCGTTCCTGACACCCACATATATATATATAAAACCTGCAGGAAGTAGGATGAGGGATTAGCACAAAGCTAAGTGAATGAATTTATCACACACAATTCAACTTAGCTTAACCATCAGTTTACAGCAAATAATAGTAAACATATTCTTTTTTTTCAATGAGGATCGGTGGCTCTTGGGGTATCATAATACCCGGGGATTCCCCAAGAACACTTAACATCAATCTGTATGGCCATTACAGAATAGACCGATAACTATTGGTTATTAAACTCATACACAGGTCTCAAACACAACAAATGAATCAAAACCTGTGTAATTCACATAATAACCAAAAAGTCCAACTACACGTTGACCTCAATAATCTGATACACATAGATTCACATATCACATATATTTGTAATCAATACACAGATTTACAATTGCATAATCAATCTACGTATACTTGTTGTAACCAAACAGTTACAACTAAATCGAATGATGAGTTCTAAATCCACTCACCAATACCTCTGCTGTCTCCTCACTCAGCTTCTATTCACTGAGTCTTTGGTGTATCTGCAAACACCACAAAGTAATGAAGTTAGTAACTCAATTCAATTTATTCAACTCACATATTACCAATTGATGTATATTTATGCACACATATATATATATATAAACACAAGACTCACACTGATTTCCATGGTTCTTACTGTTTACTAGCTCATTAACACTGTTTATTATACTTGTCACCACTGCTATTTCTCATTACCACTGTTACTATATTAATTATCACTGTTAATTATATTAATTACTACTGTTCATTATTAACACTGTTACTCATTACAACTGTTAACTTATTACCATGGCTAACTCCTTACCACTGTTAGCCTAACCACTGTTAGTTCACTTCCACTGCTAATTCCCTACCACTGTTAGCCTAACCACTGTTAGTTCACTTCCACTGCTAACTCCTTACCACTGTTAATTATATTTATTATCCCTGTTAGTTCATAGGTTACCACTGTTAGTTCATTGCCACTGTTAGTTCATGAGTTACCACTGTTAGTTCATTGCCACTGTTAGTCTATTGCCACTGTTAGTCTCTTGCCACTGTTAGTCTCTTGCCACTGTTAGTTCATTGCCACTGTTAGTCTCTTGCCACTGTTAGTCTATTGCCACTGTTAGTCTCTTGCCACTGTTAGTCTCTTGCCACTGTTAGTCTCTTGCCACTGTTAGTCTATTGCCACTGTTAGTCTATTGCCACTGTTAGTTTCTTGCCACTGTTAGTCTCTTGCCACTGTTAGTCTATTTTGGCCCATTCTAGAAACCTGCAACTTCTAAGCTTTACTGTACAAAAGGATTTAACTAATTTTCCAGTATCCAGGTTCCTAATTCGATTTATATGAAACAACAATAGATTTAAACATCACCTATAAATACTATGTACCTCCTATAACATCCTTTAATTCAATTATCATGCTAAAATTTCCATAACCCATTTAGGTCGGAAGCTTATTTCACTGTTACATCCAAACCATATATATATTCAAGAAATCAACAAATTCATCAATTTTATATTTAACCTAAAAAAAACATAAATTCATTATTTACCTTTCGACAGGAACTTGTAGGACAAGTATAAGATGATAATTTATACTCACACAAGTATAATCCTTAATTCTTCTAATTCCTGTTGAGACTTTTCTGTTTATTTGAGTTTGAGGTTACCGTAGGTGAAAAATATAGTTCTTCTAGTAATAAATTAAGAATTGGGAAAAAACATGATAAAAGGAGGTCGGCTCTCCTTTAAACCGACTTACCCCTTTTTTTATTAATTAAAATTCTAGTCCCTTCCATTCCCATCCTAATGATTAAAATTTATACATTTACAAGGATATTAATTCATTTATTATTATTATAATTTCAATAAACAATTATTATCAAATAAATTTCTAATATAATTAAATAATCAATTTAAAATAGAAGATTTACCAGATAAAATAAAGGATGTTACAAATCTCCCCTCCTTTAGGAGATTTCAAACAATCCAGGATATCTGGATTTCATAGACTCCTCGGTTTCCCAGGTCAAATTTGAACCTAGACTGTGTCTCCATTTCACTAACACCATAGGAATGTGTTTCTTCCTAAGTTTAGTAATCTTTCTATCGAGAATTTCAACCGGTTCTTCTACTAATTTCTGATTCTGATCCACCTGTAAATCTTGTAACGGAAGTATCTGGGATTGATCCTCAACATTACACTTTTTCAAATAACAGATATTAAATGTATCATGAATACCAGCAAGCTCTGGAGGAAGATCTAATGAAACTGATTGATCATTAACCACCTGACGAATTCTGAAGGGACCAATATATCTAGGTGCTAACTTTTCTCGTTTTCCAAATCGAATAACACCTTTCCACGGGGAGACTTTCAAATACACCAACTCACCTTCGGTAAAAGTAACCAGTCGTCTACGCGGGTCTGCATACTGTTTCTGTCTATCACGTGCAGCTTTTAGCTTTTCTCGGGCGATAGCCACTTTGTCGGCAGTAATTTGTACAATGTCTGGGCCTGCAAATTGCTTTTCTCCCACTTCTAACCAACAAGTGGGGGTACGACAACGACGACCATATAGCATTTCATAAGGAGGCATACCAATACTGGAATGATAGGAATTATTATAAGCAAATTCCACCAAAGGAAGGTGAGAATCCCATGAACCTCCATACTCTAAGACACAAGCTCTGAGCATATCCTCTAACGTCTGAATCGTACGTTCTGACTGACCATCTGTCTGAGGATGATAAGCCGTACTGAGATTAACACGTGTACCCAATTCTTGTTGTAAACTCTGCCAGAAATGAGAAATAAATCGAGAATCTCTATCTGATACAATTGACAACGGAATACCATGTCTTGAGATAATTTCATTAACATACAACTGTGCGAGCTTATTGAGAGAAGTAGTCTCACTAGTAGCCAGAAAATGTGCACTCTTGGTCAATCTGTCAACAATGACCCAAATCATGTCATACCCTCGAGGTGTACGTGGTAGCTTAGTCACAAAATCCATAGTCAAATGTTCCCATTTCCATTCTGGAATTTCTAGCTGTTTCAATGACCCATATGGCTTTTGATGTTCAGCTTTCACTTGAGCACATATATGACAATTACCAACAAACTTTGCAATATCAGTTTTCATTGTAGGCCACCAGTACAGAGGTTTCAAATCATTATACATTCGAGTGCTACCAGGGTGGACAGTCAACCGTGACTTGTGAGTGTCAGTCAAAAGCATATCTCGAATATTACCGATCAGAGGAATCCAAACACGAGACTGGAAAGTCTTTAGTCCTCTAGAATCGTCAACCAAGAAGTCTTTTCTTTTCAACATTATTTCTGACTTAAGATTATGTTCCAATAAAGCTTCTAGCTGGGCAGCTTTAATTTGATCCACTAAGTCAGAAGAAATATTAACTTTCAGAAAATGGACTCTTTTGGAAGTACCTTTTCTGCTCAATGCATCTGCAACTACATTTGCTTTTCCTGGATGATAACGTATTTCACAATCATAGTCTTTAATTAATTCTAACCATCGCCTTTGACGCATGTTCAGTTCTTTCTGTGAAAATACATACTGCAGACTTTTATGATCAGTACAAACAGTGCATTTAGTACCATATAAATAGTGTCTCCATATTTTCAAAGCAAACACTACAGCTGCCAATTCTATATCATGTGTGGGATAATTCTTTTCATGAGGTTTCAATTGACGAGAAGCATAAGCAATGACTCTATCCCGCTGCATCAGAACACAACCCAACCCAGCATAAGATGCATCACAATAAACGACAAAATCATCAGACCCATTAGGCAATGCTAACACTGGGGCTTGACATAATAACTGTCTCAGAGTCTGAAAGGCCTGTTCCTGTTGATTATCCCATTCAAACTTTTCATTCTTGCGGGTTAATTTAGTCAATGGACTAGCAATTTTAGAAAAGTCTTTAATAAATTTCCGATAATAACCAGCCAAACCCAGAAAACTTTTAATTTCAGAAGCATTCTTTGGAGTTTTCCAGTTCATTACAGCTTCAACTTTAGAAGGATCAACTTTAACCCCATCATTACAAATAATATGACCCAGAAATTGTACCTCTCGAATCCAGAACTCACATTTAGAAAATTTTGCATATAACTGTTCTCTTTTCAAGGTTTCAAGAACTAACCTCAAATGCATAGCATGTTCTGATTCAGACTTGGAATATACAAGAATATCGTCAATGAAAACAATTACAAACTTATCGAGAAATGGTCGACATACCCGGTTCATCAGATCCATAAAAACTGCTGGAGCATTAGTCAAACCAAAAGGCATCACCAGGAATTCATAATGACCATACCTGGCACGAAAAGCAGTCTTTGGAATATCCTGTTCACGAACACGAACTTGATGGTAACCCGATCTCAGATCGATTTTAGAATATACAGAAGATCCCTGCAACTGATCAAACAAATCATCTATTCGAGGCAGAGGATATTTATTCTTTACTGTTCTTTTGTTCAATTCTCTATAATCAATACACATTCTGAATGACCCATCTTTCTTTTTAACAAACAAAACCGGTGCACCCCAAGGAGAAGAACTAGGTCTAATAAAACCTCTATCCAACAACTCCTGAATCTGATTCATCATTTCTCGCATCTCAGACGGAGCTAATCTATAGGGAGCTTTAGCTACGGGAGAGGAGCCAGGAATAAGATCAATCTGATATTCAACTTCCCTAACCGGTGGTAAACCAGGCAATTCATCGGGGAACACTTCCGGATATTCAGATACAACCGGAACATCAGAAACAGATTTCTTTTCTAATTTGGCATTAATGACGTAAGCTAGATAAGACTCACAACCTTTAGACAACGACTTCCTAGCTTTCATCATGGAAATCAAAGGAATACTCCCATTATCCCGTTCTCCTCGAGCCACAACATATGACTCTTCAGAAATTGGGATTCTAATCAGTTTATGATGGCAATCTATGCTTGCTTTAAACTGACTTAACCAATCCATGCCAATAATCACATCAAAACTTGGAATCGGCATTAACAGAAATGAAATTGGAAAAGTCTGACCATCTATCACAATATTAGCTCCAGTCACCGAGGTGGTAACAGGAACTAATTTGCCACTTACAATCTCTACTTCTAAGGGCTTAGTTATCACAGTAGGGATCAGTTTCAACTTATCACAGAAACACACAGATATAAAAGAACAATTTGCTCCAGAATCAAATAATACACAAGCCGGTACAGAGTTTATAAGAAAAGTACCAGTAATCACATCATCTGTGTGGACAGCCTCATCGACTGTCATCTGAAAAGCCCTACTCGTCGCTGGTGGAGGATTCTTTCGCTTTTGACCGGAAGAAAACGAACTCCCGACCGAACCAGAACTCTGTCTTCCTGCCTCAGGACACTGACCAACTCGATGCCCTTCTTTCTTACAGTTCCAGCACACAAAATTAGGAAACTTACAATTCTTAAACTCGTGACCCAATTCACCACATTTAACACATTTGTTCGTCTGAATTGTACATGGACCATTATGTTTAGATCGACAAGAAGTACACCAATTAGAACTTCCAGAGGAACCACTTTTATTACTAAATCTTTGACCCTGACGATTACTCTGCCACCTGGACTTTCCTTTACCCGAAGACTCTGTTCTAGTTCTTGGAAACGAAGAAGAAGTATTTCTAGCTTGAGATTCTTGAAAGCCTCTAATGTCACTATCGACTGAACGAGCAAGAGTAAATGCTTGAGATAAATTACTAGCTAATCTTACTGTGGTACGATAATTATGAGGTAATGTTTCCACAAATTGCTCAATTTTGGTTTTCTCATCTGGAACCCAATGTTGTACAAACCGTAACTTCTCTGAAAACTGTGTGATTAACTCATCGATAGTCATCTTATCGGTTAATTGAAGATTCATAAACTCTCTTCTAATACGTGCCATTTCAAAGTCTGAACAGTATTGGTTACAAATAGCTTGATGAAATTCAGGCCATCGAATAGCTTCTTTCTGCTGTTGAGTCAAATGACCAGTAATCGAGTCCCACCAAACCATGGCTTCGTCTTTTAAACATTGAATAGCATAAAACACTTTAAATTCTTCTTCACATTGAGTAACATCAAATTTTCGTTCCATATCTCTTAACCAATTTAAAGTTACTGATGGATTGGTACTCCCTCTAAACTCGGGTGGTTTACTTGCCATAAACGTCTTAAATGAACATTGTTTATTTGGCTGAATAAGAGGAATATTACCAAACACAGGTATCTGTTGCTGAAAACGTTGCTGAGATGATGCAGTTTCAGCCTGTCTTTTAAATTCTCTGAGATTAATCACCTCGTCTTCTAACTGGAAAAGATAATCATCTCGATTAGATTCTTCATGAGTAGGAAAAGAAGTACCCTCATGATCATGTCTTTCAGTATGAATATCAGAAGGGGGAACATCGATCCGTGAGGCATTATTAGGGTTGGCGGTCGGTTGCTCGTTATCTGCCATATCTGTATTCCACACAACAACTTGAAATTTGTTAATCGTTAGCACTTATCTACTAACAAATTCATACACAATGCTAAATCCCATAGCCAGGAATGTTTGACATAACAAACTCTAGATTTGGGATTGAACACTTTACAATGCTCAATTCACCCAAACCTATGCTCTGATACCAAGCTTGTAACGCCCCTCTTTTACTACCACAATAATATATTATTTTACTCGGAAGCGTATGAATTTAAAACATATTTATATACTGTACATTAAGATAATGTACATACACAGTTATATATTCAAAATAAACCAACATAAAACTGTTTAAAAACTACATATGTCGGGGTATTATCTATTACAAAACCAGGTTTATAATAAAACCATATCAGAGTCAAAATTTGTCAGACATTCCCTGTAAAAGCATCCGTTCCT
This sequence comes from Pseudognaphalium luteoalbum, assembly GCA_963422505.1. NCBI lineage: Eukaryota > Viridiplantae > Streptophyta > Magnoliopsida > Asterales > Asteraceae > Pseudognaphalium > Pseudognaphalium luteoalbum. The sequence goes on from OY730197.1 coordinate 104,104,168, forward strand.
GACACCCACATATATATATATAAAACCTGCAGGAAGTAGGATGAGGGATTAGCACAAAGCTAAGTGAATGAATTTATCACACACAATTCAACTTAGCTTAACCATCAGTTTACAGCAAATAATAGTAAACATATTCTTTTTTTTCAATGAGGATCGGTGGCTCTTGGGGTATCATAATACCCGGGGATTCCCCAAGAACACTTAACATCAATCTGTATGGCCATTACAGAATAGACCGATAACTATTGGTTATTAAACTCATACACAGGTCTCAAACACAACAAATGAATCAAAACCTGTGTAATTCACATAATAACCAAAAAGTCCAACTACACGTTGACCTCAATAATCTGATACACATAGATTCACATATCACATATATTTGTAATCAATACACAGATTTACAATTGCATAATCAATCTACGTATACTTGTTGTAACCAAACAGTTACAACTAAATCGAATGATGAGTTCTAAATCCACTCACCAATACCTCTGCTGTCTCCTCACTCAGCTTCTATTCACTGAGTCTTTGGTGTATCTGCAAACACCACAAAGTAATGAAGTTAGTAACTCAATTCAATTTATTCAACTCACATATTACCAATTGATGTATATTTATGCACACATATATATATATATATAAACACAAGACTCACACTGATTTCCATGGTTCTTACTGTTTACTAGCTCATTAACACTGTTTATTATACTTGTCACCACTGCTATTTCTCATTACCACTGTTACTATATTAATTATCACTGTTAATTATATTAATTACTACTGTTCATTATTAACACTGTTACTCATTACAACTGTTAACTTATTACCATGGCTAACTCCTTACCACTGTTAGCCTAACCACTGTTAGTTCACTTCCACTGCTAATTCCCTACCACTGTTAGCCTAACCACTGTTAGTTCACTTCCACTGCTAACTCCTTACCACTGTTAATTATATTTATTATCCCTGTTAGTTCATAGGTTACCACTGTTAGTTCATTGCCACTGTTAGTTCATGAGTTACCACTGTTAGTTCATTGCCACTGTTAGTCTATTGCCACTGTTAGTCTCTTGCCACTGTTAGTCTCTTGCCACTGTTAGTTCATTGCCACTGTTAGTCTATTGCCACTGTTAGTCTCTTGCCACTGTTAGTCTATTGCCACTGTTAGTCTCTTGCCACTGTTAGTCTCTTGCCACTGTTAGTCTATTGCCACTGTTAGTCTCTTGCCACTGTTAGTCTATTGCCACTGTTAGTCTATTGCCACTGTTAGTTTCTTGCCACTGTTAGTCTCTTGCCACTGTTAGTCTATTTTGGCCCATTCTAGAAACCTGCAACTTCTAAGCTTTACTGTACAAAAGGATTTAACTAATTTTCCAGTATCCAGGTTCCTAATTCGATTTATATGAAACAACAATAGATTTAAACATCACCTATAAATACTATGTACCTCCTATAACATCCTTTAATTCAATTATCATGCTAAAATTTCCATAACCCATTTAGGTCGGAAGCTTATTTCACTGTTACATCCAAACCATATATATATTCAAGAAATCAACAAATTCATCAATTTTATATTTAACCTAAAAAAAACATAAATTCATTATTTACCTTTCGACAGGAACTTGTAGGACAAGTATAAGATGATAATTTATACTCACACAAGTATAATCCTTAATTCTTCTAATTCCTGTTGAGACTTTTCTGTTTATTTGAGTTTGAGGTTACCGTAGGTGAAAAATATAGTTCTTCTAGTAATAAATTAAGAATTGGGAAAAAACATGATAAAAGGAGGTCGGCTCTCCTTTAAACCGACTTACCCCTTTTTTTATTAATTAAAATTCTAGTCCCTTCCATTCCCATCCTAATGATTAAAATTTATACATTTACAAGGATATTAATTCATTTATTATTATTATAATTTCAATAAACAATTATTATCAAATAAATTTCTAATATAATTAAATAATCAATTTAAAATAGAAGATTTACCAGATAAAATAAAGGATGTTACATAAAGGGAGGCTAGCAGATATGTAACACTTAAGGATAACAAAGACGTGGTTCACCATGATTTAGGATAGCGTATTATTGGAATGATGATTATTGGGGACACATTCAGCTAACAGACAAATAAACTTCGGTGTAAACACTAGAACCCTACTTATTTAGTTCTGGTTCTAAATTAGTATGTCACTGAGTACCTAGGCTATCATGATTCTGATCAGATCAGGTTGCTCAACCCCCAACACTGTCCGATAAGGACAAGTGATCCTTCTTGAAGATATCTCCTGGGTGCATGCATAAGGTAGCAAACCGCCATTACAGGATATTCTGACTGTTCTTAACACCTATGTCTAAATGTTATTACCTAATTGTGTACTGGTTGTTTACGTTGTTACTCTAAACTATCGGCAAAGTGGAATTAAGGGGTTTAAGCATCTTAGACCACTGACGAATCTTCGCTTTCTTTTCAAAATTCCTTTTTCACTTATTTTAAGCTCAAATCCTTCCGTCATGAAATAGACCATCCTTTACGATCAGACGTTCATCCCTAGGTATACTTACGGTGTATAATGCATTCAATATTTCCGCAGCTTGTATAAATCTAAGTATACTCACGGTGTATAATACTGTTAAGGTTTAGCATTTCCACAACTTATATCCTAGACCATGTTCAGGAAGGGTAACTTTCAGGCATTCACGGTGTCATATGCTTACGACCGGTCCGTAGCTTCCACGCATTTGTACTTCACCAGAGGTGTTTCCAGCGCTATAATAAGTACTGGGCCGTTTTTCAGCATGTCCACAGCTTCATACAAAAACACAGATAACTATATCTACGTAGTATTAGGGTTTGCAAAGTCCTATCCTAAGGGCAATAGTCACGTGAAAGCCTGGAAATGGTGAATGATAAGATCTATTTATGTAAATTTAGACCGATAACAAAGTATAACAACTCCCATTTATACAGATAGATAATTAATGTAACATCATTCATAACTATCTAAATCATGGCAAACATATAAGCAACTAATCACAAAGCATACCAATAAACATTTCTATCTTTAATAAATCACAAACATCAAACAAGAACATTATGACAAATTAATAATAGAAAGGATAGATAATACCGATACGTATTACGAGCAGAATAACAACTTATATTTCTTCGAATAATATCCAAATATTACAACCGCTAGCCTCTACTAATTATATTACATAGCTATTCTAAGAAGAAAGGATTCTCTCCTAATCTTCCCACTAGTTCCCTAGAGAGAGAAACTAGAGAGAGACTAGAGAGAGAACCTAGAGAGAGAAACTCTAAAGAGAGAGTGAAGTGTGTGTGAAATGACTTGTGTGTTGTGAGGGATGGATGGTGGGTGGTGGATTGGTTGATGGATTGGTTGATGAGAAATGAGGAGGTTTAAGCCTCTATTTATAGGCTTCCAAGATACGATTTTACACTTAACACCCTCGCTCCAGTATAACACTGAAATACACCCCCGAGCTATGACATTCGACACCAACAGGGGCGTATTCGACACCAAATAGGGCGTACTTGGTAGCAAATATGGCGTATTCGGTAGCAAATAGGGCGTATTCGGTAGCAAACGGGGCGTATCCGACACCATAGAGGGGTATACCACCCCTACAGGGGGTATACGGCCCTAAATAGGGGGTATACGGCCCCATAAGGGGTGTATACGGCCCCTATGGGGTGGTATCCCCTTGGTCCGTGGTCTTGTGTGCTGGATCGTAAGTCTTGTGCACTGGTCGAACTTCGTTTGGCTATAACTTCTTCATTCTTGATCCGTTTTTAGCTTTCTTTATATCCACGTGATCGTATTTATCTGAAGATCATTATGAACTAATCAAAGAATAATTTCAAGGTAATATGCTAAAAAGTGCTCGTAGAACGTGATCGTATCGTTTATGCTTTGTTTTGTACGTTATTTAGCCATTTTACTTGATTTTTGAAGCAATGCCTTATTTTTAGCCTTAATAATGAATTATGGTGAAATAGTATTGATATCGAATGATTTCATCCATTTTTAGGCTAAAACGGTGGGAATTATGTACGCAAAAACGTGACTTTTTACGTCAAATCACTGTCGAACTTCTAAAACCTCAAACCCTTATACGATACGACTTCTAAAACACATTGGAACATGTTTTCAAGCATAACACTTTGAAATCATAATGATAATGATAAGATTATTATTACAAACAATCACCAACGGGCCATACGCATTTTCATATACTTAAACAAATCAACCAAATCGTAGTAATTTGGACATTCTAGTTAGACGAACAACTACAAGGGTGATCTTTTGAGATACCCAATCATGTTTATAACCATCGTGTGTCGTGGACACCCTCAGGTAACGAGTCTTCAGATAATCACTAATCGACTAATCAACTCACGTTTATTGATTAAACGCTTCAAGACTCAAGTGAGTCTCATGGCCCCTCTTTTACTCTTTTTACTCAGGGGTGTGATTCATTGCTCGTTTTTAACATGTGAACGCAAGTACAAACATTTTCATATACTACATGAGTTTCACACAACTAATCATTTCAAAGTCCTCCGTCAGCATAGTTTGCTAATACGTTGTAGCGTGAATAACTGAATATTAGTATATGGTACCATATGGGATTGACCCTCCTCGTCCGGGTTAGCAAGCACTAACTGGGTAAACGGATGTACTAATATTTGTTCAGACGAGTGTTGATTAGGCACTCATGGAGGCATCTCGCTCAGGCACTGATTGTGATCCCAACCCCTCGAGTTAAGCTCAGACTATGTGCTCATGGTTGTATACATCATCATTATCTTTATTTGCTGGATGCTAATCAGTACTTAAATACTGCGGTTCACACAATATTATTTGATATACAAACCTGTGAGCTCATCAGCGATAGCTGGCCCATTTTAGCATGTATGACAGGTACTCAGCACTAGATTCGAAATATCCTCAGGATTACTATAGCTCGAGTCAGCATGCAGACGATAGAGATTTCCTTGCATTAGTATATTTTTGTACAAGTATTTATGTATTGGAATCTCTCATTTAATCGAACACAAGCTATGTACAGTTTCAACAATTGTAAACATTTAATATTAATATATTTTGTTTTGTTAAAACGACGCATATAGAGTCGTTTGCTATACATCTGTGTGCTTTGATTATTGATTAGTAACACTCAAATTATGCTTCCGCCAAACAGTGAATTTGAGGGTGTTACACTTTTTGGCCTGAAGTTCATGCCACCAGTCTGGATATCCATGTATTTCAAAACAAGTTTCTTCAGTATGTTTTGTGCCTCCACAATGGGTACATTTAAGGTCACTGATGGGTTGTCGTTGCTTTGTTATTTTATTTCCATTGTTGATCGATAATGACCCACTAGATACCGGAACCTGCTTCTTTCGTACAACTCCTTTTGAAGCTAAAACAGCCCCCGAAAGTGCATCCGTGTCATTGGATATCATCACTGCTTGTCGTATAGCTTCTCGACGAACATGAGCATATGGTTGCTCAATGGTTGGGAACGGTTGCATCTGGAGGACATCACTTCTGATTTTATCAAGCTTGTCGTCAATGCCATCAAGGAACACATAGACACGTTCTTCCTGAAGCTTGCTGCTATACTTCTGGATATCAGCAGCACATGTCATTGGGTTCGGTCGTCAAAAATCAATTTCACGCCATAAGCCTTGTAAATCATTATAATACTTTTCAAGTGAACCACCAGCTTGCTTGAGACGAGTAACACGTCGACAAAGGTCGTATACTTGTGACGTGTCACTACCATCAGAGTAGGTTGTAGCAATGGAATCCCATACCTACTTTGCGGTTGAAAAACGAATGAAATTTCCAATTAATGAAGGGTCCATAGAGTTAATAAGCCAACCCTTCACTATTGCGTTTTCGGTTTGCCATTTGCGGAATGTGGAATCTGTTTGTGATGGTTCTTGAATATCACCATTGATATATCCAAGTTTGTCTTTGCCAGAGATATACATCTCGACAACTTGGGACCAGAGAGCATAGTTGGTACCGTCCAACTTGATGCCGATCGATGTGGCTTGGGTGTCGGTTGGAGCCGGGTAGATTGTTGAGTCGAGAGCCTCTTTAATACGAGAGGTAAAATCCGTGATAACCTTGCTACTCTCCTCCATTGTTGACGGATAAAAGGTCACCAAAGAGACTTAGAAGATTTAAAGAGAGATGATTTACAGAGAGATGATCATGTAACCACGCTCTGATACCATCTTAGAATTATAAAGATATGAATCAATCTGGTTTTTTATTCATCGTAATTCTCATAAGAAGAATGGAGGGCTATTTATACATAGATAACCAATCATCTTTTTTCTAGACTTGATTCTATGACTAAATTAAATTTGATATTTTCCTTTATTAGTTTAAGAAATTATTTCTTCCTTTAAACGTATAAAAGAATTGATTTCATACCAAAACAAATATAAATCATGCTAACATAGCATACCACTATATGAGATGATAAATTATCGTATGTCAACTTATCAATTAGTTTGATTAATTCGTACATTTAGAAACAACAAAGTATTAGGAAAAAAAAAAAAGAACGCTCAACCACTTTTATTTATGAATCCGACAATTATTATAAATTATAAACTATGAATAATTGATACTAGTAAAATACCGCGCTATGTAGCGGAAATCGAGAATGAAAATTTGTGCAAATTTTACGATTCGAAAGCATGGATGTAGTTATTTAATGAACACCTAGAATTGTTTTGATACATATTCGTCTTCATGATCCTAATTATTTCCAGATCAATGTATTATAGATTTTTACATATATGTTCGGTTCAATTACATGATATATATGTATTAAAATGTTTAAATTGAGAGATAAATAGGCTTTGTTAATTCAAATACCAAAGTAAACTTTCTCTATCATGACTATAAAACTAAAGTTGCATGATGAGCGCAACAATGTTAATCGCACTATTGAGCACATTATTGATTCGTAAATATCTTTGTAAATGTTGTCGTTAAATTAATTACATTGTGATTTGACCTCATTTAAATGATGGTTTGATCTTCTCTACATATTTGATGTTATATAGATGAAATAATTTGGTTATATTTTAATTAGACAAAATTGCGTGGATCGTCCATGTGATTTGCCCAAAATAACTAACTGAGTCACTGTGGGTTTTTTTTTTGACCTGAGGCATCCCTAAACTTGCAAAAAGTTGTGTGGGTCATCCCTGGACCTAACTTTCGTTAGTTCTGACGTTAAATACGAGGGTATAATGGTCCTTTCATTAGTTAAAGGACTGCGAACGTAATTTTGTAAACCACAGGGACCGTTCGTTTAAATTTTCAAATTTCATTTAATATTTTTTTATTGTAATTCTAAATAGTTTTTTAATTGTGTTTAATTAATTAATTTTTGAAAATTAAATTTATTTAATAACTAAAGATGTTCAAATTTTTTTAATTGTATGTATTTTTCAAAAAAAATTATATTATTGTATATATGCAATTCTTTTACTCCATATTTTTTATTGTAAATTTAATAGATTTCAAAGGTTATTTTTAGGGGTGAGCATTCGTACCCACAGGAACTATCCATGTAAATTTAAAATCGGGGCGTTTCAATTACGTTCATCTAAGTGAATTACGATGTTCGAACAATTTTTGCTAAGGGACAATTTTATGGGACAGAGGAAGGAAATATTTAAGGTAATCATTTCAATTTGCAACAAGTAAAAATAAATGTTAAAAAAACAAACAATATAATTAGCTTATTAATTTTAAATTTACACGGATAGTTCCTATGGGTATGAATGATCACCCCTAAAAATAAACTTTGAAATCTATTAAATTTACAATAAAAAATATGGAGTAAAAGAATTGCATATATACAATAATACAATTTTTTTTTGAAAAATACATACAATTAAAAAAAAATTGAACATCTTTAGTCATTAAATAAATTTAATTTTCAAAACATAATTAATTAAACACAATAAAAAAATATTTAGATTTACAATAAAAAAATATTAAATGAAATTTGAAAATTTACACGGACGGTCCCTATGGTTTGCAAAATTACGTTCGCAGTCCTTTAACCAATGAAAGGACCATTATACCCTCGCATTTAACGTTAGAACTAACGAAAGTTAGGTCCAGGGGCGACCCACGCAACTTTTTGCAAGTTTAGGGATGCCTCGGGTAAAAAAAAAACCACATGAACTCGGTTAGTTGTTTTGGGCAAGCCATAGGGACGATCCACACAATTTTGTCTTTTAATTATGATTTGACTTTCCATATGTGTAGTAAATGTATAAGGGGTAGTTTAGGCATTTTAGTTATTAAAGAGGTTAAAAATTCAATAGTGGACACTAGTAGTAGATAGTAGATAGTAAATAGTAGAAGTAGATAGTCAATAATTAAAAGTGTAATTCCTTGAATATAAATAAATTAATAAAATAAATAAAACAAAAAAATAAAAAGGGACTCAGGTGAAAACTGTAAAACGTGAAATGAATTTAATTTAACATTGCTTAAGAGACAAGTTGCGTGATACATACCCCCGTTCAATTAATATAATATTAAAATCTTATAACAATCGATGTATAATTAAAGTATTTAACCATTAAATGAGATATTATTGACAAACCAAACAAATAAAAGCATAATAAAAGTTTAGAACTCATTAAAAGTAAAATGATTCATGCATAGCAATTAGCAAGTAACACCTTTTTCTGACTAAGTTGCACGCCACCAAATTTTGATACTCGGTAAAATAAAATACAGTGAAAGAAAATGTTGATTTGTATACTTCATCATGATATATAATGATTACAAATAATTAAATACAGTACCTTCAAATTTGCATCACAATATTCTATGTTGCATCACAATATTCTATGGTATTAGTCCTCGATACATCATTAAGAATCTTCTATATGTAGTGTCGCAAAGTTTGACAATACACATCGACCACATTTACAGTTTGGTCTATTACAAACATATACCTGACCGATCTAAGTTGTTTTCGGGTTCGATTAAACTGAATGACATAAATCTTACTTGGACTGATTTGTGAGTTGCTTAGATTAAGCGAGTTGTATTACAGTGATGGATCTAAGAATTATTGTCAATGGAGGTATAAAATTATTACGTAAAAAGGCGAAAAATAAAAGTGGCAAAAAACATCGTCAAAATATCAGTACAATTGTCAATTCACACCAGAACAACAAAATGTCTCAAAATACTTATTTTAACGCGTTTTATCGGTATACACGCACATATTATATGTAGCCTATGTGTATTCTTTGAGTCTTATGAATTCTTTAGTTGGTATTTTATATATCATTTAAGATTAAGATTACGAAGAATATGATTTTTTATAACAATAAAAGTTAAAAGTTTTAATATATATAAACTCATAAGCACATAACCTTTTGATAAGAATTAGTATAATCAAGACAATTGTTTTTCATCAACTAAGTAAACTATAACAAATACAATTTCAAAAAATAAAAGTATATGACATATTTTTTTCTAATAAACGGATGTTTATTATTTTATTATGGGTATATTACATTAAACTAGTAACGTAAGGGGGCTAAATTGAATATATAAACAAAGACAGGGGTTTTAATATGAATAAATTGATGAAGTCGGGTTGGATCATCTTCCCCAAAGTGTCTACATTTCACAATCTCATCTAATACTCAATGGAACTAAAATTACTTCCTTTAAAATCATGACATGAACTCCTTTCCTTTTTAATGTTTTTCTTCTTATTTTGATTTGGACAGGGAGCTTATCAATAAGAAAAGTTGGGGCAAGGTAACAAATCCACACTTAATTACATTAAACTCACATATATGGATCCGCCCCTGGTCTCATCTTAACCATGTAGTATTTATTCATAGACGTTCTAACGTAAAAGGCTAAAACCCAATTACTCTCGATCTTAAGATGAACATAAAATAAAATAGGGGTGGCCCTGGCTAGGAATGACAATGGTCACCCGATCCATTGGACATCTACTAGATCCATCAACTAGTGGTGGATATGGAAGATCTAAATGACTAAATAGTGTGTATGGATGTGGATGTGGATGATTAGTGAATAAGATATAAATGACAATTTGGCACCTAGGAATTTATTCATTATCACCCGAAATACATATAAATGTATACATTAACATATCCATAGGCCTGTGCAAAGTGCAATAACCGGCTCGAACCAAACCGAACCGAGAACCGTGAAACTACAAATATTAGAATCAAGAACCGTACCGTAGATAAGCGGTTCGGTACGGGACGGTACGGTTTGCCGGTTCTCACAGTTCGAACCGTGTTTTGCACAACCCTAAGTGTAGAATCGGCCCGAACCGAACTGAACCGCGAACCGTGAAACTACAAATATTAGAACCGAGAACCGTACTGGAGAGAAGTGGTTCGGTATGGAACGATACGATTTCGGTACAGTTTGCCAGTTTTACTGTTCGAACCGTGTTTTGCACGTCCCTACATATCCACGTACATATATACTATAAAATGTTCAAGTGTTATGAAATACAAGAGTTGTAGACGATACAATTGTGTAAATTATATTCATATAGTATATTTAATGTATGGGCTTATTGTTTCATAATGTATTAAACTTTAATCTTTTACAGTTGTATTAGACATACTTTCATTTGTTCTATTGTATTTATTGAAATTGTAAATACGTCTATTGTATTTAAATTTTTTCTTTTTAGGTAAGGTCAAAAAAGGAAACTTTTTTATTTTGTCGCTACCTAAAAACGAAAGTTTACATACAATATACGGTATTTACAAGTTCAATACATATAATAACAGTTTTCAAATTTCGACTCATACAATAACAAAAGAAGTAAAGTTTAATACATGATGAAACAATAAACCATTAATGTATATTTGATTTTTCTTTCTATTACTATCTTATAGCAAATCAGAATGCATATATCCATCATAGTGAGTCAAATTTGGCTCTCAGCCATATACGGAAGTCAAATTAAACTATAAATAACAATCAAAAGTAATTCAAAACATGCTTGGTTAAAAAATAAACGTATAAATAAGACATTCACATTTGTTAAAACATATTTTTACCGGTAGTTATAACAAATTACGCCCAATTGACGACAATGGTTATCGTTTTTGTGACTAGATTTTCTTATGTTACGTTATATTTTTATTTGTTATAAATACTTTATTTGTTTCATTTCATAAAGACAAATATTTTAAATATATATTTGGATATCCAATGAATATACGTTAACCAACTTAATTTAACGGATATGAATATTGATGAAAGAGCTATAATTAAATGAATATGGATGTGGATAAGGATAAAAATTTAAACATTACCTAACCCTTTATAAATGAACTAGCACAATACCCGGGCAATGCAGCGGTGAAAGTGGTGACGGTGGATGGAGGTGCGAGCGAATGTTCTAAAATAAAACATGTGAGTCCCTAATCACTATTATGTTAGTGATTGTGAATCGTTAACAGTGAGTTAATTGTAGAAGGGGGGTTGAATACAATTAAAAACTTTTCTTTTCTTTGTTATAGTGTTATCTTTGTTTGGGAAGTTTTTAACCGTATTAAAGTAACAACAATATGAACACAAGTATATATATAAGATAAATAGTTCAGTTGCTAATACAAATGTAGCTGAAAGATAAATTCTTTTATTGATAAAATTTATCTCTTGTTGATTGCGGAATAGATTAGCCAAAGCTAATCCAAATCAAACAATACAGCTATTACAAAGGAGATGAGCAGTAGTGGACAAACACGCTAACTGCTCACTCGCTGAGGTAAGCTAGTAGTGGACAAACACGCTACTAGTTTACTCGCTGGTGTTACTTGTATCTTAGACAAACTAGTCACTGACAAACAAGTGACAATACAAGTAATCGACACAAAATGAAGTACAACATACTACGCTATTTATAGACGCTGAAATCCTTAATTTCCGGATCTGAAGGACACGTGTCGCTGCTTGATTGGAGAGGTAGTTGAGATGTGATACATCATGGCACGACATTCTGTCTTGGGAAATATCACCTTGTACCATAAATCAATCAAATGCATCCACGTTACTCTTTTCAAGTTTCGAGGAACACATGCTGCGCCGTAATAACGCCGAATGTCAACTTCTTATTTAATGCGGCATTTAATGCTGCAGTCACTGATAGAAACACAATTCTCCTCATTCTCGATGCGAGCTAACATGCTCTAAAGAATGACTTGAACAGCTAATCTTCAGTGACTTCTTTTATTCAGCAGAAGAGAGAACTCAAGGAGACTTGGAGACTCTCGCTGATAGATGAGTATCAGCGACACACATAGTTGAGTCTTTTATCTTGATAAGATCTTCATCTACTGGCTTATCATATGATCAGCGACATAGAGACCTTCAGCAACAGGAGCTTGACTTGAATCATTTTCTTCATGGAGCATTATTGAGAAGATCAGAGACTGTGAACAGATGGCATGATCAGTGACTTCACTTATCAACGAATAATGACTTTAACAATCTCTTATATAATCTCCCCCTTAATCCTTGAGATCAGTGACCACTTGAGTTCAGCGATCAGTGACTCAACAATCTCCCCCTAAATGGTTTAAGTCAAAGCTCCCTTAGACAAACTAGTTGCAGGAAAGTTTTAGTCTCTGAAGATAAGTTGGTTGCACAGAGACTTGTACTTGTAAATTTTTGCAGTTGAAAAGATTTGAGTCTCTGATAGTAGGTAGGTTGTCCAGTGACTTGTACTTGTAGATTTTCTGTGACAAGCCTCATATATATCATTGAATAAATATTTACAGAAGCTAACTATTACAACATATCTAAATTATTTATCTCTCCACATCTCCTCCTCTTTCACTATGCCAAGCTCAGCTTCAAGTTCATACTTGTCTTTTGAGGGCAGGTATCTGAATTTTCTTGCTAAGGCTTCATCGAGAATAGCTTTTCTGATCTTTGAATCTGTAGGAAGCATGCTAGCTGACCTGATTAGGTGTATGAGTTGTTCTTGATCAACCTTCTCAAGTTCAGCTTCTCTCTGAAACCTAAGGGCACCATTTAGGTCCCTGTATACCAGACCCTTCTCCCCCTCAGTGACTTCATGACCTTCAAGCTTTGGCACACCAGCAGGGATAGATAGATTTAGCCTTGAAGTGTTGGGGATTCGATAGATGCTGCTTGTGCCTGACCTATACCTTGGGCTTGGTGGCTGAACAATCTCTTCACCAAATGTGACAGTATCTTCTGGTCTGAGAAGTTGCAGTGACACCATTTTTTGATATAGTCTATCAATCTCTTTCAGGACCTCAGCTTTAGCTGCACTTGTTGAGTGGCTGATAGCAAGCCTGATCTCATTCCATTCTTCTCTGTGCAGCTTGCATACTTGATCAAGTAGCATGGCTTGAGTCTCTGAACCTCTTTGAATAAGCAGTTGAGGTTGAGATTGATTCTTAGACTTCTTCAGTTTAACCTTGGTAATAGGTGCAGGGTTTGATCTCCCTGTCATTCGGGCAGCAAACCTTTTTCTATCAATTTCATCCCATTTCCTATCCACTGCTGTTCTGACAGCTCCCCCTTTCTTTTTAGAGCTCTTGCTAGCTGAAGTTTTCAGTTTTTGTTGCTCTAGCTCACTCTCTTCTATCTCAGCAAGTACCCTGGCAATTGCAGCATCAGACTCTTCTTGATCTTTCTTTTATTTAAGAAGTCTGGCTCTTTCATTGGCATCTTTAGAGCTCAATTCCAGTAGGTATGCTTTGTCAGCATCTGATTGCTCTTTCAGCAACCTTTTCCTTTCTTGTTCTTCTCTTAACTCGGCCTGAAAGGTTATTTGCATTATCATCTCATGCTCCCTGTCCTGTCTTACCTTTATCTTTCTGGCAACTCTCTGTTCTTTTGTTTCATCAGGACAAGGGGTATCTGAGGTTGAGTCAGAGGAAAGGCATGCTGTAGGGGAGGTATCTGAAGTGGTTGTGTTGGAAGGAGTTGCTGTGGAGATTGGTATTATTGTTGCTGGGGTAGGTGTGGTTATTTGGGTTGTTGTAGTTGTAGTTGCTGTAGGTGAGGGTAGGTTTAGGGTTGCTGGTGGAGATGAAGGTACAGCTACCTCAGATATGACAATATGTAATTGAGGGTCACTGACCTGTTGTTTCTTTGATGGAGGAGTAGATGCAGGAGAGATGTCACTGGTCCTTTTTCTCTTGATAATAGAAGATATGGGTTGCTGATCCTCCATATTTATATCATCTTCATCATCTGAACCCTGACCATTTCCATGACCACCTCCCTGGCCATCATCATTGTTATTATCATCATTATCATCAGCATCATGCATGATGGTATCATCCTCCTCATCATCAGATACATCATCTACCACTTCCCTATTCATCCATTCCCAGCGAGCCAATTCATAGCTCACTGAGGTACCCTCTATCCTAGCAGTATCATCCACTGCCCATTGTTGCACCAGCCCGTTGTAGTTTCTGAGCTCTTCAGCACTGAACTCAGGAAAGCTCTCAGTGATATCCACCATATCAGTGGCTATCTCCATAACTACCCAATGCAGTTCAGCAACTGCAAGGGCCTCTAATTCAGGTTGCTCAGCGATTGGACGAAGTGCATAGGTGTTGAGCACAATGTCCCTGTGAGCTTTGTTTGATAGCGGATCAGTCATCTTTCGGGGCATCTCAGGATCAAACTCTTCGTCTTCACTCTCCCCCTGACTGGTTCGCTCAAACTGATCAACTGCCCTAAGTATCTGATCAGTGAAATCAGCATTTTCCTCTCGCAGGGCAGCGACCTCAGCTCTTGTCTTTGTGAGCTGTGAGACAACCTGTGGAAGTACCTTAATAACTTTGTCAGTGTTATACAGGTAGTTAGATACAGAAATGGCTAAGTCATTTTGGTTGGTGGTGAGCTGGGCAATGGCAGCAGCATGATTAGTGAAGTTGTTGGTGGAGGTGGAGGCTAGCTCAGTGACTGCATGGTTTATTGCAGCACTAGCATCAGCTACTGTTTGTACCCTCTCACTAACAGATGTGCTCCATGGTTCAATGGAGTTGTATACATCAGTGAGAGCAGCAACAGCTTTCTGAAGGACAGAGACATTGCCAATAAGTGCCTCACGGTCTTCAGTGAGCATCTTAATTTGGGTTTGGGATTGGGCAATGTACTCCATCAGTAGCTGATCTGATGTGGAGTGAGTGGAGGTGTTTGGGGGAGTAGTTTGGGTATTAATAATGGGGGTAGGTGTAGATTGGGCTACCTGATCATGGGGTGTGGTCTGACCAGCAGTGACTTGGATGTTATCACTGGAAAAAGAGGTGGGGGTGAGCTCTCTGATGGGAGAGTTGGATGTAGGTGGAGGAATGGGTTGGGTGTCCTCTGAGGTGTCCATTGGCATGATTTCCTCATCATCAGCTTGTGATTTAGCTGGTGGTTCACTGGAAATAGAAGTAGCGACCTGTATCTCACCATGGGTTAGTGGTGAGACATTGACAGTCGGTGCAGTGATAGATGAGAGATGGCCCGGGTCTGTAGCCAGTGGTGTGACATCAGCTATGAGTGTGTTATCACCCACTGATGTCACTTGCCCTTTTAATGAAATGTCACCCTTTTGTGAGGATGACAAGTGGCTGGGTTGACTCAATCTGAGGGTGTGGGGTGCACCCGAATCACTGCTAACAGTGGTTTGATCCACTGCAGCTGTCTGTAGTTGTCCCTTTGTAGAGTCACTGGACTTTCGGGAGTCCAGTGAAGCAGGTAAAGTTGAGGGTTCAGCAGTGGTGCCCTCAGCAACTGAACGTACAGTCACTGATTCACCACTGGCATCCGTAGATGTCTTCTTTTTACTATGTCCCTGATCCTTTAATGTCAGGGACCCTAATTTGGATTTTTTCTTGGGAGCAGTTGGTGGTTTCTTAACTGGTGGTTGACCAACAGTAGTCAATGGGGGTGTGGTCAATGACGTGGTCGATGGGGGGGCAACAACTGACATTTGTACAGAAGTTACAGGCTAGGGTGCAAGGATCCCCGGGTGTTTCATAAAAGCGGGTAACACCGCAGTCGCTGGTTTTGTGAAAATTTGAGATCCTACCAGAGTGGGCTCAAATCCCTAAAAAGATACCCTATCATAGGCAGCAAACTGATCCCTAAAGATCAGTGAGAGGTACCTAGGGTAAGGTACATATTTTGCCCTGGCAGGCTCAGCGACTTTGGTGATCAGTTCGTTAAAGATCACACTTGCATAGTCAACTCGTAGAGAGTTGACCAGTAACCAACTGATCTGGGCCTCCAGGGAGCTGAATTGATCATAGCTCCCTGATTTTGTACCCAAAGATTGGATAAAGTTTGTGAAAAGAGCATTCCAAACACCATCCATTTTTGTTTTGTGGACCGTAGAGTACTTACGGTTGCCACTGCCATCGACTGAGTATTTACACTCAATCTCAGTAAGATCGATGAGGCCTTGTTTGGCAACGTCGCTCTCTGGCAGCGACTCGTACGACTCATAGGTCGGCAGTTGTAAATTGGAGCGGATGGTGTTGGCAGTTATGATGATGGGTTGGGTACCATTGTCTATAAAACCCTGAAGTTTGGAAACACCAGAGACGACAGAGTGAGTGCAGGTATACCAGAACTCACTGAGCCATTCTGGGTTCATTTCCCCAGGAGACAAGGTAAGAGCAGGGAGGATAAAGTGATTTTTCAAAAAGTTTATCACCTCCGCATACTCAGGTTTAGGGCAATTTACATTTCCCAAATAGTTAGATTTGGGAACTGTAATGACAAGGGTCTCACTGACCGCAGAGGCTCGAAGAGCTTTAATCTCTGGGGTCGGTGTATAAGCATTGTTGAAAAATTTTGTTCTTGCCATTTTAGAAAAAGAAAAAGTAGAAGATTTAAAAAGTGAGATATTTGCAGAGAAAATGAAGAAGATGAAGTTTGAAAAATTAGAAAGCGTAAAGAATGAAAAGGTAAGGGTTTCGCTGCTTATATACGGTTACTGATGTGGAAAATGTGTGGTCAAAACGAGTATGTACGTGGTCAAAAAGTAAAAAAAAATGTGGTTGGTGGTAGTGGAGTAGGGTGATGATGGTGATAAGTGGTAACATTAAATGGTGATGGGAGTGGTGCGCCGGAAAGGTATACGAGGTGTCAGAAAAAGTGTACCTTTTCGAGTTCCCATAAGATATTTTAATAAGGCATTTATTAAGAATATAAATCGTTAAAAATTAAATACAAAATGTATTAATTATAGGGAATATATGTCGAAATAAATGCTATATTAAATAATAACAAATCTTTCGCTGATACATTATGTCTCAGCGAGATGAAGATAAATTATATCTTAAAATAAAATAAATATTATGTTTCATATTTGATGTCGCTGATCAAATTACAACTTAGAATACTAATCTAATCAGCTAGTTAAGTTTGTGAAGCATAAGATATAGTTTATTTATATGATATAAGGAATTTTCATGTGCAGTTTCAAAGTATATAATTTATTGATTATAACTATGCTAACTTATTGTTCTTGCTGACTACATCAGTGAGAATAATAGGTCAGTGTGTTAAAAGTATAAACTATATATTCTGTAACTACCTTTTATTAAACAATCAGGTTTTAATCATTTAGGTTCAGCATGCCCAACTCGCTGATGAGAAAGGTGAATCTTTTCTCATCTAAAGGTTTTGTAAATATGTCAGCGAGTTGGTAATCAGTTGGAATGAAATGCAATTCAATGTCACCTTTCATGACGTGGTCCCTGATGAAGTGATATCTGACATCAATATGCTTTGTCCTTGAGTGCATCACAGGATTATTTGCTATGGCAATAGCACTTTGACTGTCACAATAAATTGGAACATTGCCAAAGTCAAAACCATAGTCAGCGAGCTGATTCCTCATCCACAGAATTTGAGCAGAGCAAGCTCCAGCAGCGACATATTCAGCCTCAGCAGTAGAAGTTGAGACAGAATTTTGTTTCTTGCTTGACCAGCTTACAAGCTTTTCTCCAAGAAACTGACAGCTACCGGAGGTACTCTTTCTGTCCATTTTGCATCCAGCATGATCAGAATCTGAATATCCCTTCAGTGAGAAATCTGAACCAGATGGGTACCAGAGACCAAGATTTGGTGTACCCTTCAGATATCTGAATATTCTTTTGACAGCGAGCAAATGGGATTCCTTTGGATCAGCTTGATATCTAGCACATAGACAAGTGGAAAACATAATGTCTGGTCTACTAGCAGTTAAATACAGCAGTGACCCGATCATTCCTCTGTAAGCAGTGATGTTTACAGATTTACCATCAGGATCAGCATGTAATTTTACTGCGGATGACATTGGTGTAGCAAGGGATGAGCAGTTGGTGAATTCAAATTTCTTTAATAAATCTTTAACGTATTTTCCTTGATTTATAAAAATACCAGTTTTGGTTTGCTTTATTTGCAGACTAAGGAAAAATGTTAGTTCACCCATCATGCTCATTTCATAACTTTTAGTCATGAGGTTACTGAATTCCTTGCACATGTCATTGTTAGTAGACCCAAAAATAATATCATCAACATAAATTTGGACCAATATAACATCTCTCTTATCCTTTTTAATAAAAAGTGTGTTGTCAATTTTACCTCTGACATACCCACAGTTAGTTAAGAAGGTAGAGAGAGTGTCATACCAAGCTCTAGGAGCTTGTTTTAGTCCATATAAAGCTTTTTCCAGCTTATAGACATAACCTGGATGCTTGGGATCAGTGAATCCTGGTGGTTGCTTCACATACACTTCTTCCTGCAGTTTTCCATTCAAGAAGGCACTTTTCACATCCATTTGATATACCTTGAACTTCTTGTGAGCTGCATATGCTAAGAACAACCCGATTGCTTCAAGCCTAGCAACTGGTGCAAAGGTTTCATCGTAATCAATTCCTTCTTGCTGACAGTAACCTTGTGCAACCAGTCTAGCCTTATTCCTTATTACAACACCATCAGCATCCATCTTGTTTCTGAACACCCATCTTGTTCCAATCACAGATTTCCCAGCTACTTGAGGTACTAACTTCCACACTTTATTCCTTTCAAACTGAGATAGCTCATCTTGCATGGCAGCTATCCAGTGATGATCAGTGAGTGCCTCATCAATTTTCTTGGGCTCAATCAGTGACACAAAGCTTACAAACAAACAAAAGTTAGCAGATGCTGATCTGGTCTGGACCTTGGATTGAGGATCACCAATAATCAATTGATTATCAATGTGTCTAGTCCATTTAGTCACTCGCTGAGGTTCAGCAGTGACTTGATTATTTAGAGATGATCCACCAGACACATCAGCATTAGAAGAATGATTAATGTTTAAGCTTTGATTTGGAAAGTGAGTATTATTATTTTGATGCAAATGATGAGATGATGATGGGATATCAACAGGCAAAGATGAAGTTCCTGAATCATTCTTAGCTAAAGTAGAGCCATAAGTATCTTCAGGGATATCATCTTCCCTTTCAGAATCTGATGGATGAACCTCATGCTTGTCATCACTGATTGTATTAAAAATAAGATTTTCATAGTCTTTTGGATCAGTGAGTGATTCATCATAAGATTCATCAAAGGTAACATCCATTGATTCTTCAATACATTCCCTTCTTTTATTATAAACTCTGAAAGCTTTTGAAATGATTGAGTAACCAACAAATATACCTTCATCAGCTTTGGGATCAAACTTTCCTAAGTGATCTCTTTTGTTTAAGACATAGCAGGTACTGCCAAAAACATGAAGAAAACTTATGTCAGGTTTTCTCCCCCTTAACACCTCATAGGCTGTCTTATCATGTCTCTTGACAATCGAAGACCTATTCTGAGTGTAGCAGGCAGTGTTAACTGCTTCAGCCCAGAAATGGGTCTTAAGACCAGCATCTATGAGCATTGACCTTGCTGATTCAATCAAGGTTCTATTTCTCCTTTCTGCAACACCATTTTGTTGAGGTGTTCTTGGTGCAGAGAAGTTTTGAAAAATACCTTTTGAATCACAGAAACTTTCAAGGTCAATATTTCTGAATTCAGTGCCATTATCACTTCTTAAATGTTTAACTGAACAATCATTTAAGTTTTCCATCTTTTTGATAAAGGATATGATTTCCTGTGTTGCATCACTTTTGGCTTTGAGGAAGAATACCCAAGTATATCTGGAATATTCTTCAACAATTACCAAGCAATACCTTTTACCATCAAGACTGGGAGAACTCACTGGACCAAATAGATCCATATGCATCAGTTGAAAACATTCTGTCACTGAAGATGTTTGTTTGCTTTTGAAAGAAGAGCTGTGATGCTTTCCCTTCTCACATGCTGAACAAAGCTTGTCCTTGTCATAAGTAAGCTTTGGAAGATCATTTACCAAGTCATTCTTGCTGAGCTTGCTGATGGCCTTGAAATTGAGGTGAGAAAGACGCTTATGCCATAACCATTTTTCTTCTGAAACGGTTCTGGAATAAAAACATGTTCCTGATTGTGCTGAGTCCATATTGACTACATATGTATTTCCTTTCCTTTGAGCACCTAAGACAGCACTTCCATTTTTGTTGTAAACAACTCCAGCTTCATGATCAAATAGCACCTTATTTTTGGCATCGCAGAACTGACTAATGCTTAATAGATTATGCTTCAGTCCTTCAACATATGCTACCCTTTTAAACATCACATTTCCATTGGTCAAGACCCCATACCCTCTGGTCTTACCAATGTTGTTATCACCGAAGACTACATCAGGACCTCTTTCATCCTGGTAGTCGTTGAGCAGGGACTTACATCCGGTCATATGTCTGGAACACCCACTGTCCAGATACCAGATTGTTTCTCTAAGAATGCCCTACATCAGGAGTAAAATGTTAGTTCAATTTATGAACCCATCCTGAGATGGGTTCATGGTGGACAAGCCTTGAACTTGGCTTCCACTGACCAGCAAGACATTTGATTCACTGCTGGTGGTTGGTTGGACACAAGCTTGTACTGATGAACAGTCTGTTGACACATGTTGTCTAGTTCCACACTTATAGCATTTTTTATTTGTGGCTTTAGACTTCTTTTGCTCAATATGTTTATTTGATTTAAAAGAGTTCAGACTTACTGTCTCAGTTTGTTTCTTTGACTCCAAGTTACTGATGACAAGATCATCAGTCACTGAAGTGTCAGAGGTGAGGTTGCTGAATAACTTTTGATTAATAGCAGTAATACTGATGGGAACTGGATTAGTTGATGACTCATTTATGCTCAAGTCTTTCAGTTCATCAATACTTGCAGCTATATCACAGTTGTCAGTGACCAGCGAGCTTTTAACAAAGTGATTTGGTTTAGGCTCGCTGAAGACTGACATTGGCTCAAAAACGAAGTTTGAAAAGGATTGATCAGGCTTGAATATTTGATCAATGCTTGTGGCATCAGCCAGAGAAGCAGCTGTGTCATAATCACCTCCCAAAATAGCTTTTACTTGTTTTGGAATTTGATTATTGACACACTGATTTACATTTAATGCAGATTTGCACCATGACTTTATAACTTCATTGAGTTGAGAAAATTTGGTTTCAAAACTTATTTTCTCTTGAATGCACATTTGATTTGCATGTATTTGTGCATCAAGTTCAAGTTTTAGGTCTTTCATTTTCAACAAATTTTCTTCTTGAAGTTTAAGTTTTGATGTCAAGTTATTGATCATGCATTCTTGCCTTTTCTAAATATCATGAGCATTTGATAGATCAACTATCAAAGTCTTAAAGATATTCTCCTTTTCAGTCACTGAAGCTGATTTAAAGCAATGTACCTTGTAGAGAGTCTCTGGATCCCAGCCGGATGCTGAACATTTCTTAGCTACTTCTTTGATGTCTTCATGGAAGTTAGCATCATCAGCCATCAGGCAGTAATCCTTATCTAAACAAATCATAGCTTCTTCTTCATCAGATGATGAGGTTGAGTCAGAGTCGCTGAAGGATCCTTCTTCAGCGACGAACCCTTTTCCCTTCTTCTAGCCAACTTTGGACATAGCTTTCAGCTTCTTGTACTTTGATTTGTACTTGTTGTACTTGTCATTTCTGAAGCTGGGCCTTTGCTCAGGGAGAGGATTGACAGCTTTGGATCTACAGTCAGCTGCAAAGTGACCAGGTTTGCCACATTTGTAGCAGTCGCCTTTTGACTTTGAGATGTCACTTGATGGTGCACCAGCAAATTTGTTAAACCTTGTGTTCTTTCTGAAATTTGCAACCATCATGGCCATATCTCTTTCCAGCTTCTCTAGTCCTTCTTCATAGCTGACTTCAGATTGACTGTCAGCAGCACAACCTTCCTCATCTGCAATCAGTGACTTTGAACTCAACTTGGTGATCTTAACTTTCTGCTTTTGATCAATCTCTTCTAGCTCAGCTACAAGGGCATTAGAAATCTTTTGACTACCTAGTGCAGCACGAATGTGCTCACTTTGATCAGCCTGTTTTTCAGATTGTTCCCAATTTAACAATATACCATAAATTTGAGTTAGATTGAGAGAAGTATAATCATTACGTTGTCGAGTACATGTTGCAATGGTTCCCCAAACTTTTCTAGGCAACAGTTCTAGAAACTTTTCGACAACAAATCTTTGGTCCTTTCCTATATTAGCCTTTTCCATTTTATTTATTAAAGCTTGATATCTAGTATAGGTGGAGGTCAGTGACTCATTGGGTTCCATGGCAAACAGTTCATACTGACGAGTCAGATTTACTTCTCTACAGCGAATAATGTCGGGGGTTCCAATATAGATATTTCTTAGAGTGTCCCACATGTGTTTCGCTGTACTGCACAATCTAATGGACTCAAACACTTCATCAGGAAGTGACATGCTTATGTATATTTTAGCTTGTTTATCCAGCCTGACCATGCGCCTATCCTCATCTGTCCATTGTTCCTCCCTTTTTGGCATAACCATTTCTGGTAAGGCAGGAGTGGTTGCAGTGGCTGCAACGGCAGGAATAATGACAGTGGGGGTGTGAGGACCGTCAGTTATTATAGAACAAAGACGATCATCAACAAGGTCTAAGAACATCATCATCCTGGACATCCAGGTTTCAATTCTTGATGGGTCAAAAGCTGAAGGTTTTGTAGTGGAGCCATTTCCCTTCTGGTACTCAGAATCAACACAACTGTACTTAACGGATTCCATTGCAGATCTGGTTAAATTATATTTTAAACCAACTCTACTCTGATACCAATTGTGAGTCCCTAATCACTATTATGTTAGTGATTGTGAATCGTTAACAGTGAGTTAATTGTAGAAGGGGGGGTTGAATACAATTAAAAACTTTTCTTTTCTTTGTTATAGTGTTATCTTTGTTTGGGAAGTTTTTAACCGTATTAAAGTAACAACAATATGAACACAAGTATATATATAAGATAAATAGTTCAGTTGCTAATACAAATGTAGCTGAAAGATAAATTCTTTTATTGATAAAATTTATCTCTTGTTGATTGCGGAATAGATTAGCCAAAGCTAATCCAAATCAAACAATACAGCTATTACAAAGGAGATGAGCAGTAGTGGACAAACACGCTAACTGCTCACTCGCTGAGGTAAGCTAGTAGTGGACAAACACGCTACTAGTTTACTCGCTGGTGTTACTTGTATCTTAGACAAACTAGTCACTGACAAACAAGTGACAATACAAGTAATCGACACAAAATGAAGTACAACATACTACGCTATTTATAGACGCTGAAATCCTTAATTTCCGGATCTGAAGGACACGTGTCGCTGCTTGATTGGAGAGGTAGTTGAGATGTGATACATCATGGCACGACATTCTGTCTTGGGAAATATCACCTTGTACCATAAATCAATCAAATGCATCCACGTTACTCTTTTCAAGTTTCGAGGAACACATGCTGCGCCGTAATAACGCCGAATGTCAACTTCTTATTTAATGCGGCATTTTATGCTGCAGTCACTGATAGAAACACAATTCTCCTCATTCTCGATGCGAGCTAACATGCTCTAAAGAATGACTTGAACAGCTAATCTTCAGTGACTTCTTTTATTCAGCAGAAGAGAGAACTCAAGGAGACTTGGAGACTCTCGCTGATAGATGAGTATCAGCGACACACATAGTTGAGTCTTTTATCTTGATAAGATCTTCATCTACTGGCTTATCATATGATCAGCGACATAGAGACCTTCAGCAACAGGAGCTTGACTTGAATCATTTTCTTCATGGAGCATTATTGAGAAAATCAGAGACTGTGAACAGATGGCATGATCAGTGACTTCACTTATCAGCGAATAATGACTTTAACAATCTCTTATATAATCTCCCCCTTAATCCTTGAGATCAGTGACCACTTGAGTTCAGCGATCAGTGACTCAACAAAACATATTGTACTCCGTCCGTCCCATTTAAAATATCCACATTACTATTTTGTGATGTCCCATTATAAGTGTCCATTTTGATATTTAACCAATCAAAAAAGACTTTAGTGGGTAGATTTAATATTTGATGGATGAAAAATGTAGTTATAGTGAAAAATAAGTAGTAATTAAAAATAATAGATAATGGGATAGGTGTATTAATGGAGTTGTAATTAGTGAAGAATAAGTAGTAATAGATAATACATAATGGGATATGAGTATTAATAAAAATGTTATAAATAAGTCAAAAGTAGTATAGTCTTTTTCTAATGTTCAGTACCAAAGTAGGGAATAGTGGAAGGGTAGAGTTGCTTTATATGTAATGAAGATGAAGATGAAGATATAACATTACCTGATTCACATCCGTTTCACGTAATGTTACCTCATTCACATCCGTTTCATTGCATCCGTAACCTGACCCTTTATATATTAAAAATATATATATTCCAAAATTTTAAAATCGTCCAAGATTTGCCATCAATGTTTATTTTATTAATTATTACTTCCAGATCCAGTACTAGACCAGGGCCACCAGGGTAGTTGGCCCATTAGGAACCAGAGAAGTCAACCAGCAGTCTAAGGAGCCCAGCAGCCCATGTGCCAGCAACCAGTTACGAGCCAACCAATCAAACAGCAGCCCATTTCAGATTTAAATGGTTAAGCCCTAAACTGAACCGCAAAGCGTTTAACCCCTAGGTCCCCAAAGTAGTGATGCACACAACCCGGTTTTGAGAGAACCCGACCCGACCCGACCCGAAACCGGTTTTGGTCAAACTTGGTCAAAACCGGTTTGGCCCAAAACCGGTTCGGGTCCAACCCGCTTTTGGCCACCCAAACCCCAACCCGATCTAACCCGATTTGTATAGGGTCGAACCCGAACCGGTTCCAAAACCGGTTTCAAACCGGTTTTTATATAATTCCGTTTTTCGCGAGCGTTTCAAGGAAAACGAATGTTTGGGTCAAAACTTTTTCATTGAGTTCGTAGAACATAAGTATTGGAAACATAATTGATCGATAACTAAACCAAAACGCCTCTAAATCTTGTTAAAAAAAAGTATACAATCGAAAAAGTCTATATAATTCATTTTTCGTTCGATCGTTAAGCGTTTTAAGGAAAACGAATGTTTCGGTCTATTTTTTTTCATTGATATTGTAAAACATTAGTATTGAAAACATAATTGACCAATAACATAACCAAAATGCTTCTAAATCTTCTTAAAAATATTGTTGAATCGGAAAAGTCTATATAAGGAAAACCGTTTGAGCGTTAAGCGTTTTAAGGAAAACCAACGTTTGGGCCAAATCTTTTTGATTGGAATGTTAGTACATGAGTAATGGAAACATAATTGATCAAGAACTACTCCAAATGTCTTACCAATCTTCCTAAAAAAAATGTTTGGTCAGAAAAGTCTATAATAGAATTTACCGAAATAGCGTAAGGCGTTTTTGGGAAAACCAACGTTTGGGCCAAATCTTTTTGATTGGAATGTTAGTACATGAGTAATGGAAACATAATTGATCAAGAACTACTCCAAATGTCTTACCAATCTTCCTAAAAAAAATGTTTGGTCAGAAAAGTCTATAATAGAATTTACCGAAATAGCGTAAGGCGTTTTTGGGAAAACCAACGTTTGGGCCAAATCTTTTTGATTGGAATGTTAGTACATGAGTAATGGAAACATAATTGATCAAGAACTACTCCAAATGTCTTACCAATCTTCCTAAAAAAAATGTTTGGTCAGAAAAGTCTATAATAGAATTTACCGAAATAGCGTAAGGCGTTTTTGGGAAAACCAACGTTTGGGCCAAATCTTTTTGATTGGAATGTTAGTACATGAGTAATGGAAACATAATTGATCAAGAACTACTCCAAATGTCTTACCAATCTTCCTAAAAAAAATGTTTGGTCAGAAAAGTCTATAATAGAATTTACCGAAATAGCGTAAGGCGTTTTTAAGGAAAATCAATGTTTGAGTCTAATTTTTTTATTGAATTCGTAGAACATTGGTAAGGGAAACATAATTGAACAATAACTTAAACAAAAGTCTTCTAAGTTTTCTTAAAAATATTCGAATAGAAAAAAGTCTTCAAAGTCTTCATAATCTTTATAATCTTCAAGTTGTATTAATCTTCAAATCTTCAAGTCTTCAAACATCTTCAAAGTCTTCAAATGTCTTCAAAGTCTTCAAAAGTCGAAATCTTCTTCGGATGTAGCCTCGCGTGAAGCAAGATCAAGAGCAATTTCTTCGTCGGAAAGTGAAATTGTCACACCTTCTTCCACCTCAATATTGTGTATTTCTTCTTCGTATTCCATTTCACCTTCAAGACTTGAAACATTTTGTATACGTTCCGCGGCGTCCAAGTGATCCTTCAAGCAAATGCACATCTCTAAGGAGGCCGGTGTGAGTCTTGTTCTTCGTATAGATAATACCCTGCCACTAAGAGAAAAAGCGGATTCCGAAGCTACCGTAGAAGCTTGGACGGTTAGTAAATCTCGGGCCATGATGGCTAGAACGGGAAATTGAGATTCCCTCTCTTTCCACCAAGCCAAAATATCAAATTGTTCGAACTCATTGGGTAGAATAGTGGCCAAAAAATCCGTTCCGGTATATCTCCCATATTCGCTAGTGGGATTTTGATTACCATCACCCCTTGCCCGTTTATGGTTTTCTTGTCTTAAAGTATTATAAAAGTTTAGCATTGGATTGCTAGAAGAAGATGAAGAAAACATTAGGTTAGCCGAACTACCGGACACTTGTGCGGTTGAACTATATTTTTGAAAATATACGCCAAATAAATCTCCCAAATTTTGTTTAAAATCCGTTTTTGCATTATGTGAAAACAATGGGTTGGCCTCATTCAAATCCAAATTGTGACAAATGTTATCGATAAGCAAGTCCACCCCGCTAACGTTCAAACAAGGGTTCATTGCGGCGCAACAAGTAATTACCGGTGGCATTTCTTGAAAATATTTTGTTAGTTTTTCTTTCATGGGAGCCACCATTTGTTCAAATATTAGACCTTCAAACATGTAGTCGTTTAATTTTGTAGTTATTAACCAAATTTGATTAAGCACCAAATGACCAGTTGGATAATAAACACCCGATAATAAAGTAGTCGCGGTTTTGAAAATTTTGAGCAACTCGACCATCTTTTCAATATAATCCCAATATATGATTGGAAATGGTGTTGCAAGACGTTTTGTAACAAGATGATCATGAAAAACTTGTAAAGTATTTCTTTGGCGTAAACCACATACAAGCATATGGTAGGTCGAATTCCATCTAACGGGCATGTCCCAATTAGGGGTTAAAAAAATAGAATTCGTTTCCTTGCACAATTTCATATAAGATTTGTATCTAGCTTTACCCTTTTGAAAAATGTCTTGCAACATAGATTTAAACCTAGTTTTTATTTCGTCTACATCATCAACCGCTAGTCCCGCTTGCACAACCAAGTTAATGATGTGTGTAACACATCGACTATGATAAAAAATGCCCTTCAATGGTGGTGCATATTTTAGTATTAATTTTGAAACGGCAAGTGTATTATTACTAGCATTGTCAAAAGAGATTGAAAAAACCTTTTGTTCCAATTTAAACGTTTTAATTACATATCGTAACATGTTAAATAAGTTTTGCCCCGTGTGAGGATACTCAAAGTCTTCAAAAGCAATGGTACGTTTCATCATTTGCCAAGTTGCGGGATCAACCCAATGTGCGGTAACACAAAGGTACGAACCGGGCAAACCATGAGGAGCCGACCAAACATCGGTTGTTAATGATACACTTGTATTTAAATTTTCAAAACCGATTTTTAGTTGTATTTTAGCTTCTTTCCACAATTTAAGGGCATCGCGTTTAAGAGTAGTACGACTTACATTGTTATATCGCGGTTGAAGAGTAGTTTGAATCACCCTAGTAAGCCGAGGGTTGTCGAAGTGGTTGAAAGGCAAAGCTTCTTGAATCACATAACCCGCAAAAGCTTGTCGACACCGTTCCACATCGTATGTAAATATAGAACCATCTCGTGCCATCGAAGATTGACCACTTGCTTCCGGATTACCTTTGAGTCCCACACAATGCTTCTCGGTATGATTTTTCAACGTGGTGTTGGAGTCGGGTTTGAAGAACATCTTACAACGTTTACAATGCGCTTTAATCGAACCATCCGACAACAACACTTTGTCGTAACCACCCCAAATCTCCGGATTTCTTTTGTTGGGTAAATTTTTCACAATCGTTGGTGCATTTGAAGAACCAATACCATGAGAAGCGGAAGAAGATTGAGTTGCCATTTTTGAAACGAGAATATATATGCGTTTTTGAGTATTTGTATATAAATATGAGTGTGTAAATGTGTGTTTTGGTTCCTAAATGATATGATATATATATACTTGAATCATAATGGCAAAAACGTAATTAAATGGCAAAAAAAACGGCTAGATCTAGTACCAACGGATACATTAACGTTCAAAAAAAAAAACCGGTTTCAAACCGGTTTTCAAACCGGGTCCAAGTCAAACCGGTTCCAACCCGGTTTCAACGGTCCAAACACCAAACCGGTTTCAAACCGGCGGTTTGAACCCAAACCGAACCGGTTTTGGTCAAACCCGGTTTTGACCGGTTTCAAATCGGTTTCAAATCGGGTCGGGTTCTTGAACCCGGTTTCGATGTGCATCTCTACCCCAAAGTGGGTTCTAAATGGGTTCAGTAAAATAATTTTTTGAGTGGTCAAAACCCGAACAACTTGACCGTATAACCGGACCAAAGACCACCCATCAAAGCGCAGTAGACAAGCCAATCACGGGACTAAAATCCTTGATACTATACATGTCGTCTACACTCTACACCACGATGAACTCAGTGTTTCGTTTACCACGAGCCACATGTTGGTGAGGCCACAAAGAGCCCAAACGCACCGAGCAAATATGAACATCTCACTTTGCATTCATTTGTTTCCTTGAAGGTTAATTAAGCTTAGTTAGATACCGGCGAATTAAATGAGAACCACATTAAGGGATTTATTTAAATACTAATACTTGTTTGCCATTAATTTGTGTCAAACAAACTTCCTAAGTGATATGTCAAGAGTTACATCTCTTACAATCTGACTACAAGAAGTAAATTAGAAAGGTTAGAATAGCATATATACATGAACATGACAACAAAAATAATCATATCATAATCTAATACATATGTAGATCTCTATCATACACACAAAACAATTGCACCCCCGAAAACAACCTTAAGTTCACGACATTCAAGCTAATCTACAACATCAAAGCTATACTTAGAAAAACGAAAACAGCAAAACTGATGTCGATTTTGCTCAAGCTAGCTGCATTTTTAGATGCATTGACCTTAGCAGTAGGAGAATTATGGGGAGTGGTAGTATTAGGAGGCGGCGTTGTAGCTGTTGGGGTCGAAGTGTTGGTCGGAAGTGTGGTACCAGGAGCATCCGCAGCCGGTGGGCTTATGGTGGAAGTTGGTGGAGTAGCAAGACCACCCTAACAAGTATTTATTCAAGTTACAACTTAGAAAAATAGTAATGTCACTTGTGCAATATTCACAAAGTAATGCTCAATATACCTAAAAATGTCTTAGTCCATAATTAGTTTAGACGTGATTTATGAAATTTCTATCTCTTTATCTCCACGTTTGGGTTCACGATCTCATATTTTAAAGTGTGACAAAAGTGTAGAAGTGTACCTGACTACTCTTGGAGAGGCCAACATCATATATTGGCGTCAAGTCGACATTATAGATCCCAAACGACTTTTCTGAAAGCTTGCCCGGCTTCAAATCTTCATCATATAACGCAAATAGATATGTGTCAATAGATTTGCCTGGCATCAATGGAGTTCCAACCATAGACCTAAGATGAGCAACCAAGTTGCCATTGTAAGCCTTTGCGTTCTCCACGGTTGCACCAACTTCATCAGCACCACCTTTGTATGGCCAACCCGTTTCAGCAACCACAATTTCAACGTCGTTAAAGGCCATGGCGTTTAAAGCTGCCCGTACTGCATCCACCTACATGTCATCAAATCCGAGTATTTTTGTTAGCGTGTAATATGAAATCAATACACCAAATCATGTACCATGAAAGGTCAAAAATAGATGTGACATGTACCTACCACTCACTCTATAACGGAATAACTTATGGGACATTCAAATATTAGATTAAGACCGCAAATGATCAACATCCATTGTGTAATTTCCAAATAAACACACATCTTATCTTTTGTAAAAGTAATTATTAAGTGAACAAACATTCTATAAAACTGGAAATTGTTAGGTGGTTGCGTGAGAGAACCTGAATGTTACGGAAAATGTTGTAATTAGTATCCCTTATGCCTCCTGTTAATCCTTTCAGAAATGTTTTATAGATTGTACCAAAATAATAAATAATTCTTTCTCTCCTCCTATAAAACGTTTAATCACACAAAGATACGTATTTCATTTATTTTCTCTCTTATATTCATCAAAATCATTTTATCATATGTACCATCTAAACTTATGTATACAATTATTTTTTCGCATCAAACAATTTTTCTTATCTAAATGTTACATGTCATAATCCACGTTAGTGTACTAATTACGTGGCACACATCACGGCGAAAATCCATCAATACAAAACGTGCACTAAAAAGCAAACAATTTTAAAACTCACCTGAGCATCAAACATGTTCATGTACTTAACATTCGAACCGGCATCCGGTCGACCCGCGTTCGGTTCAAACAAACAAAAAGCCAACGTTTCCGGTCTAGGATCCGTCTGATACGCAAAAAACGGGTACGGGTTGATCATAAACGGCGACCCATTTTCTTTATTAAACTCCAACAACCCTTTCAACAAGTCAACAACACTCGGGTCAAATCTTCCGGCTGACGGCGGTTCCGACGCTCCCAAAACCGTCATCGAATGCACGGTCGAAACCTTGATTTTTCCACCCAACGAAGCGTCGTTAATAGCCGTTTGTAGATTCTGCATCGCCGGTAATAATTGTGTTTTGAGTTCCGGTTCACCGTATTGTAAAACTTCGTTACCGACGTTGATCAAGATGATTTTACTGGCGGGATAGAATGGAAGCACGTTGGTTGTGATCCAGGATTTCGCGAAATTGACGTCGGATGCCATTGCCGGAATGTCGCCGTTGGCTGCTCCGATCGTGATTCCGATGCCGGTGTTGGCTAGTGATTTGATAATAACCGGGTCGGATCCGTAGAGACGGAGTTTTTCAAATGATGTGGATTGCAGTAACTTTGCGGTGGCAGAAGGCGGTGGTAGGTTGTCGGCCACCGTGCCGTAGTTTACTCCGATATATGATTGTGATCCTGATCATTTATTTATAATATATAAATAATGTTTGATATTTAATAATATAAATTTTAGAGACTTTAAGGCTGTCGTTAACACGCAAAAAATTATATGTGACATACCAAACCATATCATATATGTATACACGAATAAAGAGAAATATGTAACAAACTTTTAATAACAACGTTCGATATCAATTTTCGCATATATATAGTATTTTGTTTAAGTAACTTACGGGCGATGGTGGCGGAAAAGAGGAGGAGGAGGATGTGGAAGGCAGCGCCGGCGGAGGACGGAGGAGACGGAGACGGCATAATTGGTGGTGCGTGGCAACTTGTTCACGTGTGAATTTGTGTTATAGGACAAAAGTGGAAATGGGATTGATTACTTAAGTACTACGGTGGGTAAAACATTTTGGAAAGTAGTATAATGTTTGGTTTGGTATCTTATATACTTTGTTTGCTTTTTGAATTCTTAAATAAAAGTAAAATATTACTCCTATAGTATATATTGTGACAAAAATGGTTTGTTCTCGGCGATATAGTTCAAACAAACGGTAACTACTACGGACTACGGAGTATTACATTTATGTGTTAAAACTTGACAAGTTGAGTTTCGCTGCTAATTGAAGCTCTTAGGATTTTTGTTAAGACTTTTAGACATTCATTAAAATTTGTACTAATATCAATATTCGGATGGTTAAAATAAATTTAATGGTAGACATGGATTTAGTTATAGTTAAGGTACACATTTTAATGCATGTCTGAAAATTTTAAGAAAAGCTCTACGAGCTTCCGTTAAGTAAAATTTTAAAAAGTTTGGTCATTTAATTTAGTGGCCTATTTTAATTAAGTATGAACGTATATAATAAAATGTAAATATCTAATAAGGTCCTTGATTAAAGTTATGATCCCATAATAATGTATTTTATAATTGTGTGAAGTATGACTACGATGTGAACAAATGTAATCCCACAATAAAGAATTCAATATTTATATTGTAAAATTAAAAACCTGGCTACATATATATATATTAAAACATTGAAGTGGGGGAATACATCCTTAACAAGTAATCCTATTCCTACAAATTTAAATTTTAAAATTTTAAAAATTAGAATAAATTGCTTATTGCTTTTTTCATACAAAGCTTTTTTTACCTTCCTTTGTTGGGTCCAAACTATAAAGCAAATGTTTTTAGTTGCAATTCCGCTTTTTTTCCGTATCCTTTTCAATTTTGGCTTTAGTGGAACAACTTCAATTTTTCATGTTGGACCTAATTTTGATTTAAGCACATTTTATCTATGGTAATAATAATATATTCATCGTTTGTAACTTTGTATCATGAGTCTTCTTGATCACTTAAAAAGAATAAGAGAAATAACATCCTCGCCCTCATTCAATGTTCAATGCAATGGTATAAAAGAAAGGGTTTAGTGTCATGAAATGCAACCAACTTTGGTCGGATGTCTATTGTGTGTAACTATCTAAAGGGTTAGCGAAAAAATGCAACTAACTTTCAAAAACGTAATTTTTATGTAATTTTTGACCGTTATAGAAGGTAACCGGTTACCTTATGACTTTTTTCCAAATTCTTTGTCCACATGGCATGCCAACTCAAATAAATATTATCCATGTATTTTTGTTTTTTGACATATGGATATTATACCATAAATAATCAAAAAAATTTATGGAAGTAGTTAATAAATAAATAATCAATAATCAATTAATTTTTTATGGAATCAATTTTTAATAATCAACTAGAATGGCCAAAAATCATCATCGTTAGATGTCAACCTTCTCGTCGGCCGAAAACCAACCATTCACGATTATACCTGCTATCCATCGGAGTTTCAATCCCGCAACAACCATTCACGATTATGACTTGAAGAAGCAAGACAACACCACAACAGATGGTGGTGGTGTCTATACTTACAGATCTAACACAAAATATATATGATTCACGACGGATTTATTCACCATGTGTTTGGTTTAATCGGATCTACGTTTTCCGGTGGTGATGGTGGTTAAATCGGATATGTGCTTTCCGGTGGTGATGGTGGTTAAATCGGATATGTGCTTTCCGGTGGTGATGGTGATTAAATCGGAAGTATTGCAGTAAGAGTGGTGTTAGTGGTTTGCTATGGTGATGGCGGCGGTGATTATGTGATGACAACGATGGAGGCAATTCTGTGGTGGTGACGAGTTGTTAAGCTGGCTGGTGGTAGCGATTTTGTGATGGCGGTGCTTTTGTCAACACAAGTTATTTGGTTAATCTTGGTTGTTGAATCGATCTTAACAGTTGTGATATTTTGAGAGAGTGAAAGGGATGATCTGGTTTGAGTGAATGGTTGCAAATGTAATTATGCTAATAAATTAAATAAACAATTAAAAGAGTAAATTAGTTAAAGAATAAAAAGAATAAAAACTAACGTAATTAATAAATCCACGTAAATGAACACGTGGCATCCAAAGTGTGCAGATGACTAAGCGGATAAAATGGTTACCGGAATGACTAGGATTTTTGCAGGTAAAGTGCATCTAAAACACATTTTAACAGGTTATTTGCATTCTTTCACTAACCTTTTAGATAGTTACACACAATAGACAACCGACCAAAGTTGGTTGAATTTCAGGACACTAAGCCCTAAAAGAACTGGTTAGATATTTCTTTGTATCTATAAACTAATAAAATTGACTATTTAATAACAAATAGTAAGTATTGATAGCGTATTATTATAGCTTCTAATTGTTATTATTACGAGTAACAATTCGAGACGGGTCGAATTCGCTGATTCAAATTGACATGTCGAAAGCTAAATTAATCCCTTCAAAGGTGCATGTTGTTGGTTAAGCCCTCACTTAAGATGAGGAATCCAAACTCAAACTGATCTAGTAAAAGTACCGGTGGGTTGAAAGTAACCAACCAGACTTAGCCCATGTCACGCTTTGTGGGTAAATTATAAATAGGTCTGTAGCTAGGTTGTTGATTTCGAGTTGGCAGACTAATTCCCAGTCACGTTACACATGGGTCAAAATTGAGGAGTCAAACATCCGAGTTTGCCGGTTGACTTTTTAATACAAATTAATCAAGTATGACATATTGGTTTCGAGTTGACCAGTAGGCATTTTTATAGAAATTAATCTTGCTTTTATGTTCGTGAGGATCATGGATTGACCCATCAACTCGAACAAATACTTGATCTGACTAATCTGACTATGAATATATGACTTTACATTTACATGCACTTAACACTACTTATATTAGTATGGTATTACTATTATCACGTTAATTATCTATCTACGTTGGTATACTCTACTCCAATAAGGTTGTTGGTGAAGTTTTACGCATTTAAAAAGGGAGATGATTTACACAAGGAATATTTTACTTTCTACAAAGAAATAAAAAGATTCTTATACTTATAAAAGTAGGTTTTTTTCATTGTAACAAGTAAAATATTACCTGTAAAAATCAGCTCCCTTTAAAAATCATCTTTCCATTGAGTAACAATTGTTTTGACATAATTAACATAAATTAAGAGAAAATTACATAATTCGTACTTGTGGTTTGATTCAAATTTCACTGTCGGTCCTTTAGTTAATATAATTACACAGATCATCATTTATTTTGAAACTTGTTACATACATACTCCTTTAGACTAACGATTGTTAACGCTCCGTTAAAAAGGACCACGTGTGATATTTTTTATTCTTTTAATTTTTTGCGTAAAATTTTATTTAGAAAATCTAAAATATGTATAGATACATTTTAGGTGCATAGAACATTATTTTCATTTCCCCCATTTTATTCATCCTCGAATTCAGTCATACACTCCAATAAAACATCAAAAAAATTTATAGTCTACCGGTGGCTTTCACCACCTAAACATACATTTGTGGTTCAGATTACGAGTCACATATTTGGTTTCCATTATTCAACGTCCTTTTACATTGAAGTTAGTGTCATTGTCTAAGATGTTTTTCGAGTAAGGAATAGATGCAAAAGAGAAGAGACGGTGGTCACCAAAATTGTAACAAGATAAGATAAATTGGTGATGGAGGGTCACTGGGTGGTGAAAGATGATTGTTGACTATTGAATTTGATATATCAGTGCATAAGAGAACCGAGTTTGATGATGAATTTGTATAACACCCCATATTTAAAATCATATTTTATATTTTTAAATACCGAAAGCACGCGTCCCAAACATATGTACCAAAATGTTTAACGTCTCAAAAGATTGCACTTATAGATATATAATTACAAAACTATGTACTTAAGACTGAGTGTTATATAAATTTGCCAAAACATATCATTTAGTTATCAAAATATCAGAGTAGTCGCAGTAGTAGTCAAACATCTCATCCAGCTGTCTTTAACCCGTTTCATAATCTATTCATAATCTGCAAAATGTTAAAATGTGAGGATTAGCTCACAACTAAGTGAATGAAACTGTAACCAACAGTTCAACCTAGCAATAACAAATCTTACAACAAATAAACATAAACACACAACGCCAAAGAGGACCGGCTGTTCCTGAGTAGCCACTCAAAGATTACCTTAAACCACTGCAGGCCATAACAGTGATTTACCGATAGCTTGAAGCTATCTTCACTGACATAAGTTCATCCATCAACGATATGTATAGGAAACCCTGTCGGCTAAACAATAGCAAACAAGCCCAACCAATGTTGACCTCTGAATAATTCACAAATGCCCAATGGCCAAGAATCACATAATGCATAATTGTCATGCAATCATGGAAGATTAACGATTAGTCAACAATAATAGCATCACAGCAGACTAAGCAGTCAATACTCAATAACGATTACGTTTACCCGTTGTAATCAAACCTGTTAAGACTAAGTTAAACTGAGGATTACAGATCCACTTACCTGTCAAATCCCAGTCCACAACTCAGATGTCTAATATAACTGACTCTTCTACTGATCTGAGATCAAAACCAAATTATAAGTTAGTAATCAAACTTATACGATTAATCAAAATTTTACATTTAAACAATTAAACATTGCATATTTAAACTCACATAAGTATATGAAATACATGTATTTAAGTTAAATCCGAAATCATCCAAATCAGGGTTTACCCGCCGGGTAATCACAGTACCCGCCGGGTACATTGGTGTATCCGGACTCAAGTTTGGAACATAAACCAATTTTAATTACCCGCTAAGGTTACCCGCCGTATAAGGCTTTACCCGGATCCTCCATGCTCGTTTACCCTTCGGGTATAGTGTTATACGCCGGGTAACTTTATTATCCGTTTTACCAATTTTATTCGAGTTACCCACCTGGTAACCATTTACCCACCAGGTAAAACTTGTTTATAGATGACATGCACCTTCCTGCACGAACCCTAACCCAAAATCATTATTCCAAACACATAAATTCAACTTTTCTAACTATCTTAATACAACAGTTCAACGAACATCAACAATGTGAGTCCCTAATCACTATTATGTTAGTGATTATGAATCGTTAACAGTGAGTTAATTGTAGAAGGGGGGGTTGAATACAATTAAAAACTTTTCTGTTTTAATGTGTTAACTTATTTAGCAAGTTTTTAACCGTATCAAAGTGACAGCAATATGAACACAAATATATATATAAGTAAGATAGGCAGTTCAGTTGCTGATGCAATACTAGCTGAAAGATAAATTCTTTTATTGATAAAATTTATCTATTGTTGATTGCGAAATAGATTAGCCAAAGCTAATCTAAATCAAACAATACAGCTCTTACAAAAGGAGATGAGCAGTAGTGGACAAACACGCTAACTTGCTCACTCGCTGAGATAGACTAATAGTGGACAGACACGCTACTAGTTCACTTGCTGGTATTGTTTGTATTTTAGACAAACTAGTTACTGACAAACAAGTAACAATACAAACAATCGACACAAAATGGAGTACAACATTCTACGCTATTTATAGACGCTGAAACCCTTAAATACAGGATCTGGAAGGACACGTGTCGCTGCTTGATTGGTGAGGTAGTTGAGATGTGATACATCATGGTTCGACATTCTGTCTTGGGAAATATCACCTTGTACCATAAACTAATCAGATGCTTCCACGTTACTCTTTTCAAGTTACGAGGAACACGTGTTGCGCCGTAATAACGCCGAATGTCAACTCCTTATTTAATGCGGCATTTAATGCTGCAGTCACTGATAGATATATCAATCCTCCTCATTCTCGATGCGAGCTAACATCCTCTAAAGAATGACTTGAACAGCTAATCTTCAGTGACTTCTTTTATTTAGCAGAAAGAAGAACTCAAGAAGACTTGGAGACTCTCGCTGATAGATGAGTATCAGCGACACACATAGTTGAGTCTTTGATCTTTATAAGTTCTTTATCTTTCGCTGGTCTAAGATACGAACAGCGATCATGAGACCTTCGGCGACAGGAGCTTGACTTGAATCATTTTCTTCATGGAGAGTTCTCTTATTGAGTAGGACAGAGACTGTGAATATAAGACATGATCAGTGACTTCACATTATCAGCGATTAATGACTTCAACGATTTCCTATATAATCTCCCCCTTAATCCTTGTGATCAGTGACCACTTGAGTTCAGTGATCAGTGACTCAACAAACAACACCTAACATCAAGTAACAACTACTAACAACAAAAATCAACCTTTCATGTATCAAACCTTCATATCCCTAAATTAACCATGTTTATATAAATCAACTAAAAATCAACTTGAAGAACACAAGTACTTTGCATATTAGTTTCATACAACCATAACCAATAATTAATCTTTAGTCAGACTTAAATTTAATTTATATGTTAGCATCCATCTCATTTATACCTTAATCAATAAAATCAAGTTAAAAATGATTATGAACAAGAGAGTACTTACAAATCAAGAAGATAACATAATTGTGATGAAGAATTTGAATCCTACACAAGTAATTTATTCTCCTACTTTGATTCTTCTCTATCTTGATTCCTTATAATATATGTGTATGTTTGTAGTTGTATAAGAGATAACAAAAGAATTGGTAAATGTTAGGTAGATGGAGTCGGTTTATACACAACCGACTTTAATAAGTCAGTGTAATTTATCCCCCGTCTAGTTCTATTGTCTAGAACCTAAAAATCATTTGCGAAACTAATAACTTTTATTTTTCTTAAACTCTTTTAATTTAAAATAATTAATATCTTATCTATCACAATTAACCATTTAACTATTTTCAAATTATTTTCAAGTAAATCAAATAAAATTATTTTCTATTTCATTAGATAACCATTTAAAAACTTTAGAAAATACCATACTATTTCTAGACTTAAAAAGTGGGTGTCACAATTTGCTAACTAAAATGTGAAAATGACCATGATATTTGTGCACCTAATAACGTGTCAATGCATATTTTGGATTTTATAACTTAAATGTACTCAATAAATTTAATGGAGAGTTAACAATTCTTAGTCTAAAGGACTATTCACGCAACAAGTTTCAAAATAGAGGATGAACTATGTAATTAAATTAATTTAAAGACCGTTAGTAATATTTGAACCATACCATAAGGACTATTCATGTAATTTTCTCCCTATTTTAATATCAAATGAGGGTTATCCAAATGATCACCTCCAAGTTTAAGGATTACTTCATTCAAAATGGTAGTATCTAAAACTAGCAACAATAATTGGAGCGTGTAGGACCATGATCATTGTAATAGTTTGAGCACAAAGCATGGTTTGATGACATAATGAAGTAAAGCATCTTTTATTCAATTTAACTTAATTGTCTCATAAAGCAAAAGAAAATAAAAAAGGATAAAGCAAATTTCCTACATTGCCTTAACTTGGTTGCTCATCTTTCGTTGAATTATTTCACGATTTCTCAATGTTGTAAATAGGGATCCTAATCATCATCCTATTGAAGTACTTGACACAAATACTCTAGTCATATATGCGAAGAGATTACGAACTATACTTATGCTATTATGATATTTTATTTGTTCTAGTTACTCGTTACACATTTATATTTATTTACTAAACAAATGATTATAGTTTTTTTTTTTTAGAACGGGCAAATCTACATGCATCCATGGACCTATTAGACCCCCTCCAAACAGTCCATCACTTTGTAAAGTGACAGCCTTCGGTTTTTAGACACAGTTCGCAGCAACCATCAGTTTGTGCGTCACTTGCTTGGGCGTCGGTTTTCAATGGGTGTCGATGAAAAAAGTGTGGGGCCACGTGATTAAATAGATTTTTTTTGTTTTTGTTTATGTTTTTAGTTAATGATAAATGTATATTGGTAAATGTGAGGTCCGAAAAACTGAGTGATGTGTCAGTTAATGATAAATGTATACATGGTTCAACTTTTTACCGATTTCAATCATGGTTGGTAGTGTTGTGTCAGTTTTGTCTCGGTTTTGAAAAGTGTTGACGTGGTGCTGATTTGACACAAACTGATGTGTTAGATGGTGTCACGGTAGGAAGTAGTCATATATTTACAGTAGTTGATACTATCCCACGATACTTGAACTTGACATTTTGATTGAAAGTTTACTCAAATACGAAAGTACAACGTTACATTTGGTATCATCTCACCAAATACACTAATCAATATTCTTGTCATTTCTTTGTGTCGACATATATGTATAGGTATGACGTGGGGAAGAGGTAAGGGGTAAGTGGACCCGATTAGCCACTTCGAGTGGATCCAGTCGTTTTTGTGGTTTTCAAGATGCATTGATCAAAACTCA
Organism: Pseudognaphalium luteoalbum; assembly: GCA_963422505.1. Lineage (NCBI taxonomy): Eukaryota > Viridiplantae > Streptophyta > Magnoliopsida > Asterales > Asteraceae > Pseudognaphalium > Pseudognaphalium luteoalbum. The sequence continues at coordinate 104,144,737 of OY730197.1, forward strand.
TGTTGAATACGGATGAGTAAAGGTACATAATTACAGGCCTCGCTCTCTTATTTTGAATAAAGGCACCTATGTCTCTAACTTTATAAGATGTGTTCAAATTCAAACCGGCCAATAATTTCAAACATGGTTCAACTTTTTACACAAAATATATTACTTTCATAAGTGTTAAGATAAAATGTAACACAAGTTAAACATGATTATGACTTACACTGATGTTTACAACCTTAGTTACGAGCTAGATTGAAATCGGTCAACCAAAACTTCTAAAGTGATAAGTATCGTATACCTTATTAGTTACGGCTATTTCATTCTAATTAAGTTTGACTTGAACTTGCGGGTTGCATTTACATGTTTGACCCAAATATTGAAAATTTTGTAAGGAAATGAATCTAAAATGTGTACTGCTTTAAGCCATTAACCCTTTGCATGGTACCATGCTGTCATGCTCCGAGCAAACGTGCTTGTGGGACAGCGAAATAGGGAGCTTCGTGAAATAGGTCTTGTGTTCGATCTCAAACACCCCGTGAAAAGGGGGCTCTGTGGAAAATAAGTTAGCATTGAAAGTAGTTTAACCAATCATTTCAAATTTCAAAAAATGTGTATCATTGACGAGTGAGGAGAAGGCTGAACCATAATTAAATTCAGAAAACTGGATCAAAGAATAAATTGACATTATGATTTTAGATGATGCAATAACTGTATCAATGAAGCGTCTTCATTGAACGTTTAACATCGTTTCTTCTTGCCTCCTGAGTCTTAAGTTTGTGAGGACATCTAATTTTCGTAGGTTTTTGAATTGCAGTTCAAGAAATTGTATTTAACGGAGAAAATGATGCACAAACTTTTTTAATGGGTGATGATAAATCCATCATGCTATTTGATAAAGCCACCACTATTATGCATTAACAAGTTGTATAGTACAACCTGTTAATGACTAATAGTGGTGAATTTATCTCATAGAAGTATCATTTGCCTTTTTTAATAGAATGACGTGATATTACTTAATTTTCACAATCATGGTTTTTTACTACTATCGCATTGCATTCGTGCAATTCTAGCTACAGGAGTGGCGATGAAAGTAACTACAATGTAAAAGAAGAGACTAACGAATTTTAATCTTTGTGTTCTCATACAAGTTAATATATACTGTATTCCGTCATATAGTTTAGATAACTAGTTTTTTTAAGGTTAAAACTTCATATCGGTAACGAACTTTTACATTTGTATCGTGTTAGGTAATAAACCTATTTTATTATCAGTTAATTTATTTGAACTATGTCGTAATTTAGATAACTAGTTTTATTTATTATTAATGCTATTTAAATAATTAAAAAAAAAGTAAACAAAGATACTTATTTAAAAAATTCAACTATTATTTTTTAAATTAAAAAGAAATCAACAAACAATACGGCATCCGTGGGACTCGAACCCACGACCACGTGGTTAAAAGCCACGCGCTCTACCAACTGAGCTAGAACGGCTTATATAATAAGGAACACACTTTCGATCTTAAAAAATATACGTACCTTGCATCACATATCAAACTTTAAATACCATGCATCAGTCCAAATCATAATAAGATTGAACATGCTTAGTAATCAACAGACAATTCTATTGAGAATCAAAGATTGAGGCTTAATTTGAAGACGCTTTATCTAGACTTAGATTTAATTTGAGAAATGAAGACTTCAATACACAATTTTTGTGTGTCGGGCACTTTGTTAGAGGTGGTTCAGTATTCGACAAAAATCCAACTTTAAATGGTCAATCATTGTTTACTCCACACAATAAACGTGATTTTGTACTATATTCATAAACAGATCAAGTAACAAAACTTGAAAAATTATCGTAGACCCTACCTGTAAGAAACTTTTACCTTAGTAGTAGTTACACTACAGTTATCAACTTTTTTTTTAAAAAAAAAACATAGAATACAACATAAAAATATAAAGAACGCCTTGTTCTACACCAAAAGTTACAACGATGTATAGACCCTGAAAAGGTTAACCAGAATGACAAATACCTATTTTGACAAGAAATAAGTAAACAACTAATATTAAGTACCCCTTTGAAAACAGTAGTACAATTCCTTTAGGTGGTTTGAAGTTGCTACGTTTAAAAGACAATTTTATGAAAATCGACTTGGTCAAAGTAGGCTAAGCAGACGCCAAAATAAACAATCCCGCAATACCTATCATGACAAGAAAATCATCAGTCCATTCAGAGTCCCATTCATCAGCCTACAACTTTTTTAGGTCTCGATTTTATAAAAAACTTTTGAAATTGGTCAAGGAATGTGTTTTGAAACAGCCGTAGCCCATTACTAGTATGACGCGGATCCAGGTGGATTCGAACCACCAACCTCCCAATCATTCCCAATATGGGTGCTCTTTCCAGTTTTGAGCTTATGAATCCATAACCAACCAATAAAGAACGAGGATACACACATGCACGATAAATGCACGCTATTTATAAACAAAAACTGCTGATTAGTACTTCTTTTGTAAGAGGCGTTTATATGGAATCTGTTTACCACAACGGCAAAGATCTTATAAAGCTTGAATTTCAAAAACATAAAATAAGTAAAAAAATTAAAAAGTGGACAATGAATATCGATAAACATTTGGGGGGAAAAGATAGTCGTTCATATTTTCCTCACATATATATACAATGTATGAAAGAAAAACTGTACTTTAATTATTTGACTTTTAGAAAAATGCTTTACTTACATAAGTTTTACATCAAGTTAAACACTAAATGACTTGTACTGAGAAAAGAGAAGTATGAAAGAAAAAACCTAGTTAAACGCTAAATGACTTGTACTGAGAAAAGAGAAGTATGAAAGAAAAAACATAATTAAATTTTATTGATCCACATCTAACTCTACCAATTTGTAAAGTGATTTTTTGTAAAAATTTTGTGAATGTAAAATCACTTATTTCATTAGTTTATACATAGCACTAAAATACAACTACAGCATACAATTTTTGAATTCCTTTCCTTACCCTTCAAAGAAAAAAGGGAAATCAGTACAATCAGATCAACCTTGTAACGGGATCTAGCAAGTCAATTTCAAAGAAAAAAGAGAGATTACTTAAAACAGTCGGCCCCCGACAATTGGTGTAAAAAGGTTTATATATAATATCAATATATATAAACCTCAAATTTAGTCCACTTGGTTTTAGAGACTCATCATCCCAGTAAACATTTTCAAATAGGTTATGCGAGAGTTTTGATATCTTTTCCAAAGGCTGTATGCCAGTTTTTTTGAATAGGCAAATAAAAAGTTATAGCTAAAATGTTTTCTTTAAAAATTTCTATGCAAGACGAGAAAGTGGTTCAAATTATTAACAGACAGTTACACATTCATGGATAGAAAAGCTTTTGGAGAAGACTCTTGGAAATCATTATACAGTATTTTCTTCTAAGCACACTTGGTACAGAAGGAAATGATACAAAACAATCGTCATTTCCACCAATTCAAGCTTTCTCCACACACACAATAGAGATATATAAAAAAAGATTGGCATTTTAGGTTGTAGAATCTAGCGACTCCTAAATAAACATCACAATTTAAGAAATGATAATCATTAATCCTCTAATGAAATCAACAACTAGTGAATCAATTACAACTAATTAAATGAGATAACACAAACTGTGTACCTATATAATCACCGTTGTAGCAACCCTTTAGTTGCTTCCACATCATTAGAAGCACATCCAAAAACGCATCAAGGAGACTACACTTGTTGATAAAAATCCGAAGAAACGATGTACCCTACATTTACATATTCAGACCCAACATTCCCAAATTGCTACAAACAATACTGAATATACATAAAACTTATATATTCCAATTTTCAAATTAAACAATTAATACAAACATAAAAATCATAAAACAACATAAACTAACTACATAACCTTTAATCAACAACAAATTACATAAACACAGACACACCTGAATTACGGATGTACAATTACAGTTTAAAGAAGAGAAGTACACAAACGCGTTTTGTAAATCTTGAACTGGACTTCAAAAGTATGTAATACTAACTAATTAAATAATATAATCATAATAACACCAACAATATTACTAATGATGTTGATTATATTAATTATATATATATTATTATGTGTATAAATCAATATATGTGCAGGGTTTGTAGATGCATTTTGTTAACATTTCGAAATTATTGCTGCAGTAATAAAGGTTTTGCGTTGTCGATACCTGCTATATGTGTGGATATTTGAAACTCCTGAAACTGCTGTGCTGAATTGTTGGATCAAAACACGGGTGACGTAATTGGTGGATATTGCAGGATATGAATCTGTGTGCAAAATACTTAAAAGAAAAAAAAGAGAGAAGAGATGGAGAAGAAGAAGAAGAAGAGAGCAAGACACAGACAATGAAGAGAGAGCCGGGCAAATCCCCGTACCATCTCCCTCCAAACAACCAAAAATTATCTCTTTTTATTAGACTTTTTGACCTGCCACGCAAGCGCACCTGACGTGGCAAAGGTCGACGACTAACAGATCCTGGAATTAAATCTCACAACAGAGTCATCGATATCCCTGATTCGACTAGTTCCTTCACAATAATCCGTTTACATCTACATATTTAATACCATCCGTACCATGACAAACGCATGACGTCATCGCCCAACCATCTCGTAAGCTGATTTTTCATTGTTTTTCAAGCAAATCGTCGATCGATTATCCGACTTCCGGAACGTGATGTAACGATCAATCATCGTCTACAAAACTCGTCGTAGATGACTGACACGTGTCTTCGCAATTGATAACCATGAACGAGACCTGATAAACGTAAATACATCAGATCGGATCGAATTATTTAGACTACACGCAAAATATACACTGCGTACCTCATCTATATGGAACGGCGGACCAGAGACGTTGATTCCAATGAGCAAAAAGATCGCCGGCGAACGAACCGTCGGAAAATGATGTAATCACATTCATATTGTAGATCGGAGACCGATCTATTCGATTATGAGACGGTGATCGGAAGAAATTCCGATGAATTGAGTAGATCTGAAGGCAAAAGAAACGTCTGTCTTGGGGGAAAAGAAGGAAAATGAAAAAGGTACAGGAGATGAAGAATAAGATGATTGGGGTTATTTATTGACCCTACGATATGATCCAACGGTGGGGATCAAACTAGCGTATGGGTTTTTCCAACGATAAGATAAGCATTATTTGGCGCAAGAAAGGACGGGTGAGAAGGTTCCAGATGCCGGGCCTATATGCTTTTGTAAACCTGGTTGAACGTGGGTTTAATCGCAAAAATATCTTTATTAGAGTTTGACAATAAGGTCCCCAATATTTTAAAATGTTTGCATCCTTGGGATTGTTTTTCATATTTTTTATAAAAAAAATAATAAAAATATTAATTTTAAAAAAAAGAATAAAAACTATAAAATGTAAATTATCTGTGCATATTTTGTTTATCGTTTCTTTATGAAAAGAGTGAAAATAGTACTAATAAACTCTTTTCACACATTTGAAGTCATTGTTGAGATACTTTAATCAATTGGCGTAGCAAAGACTACTATACCGTGACATTATCATTTATATAAACAAAAAAATCAAATGTTGTTAAATAAATTCACAATTTATTATAGAATTATAATCCGCTCAACTTCAAACCCTTGCTGCTGAAAGTCTTAAAATGAATATGATACTCATGTCAGTTTTTTTAAAGATTGACAGAATCTGATATATCCCTGTTATTATTGTGTTGTTATTATTGTGTCGTCACTTCATTTCTCATGGGACCTACTAAGTAATTAATTAATTTAATTAAACATTTAAAAACAAGAATAATTAAAATAAAACACATTTCATCAAAATAAAAATATGAAAGAAAATAACATTACAATAACTAAATAAAAACACTCGCATTTATATATAGTAGTCTAGTCCAAGCTCGATTATTTGGTTTCATTCGCGTCTCCGGCTTCGTCTTCGTTCGAGTCTTGTCATCCATACTTGTCTTCATATTGTGACTGAACGCCGGTCCCAACGTTCAGGTAAGTACTTGAACATTGACACGATACTCTTCATACTCTGTGTGCTCTTAGGACCCTTATCAAATATGTGTCTAATCTCTTCCAATAACCCTTATCATATTTGTCTCATATATATACCTTACGAATTACAAGGGTGTTCACTTGTTTTTCTCAATGAGTATTTTAGTATATGTGACTTATTCACTTTATATATAGTCAACCTTAACATAACAATTAAGGATATGTACAATCATCATTTATCACAACTATATTGGATATTCAAGGGAATTAATGAGTACTTAACTACTAATGTTATAACTTGTAAGATATTTAGTTATTGAACGGGTTGAATCCAAGTAGAACCAGATCACATTTCAATACTAACCAAGTAAACATTAAAGTATTTACAAGAAAGTTGATGAATAAGACAAAGAGAGGAATCTATGTAGCTACTTAAGCTTAATATATGATTGAAAAAAGTAAATCTTTCATTGAGACTTTGAGAGCTTCTAGAGTCTATCATGCTAGACAGCTAGAGGGTTTTGCCGGACAAGTTAACTGGGCCGGCTACTTGTGCCTGGTTGATTCATTGGGCCAATATGTTCTTTGAGTATTATGGGCCTAAGTCAGATGTTATAAATATGGAAGGTCAGTAAAATATAATAATAAATAAATACATTTTTAATTTAGGTTAATAATTGTTTAATCTCAAATATTTATTTTTTTTCATTTTAACAATTCAAGTTTTTTCTGATGGGTTAATCCTCTAAATTTGCATTAACTTATAGGGTTAAACCATTAAGTTTTTGAAATTTTGATATTTATCTAAATATAACTTAAAATGACAAAAACATTATAATAGATTAACTTTAAAGATTAAACAATCAATTTTTAAAAGTATTAATAACTTGGTGGGTTAAACCATCAAAAATTTGAAACTTGGAGGATGATATCATGAGAAAAACTTTTGTATGATTAAAACGAATAAAATGTAAAATTTTAAGGATTAAATCATTATTAATTGTTATAAATTTATAGTAAAATATTAATTTTGAAAACCGTTGGTTTATCTATTTTTCATGAGGATCTTAACCTTGGTATAAAGTTTGCGTAATATTACAGCACATTTTACTTTGGCCTTGTTTGACATACATGGGTGCGTGTCAATAAAAAACAAAAGAAAATCTCAATTCTCATATTTCTATGTGTAACTCTCTCTCTCTCCGCATTTGTAGCATTTTGCTTTATAAAACTAAAACGAGTAACAATCAGATCACTTGTTAATTTCATCACCCATTTTTGCACAGTTGACTTCCACAATCCAGGTACGATTAACTGATAACTCCATTAATTATAACCTATATATGTGTGCTTGATTATGTTTTAAGTGACAATTAGTATTCTAGCTACTACTATCTATGCTTGTAAACGACAACTATAACACCCCTTATTTGAATATAACAATATTATTTTATTAGTACGGAAGTGAGTTTATAAAAACATATTTTCTTATTATACATTATAAAATGTACACAACTTTTTCACATTATTTATACAACATTTTAACAATTGGTAACAATACTGATTACTTACTACAAACGGGGTATTATTTAATACAAAACATGGTTTATAACAAACTTTTATCAGAGTAACCAACATCAAACATTCCCTGCTCCAAGAGCACTACTTTTCTGCTACCCACATCCCAAAATATAACCTGCAGGAAGTAAAATTAAGGGATTAACACGAAGCTAAGTGAATTAATTTATCACACACCAATTAACTTAGCTTAACTACTTGTTTACACCAAACAACCGTAAACACACAAGTCAACTAATCAACAATTCAATAATGAGGATCGGTGGTTTTGGGGAATACCATAATACCCGGGTAGCTCCCCAAAACACTTATCCAACCATATCCGTATGGCCATAACGGACGAGATCGATAGTTAGTGGCTATTATGTTCAAACACAGGTTCTATACACACAACAAATGAAGTAAGACCTTGTGTAATTTACATAATACCCAACTAACTCAACCAACCAGCTCAACTCGTTGACCTCATTAACAACTGATGCTCGAAGGCCAGTTAGCACATAGAGTCACCGTCAACCATATTAATTAAATAATATAACAACATATCTAAGTTCACCTGTTGCAACCAAATAGTTACAACTAAATTAAAAGGTGAGTTCTAATCCACTCACCGATACCTCAGGAGTCACCACACTCAGCTTCTAATCACTGAGTCTTTGGGGTATCAAACCACTGGAGAGGATGTTACAAATCTCCCCTCCTTAATGAGATTTCTTCCCCGAAATCTCTACACGATCAAATAATCCAAGATATCTGGATCTTATACTCTCCTCAGTCTCCCAAGTTAGGTTTGAACCTAAACTATGTTTCCATTTTACTAAAACCATAGGTATCCGTTTCTTCCTAAGTTTAGTAACTTTTCTGTCAAGAAGTTCAACAGGTTCTTCAACTAACTTTTGACTTCTATCAACCCGCAAATCTTGCAAAGGAAGAATCTGAGACTGATCTTCAACATTGCACTTTCTCAAATAGAAAACATTAAACGTGTCATGAATACCAACAAGTTCAGATGGAAGATGAAGGGTAACAGACTGATCATTAATAACTTGCCGAATTCTGAATGGTCCAATGTATCGGGGAGCTCATTTACCTCATTTTCCAAACCGAATTACACCTTTCCACAGAGAAACTTTAAGATAAACAAGATCACCTTCAGAAAATGACACTGGTCATCTACGTCGATCTGCATACTGCTTCTGTCTGTCACGTGCAGCTTTCAATTTCTCACGGGCAATCGCTACTTTGTCAGCTGTTATCTGCACAATGTCAGGACCTGCAAATTGCTTTTCACCAGCCTCTAACCAACAAGTAGGCGTTCTGCAACGTCTACCATACAACATTTCATATGGAGGCATACCGATACTGGAATGATAGGAATTATTATAAGCAAATTCCACCAAAGGTAAGTGAGAATCCCAAGAACCTCCAAATTCCAAAACACAAGCTCACAACATATCCTCAAGTGTCTGAATCGTACGCTCTGACTGACCATCTGTTTGAGGATGATATGTTGTAGATTAACACGGGTACCCAATTCTTGTTGCAAACTCTGCCAAAAATGAGAAATGAATCGAGAATCTCTATCTGACACAATCGACAAAGGAATTCCATGTCTTGAGACAATCTCATTAACATACAACTGTGCGAGCTTACTCAGAGATGCAATCTCACTAGTAGCCATAAAATGTGCACTTTTGGTCAATCTGTCAACAATGACCCAAATCATGTCATTCCCTCGAGGTGTACGCGGAAGTTTAGTTAAAAATCCATAGTTAAGTGTTCCCACTTCCACTCTGGAATTTCTAACTGTTTCAGTGATCCGTATGGCTTCTGATGTTCAGCTTTGACTTGAGCACAAATATGACAAGAACCCACAAATTGTGCTACATCAGTTTTCATCGTAGGCCACCAATATAAAGGCTTCAAGTCATTATACATTTTGGTACTTACGGGATGAACAAATAAACGAGACTTATGGGCTTCAGTCAAAATCATATCCCGAATACCACCAATAAGAGGAATCCACACGCAAGACTGAAAAGTCTTTAATCCTCTAGAATCATCAACTAATAACTCTTTTCTTTTCAACATGATTTCTGACTTTAGATTATGATCTAATAAAGCTTCTAATTGTGCATCTTTAATTTTATCCACTAAGTCAGAAGAAACATTAATTTTCAAATAATAAACTCGGTCAGAGATACCTTTTCGACTCAAAGCATCAGCAACCACATTAGCTTTTCCTGGATGGTAACGAATTTCACAATCATAATCTTTGATTAATTCCAACCATCGCCTCTGACGCATATTCAACTCTTTATGAGAAAACATGTACTGAAGACTCTTATGATATGTACAGATAATACACCTTGTACCATAAAGATAATGTCTCCAGATTTTCAAAGCAAACACAACAGCTGCCAACTTTAAGTCATGAGTAGGGTAATTTCTTTCATCCTATTTCAACTGCCGAGAAGCATATGCAATAACTCTGTCTCTCTGCATAAGAACACTACCCAACCCAGCATAAGATGCATCACAGTAAACAATAAAGTCCTCAAATCCATCAGGTAATGCTAACACAGGTGCTTGACATAATAATTGTTTCAAAGTCTGAAAAGCTATCTCCTGCTGTTCAGTCGACACAAATTTCTCATCCTTACGGGTCAATTTAGTCAACAGACTGACAATTTTAGAAAAATCTTTAATGAACTTCCGGTAATAACCCGCCAAACCAAGAAAACTCTTTATCTCTGAAGCAGATTTTGGAGATTTCTAATTCATCACAGCTTCAATTTTAGAAGGATCAACTTTAACATTATTACTACAAATAATATGACCCAGAAATTGCATCTCCAGAATCCAGAAATCACATTTAGAAAATTTTGCGTATAAGTGTTCTCTTTTCAAAGTTTCCAACACTAGTCTCAAATGCATTTCATGTTCTGACTCGGATTTAGAATACACCAAAATATTATCAATAAACACAATTACAAATTTATCGAGAAAAGGTTGGCAAACCCGATTCATAAAATCCATAAAAACTGCTGGAGCATTTGTTAAACCGAATGGCATAACCAAGAATTCAAAATGACCATACCTGGTACGAAAAGCAGTTTTAGGAATATCCTGTTCACGAACGCGAACTTGGTGATAACCTGACCTCAAGTCAATTTTCGAATAAAACGAAGATCCCTGCAACTGATCAAACAAATCATCTATTCGAGGCAGAGGATATTTATTCTTTATTGTTCGATTATTCAATTCCCGATAGTCAATATACATTCTAAAAGACCCATCCTTCTTTTTCACAAACAAAACTGGTGCACCCCAAGGAGAAGAACTAGGTCTAATGAATCCTTTATAAAATAATTCTTGTATCTGATTCATCATTTCACGTATTTCAGAAAGAGATAGTCTATAGGGAGATTTGGCTACAGGCGACGAGCCAGGAATAAGATCAATCTGATATTCCACTTTCCTTACCGGTGGCAAATCAGGCAATTCATCGGGAAATACTTCAGGATATTCGAAAACAACCGGAACATCAGAAATGGATTTCTTTTCTAGTTTAGCAATAATCACATAGGCTAGGTAAGATTCACAACCTTTAGACAAAGACTTCCTAGCTTTCATCATAGAAATCAAAGGTATACACCCACTATCCCTTTCTCCTCGAGCCATAACGCATGACTCTTCAGAATTGGGATTCTAATCAACTTATTGTGGCAATCTATACTTGCTTTATACTGACTTAACCAATCCATGCCAATAATCACATCAAAACTAGGAATTGGCATCAACATAAATAAAATTGGGAAAGTCTGGCCGTCTATCACAATACTAGCTCCAGTCACCGAAGTGGTAACAGAAACTAGGTTGCCACTAACAATTTCTACTTCAATAGGTTTAGTTATCATAGTAGGGATCAGTTTTAACTTATCACAGAAACACACAGATATGAAAGAACAATTTGCTCCACAATCATATAAAACATGCGCTGGTACAGAGTTTATAAGAAAAGTACCAGTAATAACATCCTCTGTGTGCACAGCCTCATCAACTGTCATCTGAAATGCCCTACTCGCAGTTGGCGGCGGATTCTTCCGCTTTTGCCCGGAAGATGATGAACTCCCGACCGAACCAAAACCCTGTCTCCCCGCCTCAGGACATTGACCAACCCGATGACCTTCCTTTTTACACCTCCAACACACAAAATTTGGATACCTGCAGTTCTTTATTTCGTGCCCAAGTTCACCACATTTAAGACATTTATTCGTCTGAGCTGTACACTGACCAGAATGCCTTGACTTACACGAATTACACCAGTTGGAACTCCCAGATGAACCACTCTTACTACCAGATCTTTGACCCTGTCGGTTACTCTGCCATCTCGACTTTCCTTTTCATGAATAATCAGTCCTAAACCTCGAAAAGGTAACATTTTTAGTCTGAATACCATGAGCTCTCATATCACTGTCAAGAGGGCGTGCAAGAATGAATGCTTGAGATAAAGAACCAGCCAATCTCACAGTGGTACAGTAACTCAGAGGTAGAGTTTCAACAAACTGTTCAATCTTAGTTTTCTCATCCGGCACCCATTGTTGAACAAATCTCAACTTATCAGAAAACCGAGATATTAACTCATCGATCGTCATATTATCAGTCAGTTGTAAATTCATAAACTCCCTTCTAATACGCGCCATATCAAAATCTGAGCAATACTGATTACATAATACATTACGAAATTCAGTCCACCTTATAGACTCCTTTTATTGTTGTGTCAAATGGCCAGTGATCGAATCCCACCAAACCATCACTTCATCCTCATACATTAAATTGCATACAACACCTTTAATTCTTCTTCACAACGGGGTATTATTTAATACAAAACATGGTTTATAACAAACTTTATCAGAGTAGCCAACATCAAACATTCCCTGCTCCAAGAGCACTACTTTCCTGCTACCCACATCCCAAAATATAACTTGCAGGAAGTAAAATTAAGGGATTAACACGAAGCTAAGTGAATTAATTTATCATACACCAATTAACTTAGCTTAACTACTTGTTTACACCAAAAAATCGTAAACACACAAGTCAACTAATCAACAATTCAATAATGAGGATCGGTGGTTCTGGGGAATACCATAATACCCGAGTGGCTCCCCATAACACTTATTCAACCATATCCGTATGGCCATAATGGACGAGACCGATAGTTAGTGGCTATTATGTTCAAACACGGGTTCTATACACATAACAAATGAAGTAAGACCCTGTGTAATTTACATAATACCCAACTAACTCAACCAACCAGCTCAACTCATTGACCTTATTAACAACTGATGCCCGAAGGCCAATTAGCACATAGAGTCACGGTCAACCATATTAATTAAATAATGTAACAACATATCTAAGTTCACATGTTGCAACCAAGTAGTTACAACTAAATTAAAAGGTGAGTTCTAAATCCACTCACCGATACCTCAGGAGTCACCACACTCAGCTTCTAATCACTGAGCCTTTGGGGTATCAGACCACTGGAGAGGATGTTACAACAACCATTAATTATTTGTAGGTGATTATGCCTTTCTTCAGAATTGGGATTCTAATCAACTTATTGTGGCAATCTATACTTGCTTTATACTGACTTAACCAATCCATGCCAATAATAACATCAAAACTAGGAATTGGCATCAACAGAAATGAAATTGGGAAAGTCTGGCCGTCTATCACAATACTAGCTCCAGTCACCGAAGTGGTAACAGAAACTAGGTTGCCACTAACAATTTCTACTTCAATAGGTTTAGTTATCATAGTAGGGATCAGTTTTAACTTATCACAGAAACACACAGATATGAAAGAACAATTTGCTCCACAATCATATAAAACATGCGCTGGTACAGAGTTTATAAGAAAAGTACCAGTAATAACATCCTCTGTGTGCACAGCCTCATCAACTGTCATCTGAAATGCCCTACTCGCAGTTGGCGGCGGATTCTTCCGCTTTTGCCCGGAAGATGATGAACTCCCGACCGAACCAAAACCCTGTCTCCCCGCCTCAGGACATTGACCAACCCGATGACCTTCCTTTTTACACCTCCAACACACAAAATTTGGATACCTGCAGTTCTTTATTTCGTGCCCAAGTTCACCACATTTAAGACATTTATTCGTCTGAGCTGTACACTGACCAGAATGCCTTGACTTACACGAATTACACCAGTTGGAACTCCCAGATGAACCACTCTTACTACCAGATCTTTGACCCTGTCGGTTACTCTGCCATCTCGACTTTCCTTTTCATGAATAATCAGTCCTAAACCTCGAAAAGGTAACATTTTTAGACTGAATACCTTGAGCTCTCATATCACTGTCAAGTGAGCGTGCAAGAAAGAATGCTTGAGATAAAGAACCAGCCAATCTCACAGTGGTACGGTAACTCGGAGGTAGAGTTTCAACAAACTGTTCAATCTTAGTTTTCTCATCTGGCACCCATTGTTGAACAAATCTCAACTTATCAGAAAACCGAGATATTAACTCATCGATCGTCATATTATCAGTCAATTGTAAATTCATAAACTCCCTTCTAATACACGCCATATCAAAATCTGAGCAATACTGATTACATAATACATTACGAAATTCAGTCCACTTTATAGACTCTTTTTGTTGTTGTGTCAAATGGCCAGTGATCGAATCCCACCAAACCATCACTTCATCCTCATACATTAAATTGCATACAACACCTTTAATTCTTCTTCACAACGGGGTATTATTTAATACAAAACATGGTTTATAACAAACTTTATCAGAGTAGCCAACATCAAACATTTCCTACTCCAAGAGCACTACTTTCCTGCTACCCACATCCCAAAATATAACCTGCAGGAAGTAAAATTAAGGGATTAACACGAAGCTAAGTGAATTAATTTATCACACACCAATTAACTTAGCTTAACTACTTGTTTACACCAAACAACCGTAAACACACAAGTCAACTAATCAACAATTCAATAATGAGGATCGGTGGTTCTGGGGAATACCATAATACCCGAGTGGCTCCCCAAAACACTTATCCAACCATATCCATATGGACATAATGGACGAGACCGATAGTTAGTGGCTATTATGTTCAAACACGGGTTTCATACACACAACAAATGAAGTAAGACCCTGTGTAATTTACATAATACCCAACTAACTCAACCAACCAGCTCAACTCATTGACCTTATTAACAACTGATGCCCGAAGGCCAATTAGCACATAGAGTCACGGTCAACCATATTAATTAAATAATGTAACAACATATCTAAGTTCACATGTTGCAACCAAGTAGTTACAACTAAATTAAAAGGTGAGTTCTAAATCCACTCACCGATACCTCAGGAGTCACCACACTCAGCTTCTAATCACTGAGCCTTTGGGGTATCAGATGACTGGAGAGGATGTTACAACAACCATTAATTAGTAGGTGATTATGCCTTTCTTTTAATTGGATTGTACCTTACCTATTCACTTAGTTGAGGATTTGTTAGATTAAAGCTTGATATATATTGGTGCGATGAACATAGCACATCGATCCATACATGGAAGATCGATCGATCAGCCGAAAAATAATGTGTAACACCCACTTCACTGGTCTGGTAATTCCTTTATTTAAATTGGTTATCTAATTGTTTTTAGGAATTACTTGATATTAATTGTTTACTTGTGAAACTTAAGTAAATAAGCCTCAGGACTTATTGTGAATAGTAAACTATTAATTGTTTTAAATTATTAAAGATGACGGTAAAATAAAATAATTTTCTCGGAAATGGTTTTAGGTTCCAGACAAGAGATTTAGGACGGGTATAAAATTATAGCAATTGGATATCAAAGTTGGTTGTGAGCCGACCTTAATATCCTTATGTTCTAAAGGTTTCCTCACTTTATTTCCTTTGAAGAACTTACAAATTCATAAAACCATAATCAAGTTTCACCAATTCATTTATGTGATTTTGATTCTACAACATCATAACTATTAACATCATCATCTTAAACATCATCATCTTCTCCATCTTGTTCACTTTCATCATCTTGAAAAGTGAGTTTGATTTTGAGTGATTAAATCAAATTGAAGCTTGATTTTGTTGTTATTAGTTGTTATTTGATGTTAGTAAAGTGTTAGAAACCATAGGATCGAGTTTTGGTTAGTTTTGAGTCGAAAAACCCGTAACAGCAGCGAAGTTCGCAGTTCTCAGTTGATCTTGCGAACTGAGTTTTGTTGCGAAGCGAGTTGAGATTTTGCGAAGCGAACCGAGTCGCTGCGATGCGAGTTGAACTTGCGAAGCGAGTTGAATCGTTGTGCGAACCGATATATTGCGAAGCGAACTGAAATGTTGCGAACCGAGTTAACTGTGCGAGTCGAGATCACTGCGAATCGAGATTTTTAAACTATTTGTTTTGCAAATTTTGTGCGCAAGTGTTTTCGGGGTCCCGGATAAGTGAAAATTTTATTAACTCAGATTGGGTTGAAATTGACATGGTCACTCGGAAACGACCTAATGATCCCGGCTCTATTCCAAGAGTCTAGGCAGTTTTTGGCCATTCGGGGTCATCTGGAGGCCGAAAATGGCATTTTTCAAATTTTAAACGTCATTTCGGGATTTTCTAATCTTATTTCTGATTGAACTTTTGTTTGCCTAGACTTCAGGGATTACCTGATTGAATAAATATGATAGAATGATGATTATAAAACAAGTTACTAACTTGTGTATTATGTGGTGTTTCAGATACTCCGAAGACTCAGCAATATAAGATTTCTGAGTGTGGAATCTGCAGAGGTATCGGTGAGTGGATTTAGAACTCACCTTTTAATTTAGTTGTAACTGTTTGGTTACAACAAGTGAACGTAGATGTGTTTGTTGAATTAGTTAATCTGAGTTATTGATTATAAATCTACGTGCTATGTGGTCTTCGGGCATCAGTTGTTATTGAGGTCAGGTTGGGCTTTTTGGTTATTGTGTGAATTACACAGGGTCTTGATTCATTCGTTGTGTGTAGAACCTGTGTTTGAGTATAATAACCGTTAGCTATCGGTCTATTCTGTATTGGTCTTACAGATTGTTGGGTAAGTGTTCTTGAGAGCCACCACAACAGTAGGGTTTCTCAAGAGCCACCGATCCTCATGTTGAATTGTTGTAGTGTGTAATATGTGTTTACGATTATTTGATGTAAACAGGTGGTTATACTAAGTTGAATTGTAGGTGACAAATTCATTCACTTAGCTTCATGCTAATCCCTCATTTTACTTCTTGCATGTTATATTTGGGAAGTGGGTAGCAGGAAGATGATGCTCTAGAAGCAGGGAATGTTTGACAAACTTTGTTACTCTGATATGTTTTGATAAACTCTGTTTAGAATTATATAACACCTCGGTTGTGTAATATATGTATTATGGATTTTAATAACTTTTAACTGTGAAGTATTAATTATGTAAACGGTTTATGTACATTATTTTGAATGTACAGTAGTAAAATATGTTTTAAAATTTACGCTTCCGAGATAACTAATATAATATTCATGTATTGAATGAGGGGTGTTTTATAATGAAAACGATGGAATCTAATATCATCATATAATCGTGTACTATTTCACGAGGTAGCAATTTGAGCTTATTTATTAGGGTCAATAGTTTGGAAATATACGCTACAGTTTTTCTCTATGATAGAACTATCAAAATCCTTTTTGTATATAATCAATTTTGGAAAACGTCTATCTTATGTATGAATGTTACAAAGAAACTTTATATGACAAACATATTCAAAATCTTGAATATTTATACAAGGGTAAAAACTATAAATTGATAATATATTGTCATTTTTGTTTCAATGTGGGTAACATACACATATTATATATTATCAATGTTGGATAAAAACTCTTATGTTTTGTTCCAATGTGAGTAAAATGTTATCTTTATTTGCATTTATGATTAATAGGGATGTGCGCGGTTCGGTTTGGGGCAGTTATGAACACTAACCGTAACCGAATCGAATATAACGGTTAATTGATATAAATAACCGTTGGGTTCGGTTAAGTGGTGGATCGTTAAACGATTAATTTTGATGGATCAGTTAATCCTTTCGGTTAAAGCGGTTAAACGAGTATGTTAGTTTTGAAAATAAAAATAGTATGTAAAATAAATTACGACTTTACTATTTAGATCCAAAAGAGCAAAGGTAAATGAATTGACGTTAAAATTCAGATATTGGTTTAGAATTCCATATGTACAGTCCATATATTATATTGGTCCATTATAAAGATACAAAACAATATAACAAAAGTACAAAATCAATAATAAAAAAATTAAATTGTATATCTTTCTTAATTATTAGCACTAATTCATATAGTAATAAGAATAATATAAGTATCACCGAATTATTTAAACTAATAAAAAGATCAGTACAATATTTGATGCGGGGCGATTAATGATGGATCGGTTATGGACATTAACCGTAATTGAACTACCACGGGCGGTTAATTCATTTTACATAAACGGATCATCGATTTGTGTGATTAAGCGGTTAAAACGGATCGTTTGGTTATGGTTCGGTTAAACAGTTTTTGTGCTTACTCCTAGTGATTACGTGATGATGGCTTATGGACTTATTTGATGACGTGAGATTTCATGGTTGGATATGATTACATATATATATATATAACTTATTACTGGTCAATAAATTATATAGATGATTACATTTCATATACAACATAAATGCACGAAGAACTTGATCGATATTTTGAGGAAAAGAGAAATAATAGTTTCAACTTTCAAGTCTTGGATCAGTGTTCCAAACTATGTATATGTATGTAATTATATCCAACGTGAAATGCCATATCATCAAATAAGTAAACAATTCAGCGTCACATAATCACAAATGCAAATAAAGGATATCATGTTACTCACATTGGAACAAAAATTAAGAGTTTTTATCCAATATTGGTAACAAAATATATATGTTAACCACGTTGAGATAAAATAAGAGTTTGTTAACAATTTACAGCTTTTACCTTATATACGATAGGAGTTTTGAAACTAAGATAATCATAATTATAAATGTAAAGTTCAATACATCTAGAAACCATTAACCGGATTTATTCGTGCTAAATACTACTATATTTTTCATAAATTTAAGTCAATTCGGGCGGCCATGAGTCAGATTCTAGTAGCTTTACTTTGAATTTCTGTTTTAGAAATAATTATCTCGTTATCATGTATTGAATTGTGTTCAAGTCTTTACTTATATCGAAATTTGACAATGCCATTCAAAAGAATTTGGTAAAACCGTTATTATCTTATAGATAAATTATATAAAGAAAAAATCGTTTATGATGTAATCGTCCTATTTAAGTTTTATTTGTTAATTAAGTTCATTAATTTTAATAAATTTTAAAATAAGTTCACTAACTTAATAAAAATGATTGATTTTAATCAACTACAAAAAAAAGTTTTAATTTATTAATTAAAACATCTTTCAAATTGATCTGTAATGTTTCCCTTTTCAATTTACCAAGTAGGAATTAAATTACTTGACAAGGTTAATATTAACTTAAAATAATTAATTTTTTTCACTAACTAAGTTTCAAATACTTTTTTATTTTACTAGCATATTGTCCACGCAATGCGGCGGTTGCAACTACTTACTAAATTTTCGTTATGCATGATACTATTTACGTCAAATAACATAATATTAATCATTACATGATAATAAAAATATCTTAATTTTGAATGAATCATCATAAACACATAATTTACTAAAGTAGAAAGAACTAATATTTGAAAAAAAAATAGACTCTCCTATTTGAAGTAATATTAATTTATAACTTTGATAAGGGTAAATTAGTAAAAAAAAAATTAAGGTGTGAAGACTCAACATATGAAGATGCTTTATAAGTAGTTATACATTATAGATTATAGATAATCTCTGCTTATAAAAATCCATTTACATAAAGTAATATTAAGGAGGGTCTTTTAGGATGCTTTAAAAATCCATTTTAAAGTATAGATTATAAAAATCCATTTACATAAAGATTATACATAAAGTAAAATTAAGATGTTAAGACTCAACATATGAAGATGTTTTATAAGTAGTTATAGATTATAGATTATAGATAATCTCTGCTTATAAAAATCCATTTCATGAATCCAACTAAATGCTTAAGATACATATTAACTTACACACTTTGTTATCAAAAAAGTTCATATTGAAAATTAACGGCCCGTATGTATACACGGGTTTAAGGTCTAATTGCTTAATATACGATTCGTAACAAATTCATTGTTGTGCATCTTTCCTCGTAATATTTACTCACTTGTATATATGTACATCATAAGTAATTGTTCGAAGCAAATGACCCAATATCTTTTCTAGTTGTCAAAATGTTACACTAGTAGAAGACCCGACCTCTGATGGAAAAGTTTTGAAATCGACCAAAAACTCAAATGATCTATTACAGAGTTGACGTGAATGATGACTTAGATCAATTACGCATATAATCATTTTTGTATTTAGATCAATGAAAAAAATATTATATCAATTAATATAAAGTAACTTTAAATTTAAAAATATATTCTAACATATAGTTGACAAATACGATACCCATTCATTTCTTTCCCAAATCGGTAGCAAATATTATGACTACATTAAAAGTTTGCTTAATACAAACGAATTAGAATTTTGTGTAATTTGAACATATATCATATGTGCAAGTTGGGTAGTGGCCAAATTAATACGAGTAATGACTTATTGTAGTCACCAAAGTAGCCAAGTGAACAAATATGTGTAAGTTCAAAGGTTAAGTGTTTTTAATGTATATGACTATGCGTTTGAACTTCATTTTATGTATGTAATAAAAGTGTCCATCATTGTATGTATGAAACTATTTATTTGTGAACTTTGTGTGTATTTTGGTGACTTGTCAACCTGTAAGCATGTCATGTGTCACCTTATAACTGATAACACGTCACCAAAAATACACACAATGTACACAAATAAATAGTTTGTACTTACAATGGCGATCAATTTTGTTACGTACAGATAATGAAAGTCAAGACATAATTATATACATTAAAAAGCACTTAACCCCAAGTTTAAGGAGGTCTAAACAAAGACGTGGGATGAAGGAGAGTTATGTGTTTCGAGGGAAAGAGAGGCAACCAATCTTAGTCGTTAATTTCTATGATCAACTGCTCAAATTCGCAGCAATGCATTTTACGTGCAGTATTGTGTGTAAAATGCATTATTGTTATGAAAGAGAATATGAACCATTGATAACATAAATCAACTGCTGATGTCTCCTCATCTCATTCGCCTCAAAATGAAGTTGCTCCTAAAACCGTACCCTAACAAATTAGTAGAAAGTATAGATAAATTTGACCATGATTGCATTATTATAAATGTGTAGAATTTTATAAACTGTTTTACAAGATCAAAAGAGGATCCTATGGAATATAACCATGATATTTTTCCACATTATTTATGTGGTTATGGTCAACTTTGGTTTACAAGTTCCATGAGGCCACCTTCCTATCACTTTCCTAACCACATGTCCATAACTTGTATTCTATTAGTATTAAATAAATAAAACTTTGGTTAAACAAAGTAGTTTCATATGTATCATTTTAATATCTTTACCAAATATTTCAACCACTTGTGTTTCTATTAGGTGTTAGTTAGGTATTTCCCTTTCCATTTTTTTTTGCATTAGAAGTTTAGAACCTTAGTGATTGTACTCTTTTTTGTAAAGTAAAACTTATCACTATCTCTAAGTAGTCAATTGGTAGTATTTTTCTTTTTAAGTAAAACTTAAAAGAGATCTTGCTAACTATCAATACTTGCAGGTAATTCAGTTGTCTATCAGTATCATCATTTTTTATCACCATGTCTATGTTTCGGCGTCGTGGGTCTCACCGCCAACAGCAAGATCAGGAACATGATCATGAACAACAACGACCCGAGTCTAAGGTAGCGTAATGACCAACTTTGCTATCCAATTAGCACATAAATTTGAACAGATACGTTTTCTTTAGAATTGTTACATACAACAACGGATTGGACTTCTTTAATCCTGCAGGTCATTGAGCTTCGAGCAGCTCTTGGTCCACTTTCGGGACGTAGCTTACAATATTGCACTGATGCATGCTTGAAACGATATCTTGAAGCTCGAAGTTGGAACGTAGAGAAAGCTAAGAAGATGTTGGAAGATACGCTTGTATGGAGATCAACCTACAAGCCTGAAGAAATTCGTTGGGTTAGTTCTTAACGTTCCACTCATCTTGAGGGTCGTTTGGGATTACTTATTTTATAAGAGCTTATCTGCCTATAAAATAGTTATGTTCCACGATGTTTATTTTAAGTGCTTATGTTTACTGAAAAAAGCAGATCATCGGTCTTTATAAGGGTGTTTGTATCTGTCAAAACAAGCAAATAAGCATATAAGTGCTTGAATAAATCCCAATTCAACACCCTATCAGAAACAAAACTAAAACTAGTATCCGCTAGTCCGTTAAACTGTATGCTTACATAAAGTTTTTCATATTGTTAGCATGAGATCGCTTCTGAAGGCGAAACAGGGAAGGTGTTCAGATCAAATTTTCGTGATCGTTTTGGAAGAACTGTTTTGATAATGAGACCAGGGCTGCAGGTGATTTGATAATTCACCCTTTTTCTATTTATTATTATCATTATCTAAATTAGAAGAATTTTAAAACTAAACATTGGTTATTTTGAACGTGATAAACTGAATGAATGCAGAACACCACAGGCATGGACAACCAGATAAAACATCTAGTGTACTTGATAGAAAACGCTATACTTAATCTTCCAGAAGGGCAGGAAGAAATGGTATGGCTGATAGATTTCAGTGGATGGTCTATCAGTGCAAGTGTGCCGGTTAAAACTGCCCGAGAAACCATCAACATACTGCAAAATCACTATCCACAGAGGCTAGCTTTGGCCTTTCTCTACAGCCCCCCACGGCTTTTTGAAGCGTTTTGGAAGGTTCGTACAGTTTGCATCAAGTATATATATTATATTACATATAGCTGACATTAACAGAATATTAAGGGTGCATCTGATTGATAATTTGCAGATCGTCAAGTACTTTTTGGATCCAAAAACGTTCCAGAAGGTTAAGTTTGTATACACAAAGAAGAAAGAGAGTGTGGAGATCATGCAATCGTGTTTCGATATGGATAATCTTCCAACTGAGTTTGGTGGGAAGGCTACTATGAAATATGACCATGAGGAATTCTCGAAATTGATGGTCCAGGATGACCTGAAAACAGCTAAATTCTGGGGTTTAGACCAAAAGACCAACGGGAACGTTGCTCCGGTGGCACTACCACAAGATGTTAAACTAACAGAATGCTAAAAATTGCTATAGCAAGTTGTTAGAAACAAACTGAAGTGATGTAATTAAGGCTATATATCTGCCCATTTTGATGTTCTTCATGAATTTTGCTTAGGTAACTTACCTATATATGTAGTTAACTTCAAGCCGTTGCAAGTTAACCAAATTAATCTACTCTATGCTTCGAATCCAGTTTAACATGGTTTACCGTAAGCTTACTACAAAAGTGTACAATATAATATGTTTTACTCATTCAGATAATATTTACTTTTAATTCCCAATATGGAAAATTCATTCCTCCTATTATTGAACAAATACATAGGTTTACTTTGTAGCTCTTAATTTCATATAAAAGGTGTTTTTAAGGTTTATATAAAGATATTGTTTAATGTGAACAAATTATCGGATATCCGAAATGAACATCTACAAATGTGCAGCTACTAATGTTATGTCTAGTGGAATAGGAATAGAAAATGCTACTAATATTGTCCGAGTTTTTAGTATACAAATATTGGAGTCTTTTTCATAGTTAATTTCTATTTGGTTAATTAGATGTGTAGAGATCAAGACTACAATTCCAAACAAATGCACATATTTCTGGTAAAAAGAACTGACCGAGCTTCATATTGTTGACATATTTGAATGCTGAGATAACTGTTGGAAAATGGAAATATTAATTAAAAAAAATGCATTTTTCATCAACTTTGGACATAAATAACTATATGTATATGTTAAGTATAAAGTTCATATTTATGGATTTGTTTTCTCCTTAATGAGTGCTTCACAACCAGCTAAGATATGTCCAAAACACAGTTCAGGTGAATGGGATATCGAATCTTAAAGTGAGCTACTTGATACGGAAAATCGGAAGCTAAGAAAGTGGTGAGAGCTTGTCCCACGTCGGAAATTAGAGCAAATTTTGAGCAATTTATAGTTAAGTTCAATGGCACAGGTTAAGGTATCATCTCTTATGGTGTGTTTTACTCCGGTACCTACCTGCGGACATGAATGGAACTCTGAAATTCTTTGGCTTCTAGCTTTTTGGGAGGTAAACTTCGTATACCCAAACAATAAAGAGAGTGTGGTCCGTGTGGAGGTCAGGCAATTGTATTTCGATGTGGATAATCTCCCAACCGAGTTTGGTGGGAAGGCTACTATTACGTATAATCATGAAGAATTCTCAAAATTAGTGCTCCAGGATGACCTGAAAACTGCTAAATTTAGGGCTTTGGGTCAGTCAAATGACTAATGGGAATGCTGCTCCAGAAGAGTGTGTGGAAAATTTATCAAATAGTCTAACCAAGGCTAGATGCTCATATTGAAGTTCTTCCTAAATTTTGCTTATGAATGTTCAATTGCTTACATATGTGGTTAAGTTTGATGCTTTTACTCTTCTTGATAGAAATTTGTACTCGCTTTAATGTACCAATGCAAATATATTGTGTTAAGCGTTGCACACTTGCACTCATTGTCAAAAAAATTCATCAACTATGAAAGTGTCATTGATACACCACCATGATAGAGCCCAAAAAAAGTTTATTAAATAAAAGGTACTAGTAACTACAGGTAGCAAGATTGGGTGGTTAAACGGGTCAAAACAGGTTTGGATGAAACATGTTACTTCTTAATGCGGGTCAAAGTAGGCCTGGTCCACAAAATATTTATTTAACAATGTTTTTATAAATAGTTGATGCGTGTATGATAATGAAATAAAAACTATAGTATTACAACAGCGACGAGCCGACGACTGACAAGACCCGTGAATGATAAGGATTTTATGAGGTTGTATAAACTAAAAGTAGACTTTGGTAACTATCAACATGCGCTCTCCATTTAGCTAATATATATTGCTTTGACTCATTTGACACGTTTGAGATAAAACACAACCCAACTCTACTCACTAATAACTAAATGGGTGAAATAGCCACCTCTAGTAGTAACCAGTTGAATGCTTGCCCATATTTCCAAAAGTGCTCAATTTGGTTCTACTATCTCAACAAATCAAACATTATACCTAACATTACCTAATCCTTATCTATACAGTTCCTGATTCTAGATATAGAAGATTCACTACGAAATTACATAAACCATTTCGTTATTGTAATTGACCCTAGGGTAAATCCCATGTGCGGGTCTAAACTCCAACACACTACCCTAACACCGAACATTCTGATTAAAGTCACATCATTTCATGATACAGTAACATAAACTAAAACCAAAATTAATTCATTTCTACATCCTTTATAGCATATATGATCAGAAGGCAAAATAAAAGAAACAGAAGATATAAAGGTTAAGGAA
This sequence comes from Pseudognaphalium luteoalbum, assembly GCA_963422505.1. Classification (NCBI taxonomy): domain Eukaryota; kingdom Viridiplantae; phylum Streptophyta; class Magnoliopsida; order Asterales; family Asteraceae; genus Pseudognaphalium; species Pseudognaphalium luteoalbum. Next base: position 104,170,063 of record OY730197.1, read on the forward strand.
GAATTACTAAAGCCGTCTTCTAAAATTTCTGGTAGTAGATTGGTACGTCCGAACAAGAAGACCAACTCCAACTCCAACCCCAAGACAAACACCAAGCCCTATCCCAACACCTACCCTCACACCAGCGTTGAACCACGAGAGTGCACCATCTTCTCCTTCCATGTATTCTGTTTGTCCCCAATACAAGCTGCTATCGTAATTATCCTCATTTCCAGCTTTATAACTTCTATATCCTGCCATCTGCATACCAACAAAAGACAAGTATATAAATGGGTAAACAGATAACATTTTCCCTGTTCAGGTTACCCAGGGAGGGTGAGTCTTTTTTTTTCGGAAGAAAGACAGGTATATAAACATGCAAATTATATTTAGAATCGATATATCTGTGTGCATCTTGATTCTCAAGAAGTACCTGATGATTAAGCCCAGAGGCAACGTTTTTATGAGATTCTGTTGTGTCATACTCTGGGATCGAATCCAACATCCCTTTTCTATTTTGCTTCTTTGCAAAACTAATCTGCAACGCTTTAGTTAATATAATTGGCGTCCCCGAAAAGGATCCCGCAACATAAACTTCAATCATTGGTGGTGTTGAATCACAAACCACCATTTGCTTTCCCTTCAGAAACCCATTACTACCAGATATCATAGATTCACAACTCATACTCCACTTACCAATATCATCATCTTTTTCATTAGATTTGTCCAAAGTCCCAGAAAGAATTAGATCATCCTTATCGAAAACCTCAAATTTCACACTACCAGATAATCTTATACTGTCTGTACTCACGAAAGTAGCTTCTTCGAACTTCTTGTCTACTCGGTTCCTTTTTAAACGACATGAACTTCCCTCTGAATGAAGGGTACATCTTCTACCATTAACTTCAAGAACGGTATCAGGGTCCAAAGGAATATGATTGAGAGTAAGATATTCAGGTGTGTAGCCATCAACCATAAAGTTGCTTATTCTAACATAGAACACACGTATATCAAACCATGATAACAAATGCTTGCCATACACTTGGTAAGACGGGTGCTTAATTATTTGAAGCTCATGATTAGTCACCTTGTTTTCCTTCTTCTTCACAGATACATTCAAATCCTTTTCCATCTTTACAACAACTAAGATCTTATGAAACCCCTTTAATATTGAAAAGAACAATCCTAGAAAAATACGATAAAAAACCAAACTTTAAGACCCAAACAACAATTCCTGGTCTATATCCACTTTCTTCGAGACTACATATAAGTTACTAATTTAAAATCTTAGAATGTGTGACTGTTGTAGTGTGTGAGGGAGAAATAAAGAATCAAAGGACTGATGCTATGTGTAAACAGCAGGTAGCCACCAACATTGAACATGTAGAATAAAAAATAAAAAATAAGAATGAGTGGCAAATATAATCTCGAATACCATTGAATGTACACAGTCCACACAAATTCAAATAGTAAATCAGTAACTATCAACAACTCCCACTGCACACTAACAAAGATCCAATGAATCCCCAGACTAATCCCTCAAATCACTTTCACATACCCCACATAAATCTTTTCAAAACCACATAAAGTTTCAATTTTTCTCATGGTACCAAGTTAAACAAAACACACCCACAGAATAACTAAGCAATATATTCAACACCCAGATTCCAGAATTTATCAATTCCACCTGTAAGTTTTCTATATCAGAATCATACCTATATACAGTTGTGCGGAGATAGATACAGTCAATATATAGCTATAGGTAAAGTCGTAAAGAAAGCTGAGAATTTGTTACCTTATCTACACAGAAGATGAGAAATCACAAATGGGGTCTTGGATCAGATTTGATGAGATGAGAGTGGTATTTGTAAACTGTACAAAGATTATGAATGAAAGTCTAACCATGTATTTCATATGACACTAATTTTGGTTTAGCCGGCTTCCTATAAATAGTAACTTTTATGCTAACTAACAAAATTGGAACCAGTATTGAATTTTCGAGAATACGTTTAAACCCAAAATTTATTGTAAATCGGAGGAGTTAAGCAAAGGTTAGTTATTTAAGCTTTTGTTTTATTAAAATGACACAGTGAGGTTTACCCTTATTTTTTTAACGGAACCGTCTAGTGGTTGGGTGTTTCGAATATTCAAAACACACCAGAGACTACTGACTAGACCCCTCTCAAGTTTTTAGATAATATATATATCTTTTGAAATGGTACATGAAGAGTTTTTTGGAAAAATTTGTTGAAAAGCACCTAAAATAGACTAAAACATCTAGCAAATGTTATACACTACGACAAGACAACTTTGTGCAAGGCAAGTCCATAAAAACAGAATGCAAATGACACTTTTTAGAAGATCCCAAAACTAACACGACGCTTTGGCTCACAACACACAACCTAATTAAATAGAATGTAATAGACTTTTTTGGGATGTAAAATACCAAAATCTTCTCATAGAGCATGTTTTTTTGAAATGCGATATCTTGACAAGTCCTTTACAATAGAAGCTTGAGATCGCCTCAAATAGGATTTAAAATATCTAGAACTTGGCCAGAAAAACTCGAATATATATATATATATATATATATATATATATATATATATATATATATATATATATATATATATATATAGATTGGGATGAGTTCTGGTGAAAATAAAGAGTTAAAAAACCCCAGTGAAAACACATCTTCACCATCCATCTAATCTAACATATATATATAAAGGTGGGGATAAATAAAATGGTGAAAACACATTTTGATTCACAATTTTTTTAAGTTGTGAACTTTCATTTTTTTTTGCTTAACATATTAATTTTTTTGTGAATCCTTATTTTTTTTATTCACATAGAAATTTCGTCATGAATTTTTTTATTATTTTTGGTTTCACACAAAGTTTTAACCTTTTAAATTGTGAACCTTATTTTTTTCACATAATTTTTTTTTGTAAATTGTTTCACGAAATTTTTTTATAGTGAACTTTAATTTTTTGGGTTTACGAAAAGTTTTTAACTTTTTCAACTGTGAACCTTAAATTTTTTTTTAGTTAACGGAAAGTTTTTAACTTTTTCAACTATGAACCTTAAATTTTTTTAGGTTCACAGAAAGTTTTAAAAAAATTCAGTTGTGAATCTTTTTTTTTCCAACTGTTAACCTTAATATTTTTTGAGTTCACCGAAAGTTTTTTACCTTTTCAATTGTGAAGCTTATTTTTTTTGGTTCACGGAAAGTTTTTAACTTTTTTAATTGTGAATTTTTTTTTCAACTGTGAATCTTAATTTTTTTTTAGGTTCACGTGACGTTTTTAACTTTTGACCAACTATATCATAAATCATGAGATTTACATACGATATTACGATGCAACAATGAAATAACAAAGATAATAAATAATCGTTGAATCACTATTTACAATAAAAATAGTAAATTCCGCTGCATAGTACGGGTATTATGAACAAATATGTGTAAAAGTCGAAGATAATGTGTAAATCTTGATGAACGAATATGTGTAATAGTTGAAGAGAATATAAACGTAGGTTTTTAGTAATTAATACTTCGTATGTAGTTTAAAAATATATTAGAGAGAAACACAACCATCGGTCAAATAACCTTTTATAGAAGTCCAACGATAGTACACTACAATAGTAATGTCATTTGCAATAACTACATGTTACCATAAACTCGATAATAACCTGAAGTTCGGCTCATTATATATTTCAAGCTGGACCTTAGAAGTTGAAGTTTGGACCAAAACTCGATAATAACTCGAGTTCGAGCTGAAGTTCGGCTCATTATATATTTCAAGTTGGACCTTATAAGCTGAAGTTTGGACCAAAAACTCGACAATAACTCGAGTTCGAGCTCAAACTCAACAGAAGTCTGACTTCATCGAGCTCAAATCCTAAGTTGACAAAGGTGTTCTATATTAGAGTAAATAGACACGAGTAAGGTAATGCAAAGTGTATACCCGACTAAGTTATATATTGCAGGCTCAACCATCATTGTCAGAGACAAGGGAGCCACACCCCTTTGCACTCTAGCAAGGTCGAACAAGCGAAGCCCCGTATTGTGGTACAGTAAAATTACAGATTTGAACATAAATAACTCTTTTATAGCTAAAATTTTGGTTGGCACATACTAAAAGCATAATGGAGACACAAATCTTGTACACAAACATTTTTGGATTTGAACATTGAATAATTTTTTGTAGTATCCAAGGCCAAATTAATTTCGTAACCCAAACAAACTAGGATCAACATATTATTTTTGGAAAATGAAAAATTTATACAAGATTTAAAGAGATATATTCATTAATTGAAATCATATATATGCGCTGAGCGTTGTTCAGGTTTTGCAACAAAAACCTCGACTGGTATGCGGAGCCTTTGATACTGATAGAACTTGAACAAATTAATAGAGTTTACGAAATGGGCTTATATGAGAGTTTGGAGCAATCAAAAGGCCCAACGGGAGGTGGGCTTCAGAAAAGTATACTTCAAGATAAACAATAGCAAAAGTAAACAAACCAACGTATCGAAGGTTGGGAGTTTGGTACCGTACTTCATCCATCTCATTATAAGTGTCGACATTACTATTAAATGTCAGACTTCCGTATTTCAACTAATGAAAAGAGACTTTAGTGAATATATATATATGTTATATATTTGGTGAAAAACGTAATTAGTGAAGAAACATTAGAATTTTAACTGCGACGTGAAAAGTCGCTTAATTAAACATTAATCTATCCTAAGTAACATAAAGAGCATTTCAGGGGGTGTTTAGTTGTGGAAAAAAGTGGGAGTTTTCTAGAAATTTTTTCCAAGAAAAGTGGAAAACTAAAAAACGCGTTCAAAATGAATTTTTCTAAGAAAATGGAAAATCCACTTTTCCAAAATATAACTTGGAGGTGGAAAACACTTCCCCTACACTTTTCCAAATTTTCCTTTATACAATTCCCCACACTTTTCCAAATTTTCCAAGATATAACTAGTTTTCCAAAATCCACTTTTTCAACATTTAAACGCATCTTCTAATTTTTCAACACTTTTCTGGAGAACGATTTTCTTTAAAAAATTAGAAATGGAAATTTGTGGAAAATTTTCCACAACTAAACACACCCTTAGCTTCTTTTATTATTATTATTATTATTATTATTATTATTATTATATTTTACTAAGAAGATGATTGTTAATTTCTATTCATTCGTTCATCACTAATCGTATTTTAGGGAGTGTAGGAATGTGGAGGAATTAATTAATGATAAAGGAAATGGGTCTTTTTGGTCTTGGAAGAAGAAGGTTTGGAAAAGTGTTATTTGGTCTACCATTTACTTGATTTGGTTGTGGAGGAATAATAAAGTTTTTAGGAGGCCTGCTGTTGTTCCTTTGGATCTTTTCAAATAAGTGCAAGTTAAAACTTTTGTGTGGGTTTCAACTAGAGAAAAGTCTGTTAAAATAGTTTGGGATCAATGAAAAACATCTCTGGTGGATTGGGTTAAGGTTTATGCTTTGTTGCTTCCGCTGTTGGCCTGCTTTCATGTTTTGTCCTTTGCTGCTTGTGAGTAAGCCTTTTTTGTGATGGTGTTTATCAATGGGGCTTTCCTTTTGTGTAGTTTTGTTTTGTTTTTTGTGTAGTGTAGGCTTTTCTCTAGATTACAGCTTATAATTTCGAGGTTGTTCTTGTTGTGTTGTGTTGTTCGCGAGACTGTATCTTCGTTTTGTTTAAATGGTATTTGTCTGCTGTTTAAAAATAAAATAAAAAACTAATCGTAATTTAGGATACGTCGTACAAAACCATATAACACACAACTAGTTGTGTACTAACAATACGGATGTAACATCTATCTAGCAAATACACATTTTTACAATTGCATTACAATATATATTTCTCTTAATCTCTACTAATGATATTAACATGGGCATTAATAATGTTTGTAAGACCCCTCCCAGCGGTTCTATCAGTTTGGAGCGTCGGCCAAAGCGACGCAACCGACGCCGTTGGCACGGGGCGTCGGTTGCTCGACGTCAGTACATATCGTCGGCAAACCGAAGAGAAAGGAAAAAGAGAGGGGCCCGCGTCACTTCAATTTCCTTTTTTTCCGCCTCTTTTTTTGTTTGACTCTGTTGCAGACATCACCACGGGAACGATGAAGATAGATATAATGCCCTAAATAAATGGGCTTGAGGCTTTTTTAAAATGGGCTTGTGGTTTTTAATTTTAATAAAATAAATGGGCTTGAGCTTGTGGTTTTTGGCTTATAAAGTTATAAATTAAATGGTTTTAATTTTTTAATTATTTTAATATTTTACTTTTAATTAATTTAATAATTTTATTTTTATTTTATTTAATGTTTTTAATTTTAATAAATATGTTTTATTTAAGTTTGTGTGTTAAATAAATAGAGAAAATAGTGTATGGGCCCTGATAAAAAAGGAAGTGATGTTAATTGATGTTCACTGTTGGCAGGGTAGTGTTAATTTGTATTAGTTTTGAAAAAAGCTGACGTGACGCTGACGTGACACCAACTGATGCGTCAGTTGGACCAAACCATTGGGAGGGGTCTAAGCATAGTTTTGAACATTACTTTATCTGCCATCAAAAGGTGCAATTTTAAAATGTGCGGAATGTTAGAATTATCAACTAATTACACTCTTCACCAACAAAATATGATTTATACCCGTTATATTCTCTTTTGATTAGTTAAAATCTCTACATATTCTAATTCATAAGTCTTTTTTTCATACGTGGCTAACTTTTCCTCACGACACCTAAAATTTTATCATATGTGTCAAATTATCATTAACTTTTCAAAACAAATTTGACACCTCATCATTATAATATTATTTCTATAAAATCCATCAAAGAATCTTTTCTATAAAATTAAAATTCATTTTCTCTTAATAGTATTATTATATATCAATATATATAGTTTTAGTAAGTCAACTAAAAAATATTTTTTTAAAATAATATATAATAATATTGGAAAATTTGAACAAGGCATAATATAAAAAGGAAGAAAGAAAAGAAATCGGAAATTCATTTTCCTAAAATAATACAATAAATAATATATTATTGGAAAATAGGAGAAAGACTTAATGTATAAAAAAAATCGGAGTACATTCAAAACACATCAAATGGAAATCAAATAAAAAGATTATACATTCTATCCATTTTATTACACTACTAGGTAACTCTTAGGCTGTGCATAAATGCACAGCCTACGCCCAGAGTACACGATTTAGTTACAAAAGATGAACAAACAACATTCCGAGAAAGATGCATAATAAAAGTGAATAACATACAAGGTGTTGAAGCTACTTAAAGTAGGCAACAACCTTATTAGTCAATTAGATGGACTCCTGTTATGAATGCATGAATATATACTAAATAAATTAGAATTTGTGTCGAAGACAATATAGGTGCAATATGTGAACATGAGATGGAAGGGAATAGGATTGAATGTCTAACTTGATGAGAGGTGCTATAACAACATACGTGACACATGAGAGGTGCTATAATAACATACGTGACACATCTTTACATATGGAGAGGCTACACTCTTGTGACAAAAGGAAAGTTAATTACCAAAACTACATTTGTTGCTAAAGTCATGGTCATAAGTCTTGCATGAAAAAGGTGGTCAAACAATTAAATGTTTATTCTCTTTTCCTTTCATTTATGATCTAGCATTCATCCTTGGATATAATGCATCCAACATGAACAAAATGAAAGCACTCCCACCAAAAGAATGGCCTGGGAAAAAGGATTAGGTAGAAAGGCATAGTGATAATTTTGCAATTGAACTCTAATATCATGTGTACAATATGTACATCAAGCAATGTTACCCAAATTTTGTATTTATCTTCATCTTTAAAAAATTTCACCACAATGTCACAACATCATTTGAAATACAAGAATTTTAACTTATACATAAGGGGAAAACATAGGAAATAATTCAGCATACTGACATCCATGTTTTGATATGTTCTATATCGCGAGGAAAATAGCTCTAGTTTTAGTATAAGAGCATGTTCTTTTTCACTTCCTTTGATATCCCAAGGTGTTCCACCACCATTTTTACTACTTGTACACTCCCCATTGATCCCCAGTTACCCTCATACCATTCTATGCTAGCAATCCCAATTTTTTAAGAGGTATAAGATATTGTACAAATAATAATACTTGGAAGACCAAAAGCACACTGAATTGGTTATATGGAGCTTTAGACCCTATGAATAATATTCTACAGATGGACATGCTTCTATGGTTCAGAAACTCACTTTGAAGGGTCTGATGTTGATGCACTTGAACAAAATTCCATCTGAGTGCTTTAAAACCAAGAGTAATCAAACATGTATACACATCACTATGCCTAACACCAACTGTTTACACTTCTTAGAGCAACCTTCTAAGTAAGTCAAGAATAGAAAGACATATATATATGTGAAACTTTTTGGTAATGTCACAAAAAAATAGTTTTAAGAGCAAACTTATACCATCTCAAACTTCCAGTTCCCAACCTCAATAACTCTATAATCAAGTTAATGACTTTCTTATAATTAAGTTTTTAACCTTTCATTAGTTATTATCAAAATAAATCTTCTTAAAATGAGTATTAGAGATTGTGTGAGCTGTCAGGTTTGGTTGCAAGCAATTTTAATTTCTTCAATCCACCAGAAACTTGCACCTATCATTCATTCTAAAAAAAACAAAGGTATTTAAGCATCACCATGAAAGAAGAGAATGTAACATAACCCTTAGTTATTATATTTTCAGAAAACTTAAAAACACAAGAAAAATCATTTGTGCCATTCAACTGAAATATTACATGTTTTAGACAAAACAATTATACAACCATTGATAAGTGCAAAAAGTAATGAATCCTAAATCTTACAACCTCTAAGACCAAACTGTCACAACTAACAACCTTTAAATAGTCATTCACAACACCAATGTTATTAATATATGTGCAAAACAATTAAAGAAAACTATGAATTAAAATGTCCTTAAATATTTAATCAACAAAAAAGAGACATTATATATACTGATTAAGAACTTCATCGCTGGGATTCATCAGCTAGTAAAGTCGAATGGTGAAGAAAAATATAAGAGGAAGGGGGAAAAAACGTTACCTAAGGGAGAGCTGGATAATCAGAGGCCAAAGGCAATAATAACGGCAACAATTCGATTTCCTTTCCTATATTTTGTCGACGATGACAGCCTGAAAAATCAGATTCGGATAACTCAAGCGTCCCTAAACCAAAACCCCTATTTCAAAGCCAATATAAAATCAAAGATGAAATACCAAGATATTAGATTAGACCTACAACAACAACTTATAAAAAAACACGAATTGAGAAAAATGGAATCCTAAACTCAGAAACAAATGTAGAAAATAAGTCTAAATAGATGATGGATGAAATTAGAATAGTAAGAAAAGAGAAAAATAGGAAGAAATTTACCAGAGATAGGAGCTGAATAATGGAGAGGGGGAAAATTAAAATGGGAGATTAGATGTCTATTTCTTAAGTGATGTAGTGGGTTAGCCTAATGTAGTAGCTTAGGCTTATGTGTATATTTTCTAAAGAGGTTGAGTTGTCATCTTTTGAGCATGCTTAGAAATCTAAAGGCTTTTCTTATATAATACTTAATGATAATGATATATCTCTCATCTTTCACAAACTCCATTTTAATTCTCACCATTCATCATTCCTCTTTAAGGTATTTATCTACATATTTCTCTCTCTCTTACTAATATTTCAATTCGATTTAATCCTTATTTGTTGTATCTTTCTAATAATTAGAATAATTATATTCTATTAACATGTCAATAGCTTTTTTGCGTTGAACTGATGTTTACCATGTTATTGAGTTTTATTTGAGTACTTACATCATCATACTTCGAAGCTTCTATTATCTTGATTATTATCTATACTTCAATCGATGTGATGTATTTTGCAATTTTACTATCTTGATTATTATCGATCTATATTTCAATCGATGTAATGTATTTTGTTATTTTTTACTAAATATCAAACCAACATAATGAAGATAGATCCAACATTACAAAATCAATATATCAAAGTTCAACATATGTAATTTATTTAAAATTCTAATAAATGTCTTAACTATGTTGTGTTATTTTTTTCAAAATTATATGAACATTTCACTTTAATATTTAAATTTTTTTATCATTAATATTTAATATTCTTAGTCGTCCAACAGACGGATTCAACATTAATATAATATATTTGATACAATTAAAAATAAAAATGTTTTACATTTATAGTAAGATAGAGGTAGTATGTCATTTTTAATGTCCACATTTGAAGTGAGCACTTATATTAGGAATCTTATACAAATCTAAGTTTTTTCTTAATTTATTAAAGTATTCACCTTTATTTTTTGAGTTTGTATCAAATAAGTGTACAATTAATATTTCAATTAATTTAAAGAGATTTAGTATCTTACTTAATTGATAAATAGTATAATTAGTAGAGATTATCAAAATTGCGTTCATTTTCTAAGTGCAAACTTTAATCGAGATGACGTGAGTGTATCATTACTAGAAAAATTTACTCCACCTATTTCAATTTAATTGTGCATCACAAATTTATACATATTAGAGTGTAATATACGGGTGAGTGGTGACAATACAAATGTATCATTCTTCACATAAACCTTTTCTAAAGGGCTGAAATTAAAAGTGTACTATTATTATGAATATATAAAATGGAAATTGAGACAATAAAATTCAGGATTTTGATAAACAAATCTCTCAGAGCAATATTTAAGTTTAAACAAAATAGATTTAAAGCATTTACCCTGTCTATCCCAATATAAATGTCCATGTTTCCGTTTTAGGATGTCCCAAGATGATTGTCCATGTTCCCAATTTAATTTTTTCAAAATAATTGTCTACTATTATTTTCAACCAATCAAAAAGTTTTTTAGTGGGTATGTATGAAATCTTGTTAATTGACACGATAATTAATATACTTTACTAAAATTGTGTTCATTTTTATAGTGGGCAATTAAATTGACATGAGGGAGTAATTACTTCAAACTTTCCATGTTTATAATGAATCATAAAATAAATACCAATATGTCATATTTTGAATTATGGCACATTGGTATTTATTTAATATTTTGAATTTATTTTTAGTAAAACAGAATACAACGGAGGAGTTTGCACCTTTGATTAGGCTCCCTAATTAAAGATCAATGGCTTAGATTAGTTTCAAATATATACGCTTAACACCCTTAATATTTTTTGATAAACTTTACAAACTAATTTTATATAAACCGATTTTTTTTTAAAAATTAAATAAAAATAAAATTCCTAACCTCTTACGGACTAAATTGAAAGTTTTAATGCCTGACCATTCATAAAATCCCTAATATTCCACTCTCTCCACCGCCCAACTTCCGCTATCTACAGATTCCTTTAATCGACTTCCTCCGATGGCGACTGCAGATGACGGATAACTCCCTACCAAGACGGCGGCAATGATGGTGGTAACTTTCGGAAGAAGCCTATTCGATGCAGTGCTCAAACGACGTCGTACGCTAGACCTCCGACCGCAATCAGAAACAATAAATGTAGCCTATTATCGAAACTTATGGACCCTGCGTACAGGTTAATATACGCAGGTGATGATAGGCTTTTTGGTGTTTAATGAGGTTTGAATTCTAATCGAGGATGATATGGATGTATCAATGATAGAATGAATGCTGTAGAAATTTTATATTAGATCGTGTGATTATAGGGATTTGGTTAATTGGCTTAATGTTAAGCATAATTGGATATAATATCAAACTTTTGCAATATTTGGTCAGAAAGATAATCACTTAAAGACATCATCAAACTTTTGAGAATAGGTTATGATTGAAACATATTACAGAGTATATCATATGACATTATTTAATACTTAAAGTTTTGCATCACTTATTTAAATATGTGTATTGCAATTACAACTCTACAGGCCCTAAACCGTGATTTGAAGTAGTAATTGGGTTTCATGGGGTCAGATTCTTCGTTTGACTTCACTTCAGCCACATTCTATTCCTATGTATCTTAAAGAATGTGTTTGTATTCTAGCGATGTTATGCAATTTTTGGGGATTCTTTTTTTTTTTATTATTTTTTAATTTTGTATGTTCGTAGTACTAAGTTTTGCGAAACGGAACTATTGTTGAATTCAAGCCAATAAATTATTCAATAAGGTATAATATATTTATGTAATTAATATAACGTGTTTGTATTTTAGCAATGTTATACAATTTTTGGTGATTCTTTTTGTTATTAGGATCATTATATTGTATGTATTATGTGAGTGACATCGCGTACGGTTTGCCTACAAATATATTTGTATGGTTTTGCAGATGTGGGATTTAATTTCCTTTTACAAGTAGCATATATATATATATATATATATATATATATATATATATATTTGTATTCTCTCAACTCATTTTATGTTTGAAATCATGATTGCAAAGTGCACTTATAGCATTTGATCTTTGAGGTACAGTTTCCTTATGATTTCTGGAGTAAGAATTGATGCTATAGTGCAACTTGTCACATCCCCTGTAGTTATCTTAAAGTCCCTATCAATCTGCATCATTGATCAATTTGGTTGTGTTTTTGTTTTCGGTAAGGATTTTGGTTCGTATTTTTAAACTAATGGAATCATTTTTCCCTGCAGAATTATGATAATGGTGGCAAATTCAACATGTAACTTATAATGAATCAAAGAAGCTGCATAGTACAACGGTTCAAAGTCTATTTGTAAGCTTCTTATTTCTTTTTGTGTATAGTATGCAACAATGTTTTTAATATACTCTACTATATAAGATAATTACCTTTTTTTAGTGCTCTTTATATCGTCATGAGTTATTAGAACAATAGTTAGGTACCTTTCAAGGGTCTTTGATTTTTCAAGATTATGGCTATTAATTGTTGATGAGAGATTGATTGAATGTGCTTCACACCTTCTTGAATTTGGTATGATCAAAGTTGTTCATCACTACTTCTGATTTTGTCCGGTTAATTGCTTTAAAACTTGATATAATAATGTTGGTTTTCTTGAATATATCGACAACATGACATTGCAGAATTCGAATATATTCAACTGAATAGTTGTTTTCATGGGTATACAGCAAGTGTTGATTTTTTAATCTATCATCATCTTATAATATTTGGGTTGTTTTGATTTTTTTCTCGATTATCTTCTTTCTTAGGGTCATGGATGTACATGTATTTGGTGTACATGTCTGTCAGTCACTTTAAATGCTATAGTTACTCTTCTGCAATCCACACAAAACCAATATATTTTCTTTCTGATATATGTTAACTGTAGGGGTTATATTAAAACATTTATTGAGCCACAAAACCTATGCATGTGACCAACGTAATGTGAGAGAACTATACAATTGATGGTGGTGTGGATCACTAAATGTAATCAAGAGTGGGAATTAAACTATTTCAATTAAAAAGTTGATAAAGTATTACCGGAAGTAATTGGGTGGGTAGGATTTGGAAAAATAGAAATAAAAGTTTTTGGGTTTAACTTCATGAGTTTCTTCGGGTATAGAGTTTCTAATGGCTTTGAAGATGATGGAAAAAGGGATTGGCGGCATAGCAACAATTGATTTGAGCTTTCTGTATTGAAGAGGGTAGGCAAGAGCGTATTATGTTGATTTGAGAGCTAAAAGTGTGAGTAATAAACAATGAATCTGCAAGTTTTCTGAACTCATAGATGTGGGTAATTTGGTTTATGTATTTGGGAGTTGAGTATGATATTGTTCGTATAGTGTAAAAGGTAATGTGGGTACACATGAGATGATGAGACTCGCACGACATGTATATATATAGTTCGGTTTAGTTCTTATAAAATTTTGCTTTTGTAAACCATCTTATGTCTTTATATTAACACAATAATTTTGCATAGAGAAAGAAATTCATAGAACCATCGATATGCTCCTTTATGAATATAACAAATTACATCATTTTCAAATTTAATTAGTAACTTAACAAACTCAAATGTCGTAGCCCGCATTGTCGCGGGTCTTTTATCTAGTGTGTGTGTGTGTGTGTGTGTGTGTGTGTGTGTATAACAGAATACCACGAAGCAATTTGGGCCCTTCGATGGGTTCTTAGTAGTCTTCCGTTGTATTACTTTTCATTGTTCAAAGCACCGGAATGCGTTCTACATAAACTGGAAAGAATCAGGAGGCATTTTCTGTGGGGTGGTAATGACAATGCAAAACGAATAAATTGGGTGGCATGGCCTACGGTTTTGGCATCAAAGGAAAAGGGTGGATTAGGCGTTGGTTCACTCAAAATGTAAAACATAGCACTTCTAATAAAGTGGTGGTGGAAAGTTCATGATGGCAAAGAGTATATCCGGAAAGAAATTATCCGATCCATCCATAAACTTCATCGTAAGCCGATGCACGTCTTGCATGGTGGCGGTACTGTTGGTACTTGGAGAAACATTTGCAGAGTCAATTTGGACTTAGACAAATTCGGCCTGAATTTTCGTGACCTGTTCAAAGTTGTGGTGGGTAATGGAAAAGATGTGTTATTTTGGAAAGACATTTGGTTTGGTGATCAACCTTTTCAAGTAAGGTTTCCTGCTTTGTTTTCGATTGAGTTGAAAAAATGTTGTTCGGTTAGTGACAGAATTGCGGGAGATGTCTTCAATTGGAAGTGGTCACAGAACCCTTGTGGCGCATCTTTCATTCACGAATTCTGCGAGCTTTTACAATTGCTTGACTCGTTGGTATTAGAGAATGGTATGGATCGGCTTTCTTGCAAAATTGCTTCGAATGGTTTATACATGGTTAGTAATATCAGAGCCTTGGTGGACTCAAAATCAACGACTAACGGTTTTAATAATATGTCTTGGTTAAAGGTCATTTCACTTAAAGTTAATTGCTTCGTCTGGAAAATTGGCTTGGGTAGAATTTCCTTTGCCAATAATCTTTTGATTAGAGGCGTCAATATTGGCTCTAGTATTTGCAAAGTGTGTAATTGTGATATTGAAGATGTGGATCATGCTCTTTTAAAATGTGTTCGGGCTTCTCAAACACGGAAATTAATTTTTGATTGGTGCGGGATATCGATGCCTCAATTCCAATCAGTGCTCGATATACTAGACTTTGGGGTCAAATGGGGTAATGGCAGGAAAAGGAAAAAAATCTTTTTAGCCATCATCTATGGATCGTTTTAGTGTCTTTGGAAGGCAAGAAATGATTGAATTTTCAACAAGCTGATCAAGTCTTGCTCATCAATCGCGGAGGAAATCATCTCATCATCCTTTTTATGGTTTAAACATAGAAGCAAGCTTTCGTGTAATTTGGCGAATTGGAATTGTTATCCATTCTCTATTATCAGATGATTCGGTGAATTGTAATTTGCAACTTGTACTTTCTATTTTGATTCGTTTTAATTACTTGCTAAGATTGAAGTTTTATTAATGCTATTTACCGTTTCAAAAAAAATTGAGACTAACCAAAATACGCTCTTAAAATGAAATTGATAATGTAAAAGGATAGGCTGACCAATCACTGCAGCTTCTTAAAGTTTGTTCATTCTGTGACATAACAACGGTTGGGATTAAAAGTAGGAATGAATCTTACGGCTGAAAAACGGCGATGGAATGAAGCGCATACAAAAGTAAATAGAGACACACGTGGGTGATAATTTCGAAAGGTGTGCGCCAACTCAGCAACAGCTATAACGGACTCGAAATCCCGCGATACGACGACAAATTCACGTCAGACTGAGACACTGACTCCATCCCCTTTCACTTTTACAACTTTCTCCCCTGTAGTTTACACGTTTGGCAACACTTATCCTAAATTATGCATTCACAACTTACAACTACATTTGAATTAATTAGTATGATTCGATTTAGCAAAAACTCAATCTATAAATCATTAAATTGGGTCATATAAAATAGTATACTATGTAAAACGCTTAAATTCTGTAATGTCAACTTATATCATCATACAACACAATTCATTTGATTAAGAAACTCAAGTTCTAACATTGCGTGAAGACACTCGAGACTACACGATACTTGTCATTTCAAAATAAACTTTTTTGTCCCAGTAATTGATATACAAAATAATAGGAAAAAAGAAAGTTTATGATAACAGTGCAAGTACCATAACTCGAGTTATCTATATAAAAGCACAACTCCGCGGAAAAATCTACATCGGTAAAGCCTAGATTCCACGATAGTACGTTGATCCGATTGAGTTATCAATGTGCAGTTCTTTCCGAAATGTTTAGCTCTAAGTATATTATGTGAAAGACAATGTACGTGCAAGTTGAATTAGTGGCACTTTTATGAAAGTGTGTGCCATGATAAACATGATCATTTTCTTGCAAAATCTTTCCCCCGGAACTAACAAATTTAACTACGCATGCACTTGAGAGTAGACCCCAAAGTCGAGGCCAACGAAGATTGAACTAAATAACGTGCTTAAGAGCTGACCTTAAATCTGCTGCCCATGCGCCATAAAAATTGAACTCTCGGGTCTCTACTGAATATTCTCAAACTTCAATCACTAAGGCCTAATCCCGCCCTCATGTAGTCATGTCCAGATAAAAATGTATACGTGATTTTTTTATAACATCTTACATCTTACATGAATATTATTAAAAGACCAAAATGGCTGGTATATTATAACTTAAAGAAATCAGAAAAACAGTTAATGGTTGCATATGCAATAATGCAAAAACACAACCAAGATGTTCACAAATATGACAACTTGTATGCATGGCCTACATGGAATTTAATATAAAAAACAAGAAAAGTAAAGTAAAAGAATCACTAAATCAGGACTGAGGAATAAGGATATGATGGAGTAGCAGTAGTCGTAGTCTCACTATCTCCACTTATCATTACCATAATATTTTTCAACTAAATCTCCTCCTCATCCCTCTTGAAGTACTCCTCTTAAATTTCATCCAATTTCAAACTTCAATGAGAGTTAATGTTATAACTTGTTAGGATGCAAATATAATAATCTTGTTGGTGTGATTTTTTCAAGTGGGTATGAAAAAAGATTGAATCTTTATAAGTGGGGTGATGCTTTAATTAATTAATGATCAATGATTTGGTAAAATTTATCAGGGATTTGTTTGGGAGATGGGAAAAAAGAAAGTACCCAAGAAAATAAAAGAGTTGTCAGTAGCAATAGCAGAATCATCATCAGTAAGTGGAGAACAAATTACTCCAAGAAAGAGAGGTAGGCCAAGAAAGATTGTGGAGATAATCAGTGAAGAAGTCAAAGAATCTAAAGAACAACAAGATATAATTGAAGAACCAGAGTCAAAGAAACCAAAATTAAATGAAGAATTGGTCAAAACAGAAACATCATCTTCTACTGCTACTGCTGCAAATACTCAAGATCAACCAAGAAGAAGTAGAAGAAAAAGCATGCCAAGAAAAAGCAGCTAGCTAGAAGAACATTGATTTACAAAAAAAAGGTAATCTTTTTTAACTTTAAATTCAATTTGTTGAATGGAAATCATGGATGGATGATAATTTATTGTTTCTTGATTTATTAGATTAGGTCAAATAAATTGTGAATGAAATTTAATTTGGTTTGATTTTTGAGGGTTTTGGTCCTAGCTCTTGATATATATGTTTAGGGTAAATTACATTTTTCATCCTTGTGGTTTTTCATTTTCCCACTCTTAGTCCTTTTACTTTTTTAATTACAATTGTCATCCTTATGTTTTGTGCTTTTTCCCAAGTTAGTCCTTTTACTTTTTTAATTACAATTGTCATCCTTATGTTTTAGACTTTTTCCCAAGTTAGTCCTTTAAGTGTATAAATGACTAAACTAGCCTTTTAAATTTCTTTTTTTATTTCGATATCTTTTCATATAATTTTTTCACGTATCTATACCCCTTATAATTCATTTCCACTTCTTCCATAAAAACTTATCAAAAGAAATATCAGAAAACCTCAAAATATTAAATCTACTTATTCTCCACTAACTACACTTTTCATTAATCAAATATCAAATCTACCAACTAAAATCTTTTTTGATTGGTTAAACATACACTTATAATGGGGACAACTCAAAATAGTAATAATAGTAATGTGGGACATACGGAGTACAATATATTTTTATTTAGAATGTCCACATTACTATTTTGGATTGTCTCATTATAAGTATATGTTTAACCAATCAAAAAGGATTTTAGTCGATAGATTTAATATTTGATTAATAAAAAATGTAATTAGTGGAAAATAAGTAGATTTAATATTTTAGGGTTTTCTGATATTTCTTTTGATAAGTTTTTAAAGAATAAGTGGAAATAAATTATAAGGGGTATAGATAAGTAAAAAAATCATAGGAAAAGATATCGAAATCAAAAAAGAAATTTAAAAGGCTAGTTTAGTCATTTATACACTTAAAGGACTAACTTGGGAAAAAGTCCAAAACATAAGGATGACCATTGTAATTAAAAAAGTATAAGGACTAACTTGGGAAAAGGCACAAAACATAAGGATGACAATTGTAATTAAAAAAGTAAAAGGACCGAGAGTGAGAAAATGAAAAACCACAAGGATGAAAAATGTAATTTACCCATATGTTTAATACCTAATTTTAATTTAATTTAATTCATCTTGATATACCTTTAAATCAATTAATATATTCTTTCTAGCAATACAAGAATTCACTGTCACAAGTATACACATTTATTCATGAACATGTACTTGTCTCTTTCCAAGACTTTACTCCTAACCTCATTTTTAGAAGATCAATACACTACTAGACTAACGAACCTTTGATTTTAATCATTCTTCCATACCATTTTTAAATACTCATCATACCATTTTTCTTAATTTCATATATTTCCTTATCATATAACTGAACCTTTTGTACACTGTATTTTTCCTTATAAACAATTAAGCATGTAGACACTATGATGAATTTGGGACAAGTAATAACTTTTAATCGAGCTCATTATAGTATTAGTTTTTATAAATTAAGATGTATTTCGATTAGAATTAACTAAAATGACGCAGTAGTATAATAGGACTCCAAAAAGTTACAATATTTAAGCATGTTTGAATCGTTAAGTTCTAAAATCAAAGTAATTAGGGCATCTTCAACATATGCAATAAACATTACAATAAATTTGGCGTAATAAAGAAATCTTACAGGAATACGGTTGCATAAATTGTGTTTCATTCTCAACGTATACACTAAATTTCTACATTAAAACGACTTTCAACATTTCACATTGCCCCCAAACTATTTATATTTACTTCAATTTATTAATATTGTTATGATCAATTAACCTTACAAACTATTAACTTACATGTAAATTTGTATTTATTTACTTTTGTAAAGTTTCATCTACATAAGTTATTTGCATAAATCAATGTTTTATTATTATAATTTATTTGAATATTTAATACTCCGTATATTTCAATTCATATTATCTAATCTAAAGTATAATGTACTTAAAATAATCATACAAATAGATAAGTTCTTTCAAGTTTTGTCTTAAATATAATTATATTTCAAACATAGAGGTTAAAATGAAATATTATATATTTGGTGCAAAGTTTAGTATTGCATCAAATTTGGTGCAAAATAATAAGAAATTTAGTGTATGTACTAAATTTGGAGAGTTGGTTGAAGATGAATTTCTACACAAAAATATCAAATTTGGTGTTATAGTGCACACATCGGAGATGGCATAAAAATACCATATCACCCAATAGCATATGTTATTTTTTTAATAACTCAACTAATAGATATGATTCACTTTCATTACAAGAAATGATCGAGAGACGACTTGAATGTAAGATTATTATCCCTAATGACACTTATAAAAGTAGTGATTACCATTTCTGTATTTTAATACGGTTGGAACGCCCATTTATAGTAAGGAGACAATCGTCATCAAGATAAAAAAAGGTATGACAAGGGAGGGAGACGAGTTTTGTTAACGATAATTACGAATGCGTTGTCGATCAGCGACGGATTTGTAAGGGGCACAAGTACAAGAATTATACTTACGTTATTAATGACATTGTCTTTTAAATCGTTAGAAGTGAAAAACTTGTATCAATTTTGCCCCTCAATCTGTTAGTAATATTCATAAAAAATGTTGTTAATTAATTAGACTCAATAATTAATTATGAAAATAAGTAACATATGATTGGCAAATCTATTATTAATCATTTAATAATTGAGTAAATAACTTCATTTAATAATTGAGTAAATAACTTCGTTGCACTTTATACTTTTATGATATACTAGCATTATACCCGTACAAAGTTACGAGATACTATTTAGTTTCATAACTTCCTTTGAATAATAAATTGAATTTCATCTATATTCATTTACAATTGTGAGGATTTATATAGTAGTAGACAAGTTGAGCTAAATTGAATACATATATACATCTTTCATTATCATATTATTATAATTATAATTATAATATAATCATGTTGACTAAGAGACTTGTGTATTACTTTCCGTTTAAGCATTTGATTAGTTAAAATAATGTTCATTTTGTCCTAATTGCTACTCCATTATGCTAGTACCGGAACAAGTTATCAGGACTCTGCAATTCGCATTTTTAATTTAACTTGAAAATAATATAATATAAATTAACATATATGATTTGAACCACAGTTTTTCAACGACAAAGATTTGGATAATACATCGTATTTGATCGGCAAGCTAGAAAAGTTGGTGGGTTGGTTGAATACCCAAACCCTAATTATATATTTACTAGTCGGAAACTCGCGCTATGCAGCGGTACACCGATAACAAATAAGGAATTTTAGTGGTTGATGATGATGGATTAGTGCATCGATAATGGTTTTACAAACTTAGTTTACCATGTTTTAATTTTTTTAATAATTTCTACTTTTGCGATCATGATAATATTGTCTATTTTTTATTTAATCATAATAATAATAATCATAGATAATAATGCTTTTAGAACAACAATTCTTTTTATTTATATATATATGATCAAACACCTTAAAATAATATATCGTAAATTAAAGGTTGATTGATCCATTTAATTTAATTTAAATGATTGTATTTCTATTTATTATAATTGGTTTAACTAAAGTATTGAGTTAAAATAAGCAATTTGAATTTATTAGTTACTATACTTGAAGTAATTAGTGAAAGGGTATAGTCGTAATTTCCGATATTTCAATTTATAAACATTAAGCCTAATGACTAAATGCTTTATAAGGGATTAAGATAGAATTTTATTTAAATTTAAATAGATAATATAGTAACTAAAACCATTGTATCGAATTTTATCTTATACTGAAAAGTATTTTATTCCTTAGAAAAACTCTTTTATTTATTTGTTTTTAGAATTATATGATATGCGAATTTGTTGCGCAACGGCGTTTGGTACACATAGCAGAACAAGTGGGACTGGTGAATGTGAAAGTTAACCAAGAAAACAAATACTAATAAAAAGAAAAGGGGTTAAATGATTTTAATATATTTAAAGTTTCAAATATTTTATCTTAAGATTTCTTTTTCTTTCATTATTTGATCTTCTAAGTTTCAAAATTTGTGTGCTTTAACCCCATAAGAAAATATTCAATCGTTGTACTTTAAAAGTTTAATGGTTTAATCACTAAAATATATTTTTCTAACGATTTTACCCTTTTAAGTTTTAACTAGTTTAATCATCTAACTTTCATAAATTTTATTTTGAAGGATTAAACCACAAAATTTTGAAATTTCAAAGATTAAATCATGAGAAAAAACTTAAATGGTTAAAATATGATTGGTTAATGAGAATAGTTGATTGGACGAGATCAAGAGTTAGAATAAATTCAACCAATAAAATAAGAGAAGTATGTCTATATTTAGATCTTCATAATATGACTTATATAGTATCACAAAGAATCTATGTATATTACATATTACATAAATCATTTGGAGTATATGAAGTGGACTTATAACATCATCAGTGAATATTAAAATTCAATTAACCAATGCTATTACCTTTATACCTGAATGAAGCGGACTTAGGGTGCATTTGGCATGTTGCTTTTTGGGGTTTCTAGATGCTTGAATTTCTACTTTTAATAAATTCCAGTCATAAGTCTTATTTGACAACTTAATAAAAACCGGGCTTCTTAAAAATAAGCTCCTAAAAGCTCCTTAAACAAAAAACTTTTTAAAATATCTTTTGAATAGAAGCTCAAGCCCCAACTTCAACCACAAGCTCCAGCAAGAAACTTCAGTTCCAACCCCAGCTTCAGCTCCTTGTTGTCAAACACACCCTTATAACATCATCAGATGATATTAAAATTCAATTAACCAATCCTAGTACCTTTGTACTCATTTCGTCCCATCTTTATTATCCACAATATTATTTATATCTGTCCCAAAAAGATTTTTTTGTCTACTTACATAAAATAACCATTATTACCATTAAACTTTTTAATTTACCCTCATTTATTACTCTGAAATTTTTATTTTATTAAACTTTTTTGGCAAACTTACCTTGAATATAAGGGTAAAATTGACATTCATTCAAGTTTCAACCTATCTTAAATCCAAGAGGACAATATAAACGAGACACTGAGACAGTACTTGTTTTCTCGAATATATTTGAAGAAGTATAATTTTAATTTTGTGATATAAATGTTTTTGTGAAAACATGAAATTAAAATCCTCTCTTGAAACTGGACGTGAACAGAGTCCAACATATAGCAACACCATTGGATTGAGCAATTATTTTCAGATTTTCTTTTTTACATTTGTATTGCATATCGCATCCTAATATAGTATTGATTCTTCCTTTTTAAAACTTATAATGATAATGATTCTCATATACATTATTTCGAATATAAATAATTACCAGTAAAGTTGAACGACTTCTGTATACACGAGTTTTATAACCAGTAACAAAAATTAATAAATGTACAAAGGACAAAAGGTATTATCCGTATGTTATACTGAAATTTATTTTATGGCTATAAGATACTGTATCATGCACATAAATGAATTAGTACTCCATCAAGCCATTAGTCACGGACAATGTGAACCAACTACCTGCATGGGCTTGCGTTTAACTTACAACCAGCGAACCAAGGGTTACAAACTTAGAACATATTTCCATTTCGAAGAAAGTACTCGACCTCCAAAAGAATTCAATACTTTACATTATAATAGACATCAAGACTTATATAATACACCAGTAACATATTTGCTCTTTGGAATTCATATAAAAAGAAGGGTAGGTAGGCATGCACAGCTCTTACTGCTTAAAGTACAGATTACTAAACTATGTAAAGGATTTACCTAAACGAAAACTCATTCAACTGAAAGCATTTGATCTGTAAAAAGAATCTCCTTAGAAGATGTATGTGGAGCTACAGACTTTATTATTTTGCTGTAGTACCTGAACCAGCAAGTAATGGGATCGGAGACGTATGGGGATCAAGAAGGTTCTCTTGTGAGGCATTCATGTTGATCCTTATTCTTCATCAAAAAACCGAAGTTTAATGTCAGTTGAGATGCAAGCAAATTGATGTTAAAAAGGTCATTTTCCAATACAAAACATGTGATCTAACCTGTTGTGGATGTTTACATATTCATCGGTTTCATCCAATATCTCCTCCTGAAAGTTGAGTACGTTAAATTTAAGATAATACAAATCCCTGTGATTTAAATGTGCATGGACACTGATACAGTAACCAAATGCAGTTAATGCACAGAATTTAAGCTATAAGAATAAAAGATTGATTAAACTACAAGATGTTTAAAATGAAAATTGGAAACATCATTATATTTGAACAAATATCATAAACCTATGCACCTGTGTAACTTCATATCAAATTCTATATTAAGTTTAGCAGTTTTATAATCAAACTCAAGAGTAAAAAGTGTCTGTTCTTTTCAAATGGCTTTTGTCCTTATTCCTAGAAGTACTTAAAGTATGGTATACCTGAAGAAGCTCTTCGATGACATCTTCCATGGTAATCACCCCAACAACGATCTCGTTTGATGGGTATCTGGGAATAGGATTGTTGTCCAAATCCAGTATGCAAAAGGAGCAACCTCTATGCCTCTTCTTGAATGCAGGAGTTGAAGGTGGACTTCTTTTTGCTTGTTGATCTCCATCACTCTTCAAATCAATATCAGCGTCATTCGAAGCTGATTTGTTTGTTACATTATGAGTACCTGAAGATAACAAAGTCAAAACGCGGAAGCCACTTGATATAAATATGTAGGAAATAATCAAATATAGTCAGAGATGTCAAGGTAAAATAGTCTCTTACTCTCTGTATCCTTGGACTTTTTCAGAGTGTCGGTCTTCTTATTCAGATCTTTATAAACAACAGCAATATGACTATGCCCTTTCTGGAATTCATTTAAGATATCATAAAGGGGCATGTTGTCCGTAACCCTGAATATTAAATCAACAGAATTTAGCAAAGTTTCGATGGGGGTACGTTATAACTTATAACCAAGGAATTTAATTCCTAAATTGGTCCACAATTATCTCTTGCTTCATAGTAACACTAAAGGAGATTTTAGATTCCGTACCTAGGAACCTTCCTTAATAACATCTTTCTTAGAGGAACCGCATCATCTGGGTCAACTGCTAAGAGATTCTTAACCTGCATGAAATAAGCATTGACAAAAGCTCAAACAGTAGCACTGCTATGCACGCTTATCACACTTGGTAATACTTGAAATATCTTTTTCCAATATGTAATAATAGTTAGCATGTTAAATGTCTCCAGGTCAGCACATGTGTTCAAATTAATCATTGGCCAATCTGATTTTCTTTGACAGATTGTGATAGTATGGAACATGGGTACCATATCATTAATTAATTAACATATATACCAGGATAATTCCAATAATATTTGTGCGGTCTCCAGAATAAACAGGAATTCTGCTGTGACCCATTGTCATAATTGCATTTAAAGTATCCCTGTGCAAGGCATAAGAAATTGAGTTAATGCACAAAGAACGTGTGCTAACCATACATTATAATATGAATATAAGGAAATAAACCCACAAAGTAAGAGTTCCATCCAGGTCAAGGGAAAATGCCTTCGATATTGGAGTCATGGCATCTTTTGCTGTCTTTTCAGTCAACTCAAGTGCACCGGCAATTATAGTAGTCTCATCATGGGTCAAGTCTCCTCCTTTTCCAGCCTAAACAACAATGAAGCAAAAATTACTATTTCTTGAATGTTTAATTTCCTAATTGTCACTAGTTGTTAAGACTATATACTACCTCATTGCCATGAAAATCTACAAAAGTTTTCAATTCTGCTCTTCTCAGAAGGGCGGCATGCCCCTTGCCCAACATCCAATCGAGTACCTAAACACAAGATACAAAAACATGTATCACATTATTTTAGAACGATGAGATAATTACACACATCCACTCAATAACAGAATTGAACTACCTTGCTGATAGGGTAAGCAATTGGGAAGAACAACCATAGGAGGAGACGCACAAAAGGTGCCACTGTTGCTCCAACAGTCAAACCATAACGTGTACAAACTGCTTGTGGCAATATCTATTAAGAGTTGCATTCATTTAATCAAGTTGTAAAAAAACATATCTCGTATGGAAGGAACATAACTTATTTAAATCCCAACGATTACCAACCTCTCCAAACATCAAGATAAGAGTTACAGATAACAGAACTGCAGCCCATGGTGGAACAAGTTTATCCAAAAATATCGGAAGAGACTACATTAAACACAAACATTAACATCAAGATTATTCATCCTATGCAAAACATAAACGTTGACAAGAAACCGAAAAACAAGTTTCACACACCTCCATCGCTAAAGCGTTGCCAATTAAAAGCGTACATAGCAGTAGATGTTGATTCTTTACCACCGGGAAAATTTTAGCTGCCACCAACAAATTTCATCTAATCAATCAATATATTTCAGTATAACAAAAATCACATACGATCATTTTCACTTTTATTCATATGCTCAATCCAATTTCAGCTGTGATCTACACTTTCAAGCATCAACATCACAAAATTAACACATTCAATCACACAAATATATACATACAGATGTTGAATTGATAAGCAGAAAACAGTAATCATCCGAACGGATGTAATTAAACCTAAATTCGAAACACAAAAACAAAAAACTTACAAGCATGAATGCGATCTTTAGGGCGGCCAGACTGAATAAGGACTTCGAGGTCAACAAGCCCTAAGGACATGAGTCCAAGCGTAAGACCTGCCATTAAACCTGCAAACACTACTAGACCTACGATTACTAACAAATACAGCATGAATTGCGTCTCACAGCACTTTACTTCCGCCATTTTTTATGATAATACCTGTATGTATATAAATTGATAAACGGAGGTGTTAGAGTTTGTGTACTTTTTTTTATTTGAAGTGATTTGATGATTTTGTTGAAAAGCCGTTAATTCGACGGAGAGGTGTTAAATTAAATGCTTTGGAGAAGAGAGGCAACTTTCAACAAGAATTTTTGGAGTTATTTTCGATAAAAAGTTTTTATGATTGCTCCGACCAAGGAATAATTAATTAAAAATAATGTCATCTCCACTTCCAAACAATTACTTATTAATAATATATCTTCAAACAATGTTCAACTTGAGACAAAAGTTCAAATGAGTGCAGCTTTTTTTAGTGAAAATGAAGGAATCAATGGAAATGTGACATGTGTCACTTTTTTCTCTTTCCTCTACATTTTTAAAAAATAAATATCTCTCAAACAGTAAATCCAAAAATCACAAAAGTTACACCATAATAATCAGCATTGAATTCTCTTCAATTAGAGATGTGATAAGGTATAATACCGACAAACTTTTTTTTTTGTTTTTCGATCAGTTTGGAAACCGAGTACCACATGTGGTACCGGCAGGTACCACATGTGGTAGCGACTGGTACCACATGTGGTATCTGCAAGCACCACATGTGGTAGCGGCGAGTACCACATGTGGTAGCGGCGAGTACCACATGTGGTACTAGCGAGTACCACATGTGGTACTAGCGAGTACCACATGTGGTACTAATTTTGTACAATTTATAAAACCCAAAAACAAAAAAGTCGTCGAAAGTATACCTTGTCACATTCTAATCGAAGAGAATTAAACGCTGATTATTATGGTGCAATTTTTATAATTTTTCGACTTACCGTTTGAGAGATATTTAATTTTTAAAAATGTGGAGGAGGGAGAAAAAAAGTGACACATGTCACATTTCCGTTGGTTCCTCTATTCTCAACAAAAAAGTTGTACTCATTTGAACTCAACTCTTCAACTTGAATATATATATCTAATTTAGGAATTATTTTATTTATATGTATGAGTAAGGTTAAAATGAGTATAACAATTTTTTGTTAGAATGAAGAAATAAATAGGAATACGTTACGTATCACTAAATCCTTTTCCCCTCGCGTTTTGTAAAAATTAAATATATCACAAATGGTAAATCGAAAAATCATTAAAACTGCACCATAAACATCAGCGTGTTATTCTTTTCGATTAGAGATGTGACAACGATCTTTTTTTTTTAAATTTTTCGGTGGATTTTGAAAACAACTAACATATGTGTTACCAGCTAGTAACACATGTGTTACTAATTTTGTAAAACCAAAAAAAAGTAGACGAAAGTATACCTTGTGAGATGGAAAATCGAAGAAAAAAATGCTGATTTTTATGGTGTGATTTTTATAATTTTTTGACTAACTGTTTGTGAGATATATGATTTATTAAAACGTGGAGAAATTAGGTTCTATAACACGTGACACATTCTTATTTGTTTCTCAATTCTAACCAAAATTTCATTTCTCATTTGAACCTCACTCTTATATCTACATATACAAGTAGATAACCAGTGCAATGCAGTTGATAAGATCTTTTAAAATTGACTAAATAGTGTTGTGATCAACCGTTGCATAGTTCGTGAGAATTGTATGACAAAATATGATGAAATGGAATATAGAACTCTAAATAAATTTATAATCAAAGGTATATGAAAAATTAAAATGTATGTCCGAAAAATATAAACCAGTTTGTCCATTTTTAAGATGACTCGTTTGATCAGCAATATATCAGCATAAACATAAACAATATTGTAACATCCTCCTTACTGGTCTGGTAATTCTTTTATTTAAATTGGTTATTTAATTGTTTTTAGGAATGACTTGATATTAATTGTTTACTTGTGAAACTTAGGTAAATAAGTCTCATGACTTATTGTGAATAGTGAAATATTAGTTCTTTTAAATTATTAAAGATGACGGTAAAATAAAATAACTTTCTCGCAAATGGTTTTTAGGTTCCAGACAATAGATTAGGACGGGTATAAAATTATACCACTTTATATGTGGAGTCGGTAACCGACTTATTATTCTTAAGTTTCAAAGTCTTCTTCTTCATTTCATTTTGAAAACCCTCAAACTCAAGATCACCATAAAAAAAAAGTTAGAATCAAACTAGCTCTGTGATTTCGATTTCAAAGAGTAAGCTTTGTTATCACCTTAACCCTTTCATCTTCATCAAGAAGTAAGTGTGATTTTGAATTATACAAATGGGTTTTATGAGAATTTGATTGATTAAGTGAAATTAAAGTTTGCTATATTGTTATTTGGTGTTGTTAGGTGTTATATGTTGTTAGTTGAAGTAGTAGAAACCGTAGAATTCAGTTTTTTAGAGTTTTGGTGAGTTTTGATTCAAAAAACTCGTAACAGCAGCGAAGTTCGCAGTTCTCAGTTCGTCTTGCGAACTGAGTTTATGTTGCGAAGCGAGTTGAGATTCTGCGAAGCGAACCGAGTCACTGCGATGCGAGTTGAACTTGAGAAGTGAGTTGAATCGCTATGCGAATTGAGATTTTGCGAAGCGAATTAAAATGTTGCGAACCGAGTTGACTCTGCGAATTGAGATCACTGCGAACCGAGATTTTCAAACCTTTTGTTCTGCAAATTTTGAAAACGCGTAAAGTGTTTTCGGGGTCTTGGATAAGTGACAATTTCATTAACTCGGATTGGGTTGAAATTCGCATGGTCACTCGGAAACGGCCTAATGATCCCGGCTCTATTTAATGAGCCTAGGCAGTTTTTGGCCATTCGGGGTCATCTAGGGGCCGAAAATGACATTTTTTTCAGTTTTTAAACGTCATTTCGGGATTTTCTAATCTTATTTCTGATGGAACTGTTGTTTGCCTAGACTTCAGGGATTACCTAATTGAATAAATATGATAGAATGATGATTATAAAACAAGTTACTAACTTGTGTAATATGTGGTATTTCAGATGCTCCGAAGACTCGGTAATATAAGATTTCTGAGTGTGGAATCTGCAGAGGTATTGGTGAGTGGATTAATTTGAACTCACCTTTTGATTTAGCTGTAACTGTTTGGTTACAAGAAGTGAACGTATATGTGTTTGTTGAATTATTTAATCTGAGTTATTGATTATAAATCTACGTGCTATGTGGTCTTCGGGCATCAGTTGTTATTGAGGTCAACTGGGTAGTTGGGCTATTTGGTTATTGTGTGAATTACACAGGGTCTTGATTCATTCGTTGTGTGTAGAACCTTTGTTTGAGTATAATAACCGTTAGCTATTGGTCTATTCTGTATTGACCTTACAGATTGTTGGGTAAGTGTTCTTAAGAGCCACCGCGGCAGTAGGGTTTCTCAAGAGCCACCGATCCTCATTGTTGAATTGTTGTACTGTGTAATATGTGTTTACGATTATTTGATGTAAACAGGTGGTTAAGCTAAGTTGAATTGTGGGTGACGAATTCATTCACTTAGCTTTATGCTAATCCCTCATTTTACTTCCTTTAGGTTATATTTTGGGAAGTGGGTAGCAGAAAGATGATGCTCTAGAAGCAGGGAATGTTTGACAAACAGTGCTACTCTGATATATTTTGATAAACTCAGTTTAGAATTATATAACACCTCGGTTGTGCAATATATGTGTTATGGGTTTTAATAACTTTTAAAGGTGATATATTTATTATGTAAACAGTTTATGTACATTATCTTGAATGTAAAGTAGTAAAATATGTTTTAAAATTTACGCTTCCGAGATAAATAATATAAGATACAAGTTTAGAATGAGGGGTGTTATAAATATGATTGGTCATTTTCTTGTATAATCTATATTTTAATTGGGTATTGTTAAATTAATAAACTGGTTTGACCATTTTTAAGATGACTCATTTGATCAGCAATATATCAGAATAAACATAAACAATATGATTGGTCATTTTCTTGTATAATATATATTTTAATTGGGTATTGTTAACAACAGCCTTAAGTGCTGTCAATAATCAATTTGGACACGCATAAAATGATTGTACTTCAACAAAAATTCAGGTGAGATCAACTAAAATTCAGAGTCTTATTGACCGACAAATGATATTTATTATGGTAAGAGTACAAATGTCAATGCAGTCTTATTGATAGACCATAGGGTCGTCTTTATCATTTTCCATTTTAATTATAAGTTCATATTTAAAATTTGATCTTACCTATATGTACTTTCAAATTATATAAAAGTTATTAATTGTATAACCCAATTAAATATGGTTTAACATGTATATCATTTCCAACCATATAAATGCGGAGTATTTAATAAAGAGTATGTAGATTTGTCTTATTGCATCTTTAAATTTATATGACTTAAAATAAAATGTCAAAACCCTTTATGAGTAAGGGAAGTATATAAAAAAGGATTAATAAATATGTTTTTCTTTTGTATAAAAATATAAGTTATAATAGGTAAGATAATTTATCAAGAGTAGAGTTCAAATGAGTACATCAGTTTTGAGTGAAAATATGGGAATCAATCTCAACCACTCATCTTCGGCAAATACTCATTTTCTCACATTTTTGAAACTCAAATATCTCACAAACGGTAAGTCGAAAAATCATGAAAATTGCACCATAAGATTCAACAATTTCTCCTCTTCTATTTGCCGTCCCATAAGATTCAACAAATATCTCACAAACGGTAAGTTGAAAAATCATGAAAATTCGATTTGTTGTTAGTAAGATAATTGATGTTGGGGTTAAATGAATTTTGTACATGTAAAACATTCTCTTGTACACATAACACAATATCATTGGTTCTCTCATTCTCATACAAATTTTTATTCTCATTTGAACCCACCCAAATTTATCAATCATGGAAAAAGTGATACATTGACAATTGTCAACCTTATAGGAGAGTATTTTATCACTATTTTTATACAAATAGGTTATTGGTGACTTCTACTTCTACATTAGCAAATTTTGAAATACCAATTAGGATTTGATACTATTTAGTATGATCATAAACTCGTAAGCATAAGTCAACATGGGTACGAAACGCAAACGAATCAATAGAGTTATGGAATTTGATTGCTAAACTTGGCAAACGTGAAACAGAAAAAGGTTACACTCAAAAGAAGATTCGATAAAAAAAAACATCTTCTTGTACTTTTAAATGCTTAACCTAACTAATTAAATTTAAAAAATGGTATATTCCTCATATCCATTACTCCTTACTCCGTATATAAAAAGGATAGTTCCAACTTTCCAGTGGTTCAACACTTCAACAATCCATTATATAAATTACAATTACATAAAAAAATAAATTGTACCTGAGCAAAATCTCCAAACATCAAAAAAAAATATTTCAATATATTTTTATTCTTAATTTTTTGTAGTTATGCTATATTGGTTATATAAAAAATCAAATCGAACCACATCACAAATTAAGGGTGTTCAAGGACGGTTAACCGGGAGTTCGGTTAACTGAAGACCGGTTAACCGATTTTTAGGTTCATCATTTTCTTGAACCTAAATCGAAACCGAAAAGTTCGGTTAACCGGATTTTTCTGTTCGGTTATACGGTTTACCAAATTAACCGTTTTTATTTACTAATCATTTAAAATATAAATATTAACACAAAAATATACACTAATTAATGAATATTTGTTATAAGTTTTTTACGTTGATCATTATAACAACAAACATATAGCATCTTAATTATGTACAAAATATAAATGCATGAACGCCGAACCAACTTAGTCACAAAACTAAAAATTTTACTACTAAGAAAGCAAAAATATTAACATTCGAACTAATAATAATACAAAAATATAATAACCATATTCTAAATTAGAAGATATTTAGTAATATTATCTATATTTATATATATATGCACATATTTAAATAGTAATTTAAATTTTTTGGTTTTTCGGTTAACTGGTTGTGACAATATCGTTAACCTAAACCGAAACCGGAGAACCGAAAAAATACCGGTTCGGTTAACCGAAACCGAAAAATAAACAAAATTCGATTCGGTTAACCTAAAATTCGTCACGGTTCAACGATTTTCGATTCAGTTTTTCAGTTTCGGATTATTGTGAACACCCCTATCACAAATAGTCCAACTCCAGCCCCCTCCATGGCTTACTACTCTCTTTGTCGTTCAATAAGATTACACAAAATTTTTTTAACAAAACACATAATCACTACATTGTGTAAGAGTAAAAACGACATTTTTATTTTTTGCACATAGTTTTATAGATCAGCTTTGTTTAACAATAGATTATGGGTATGTTTGGATGACTGACTTTTATGGGCTTTTGGGGGCTTGAGCTTCTATCTTTTATAAGCTTCAACTATAAGTCTTGTTTGGTAATATAAAAAAAGTGGGATTTCTTGAAAAAATAAGCCCCCAGAAGCCCATAAACAAGAAGCTTTTTAAAGTGGCTTGTGAAAAGAAGCCCAGACCCTAGCTCTAGCCCCAAGCTCCTACTCCAGCCTCAGCTCCTACCACAAGCTCCAGTCTGTTGTTACCAAACACAAATTAATTTATTACATTTGAAAGTGAGAAATTATTTATGATAAATTAAAATGAAAATGTGACACTTATATGGGACAGAGTGCATACTCCCATTGTTTTATTGAACTTTTTCATTTTTATATGAGAATTGATCGATTTGCCTATATTTTCGAAAAAATATAATGATTTTCCCTTTAAAAAAAGAGAAAATTACCGTGCTAGACCGGTCAATGCACCATTTTTATTAATTAAACTAAGTCATATATTTTTTTCGATTCTAAACCATGAAATCGTCGAATGCAAAAATCCCTTCGGCGATTCGGTGATTTTATGTGACCCAACTATATCGCGACATGTGGTACTAACTTATCGCCGATAAACCAATAAACCGCAGGTCCCACCTGTAACACCCATTTCTTGGGTCTAGTAGTATTTTAATATATCTGACTTTGAATTATTATTTAATGTGTCAGAAAATAGGTTCGTTGTGCTATTTGAAAATAAATGGGGAAAAGAGTCGAATAATTTATTGTGACTAATAAATTATTAACTGTTTTAATTTAAGTCAGTTGACGGTAAAATAAAATATTATTTCCCCGTAAATGGTTTTTAAGTTCCAGACAATGATAAGTACGGGGAAGAAAATTTAAACACTTATAGGATATATCTTATATGTGAAGTCGGTTTGTGTTTCAAACATATCTATACCTACATACACACCGTACGTACATACATACTTCCATGAAACCCTAAAGAATTTTCAAACTCATGAAGAAACATCAAATTAAAGCTTCTAAGTTTGAATTCAAGCTTCAAGAACATGGATTATCATCCGTTGATCCTCCTAATCATGTTGTAAGTGTTCATTTCTTAAATTCTATAAACCTAGAAATTTGGGGTTTTGTGTGTTTGATGAAATTAGTTTGATTAATATGAAATTGAAGGTTGTAGTAATTATATTATTGTTAGTTGATAGTTAATTCATGATTAAAAGTGAAGCCCTAAGTTAAAAATGAAGAATTTGATATGAACATATGAAGAAAGTGATGGGTTTAGTTGAATATTCATGAATTAAATCTTGTAATCATTTTATAATGGTTAATTGATAATATAACTATAATTATAAGCTAAGCCTCAACCTAGAAATGATGAAGTTGATATATGATCATTAATAAAGTTTATGGGTTTAGTTGATTTTGGAAGAATCAATGTTTTTAAGTTTATGTTATTAGTGAATAATTGATAATAGTTGATTAGTGATGATAATTAATCATGATTAAGTGACATTTAAATAATTGGATAATTGAGTTAAATATCATGTTGTTCATCTTGTAGTATTATGTTGTAGCTACTAAAGATGATTGTGATTAGTGACTATGAAGCTTATAGTTACTAAATGTGTTGACATATTGATAATTGTGGTGATTGTGTTAATTCATATGAAATTGAGTAAATTGGAATTGTTGGTGTAAATCTATTGGAGTAATGTTATATAGAATTTGAGACAAGTGACTAACTTGTGTTATTCTAATGTATTCTCAGATGTGGAGAAGACTCAGTGACATTAGACTACTGAGTGGATAACTGAGGTAGTCGGTGAGTGGATCTTTAATCCTCAGTGTGATTTAGTTGTAACAGGTTTGGTTACAACGGGTAAACGTATTATTACTACTTTTGTTTGCCATGATGATTTTGGTTTAATAGTAATAATATTGTTGATAGACTGTTTAGTCTGATATGTTGACCTGATTGAATATGTGGATATGTGATCACGTGATATATTTGGCCTTCAGGCATCAGTTGTTAATGAGGTCAGCGGGTTGAACTGGTTGGTTGAGCTAGTTGGTTATTGTATGAATTACGCAGGGTTTTGCTTCATTCGTTGTGTGTAGAACCTGTGTTTGAGGATAATAACCATTAGCTATCGGTCTCGTCCGTTATGGCCATACGGATATGGTTGGGTAAGTGTTCTATGAGAGTCACCGCGGCAGTAGGGTTTCTCAAGAGCCACCGATCCTCATTATTAAGTTGTAATGTTGTTGAACTGTTGCATTGTTGAAAAGTTGTATTGTGTATTTGTGTAATTAGTGTTAATTGTTGTACACAAAGTTGTTATGCTAAGTTGGACCGTTGGTTAATTATTCATTCACTTAGCGTTATGCTAATCCCCCACATTAACTCTTCTTGCAGGTTATGGATATAATAAGGGTGGGCAAGAAGTCGGATGAGAAGGAATGTTTGACAACGAGGCGTGACTCTGATATTGATTTGTATAAATCATTGTTATATCTTGTTTTCATATAACACCCATACTGATAAATTATGATTTCAAAAGGTTGAATCTTATATGTTGACTAGATTATGTAAATTATTATTTTCTATTTGGACTTACGCTTCCGAAATATTATATTTAAATGATTGTAAAATGAGGGGTGTTATACCACCCTTCCTCGCCAACCCGCCAAGTTAGTGCCACGTGCCGCGATATAATTGGGTCACATAAAAAATCGCCGAATCGCCGAAGAGATTTATGCATTCGGCGATTTCATGGTTTAGAATCGAAAAAAATCTCTTGCATGGTTTATTTAATAAAATGGGGGAGTTGACTGGTCTTTTGAGGTAATTTTCTCTTTAAAAAAATGACGATTTGCCCTACCCAAAAGCAAATCACAAAATTGCTATTTGACTACGAGAATTTGCTTTTACGGCCCGTGTAGGGACCCAAGAAGTTGAGTCTTGTCGCACCTCAAAATTCGGGTTGCGGAAGCGAATCGAGTCGGGGCGCGACTAATCAAATATCAAAACACACAAGATATATAATGAACGACCACTATATGCGTCGTTTTACAATTGTATTGTTTTAAGCAAAGTTTACATCAAAATATAGTTTACATTAGCTCAATTTCTAAATGGAGTGATTTACATGCATAATTAATTTATACAAAATATAATAATGCAGCTAAATCTCTGAATGTTTTGCATGATGACTCAAGCTAATGATATCCTGAAGGCAGTCCAACCTACTGCTGAGTACATGTGATACATGCTAAAATGGGTCAACGAAGCGCTGGTGAGCTCACAAGTTTGTACGTCAAAACATATCGTATGAACCGCAAGATTTAATTGAATTTAAAGTGCAATTAAGCAAATTAAAAGTTATACAATCATGAGCACATAGTCTGAGCTTAACTCGAGGTGTCAGGTCCACATTTAAGGTATCCTGATCGAGGTGCCTCCCACGAGTGCCTAATCTACACTCGTCTGAACAAATATTAATACATCCGTTTAACCAGTTAGTGCGTGCTAACCCGGATGAGGATGGTCAATCCTATATGGTACCATATACTAATATTCACGCTACGACGTATTACCAAACTATGTTGATGAGGGCTTTGAAAAGATTAGTGAGATAACTCATGTAGTATTTATTTGATTTCGTACTTGCGTTCATATAGTAAAATAAAACGAGCAATGATATCACACCCCTGAGTAAAACGGTAAAATAGGGGCTATGAGACTCACCTGAGTCTTGAGAGTTTAACTAAATAAATTTTAGTTGATTAACTAAATAAACTTTAGTTATAAACGTGAGTAGGTATCTATAAAGATTACCTTTGTAGTTGTTCATCCAACTTGAATGTCCAAATTACTACGATTTGGTTGATTAACTTGTCCAAGTTTACTACGACTTGGTTGATTTGATTATGTTTTGAAAACGTGTACGACCCGTTGGTGATTGTTTGTAATAATAATCTTCAACATTATTATTTTGATTTTGAAGTGTTATACTTAAAAAGTATTTACAAACTTTAGGTGACGGGGGTCGGGGGGCAGCGCCCCTGGTTAGCGGGGTTCCAGGTGTGGCAACCCCTGGCGGGGTCCAAGGGGCAGAGCCGCTGGCTGGGGTCGAGCTGCCAGGTCAGCTTGGAAAATTTTTATTTCTACTATATTTCCTTAATGAAAAACGCATCTAAAATTTGAATTTGGGTATCATTAAGTGATGTATTTTCAAGTCTTGACACTTAGTAAAAACAATGAGTTGCAAACATTCTGTTTTTAACGTTACTTATAGTGACACTTAGGGGTTTATGCGACACTTAGGAAGTGCCGCATAAAATGAGAAATTCTGTGGTGTTAGTGTCATTTGGGGAAGTGACGCATAAGGGGCGACACTTAAGCAAATGTCGGGTATAAGTGTCGGTTCAAATGTCGGGTATTGAATTTGCGACACTTAGGCAAGTGTCGGGGAAAAGGGGTTTTATGAGGCACTTAGACAAGTGATGCAAGATTAGGGTTTTAAGCGACACTTAATGCGTCACTTAGGGAAGTGACGCACCACTGGATCTGGCCGTGCAACACTCCCGACTAATCGGGATTTTTGAGTCCAAAAACGCATTTTCCGATTTTCGTTTGGTCCGAAACTTTTACCCAACCCATATTTGGACATTTCAAGTTTATACAAACCACAAACAAGTAAAATAAATGAAATCGGAGTGTTTTCGAGATTTGTGGGAAACTTACGAGTTAACGTCGGGAGAAACCAAAAAAGTAGAAATGTAGATCGTGATGCGGTGAACGTTTTTCTCCAAAGGTGCTTGGTGATTCGAGGTCGTTTGACGGTCGTTTGAGGAAGAAAGAG
Source organism: Pseudognaphalium luteoalbum (assembly GCA_963422505.1). Lineage (NCBI taxonomy): Eukaryota > Viridiplantae > Streptophyta > Magnoliopsida > Asterales > Asteraceae > Pseudognaphalium > Pseudognaphalium luteoalbum. Next base: position 104,207,525 of record OY730197.1, read on the forward strand.
GGTGGGGTGGGGGGAGGTGGGGTGTTGGTGAAAGCCCCACCCTTCATCCCTTGCAAACGCGCTCTGTGGGGTGTTCGTTTCTCCACTCGTTTAAACGTTTAAATAATATTTTATACGTTTAAATATACGATTTAAAATACGAATGTTTATTCAATATTTTTGTTGAAGTATTTTACCAAATACTTGTAGTTGAGTTGTAAAATATATTTTAAATTGTTTCGTTTGTTTGCGCGTTTAATATTTTAATCGCGTAGACGTTTATTTGTACGATACGAAATATTATCAAAATAATATTTGGGATATAATGGTTGTATTAAATAATATTATATTATTTAATAAAATTGTTAACCAACGTTCGTATTAATTGATCCGAATTCCATTCGATTTAAAATGAGTACGATTTAATCAAATCGCATAACTATATATATTCATCAATATATATTTCGATACATTAATTAGCCTAACACAGAACTAATTACATGTATTAACAGTTGATTAGGCACTAATCACTAGTCCTAATTTGGCGGGTGTCACAAGTTTGTGAACGAGAACGATGAATGGGTCGTAAAGACAAATAACAAATTTACGATTTGCCATTTGCGTTTTGCTTTTGCGACTCGTCTACATGATTTGCTTGTGTCTGAGAACAAGACCTTGTGAACGAGTCGCAAATCGCATCTTTTTCACAATTTGCGATTTGGCTCCTCCTTAAAAAAACTTTATCAACTTTTTCATATTTTCTTATTTTTGGATAAGATTTTCCGCGATTCTCAGGATTTTGAACATTCTTATACATGATGTGACCGTAAGATAACTGAAAAAATGAATAAGCAATAACTGAAAAAATATACGCAGAAGTTGATTTTTGTTTAGCGTTATGTCTCATCACGCTGGACATTTTTAGGGCGCAAAAAGAATATATACACAAGGTTTGTTGACGTTTATTGACTACGCAAAATGAATATACACGCAAAAAGAACATGTGATTTGCGACTCGTTCACAAGGTCTCATTTTCGAACACAAGCAAATCAGGTAGACAAGTAACAAAAGCAAAATGCAAATAGGAAATCGCAAATTTGCGATTTGCCTTTGCGACCTGTTCATCGTTCTCGTTCACTGACTCAACCTCTCTATTCGTTGCACGGATCGCAAAAGCAAATTCTCGTAGGCAATAGCAAATTTGTGATTTGCTTTTGGGTAGGGCAAATCGTCAATTTTTGTTTTTAAAGGGCAATCATTATATTTGTTCGAAATGGGGTAAATCGATTAATTTTCCTTTCTATTATTTTATATTGTAAGAAGCCCATAACTATGTAGAATAGCCCAACTTCTAAAACAACTGAAATTGTCACAGGTAGAAATGTACATCGAAACCGGTTTTGGGAACCCGACCCGATTTAAACCCGAAACTGAACCGGTCAAAACCGGTTTGGGTTTGACCCACCCATAGGTTTGGAACCGGTTTGGGATTAGAGCCGTTGGAACCGGTTTGTAACCGGTTTTTCGCGACCCGGTTTCTAAAACCGGTTTTAAAAGCGGTTAATACCGGTTTTTATTTTTTGAACGTTATAAAACGGCTAAGATGGGAATATAGCCATTTTTTTGCCATTTTTATTACCATTTTTCCATCCTTATTCAACTATATATAGAAGCTTTGATTTAGTTTCAATCACAACAATCTTATTCTCATTCTTATATACAAAAACTCAAAAACTCATACAAAATTCTCATTTCTCAAATGGCAACTCAATCCTCTTCTATTTCCCATGGTGTTGGTTCTTCAAATGCGCTAACGATTGTAAAACAATTGCGCAACAAAAGAAATCCGGAGGTGTGGGGTGCTTACGACAAAGTGTTGATGTCGGATGGTACGACTAAGGCACATTGCAAACGTTGTCGGATATTCTTCAAACCCGACTCCAACACAACGTTGAAAAATCATACCGAGAAGCATTGTGATGGACTCAAAGGTAATCCGAAAGCAAGTGGTCAAGCTTCGATGACACGGGATGGAACGATTTTTACATATGATGCGGAACGATGTCGAGAAACTTTTGCGGGTTTTGTAATTCAAGAAGCTTTGTCGTTCAACCACTTCGATAACCCTCGGTTTACTAGGGTGGTTCAAAATACACTTCAACCGCGATATAATAATGTAAGTCGTACTACTCTTAAACGCGATGTCCTTAAATTGTGGAAAGAAGCTAAAAAACAACTAAAAATCGGTTTTGAAAATTTAAATACAAGTGTATCATTAACAACCGACGTTTGGTCGTCTCCTCATGGTTTGTCCGGTTCGTACCTTTGTGTTACCGCACATTGGGTTGATCCCACAATTTGGCAAATGATGAAACGTACCATTGCTTTTGAAGACTTTGAGTATCCTCACACGGGTCAAAACTTATTTTACATGTTACGAAATGTAATTAAAACGTTTAAATTGGAAGAAAATGTTTTTTCAATCTCTTTTGACAACGCGAGTAATAATACACTCGCCGTTTCTAAGTTAATACTAAAATACGCACCACCTTTGAAGGGCATTTTTTATCATAGTCGATGTGTTGCACACATCATTAACTTGGTTGTGCAAGCCGGACTAGCGGTTGAAAAAATAGACGACATAAAAACGGCCTATAAAACTATGTTGCAAGACATATTTCAAAGGGGTAAAGCTAGATACAAATCTTAGATGAAATTGTGTAAGGAAACGAATTCTATTTTTTTAACCCCTAATTGGGACATGCCTGTTTGATGGAATTCGACCTACCATATGTTTGTATGTGGCTTACGCCAACGCGATTCTTTACAAGTTTTTCATGATCATGTTGTTCAAAAAGGTCTTGCAACACCATTTCCAATCGCATATTAGGAAGATATTAAAAAGATAACCGATTTGCTCAAACTTTTCAAAACCGCGACTACTTTATTATCGGGTGTTTATTATCCAACTAGTCATTTGGTACTTAATCAAATTTGGTTAATGACTACAAAATTAAATGACTACCTATATGAAGGTCCAATATTTGAAGAAATGGTGGCTCCCATGAAAGAAAAACTAAAAAAATATTTCAAAGAAATGCCTCCGGTAATTACTTGTTCCGCCACAATGAACCCATGTTTGAACCTTTCTGGGGTGGAAACGCTTATCGATAACATTTGTCACAATTTGGATTTGAATGAGGAGGACCTAATGTTTTCACAAAATGCAAAAACATCTTTTAATAAATGTTTACAAGATTTATTTGGTGTATATTTTCAAAAATATAGATTAACATCAAATGTTTCTGCTAGTTCGGTTAACTCAATGTTTACTTCATCTACTTCCAACAATGCGATGCTAAACTTATATAATAGTTTAAGACAAGAAAATAATAAACGGGTACGGGGTGAAGGTAACCAAAACACCACTAGCGAATATGGGAGATATACCGGATTGGATTTTTTGTCCACTATTCTACCCAATGACTTCGAACAATTTGATATTTTGGCTTGGTGGAAAGAGAGGGAATCTCAATTTCCCGTTCTAACCATCATGGCCCGAGATTTACTAACCGTCCAAGCTTCTACGGTAGCTTCGGAATCCGCATTTTCTCCTAGTGGCAGGGTATTATCTATACGAAGAACAAGACTCACACCGGCCTCCTTAGAGATGTGCATTTGCTTGAAGGATCACTTGGATGCCGCGGAACGTATACAAAATGTTTCAAGTCTTGAAGGTGAAATGGAATACGAAGAAGATATACACAATGTCGAGGTGGAAGAAAGTGTGACAATATCACTTTCCGATGAAGAAATTGCTCTTGATCAAGCTTCGCGCGAGGCTACATCCGAAGAAGATTCCGACTTTTGAAAACTTTGAAGATGTTTGAAGACTTGAAGATGTTTGAAGATTTCGACTTTTGAAGACTTTGATTATGAAAATTACAAAGATTATGAAGACTTTTTTCTATTCGATAATATTTTCAAGAAGACTTAGAAGACTTTTGTTTAAGTTATTGTTCAATTATGCTTGTATTACTAGTGTTCTACGAATTCAATAAAAAAAATTTGCTTCAAATATTGTTTTTCCTTAAAAAGCCTAACGCTCGAACCACTTTGATTTGGGAGTTGATAAATGCAAGGAAGTTTTTACTAAATTCACGGAAAAATACAACTCTTTATGCTTACAGTACCACTTTTTATGCACATGTTTCCTTGCATTTAGTAAAAACTTCCTTGAATGTATCAGCTCACTTTGAATTTTATAGACTTTTTTCGATTCAATAATTTATTTAAGAAAACTTAGAAGACTTTTGGCTAGGTTATTGATCAATTGTGTTTCCATTACTAATGTTCTACCAACTCAATGAATTTTTTTTGACTCAAACGTTGTTTTTCCTTAAAACGCTTAACGCTTCAACGAAAATTGAATTATATAGAGTTTTTCGATTAAATACTTTTTTTAAAGAACATTTAGAAGCATTTTGGTTTAGTTATTGATCAATTGTGTTTCCATTATTAACGTTTTACGAATTGAATGAAAAAAAATTGGCCAAAACATTCATTTTCCTTAAAACGCTTAACGATCAAACGAAAACACGTTTTTTGGTTTAAAACCGGGTTTGAACCCGAACCGGTTTGGACCCTACCCAAACCGGGTCGGGTCGGGTTGGGTTTCTGGGGTGTCCAAATCGGGTTGAACCCGAACCGGTTTTGGATAACCTGGTTTTGATCAAGTTTGACCAAAACCGGTTTCGGGTCGGGTTTTTATGAAACCGGTTTTTGTGCACCACTAGTCACAGGGCTTACAAGAGCAACCCATAGGCCCATCTTGTTTTCTATCTATCCAGGATATTTTTACCTTGATAGGCTCTTGTTTGTTTAATGTTCCTGTCCACATTAATTAAACTAAATTCAAGTGGAAGTCCATCTCATCTTAACCACCTGAATCTCTGCCCACACATGGTCCGAACCATGCCAAATCAGGCTGGCTTTACACCATCACCACCCAAAAAAACAAAACAGTACTTGGTGGTCTACAATGACTAACCCAATGCAAGCGTCACTTCCATCCAAGTACAACATTTCATCATTACACTATATGTTATATACTCTCATAATTAATATGCTCTATACAAATATTATCCATAATAAATTGCATCATCATTTTATCAATGTGGGTCATCTAAAACTCTTTTTCTTCTATGCTTTGATTTCTTAATCAAAATAGTCAATTATACATTTGAAACATAATGCTTATCTAACTTGTAGGACACATCTGTGTAGTCGATTGCATATAGTTTCTGCTGTCAGGAGCAATTTCTGAAATTGCTTTTACATTTCTGAAGTTGCTCCTAACATAACATACGATTAAATGGGAAAGCAATTTTAGCCTAACTTAACATACTGTTAAATGTTGTTTCTGGCATCTAACATTTAGTTTTAATAAGTCATCCCAAAAGAATCTACTTTTACCAAATGTACATCATGCATTAAGACTTGAACCTTCCCAAACCCAAATTGAAACTCTAATGATGAGGGGCGGAGTTAGAATGGGAGCAGCGGAGGCAACTGTCCTAACAAGAATTTTAAAATTACATATATATATTTTTTTAAGTATTAATGATAATTTTAAAATTTTGACACCTCAAAACTATAAAAATAAAAAAATAAATTATTTTCCCCCTCCCTCTAGATTTTCTAGTTCCGCCCAACGATAACCATATAATAGTGTTACCAACGCTAAAAAAGAATGGTTCATATGGGTCCACCCTTTTGTCACCTCAAGAAGAATAGCAAAAGGTAGCAGAACATATGAAAGCAAATTGGGTGGCAGTCGTGGACTCGTTCACAACCCTATGCAAAGAACATGGATACGATTGATCAACAACATTTTTGTGAGACGTTGGTTTAATTTTGTGTGTGGTTCTCTTTACCCTTATCCCCTAACACCTAGAATTTTCAAACAAAATAAACCCCACTTTATTTCATTTCAATGCATTGCCCTCTTCCTTCAAGTACTCCTTTTATTTACTCTTTTAAAACCCAACCAAATATCAGCATTAACGTCACCGTAAACATGGAAAATGGCGGTCTACCCGATCACCAAAACTGGCCACAACCCGGGTTGCTATATAGTGAAGCGATGAGGGAGCTTCATGCAACGATTGAAAATGATTGGGATTCGGTTAAGCAGTCGGCTTGTCAGACTGCAGCTGGGAGGGCGTTGTGGAAACATGTTGTACATGATCCGTTAGCTGAGTTGTTTGCAGGTGAATCGTATTTGAAAAGTCTTTATGAGAAGATCAAGAAAGATAGGTTGAACAATGCGAGAGAAGTTTCTGGGGTGATTCTTGCGGTTAGGACTTTATGGTTTGAATCAAAGCTTGAGGCTGCGGTTAAGTCGTTCGGTGGTGGAGCTCAAGTGGTTCTTCTTGGTGCAGGTTGGTGATCAGTTTTCCTGCAGCATGAATTGCATTATCTAGCTCATTACTAGAAAAAAAGAAAAAAAAGGGTTAATTACATCATAATGTATCCAAACTTACCATTTTTGCTATTGTGAGTATCAAATAAATAAAAAAGTTCTGTTCTATGTATTGAACTTCCAAAACTTGCTATTGTATGTATGTATGTAACCAACCGGTGATCTATTACTGGTGATCAGTTTTTTGGATGACTTGGCAGCCATACATGATACCATGTCATCATTTTTACATGTAGGAGTAAACATACATGTATAATAGCAAGTTTTGTAAGTGTAACACATACAATAGAATTGTTTTAGTTCGATATAAAAAGGGTGTTGATATTTACAGGATGAAATTGATAGATATACCATGATTTATACTATCAATTCATATGGTGTATGCATCAAATTTGATGCTTGATGGTTGTAAATATCATCAACGGTTACAAAATGGTAAAGTTAGTAGGTAGGTATGTTCTGGTGAAATTAACCCAAAAAACTAAATATACCAATGAGTACGATATTCGTTGGTAAATAAGAGTGTTGTTTCTTTGTGCTTAAAGAATTTGTTTACTTGCAGGAATGGATACAAGGGCATACAGGTTGGAGTGCTTGAAGGAAAGTGATGTTTATGAGATAGATTTTCCAGAGGTGATGCAAATGAAAGACACGTTGCTTCAAGCAGCGATCGACTCGATAAACGAACCTAGTCAACTGATGTTGACAGCAAAATCACTTAGAAGAATTGCAGCAGATATCAGAGATGATGATTGGTTCAAGAAGCTTCAAGGATCAGGATTCACACGTGAGAAAAACACCGTATGGATTCTTGAAGGAATTATATACTATCTACCTCATTCACAAGCCATGGGAGTACTGAAGACAATAGCCGATAACTGCAACATCACAGAGACGGTTTTGTTGGCCGATTTCATGAATAAACAGTCAACCACACTCTCGAAATCCAACTTCCAATTCTACAGTGATTGGCCTGATCATCTGCTTCCTTCACTTGGGTTTTCAGATGTGAAACTTTCACAAATTGGAGACCCTGATGCTGATTATGGTCTGTTGCATGATCCACTCAATCTGTTTAACAAGCTACGTGGTTTGCCACGGTCCATTCAAACCAACCCGGATGATGGAACGCCATGCTGTCGGTTGTATTTGGTGCAGGCTTATGGTTCACCCAACCACACTATGTCGAGAACTGGTTCTTCATGAGCAGAGATATTTTTTTAATACAGTCGATTATATGTAGGTTTGTTGGCATTAATATGATTCTTTAAAGAAGCAATAAGATGATAGTAATATAGCATTATCACAAGCAATACACAAGTGATGAGATCAACGTTGGTATTACCTTCAAAACATGAAACATCAAATATAAGCAAGGTAATATAACAAACTCCTGCTCATAGAGAACACTGAATAATAATCAATATAACTACATAACTACGAAAATTTCATATTATAAACAGTAGAATAAATCAAATTTCAAGACAATCTTTGATACCCTGTTCAAAATTGTTAAGGGAAGATATAGTATCCATTAGAGCATCAGCCACCTTCTGTCTGTAGTAAATAGAAGGAAAAAATGTATTATTTAATTATACATGTGCTTTCAGAAAGTATATCACAAATTCGATTAACCAAAAGGGTCAAGGGCAAGGGCGGAGCTAGAAGGGTGGCAGTCGCCCCCCCTATAAATAAAAAATTATCGAAAAAATAAATTTGTTTAAGGTAATTAGTGACACTTTAGCATTTGACCACCCTAATGTGATAGAAAGAAGAAAAAAAAATTGCCCCTTTCTAAAAGTTCCTAGCTCCGCCCCTGGTAAAGGGTTGGGTTCATGTTTGTGAAAAGTACCTGTCAGACACAAGCTGAGGGGTAGTTCCACTTGCCACATTATTAAGTGAACTAAAAGACCTGCATATAATTAGAGAAAGTAAGTAACAATCTTGTAGCTTGTACCCAAAAGTAAGATTTATGAACTGAAAGATTTCTTTTCGCAGCAGCACTAGCTCATTTAACTACTTACGAAAAATAAAGAATGTGAAGTACCTTTCTAGATCACCGAGCTTAGCCTCGGCGTCCAACTTTGTTGGATCCTTGTCATCAAGCAATGAAGCTGCATTTTTTAAAACCAACTTGAATGTGCAAACCTGCAAGTTGAAATAATCGTGCAATTTATTCTCCTTCTGCGTTTTCTGTTTTTCTTTGTATTTCCTAATATTTTCTTGTAAAACTGTATAGACTGGCTAATGTAAAACAGTGCATTGTGTTGACAACATCAATTTACGCATATGCAACTAAGGATCTTGGTGCCTTCTTAACCGTTCACTTGAAGATATAACAACTTAACAAGCACTAAGCAAACAGAGAGACATTGAAGATAATAAAGTCACTTGTTTTCATCCACCGGCATCCTTCCTTCAAACGAACCTTAATATCCAATAAACCATTACATTTTTCTTGAAAAAGTATACTCCGTATCATTATAGTCTAATACCCCTAATCAACAACTTAATTCCTTTACAAACTCAAAACAGGATTAGAACCACAGAAAACTCAAATGACTCAATCGTATTCTAAAAAACCCGACGAAATTAGGGAAAGAGACAGAAACCTCAACACCAGTATTAGACTGAAAAGTAACAATTGAATTCCTCTCCTTAGGAATACAATCCCTTGAAGCCGATAAAAGCAGCCTTTGAACCTCCTCCAAATCCTTTTCCGGTGACGTTCCGCCACCAGCTGCGAATCACATTAACCAATCTAATCACAAATTCAACTCCAATGCTTAACGGTTAATCTCACATATATGCAGAGGCGGATTTGAGGGGTGTGCAGGTTGAGCTATTGCACAGGGCCCTTAATTTTCATGGGGCCCAAATTTTCAAGTTTTATGCTATAGGTGGTTTATTTTTGTAATTATCAATCTCATTAAACAAAGTCTTATGATGCTAAATACAATAATTATTGAATGTAGATAAAAAATCAAGTTTTTTGTATTTGTTTCAATGGAGGATGTGTGGTTACAAGTCTAATTTGAGGAAGAAGACCTTTTATTCAAATTCTCCACTAATTTTTAAAGGGCCTATAATTTATTTATAACACAGGGCACCCAAACTTAACGAGACGCCCCTCCATATATGTAACATACCTAAGTTATTTTGTTGTTGTCTAAAAGACTAAAAATGATAATGTATAGTATCCGATAACATCTTCAGTTAATAGGCGTAATTAAATGAAATTAGTTGTAAGATTACTGATTAAGAGATACGCAGCCTGTAGACTGTTGCGAGAAGCATCAATTGGAGCTAATAAATACTTAGCTGCTTTCTTCTTTTGATCTCTTAGCCAATCCTTTGGTCCTGCTGAGATAATAACACAAAATGATTATATAAACTTAATAGAATGAATAACAGAAAAAAATCATCAGAAGCGAGCGTACAAATGCCGAATGAGAGGACGGGAGGTTGATAGAGAAACGGGATGATTGATGTAAGGATTACGCCGGCGAATGCTGCTCTACGGGTGGTCGGAATGAGGTCTGAAAGTGGTGGTGATTTTGGGGGATTTGGCGGGAATACGGTGGTGGCGGTGGTGGTGGAGGGGATAAGGGTAGAAATCGACGGTGGTGACATTTTTGAGGGTGGATTTACAAAAAAAAATAAATATATATATATATATATATATATATATTATTTTCGAATTATATTTTTTATTTCTGGAAAAAATTAGATTTTATGCAGATATAAACCCTACACTATACGTTATTTACATATTACCCCTTTGTGATTACATATGTGAAGAAGATGTTGTAGTGTTTAATTTTATCAAATTAGAAGTGTTTGAATTAACTTATTCTACTGTTTATTTGAACTTATTTCAATACGTGTTTGTGTTTTTTTAACTCGTGGACTTACAGGTAGTAAATGGATTATCGGAATTATCGCAAGTGGAATTACTATGATGAGTTACAACTTACAACATGTTTATCATTCACTATCTTTTATTCATTCATTAATTCTTTTATAGTGACGTAAACCTAATAATGAGCACACAACCATCATCCACGTCAAAACCACTAAATTAGCACACAACATCACCGACTTATTGACATTACCTTGAATACAAAAGCTCAATGCAGAGCGTGTGTATGTTGCTAGTTACATATAAAACATCTCGTTCGCGGAATATTTTCTTATGGAATTGGAATTTCATGGAATGTGAATTCTCTTGAACGGAAGAATTTGATGACTTATAACTCAATTTATTTGTGAATCATGCATGTTTGTGAAATGAATTGAGATTTCAATTATATCAAATTCCATTGAATTTCATGAAACAAACCCAACCTTAAAATCTTAAAAACCTCTCAACAAATAAAATTACTAATTGACCCTAATTAATATACTCTACAAAATTACTAATTACTGACATACTATGTTGACTCTATGGTCTTGAAAGTTCGTCTGTTGTAGTTCAGGGTTTGCCTACTAAATCATTAAAATGGCTAATGTATTATACGGAGTAGTAAATAGTAAACTTAGTTAGGGTAAAAAATATTATTTTAAAAAATGTTGATCATATCAAGTGTTCTCAACGAGCTATATAGATATTTAATAGGATGACTATATGCCTATAATTGATAAATATAAATGTTGAAAAATATAAAAAAATATATACTTATGATTAGTTAAATTAAAAAAAACAGTAGTATTTACCTTAGCCAAGATGTTTAATCATAACCAACTTATAATTATCAATAGAGTTGGTACATTTACTCTCAACAATGGATCGGTTTCTTTCAAGGTTTACCCATCCCAATGGTTGCGTCAGTTTGGCAAACTAATGTGTCACTAAAACTGAAGTCATTGGCATCATCACTTTTCTTTGTGTCGCCTTTTTTGAGCTTTACTGACGTTCAAGTGAAGGAAAATGTGAGTCCCATGCAATTAATAAAATTGATTTTTGTTTGTTTAGTGTATAAAAGTAACTGTATATTGGTAACTATTGAGTCCGAAAAAACCAAGTGACGTGCCACTGTTGATAGTGTTGAATCAGTTTTGATAAGTGTTGATATGTTAAGGAATGTGAATTCGTTTGTTTGATGGAATCCGAAAGATTCCCATTCTTTTCATGTATGGGAAACAAACACAATGCATTAAAATCTAACTTTCATTCTACCAACCAAACACACTATGGAATGAAATTCAGATTCCAATTCCATCACAGTCCTTTGAATTATTTGAACCAAACATGCCAAAATAAATGTAAAATATTGATCTTAGATTAGGGAGGCATTGTTTTCTATCAATGTGTTATGTAGAGTTACGATTATTTTCAATTTTGATTGGTATCTTATTAACCTCATAAAAGCATCCACACTAACATAATCAATCACTTGGGTTATTGATTGTCACCTCAATGCCACATCATTCACATATATAACATCTTTTCAAACACTCAACTTCTTCCAATAGTACACACCAACTTATAAATACCACTTATTATTACTTAACCCCATATAGCGATACATTATATAATCTGCTTATATTTTTAAATAGTTATATGTTGTGAATGTTTTATTATTAAGAAGTTAAAAAGTTTGTTAGTAATATATTATATCATATCTAATAAGTTAAATAATATAGAACATTGTTGTGATATAAAAACATGAGATTACATATACAAAAATGTCAGATTGCTAAACTTGTATATGTATACGAATTTTAATAAGTTGTACTAATGTTAATACAATTATCATCTGTAGTCTTTTATACTACATACTCCAACATATTGTAATGTTAAGAAAAAAATGATTTTTAAAGAAACAAAAGCTTTTTAAATGATGGCTATTAGTATTTACTCGGGGCAATGCAAATACCTAGGTAATTTGAAAACCTGTCCACACAAGACACCCTCAATGGTTATCCCATTCATAATCTGAGCGGGTCAACTTGACCCAATTCAAATTGCCACCCCTAAGCTCTCTTTTACCTTGCAAATACCCACTACTGTGGATGCTCTTATGTATCGCTTGAATCTTTTATCATTTTATTTGCATTTTTTTGGCAAAATAATAATCTACATCTACATCTACATCCCTATCCCTATTATTATATTTATAACAAAACTAAAATTATGTAGACATGTCAACTTTAACCCCCTTTAATTAAATCTTAACCTTTTAATGGATTAACCTAATTGCTTCTAAACCATTGATCTTAAATCCTACCCATGTCCATGTAGTAAGACCTCTCCCAATGGTGACTGAAACTGACTGAAACTGACGCATCACGTCAACGCCACGTCAGCTTTTTCACCCAACTGACAGAAACTGACAGGCCCCTCCCAACAGTCATCCGTCAGTTTTTTGTCACTTTCATATTTCAGGGCCCCACAACTAAATAACCAAATTAAATAATACACAATTATCAAAATAAAACACATTTTATTAAAATTAAAAACATTACAAACCTAAAAAATAAAAACATTACAATCCTAAAAAATAAAAATATCAAATTCCTAAAAAGAAAAAAACATTACACTAAAAATAAAAGTACATTTATTTAAATTTAAACTAGCCTAATCCGAGCTCGATTCTTCGTCTTGGTCCGCGGCCTCATTCTCGTCTTCATCTTCATCTTCATTTGTCGTTTTGTAGACATTTCCAAATTCTTCAACGACTTCTTTGCGTACCAACTTGATAATTTTTAATTCCTTTTTGGACGCCCGTTTCGGAAGACTTTTGCAAAGAAAACTCAAAGCCTTAAACGCCGCTTTTTTTATGTTGTTTTTCTTAATTATTTCAAGTGTGTCCGCGGCTTTTAGGGCTTGTGCTTTAACCGCTTCGATGGCTTCGAGTTTTTCGGACACTACACTACTTCGTGATGAAGAACCGACGTCCGAAGATTGAGAAGTCTTTGACGCTTTCGACCCGGTGGACGACGTATCGGGTCGTCGCGGAACAAGGTTCTCATGTTGGCTTCTAGAGACGATGACATCGGGTTGTCATTCGAGCCAAGATCAGTGGCTTAGGGTTCGGTTTCGGGTAGGAAAGGGCGTTTATTGCTCATCACGCCTTGCTCGGTGAAGAACTTTGGGAAATGTCTTAGAACCTCCCAACAACTCTCGTAAGTAAATTTCCTTCTCTTTTGGACAAAAAAACCTTTCTTGGCCGCATCCATCACGTCTTTCTCCCCGGCACCGCTTTGAGGGCAAACCTCCCTAAACTTTCTGTGATGGCCTTCGAAGGTTCGCACGTCGTGAGCTATTTTGTTCCATTTGCCCGTTAGTTGGTTGAGGTTACGTTTCGTTGGAACAATCGAATTGTAATCCGATTTGACACTTCTCCAAAAACTCTCATTTGTTTGATTGTTTCTGATGACGTCATTTTCGGAACAATGTATCCACTGTTCCGCCAAGATTCTCGCTTCCTCGTCGGACCACCTAACTTGAACCCGCATTGGTGCGTCCGGATTTTTCCTTGGTTTTTTACCCCTTTTCTTTTTGGGCTCGGGTTGGGCCTCGGGCTCGGATTCGGGCTCGGGTTCGTCGGAGATTTCTAGAAGGTGTTGATGTTGGGTTTCGGGTACGACGAAATTTTGAGTTGGTGGAGGTTGTGAGTGACGGGAAGGGTTTGATGAGGTTGTGCCGTGGTATGTGTTTGGTGACCAATCCATGGAAGGTGTGAATTGCGGGTTTTGATACCACTCGGGATGTTGGTAATTTCTTCGGGGGTCGTCGGGTGGCATATGATACGGGTTTGCAATAGGTGCAAATTGCGCAAAACCCGTCGGTGGAGGTTGAAAGTGATTTGGATGTGGTAGCGGGTTGTTCATCAAGTTTTGCCACATATCGTAGCCAACTTGTTCTTGATCATTTTGGTTTGATTTGGGTTTGGATTTGGAATTGTTGGTGTTGTTGTTTGACATTTTTTGGGAAAGAAAATGATGAAAGATGAGAGATTTGGTGATGTTTGAGTGTGTAAAATGTGGTAGATAAGTATTGTATTTATAGATTTTTTTTTTAAAAAAAAAATTTATAAAAGAAGTATCCGTTGCCATATTACCGTTTTTTTAATTTTTTTTTTTTTAAAAAAAAAACTTTCCAACGGCTAAAATTTTAAACAATTAATTTTTTTTATTTCAACTCGGCCCCACGCATGAACCCACGCTCCACACCCGATAAACCGTCAGAATTCCGACGAAGAAAACCGACGGATGAAAGTGACGAGGTCGTGCCAACGGCGTCACTTTCGTCGGTTCGAACCGACGCACACCGACGCATACCGTTGGGAGGGCTCAAGTATGATTTGTGTTTGCTCATTTACTTAATTACCCTCCTAATAGGGATCACAATGCAATAAATTCAATTTCAAAATTTATCTTTAACTGATTCAAGATGAATAAACGGACAAATAAAGATTAGTAATATAAATATTAATTAATTAACACAAAAATATCGGTCAAATCCGTTGTCACTCGGAATCCAAATTTAAATTTGGGCACTTATTGCCGTTTAAATATCACATATATGTGAGCTATTTAACTCATTATGTTTAACTCACAAAATCACACTCACTATTCTTTTTTTTTAACGGCAAACTACCTACAACCACCACAAATATTTACAATTCACCACTGCCTCAAGTGAGGCTTGAACCCTCAACCTCTAGGTTGAAGAGTCTCTCCCATACCACTAGGCTAAGAGCCTTTTGGTACACTCACTATTCAATCTTTAAATAATGTAAAACCTATTTTTTTAATCATAAGTCAAAAATCCATTATAAACTAACTAATATTGAAACTAAAGATTAAAGACTATTTAGGTTTGTAATTTTTTTCTTAAACGAACTAACATTATTTATTATTTGAATCGTAGATCAACATACCCTTCATATTTTCACCAGTCAAATAGAGTGAATATATATAATGCTAGGTTTTGAGCTCGTATGATGCTCGATCATTCTCTAGATACGGTTATATTTTATTTGTAAGTATCCCAATATCTTCTATCTTCTATTTATTATTATAACTTTTTAAATATGTAGACATAAATGAATTAACCCCTCAAAATTTAATTTCACCCCGTCAATTCTTTTTTTTAACTATTTAAAAAGTAATGGTTTTTAATGAAAAAGTGTGGATAAATTTGCATATAATAATGACAATTGATCGATTTAAATAAAGTGTCAACAATAATTCCATGGAGAACATACCTTAAGTTGTTACGTTTTAAGTTGTTACGTTCAATACAATAGAGTGCATTATAGATATTTTAATAACAATAATTTCATAGAACATACTTTAAGTTGTTATTTTCGGTACAACATAGTGCATATGGACATTTTCGTATCCTAGGAAGAAGGATATCAAGAGTTCTCGATGATCAAAATTGGATTAATTTAACCCTTTAACGTTTCAGTTTATATACATCATATCGGGTTTTGGGTGGGCCCGACCAACTTAACTTGATGCCAATACCTAATTCAAAACCGAATAATCTGAAATTAATCAACCTAATTTTATTTGGAAAGTAATAGTTACAATGTTGCTATACAAAAAGATGTCTCATCTTAATTAACACCCTTATATTATCATCTTACCCCCCCCCCCCCCCCCCTATGTGATCCCTAATGAGGTACATAGGCTTTCAAACATGGAAATTGGTTTTCAAGATTTGTATTACTGAGATAAATACTTTATGGATACACGTCCAAGAGAGTAGAAGACAAAAATTATACGTATTTGTGTATTTTTTATTTTTGATGATTTTCAATAAGGATAAACATTGTCGGTCTGTATTTTTTTTCATAAACAGCTTAATAACTCAAAAATTGTACATTATTTTATTTAAATTGAATCACTTTTTCATCATGCATCTATTGTCAGTTTCACACTATTAGCCTCGCGAATTCGCGGGTTATATACTAGTAATATATTATAATAGAGTGATATTTAGGTAGTCATTTTATTTTTAGAATTTCCTAAGCTAATCTCCACCATTAATAAATTAGAATTTCTAATCTATGCCATTGATCTTAGTTTGGTAAAATGACTACCTAAATAGTGGAGAGGGTTTACTAAATGTCTAAATTACCCCAAAACATATTTATTAACTAAATACATGTTTAATACAAATATAATTGCCAAACATATGTGTTTTTTAAAATATGTACCAATGTCATGTATTTCTATTTAACTTCTTCATGTTATAATCATTAAATGTAACTTTATTAATCACAATTCTTTATTATCCAGAACATTAGTAAATTAACTACCTATATGTATATTTAAGAATTAAAAATCGCACAAATATTATATACTAATGTATTCTTTTTCACTTTGACACGTGTTTATTAAAAAATATACCGATCTCAAGTATTCCTATTTAGCTTTTACGATTTAATATCACTAAATGTAACTTTTTAATCATAGTTTTTTTATCCACACTTTCACTTAAATTAGCTACTTATACGTATATTTTTGAATGAAAAAGATCTCAACTATTTTATTTTCACTTTTTCCTTCATTCTTATAGACTATGGCGTAACATCTTTAAACAATATAAATATAATTTGTAAACAATAATGTTTTTCAAGTTGTAAATTAACTACCTATATGTATATTTGAGAATTAAAAATCGCACATATATTATATACTAACATATTCTTTTTCACTTTTACACGTATATATTAAAAAGTATACCGATCTCATGTATTTCTATTTAGCTTTTCCGTTTTAATATCAGTAAATGTAAATTTTTTAATCACAGTTTTTTTAATCCACACTTTCACTTAAATTAGCTACCTATACGTATATTTAAGAATGAAAAAGATCTCAACTATTTTATTTTTCACTTTTTCCTTCATTTTTATAGACTATGGTGTAACATTTTTAAACAATATAGATATAATTTGTAAACAATATTGTTTTTTAAGTTGTAAACCGGTTTTAATTCTCATAGTTGGATGTAGTTACCATGTCAATCAAAATTGACTTTTAAGTTCTACAATTAGTTATATAACGATCAAGGAATTTGGTTATTAAAGTATTCAAATCCATTAGTTATTCTTTCAGTCCAACCATATATATATATATATATAGAGAGAGAGAGAGAGAGAGAGAGAGTTTGGATCAAATGAGAACACTTCAAAAATAAGAACGGTAAGAACACCTTATAATTGCACAACTAGCCAATAAAAATAATTAAATTCACAGTCATACATCTAAAATATGCAAAGAATAACAAATGCACACTTATAAAAATGCACAAAAATTGAAAAAAACGATTGATGCACGATTATCTATATAATTGTGCATCAATAGTTTTTTCGATTTTTGTGTATATCCGAAAGTCCGCATCTATTCTAATCAAATTTACTACACATATTTGAGATGTATGAGTGTGAATCAAATGATTTTGGTGGCTAATTGTGCATTTATGAAGTGTTCTTACCGTTCTTATTTTTGAAGTGTTCTCATTGGAACCTTACTCTCTCTCTCTCTCTCTTTATATATATATATATATATATATATATATGTATATAAATTACATAACTGTTATTGAAATAAAAAGGACTATATATAATAAAGATACTTTGGTTCGGTTCGGTTTTTTAGGTTGTTTTTTTGGGTGAAAACAAAAAACTTCGGGTTTTTTGGTTTGGCTTTTTTTCAATTTTTTTTTGGTTTTTGGTTTGTAGTTCAGTTTAAGCTCACCACTAGAGTAAATGAATCCGGGATGTCAACATGGAAAGAAGTGGAGGACGCAAACTGAAGATGACGAAGTAGATATATATTTTTTATTATTTTATTTTGCATTAGTTAAAATAAAAAAAATAAAAAACATATTTTAGTTAGGTATATATTTTCAACGACACGAGTATTTAGTAATTATGTTTGTACCACAAATGCATTTGGTTTAACTCCCCCGAACATTGGTTTGTATTTTGAATTAGATTAGAAATACGGAGCGACTCTAGTGGGTGACTCAAATACCCATTTTAAATGGAATTAGATTAGTAGTACATTTGCATCATATTTAATTAATAAATAATCAAAAATACTTAATAGTTAACAAACAAAATTAATAAAGACTCAATTTCATTCATTTATAATAATAAATTCAATCTTATTTAAATCGATTTTTAATTTGTTAGAATAATTAAAAAATTGAAAATTCTTTTTACTTTACTAAGAAATCGTAACTAAGAGCTTCATAAAAAATAAGCAAGGCAACATGCAGATTCAAGTTAAGTTTGTTAGTAATATGAGGCAGTCAGATAAGTAATAGGTCAAAAATAACGCCGCATTATAGTGTCGCTTGGTGGAATTGGCCCATGAGCATTTTTTTATATATTGTAGAAAATATATAAATACATATGTAGTGTGAAAACAATTACATAATATTATTGACACAATAATAACTAGGTACATTAAGTTGGGGGTTCAATTCACTAGGATGTGGCGATTATACATATTCCTATATTGTGTGTAAATATTTGTAGTAGTGGTTATGTGGGTACTTCACTTTCTAAAAAAAAAATAGGATTACCTAAGGAAGAATCAGTGTAGGTTTTTGACCATAAAATTTTTGTTACCCTAGACCAGGACTACCACGTGAGTATATTGATGAGGTCCTACTTTTGATGTCATTGCAATTGGACGCATCTGTGAGAACCGGACACGTAACCTTGCTATTCTATCTTTCTTGTGTTGTGCAAGCGCAATATATAAAGGATTGCTAGCAACCATCTTTTCATTCATCTAAAAAACTTTCTAACCATAAATGAATTTAGAATCTCACACTAAGCTCTAGTAGTAGTAGTAGTAATAATAATAATAATAATAATAATAATTATAATAATAATAAACCTGATCAAAATATGTTAGCTGCTCTTGAAAAAAAATTTTCAAAATATGTTAACTTATTGTTAACTTTCTTTTTGTTCATCATGTTACATTTGGGTTTTTCAATTTCTTAGATATCTTACAATAATGTGATATTAAAGTACAATCTATTAGTTTACCTCAATTGAAATAGTATTTTCCTCTCATTTTTTATTTTTTATGGGAATTGTGAACTTTATTATAATAACATAAAAAATAAATAACTAAAATAATTTGATAATATGAACGTAAAGTTCTCTGACACATATATCAATTGAAAATTACGTAATAAAATAGATATAAATATATAATATAAAAATTGTATCAATATCATGTGGTAGCTCGCGAATTCACATGTTATAATCTAGTTAATAATTATAATAAAAATAAAAATGATGATGATAATAATAATAATAATAATAATAATAATAATAATAATAATAATAATAATAATAATAATAATAATAATAATAATAATAATAATAATAATAATAATTATTATTATTATTATTAAAAATTAATAATAATAATAAATAAATAAATACATAAAAAATATTAGTTGGTACATGTCATTATTCCCCAAACTTGTTTTTGAATTTCAAAATTGTCCATAAACCCACACTCTCTCATTTATTCGCCTTCAAAATCAAACGGCATTTTTTTAAATTCCAAAATAACCAAAAACCCCCAATCATCATCATCATCAGCATCATCATCATCTTCTTCATTCCGTTCCGCAAAACACATACATTTCTTGATTTCAATTCAAAACACGCACACATCAATGGAAGATAACATACAAAATCATACACAGATTAAACAAATACCAGCATTCACTGTACTCAAAAACAATTCTATCCTCAAGAACATATTTCTCCTACACAAACAACAATCATCAAGTTATCAAGATTCCGATGAACAGATCTTGCTTGTTGGACGCCACCCTAATTGCAACATCACTCTTGAACACCCTAGCATTAGTAGATACCATCTCCGTATCCACTCAAATCCGTCTACACATTCACTCTCCGTATTCGATCTGTCATCAGGTAAAATTATTAGATTATTATTTGTTTGTTTGTTTATTCATTTAGGGGAAATGATTACTTATTTGATTGTTTTAAATTTTAGTTCATGGAACATGGGTGTCTGGGAAGAGGATTGAACCAGGGGTTCATGTGGAGTTAAAAGAGGGAGATACAGTGAAAATGGGTGGTTCGAGTAGGGTTTACGAGCTGCATTGGGTTCCTGCCAGTCGAGCTTATGATGACGATGGACAGTTTACGTCTACGATTTATACGATTAAAGAAGGAGAAGAAGAGATGAATCAGGTGATTATGAGTTGTTTCTGCTGTTGTTTACTTTTTTAAATTTGGGTGATTTTTTTGTGTCTTTATGGTGTTTGATGAAATGTCTGTATAAGTTTTTTAACTTTTCTTTGATTGTTACAGGATGAGAAACTTGATCATCATTTGTGCGATGATGAGTTGGAGAGTTCGGAGTTGTCATTTTCTGACATGGTTCATCACGATTCGCCTGTGAAGAAATTGGACCTGTTGCCGTCATCTGATCCGGACTGTTTGATTTCTTCATGTGATGCTACTGAGGTTGAATGCTCGAGTCCATCTAAAACAGGCAAGAGAACTACATCTGGAATAGAAGATTCTGATGATCTGAACACAACAGAAAATCAGTCTAGTTGCTTAAGTGATAACATGAGTGATGAATTAAAGATGCTCGATCGTAAAACCGAAAAAGATGGCTCGTTATCCTGTGATGATACTCGTTTGTTTCAGCGTACACTTGATGTCTCAGAAACTATATCTGCAATGGAAGATTCAGTCAGCCTAAACAAATCAGAAGATGTGTTGGATTGGTTGATGGATAATTTGATCAATGAAATTGAGCTGCAAAATGATGGAATCATCGAAGAAATTCCAATTTCTATGCCATACTGCTCGTCTTCTGAATCGGTAGATGACATGAATTGGTTGAGGGATAATTTGAGCAATGAATTTGAGCTGCAAAATTATGGGATCATCAACAAAGATCCATTTCTTGTGCCAAACTGCTCAAAATCTGTCTGTCACGATTCGCCTGTGAAGATATCGAACTTGTTGACAACACCTGATCTGGACTATATAACTTCTTCACGTGTTGATACTGAGGTTGAATGCTCGATTACATCTAAAACAGGTACCGGAATTATATCTGAAATAGAAGATTTCGATTGTCTGAATATATCAGAGAATCAGTCAAATTTGTCAAGTGATAATATGAGCGATGTGTTAGAGATGGCCAAACATGAAACTCATAAAGATGGTCCGTTATCTGAGCCAAACTGCTCAAAGCCCTCCTGTGCTGATACTGCTTTGTTTCAGCCTCCTCTTGTTGAGTTAGAAACTATATCTGCAATACACGATGCTGTCAGTAGCCTAAAGTTCTCAGAAGACGAGTTGAATTTGCTGATAAATAACTTGAGCAATGAATTTGAGCTGCAAAATGATGTAAGTATCAAAGAAGATCCAATTTTCCTGCCAAACTTCTTGAAATCTGAATCAGAAGTTGAGTTGGATTGGTTGAGAGATAATTTGAGCAATGAATTTGATCTGGAAAATCACGGGATCATCAACAAAGATCCGTTTTATGTGCCGACCTGCTCAAAGTCTTTCTGTGGTGTTACTGAATTTAATAACTTGAGCCCATGGAATGAAAATATTGTAACTATATCTTCGATAGAAGATTCTGTCAGCCTAAATAATTCAACAGATCATTTGAATTGGTTGGAAGACATTTCGAGCAATGATTTAAAGCTGATAGAGGATGTGTTTTCTGTGCCAAGGTGCTCACAATCTTCTTGTCGTGACAGTAAGGTGGCGAGTTCATGGCAAACAAGCAATGCTATTGGTCAGACCTTTGCCATTATTTCTAATCCGTCTCCACTTATTTCTGAAACAGAGATCTCTGACAGCCTGATTAAATCAGAAGACCAGATGAATTGGTTGAATGATGATTTGATCAGGGAATTTGAGCTTCAAGATCACCAGATCTTTAAAGAAGATCAATTTTCTGTACCAAATTGCTCAAAATATTCCTGTGATAATACTGAAGTAGAATACTCGAGTCCATGGAAAACAGAGATTTCTGACAGCTTAAATCAATCAGAAGCTCAGTTGAAGTGGTTGAGGGAGAAAGTGAGCAACAAATCTGACCAGCTCATTTATGGGACAATGAAAGATGACCTTGTGTCCGCAGCTTGTTTTGATGCTACTAAAGCACATGAAAAAGATGCTTTAAGTCGAGACATAGAAAGATGCAATGACATTGATATTGGCAATGATAATGAACCAGTAAATCAGCAGACAATTAACAATGTTTCAGTTCCTGTGGCCCTTTTCGATGATGTAAATATAGGTGAAAACGGGTCTTTTATGCCAGATACAGCAAGCAAGGAAGTTACTATAGACTCTGAATATGAGCAGATGAATCGTAATAAAATGGCTAATGAATCAGCAGCTACTGTGGTTCTTATTCATGGAGCAGATATGGGAAACAGCTTAGAATTGGTTGATCACGAGATAACGAAGAAAGAATCGGTCTTTATGGCTCTTCCTGATGGAACAACTTTGGATCGAGAACAGAGTTTTACTCCGTACATATCAAGAGCAAAAGAAGTCCATATGAATCGGGAAGTGATGAAGAATGTGTCTGTTTCGATGAATCTTATTGATACTTTAGATGTAAATGATTTGGAGATTTTTACTCCAGACAAAGAGAACAAGAATCCCAATGCTTTTTCTGTAAAATCTTTGAAAAAAGGTGTGATGGAAGATGTTAGTACTCCTACTGTCAATGAAAAAAACGACAATATAAGTATTCCAGAAGAGTCATTAACCAGTGCAGATGAGAGTTACAGTGCCTATCTTCAGAATTCATTGAATGATGTACATAAGGTTGATCCGTTTGTCTATTGTGAAGAAGCATTGTTTTCTTCATCTGAAAAAAAGACTAAATCAAGACAACTGGAAACGAAAGGAAGATGCTGTTCCATCTACTCCCCTCAAACCGTTCCAAAGGTCATTGATTCATCTCTTGTAAGTCTGGTAACATATTATGTCGATATTGATGTTTAGAACTTTAGATACTTTGCTTACTTCTCTTCCTGCAGTTCTTTATTATACCACTTTTACATCGAAAAGTCAAGTATGATTATCTTAAAAGTCAATTACTCTTATGCCATATGTAATTATGTGCTATAATCTAATTGAGAATATTCATGCTATACATCTTTAGAATATACAGAGAGGAGCAAAGAAAAGATGGACCATGGTTGTAGACACTAGCAGTCTTTTACATGCGGAGTCATTGAAGCGTCTGAAACTTCTGGAAGGCCTCAAAGGGACTCAGATTGTCATACCCAAATTTGGTAATAAGCCTTGCTTTCTTATACTAAGCTGAACCTATAAGATTACTATTGTGGTTATGGCTGACAGTTTTCATTGATGTTTGATCAATAACAGTCATAAGGGAACTAATGGGCATACAGACCCAAGATAATCTCTTGAAAAGAAGCACAGAAAAGGTCTCTTTAGCATTAAAATGGATTGGTGAATGTATGGTGAATATAAGATGGTGGATGCTCATGGATGATGAAATCCTTCTATCGTCAGATCTAGAATCTCAAGTCCTTGAAACTGCCCTCCATTTACGTAAAGAAATTACCAATAAAAAAATCATCATTCTTAGCAATGATCTCACCCTGAAGATCAAAGCCATGGCAGAAGTACATCCCCCACTCTCCATGAATTGTCATTGCTTTATTTTATTCTAATTTAATTATCTTGCAACATTTACACCCATATACTCGTTTTTTACAGGGAATAATGTGTGAAGCAGCAGAAGAATTTCATAGGAGTCTAGTGAGTCCTTTTACAGAGAGGTTTATGTGGGTTGGAAGCTCGGCCAGAGGACTTACTTGGTCCAGTGTAAATGATGATATTCTGCGACAAATATACCATGGGTGCGGTTTAAATGGGTCACAAGGGTTGAAGGGTTTGAAGCTCTTGGCACATGATACAACTTTTCGTCAACAGGTTTAGTCAGTTTGGCTTATTAGCTTTTAGTTCTGCTAGTGTGAATCATGTTAGTACTCAAACCAGTATCATTGATTTCCACTTAGAACAGCCATGTAATATCGAAGCCTTTTTTGTACAAGTTTTAGATTGTTCTATGACGAAGATTGATCTTCACAAAGTTGAGTAATTACAGTTATAAATATCAGTCAGATAAAAACTTTGATGATGTTAAACACATGTTTAGTGGATTCAGGACAAATTGTGAGCATACCTAAGTAATTAAAACAACTTTACGCTAACCCATGTGTTTAATGGGTCATTTTCAACTCCGTGCTAAATTTGTCTCGGATTAAATTTGAATACCTTTTCGGAATAGATAATAAATGTAGATAACGTTAACCTAGCTACCTAAAAATGTCACTTTTTATCTCCAACTTTAATGTAGAACAGCCATCACAGAAAGAGACTTTGAATTATTCCCTAGTCAAACTTTAATAATTCCATTTTGATTAAATTCCCGAGTGATACAATTCAGTTAGATCACTAGCAAAGCGAACTTGATGTTAAAGTTTATAAGAAAACTACTTGAGAGGGTTGAATTTAAAATGAGTTAACGAGCAAGTGTGTTCAGTTGCGGAAATGAGTTCTCTTTTTCGGAGAACTCAGTATAAGAAAACTGAGAAAACGAAAAAGATCTTCAAATCGGGTAATTAAAAATTAGAAGGGATTTCGATGTTTCATTTGTCTCACTAAATTTTGTAACCTTTTTTTATCTCATCAGAATCATGTCTCTAGCTTCTTTTATAATTGTACTTTCTATGTACTCAAAATGTACAAAACATACTTATGGAATCCCATACAGATCCATCATATCACAATAATCACTAGCTAAATGCTGCACATTTAAGTTCCAAAGGATTCCCATTCATTCGAACCTGTTGCTCCTCGAAATTTTTTAATGTACAATCATCATACACTTCACTAAAAAATTATGTGAAATCAAACGTATTAATACGAGATGACAACTTCTAATACAATTTGCTTTCGGTTCCTGCTACATTACAACAATAGCATCTGTCATAATGCATCACTCTTTACAATTTACACTTGCCTTCAAATGGATCTGGATCTATAAGCAGCACAACAACAAGATTACATGCTTCTGGAAGCACAAAATCTCAGAACCATAAATAATTGGCCTGACACCAGTTTTTTATATTATCAAATCTCAACCCTGCCGATCCGACCACCGCCCTCAAATGCAAAAATGTGATGAAGTTGCTGACATCTCAAGACCATCATAATCACTTTTCATCATTGCGTTTCATCTTGCCTCTCGACATCATTGACTTCAACGGGTTCTGGGAAAATCTCACTCGATACTCTTTTGTCATTTGCACCACTTCCTTGAGAATTATCTCTTCCCGAGTGCTTTGTACCGTTGTTACCATCTTTATGTGTTTGGTTTTGGCTATGTGTACTCCCTGAAAAGCTCTGTCTCCAGCTACCAAACAAAGCAGCGCTCCATGACCTTGTTGATGAATTGTTTCTTAACCTGCCGGAACTGAAGTCCTCTTCTCTTACAACCCTAAATGGGTTTTCCAACGCTTTCAAGATATGAGCCATTTGAGGACGTTTTCCTGGTTTTGGATTAAGGCAAGACTTAGCAACAATGGCTACAGCCCACACCTCATCCATCAAGTCTTCATCTATAATTAAAGATTGGTCAATAATCTTAGATACTAATTCCTTGTCGTAGTTGTTGATGAATGTCAAAGTTTGGTCAAGCCATTCTTTTGTAGAGGTGTCTTCCGGATTGCTAATTCCCAGTTTGCCTGTTACTAGCTCAAGCAAGACTTTTCCGAAACAGTAAACATCATATGCACAAATAGGAGGTGTCGATCCTGTTTGTTTTCAAAAAGATTCAAAGAAATTAGTTTCAAAACAATAATTTCTTGAACAGAAAAGTCATGTTGTACAAGAAAGAAAATATTGTTCGTGGGATGTGCATTGATACAAACACATCGTTTAATTTTACATACATACAGACGAAGATGAATAGGAGATACAGATGTAACTGATAGGAAAAATATGTTCACTTACCAGAAGGAGTTGATTCTGAGCTCCTGCACATTCATAAAGAAGAAAAAGGTGTAACTATGTAGTAGTAGGAAATATAACGCTGCTAATAGTAAGTATAAGCAAAGTACAGAGACAATACAAAACAAAATGCAGTAAATTTGATACAATTTATATGGAAGAGATGATTCTTACGATGAAATCCGTAGCAGCCTTGTGATAACATTTTGATTGTTATCCACTCCTTGAGCACAAACTTCACTCAAGCTTCCAAGCCGTACATCATATTTATCATCGAGTAGGATACTGCTTGCTTGTATATCTCTGTAAATTGAAGACAAAGGAAAGTGAATATCGCAAGATCTCCACAACTAGCACTAGAAACAAAGAATTAAGCTCTTAAATACCTATGAACAAGGGGAGGATTGCATTCATGATGCAAGTATGCTAGACCTTCAGCAGCTCCAATAGCAATCTTTAATCTTGTGATCCAATCCAATGATTGCAAACCACTATCTTCCAAACTGGTAGACCTGTACAAAGAATTTGAGAGATCTCCATTTGGCATGTACTTGTAAACTAGGAGCTTCTGGGTTTCATGTTCCAAACAATGGCCCAAAAGAGGTACCAATCTGGTGTGCATACCCTTGCTAAACAACTCCAACTCCGACATGTAACAATCTTTTTGTGATGAACGCATATCAACTCTCTTGATAACTACGGTAGATCCATCTTCTAATATCCCCTTAAAGATGTCTCCACTGTGACCATGCTTGATAAGGTTTGAATCGCCGAAACCACTTGTAGCTTGCAGCATTTGCTCATATCTAAATGAGTTTGTTAAGCTTTTTATATCAACAGATATGTCTTGTCCCTTACCATGAACATCTTCTTGAACAGGTTCTACATTTGCACTTCTTTGACTTGCACTTCTCTTATTACATACTTTCAGTACCAAAACCAATATTATAACTATAATTACGATGACACCGAGTCCACCAAAAATTCCCGCCAGCACATACTTCAAATGATGGCTGCTCTTTTTGGAGGCTGGAGGTTGCACTGGATTTACAGGACTACCATCAAAAGGTAAATTCCTAATATTGTAGAACGTTCTGCAATCACTCAAACTCCTTTGGTCTGGGAGGCGTAGAAAGCAGTTATTTGAAGTAAAAGTTGTATATTCAGTTGGGGCCTCTAAACCCTGAAGATAGTTGTTGGATATATCGATGAAATCAAAATTTGGAATGCTGGAACTTAAGCTTCCGTAGAACATGTTGTTTGAAAAGTTTAACATGACACCAGAAGCATTGGAAAACGATGAGAGGTCTGGAAGATTGCCAGAGAAATTGTTGCTGGATACATCAAGAAAAACGATATCTCGCAGGTTCATTGTCAAGTTGCCACCGAAATCATTGTTTCCAATCAACAATCTCCTCAACCTTGTTAATCCACCTAGTTCTCTTGGTAATGATCCAGACAACGAATTGAACGAAACATCAAGGTCAACCAACTGTGAAAGATTTCCAATCTCTACAGGCAAAGAAGAAGCAAGACTATTATTGGAAAGATTCAATCTTTGCAAACTCGATATCAAACCAAACTCAGCTGGAATTGGCCCAGACAAAAAATTCGAAGACAAATCAAGCACAGTAAGATTGCCAAGAGCTGAAAATGAAGAGGGTATAGACCCTGTCAACATATTGGAAGACAAATTCAAATTCGATAGGTTCGAAAGCTGTCTCAAAGAATCTGGAATAATCCCAGTTAACAAATTATCCGAAAGAAGTAAAGTATTAAGCCGATTCAACGAACCAATCGATTCGGGAATCGAACCTAGAACTGAGCTAGACCTAAGGTCGAGCACCTGGAGTGCATTAAGTTTTGCCCCCAACAAATCTGGTATTCCCCCAGGTAAATAAAACCCCGAGGAATTAAACGAAACCAATTGGCTACAATTCGCCAATGAATCAATAGCAAACCTAGGGTTCTGCCGTCCAACCTTAGTCCGCCGTAAACCGAACAAGTTTATCCCGGTAACGACACCGTTTTGACACTCCACCCCTGTCCAATTCCTACACGGCTCAGCTTTTCTGGGCCAATATTTTGCTCTGATTCCCAATGAAGCTCGAAGATCAAGCAACGCAACGCGTTCCACCGGCGAACTCAGTGGCGGCACCACCACCACCTGAGTCAACACCGAGTTAACCAGCAACAACAATAAAAAACAAAACTTGTATAATTTAGAAAATAATAATAATAATATCTCCATGATGAGATCACGCAACTTGCAGCTTTACACAACTGACACACAGCTCATGTAGCTATAATCCCATATAATTATTACATGAAGAAGATTGTTGTGATGTGTAATACCCGTGCCAAAACTAATAATATAATATAATATAATAAAATAAAAGAGCAAAATTTGGGTTGATGTGTTTGTATAAATATAGATATAGATACAAGAAAGAAGATATGGGAGTGAAAAGGTGTGATGAAAGAGGGGTGATTAATGGAGGTGCATTAATGGAAGTCTCATGTTCTCAACGACAAAGGTGAACGAAAATTAAAGAGGGAAAACGCACACACTTGAAGGTGTGTTTGTGTGTGTATCTATCTATCTTCGATTCTAATAAATATTAAATATTAAATATAAATATAATAATTCTTGCTGGTTTCAGACTTTCCAGTTCGTTGACTGAAGAATGATTATATGGAAGAAAGTGAAAGCTGGTTGCATATTTGCTTGTACTCTTATTTTATGCTTTTATTGGATGTACTTTTCATTTTACAATTACATTTATCTCAACAAACCTAATAAAATTGACCGGTTTATGATTTCATGTACTAATAGTTAAAACATTGGAACAAAATCAAAAAAACTCAAACAAAACTAATTAGCATGTTTCTTAAGTTCGTGATAAAAATTTAATAATTTACAAAACAAAACTAAGATATAGTTGAGAAATTTGTGATTAAAGATGAATAAAATAAATAGTCACTCCGTCTTTCCACAATTGTCCACATTTTTATTTTGATTTGTACCAAATAAGTGTCAATTTGCATGTTTCAACTAATCGAAAGAGACTTTAGTGGGTAGATATGTTATGTATTTGATTGGTGAACTATAGTTAGTGGGGAATCCTAAAATTGAGTGCAAATTCAAAGTGGACACTTTGACTGAGATGGAGAGAGTAGTTAAGGTATGTTTGACAACCCAATTTATGGATTCTAGGAGTTTGAGCTTCTAGTTTCAAACATCTCAATTCTTTATATATTCATAATCCTTGTTTGACATACAAATTGAAATAGAGATGTTTGAAAAATAATCCTCTAAACTAGAATCTCCTAAAAATAGCTGCTTCAAATAAGATCCATACCCTTTTTATTAAAGTATTATATTATCCTTCTTGTAATTATTTAAAATTTAAAATTATAAAACGTTATGTCCATATGTGTCATTTACGTTAAGAAGTTCTAGCATTAGCTAGTTTGTCAAAAACCTACTAAAAATAAATGCTCCAGCTCTAACTGTAACACCCAGTTTTAAGGTCTAGTATTTTAATATAATTTTTGAATTTGAAATTAATATTTAAAGTATTAGAAAATTGATTTCAAATTGTTATGTGAAAATAAATTGATAAAAGAGTCACATGATTTATTGTGACTAATAAAATAGTACGTGTTTTAAATTAATAAAGTTGATGGTAAAATAAAATATTTGGTTCCGTAAATATTTTTAGATTACAGACAATAGATTTAGAAGGGGTGTAATATTTCACTCATATAAATTGATGTTGGTTGTGATGTCGACCTTTAATCCTTCACTCTACCAACTCTGCATGTTTCTCTATCACCTAACTAAAAACCCTAAGCTAAGAAATTCAAGTGAAAGATCAAATTCAAACTAACATTGAAGACTGTAGTTTTAGGTTCATCATCATCATCATCAGATTTCTTAACCATCATCATCACTTTGTTCTTCATTCAAGTGCAAGTATTATGGGGTTTATTATATTCATCCATTTTTGATGAAAATTGGGAAAAATAAGAAATTGATACTTGAGTGAGATTATTATAGATTATTGCATGTTAGCGATGGTTATATGATGATAATAAGTCAAATACTTGATGTTCTTCTTGTTTAGTTTTGGGTAAATGGTTAGAAATTTAGGTTATTGTATATGAGCTTGAAATTGAAGATTTTATTAGTGTGTGTTATGTTTGTTGATGATTATATGATGATATTTGGTGTTATTTGAGCTGTTTATAGCTTTATAATTAGAGTTTGAAATGGTTTTGATGATAAAAATTGGGTTTAGGTTCGAGCATAAAGTTGCAGGTTTGAGCTTTGCTGAAAAATGCTCAAACGCGATCCCGACACTAAGTCTGGATCGTGTTCCTTAGTTTATTTCATCACAGTCGAGTTTTGTGCGTGTGAACGCGATCCTAGCCATTTTTCCGGATCTCATTACTAAAAGTATTTTTGGTTTAGTTGAGTTTTGATCTTATGAACGCGATGCCGACCTTCTAACCCGGATCGCATTTCCAAGTGTAAAACGGTTACAGAATGTTTTCTAAAGGTGAACGCGATCCCACCATTGTTTTCCCGGATCGCGTTTGTTAGTGTGCTATGTAAATTTTGAAAATGCGTAAGTGTTTTCAGGGTCGCGAGTAAGTGACGAATTTCATTAACCCGGATTGGGTTGAAATTCACATGGTCACTAGAAAATGGTCCAATGGTCAAGGCTCTAACCAAAAAGCCTAGACAATTTTTGGCCTTTCGGGGTCATCTAGGGGTCGAAAATGACATTTTTTAGTTTTTGAACATTGTTTCGGAACTTTATGAATTCATTTCGGATTGGTAATTTTAGTGTAGCTTGAATACTTGTATTATATAGATTTCATATGTTGGTTAAAGCATATAATACTTAATTGTGTGATGCTATGTGTTGACATATGCTATATAATAGAGGTGGTAAAATGAATGAGTCGGGTCGGGTCTCGGGTCTAGATGGGTTTGAGTCTAAATGAGTCCGGGTCTAGATGGGTCATTTAGAAGGATGAGTCTAAATGGGTCTGGGTCAAATGGGTCTCGGATCAGGTTATCGGGTTCGCCAATTTTTTTTTTATTTGAGTGAAAAATGAAAAAAATGAAATGAGGTGAAAATATTGTTTTACCTGCAAGACTTATCCAAACCCGTTGGTTAATTGTTAGTTATATTGAATAACCCCTTTTAGACCCATCTAAACTTATGGGGAGGAGACCCAACAAACCCATCCCCTCCTAAAAATTAATCAAATTGACCCATAATTAACCAATAAGTATAAAATTGCCACCTCTACTATATAATTATAACATCATTTTATCGTTATTAATGAGTTACTGACTCGTTATTTTATCGTGTTCTCAGATAATCCGAAGACTCAGTAGTATTAGAACACTAAGTGGAGACTGGGAATATCAGGTGAGTGATAATTGTAATCCTCTGTTCAACCCAGTTATAACAAGTTTGGTTACAACAGGTGAACATATTTTGTTTTGGTTATTGATTGTTTAGTCATCTGAGTTAATGTTATTGTCAATTGGTTGTTTATATTCCATAACAACATGACTATTATGCATTATGTGATTCTTGGTCATTGGGCATTGTTGATTATTCAGAGGTCAACATTGGTTGGGCTTGTTGCTATTGTTTGACCGATAGGGTTTCCGATACATATCGTTGAAGGATGAACCTATATCGGTGAAGATAGCTTCAGCTATCGGTAAATCACTGTTTTGACCGACAGTGGTTTAAGGTTTCTTTGATTGGCTAATTAGGAACCATCAATCCTCTTTGACGCTATGTGTTATATTTATTTGTTGTAAGATCTGTTATAACTAGGTTGAACTATCGGTTACAGTTCCATTCACTTAGCTGTGAGCTAATCCCACCATGTTTAACATTTTTGCAGATTTTGATTATGATTAGAGTATGAACATGGCATAGGACACTGGGTGGATGTTTGACTATTAATGCGACTACTCTGATTATCTTTTGGGAATTAAAGTTATGGTTTTATTGTTTACATAACACCCAATCTTTGAAATATGTTTGTAATATCGTAATTTTTAACATGTAATCTGTTAAGTAACTTAAACACTTTATATATGTAATTATAGTATATAGTTATAAATGATGGTTATATAATTTTGGGGACTTGTGCTTCCTATGTTTTAAATATAAAATATGATTTTAAATTATGGGGTATTATACTAACCCAAAATAAAAGCTCGAGCTCCATCTCCAACTAGTTTTGCCAAACCTACCCTTCGTATATGGGATTACATTTAACTTGTGTCCAATTTTTATTATATATAATTCACTTACGTTTGTTATTTTTAATGCACCGAACTTTAAAAAAAATATTTTATTGTATTTTTGCTAATGTGTCACACGTTTAAAGTGACAACATCACCAAAATACATTAAAATACACTTTTTGAAAATTTGATGGAAAAAATAATAAGCCTAAGTTTAATACCTACAATTGACATGGAATTCCAATTACATACATTCTCAAGCATTGACACCTCAAAATAATTTATACAATTCATATATATTACTCCGTATTAATTTCTACTACTAGTATAAATTACACGTATTCACATAAAGAGTTTCTAAAAAGCTGAACATTTTGAAATTGGGCCTTGTTGAGTCGACAGAGCATGAAACTCGATCTCTACTTATTAGCAAACTGGAATCTAACTCGATTTGAGTTTGATTAAGCCACTAATATATAGAGCTAGAGCACGGCTTAATTAATCAATTAAAACTTTTGAACTCGACACATGTTAAGTTGAGTAATGAAATAAATTATTCAATGTACATATTAATCGACTTGACACTTTTGTGTGTCACTTGACTCAACTTTGTATTTTCATGAATGACTCGCGTTAAATTTGATCAAAAAGTATGGTACGTAACAACGGGTAAAAATATAAAACGATGCAAGCTCATTAATAAATAGTACTAGCGCGCCTTTCAGACATAGTGTGTTATTACTCGAGTTGGATTCGAAAGTATTCTTAAGTCGCTTAAGTTCGACTGACTTTCAAGTTGCTTAAGCTCGACTCAAATCATATCATAATGATTGTGAAATTGATTAAAAAGTATAGTACATTGAGTATTGATATATGGGACTAATCACATATACATAAATATATGCCTACTTATTTTATTGTTTCATTTTTTTTTCTCTCCTAATCTCATCCAATCAATTTATTACATTCAACAATAATAATTTTAGGTCTGGATTTAAGCCTATGACTTTAGGTTCCTCAATCATTTTCTTTAGTTTAAAACCGTCTTTATACTCATTACTATTGAATTGTACGGAGCTGAGTAATATACAAGTGGGTTAATAGTTAATTTCTTAATGCTCCGTATGAATAAGATAAGAATTTACGTCATATAAGCTATCCAATTAGTTAAATATATGGCAATTAATTATTAAGCCCTTGTTTGCAATGTGAAAGATACCATCATGAATTTTAGGATGTTTGGATTAGCATATTGCTACTCTTCAACATGTGTCATTGTAAATGAATCTTATTGTTTCAATATTAAACTATTATTTGATAAATTAATAAAAAAGGTAATGCCAAAGAGGTATATATAAAGCGATTATAAACAAAAATACACGATTAACTTTTACTTTTTGGAATTTTCTTTTTGTGGGTACTAAACAATAAGCATAACATGAGCATATGTGCATTATTAGTTGTGTTATTGTTACACTGGTACCAAACGATCATTGGATAATAATGTATTATTTACTTTTATTTTTTGGAAATTTTTTATTTGTTGACTGCCAAAATATAAAAATATAATAAAATGAAAAAAATATAAAATCAGCCGCATGGAGTGTTCGTATTAATTTTTACTAGCATTGTACTCGTGCAAATGTGACAGAAATATTACAGAGTAAGAAAGTTTATGTCATTAATTCGTATCTTACAATTTAAATTTGTGTGTATTACATTTATAGTTTTTCACGATACGGTTTGATGGTTTATTTACTTATTCAAATTTGTGTGTATTAGAGCACGGGGTGTGATAATACTGTGTTTACAGGTTTATGACAGTATTCTCAAGAATGTTGTGAGTTAAAATTCTGTGGTGTGATAACAATGTTGTGAACAGTGTTCTGAAATATTTTATCATTTGTTTTATTTGTTTGTTTAATGTAATATATTGTTAATATTGATAGGTAAAAATATGAGTCGCTATCCTCTTCTGTTTCTCAATGAGATGAGTATTAATTAGAATTAAAATGTAAATGATGATTACCGGATGTTAGTGTGTAGCTTTCGCTTCTCAATTTCGTGAAACAATAATGAGATGGTCAAACAATCAAGTGTTGATGCAGCATTGGTTAGGTGTGCTTTTATTTTAAATTATACCAGTATTATTTATCATTTTATATATAATAGATAAGCAAGGGATTGACATGAAATAATGTATATATTGCTGATTTTTTAATACATATTATTATTATTATATTATATTATATATACGACCGTACGAATTGAGACATTTACTATTTCGAATGAGATTAGATGTAGGTCAAATCTCACTCTCGAAATAGTGAGCGTCTCAATACCTCTCTGAGTTAATAGGTTTATCTCATATAACTAAGTCAAAATTGACGTTTGTGAATTTTAATTTTTTAGGTTCAAATCAATAGCTTACGAATTGTATGGGTTTGCTGATTGTTAAAACTGTATTTAAGAACATTAAGGGTATGTTTGGCGCAAGTAGCTGGAGCTGGTAGCTTGTAGCTAAAGC
This sequence comes from Pseudognaphalium luteoalbum, assembly GCA_963422505.1. Taxonomy (NCBI): domain Eukaryota; kingdom Viridiplantae; phylum Streptophyta; class Magnoliopsida; order Asterales; family Asteraceae; genus Pseudognaphalium; species Pseudognaphalium luteoalbum. The sequence continues at coordinate 104,242,867 of OY730197.1, forward strand.
TGGTAGCTTGTAGCTGGTAGTTTGTAGTTGGTAGCTTGTAGCTGGAGCTTGTGGTAATATTTGTGTTTGGCAGAGTAGCTGGAGCTTGTAGCTTATGAATGTAAAATGACATAAAAGGACAAATATATTAGTTTTAATAGATGAATACAATTATTTGAAGGGTATTTATGTAATTTCATCTTCCATAAGCTACAAGCTACTTCCATAAGCTACTTCAAGTAGCTTATGGTTTTGGAGCTTATGGAAACCATAAGCTACTTAAAATTTTATTAGCCAAACGGAGCTTATGAAGACCATAAGCTACAAGCTACAAGCTCTCATAAGCTCAAAAAATGAGCGTGCCAAACATAGCCTAAGTGTTTATTTGTATATTTATTATAATTAGAGTGAAGTTCAAATGAGCACAACAACTTTAAATGAGAATGGAGGAAATAACTAAAATACGTGACGTGTCACAAAAACTATTTCCTCCACGTTTTAAAAAATCAAATATTGCACAAACGGTAAGTCGAAAATTATAAAAATTACACCATAAAAATCAATATTTTTTTCTCTAGTGTAAGTTTTATAATTTTTCGACTTACTGTTTGTGAGATATTTGATTTTTAAAAACGTGAGGGAAAATGAATTTTGTGACACGTGGTGCATTCTGGTTGGTTAATCAATCCTCACTCAAAGTAATTGTACTCATTTGAACTATAATGTTAAAATAAAACTTAATTTTTCGAAATAGTCATTATACCTTTCATTCTCATCTTCCATTCTTTAGTAGGTAACATTTTAAGATAGAACATTTTTTTAGTGTTATGGATCAATTTCTCTTTTATGTGATCTTCAACGAGTTGTTTAAAATATGACCTTACAAACAGTAAAGGTGTTAATTTAATACTCCATCCGCCTAAAATTATCGTCAGCTAACAAAAAATACGTATTTTAATAAAAACATAATCATTACTGCTTTCTCTTTCTTACTTTATGCAGAATGACAATTTTACCCTTAACCATAAAATTATTGTTTTCTTAAAAGTGTGTAATAATGATTTCAATCAAGGGTGATACGTTAATCACGACAAAACTACACTATCTAATTTTGGAAGTAGACAATTAATTTAGGACGTCCGAAAAAGGAAACATAGACTATAATTTTGGGACGGAGAGAGTATTATTTTATCTCTACTTACCTATGATCAAGGTTGAAAAAGTCGTAAGTCGGGGATTAGTCGGTCGGGACATTTTACGGACTAGTCGGATTTTGACTTTTGTTGACTTTTTTAGCATTTAAATAAATTTCAAAATTATATATAAATAAATATAGATTAGAACCATTAAGATAAACATAAATAAACATAAATAAACATAAACTTTAACATAGTTGTCTTAAAAAAGCTCCAACATAAACATAGTAGTACGATTGTTCAAAATACTTAAAACATAAATAGATGTTACTTGACTCGTTCTTAATTCCCATCCATAATTTCAGCATCCTCCGAATCGTAATCTACATCCTCATCCTCACTCTCCGACTCGAAATTTTCCTCATAAAGTTCTCTTGTTAATCTAACACTTCTCCGAGGTGCTAAAAATGCATCAACACCCATTGCCTCCCGAATCACATCATAAGTCAACGATTCATCTATAATCCAATCTTGAGCCTCACTTGCATCACTTGCTTCTAGTACTTCACGACCTCTCTCCTTTCTTTTCTTGTTTTTCACCATCAAATTTGCATTAAATTGAACATAAACAAGATTGTTCAACTTAGTGGTTCCTAATCGATTTCTCTTTTTTTGTGTATCTACAAAGTTAAAATTAAACAACAAATGGTTCATTTACACAAAATAGATTACTTAGTATTTAGTATTTAATAGATTAATAAATTACTTGACATTTAAAGTCACTAACCGCTTCGAACGTGCTTCAATTTCTTTCACATCCGGATGAACTAGTTGTTAAAGAAAGTATCCTCATAGCAATTCTTCTCAAATTGGGAGTCGAGGCACCAAAACTTGCCCACCAATTTGCTGCAAATTAAAAAAAAACATATCAAAATATATATACATACTAATATAAATACATGTATGTTATATAAATTGCATTACCCGGATCATATTTGTCATCGTTCACCTCACATCCTTTGATTGCAAGTGCAAGATCAAAGCTTCCTTGTTTACTCTTGTAAATCGGCATCTCCTCACTCACGATTATATTTTTCATCTCAAGATCATCCGGATATAAAGTCTCAACAACTTCAACAAACGCTTCACTAGCTTCCACATCATGTTGTAGTACTTCCGGATTGTTATAAACATAATAGGGGTTAAGAAGATATGCCGCCAATGCAAAGGCGAATCAAGTCTACCTTTCATCTTGGTTGAAATGATATTCATAATAGGCTCACATTTGCTCTTTTGTTGTTTAAAGCATTCTTGATTTCTTATGTCGCCTTTTTAAGCTCACCATGTAAAAAACCCATAGAAGGTTTCCAATCGGCATCGACCATGCGAAGAACTTTGACTAACGGTTCAAAAACATGTAGACATAACACCACACCATCCCAAGTTTTAGAATCTATCACCATTCCTTGAACTTTTTCCCTTTAATCGACTTAGATAACTTACACTCATCCCATTCATTACTACCAAACATATGTCGTAATGCCTCTTTCTTTTCAAGTAAACTTTGTAAAGTGAGAAAAGCGGAAGCAAATCTTGTGACTCCCGGTCTCACAATATCCGCTCCCTTCATGTAATGCCTCATCAAAGCCAATGTCTTATGGTGACTATAAATAAACATGGTTATTTGTTTTGCTATATCAAGTGTTGATTTATATGTAGGTAGCCCACCAATAGCTTCAAGAATAAATGAACACATGTATCAACAAAGTGATTAAGTGAATAGAATAAAATAAACGTAAAAGAAAAGAATAGCATGATTAAACTTATTACCTTCAAGCATGAGATTAATCATATGCGCCGCAGACGATGTCTAAAAGATTGTTGGCCTCTTTTCTTTCAACAACCTTGCGGCTCCCATATTATTAGAAGCATTATCAGTCACAACTTGTGATGTGTAAAATCTAGTTATAAAATTTATCGTTGAAATGTGAACAAGAAAATACCTAGCTAAGACCAATACACAACCGGACAGTGGACCCTATCGTGTAGTAGTATAGTCGCGTAAGTTCGGGTTCGAACACAAGGAACTTAGTTTTAGGTGTCTTAGCCTAAGTGTGAGCAATTTATGAAATAGAACTAAAAATGGGGGTTTGTGTGACCGAATTATCACGATGCTTAACACTACAATTTTTAAGTAAAAACTAGGCAAGAGGACTTCAAAAAGTCGGATTGATCGATTTGAAACTTTCGTATATTAAAAACAATACTTGCTTGGATTATTTCACTAGTGATTTCGGGGTGTGAAGTTATAGCCGGTTAAATATACGCTAAAGTAACATCCATCAAACATAAGCTTAACGTTCACCAAGACCCAATGTTTGTCGCACCCCCAAATTCGGGTTGCGGAAGTGAATCGGGTCGGGACGCGACTAATCAATAATCACAAGCACAAAGATATAATGAACGACCATTAAATGCGTCATTTTACATTGTATTAATAAAACCAAAGTTTAGATCGAAAATATTATTTACATTAGCTCAGTTCCTTGAAATTGAGAGATTTACATTACATAATTACTTTATACAAAATATAATAATGCAACTAAATCTCTGATTGATTGAATGAAGACTCGAGCTAATGAAATCCTGATCGGGCAGCCAACCTACTGCTGAGTACCTGTGATACATGCTAAAATGGGTCAGCGAAACGCTGATGAGCTCACAGGTTTGTATGTCAACACATATTTGTATGAACCGCAAGATTTAATTGAATTTAAAATGCAATTAAGAAAAATAAAAGTTGTACAATCATGAGCACATAGTCTGAGCTTAACTTGAGTGTCAGGTCCAATTAAGGAAACCCAACTGAGTTGCCTCCTACGAGTGCCTAATCTACACTCGTCTTCCCAAATGCTAATAAGTCCGTTTGACCAGTTAGTGCGTGCTAACCCGGACGAGGATTGTCAATCCTATATGATATCATATACTAACATTCACGCTACAGATGTATTACCAAACTATGTTGTGGAGGGCTTTGAAATGATTAGTGAAAACAACTCATGTAGTATTTGATTTGTATTGTACTTGCGTTCATATTGTAAAATAAAACGAGCAATGTAATCACACCCTTGATGAAAACTGTAAAATAGGGGCTATGAGACTCACCTGAGCCTTGAGTGTTTATCGAAATAAACTTGAATTGATTAGCGGTGAATTGATGTCCGAAGACTTGTAACCTGAGGGTGTCCAAGACACGCGATGGTTATAAACATGAGTAGGTATCTCGAAAGACTACCTTTGTAGTTGTTCGTCCAAATAGAATGTCCAAATTTCTACGATTTGGTTGTTTGAATTGTCCAAATTACTACGATTTGATTGTTTAACATGTCCAAGTTACTACGACTTGGTTGATTTGGTTATCCAAGTTACTACGACTTGGTTGATTGGATTGTGTTTTGAAAACGTGTATGTCCCGTTGGTGAATTGGTTGTAATAATAATCTCATTATCATTATTATGATTTCAAAGTGTTATGCTTGAAAGCATGTTCCAATATGTTTTAGAAGTCGTATTGTATATAGGTTTGAGGTTATAGAAGTTCGACACTTAGTATGAAAAAGAGTTGCAACCCGTATGTTTTTAGCGTCACTTGATGCGACACTTAGGGGTTTAGGCGACACTTAGGAAGTGTCGCATAAAATTGTGAAATATGAGTTTAGGGCGTCACTTAGGGAAGTGACGCATGGCGAGGCGTCACTAAAGCAGTGTCGGTTATCAGTGTCGGGTAAGGGCTCTATGCGTCACTAGGGTCGAGTGTCGGGTGGAATTAGAGTTCAATTGTATACGACACTTAGACAAGTGTCGTTGGAAGTGTCAGTAAGTAGTATTAGGCGTCACTAGACAAGTGACGGATGTAAGTGTCGGGAAAAAGGGGTTTTATGCGGCACTTAGGCAAGTGACGCAAATTTAGGGTTTTATTCGTCACTTAATGCGGCACTTAAGTGACGCACGAAGTGACGCTATACTGGTTCGGCCTATGCGACACTTAAGTCTGATGACGGATTTTTGAGTCGAAAACGAGTTTTCCGGTTTTCGTTTGGTCCGATTCTTTTACCCAACCCTTAGATGGACATTTCAAGCTATTACAAACACCAAACAAGTGAAAATAATGAAAATCAGAGTGTTTCGGGATTTGTCGGGAACTTACAAACTTAGCGCCGGGGAATTTTGAAAAGATAGAAATGTAGATCGTGGCTCCGTGAATCTTTTCTTCCAAAGGTGCTTGATGATTCAAGGCCGTTTAATGGTGGTTCTTGGCGATTTAAGGTGGTGATGGTGGAAATGAATGAGAGAAAAAGAGAGAGAGGAAGAAAAGAAGAAAAAGGATAAAGTGAGGGGAAAGGGGTGGGATCCCCCCCCCCCCCCCTTTGGCTGATTTTTCGGTGGGCCCACTAAAGTGTGGGTCTCCATCTTTTAGTCCTGTGTATACGCGTTCCGTGCGGTGTTCGTTTTCCCGATTGTTTAAACGTTAAATAATTATTTTAAAATACGAATATTTATTAATGTTTTTGTTGAAGTATTTCATCAAATACTTTTATTTGAGTTATAAAATATAACTTATTCTTGTTTCGACTGTTCACGCGTTTATTATTTTAATCGCGAAATTATTGTTTGTACGATACGAATTTGAGTTGAAATATTATCTAAATAATATTTTGGATAAAATAGAGTTATTAAAAAATGTCATATTATTTGATAAAATTGTTCACCAACGTCCGTATTAATTGAATCGAATTGCATTCGATTTGAAACTTGTACGATTTAATCAAATCGCATACTTATATATATTCAACAATATATATATTGATACATTAATTAGCCTAATATAGAACTAATTACATGTATTACACTTGATTAGGCACTAATTACTAGTCCTAGTTTGACGGGTGTCACATTCTTCCCCTGTTAGGAGAATTTCGGTTTGAAGTCGTGAGTGAAGTAGCGTCTGCAAATAGCTGAGGATACTTGAGTCGCATTTGGTCCTCCCATTCCCAGGTGAATTCCGGCCCACGCCGCGAATTCCATCTGACTTTGACTATGGGAATACGACTTTGCTTGAGTTGTTTAACCTCACGGTCAATGATTTCGGCGGGTTCTTCAACAAAATGAAGCTTGTCGTCAACTCGGATTTCATCTAGTGGAATGATAAGTGTTTCATCAGACAGACACTTTGATATCGCGTAAAAAGTCATGTTTTTACTACCGATATCTCTCTCATTCTAGAATGATTCTTGGCATTTTAAACTCAAAAACAATACAAATCAATGATAATATGCCAAGATGGTCAAAACAAGGTTGCACGATGAAAATCAAGCAAAACAGATGAAAAATGAAGATTCCACACACGTTTGAAGATTCAAGGCATCAAAACGAGATTTCAAGACAAAAGTGCCCATCATTGACATCCATCTCACCCAAGATGTTCGTTTTCAAATTACGAATCCAACAGAAGAAGAATCAACAAAAACGGATAAAGAATAAAGATTCTACGCCCGCCGGAAGATCCAAATGATTCGTACGCAATATCTGGAGATAGGAGACATATTTTTGGGATATCTTTACATCAAAGTCTTCGTTTTTGAATTACAAATCCAATGCTAAAAGAATCAACTCAAACGGACATATAACGAAGAAGATAAGCACGAATTAAGCAACACAGAGAAAGACGACGGACTGGGACAAGCGGCAGCCAGCCGCCGTCGGCCTGCTGGTGGGTGGCGCCGGCCTCCCTCCCCCCGTCTCTTTTCCGCTTTTTCGTCCTTGCGTGTACCCGGTGCACCACCTTTCGCTACTTTTCCGTACCCGGTACACCAACTTTCGCTACTTTTTCGTACCCGGTGCACCACCTTTCACTTTTTTTTCTAATGTGAGCCTAGGGATGCTAATGTGAGCCATATTTTTCCTATAAATACAGCCCCTAGGCTTCCATTTGAAGATGTCCCATATGCATTCGGCATAATTCTCTCTTTACTTTCTCATTCTATTTTCTTACTTCATAATTAGTGTTAGGCTAGTTAAGGAGCTTGTTTAAAGTAGAACGAAAGCTAGGGAACATTTTGTAATCTTTGATGTACGCTTGAAGTTACGCTTATTAATTCAAGTCTATTCCTTCTCGCATTTTAATCCGGGTTCTTTCTATCCTATTTTATCTTAATTAAATATGTATGCTTTAATTATGCTAGAATTAGTTTGTGCCATGATTAGCGAGTAGATTACTATTGTATTTGTTGTGATGTAGTTAGCATATATAATTGTGGGATGACTTTAAATATGTCGTGAAATAATATGACGACCCCTATTCGACTGTTTACTCGGTATAGTGCTGGAAATGCTTTTAAGCAAAGTACATACGTATGGAAGCCGGTAACGACCGAAAGTAGCTGTATTATGGATCGACATTATAAAACGGAAACTTTATGAAAGGACTTATCTTATGATTTTAAACCTAAAACTTATATTCGCCTTTCGATTAACAAACGTGATTGTAACCCTGTAAAGAGGAGTCGCGAACCTCGATACTTGGTCAATAGTTATTTGTGTAAAAACTATGTTTTTAACTGTAACGTCATGCAAGCATCATAAAATGCAATGTGATTACGTGGACTTTCCATGAGTATTGTACACTTTCGATCACAATGTACTTATCATGTGAACATGGCGAACCAATTAAATTCACAATGAAAACATCGGTAAACGATTAAATACACTGTGAATCACCATAGCATTTTCCGACATGGTCTGGGTTTAACTTTATGCAAAAAGTCGTCAGCATTTTAATTAGCATTTTAATTAGATTAGTTAATTTAGATTAGATTAGAGTAGGTAGTCTACAGGCTAATTAACCATTTATGAAAACCTAGGGATTTTTTAATTGTAATTAGAAAGGCAAGTTTGGAATCTAAATTACACTGATATCCTTTCCTTAAAATATGAGACCAAAAGTAAGGTACGCAAGAACCTTGAACGTTTTCCCCTGTTTATCATCCTTAAGTTTCATTAATAAGGAATTGGTTAATAAGTCCGAACATAAATTCTAAGTTAATAGTTTAATGGATTTGAAATCTTTATGGTATTAAGAACGGTCAGATTTTTAATGACCTGCTACTCTATTCCTTCGCCTACGAGCGAAAACGTTCAATAATACGGGCCACTGACTCCCTCACAGGAGAGTGTGGAGAGTTGAGCATCGTCTGTCTGATCAGAATCATGACACCTTGATTCCTCGTGACATATTAGTTGATAACCGACTAATAGGGAACTTATTGGTGATACCACTGGGTGTTGAATCCACTAAACATTTCCAATTTAGATAATCGGTTTCCCATAAGAGTCATCATCCCATATTATTAGCTAACGAACTCACAACAAATACTACTTTGTTTATCTGATTTATTATTACACTTTTATTCGCTTTATTTAGGTTACTTATTAACTGAACCAAAACCCCCAACGCACTCTTTTAAAACCTTTACTAGAAAAGAAAGATTGATTGGATCACCTCCGTTTCAATTCAGTTTCTCTTTAAGAATGACTCTAGGTCATACTTACCATCTACTAGCCTTTGGTTCAGTATTAGTAAGTCATACTTAGACCCCAGCAAATATAAATTTAAAACAAACCGATTACGATCCGTACATCGTCTTCATACGACCGTTCGGGGCACATCACACTTCTTCAGATTTGAGATTTGAAAAGTGGGATACACGCTGCTGAGCTCGGATGGCAGTTGCAATCGATATGCCACTGAACCTATCCTCTCGAGGATCTCGAATGGTCCAATGTATCTGGTATTCAATTTCCCGCGTTTTCCGAATTGGATAACACCTTTCCAAGGTTAAACTTTGAGTAGCACTTGATCCCCAACCTGAAACTCGAGTGGGTTGCGTCTCACGTCAGCATAACTCTTCTGACGATCACGTGCGGCTTTGAGTTTGTTTTGGATCTCGAAGATCTTTTCGGTAGTTTCGTGGATGATCTCAGGACCCATGAGTTGACTGTCTCCCACTCCGGTCCAACAAATCGGTGAGCGGCACTTACGACTGTAGAGTGCTTCGAAGGGTACAGCCTTAATGCTGGTGTGATAACTGTTGTTGTACAAAAACTCGCACAAGGGTAGATGTTTTTCCCATTTTACACCGAAGTCAACTACACAAGCTCGTAGCATGTCTTCCAGTGTTTGAATTGTTCGTTCACTTTGGCTGTCGGTTTGAGGGTGGTATGCGGTACTCATATCAAGACGGGTACCCCATGATTTTTGAAGTGATTGCCAAAAGTGAGATGTGAAACGATTATCCCTATTGGAGATAATTGAGATTGGAACGCCGTGACGGGTTACGATTTCCTTCAGATAGATTCGAGTGAGACGTTCCATTTTGTCGGTTTCTTTGATTGCCAAGAAGTGAGCAGATTTTGTGAGACGATCAGCGATCACCCAAATGGTATCGCAACCGCTCGTTGACTTAGGAAGTTTGGTTATGAAATCCATGGCAATTTGTTCCCATTTCCATTCAGGAATACTGGGCTGTTGGAGTAAACCAGAAAGTTTTTGATATTCGACTTTGACTTTCGAGCAAGTGAGGCACTTGCTGACGTATGTGGCAATTTCGGCTTTCATACCCGGCCACCAGTAAAAATCTTTGATACCGTGATACATTTTATTAGATCCCGGATGAATAGAATACTTTGACTTGTGAGCTTCGTCCATCATCAAGTCTCGCAGGTTCCCAAAACTAGGCAACCATATTCGGTTTGAGAAATACCTAATCCCGTTAGGTTTGATTTCGAATTGTTTTTCCATGCCTCGCAAGGCTTCATTTTTGAGGTTATCGGGTTTGAGAGCTTCGAGTTGAGCAGTGAGGATCTGAATGTTTAGGTCATTGTGAATAGTCATACTGAGGGCTCGGACTCGAAGTGGCTTCATCGTTCCTTTCGACTAAGGGCATAGGCAACCACATTTGCCTTACCCGGATGGTATTTGATCTCGCAATCGTAATCGGTAAGCAACTCGACCCATCGACCTTGCCTCATATTGAGATCCTTCTGATCGAATATGTGTTGGAGACTTTTGTGGTCGGTAAAGATTGTGCACTTAGTACCATAGAGGTAATGTCTCCAGATTTTGAGTGCAAAGACGACAACTCCAAGTTGAAGATCGTGAGTGGTGTAGTTCTTTTCGTGAACTTTGAGTTGTCATGAGGCGTAAGCTATGACTTTGTCTCGTTGCATCAGCACGCAACCGAGACCTTGATGAGAAGCATCGCAGTATACCACGAAGTCATCGGTGTCTTCGGGTAATATTAGAATAGGAGCACTGCATAGCTTCTGTTTCAGAAGTTGGAATGCTGACTCTTGTTTATCAGTCCAGTCGAACTTTTTATCTTTTTGAGTCAGTGTCGTGAGTGGTTGAGCTATTTTTGAGAAATTTTCGATGAACCGACGATAATACCCCGCCAATCCCCAGAATTGGCGTACCTCGGTTGGAGTGGTTGGCGATTGCCAGTCTTTGATAGCCTCAATTTTAGATGGATCAACATGGATTCCTTGACTGTCAATGACATGTCCAAGGAATTGAACGGTTTGCATCCAGAGCTCACACTTAGAAGATTTAGTTACAGCTCTTCGTGTCTAAGTAGCCTTAGGATGGTTTTGAGGTGTTGCGCATGTTCCTGTTCGTTGCACGAGTAAATGAGAATGTCATCGATGAAGATAATGACAAACTTGTCGAGATATGGCTTGCACACCCGATTCATAAGATCCATGAATACGGCTGGTACGTTGGTTAGACCGAATGGCATCACTTGAAATTCGTAATGCCCATACCGGGTTCTGAAAGCAGTTTTCGGAATATCGGAGTCGCGATTACGTAGTTGGTGATAACCTGACCGGAGATCGATCTTTGAATAAATACTCGACCCTTGTAGTTGGTCAAACAGGTCATCAATACGAGGAAATGGGTACCGGTTCTTGACAGTTAGCTTGTTCAACTCTCGGTAGTCGATACACATTCGAAAAGAACCGTCTTTCTTTTTGACAAATAGGACCGGAGCTCTCCAAGGTGAAGAACTCGGCCTAATGAATCCTCTTTCCAGGAGTTCCTGTAATTGGTTGGATAACTCCTGAAGTTCTAATGGGGCTAAGCGGTATGGTGCTCGGACCATAGGCGCGGCACCTGGCACGAGGTTGATTGAGAACTCAACCTGTCTTGGTGGTGGAAGACCAGGTAGTTCCTCGGGAAAGACTTCTGGAAAGTATCGAATGATGGGCACATCCTCAAGTCGCTTTTCCTCCGACTTTTTCTCCATGATATGCGTGAGGATTGCTGGATAACCCTTTCTAAGAAATTTTCGGGTTTTCAAACAGGATATGATGTTGAGTCTCGTCCCACGGTCTCCCCCTGTATGACCAAGGTTTTACCGACGGCGAGAGGAATACGAACGATTTTATCGTAACAAATGATTTCGGCACGGTGTTTGGACAACCAGTCCATACCAATGATAACGTCGAAACTTCCAATTTCAACAGGCATAAGATCGATTGAAAAGGTTTCGTTGGCTAGGTTTAAAGTGCAATTAGGTATTAAACTATCGGTTTCTATGAGTTTACCTTTCGCTAGTTCTACAGTGTACTTAACATCTAAAGCAGCAGGGGTGATGTCAAGTAGTGGATAAAATCCATCAGAGATAAAGCTTCTATCGGCACCAGTATCAAACAGAATAGAAGCAGATAAGTTTTTGAGGAGGAACATACCCTTGACCACATTCGGGTCCTGACGGGCATCCCCGGAGTTGAGTACGAACGCTCTTCCCCTTGCGTTGTTGTTGTTGTTGCCCTTGTTCTTATTTTTAGGACATTCGTTTCTGAAGTGCCCTGCTTCCCCACACCCAAAGCAGGATTTGGGTTGGTTGGCATTGTTGTGAGAGGTGTTCTTGGATTTGGGGGCTTGGCAATCTTTGGTCAAGTGCCCGTACCTCCTGCAGTTGTTGCAGAGGGTACCGCATGGACCGTCTTGTTGGTAGTTACACTTGGAGCAGTATGGCCTGTCCCCAGTGTATCCACACTTGGGTTCAGAATTTGTGTTGTAAACTTGGATGGCATTCGATTTCTTGTTCTGGTTATTGTGGTGTTCAGATGATTTGCGTTTGTTATTGTTGGAGGAGGATGTGTTGGATGTCTCACGGTTGAAAACCAAGGCCATGAGTTCATGTGCCAACCGGATTGAACTTTCAACAGTGGTTGGTTTGGATGAGGCGACATTCCCCTGGATATTCTCCGGGAGGACGCGGATGTACCTTTTGATGCATTTTCCCTCCGAATCAACCAAACCCGGGCATAATAAAGCGAATTGCTGGAATTTGGTGGTATATCCAGCAATATCGGTTCCCTGCACTGTCAAGTACCAGAATTCTTCCTCTAGACGGTGTAGTTCTTCTTCAGGACAGTATTTTTCCCTAAGCTTTTTCTTCAGTTCAGCCCAAGGAAGTCGGTTTGCTATTTCAATGCCCACAGAGTTTGTGTGGGTGTTCCACCACGAAAGTGCACCTTCCTGAAAGGTGTAGGTAGCAAACTTGACTTTGTTATCCTCCGTATAGTTACAGAGGTTGAAGAAGGATTCCATACGTTCAATCCACCTGATTAGACCAATAGCACCTTCCGTGCCTTTGAAGTAGAGCGGTTTGCAGCTAAGAAAATCCTTGTAAGAGCAATGTTTGATAACCGGGGTATTGACTGGGGTTTCGTCATTACTTTGAGAGTTTCGAGGTGAATCCCAAGCAGCCAAGGTATCGGCCACTGCTCGAGATACGACAGAAGCAAGTTCGGCATCACTGTAACTTTTCCTTTTTGGCGGCATGATTCTTCAAGAGAGAAACAAGAATGAGAAGTTGTACCAGAATGATAATTCGATAGATGTATATATATTAAAGTGGTAATGTACAACATCACAAAGTGAAAATTAACAATGTAAGATAGTTGAGAGAAATTGTCGATTGATATTACGATGTTAAACGATTACAGACAATTTCGAGTCACGTGTCCCAAAAGTTCAGGATTAGATTTTTAACAAAAGGTGTCGGGAATTATTACATCCGGTCGAATTACATAGGTCCTACGAAAGCATGATAAAGTACAAATTTAGCCTAAGCTAATCCTGACGTAGATTGAGTTGTGGCAGCAGTGCGGTGAGATGGTCTACAGATTCTACAAGTCTGCTAACCATTCGGAGGGCGTCTTCGGTCTCCCTTAGACGTGTCTCGCACTGATTTAGCCTTGATTGTAGAGTGGAGATTTCGTTTCGGTTTCCAATCACTTGGTTGTGGACAACCTCCATAGTTTCGACGGTTTCACCCAGACGGTTGTGAAGGGTGTCCATGTGGTTGACGGTATTTTCATGATCTTCGGAGACCTGATTGATACGTTCGAGTGATGTAAGTCTCCAATTTTTGTTGGTTTTTTGGAGTTCGATATCCATTGTATCAAGTCGCTGCTCGTGTCGGTGTAGCCTATTGGCTAAGTCCGACAAAGTGAAGTGAGTGGGGTATGGGTCAGCTCGAGGCAACCTGGTGTTCCTCCAAGCCACCCTTGGGTTTCGCGATCCATACGGATGAGAGCGTGACGAATTGGGTGGTGTGTTTGCCATTCTGAGACAAAGCGTTAGAAAGAATGAGGCCTATATCCATATAATACATATATAATATTGTTGGAATAGCGTCCAATATCATAACTAATTGGTAAGTACATCATTAAAAGTGAAGTCCTTTTTGGGTCGCCCTCAATGAACAGTAAGAGAAATAAATGGAGAGATAATATTAATTGGAATTAATATTATAATTAGTTTATTAATTGAATATTACTTGAAACTAAAAGGGATTTTCTGAAATTCGATCCAACCGTCGGTTGGAAGGTTCAACCGGCGGCTGGAGTCTAATAAGGTTGAGATGGTGGAACGAGCCAACAGAAGGTTCTGGAATCAGATCCAACCGCCGGTTGGAAGGTCCAATTGCCGGTTGGGATCCTGTCCCACATCGGCCAGGGGATGAAACCCTGGGCCTCCTCCTCCCCTATAAATAGGGACCTCCCCTATGCTTTTAAGGGCATCTCAGAATTGAATAGAGTTCAATTCTTTCTCTCTTTCTCATTCTTACTCCTTGTAAGAGTTTACACGACTTAGAGTCGGGACCCTAGGAGTTTGGGAATTTCTCTTAGTTCTTAGGTGTGAGCCATTAGAGGTGTTCTGGTTTGGGCACTCGCCTCCAAGTAAGGAAGCTCTACAAGATCGTCTGCGCGTGAGAAATTGGTTTTCTTAAAGGTTAGTATTTTCCTATTTATCTTGGTTATTTTATTGCTTTTATTTATTCAAGTTAAGATCCCTTAGGGTTTAGTTTCCTAATTGCCTTAGATTAATTTTTATTATAATTCCGCTGTGCATATTAATCTAGTTAGGGAATAGAAAACCCAACAAATATAGCCTAAGATATTGAGCGAGAGCGAGGTCTATCTATGTGTGTGTGTGTGTGTGTATATATATATATATATCACATAATAGCCTAAAGTGTCTAACACAGACATGTTTGAGTCCCGGTTCTCTCGAGGTCAGAGTCAACTAGTGTATCATGTTCACTCATGACTCCGTTCAGATCTCACATCATATTCTTTTAATTGTACATAGTTGACCAGGCTATATTAAATTAAACTAATACAATGCAGTCACTGAACCTAATCATGCTTAATAAGGAATATTGTCTAACGGTCATAGTCTAGGCCCACTAAATGCAACCTAGTTCACTATAACCTTAGGCTCTAATACCAATCTGTTGCGAAAGCGAATCGGGTCGGGGGGCGACTAATTAATAATCACAAGCACAAAGATATAATGAACGATCACTAAATGCGTCGTTTTACATTGTATTCATAAAACTAAAGTTTACATCGAAAAATATTTTACATTAGCTTAGTTCCTTGAAATTAAGAGATTTACATTACATAATTACTTTATACAAAATATAATAATGCAACTAAATCTCTGATTGATTGAATGAAGATTCGAGCTAATGAAATCCTGATCGGGCAGCCAACCTACTGCTGAGTACCTGTGATACATGCCAAAATGGGTCAGCGAAACGCTGGTGAGCTCACAGGTTTGTATGTCAACGCATATTTGTAAGAAAAATAAAATTTGAAGAGCCATGAGCACATAGTCTGAGCTTAACTTGAGTGTCAGGTTATATTAAGGAAACCCAACTGAGTTGCCTCCTACGAGCGCCTAATCTACACTCGTCTTTCCAAATGCTAATACGTCCGTTTGACCAGTTAGTGCGTGCTAACCCGGATGAGGATTGTCAATCCTATATGATATCATATACTAACATTCACGCTACAGATGTATTACCAAACTATGTTGTGGAGAGCTTTGAAATGATTAGTGAAAACAACTCATGTAGTATTTGATTTGTATTGTACTTGCGTTCATATTGTAAAATAAGACGAGCAATGTAATCACACCCCTGATGAAAACTGTAAAATAGGGGATATGAGACTCACCTGAGCCTTGAGTATTTATCGAAATAAACTTGAATTGATAAGCGGTGAATTGATGTCCGAAGACTTGTAACCTGAGGGTGTCCAAGACACGCGATGGTTATAAACATGAGTAGGTATCTCGAAAGACTACCTTTGTAGTTGTTCGTCCAACTAGAATGTCCAAATTTCTACTATTTGTTTGTTTGAATTTTCCAATTTACTACAATTTGATTGTTTAACATGTCCAAGTTACCACGACTTGGTTGATTTGGTTATTTGTAGCGACCCGAACGGTCGTGTGAAGACGACGTATGGATCGCAATCGGTTTGTTTTAAATTTATATTTGCTAGGGTCTAAGTATGACTTAATAATACTGAACCAAAGGCTAGTAGATGGTAAGTATGACCTAGAGTTGTTCTTAAAGAGAAACTGAATTGAAACGGAGGTGATCTAATCAATCTTTCTTTTCTAGTAAAGGTTTTAAAAGAGTGCGTTGGGGTTTTTTGGTTCAGTTAACTAAGTAAACTAAATAAAGAGAATAAAATGTAATAATAAATCAGATAATAAAAGTAGTATTTGTTGTGAGTTCATTAGCTAATAATGTGGGATGATGACTCTTATAGGAAGATGATTATCTAAATTGGAAATGTCTAGTGGATTCAATACCCAGTGGTATAACCAATAAGTTCCCTATAAGTCGGTTATCAACTAATATGTCACGAGGAACTAAGGTGTCATGATTCTGATCAGACAGACGCTGCTCAACTCTCCACACTCTCCTATGAGGGAGTCAGTGACCCGTATTATTGAACGTATTCGCTAATACCATAAAGATTTCAAATCCATTAAACAACTAACTTAGAATTTATGTTCGGACTTATTAGCCAATTCCTATTAATGAAACTTAAGAATGATAAGCAGGGGAAAACGTTCAGGTTTCTTACGTATCTTACTGTTGGTTTCGTATTTTAAGGAAAGGATATCAGTGTAACTTAGATTCCAAACTTGCCTTTCTAATTACAATTAACAAATCCCTAGGTTTCGTAAATGGTTATTTAGCCTGTAGCCTACCTACTCTAATTTAATCTAAATTAACTAATCTAATTAAAATGCTAATTAAAATGTTGACGGCTTTTTGCATAAAGCTAAACCCAGACCATGTCGGAAAATGCTATGGTGATTCACAGTGTATTTAATCGTTTACCGATGTTTCCATTGTGAATTTAATTGCTTCGCCATGTTCACATGATAAGTACATTGTGATCGAAAGTGTACAATACTCATGGCAAGTCCACGTAATCACATTGCATTTTATGATGCTTGCATGACGTTACAGTTAAAAACATAGTTTTTACACAGATACCTATTGACCGAGTATCAAGGTTCGCAACTACTCTTTACAGGTTTACAATCACGTTTGTTAATCGAAAGGCGAATGTAAGTTTTAGGATTAAAATCATAAGATAAGTCCGTTCATAAAGTTTCCGTTTTATAATGTCGATCCATAATACAACTTGTTTCGGTCGTTACCGGCTTCCATACGTATGTACTTTGCTTAAAAGCATTTCCAGCACTATACCGTGTAAAAAGTCGAATACAGGCCGTCATATTTTTTCACGACATATTTAAAGTCATCCCACAATTATATATGCTAACTACATCACAACAAATACAATAGTAATCTACTCGATAATCATGACACAAACTAATTCTAGCATAATTAAAGCGTACATATTTAATTAAGATAGAATAAGATAGAAAGAACTCGGATTAAAATGGGAGAAAGAATAGACTTGAATTAATAATCGTAACTCCAAACGTACACCAAAGATTACAAGATGTTCCCTAGCTTTCGTTCTACTTTAAACAAGCTCCCTAACTAGCCTAATACTAATTTTGAAGTAAGAAAATAGAATGAGAAAGTAAAGAGAAAATTATGCCTAATGCATATGGGACATTTTCAAATGGAAGCCTTGGGGCTCTCTTTATAGGTGAAATGTGGCTCATGTTAGCATTTCACGGCACACATTAGAAAAAGGGTGAAAGGTGGTGCACCGGGTAAGAAAAAGTAGCGAAAGGTGGCGCATCGGGTACGAAAAAGCATGGAAAGGTGGTGCACCGGGTACACGCAAGGACGGAAAAGCGGAAACGAGATAGGAGGAGGGTGGCCGGTGCCGCTCACCAGGTGGCCAGCAGCGGCCGGGTGGTAGCCGGCGGCGGCTGGCTGCCACCCGTCCCGGTCCGTCATCTTTCGCTGCGTTGCTTAATTCGCTCGTATCTTCTTCGTTATGCATCCGTTTGCGTTGATTCTTTTTGCGTTGGATTCGTAATTCAAAAACAAAGACTTTGATGTAAGGATATCCCAAAAATATGTGTTCTATCTCCAGATATTGCGTACGAATCATTTGGATCTTCCAGCGGGCGTAAAATCTTCATTCTTTATCCGTTTTTGTTGATTCTTCTTCTGTTGG
Organism: Pseudognaphalium luteoalbum; assembly: GCA_963422505.1. Taxonomy (NCBI): domain Eukaryota; kingdom Viridiplantae; phylum Streptophyta; class Magnoliopsida; order Asterales; family Asteraceae; genus Pseudognaphalium; species Pseudognaphalium luteoalbum. Next base: position 104,261,027 of record OY730197.1, read on the forward strand.
ATTCGTAATTTGAAAACGAACATCTTCGGTGAGATGGATGTTGATGATGGGCACTTTTGTCTTGAAATCTCGTTTTGATGCCTTGAATCTTCAAACGTGTGTGGAATCTTTGTTTTTCATCCGTTTTGCTTGATTTTTATCGTGCAACCTTGTTTCGACCATCTTGACATAATATCATTGATTTGTATTGTTTTTGAGTATAAAATGCCAAGAATCATTCTAGAATGAGAGAGATATTGGTAGTAAAAACATGACTTTTTACGCGATATAAAGTATCTCATACATAGAACTTTGCTTGTCCTCAAGTAAACTCGAATTTTAAGCATGGTTAAAAATAAGCAGATAATGAAATATTTTAGGGTAGAACTTTTTACTAAGGCGGGTTTTAAAAAATAAAATATTCGTTCTTTGAAAAAGCAGGGTTGTAATCTTTGGGAGCATGCTTTTGATTTTTGATCTTGGATACATGACTAGGCGATCCTCTCCAGGTGGTCACTGCAATCACTCAAAGTGTTTAGGGTTTCCTATTCTAATATTATCAATCACTCAGAACGCCAGTCATGTATCGTTTATCGTCATAGGCTTGATCGAGAATCAAATCGTTACCTTTTTGGTGAGTGCGAAGTCGATCTAGCCACAATCATTCTAGGGGAAGTGATGTAGGTTTTTTTCGAAGCAGAGTGTTTGTGGAATGAGAGGGGGTTTTGTTGGGTTTTTGATGGGTTTCTTTTGTTGAAGTTGGAATTTTTGGGAGGATTGACGCCTTTTTGGTGTTTGCGGAAGGAGTATTATTCTCCATTGATTTCCTTTTCTTCGGATTTTTTATTTCTTGAATTTTTTTTTTTTTTCGACGTCGTCTCCTTGTGATTTCTCTCCTTTCATCTTTGGAACTTTGTTTTAAAGTTTGGGGATGCTTTTGAGAAAGTAGGGGCAACGTATCTATTTTTCTTGGGTGTATGGGTGTACGGGTATAGGATGGGTTGAAGAATGATGTGATTCAATCTCCTTTTCACTAACCAATCTGGATTCGAAATGCATAACAGGAGCAAGTTCTGATTCTAAACGCATACATCGGCGCACTCAAGAATCGAAAAAGTGAAGCATTAAAAGTGAATGCTTTTTATATGGCTCAAGATACCTCACGAATCGAAAGTTGGGTTGTTGTGTGCCTAGTCATGCGATGCTCTTTATGGGATTACTAAACAAGTTTTTCAAAAGAATTTGTATTTTATTCATCCTTCTTCCTCAAAGTAAATCATTCTTCGTCTAAAATTTTCATTTTCAACATATTCTTAATTCAATTTTTGAAAATTTTTGTTTACTTTTTTGGAGAAGCAAGGTCTTAAAGAGCAACGACTTAGAATCAAGCATATACTATTATCCATTTTACAGTAGTGTAACTACTGCTATCCCACACTTAAAGGAACATCGTCCTTGATGTTTATCTAAGCTCTAACTGGGTGAAAATCCCACACTTAGGAACTTAAACATCTAAGACGTATTCTTTTAGTGGTGTGTTTTGGGTTTGAATCCCACACTTAGTGATAAGCATAATGGATATGTTATATTTAAACAAATGAAAGAGACGGTATAGAAGTACTCCCCGGTGGTTGCAATGTTCCTTGGGTTGCATGTGCCAGATTCCGTCTTCCTTGGTGCATTCTTGATCAAGTCTTCTTGTGATTGGTCTCGTAGGTGTGAACACGTCGGATATACTATTCTTCTGGTGTTGATATTTTGTTGCAGGCTGGAGCATGCTTTGTATGATCCGAGTGTGAAAGATAGTCGGAGATTTCATCACTTCTTGGAAAGTAAAATTGCAGAAATATAAAAACACGGGTTGCCTCCCGAGAAGCGCTCTTTTAAAGTCGAGAGCTCAACTTAGTCCTTTCTTCTTCAGATGATGTTGGATGTGTCCGTAGTGCTAGAGTGGTCACTGTGGTTCCTAGGTAGGGCGTATCGTGGAGGAAAGTATTGCAGAAACTGTTCTATCATGTCAGTAATGAGAGTTGGTGGAGTGGTGGATTCCATTCTGAAGCTTTTGAAATGATCAGTGGCTAATCTGTCGAGGATTTCCATCCCATTGCTGATGTATCGAACTGCCCTTGTGACTGGTCCGTTAGGGTCAATTCGAGTGCAGGTGTGAGTTTGAACAACTTCACGTTGTGGGTGGTTTCTGCCTATTGAGGTGATTAAAGCCATGAATTCAGTTTTTACTTCTTCAAAATCACTGGCCAAGGGGTCTCCTCCGAAGGATCTAGTGGCTTGGCATACTTGTCTGATGAGTTGATGTTGTTCGAGGTTGAAGGGAAAATCCAAGTTAGTGAAGATGTAGATTAACTTGCTGAATATTTTGCGGTATCCATTGCGGTAAGCGTCAATTTCTACGTCTTCTTCCTCATACATTCCACGCAGTCGGGTCATAACATAAGTTGCTTGGTTGATTTGTGACAGGTGCGGAATGAATCTAGGCACCTCATGAATTTCTTCATAATATGCTACTTGATTCAGTTCATCAATTATTAGTTCAACGTGATGACCAATAGTGGAGTGAAGGACGATCATGAGGTTTTCCGAGGCTGTGAGATGTTCTCCAGTTTCGATGAGATCTAGAAGGGTTCTAAGATCTCCCACCATTCTTATGTCAGCATAATTCTGCGGGTTTCCAGTAGCTCTTTCAAGATGAGTTCTCATTGATGCAAGTATAGCCTTCTGACTTGATGAGTAGGGAAAAACTGATCCGGCTAAGGCACAATATACTTTTTGGTATATTTGCCTTTGGTTGCTGCATAACTCGACTTCTCCCATTGGGTAGTCTGGCCTTTCTGGCTGTTGAGCTTCTCTGGTGACTTGTTCTTGATGGGAATCGGAGAACTCTTGGATATGTCTGAGCAAAGTTTGGAGCACTGGTTCTCCATAATTGGCGAGATATGAATCGTATTCTCATTCAATCTGCTTTATCAGGTGTCTTTGAGCGGTGTTATAGTCATTGGTTGATTCTTTGATAGCCTCTACAATGATGCGCACATCGGTGTATTCATCAATTAATTCAATCATGTCTTGGTGAGTATCTATGAGCGGAATCTCTAATCTCTCAGCTGTGATGATGGGCGAATTTGGTGGAGCAAGAGTGGTTTTTGGAATAGAGCGTTCATTGATAGTGACGTCAATAAAATCGCCGTCAAATTCGATACTCTTGTAGTCGGAATCTTCGCCTCATGAATCTGGGAATTGGTGGAATTCTTCATCTGAGGGTGCATTGTTGAAAGGTTGAGTACTGTCGATTTCGATGGTTCTGACTTCCGTGATTGTGTCTTGCAGGTTTTCTTCAACAAAGCTTCCTGGTTAACGTGCCTTATATGCAGAAATTCTTTATAGGAGTTTAGCATACAAGTCTGGGTGCAGTGATGATCGGAGTTCTTCTTCAAAAGTATCTATGTCTCAGAGTCGTATTCTGGTAAAGGGTTTCGATGGATCTTGTAAGTAATGCTTTCACCATGAGATCGTAATACAATCGTGTGGTTATACACATTAATTACTGCTCTAGTTGTGTTCATGAATGGTCTTCCAAGGATAATCGGGATGTTTATGTCCTCGTGGATATCCATTACCACGAAATCTGTTGGAAAGAAAAATTTGTTAACTTGAACTAGAATGTTCTCAGCTATTCCTTTTGGGTATCTAACAGATTGATCAGCTAGCTGGACGGTCATCTTAGTGGGTTTCAAGTTTTCAAGTTCCAGCCTTTTATACAAGGAGGATTGCATAAGGTTAATGCTGGCTCCTAAGTCGGCTAAGACGCTTATTTCTCCGGATTGGTAAATAGAACAAGGGAGTGTAAATCTACCGATGTCTCCTAGTTTTTCGGGAAGGCTATTCTTAAGTAGGGCTGAGGTTTCAGGACTAAGGGGAATATTGTTTACTTCAGGCAGTTTATCCTTAGTGGATAGCAGTTTTCTGATGTACTTATTACGACCGAGAACTCTAGACATGGTATCAAGGAGTTTTCCATCTAGCTTAAAGGATGATAATTTCTTGGGTTGAGATTTAAGTCTAGCGGGGTAAGGGATACTAACCTCTTTGTTTATGGTCGGAGTGGTTTCCACAGCTGGTATCTTGATCTTTGGTTCTTCCTCTTTTACTGAAACAGCAGCAGGGGGTGTAGTAGATGCTTCCTCGGTGGTAGTAAGTTGCTTTGCTTCCTCAACATGTGGGTTGTGAACCGTGTTGCTAGGCAAGCTTCCTCTGGGTCTGTTATCGAGACATTGTGCCAATTGTTCAATCTGAGCTTCCAAATTCTTTAGCACAACCAGTTGATTTCTCATAAAGAGGTCGGCTTGGTCTTGTCTGGCGGACGTCTTTTGGTTGAACAGATGTTATCCATGCATGAACTGGGTGAAGGCGTCATCTGAACTTGAGGCTGGGGCATTTGTCTTTGCAGGTTGTTCAGGGGTTTGGTTTGTGTCGGAAGTTGGTGCAGGAAGTGCTAGGGGTTGGTTATAAGAAGGTTGTGATTGTTGTGGGTAAGGTGGGTATCTGGGTTGGTATGGTGGTTGGTTGTTTCTTGGTTGGAACGGAGGTCCTCTAGGTTGGTTGTTGTTTTGATTGAAACCGGGTGGAAATTTTTGCTGTCGAGCAGGAAACTGAGCATAGTAGACGGTGTCATCTGCTTCTTCGTATTCAACTTGGTATTCACCAGATGGTTGCGGGTTGGTGCAGTGTTGACAGACTTGCACTTGGTGTACTTGGTGCCGTTGTTTCTTAAGTTCTCCGAACTGCTTGACAAGTGTGTCCATCTTCTCTGTTAATACCTTAATTGCTTCGACTGGAATTGGATTTGATGCAGCGAGAGGTGCTGAAGATGTTGAGTGATCTCCAGAGTTCTAATCGTGGTGATGCATAGTCATGTTCTCTATAAGGTTCCATCCTTCTTCGTCGGTCTTTTCCATGAAGCTTCCTTGAGCAGCAGTGTCGAGGGTGGTTCGGTGGTTAGGGTCTAAACCATTATAGTAGGTACACAATTGTGCAGATTTGTCGAGTCGGTGATTAGGGCATTTCTTCAGTGCTCCTTTAAATCGTTCTCATGCGGTGTATAATGATTCATCAAAAGCTTGATGGAAATTCATGATGTCATTTTGGAGTTTGGTTTGTTTATAAGGCGGAAAGTACTTGGTTAGAAACTTTGTCGCCATCACAGTCCACGAAGTGATAGAGCCGGTCTCTAAACCTTCAAACCATGTTTGCGCATGATGTGTGAGTGAATAAGGGAAAACATGCAAGCGGATTGTGTCTTGACTAATTCCGTTTTGTTTGTAGGAGTTTGAAAGAGATATGAACTTGTCGAGGTGAGAGTTTGGATCATCACTGGGTAGTCCATGGAATTGATAGTGATTTTGGATTAGTTGGATGATGTGGTGCTTAAGCTCGAAAGATTGACCAGAGATTTAAGGGTAGAGAATTGGTCCTCCTCTTCCTTCGATAGAGGGTTTACTGTTTTCAGCGAGAGTGATGCGTTCAACCATTTCTTGTCTAAGTGCGGATTGCTTCTTTTCTCGTCGAATGGTACGTATTATAAGTTCTGGATCAGAGAAATTAAACAGTGGTGCAGATCTAGGGGAACAAGTCATACACTAAAAAAAAAAGACAGGAAAGTAAATACTTGTTTTTGTGTTTTTTTTAAGGTATTATCCTAAGGGTTTACTAGAATTGGGATTGGTTGGGCCTCTATATCGGACAGTTAGTCTCCCCGGCAGCGGCGCCAAAAACTTGTTGCGACCCGAACGGTCGTGTGAAGACGACGTATGGATCGCAATCGGTTTGTTTTAAATTTATATTTGCTGGGGTCTAAGTATGACTTACTAATACTGAACCAAAGGCTAGTAGATAGTATGTATGACCTAGAGTTGTTCTTAAAGAGAAACTGAATTGAAACGGAGGTGATCCAATCAATCTTTGTTTTCTAGTAAAAGTTTTAAAAGAGTGCGTTGGGGGTTTTGGTTCAGTTAACTAAGTAAACTAAATAAAGCGAATAAAATGTAATAATAAATCAGATAATAAAAGTAGTATTTGTTGTGAGTTCCTTAGCTAATAATGTGGGATGATGACTCTTATAGGAAGATGATTATCTAAATTGGAAATGTCTAGTGGATTCAATACACATTGGTATAATCAATAAGTTCCCTATTAGTCGGTTATCAACTAATATGTCACGAGGAACTAAGGTGTCATGATTCTGATTAGACAGACGCTGCTCAACTCTCCATACTCTCCTATGAGGGAGTCAGTGACCCGTATTATTGAACGTATTCGCTCGTGGGCGAAGGAATAGAGTGGCAGGTCATTAGCAAGTCTAACCGTTCTTAATACCATAAAGATTTCAAATCCATTAAACAACTAACTTAGAATTTATGTTCGGACTTATTAGCCAATTCCTATTAATGAAACTTAAGAATGATAAGCAGGGGAAAACATTCAGGTTTCTTACGTATCTTACTTTTGGTTTCGTATTTTAAGGAAAGGATATCAGTGTAACTTAGATTCCAAACTTGCCTTTCCCATTACAATTAACAAATCCCTAGGTTTTCGTAAATGGTTATTTAGCCTGTAGCCTACCTACTCTAATCTAATCTAAATTAACTAATCTAATTAAAATACTAATTAAAATGCTGACGGTTTTTTGCATAAAGTTAAACCCATTCCATGTCGGAAAATGCTATGGTGATTCACAGTGTATTTAATCGTTTACCGATGTTTCCATTGTGAATTTAATTGCTTCGTCATGTTCACATGATAAGTACATTGTGATCGAAAGTGTACAATACTCATGGAAAGTCCACGTAATCACATTGCATTTTATGATGCTTGCATGACGTTACAGTTAAAAACATAGTTTTTACACAGATAACTATTGACCGAATATCAAGGTTCGCGACTACTCTTTACAAGGTTACAATCACGTTTGTTAATCGAAAGACGAATGTAAGTTTTAGGATTAAAATCATAAGATAAGTCCGTTCATAAAGTTTCCGTTTTATAATTTCGATCCATAATATAACTACCTTCGGTCGTTACCGGCTTTCATACGTATGTACTTTGCTTAAAAGCATTTCCAGCACTATACCGAGTAAACAGTCGAATAGGGGCCGTCATATTATTTCAAGACATATTTAAAGTCATCCCACAATTATATATGCTAACTATATCACAACAAATACAATAGTAATCTACTCGCTAATCATGACACAAACTAATTCTAGCATAATTAAAGTGTACATATTTAATTAAGATAGAATAGGATAAAAAGAACCCGGATTAAAATGCGAGAAGGAATAGACTTGAATTAATAAGCGTAACCCCAAGCGTACACCAAAGATTACAAGATGTTCCCTAGCTTTCGTTCTACTTTAAACAAGCTCCCTAACTAGCGTAATACTAATTTTGAAGTAAGAAAATAGAATGAGAAAGTAAAGAGAGAATTATGCCTAGTGCATATGGGATATTTTCAAATGGAAGCCTTGGGGCTCTATTTATAGGTGAAATGTGGCTCATGTTAGCATTCCATGACACACATTAGAAAAAGGGTGAAAGGTGGTGCACCGGGTACGAAAAAGTAGCGAAAGGTGGCGCACCGGGTACACGCAAGGACGGAAAAGTGAAAAAGAGATGGGGGGAGGGTGGCCGGTGCCGCCCAACAGGTGGACGCCGGCGGCCTGGTGGTGGCCGGCGGCGGCTGGCTGCCACCCGTCCCGGTCCGTCGTCTTTCGCTGCGTTACTTAATTCGCGCGTATCTTCTTCGTTATGCGTCCATTTGCGTTTATTCTTTTTGCATTGGATTCGTAATTCAAAAACGAAGACTTTGATGTAAGGATATCCAAAAATATATCTTCAATCTCCAGATATTGCGTACGAATCATTTGGATCTTTCGACGGGCGTAGAATCTTCATTCTTTATCCGTTTTTGTTGATTCTTCTTCTGTTGGATTCGTAATTTAAAAATGAACATCTTGGATGAGATGGATCTTGATGATGGGCACTTTTGTCTTGAAATCTCGTTTTGATGCCTTGAATCTTCAAACGTGTGTGGAATCTTTGTTTTTCATCCGTTTTGCTTGATTTTTATCGTGCAACCTTGTTTTGACCATCTTGACATAATATCATTAATTTGTATTGTTTTTGAGTTTAAAATGCCAAGAATCATTCTAGAATGAGAGAGATATCGGTAGTAAAAATATGACTTTTTACGCGATATCATTATCCAAGTTACTACGACTTGGTTGATTGGATTGTGTTTTGAAAACGTGTACGGCCCATTGGTAAATTGGTTGTAATAATAATCTCATTATCATTATTATGATTTCAAAGTGTTATGCTTGAAAACATGTTCCAATGTGTTTCAGAAGTCGTATCGTATAAAGGTTTGAGGTTATAGAAGTTCGACACTTAGTATGAAAAAGAGTTGCAACCAGTCTGTTTTTAGCATCACTTGATGCGACACTGAGGGGTTTAGGAGACACTTAGGAAGTGTCGCATAAAATTGTGAAATCTAAGTTTAGGGCGTCACTTAGGGAAGTGACGCATGGCGAGGCGTCACTAAAGCAGTGTCGGTTATCAGTGTATACGCGTTCCATGCGGTGTTCATTTTTTCGATTGTTTAAACGTTAAATAATATTTTTAAAATATGAATATTTATTAATGTTTTTGTTGAAGTATTTTGTAACACCCCCAAATTTAATGTGTTGCGGAAGCATAATTTGGGTGTTACTAATCAATAATCAAAGCACACAGATATATAGCAAACGACTCTATATGCGTCGTTTTAACAAAATATTTTAATATTAAAAGGTTTACAACAGTTTGAACTCGTACATAGCTCGTGTTCGTAATATGAGAGATTTAAGTACATAATTAGTTATACAAAATCTAATAATGCAATGAAATCTCTGAAGTTTGCATGAAGACTCGAGCTAAGATGCATCCTGATGGGCAGTCCAAATCTACTGCTGAGTACCTGTGATACATGCTAAAATGGATCAGCTAACGCTGGTGAGCTCACAGGTTTGAGTATCAAATAATATTCTATGAACCGCAAGATTTAAGGATTGATTTGCATCCAGCAAATAAAGTTACAGATAATGTATACAACCATGAGCGCATAGTCTGAGCTTAACTCGAGGGTCGGGTCCCATATAGAGAATTCCGAGCGAGGTGCCTCCACGAGTGCCTAATCTACACTCGTCTTCCCAAATATTAGTACGTCCGTTTACCCGGTTAGTGCTTGCTAACTCGGACGAGGAGGGTCAATCCTATATGGTACCATATACTAATATTCACGCTACTTTCGTATTACCATACTATACTGACGGAGGACTTTAGTTTGATTAGTTGAAAACAACTCATGTAGTATATTGAAATATGTACTTGCGTTCATTTGTTAAAAATAGAGCAATGTATCCCGCCCCTAGTAAAAACAGTAAAAAGAGGGGCCATGAGACTCACCTGAGCCTGAAGAGTTTATCTTAATAAACTTAGATTGATTAGCCAAGAATCGAAGTCCAACGACTTGTAACCTGAGGGTGTCCACGACACACGATGGTTATGACATGATTGAGTATCTCAAAGATCACCCTTGTAGTTGTTTGTTCAACTAGAATGTCCAAATTACCACGATTTGGTTGTTTGTGTAAGTGTTTGAAAATGTGTACGGCCCGTTGGTGATTGTTTGTAACAATAATCCCACATTATTATTTTGATGATTTTGAAGTGTTATACCTACAAGTAAGTTCCAATGTGTTTTATAAGTTGTGTCGCATTCGTGTTTGATGTTATACAAGTTTAACACTTTGTGTGAAAGTTTAGATGTAACACCGTTACTCGTGAACCTAGGGTAAGGGCGAAGCCCGTTAATGACGGGGGTCCGGGGGCAGCGCCCCTGGTAGCGGGGTCCAAGGGGCGGCAGCCCCTGGAGGGGTCCAAGGGGCAGAGCCCCTGGCTGGGGTCGAGCTGGATTTGAATTTGGTGAAAAACGCATCTGGACTTGAATTTGGGTGAAATGGGGCGTCAAATTTGGGCCTCAATACTTAGTGTAAAATTAGTTTGAAACCTTCTGTTTTATGCGTCACTTATAGCGTCACTTAGGGGCTTAGGCGTCACTTAGGAAGTGACGCACGAAATGGCAGAATCTGAGTGAGGGCGTCACTTATGGCGTCACTTATGGAAGTGACGCATAGTGAGGCGTCACTTAGTGGCTAGGGCGACACTTAGGAAGTGTCGCATAAAATTGGAAATTCTGAGTTTAGGGCGTCACTTAGGTAAGTGACGCATAAGGTGGCGTCACTCCATTAGTGTCGGGTATGAGTGTCGGTTAAGGCTTCTAGGCGTCACTAAACAAGTGACGGAGGTAAGTGTCGGGAAAAAGGGGTTTCACGCGGCACTTATGCAAGTGACGCATGATTAGGGCTTTTAGCGACACTCAATGCCTCACTTAAGTGACGCATGAAGTGACGCTATACTGCACCTTCGTTGCGACACTTAAGGCTGTTAACGAATTTTTGAGCCAAAAATGAGTTTTCGGGTTTCCGTTTGGTCTGATTCTTTTACCCAACCCTTATAAGGACATTCTAAGCTTAAAGAAACAACTAAAACTTAAAAATACTTAAAATCGAGAGGTTTCGAGTTTTCGCCGGAAACTTACAAGTAAATGAATCAAGATTCGGGAAAGGTAGGAGTGTAGATCGTGACGCGGTGGTTCTTTTCTTCCAAGCGAACGAGATGATCCGAGGTGGTTTAGTGGTGTTATTTTGTAGATTATGTTGATGGTGGTTTGGTGGTAAAATGAGAGAAAAGAGAGAAGAGGAGGGAGAAGAATGTGAGAAATGAGGAGGAAGAAAAGGAGAGAGTGGGGTTTTGATGAAAGCCTCACTTTCTCAGCTCCTGTAGTCGCGCTCCGTGCGGTGTTCGTTTATCCAATTGTTTAAACTTTTTAAATAATTTAATACACGTCTAATTGTGGGTTTTTAAAATACGGATGTTTTATCGATAACAGTTAATAATAGTGTCATAAAATACAATTCAACTTTATTCCGGTTGTTTGCGCGTTTAGTATTTAATCGCGTAAGCGTCTATTCATACAATACAGAAGGGTCTAGAATATTATCAAAATAATATTTTTGGGTACTATGTCGTTATTAAATACTTTTATATTTAATAAAGTTGGCCACCAACGTCCGTATGTATTTGAACCGAATCACATTCGATTTGAAACTTGTACAATTTACTCAAATCGCATATTCGTATATATTCAACAATATATAAAATTTGATACATTAATTAGCCTAAAACCAACTAATTACATGTATTAACAACTGATTAGGCACTAATCACTAGTCCTAATTTGGCGGGTGTTACATATTTCATCAAATACTTTTATTTGAGTTATAAATATAACTTATTCTTGTTTCGATTGTTCGCGCGTTTATTATTTTAATCGCAAAATTGTTGTTTGTACGATACGAATTTGAGTTGAAATATTATGTAAATAATATTTTGGATAAAATAGAGTTATTAAATAATGTCATATTATTTAATAAAATTGTTCACCAACGTCCGTATTAATTGAATCGAATTGCATTCGATTTGAAACTTGTACGATTTAATCAAATCGCATACTTATATATATTCAACAATATATATATATATATATATATATATATTGATACATTAATTAGCCTAACATAGAACTAATTACATGTATTACACTTGATTAGGCACTAATTAGTAATTACTAGTCCTAGTTTGGCGGGTGTCACAATGTTCAACTTCAATTAACTAACCTATGATTTAATCTAGTAACGGACGTTCACCATGGTTACCAACTTGCACAATTTAGCTTAAATCATTTAACCCATTCCAAAACTACATCCGCAATTTTGTCCAATCATTTATAGACAAACAATCAATAGAAATTTACTAGGTAGAAAAAACGTTTGCTATATCTATTAGTAAACCACCAAATAAGTTAAACCATTCAATTCAAGCTCAAACACACAAGGTTCTTTTATTAAACATAAATTAACAATCTATTAGTTTAGAATTCATCCACACGAACAACATTCGTTATAATCGCTAACTTATATATATCTAGGTCGTTAGTGTTACTTACACCAAAGTTTGCTTTTGCAATTTATGGCTCATTCATTGATAACAAACAAATGACAAGTATTTTTAATAAGCAACAACATTCGAAGATTGCTTAGCTAAAATACCCCAAGTTCAACCAACAAATAACTAGTTACATATAAATTCATGGATGAATCATAAACTCACGGCACAAATCTTACACCAAAATATACACCCCTAATCAACTAGGTAATTTATCCAAACAAGTAAATAGATAACTAGCCACTCATTATCTCAAGAATCATTAAACAAGTGCTAAATATCAAAGAAGCCATAATTAACTTGAAATTAAATGGAATAAAATTTTACCAAAGTGATTACACAAATTGAAGTAATTGTTCTTGGTGAAATTGTTGCTTGGTTGTTCTTCTCCACAATCTTACAAATGAAACCCGGGTGTTTTCAAGTGAAAACTAGTGAAATGAGTGAAATTTGTGTAGTGAAGTGATGTGAGATGAGGTGTTCTTCCTTGAGAGAAAAATACACAAAAGTGAGTTGGAGAGGTGATGAGTATGGTAGGGGTTAGATGATTATGATGAAGATGATATTGGGGTCATATAAAAAACTTTCCAAAATTGCTCCATCCTTTGTGTAAAAAGGAAGAGGGAAACCATGGACCAAAAAGTGGTTAAAGGGCTCCATTTCTGCTCCATTCCCAGCTGCACACGCACTTAATATTCTTCAGTCCGCAGGTGTTTTTATCCAAATCTGGAACCCCGAATTTTTACCCGATCGGCTGGAAACCCAGAGCCGATCGACTCAACTATCATACCCGATCGGCTGGAGGGTTTTAGCCGATCGGCTTCTGTGTCCTCGATCTGATGCTTTCAACACGGGCAAGATGTTGTAAAGGATTTCAACTAAACTAGCCGATCAACTCATTTGAGCCGATCCTCTATCAAGTATTAGCCGATCGGCTGGGAGGCTATAGCCGATCGGCTGGGAGGCTATAGCCGATCGGCTATGAAGCAGTTTCAGCTCAGCATCAGTTCAATCCCAGATTAAGCTCCAGACTTTCACAATTTCACCAACTTACATGTTTTCCCAACGTTTGAATCTGAGATAAATTTCCAAACAAAATAAGTAGCGAAAGTTCTCGAAATTTACTCAAATGTAAATGCAAAACAATGATATCGCGATAGATTTATATAGACAAAATGAGCGATATCAACTTGCACAACATTTTCGGGACCAACTTGTTGAATAAAATTTTCAACATACTCAAAGATGTGCTCGCTTGTGTGAGCTTCATTGGAGGATTCTTTGGAAGACAAGAAAACGGTGCCTAACTTGGAATTCACACACAAATTCATGATGCTCCTTCTTTTTCTATCGGACCATGCATCCGTCATAATTGAGCATCCATTTACTTTCCATTCTTCTTCACACCTTTTCAACAACTCTTTTGTTCTAGCGACCTCTTTCTTTAAAAAAGGTTCTCCCATCTCATATCTACATGGAGGTTGAGCTCTAGGTCCAAATTTACCAACCGCCTCCAATAAGCATTTGAAACTATCTTTCTCAAATGTATTAAATGGAATCGCACACTCATAAGCCCACCTACAAATATGCTCTTTCACTCGCATCAATTGTTCTTTTCTCACAACATTATCAAGCTCGGTTTGAACCCCCTTTCCCTTGCCCGTCATACTTGTTGCAAAACTATCCATAGGACCATGAACACGTGGTGACATAAACTCTCCAGTAGAAACATCCATATCCTCGTCAATTGTTCTATTACTATCAATGTTCACGTCCGCTCTCAAAGTTTCATCATCGCCCCTTTTACCCTTCTTTTAACGTTTATTATCATCAAGAGCTTTTTTACATTTATCTTTATCTTCTTGAGAAGCTTTAGAACAACTGTCAACATTTCCCTTTAATCCCATAATATGGTGCTTAAACCGATTAATTCCACATATAAAAACCTTTTCACGATTTTTTCCTTATTCTTTGGATCAACCAAAACTCCATAATCCAAACCAACATCCTTTGATTTCGGTTTTCATCCTTTACAAGCAGTAGATTCCGTAGATGGGGCGGTTTTGGTTGATGATGTTGCCATTAGAATCTGTAAACAACAACAAACAATTATTATCTAACAATAATTGAAATTAACCATTCTACTAAAGTGCTAGTATGCTACTACTATTATAATATGCTACATTACTACTGCTATTACAACTCAATATAATCATAATTCAACATATGAAAACCAATTAAAGAACCAAACCAAAGAATAATATGCTACATTACTATTGTTACTGTACTAATACTACTACTGACTTTTTAAGAAAAAAAAAACATACATAATTCAATATACAAATACAACATACATAATTCAATATAATCATCATCCAATTAAAGAACCAAACCAAAGAATCAAGATAGCAAAATTCGTAACAGATAATTGAACATATAAAATTATAATTCGAATTGAAAATAAGAAAATTCGAAAAAAACTTAAGAATTGAAGATATCGAACCTTGAATGTACTGATTTGTTGTCTTAACGGATCTTGCAGCTTCAATTTGATGTGTTTTGGGAGTGAACAGATGCGTCGCCCTCACAGAATAAGTCGCAGATGAACGCAATAGCGGCCCAATTTTTTCTTTTAATAAAACCCTAATTTGACCCGACTTTGACCCAAAAACCCGCCCAGACCCGATCACGACTCGACTTTGACCGTTTTTCCACCGTTGACCCGACAAAGACCGACTTTTTGAGCGACTTGGGCTTAGACTAGTCGGCACCCACATTTGGCCCACTAAACGCCGACTAATCGACCGTTTTTCCCGACTTTTGCAACACTGCCTATGATGCATATCACATTCTCTTTCCTAATACTTAAAAGTTAAATATGGTAACTAATTAAACTATAAAACTAAATTCAAATATCTTTTTTTCACATTAGTTATTATATATTTTTCACTTATCAAATATCAACATACATAATTTAACACTAACTAATCTTCTTTTCTTAACAATATATAAAAATTATTCTACCGCATCATGCGGATCAGATGCTAGTATATATTAAATGAGTTAACTTCAGTTATCTTAATTCATTTTATTTTTTAGATAAGTTTAGGTATGTGTGTATGATTGTATGAATGCATTTGTGTAGCCTATTCCCTAAAAAGTAAATACTCCGTAAATTAAGAGTTGTTTTTGAGGGAATTTGAGTTGTTTCAAAAAATGTACTATTACATAAGTATTATATGTGTAAGAGCCGTTTACAAACCGCGTCGAATCGAGTATCAGGAATCTGAACTCAATTTGCTTATTAATTACTAAGTTCGAGCCAACTCGAAATCGAATAAACGTTAAAAACTATGTTTGAGCTCAACTTCGGGTAATTTATTAATGTTCAAGTTTGAATTTGATGCTCATTTAGTTATTGAGATATTATTCTGATGGACTACTTTTTCAAATTCAAGTTGTTTGTTTTACGAAGTCGAGCTCAATTAACTCGTTTGATAGCCAAGTTCACGTAAGTTCATTATTTATATTTAGGTATTAGTTTAAATGTACTAGTCACTTTTATATGAAGTATTCACTATATCAAATTTCTACATAGTATAGACTCGTTTGACTCAAAATTTAACGAGTATTAGAATGAGTCGAGTCAAATAATAATTTTTTAAACCCGACTCATAAAACTAATAGAGTAGTAAATTTTGTTCGAACTCGACTCGAGTTCAAGTATTATCAAGTTCGAATTCTCGTTAAACAAGTTTAAACTCGAGTAGCTCTTTAAATGGTCGACTCGTTATCAACCCTCCTTGTGTATGTATTAATGTATGATGATGGTACTAGTGCAATTGACTTTTCTTCATCCTTAATTTCATCAATGATTTTGAATGGTTATTAATCATTTTGCAGATTTTTAAACATGGGAAAATAAAAAAAAATGCCACTTTTTTTTCCAAGTATATATCGTTTTGTCCCTCGGAAAAAAAATTGACGATATGCTCCTTCCATTCGCAAATCGCAAATTTGCTTTTGCGACTAGTGCATTTGCTTTTGCGACCCGTGCACGTGACCGAGTTGCTGACGGCGTTTGAGGCCTTAGCAAATCACAAAAGGCAAATCGCAAATTTGCGATTTGCCATTTTCTATGGCACTGAATTCTCGGGAACGTGCAAAACGACTCGGAGATCGCAAGTATTTCTCAGGGCATAGGTAAATCGCAAATCACAAATTTGCAATTTGCGATGGCACTGAGTGTCTCGGCCACGGCTCGGTCAGTGAACGGCTCCCAAAAGCAAATCATGAGATCGCAAATCGCAAATTTGTTTTTGTGATTTCATGAGATATATCGTCAATTTTTTTTCGGAGGGCAAAACGATATATACTAAAAGTGACATTTTTTTAAATTTCCCTTTAAACATATATTTCAAGTATATTTTTGTTAAAAGTAAAGACATGTACTACTATGTATTCGTTTTCTATTGGATATTGATTTGTACACCACAGTTATGAGTCATCCACCACTAAAACTGTTTCATAGTGTTGTACAGTACAACACAAATAAAAACGATGTGTGACCCTTTTTTATGGTGTACAGATCACAATCGTTTTTTATTTAGCGATAGCTGAAATGAAACAGATAAGAAAAGTCACATGTGCGGTATAATAATTGTATACTATTAATTAGGCAAAGGTTATGGTCTTCGAGGAGAAGGGTCAATGATTATCACATATTGTCCGCTTGTATTTTTGTTCACCATGTTTTTCCACCATTTGTCATTTCATACATCCTCGTTCTCCCAAATTTAATTTATTTTATTTTTAAATATAAACCCGCACAAAGTAGCAAAATATTACATCGCTTTGATATGTTAAATCTAATGTGTATATGTTATCGATTTAGTAACATATTATTTATATTTTATGGTTTTGATTACAATACATTAGTTTTATTTAACTTAATACTTAATAAAAATTGCTTTGTGATATTGTATGTTTGTATGTATGGTACAATATCACAAAGCACATTTAGTGATGTGTAATAGTGATGTGTAATTTGAAAACTAGTGTTTTACGAAAAATCAATAATTTTAATTGATACGATCATACGACTAACAAAGTCAAGCCCAATACGTTAAGTTTCTCAACCCACAAGATGACTTGGTCATAATCTCGTAAAGTCATATGTGAAAACATTGAATTATGTGATGTAGATTTATCTAATGACAAGGTGGCAAATTAAAGTTAGACCCACAAGTCCAAAGATTAATATAGTATACTCGTATAAATTAATGATTCATAATTTCATATCTTATGAATTCATATAATATAAAGAGAAACAAAAGTAAATTCCATTAATAATGTTAATTTGCAACATATAACTTGATACATGAACAATAAAACACAACTGCGTTTACTCACTACTATTAATTAATACCAACTTTTTTTACCCCGTATATAATTTTTGAAGCTTGCACGAGTAGTACTGGTCTTGGTCTCTTGGAGTCTTGGAAGCGGAGACATTTCGATACGGTTTCAAAAAAGAAAATCGAATGGGGATAAAATTTTATAGTGTATATCGAGTATGGGTTAACGATTCAATTTTTATTTTTTTTGTCTTTTGTTGTTCGCTTTAACCGAAACAATTAATGCACTTGAACCAAAGTGATATAGTTCTAACACCGAATTCAAATTCTTAATTAAATGGACAAAATTATAAAGGATAAAAAAGTAGAGTTGATGAAACAAGCTATGGGGTATAAAAAAAGGTAAAAAGATGCAGTAAATAGGGATTGAACTTTAAACGTCTTGAACATAAGACCCACTTCTCCACCAGTCACCACAAGGCTAAATACACAAATAGTATACTTATTTTAACTGTTTTATATTTATTAGTTATGAGGGCAATATGCAGATTATACCAAAACCTACGAAATTTTTATCAACTCGTAAAAACTCGATGGGGCGGATGCCCACCCTGCCCCCACCCTAAAATCGTCCCCATTGACAGTGATGTAAATTTTATTTTCCCTTTATAGAAAGTTAATACTTTCATCTTCTCATTTCTAAGTGTTTTGATTATTATTTTAGGTTGTTTAAATAATTGTTCACTTTTACGTAACAACTAATTAAAAGAATCTTAAATAGATAGGGATGCTATTTGATTGGTGAAAATTGTAGTTAATAAAGACCTTTTAAACTCGGTGCATAATAAATCGAACAATTTGATTGAGACAAAAGGAGTATGAATCATTACAATTAGCCACTTGTGAATTATTGTACACAACACAACTAGCCAATTGTGACATCAGTGAAAAGGGTGAACACATTGGAAGATAAATGTACCCTTTTTCATTTGAATTTTCTTCTTCTTTTTTAACTCTATCTGTTTAGCAAGCTTATTATATTCACATAATTATTTACATCTTCCACTTCATTTTTACCCATTACAATCATTTTACAATTTATAATAAAAGAGTAGAATCACCGAGTATTTTTTTATGTTTAGTTACCAGTATCATTTCTAACTCTTTTCGTAACTTACACGAATTTTTAGATGAGAATTTTTTTAGTAACTTGTACGAATTTTTAGAAAGAGTACACGGACTCTTTTGGTATATTAACTCTTTTCGTGAGATGATGCACTAAATTTACCCCCTCATCAGGTTCACGAGGAATCACTGTAGGTAAGCTATTGGTGATACATTTACTATTTGTGAAGGTAAAATACTAAAGTTTTGAGAGTGAGACCAAGTATTTAAATCTTGTGGGACGAATGAACTAATATTCTTCTTGTATTAAATTTTGTGTAATCTGATTATAGACATATATTATGGGATGAATTAAAGTACTATTATGCATGTGAAAAGCCGTTGGGATAAAAAGTATTTAAAATAGTTAATGGGAAAATGAAAGGACTACTTGACTGAATTACGTGTTGTAATTTGTAATTAACATAAACTATTAACAGTAAATAAAATCTCTTTCTTGCAATTGTGTTTGAGTATTAATAATAATCTTACGCTTTTTCTAAAACAAAAAATGTTTTGCTAACGGAAGCTCTTAGGGCTTTTCTCAAAACATTGAAACATACATAAATGATTTGTACCTTGTTAAAAAAGCAGGGGGACTAAATAAATTCAAGGAAACATATTTAGTTACTTACTCCGTATAATAATAGTACAAGTTTTAATGTATGTCTAAAAGTTTTAACGAAACTCTAAGTGCTTCCATGTTCATAACCCAAAATAAAGTTATAAAAATCAAGGAAAATGATTGTTTAGCCTAAATTTGTAGGCCTAAATATAGACCTAAAAATCTGATTGGTAGATGAGAAAAATTGATTGGATAAATGAGGAGAAAGAAAAAATTTAACCAATATAAAAAGTAGATATATTTTTAGGTCTATGTGATTAGTCCTATGTAGGATTACTTATAGCATTACTCAAAAATCAATCAACAAGGGATTATTATCGGAATCTGGACATCATGTTGACCCGTTCTCGTTGACCCACCCACTTGCTATCTTGGCGGCTTCCAAGTGGTACCGGACCCACCGCCGCTAAATTTCATTGGTCACACGTGGCATCACCCAATAAGCCCAAAACAAAATGTTTAATCATTCAAGAAAATATCAGTTCCCATGGCGATTGTGATCTTCAGATATTTCAATATAAAAAATACATGGTCGACTGCATATACGGTAAATAAAGTGTTTCCAACGATTATGAAAAAACTAGTACTACTTGATAACGAACGCATGAAATTAAACAATTATTGTGTTTTGTCCACCTATGTTTTAAGTGTGTCCATCACAAGTTTAAACTTAAGGGTAGTATATGTACATTGCCTAAAACTATAAACTTGACCTTTGCTTCAAATTGAAGTGTGTGGATTAATATAGAGTAACAAGAAACTTGTACCTAGGGGTGTTCACTATCTGGACAAACCGAATTGTCCAATTGGACAATTTAGTTTGAACTATTTGATTTGGATAATTTGGTTTTTTGGATTGGTTCGGTTCGAAACCGAATATTTATTTTGGTTTTGGTTACTATTGTAAAACCGAATAGTCCAAATTAACCGAATTGTTATATACTTCGCTAATATTTTAACATGTGTACAAATTAATTGAGTTAATCACCCACTATTATATATATTGATACCATTTGTAACTTTATTCATCATCTATCACAAAAGTCTCAACTATATTTTAATGTTGTTTTGCGATTTATTATACTTTGTCAAGAACTTACGAAACGTATCAATTAGTTTTGTTTAATATTCAAAATTTTAATTTTGTTTTATTGTTTTTATCATTTATAGACAAAACATAAACCGAATAGTAAAAACCGAATCGAATAGTAATTTGGTTCGAATCTGTTTGGTTTTTTACTTATTTTTCAAAACCGAAAACCAAATGGTTTTATCTATTAAGTTTGGTTTAAACCGAATTAACCGAATGAACACCCTTACTTGTACACTCCAAATGAATTTGGTCATATATGTAGATATATGCAGATATTTCTCCTATGTATAAACCATATCCCATTTAAAACTAACACTTTATATTGTGGAATTATGAGCTACCGAGACTGTCATTATAAGAAGCTCTAGGGGTTGTAGAAATATTATATCATCATAATATAAAATATGGCGATTAGTATTTCTAATTCGACCAAAAAGTTCGACCTAAACACAAACCCTAGAAGGAGTTGCTACACACTGATGTATAGAACACATAATGTATAATAATTAAATAAGTTATGAGAAAACTTTTTCTAAAAGGTAACTATATATTCATACACAACAACTATACAACTACGTAGTCTTAGGGGTGTTTGGATGAGCTTATGTTTTTTAGCTTTTACGTTATCTAAAAGTCAAAAATGTGAGGCTTTTGGCCTTTTAACTTGTAAGCTTATTCACCTTTTAAATTTTGAAAAGCTTTCTCAGAAAAGCTCATTCAAAATAGGTTTTTAGCTGTATTATAACACAATAAACTAAAAAGCTCCATAAAGCCACATCAAACATGAAACACCTCCTTAATGTTTACGAACATGTATAATTGTCCCTATAATCTTATGGTTGTAATGTGACCTTAATTCCCATGAATCACTTGTCTGCTAGTTATGAGATAACTATTAAAACATTTATCATTCATGAGATCTTAATAATAATAGATCAATGCTTTTTACATAAAAATGAGATAATCGTAGATGGTAAATTTGCTATATGGATAAAAGGATAGATTCATAGTTTTATGAATTAAATACATTGACTATAAACATTTCATCATCCAAATAAATATATATCTCATCCTGTAAGTTGGGCTTTAAATTCAAGCATAGCTTACTATTTGAGCCCATACGTGATTCACCTGCAATTTAACTTGATCCACCAAACTAGATGTCTACGGGGTGTTTGGCTTGACGTTTATATTTAGCTTTTAAAATTTAGAAGCTAAAAGGTTCTAATCCCCTGGTTTTACAAAAACAAGCTTTTTAACGGTGAAGAGAAAATTGCATTAGTAGTCCCTGTGGTTTACACAAAATAGCACTGGTAGTCCCTCGTAGTTTTTTTTTGCACTGGTCGTCCCTCTGGCTGCTAGTTGTTGCATTGGTAGTCCCTGTGGTTACTCTTCGCTAGTTTTCTTCGTTAAAAGGACCAGCTATGTAATTTTTTTTCCTTGTCGCTAACAACCGTTAGTTTTCTCGTTAAAAGGACTAGCCGTGTTTTTTTTTTTCAAATTTCAAGTTTATTTAAATTTAATATTATTTTTAATTGTATTTAGTTTATTTATTTATAAAATAATCTAATCAATTTAGTTTAATTATTTTAATCAACCTTTTTAGTGATAATTATTTTACCTTTTACAATTAAAACGATTAATTTAAATATTTCTTTATTCTAGTTTTTTTTTTTGTGTCCCGATCTATATAAACCTACTAAAAATTTTACATGTTGATAATGTGCAATTTGAATTCGTTCATAGTATACAAAACTATTAACAATATATATGTAGGCATATAGAATTGTTTATGTGGAGTCATGAAATCGACGATGATATGCAAAATTAAGAGTATAAACTATTATATTTTTAAACTATAATATTTTTAGTAGGTTTATATAAACCGAGACACTTAAAAAAATTTGAATAAAAAAATATTTAAGTTGATCATTTTAATTGTAAAAGTTAAAATAATTAGCACTAAAAAAAGTTGATTAAAATAATTGAATTAAATTATTCTAAAATTAAATCAACTAAATACAATTAACAATGATATTAAATTTAAATAAATTTGATATTTGATTATTTTTTTTTTTGCATTGCTAGTCCTTTTAACGAGAAAACTAACCATCGTTAGCGATAAGGAAAAAAAGTTACATAACTGGTCTTTTTAACGGAGAAAACTAACGGAGAGTAACCACAGGGACTACCAGTGCAACAACTAGAAATCACAGGGATGACCAGTGCAAAAAAAACTTCGAGGGACTACCAGTGCTATTTTGTGTAAACCACATGGATGACCAATGGAATTTTCTCAATGGTGAAAAGCTAAAAAGCTTAAAAAGCTAAAAAAACCAATCTGAAAAGTCAAGCCAAACACGATGCATAGCCTTGTAGGATTATGTATACAGTATACTAATTGTCTAATTTCTAGGATTAAAAAATAAAATAAAAATGATATTAATTTGTACTGATTTTATTTTTGTCAATTAACCGAGTTAATGATCAATCAATTAATCAACCCGTATATTAGGGTTTTTAAGGGCAATTTAGACAATAACTATTATTGAATTGAATTTTAAATCAAATTAAGTTAAATGACTCAAATGATAAGTAGTAATCGATAATCGATACTCCAGTTTATATATAAAAAACAATATTTAATTCAGACATCCTGTATAAATAAATATATACTATCATAATTACTTAATAGTTAACTGAATCGAAAAATTCATGTTCCAAAATTTTAGAAAAATCACTTGCACTCACAAATATCTTGTGAGGATACCTAATGAACTAGTGAATTAACCATTACTAGTATGTGAGATAATAATAATAAAAAAGCAATTAAACAAATAATCAATCAAATTAAGGCCTCTAAACCTTGAGCAGTGTTAGTAATTAAAGTTAAACTATACCTTTTTCCTTATCACTTACATTTGGTATTCAATTTCACAGATTATGAACTATAATCACCAATAACACTTGAATTCTTCTTCACACTTGGATCATGATTTTCAGTCTTGGCTTCCTTAAATTTTTTACTCTTTTGTTGACTGTCAACAATCAAATACCATTCATTTGACCCATTTCAACCTGAACCATTTTTGCATTCCTATCCTATGATCTACAATTCAGCTATACTCCCTGCCCATTGACTTTATCTGATATGATTAACATTTTTGAGCAGCTAATAGGCTAATAGCCTAATACCCAAATGACCACCCATTTTACCCTGCTGACCACAAGCCTTTATATCATCAGTTTGGCCTGTTACAGTCAATACTTGAGATGTACACTTCTGTTCACTCCAGCAATCCTTCCCAGTAATTTTTCTTAAACTGTATACTATGTAACATAACTTGGTTTTGGTTTCAGAACATAAAATTTACATTTATCAAATGACATATCAATGACGTTTTTTTTTAGGATTTATTGCCTTTATTTTGAATCCTTTTTTGCAAATTAAGAAAGTTGAAGATTCTTTGTTTATTTTTTGTCCCTCAGCTCTATCCAAATAGCATCAGCTTCCTCAAGAGACTAACAAAGTTTGGATCTTACTATTTTAAACTTGAAAATATATACCCTGTGAGGGAGGGATGAACATATACATATATATATATATGTGGGTGGGTGGGTATCTTTTTGTTTTTAATTTTTAATTTTCTCTCTTTAATGATATTAATTCACTGGCTAAGTGGCTATAATTTATAGTATGATACTATGATAAGAACACTCGCTAGCAAAAGTTTATTTTCTTTCCAAATGATTCGAATAATAGCTAATACGTCATTTGAAATTAAATACTACTAAAAGTATTGAATTCGTCACTAATATGTCCAGATTTTTTATCTGCACGAACGAAAGTGCCAAAAACATATAATATATCAGCCACTAAGACCATAGTGTAGTAACATTCACCATGTAAGTTATTTGCTTACTCAAAGACTAGATTTGGAAATTGGAACATGCTTATAATACATATCAATATCATAGACAGATAGACTCTCTAATAGGAAAAAAACCTCACAATCCCATTAAAGGTTTTTCTTCTATAAGTATAAATAAAGTTTATAAAGGAGTCATACTTTCTGCAAAGATTACGAATTAAGTACTGATGTCTATTCTTTTGTTGACTATCATGCAAAGTATCTACATTTGATTCTACATGCATAACTTTAAATATCTCTTTTGCTGTCCTATTGATGATGTTGATTACACTGAAAGAATCTACACCAAATATCTGATTCAAACCAATGAAAAACGGTAAATCGTTTAACCTATATATAGTATAAAGTCAGTGGCATATTTATATGATAAACTAATGCATCATGTTTCTTTCTTTTCAGAAATGCTATAACTTATATGGATCTTACTGTGTAATGTGAGTACCTAATATCACATTAGTACTTTGTACCAGTACTGTATTGTTACGAATAAATTCTTTATGGAAAAAGCAAGCATAAAATGTTACTTCCAACTTGCATGGAGGGCCACAAGGAACAAATTATGATATTTTTTCGAAACTCAGCGGATGTCTAGAGTATGACTTATACTAAATTCTTAGGGCCGGGTAAATATGCTACAGGTTGCGTTCCTCGCAAATGGAAGATTGAGATGAGTGAACCGAAAGATAAGTAGCTATAGACTAGCAATTTCCCTGCTTTACTTAATTATTAGGATTTCAAAGATTTAAAACTTCATATGCAAGGTTTAAAGTGTATATATCGAGCAGGGAGGACCAAGATCCCTGTGTTTTTTTTAATCTCTTTGAGCGTCAATTGCCAAAGGGAATTGAACGCACGATCAAAGG
Source organism: Pseudognaphalium luteoalbum (assembly GCA_963422505.1). Lineage (NCBI taxonomy): Eukaryota > Viridiplantae > Streptophyta > Magnoliopsida > Asterales > Asteraceae > Pseudognaphalium > Pseudognaphalium luteoalbum. The sequence continues at coordinate 104,286,217 of OY730197.1, forward strand.
GATAATGCATAGCAATTTGGTTTTCTGTTTCAAGATATACCTTAAATGCACACCAGTTGTCTTTTCTCTTCAAAAGTTTCACACAGTTCATAGTTGATGATAGTGATCTTTCTAGTAACATAAGATTAATGAAAACCTTGAAACCAAAAGGGAATTTATCAAAAGATCCATGAAAACAATACAAAATTAAGAAATTAAAAAGGATATCTCAATAGTACGTAGACCTTTTCCAACATAATTACATAAACATGCAAATATTTATCAAACTGCCAGTTTGTTATATCCAAACTAAAATTCATGGAATAACATATATTAAAGTTCTTGATCGTGTCCATTATCTCTCTCCAGTTACTATAAATAGAGACGCCAATGCTACTTACGACACTCATCAGTTCAAATATATTTCCCTCCTCTTACCATACATACTCTCCATCTTCGTTCGTAATAAGTTATCTATTTAAGATTCAAGAAATGGGCTCAAATTCTTTATGGAGCCATAGGCAAAATAAATTGTTTGAGAATGCCCTGGCTATCTACGACAAGGACACTCCTGACAGGTGGCAAAACATTGCAAAAGCCACTGGGAAGACAGTGGAGGAAGTAAAGAGACAGTACCAGTTGTTAGTTGAAGATATAGAACAGATCGAGTCTGGTAAAGTTCCTTTACCAAATTACAAAACGAGTAGCTCGAAAGCATCCTACCAGCTTGACCAAAGGTACTAATTAACAAAACATTAATCTAATTATCATACATAAGTTCATTACATGTCACTTGAGAAGCATTCATCAAGAGTTTCTCTTTATTAAGTTGATATACAAACAGCATATGATCTTATCTATGTCCTTAATTGCTTGAAGCAGGTTGAAGTACCTGAAGATGCAATGAAAGTAACATGTACAAAGAATGCTGAAATCTACTTCCATTAAACACGGAATTGGTGGTTGTTAAATAAATGAAGTTAATAAAACTCCTTTAGAGATTTTCTTATGAGTTTTGGATCTTACGTTTTTTTGTTAGCATTGCGTTATATCATAACAAAAGTGAAAATTGAATGCCTTCAATTGCCAATATCCACGGCATTCATGCAACCAACACTAGTATTTTAGTAATCGTCTCCATGAAGATGAAATGGAGTACCCAGTCTAGATTCCAACAAAACTTGCCCTAGAAGATATACCTAAATCGATTATATATATCTTCTAGCATAACCACATAATTTTTACTATGTGGTAGTACTTTAATACGAACATGAACATGAATTGTCTATGTTAAATAAGCTTCTTTCATGTAGCAAAATGTGCTAGGTGTTGCTTGAGATGGTTCGAGTATCCTGCTGTTGGACTAGGGGCATTGGAGTCTGAGTAGACTCCAAGTAACGCCTCCGACAGTTTCCATATATAGAATAATAGAAAGAGGACATTTACCACATCATGCACGAACTGACGGAAAGAATCCAAATTCTATAGTAAACGATGAATTGGAATCAAAATATCAAAATAAAACTATAATATACTTCAATTCCAAACATTTTCTAAAGCTCCCATTCTGTCATTTCTCTTATTATTTAACATTATCAGAAATACTCAGTACTATTAGATGATAGATTAGAATGACCCAAAACCCGTCGGGCTTGGACCAACTAACCTAACATTATATTGTCTAATACGTACGAGATACATAGATTGTTCTGATTATTAACTACCAATACAATCAATGCAACATGCCAGAAATTAATCACAAATATGTGATCAAAATTTGAATCACCCTTCTGTAATATCCGAAACAGATCAATTAAGCCATGGTTTAGTAATTTCCCAGTAATACATGTCAGTAAGACCCGTGACCACACCATCAGTCACTCATGTCAACACCGTGTAATTAAATGGTTTCAGAGTACACCTATATATATAAAACTAGTGTAAAACCCGTGCGATGCACAGAAGTGTGACTTTGTCCAATACAACCCAACATTACTTATATACAAAAAAAGAATCCTACAAAAATGATATGGTACTTTAAGTTTTGAAAGAATCAAGATACTTTGTAAGTGCAATCGGGCATGTAACACATGCAAAATCATCACAAGCGAGCATCTCGGTTGGGTACAAAACGAATAAGCATTACAAATCGTGCATACAAAAAGGGGTGAAACTAATACGCTGAACTTACAAAGTAGTAATTTGTATACAATGCTTTAGAGATCCGATAGTCAATTTTGAAGGTATTGATTTCAAATGGGTAACCCAAATATAAGCAACAACTGCTATTGGATTAATCTTAAAAAGTTAACAATTTTGGGAGATATATCAATCAATTTAGGGGTTAAATTTGTTGTAATATGAGAGCGTAGGCTTATAGAGCATCCAAACTTTGTTTGCATAAGTCATATCTTTTGATTTTGAAGATAGAGGAAATTATGGGTAAATTTCATACGGTAAGGATTGAGAATTTAATGTCTTTAAATTTTTGCACTGATTGTCAAAAGTAATTAGTGAAAGTCCATAAATCAAAATGTGTTATTAATAAAAATGGTTACAAATTAAAGAAATAATGGTTACCAATTTAAGCCCACTTATTGCACACGAAAGACATGGTTATGTGTAAGATTAAAATCTGAGAAAAAATATGAAAGCGACATGTCAGAAAAATGTGTATTTTGCAGACTTTGATTGGTGCCACCTAAGCAGATTAGGGCCTAATGATCTTCACTTTTAGTAATAATAAAGATAAAGATGGTTTGCCAATAACTGTTGGACCCTTAATAGAGTGAGAGTGGATCAAATGAAGAGATCGCAATTGAAGTAGCAATAATCTGTTTGCTTTAAGACGTAACACCTCAATAAACACAGATTAACATGGTACTGTATTGTATTATATATTTGGGTATTGTTAATGACAGCCGTCATTAACGTACATTAATTAGTTGTATTCAAAGGATATTTATAGAAGGTCAACTAAAATTCAGGGGGTCAGAGATTTTATTATGGTATGGATCAAGTTTTAATGTGTGTTCAAAATTCTTATTGACAGCCGTTGTTATCATTTTCCTATATATTTATTGATGAATATTCAGAAAGGAGTACGTACTTCTTTTTACTAGAATTCAGGTATATATCGTTGTGTTCTTATCTACTATCATGGACAAAGCCCATCGATTCTATATATACGCAATATCACTACTACATGTTGATATTGATAAAATAGAGAATTATGGAATGAAGACAATATAAATGTTCTACTAGTTTAGTATTTAGTAGTATATATAAAAGCTGAACGGACAACACTAGTTAAGTTGGAGAGTAACATATAGAATCTGGCTTAAAAAAAGGCTTCTTAATACTTTTATTTTCTTAATTATGAACTCATTGGAAGTAACAATAGATTATCATATATATACCTGTTTGTTTTAGATGTATCACCTCAATAACACAGACCAATGTGTCACCCCATGTGTTATCTATAATCTATAATATTATATAAAGAGTTTCAACCAAAGTCTTAAAAGGAGTAATGATAAATAACTAATTTACCATCCACTTCTCTAATATATTATAATTAAAATGTATTAATTAACACTTAAATTAATACAATTTTAATTATTACATTGAATTTATCATAAATGTTTTCAAATTCAAAAGATATAATTTTAAAATAAAATGATTGTATTGTAACCTATACAATTGACATAAGTTATTAATATATAAAATTAAAATTTCATTTACGGTTCCATATATGATAAATTATTTTCTTACAAATTATAATCATCTTTATCGTTATCTTTATACTAAAATATAAGGTGGAAATAAAAAACTCTTATAAAATGAAATCCAAGAACTTTTTTACCAACTATGTAAGTACGTTAACATTTAACAATTTAGACACTTAGAGTCAATTACATCCGAGTAAATATAAAAGTTAATCTATTACCACCATAGAAATAGTTTAACAATTTTGTAGCTTTAAAATAATAATCACATAATTTACAACTCTACCATTTTAGTTACTACAACATCGAATGCAAATCCTACAAAAAGCAATATTTTTATTTTTTTAAAAGATTACGTATTTAATTATCAAAGTTAAATAGTAGATTAAAAATCGTAGCTTAATTATTTAAACATTAAATTATTATAATTAGGGTTTGTAATAGAAGTCGAGTCGAGTAAACGGAATTTGCAAGTCAAATTTCACAGTACGTAATCCTAAACTTAAATTTATTTCATAAACGAGATCAAAATTATTCACCTATGAAATAATTTGCATAACCTATTTATTGAAATAGGTTAAAGGAGTCAGTGGGCTGGTGGGTTGAATTTTTAACAAAAATAAAATTATTTATGATGGGCATTTGACACGTTGACTTTGAACGATCATACCAAAAAGAATAAAATAATTATGACTTTCTTATTAGTAAAATCAAGGTTCCAACATCAACATATAATCTATTTGTATAGTCTTAAGTTAGTTTTCATTTATTCGATATATATAAGTGTCTAATAAAGATAATAAAAAATGATATTATTTCACATTATTTGTCGATTTTCATAAAAGGATGACATGTAACTGATTACCGCTAGAAAAAAATATATGTATGACCGCTGTATTGCGCGAGTAACATTCTAGTATATTCATTAACGAAAAGGAATATTCAGATTGGAGTACCTACTGATTTTTGCTAAGATAGTGAATTCAGGTATATATCTCTATGTTCTAATCTACTATCATTGGCACATACCCATCGATTCTATACGCATTATAAGTACTGTTGATAGTGATGGATAAAAGAATACATGGATTGAGAACCAAATTAAATGTAGTTGTATATATTAAAGTTGAATGGACACCACTAGTTAAATTGGCGAGTAACATATAGAATCTGGCTTAAAAGTGCTCATATCTTAATACTTTTATTTTCTTTATGATACACGAATACTTCATATTTGCAGATAAATAATTAATGTAGTACGTACTATCATAAGCATGTTATCATAAGTCACTAGCAAGCAGAGTTATGGATATTACTAATTTAGGGGAAAAAACAACATAAAAATTTGATCTCCCACTTTACGGGTCACAAAGAATATATATAAAAGGAAATCGGTTCTGAAATTTAGCTTTAGTAATATATAGAAATGAAATTGAACTATTAGAGAACTTATTATGGATGACGATGATGATGCATTTGGATTCTTGGAAAGGAGATGGATGATCATTTATTATGCAACGAATCATATGCCTTTTTCTCCCGGATTAATATCACAATATATACGGTTGATCCCTAAATGATATTAACAAGGACTGTCATGTCCGTATGTTGCGTCGGGATTTCAAATAATAACATCAATTGCATAGGAGCACATATTTTTTTTTCTGTGTCGTTCATACATATATCTACACTGTATTTAGTCATAATATGCATGCTTCCTCTAATAGGATCAAATATTAACTTTTACATACTGTCACACGTGTTCCACAATGGATGAAAAGGATTGTTCCTGCAATAAAAAAAAGAAATAATAAAAAAAGATGATAATAATAAGTTAGAAATCAATTGTAGAAGGTTGCAGTTTTATCTACTACCGAGTATGTGAATTCGAAATAAGTACTTTTATTAACAACGTACATTTATTGATTTCAATCATTATTCAAAAGATGTTCACATCATTACATTAATAAAAATGTTTTATTTTTATGTATTCGAACAAATCAACAACCTTTTATGTTTATCAATGTATTCTTTTTAAGGTGTATTAATAGTTTGTACGGTTTATTTATTGATAACCTAATTTTGCATTAGAACAGAACTGTAAGTGGCTGCGACCAGCTCGAATGGGTTGTTCAAGCATTCTTGCTTATCAAAATATTATTTGTCAGATAAATCCATGTTCACTTGAAATGTGCTACCCTATAATATATTGAAAGTAATATAACAACAACAACTTCTAAGAGCAACTTCAATGTATACACTATATATACCTTTTACACTATCTTAATGCAAAAATGACATAAAAAGTTCACCAATGTTAGCACTAAACCACTACACTATTTTAGTGCAACACTAAATCCATGTTAAATTACATCAAATTTGGTGTTACACTAAACCTTACACTATTCACTATATAATAATAATAAAAAAAAAACCATTACAAATGCATTTTTATACTATGACTTTGTCAACACTATCTTTGTGTGATTTACTTTATATTATTTAAAAAGTTTTAGTGTAAATATTTAGTGCACACATTGGAATTGGAATGACAAAAATATAGTATAAGAATATGCTCAAATATTCTTATTTTGCATCATCTTAGTGTAAAGTTTAAGTGTACACATTGAAAATGCTTTAACACATATTGATTTATTTTAATGTCCACGATGAATAAATGTGGATATCCAAATACTCATACTTGAGTAAGATACTCCAATTGATAAGGGTGGTTACGTAAATTCATTTAGAATATATGGGGCTTTTTGTAAAGATTAGAATACCCTTCTTATAAGGGTAGAAAAATAATAGCACTAATGATGTTCGAACCATTGACCTTCAGATTGATAGACGCATGATTATCCACTGAATCAATCGCTCACTTTTGTTAAATTCTTGAAATAATTATTATATATATTGTTATATAAGTCGCCTAATAAGACAAATTTTACTATTCATAGAGCTACTCAATTGATATTAGTAGGTAATTCACATTTTATATTTTTGCGGTCTCAATACGATAGATGTTAAAGGTATTTTAATTAATCATTTTTTTTGTGTAATTATAAGCTTGACTAATAGAAATACACTTATTAGTTATCTATATTTAAAACAAGTAAAGTAATTGGTGGTATTCATTAATCAAACATCCTAATCCTAATCCTAAGAAACATATTATATCAATGTGGTGTTGGAGATTTTCATTAAAAATTTCTCTTTATGTGGAAACAATTTATAGCCCATTAATATATCCAAATTAAATACAAGGATACATAATCTCAACTGTTAGTTGTTTCTGAGATACGCTTATCATGTTATTCGTAAGGAAGAGTAATCGAATTGATGCGTCATCGTTATATTAAGATGACAAATTACATGGATAGTAAAACTCCTCATCCATGTACTTTTTTAACCTAGATCATCCATGCGTTGCAATTTATTTCATAGACCATCCTTCACACTAAAGACCATTAATTTAGTTTGTTAAAGGACCGCAAATGTAATAATACTAATGACTAAGACAATTCGTGTAATTTTATATTTTTAATATTCTAATTTCATATTTAATATTCTTTTTAGTTGTATTTGATTAAGTTATTATAATAAACCGACATGCATCATTTTGAAATAAGAAGCTTGAGACCCTTATAAGTCTATAGTCGTTGTAGCTAATTGATACGTTCCACCATTGTTTTTAGCTAACACCTGAAGGTATTTGATTAGCCATGCTTTTGGCTTTGTGGGACGTTACATATGATATGAGAGTCATAGCCCCTCGGGGTGTGATAGGCATGCGGCTTGATGAGGATGTCAGATTTTAAATGGGGAGTTTGTAACAACCCGTCCCATATCAGTTTGAGATAAGAAGTTTGACCCGTTATAAGTCTAAAGTTGTGGGTAATTGATACCTTCCACCATGGTTTTTAGTTGAAACCTGAAGGTATCCGGTTAGCCATGATTTCGGCTTTGAGGGGCGTTACATGTCTTTAATAAATTTTTTAATTTAATTAATTATTTTAATTGATTTTTATGTACTTGTTACTTTTCGTGTGACAATTGAAATGATCAACTTTTTTTTATAGTTTCGGTTTTACATATCTTATGTTCGTTCTCAGTATCTACATCTATTTATATGGTTAAAGTCATATACTTGTTACCAATTGGGCATAACTCAAGTGGTAGCATCACCGCAAACTCTTAGACCTTACATGTGTGACCGACATGTCATGCGTTTGAATCCGTGCCTCAGCTCGTGTGGGCGATTTGTGACTAGAGATTTACACGTCGCTGATGCTACTTGCAGGTGGGATGAATGCTTACCTTTTAAATGTGGTACGGGGTTAGGGGTATCCTCCAAACTACCCTTTCATTTTTTTTTTTAATTCATATACTTGTTTCTTGTTTGCATTTTCAAGTTCAAATTTTTGTTTCGATTTTATATAATTTGTTTCGATCTAGGTTTTGTTATTTCAAAGTTTGAGTTAACTTTATTATATTTGTTCATTTTTTTATTATTTTTTTTTCTAATTTTAGATTTGGTCAATCTAGAAATTGGTTAGTACATGCGTATTTTTCGGCGATACGAATGAGGATTAAATGTGACGCTTATTGGTAATAGTTGTTCGAAGATTTAATGATATTCTTAGTGAGTTGGTGCAGATTTAAACATTTGTACAAAATAAAATGAATAAGTTGATCATTTCAATTATTAAAATAAAGATAATTGTTATAAAAAATAATTAAATTGAATTGAAAAGATCACTGAAAAGTTAAATTAATTAAGACAATCGAAAAGCATACTAAATTAAATTTAAATTTTGAAACATAAAATTAAACGAATAATCCCTAACATTAACTTTATTACACTCTTTGTCCTTTAACGGATTAAACTAACGCCCGTGAGATATAAGGACGTTCTACGCAATAAACTGCAACCACATGGATGATCTAGATAAAAAAGAAAGTATAGGGACTAGGAGTGTTATTTGAAGCAAACCACAAGGATGATCGTATTCTATTAAGATGCTAGCATAATGGCATCTAGTTCTATATGTTTCAAAACGATAAAGACCAGTTTTGTTCTTCATCACATGCATTCACCAACTTGATCATCGATTTTTGTAGGGTTAATGTACAAATTTGTTACTGTATTTTGCGAAAATATTCATGTGGGTTATTGTACTTTTAAAATGTTCAATTTCATATTGTACTTTCAAAAAATGTTTTCACGCCTATTTTTGCTACAATAACGAGTGACCCAATTGCACATTGTTATGTACATTTTCACAAGTACAGTAACCTAATTGAACTATGACGAAAATTTGGTAATCTAATTGAACATTTTTGAAAGTACAGTAATCCACTAATCCAATTGAATATTTTAAAAGTACGTAGAATCACATGAATATTTTCGCAAAGTACAGTAACGAATTTGTACATTAACCCATTTTTTATTTGATATTAAGTCTTATCTTCAACAATTTACAATTATTAATTGATTATGAACTTAATTAGAGTTTATGTACATACTAGTTTCATTCATTTGTGATTCGTAGTTCTACATATAAACAAGTATAATTTTCAAAACACATAATTGTAAATTCGTAGTAAGACACTCACTTTATGCTAAATACAGTTGAAAAAAAAAGAAATAAAAAAGAAGTTATAAAATAAATAGAATGAGAATTCCTTTTGGTATCTTTATTTACTAATTAATCCGTATAAGTTTAACTAAGAAAATAAGTAGTATCACCTTTATAATTTTTTTTTTTTGTAATCAACAAGACTTCCAAACAAGTGCTATTTATGTGACTCTAATTACATATTGGCAAATTAGAGCCACTATTATTACTGCTTAAACCTAGTTTTTGCCATCAAATTAGAATATGGACCTCACCTTAAATGTATATTAGTTATATAAAAAGCTAATTCTTTCTTAGGAACTTTAGCAAATCACAAGGTCTTGACCACTATTGAGTATTTAGAAAACAGCCACTACTATAAAACCGTCACAAATCATTTAATAAAATGACACCGAAGATTAAACCTTCTAATACTTAATTATTAGTATAAATAGAGTTGGCGCACATTATATAAGGTCATCATCAATTTTTATTCATGATTAATTGCTTTTCACTTATAGTTTGAAGTAATGGCTTCAAATTCGGAATGGAGTAGGGAACTAGACAAGAAGCTGTGTGTGCATTGGTTACGTATGTACGACAACGATCCAACAAGTTTGAAAAGATTGCAACTCACATTGGGAAGACTGTTGAAGAAGTGAAGGCTCACTAGCTACCAAGTGCTGATTCATATTGCTGCTATTGAGGGGGGCAAAGTTCCGCTCCCAAAGTACAAAATACTCAAGGCCAAAGCCGGAAGTACTAAGAATGGGAAAAAAAAATGCTTGAAGTATACACGTATTTGGTATTTTAAATAATTAATAATCAATGTTAAGTTATTATAGTTAACTAATGTAATTATTTCAACAATCGATATAAAGTAAATGAACATTCGTTTTATACAGTAATTGAATTGAGATGTAAGAAAGAATAGTCATTTTAAATGCCTTATATTTATCTAATAAGAATAAAGTAATTAATTTTTTAATGTAAGTTCACAGTTTTTATGACACTTACGTAGCTAAATGATAAAACATAAAATCTAATACCTTAGTGTAATACTTGGTGTAAGTATTTGGTATTTTTATATTAGAAATGCGACAACTAAAATAGGTGTTTCCTATACTGAACATTCAAAATACAAATTGAGAGACATTGACATAGGTAAGATTGTGAAAATTGTCTTGAACATTAAACCTTAACATGTTTATGATTGTAATGTTAAGTACATTATTAGTTCATACGATCCTTTCATTTTTATTTCAATTGTTGTTCTACGTATCGTTTACCAGTGACGGAACTTGAACACTAAAGTTGGGGGGACAAAATATATAGTCTTATGTGTGGTATATAAATAAAATATTGATAGGAACCGTACCGTAGAGAAGTGGTTCGGTACGGTTCTGGTACGGTTTCTCGGTTCTCACGGTTCGAAACGTGTTTTGCACACCCCTAAGTGTAGAACCGGCCCGAACCGAACCGAACCGAATCGCGAATCGTGAAACTACAAATATTAGAACCGAGAACCGTACCGTAAAGAAGCGGTTCGGTACGAAACGATACGGTTCCGGTACGGTTTTTCGGTTCTCACGGTTCGAACCATATTTTGCACACCCCTATATGTGTGTGTGTATTTGGTTATAATGCTCAAAACACATAAATGTAAAATGTATCACACACTCTATGCTATATACTTTAGTAAAAAAGAAAAAATAAAAGAAGAAGAACAAGTTATAAAGTAAATATAATGGGCATTCTTTTTTGGCTATCTTTAAAATACACTTTATTACTCCGTATAAGTTTAACTAAAAAAAGTAAGAAATACCATCTTTATAATTATTTTGTAATCAACAAGAAACAAGTGCTATTTCCACGACTTTAATTACATATTGGCAAATCAAAGCCACTACTATTACTACTTAAACCTTCTTTTTGCAAAACAAATAAATAAAAAAATAAAAAATAATATGACTCTGGACCCCACCTCAAATCTCAAATGTTTTGACGTTTTATAAAAAGCTAATTCTTTCCCAGGATCTTTAGCAAATCACAAGGACTTGACCACTATTGAGTATTCATAAAAAAGCCATAACTTTAAAACCGTTTCAAATCAGTTAATTACATGACACCGAAGATTAAGCCTTTTAATATTCAATTATTAGTATAAATAGAGTTGGCAAATATAATGCACATTATATAAGTTGATCATCAATTTTTATTCTTGATTAATTAATTGTTTTCCTTTTCTGGTTCGAAGAAATGGCTTCAAGTTCGGAATGGAGTAGGGAACTACAGAAGAAGTTTGAGCGTGCATTGGTTACGTACGACAACGATCCTAATCAGTTTGAAAGAATTGCAAATCACATTGGGAAGACAGTCGAAGAAGTGAGATTTCAATACCAACTGCTGCTGGACGATATTGCAGCTATTGAGGCGGGCAAATTAAAGTTCCACTCCCAAAGTACAAAAAGCTCAAGACCAAAGCCGGAAGTGCTAAGAAAGAGGAAAAGAAAGATGCTTAAAGTGTATGGTGTTTCAAGCTACGTATTATAATAAGTAATGAGCCGGTAAAAGAGCTAGAGGTAATATAATAAATAAAGCTCTCTTCGTGTGTCGTCATTTTCAATTTATTGTTGTTTAATATATGTGAAAGATGAATATGTATATCCGTTTGGTCCTGTTTATATATAAAGGATTATAATACGTGCGCTATTATCTTATGTTTTGCATGTTGGTGTAATGATGTTACATAAGATTACCTAAGATGATGGCATTAGTACATAGTGGCATCCTATCATATATCTAATGACGATGCAACTATAAATACACTGAACATATGCGCTATATATGTGTATCAACTCTTGCCAGATGCCTACCTTAATTGTTCAATGAAACCGTCACAACTTCTCATCATGGGTAAATTGTGTACGTGAAAATTAGAGGGTTTAATCTATCATATATTAAATTCTCCAATTGTGGTTAATCTATGGGTATATACCTACAATTAGCAATTAGCATTTGTCGGTAACTGGTAACTTTTTTCTAGTGTTAAATATTGGATTAAATAGTAAAATATTAATCTATTACAGAATCAAGCATATCCATCCACAACACATCTATTAGCTAGTCCAGCAATCAAGTTTCGTAATTTTATATGTAAATTAATTAACATATGTTACCAAGAATTTTACGCAGATCAGGCAAAAAAACGTACTTGGGAAAAAATATCGCGAAGGAATTATACATAGAGAAATTGTAAAGAGAATATAGTATGTATTTGATTATTATGGAACAAACTTTCAGTTTTCGTTACTAGTTTCATTTATGGTACGGCCAAGAGTACGTCTATTTTGTGTCTTGTTACGCCTTTCCTAATGGCATCTGTTCAGATGACTCTCTTTAATTTGAGTAATGTGGATGCCTAGTTCCTTTATTAATAGTGTATTTAACAACTCAACAATCACAATTATTATGATAATTCATGTTAGATTTTATATAAATGGATATGATATTTTTATTGATGTATATGAAAAAGGGACCGCAACCGGACTTGTGGGTACAAGCTACTGTCAGGATGCAAGTAAATCAATTTATGTATGCATATATCCCAATATATGTCCATATACAATTATTGTATGAAACTAAGATAGTTTTTAGTGTACATTATATACCCGTGACACTTAATTTAGCAAATTAGAGTCACTACTAGGACTGATGCGATTACCTTCTTCGTTGCCAAATAAGGAATCATCGATCCCATCTGAAATAAACACCAGATGTATTTTTTGTTTACATTGAATTGGAAAACTGGTCCAATACAAACCAAATCACCAATACGGAAATACAGAACACTCAGACATGCATGTAATGATGCATATCATGTATTCAAGTGACATATTCGGGACAAAAAGTTCCGCTTAGAGAAATCTTGTCTTGAGGTAATACTCTCGCGGCCTCAGTCAAGACCTACTTGTTTTCCTGAAAAGATAGCAAGCTACTAGGACTTTCGTCTCATATTCAGATAATAAGGCCAACACTCTCTTTGACTGTTACGGTTTAGAACTAAATTTGTCATTGGGCACTCTAGCTACATCTCTCATGTTATGTATAAAATAGAGAATGCAATTTGTTTACTTATCGTAATTCATACACATATACTTTTTAAACTTTGTGTAATATATTGAAGAAATGGCTTAAAGTTCTAACTGGACTTGGGAGCACAATTAACAAGCTGTTTGAGGATGCACTGGTTACTTATGACAAGGGATAATACTTAACGATGGTTGTATATCGCAAAGAGCACTCGAAACACATTGGAGGAATTGCAGATTCACTACCAAATGCTGGTTGATGATGTAGATGTTATCGAATCAATTAGTTGTAATAACAAATCAATATTTGGTTTAATTAATTTGATGTAATATTAACGATCTTCTATGTTATTTGAAGGTACATTTACTTAAATAAAAAAAAACCGACCATCACTTGCTTTCTGAGTGTGTTTTAATCGTGTAGTTTCAATTCCACAATTTCTATCAGCGTGGGGATATACATTTGGTGTCTATTAAGTAAGAGATGTACTTAATTCTGTTTTACGTGCTAATGATCGTGATTAATGAAAGAATCATATCCTTGAGTTAAACACACATAAGTTGAACAGTAAAACATAAATTACTCATTCTGTGATAGTTCATTTTTCTTTATAATACATTAATATTTCAAATTTGTTAACAAATCATTATCATGTAGCATATGTATTACGATGTTATCATAAGTTAAACATCCTAATATAGTTGCTTGAGCTAGTATGGGTTATTCTGAAACTTATTTTTCAACAACATGAAACCGAATTAAAAAATATACTAAAAAAATGAAAAAAGAAAAAAATTCGAGCAAGGGGCTTGAATACAGACACATACCGGCCAACTTGGCTAAACAAAATAGCCAAAGTAGACTAACTGATGGCTACAGGTGCTCGAAACACAAGCTACTGCCCCAAATTATACTTTAAGAAAAATCAGAGAAAAGACATAGCACTACTCCTGATCTTAAGGTTTGAATAGAAGCCAAAGTCCTAGCCTGAAGGCAAACATGTTGCATATGGATCAACACGTAACGACCCAATCAAATCAGGCCAATTATTGTTTCATTATGGATCTCAATCATATTATTCAAAAGACGCTGCATCAAAACACTCGTTTTTATATGCTATTGCATAATTGCAAGGAAATGAGAGTCGCGATGATAAATTACATATTAAAGAGAACTTTTGAAGACATGAGTTAACATGTTATGCGTATAAGACACTAAAGGAAATGTGATATGAAGTTTAGGTCGCGTATTGTATGTTGAGGCATCTATCATCGGGTGTTGATATCATATCAAGTTCCTCTATTTTTGGATATATGAAAGCTAAAGTTCTTGATATTTTCCAAAGGATCGATAGAATAACATTGGATGATTCTTAATGAACTGTAAGGTGAAATATCTTTCAAAAGAAACTAGTTAACCATTGTTGAGGAGCTATTTTGAGATACATTTGGTCCTTTACATGTCATTTGCATGAAGGTTCGAATATATAATTAAAAAATAATAGAACTAAAATCGTATAGTATGTACATTTGCATCCATCTATTTTCTTGATTGCATGTTTAGGACACATGTAAAACAGTTGCAACACCAGTAAAACAGAAAGAAGAAAGAAAAAAAAGCAAATTAATGATGATATATTTTCTTATTGGGCAAGTTTTAACTACACTTTATTATACGTACTATTATTGTATCACAAAGTACTGCATCATCTAATTATCACATATGAAGTATTTAGGTTGGATTTTGATCCACATGAATACCATACAAGTCCTTTATCCGTGACTCCATGTCAAATTAAAACAACCGCTTAAACTTGCTTTTGCCAAATAAGAATTGGAGCTCATCTCAAATGTTATCATTATAATAATAAAGTCTGCTTCTTTTCAAGGAGCTTTTGCAAATTTTAAGGATTTCCCCGCTATTTTAATCAGAAATTTGCAAAAGAACTACTTTAAACCGTTACGAATAAGTTAATTAAATGACACTGAAGTTTACGCCTTTTTAGAGATAGAGATGGCAAATATAATGCACGTACATTAGTTATCATCAATATTTCTTCATAATTAATTGTTTATCTTTTCCGGTTTGAAGAAATGGCTTCGAGTCCCAATCATTTTGAAAAGATCGCAACTCACATTGGGAAGACTGTCGAGGAAGTACTGCATTACTCTAACGCGTGCTATTATCTAACTTTTTCGAATATCGTATATCGTTATACAGCTCTCGGCATATCATATCTTTGTCTAAGATTAATATTTCGTACACATACGTTTAAATTTAATAACCTCTACGTACACACTATTTCATTAATGTGTTATTGGCATTTGATTCGCACACTTTCATACATCGTTTCCTCAATAATTTGCTTTCAGTACTTGAGTAATACTAATCAATCAGATCAGATTAATTTGAATTTGAATGCCTATATCCAAATATGTCCATAGTTTTGGTGTACCCGTGAATCCATTTGGCAAATTAGAGTCACTGACTTACTGCTAAGACACAAGACTGATTCACCCTCTCCTTGTTGCCAAATAAGGAGGCTGGACCCTCCTGATGAACACCAAATCACCAATACATAAATGAATTATATTCGTGTCATATATTGGGGACAAATATTTTCGGTTTAAGAGAACCTTGTCTCGGGGTTATACTCTCCCCCAATTATGACGTACTTGCTTTCCCGAAAACACAGCAAGTTACTAGGAGTATCGTCTTATATATTTTCAAATAATAAGGCCAACACTCTAGCTAGACAGTCACAAGTCACTGAATCAGAACTAAATTTGTCACCGTGCACTCTATATCTCTCCAAGTTATGTATAAAACAGAGAACTATTAATGCATTTTTCAGTAGTTATAATTCATTCATACGTTCAACTTTGTATAACTGAAGATATGACTTCAAGTTCGAAATGGTCTTGGGAGCAAAACAAGCTGTTTGAGAAAGAACTGGCTACTTACGACAAGGATAATACAGAACGATGGCTGAATATTGCAAAGAAAACTGGGAAAACGGTGGAGGAAGTGAAAATTCACTACCAAAAGCTGGTTGATGACGTAAATGCTATAGAAGCAGGACAAATTCCACTTCCAGACTACAAAGGAAATGAAGCGAAAGCAGCACGCATTAATCAGCACGAAATAAAGAATTAAATCAGGATCTTATAATTTGCTGAAGATCGATCAAATTTCTTATGTTATTAGATGGTACATTTAGCTAGTTGAATAGTTATGTTTATGAGAATGCCAATAAAAGCAAACCTTCTCGTTTAGTTTCCATAATTTCGCACCAGCGCACATGGAGATTTACGTTTGGTGTCTGTTAAGGAAATGAAGTAGTTATCAATAAGAGTCCGCAAGATGTTATCTTGATAATGGTATTTGACTATCTGATTATATTCAAAAACTCCCAAAAGAAATGAAATATTACTTCACCTCCTTCTTATATTAGTGTTGATTTTCTTGTCAAGACTGTTCAATCACCCATCTATAACCGCGATGAAGGAAAAGATGTGATATTGATCTAGATGTGCATAGACATTAGTCAATAACCCGAATCAGGTTGCTGGTTCTAGTTCATGTAGTGGACTAAACGAGTACCAAATATTTTGGATCATTGTCAATCAGGTTGACGAACTACTATTAACTCTTTTTAAATAGATCATAAAGTTTTTGTTTTTGTTTTAGGATATCAATAAAAATGCTTATACCAATCTTAAATGTAATACAGAAAACGAAAGATGAAGTCGTCAAAAACTCAGTTTAAATTCTTTGGTTTTGTTCAAATAGATAAAATTTCGGACATGATGATGTCATAAATAATAATTAGTAATTCAATAAGGTTGATGGAATTAATAGACAACTAAATTTTTATAATATTTTTAAATAATTCAGTTTCACTTTATCTACAAATACGAGTATCAGTTTAGTCCTTTTATCTAATATTAATAGAAGATAATACCCTAAATTTTGTATAATAATATAAATTACCTGTGTACGTACACAGATTTTAAAGCTAGTTAACATGAAGTGGGCCCAAATGGCCAAGTCCACAAAAATACAAGTTATTATATAGGTGGATCTGGTTGTGGTAATGCAAACAACATGAGGTGGGCTCAAATTTAGTTGCTCTTTAAAATATCTCGGCAGTTAATTAATTTAACAAATAATAATGAAATTCCGTTTTTGAATTCGTCATAAAGTTATGTAATCCAATATATTTCCTACTGATAATTTAGCAAACTGCTTAATTATTGTAATATATTCAAACATCAACTATATACGATTAGGGAAAATATGTGTACCGCTAACACTACAAAATTTTATATAAGTCATTGGACCTCGATCTCAGCTATATATCAACATGTAATACCACTCAAGATCGATTGTACTAGCGATACAAATCATGAAATCATTTCCAATCCCGCGTATAGTCAAGATTAATTAGTTACATCAGGCTTGTTAGCAATGAGACAATGTTCCGAACTGTCCGGCTTTTGGACATGCGATGGAGGTCATATCATCTATTGATCGGGGGTTGAGCCACATAGAAGGCAGAGGTAACAGTTGCTACTTGATCCATATGCTATATTTATTGTAAATTTATTATAAACAATGAGTTTTTAGTTACATTGTTTGTTATTGCTACGGGTTCACAAAAATATGAAATATTAATGCTATAGGTTACTCTAAATTCTGAATCCGACACTGCTATTAGTTCCATTTAATTTGCACAGTAACGGCAAAAGCATCACCTAACAGGGGCATTTTTTAATAGACATAACAGAAAGAAGACAACTTATATACATATTTATTACACACTAGATATATGGCTTATAACTAACTTATGATTAACTTTTTAATTAACTTATAATATAATCATTATATATGACATCGTTCATGCTGGAAACTTAACAACAGTCAAATATGACAAATATCAGTATTTGAGGAGATCAAAATACCTATTATCAGTATTATATATGTGTTCGGATTATCCGTGATTCTGAGTTGATACCATTAATTTGTGTGTATGTATAGTTTATAATTCGGGATACGATAACTGAAAAAGTGAAAAATATGTGAAAATAATGGGGTTATATTGTAAAATGAGAATGACAATAAACAACTACTCACTACGTCCTATAATTATTGTCCATCTTTCCTTTTACGGATGTCTCAAATTAATTATCCACTTTCAAAAATATATAGGGAAGTTAGATCGTGATTACCATATTACCCTTCAATGGAAATATTATTACAAACTTTTAAAGAAACAATAATTGATTAGTTAAGGGTAAAACTGTCAATCTGTAAAAGGTAAGAAAGAGAAAACAATAATGATTATATTTTTATTAAATTGCGTGTTTTTTGTCGGATGACAATTATGTTGGGACGAACGGTGTACACATGAAAATGTTGAGTCTTAATCTTATGGATTTCTATAAATAAACTACCAAGATGGTTTATACATTACTATGGATGAACCACGTCGTAAATTAATTTGGTCTTAGTTAAGTTTTGCAATTATTAAGTGGGATTGTGGGAATAAAAAGTTTTTTGTAATCCAAATCTGTATGGATGAACCACTCCGTAAATTAATTTGGTCTTAGTTAAGTTTTGCAATTATTAAGTGGGATTGTGGGAATAAAAAGTTTTTTGTAATCCAAATCTGTATGTTCTTATATACTTTCTACTTTGATATTTAGTTAAGGGCTTAGTATCTGGGCATACACTAAAATTGTGCCCAATAATAATTGTGTGTATCATAATTACACTCGTTATTTTAATGCATTCAACTTTGAAAAATAGTGTTTTAATATACTTTGGTGATATGTCGCTCGTTTAAGCTACCACGTGGCATCATGAGAACTTGACACATCATCAAAACATCACCAAAAATACAATACAACACTTATCAAAAAAATAATATAAAAAATCGATGCATTAAAAATGAAGAGTGTAAGTCTAATACACAATTAATATCGAACGTAAGTTTATTGCATTTCAGACACTAACCTCTTTAATTAGATAGTTATTAAATAAAAAATCGTGGCTACATTTAATGTCACAGTATTCGTTTAAATGTTTGTAGGATTTTATAAGAAGTTGCATTTAATAAAACAAGTTAGTATCATTTATCATGGTTTAATGACAGCATTCATTTAAATGTTTGTACGATTTTATAAGAAGTTTGTTGATATCTAATTGATTATCCATTAACCCACTTAACCGCATTATGTACAGAGAAATGATTTGACTACAAAATTTTTACAAAAAATTAGATAGAAAATGATGTGACAACATAAAAATAAAGAGAGAATGTGAAGAGAGAATAGATGAATCAACGTGATGATGACAAATTAAATGAATTTACCCGCTCAATCTTTGATCCATTGTCATTCAACGTTGCAATATCCGACATTTTGTTTTCTACAAAAATATTATTCGGTCATAAATATGTTGAAATTGCAAAGTAATACAACTATACAACTATCCTTGTTAAAGGAAAGCATATACCTAGTATATGCAACCTAAATCGTTTTCGCGTTTTTTTTCTTGCTTCTTGTTTTACTCTGGTTGTGTGAAACAATGTTTAGATATTAATTTGATTTTGTCTAGAAACGTATTTTACAAAAATTGATTCTAGAGTAGTATTATAAGTTTTATGTTCGCAATCAGCAAATTTGATCGAGATCTATAGTCGATCTAAATTTTATATATATATATATATATATATATATAATATAATATAATATAATACATATAAAGCATGTCCAAATTGTTGAATCTTAACTCTTAAATAATAATTAAAATTACTCTTTTACCCTTTACACTCATAAATGAACATCATTTTAAATAGGAAAAATTTTTATTCCAAAATAACATACTTAAATATGGTATTGAGCATAA
The DNA here is from genome assembly GCA_963422505.1 of Pseudognaphalium luteoalbum. Classification (NCBI taxonomy): domain Eukaryota; kingdom Viridiplantae; phylum Streptophyta; class Magnoliopsida; order Asterales; family Asteraceae; genus Pseudognaphalium; species Pseudognaphalium luteoalbum. The sequence goes on from OY730197.1 coordinate 104,306,549, forward strand.
TTAGTGAGAACATATCTATACTTATTTGTAAAAACATGTGACATGGTATTTTAACTTATTGAATCATTAACCGTTAAATAATGATGAAAAAAATGTTACATTACCATTATAAAATGATATTATATTTAACGAACTAACAAAATAGATATATTAATTGTTACCGCCGCATTGCGCGGGTGATGTGCTAGTGTGTGTGTGTGTGTGTATATATATATATATATATTGGAATGATTAAGAGGGAAATGCATTTTTGGGGGGAAGGGAGGAAGCGTTAGTATTCATCAAGAAGCATATTACCTTCACCCATACAAATCTCGAAAAAAGCAAACTGAAATTTAGTAAATGTTAATCAGAATCGATGCTATGAATGTTAAGCTTTCTTGATAAATTATTTATGCAAGTTATAACATCGATTTATAAATATAAGATCCAAATCCGTTAATATTCATCGCGGTGTATATTAGTTAGTATGCATTGTGATGAATATTAACAATAAAAATATTTTTCAAATAATGTGGAGTTTTAATATGCATTTTGATGCATATTAGTTGATATTCATCACAGTTAATATTAACAATTTATTAAATAAATATTCATCAACTGAAGTTATGACATAAAAATGAAATTTATTCGTTAAAATATTATTTATAGCATCGATTTTTATTAATATTTACCGGTAAACATAATTTTTTGTTGACGTTTTGTTTGATAATTGTAATATGCTTCTTGATGAATACTAACGCTTTCCCCTTCCCTCAAAAAAGACACTTCCTTCTTAATCACTACCCTATATATATATATATATATATATATTACGGTTGATCCTATGATGTAAACAATTAGAAATTATTGTGTTGAGTCGTCCAAAAGTTGATTCTACCTACGTTCGGTTTTCTATATATTTACGTTGTGTTTTCTATTCATATATATTCAGTGGCGGATCCAGGATCTACAATCGTGGGGGCCAAAATAATTTCACATTAACTACAATATTGTACACAAAATTATAAACTACTCCGTACTACATTAGATTATGCATAAAGTTGCATCTTTTACTATGTTAGAGTTTTCACAACACATAACATAATTCTACTCAAGACAATACATAAACAGGCTAAACGGAAGCTAAAACAGCATAAAATGCATGTTAAAACGACACCAAACAGCAGCTAAAACATACCTAATTTGCAACGAAAACATCAGCAAAGACAGCAACAAAAACAGCTAAATTAGCATCAAAAACAGCAGAAAACGGCATTTATACAACATAAAACAACACGGGAACGTTAGCTCAATTAACACCAAAACGATAGCAACTAACAACATTCCAAACAGCTTTAAACTTGACAAAAAATGCCCTAAAAACTGCTAAAAACTGCAGTAAAAGTAGCTATAATGTTGCGTCAAAACAATATGTATCTTAGCGAAAATTACACTAGAAAATGCACAGGAGATAGTAAAAAACTATCAAGAAACCCCAATAGTTACATCTTACTACAATTGCCCTCTACGAGTATGTAATACACCTGCAATTTATACATAAATAAAACAACACACCACCCAAAATTATTAAAAAATACACCATGTTAGGAAGGGGACCACTTCAAACAGAAAACAAAATAACCAGCATAAATAAATTGAACAATAAAATACAACTTCAATATATAATATAGTTCCTTATTTCATGATAAAGCAAATTTCCTTATTATATTTAGGATAAAAAGGTTCAAAATTTCAGTAGATACACAATTAGCCAATTAGGGTTTTACTAATTACAAACAAAACACCAAATTAATAATTCAATACCTGCCATTGAAGCTATATCTCGATATTTAGGGCAATAAGATGATGAAGTTGTGCAAATGAGAAAGAAACAATTGTAATTTACTAGTATGTCAATCAGTCATCGGTCAATGAATTGTTTATATCGCAGGAAGAGGAAGCTTACGTGATGTAACACCCCCAAATTTAATGATTCGCGGAAGCATACTTTGGGTGTTACTAATCAATAATCAAAGCACACAGATATATAGCAAACGACTCTATATGCGTCGTTTTAACAAAATATATTAATATTAAAAGGTTTACAGCAGTTTGAACTCATACATAGCTCGTGTTCGTAATATGAGAGATTTAAGTACATAATTAGTTATACAAAATCTAATAATGCAATGAAATCTCTGAAGATTGCATGAAGACTCAAGCTAAGATGCATCCTGATGGGCAGTCCAAATCTACTGCTGAGTACCTGTGATACATGCTAAAATGGATCAGCTAACGCTGGTGAGCTCACAGATTTGAGTATCAAATAATATTCTATGAACCGCAAGATTTAAGTATTGATTTACATCCAGCAAATAAAGTTACAGATAATGTATACAACCATGAGCGCATAGTCTGAGCTTAACTCGAGGGTCGGGTCCCATATAGAGAATTCCGAGCGAGGTTCCTCCACGAGTGCCTAATCTACACTCGTCTTCTCAAATATTAGTACGTCCATTTACCCGGTTAGTGCTTGCTAACCCGGACGAGGAGGGTCAATCCTATATGGTACCATATACTAATATTCATGCTACTTTCGTATTACCATACTATACTGACGGAGGACTTTAGTTTGATTAGTTGAAAACAACTCGTGTAGTATATTGAAATATGTACTTGCGTTCACTTGTTAAAAATAGAGCAATGTATCGCACCCCTAGTAAAAACAGTAAAAAGAGGGGCCATGAGACTCACCTGAGCCTGAAGAGTTTATCTTAATAAACTTAGATTGATTAGCCAAGAATCGAAGTCCAACGACTTGTAACCTGAGGGTGTCCACGACACGCGATGGTTATGACATGATTGAGTATCTCAAAGATCACCCTTGTAGTTGTTTGTTCAACTAGAATGTCCAAATTACCACGATTTGGTTGTTTGTGTAAGTGTTTGAAAATGTGTACGACCCGTTGGTGATTGTTTGTAATAATAATCCCACATTATTATTTTGATGATTTTGAAGTGTTATACCTAAAAGTAAGTTCCAATGTGTTTTAGAAGTTGTGTCGCATTCGTGTTTGATGTTATACAAGTTTAACACTTTGTGTGAAAGTTTAGATGTAACACCGTTACTCGTGAACCTAGGGTAAGGGCGAAGCCCGTTAATGACGGGGGTCCGGGGGCAGCGCCCCTGGTAGCGGGGTCCAAGGGGCGGTAGCCCCTGGCGGGGTCCAAGGGGCAGAGCCCCTGGCTGGGGTCGAGCTGCCAGGTCAGCTTGGAAAATTTTTATTTCTACTATATTGCTTTGGTGAAAAACGCATCTGGACTTGAATTTGGGTGAAATGGGGCGTCAAATTTGGGCCTTAAAACTTAGTGTAAAATTAGTTTGAAACCTTCTGTTTTATGCGTCACTTAGGGGCTTGGGCGACACTTGGGAAGTGTCGCTTAAAATAGTAAATCTGAGCATGTGCGTCACTTAGGGGAAGTGACGCATGGTAGGGCGTCACTAAGGTAAGTGTCGGGTATGGGTCTAGGTGTCACTTAGGAAGTGACGGATTGAAATCAGAATTTGATTGATGGCATCACTTAAGAAGTGTCGCTAGAAGTGTCGGTTAAAGTTGTTGTGCGTCACTAGTCAAGTGACGGTAGGAGTGTCGGGAAAAGAGGGTTTTATGCGGCACTTAAGCAAGTGACGGAAAATGAGGGTTTTATGCGTCACTCTATGCGTCACTTAAGTGACGCACGAAGTGACGCATAGCTGCTGCTGTCTATGCGACACTTAAGTCTGATGACGGATTTTTGAGCCAAAAATGAGTTTTTCGGTTTCCGTTTGGTCTGATTCTTTTACCCAACCCTTATATGGACATTTTAAGCTTGAAGAAACAACTAAAGCTTGAAAACACTAAAAATCGAGGAGTTGCGGGTTTTGTCGGAAACTTACAACTTAACGCGAGGAGAATCCGGAAAGATGGAAATGTAGATCGTTGCGAGGTGGTTCTTTTCTTCCAAATGAGCGATGAAAACCGAGGTCGTTTGGTGGTGTAATTTTTGTGATTTAGAGGTGGTGGTGGTGATGGAGTTTGTAGAGAGAAAAGAAGAAAGAGAGAGAGAAGTGGATGGTGAGAATGAGAAGAAAGGAGGGAAGAGAAGAGGGAAAAAGAGAGGGGAGGGGCCCCGGCTGGTGGGGTCCACCGAGTGTGGGCTTCACCAGTTTTTCGTTCTCCCGCGTACGCGCTCCGTGCAGTGTTCGTTTTCTAGATCGTTTGAACGTTTAAATATTTATTTCGCGCGTCATACACACATTTTAAGATACGAATAACTTCCTGATATTTTAATTAAAATATTTCACCAATTACTTTAATAATTGAGTTATAAAATATAACTTAACTTGTTTCATTTTGTTCGTGTGTTTGTTATTTTTAACCGCGAAATCCTTGTTTGCACGATACGCCATAAATATGAAATATTATTAACATAATATTTTGGATATAATAGTTGTATTAAATAATATTATATTGTTTAATAAAAATGTTCACCAACGTCCGTATAAATTGAATCGAATTACATTCGATTTGGAATTGCGTACGATTTAATCAAATCGCATGTTCGTATATATTCATCAATATATATTGAGATACATTAATTATCCTAATCTAAGGACTAATTACATGTATTAACAACTGATTAGGTACTAATCACTAGTCCTAATTTGGCGGGTGTTACACGTGAATTCACTGAATTGTTACTTTGTTATGATCAGAAAAGATGGATGGGTTTTACATTTGGGGGGTCCAACAAAATATTGGGCTGGGGGTCTTTTAATTAAAATTGAAAACTTACCACTAGTTGGACTTTATTTACTGGGTTCCTCCCCACCCCCTCCTACTTAATTGCATCCGCCCCTGTATATATTTTTGGTTTTTCAATTTTTTTCATATATAGTTGGTATATGTTAATAGTTTTCAACTGATATCACATAAAAAATATAGTGATGTTATTATGTTAGGCCTAGTTGCAAGTGTTACTTGTACGTTCGCTATACATGGTATAAATTTATTATAAAAGATTATATTTTTGCTGCATTTTTTGTTTTTGATACTAGTTTACAAAAATTGATGTACTTGAGCTATGGGTCATCCCAAGTCCTATATCTACTGATTAATAAATAGTAACATGTAAAAGTAAAAGAAAAAAATGTGCCTAATAGAGACGTTTAAAACTTTAAAAGACAACCTTTCAGGGAAAATAAACCACTTGTTTTCATAAAATTGGAATCTCACGACAAATGAGTGAGAGAAGCAGATGAAGAGTTTTGGACCATTACATTTTAAAATTAATAGGTGAGAGCAAGTGATAGGCATAATTAGACCTCTCCCAATGGTGATGGAAAGTGACAGAAATTGACGCGCCACATTAGCGCCACGTCAGTTTTTTCACCCAACTGATAGAAACTGACAGAAACTGACAGGCCCCTCCCAAGAGTCCTCCGTCAGTTTCCTGTCAGTTTCATATTCCATGGACCCACACCAATAAACTTAATTAAATAATACACAATAATTAAAATAAAAACACATTTCATTAAAATTAAAAACATTACAATCCTAAAAAATAAAAACATTACAATCCTAAAAAATAAAAACATTAAACTCCTAAAAATAAAAACATTAAATTCCTAAAAATAAAAACGTTACACTAAAAATAAAAGTACATTTATTTAAATTTAAACTAGCCTAATCCGAGCTCAATTCTTCATCTTGGTCCGCGGCCTCATTCTCGTTCTCGTCTTCACCTTCATCTTCATCTTCATTTGTCGTTTTGTAGACATTTCCAAATTCTTCAACGACTTCTTTGCGTGCCAACTTATCAATTTGTAATTCCTTTTTGGAGGCCCGTTTCGGAAGACTTTTGCAAAGAAAACTCAAAGCCTTAAACGCCGCCTTTGTGATGTTGTTTTTCTTAATCGCTTCAAGTGTGTCTGCGGCTTTTAGGGCTTGTGATTTAACCGCTTCGATGGCTTCGAGTTTTTCGGACACAACACTACTTCGTGAAGAAGAACCGGCATCCGAAGATTGAGAAGTCTTTGACGCTTTTCGACCCGGTGGACGACGTATCGGGTCGTCGCGGAACAAGCTCCTCATGTTGGCTTCTAGAGATGACGGGATGTCGTTCGAGGCAAGATCAGTGGCTTCGAATTTGGTTTCGGGTTGGAACAGGCGTTTGTTGCTCATCACGCCTTGCTCGGTGAAGAACTTTGGGAAATGTCTTAGAACCTCCCAACAACTCTCGTAAGTAAATTTCCTTCTCGTTTGGTTGAGAAAAGCTTTCTTGGCCGCATCTACTACGTCTTTATCCCCGGCACCGCTTTGATGGCAACCCTCCCTAAACTTTCTGTGATGGCCTTCGAAAGTTCGCACGTCGCCAGCTATTTTGTTCCATTTGCCCGTTAGTTGGTTGAGGTTACGTTTCGTCGGGACAATTGAATTGTAATCCGATTTGACACTTCGCCAAAAACTTTCATTTGTTTGATTGTTTCCGATGACGCCGTTTTTGGAACAATGTATACACCCTTCGGCCAAGATTCTCGCTTCATCGTCGGACCACCTAACTTGAACCCGAAGTGGTGCGTCCGGATTTTTTCTTGGTTTTTTACCCTTTTTCTTAGGGGCCTCGGGTTGGGTATCGGGTTCGGACTCGGGTTCTTGTTCGGGTTGGAATTGGTTTTCGTGATCGGAATCGTCGGAGCTGTCGAGAAGGTTTTGATGTTGGGTTTCGGGTACGACGAAATTTTGAGTTTGTGGAGGTTGTGAGTAACGGGTAGGTGTTGCTTGTGTTGATGCATATTAGGTTGTCTGTCAGTTGGTCTATCGAGTTGTAATAAGTGTCGTTAGTCGTATAGTGAAAAATATGGTTTTTGTTATATGCGACACTTACGTTTTAGATTAGGCGTCACTTGCCTTAGTGACGCATAGCGTCATTTAGGTAAGTGACGCATGAAGGCGGCCACATGCGACACTTACACAAGTGACGCATGTCGGCTGACTTTTTGTATAAATACAAACCTACGGGTTTCAGGCTAGGGTTGACGAAACCCTAGCACCATTTGTCGACTAAACCTCTCTGTAATTGTTCCCAATACGTTAAACAAGCTGATATACAAGTTTACTTTGTTGAAATATATTTGTTTCGGTTTGTGTTTGTTAGCATTACGTGCAATTGATTGATTCCGCCTTTCAATTGTAGTCAATTGTCATCTAGATCCAACGTCAGGGGCACTATCAACTGGTATCAGAGCCTTTAGGTGATAACATTGACGTTTAGAAGTCATTTTGGGTTCATTTCGGTTTTGTTTGACTCAAGAATCGAGATTACATACTGATTTTGGGTTGCTAAGGTGAAATACAGTTGATATTCTTCATCATTTACAGGTTTCGTCCATTAGGGTTCAAGGAATTTTCGTTAGGTTTACGAAAGTTCGAGTTTTTTTAGGGTTTTGGGATTTTGCAGCCGTTTTGCGACACTCGATCCGTCACTTGGACGCGTCACTTACAGCGTCACTACCTAATCTCAAATTAGGGTTTTACCGTCACTTGAACGCGTCACTTGAAGCGTCATTTGAGGTTTATACGACACTTAACTTAAGTGCCGTTCACTCTAATCCACCGTCACTTACGTGCGTCAATGTTGCACGTCACTTGAGTATTAAGCGTCGCTTCTTTTAGTGACGCCTGCTTGATTTATTGCGTCACTTCCGTTAGTGACGCCTTTTGATTTATTGCGTCACTTTTTCTAGTGACGCCTATTTGTTTTAGTACGTCACTCAAGTACGACACTTGAGTGCGTCACTTGCTTGATTGAGCGACACTTACTTACAGTGTCATCAGTCACTTCATTCGTCACTCGATAGCGTCACTTGTCAAGTGCCGCTAGTCGTGCGACACTTGAGTGCGTCACTTACTAAGTGACGCCTTTGGTACTAATAAGTTTTCGAGCTTTTGTTTTTGAGTAAAATTTCAGGTATATCTTTAATGGCTGTTGACAAGGAAGATATCAGAGGGATTAGGGAGATGATAAAACAGGGAAATGATATTGGTTCCAACAATAAACCTCCATTATTTACTGCTGACATGGACTATGCATACTGGAGGGATAGATTTGAACAATTTGTGGATTTTCATTGTCCAGAACTGTGGGGTCCATTAAAACAAAGATATGAGGCTCCAGTGGCTAAAGGAAACTATCGTGGTGTTCCTCCGGCAAAATCTTTTAATGCGATGACACCTCAAGAAAAGAAGGACTATCAAATAGAAAGAAAAGCACACTCAGCTATCTGTATGTGCTTGACAAAGGATGTCATGAGACTGTTTAAAACTCATGACACGACCTATGACTTATGGAAGGCTATAGAGACTAGATGCGGGGAAATGAGAAGTACAAGGAGGCTAAGTTGGAACTGATTAAAAAGTAGTACGATTTGTTTGACTCCTTACCCAATGAGACAACCTCTGGACTGTTTACCCGGTACTCACAATTGGTGAGTGAATTAAATGAAGGTGGATATAATCTCACTGCACTTGAGATAAATAAGAAATTATTAGATGTTTTACCAAGTGCATGGGATGTGAAAGTCTAATTCTTGAAGGAAAATCAAGAATTGGCTGGGATGACTTTGGATCAACTTATAGGAATTCTTCAAGCTCATGCTATGCAGTTGAAGAGGAAGAAGTGCAAGTCGAATGGATTTGTACAAAATCCCTCACTTTATGGAAGCCAAGTTAACTCTGGTAAGAGTTATGGAGGAATGGCATTCATTTCGGATACCAATTCTCCATCTTATTCAACCGGGGCTTCACATGCAGCATATGTTTCCGGTACAACCTACACAACTCAAGGAACACAACAGCAGGCTTCAGCATCACCAGCTATCCAAGAGCAAGCTACGATTTATACAGCTTTTCTCAGCTCTTACAAAGATTTGGTTACTCAACCGAATACTACTTTGGAAATGACTAAAGAAGATTATAGTCAGCTGGATGATGATGACTTGGAACAAATGGATTTAACCTGGAACATAGCTATGATTTCAAGGAGGGTTTAGAAGTTCTTGCAGAGGACGGGACGGAAGAGCTTGGAAGGCAATGGGAAGACTGGGTTTGGGTTCGATAAAAGCAAGGTTAGATGTTACAACTGTCAGAACCTTGGTCACTTTGCAAGGGAATGTGAGAAACCCAAGATGCCATCGTCGGGTCTTACTAAGCCGGATCCGCCCAAGGCAAATGAGAAAGAAGAAGTTAAATCGTTGGCTGTGGATAATGCTTTGATCGTCTTTGAGCCAACTGCTTTTGACTGGAGTGTTCAGGCTGCTCAGTTTCAATGCCTGATGGCTCACATTACTCCTGAGGTACCAAATGAACCTAATGAGCCTTTTAATTGTGTTTCGTGTATTAAATTGACTGAATCCCTTGAGGCCTATCAGAAAGACAATTTAGATTTGCAGGACAAGATAGTTAAACTTACTGAATCTAATAAGTTTTTGCTAGATAATGAAAAACTTTATGAACAACATCTTGAGGCTCACAAATTAGATACCCAAACCTTTAAAGCAAAGGTCTTTAGCCAATAAGATGCAATTAAGAGTTATCTTACTGAAATTGAATTGTTGACTAAAGAACTATCTGATTTGAAAAATGAGTTTGAAAATCATAAAAGCAAAATCTTAGGTTCGACGTCCGCAACTCTAGTCTTTAATGAGATCGTCAGTAAGCAAGGGACAAGTGGCAAAAAGAAGGAAGGTCTTGGTTATAACCAAGTACCTCTTCCTTCTCATGCTGAATATTGTCCTCCGCTTATTAAAGAAGGCCTTGAGGAGATCTCTGTTGATTATACAAAACTCTATGGAATCAAGGCCAAAGAAGCCAAGCAAAACAAACTGACAAAGGAGAAAACCAAAAGGCCAGAGTATCCTTTGCCTCAGTTTGTTAAGGCTGAAAGAACGTCTCCAGTTCATACAGATGAGATTGTTGAGATAGAGGATATTACTGATCAGGAATATCCTGAGTTTAAGAAGGTTGAGGCTAAACCTGAAACAGAAATTTTAAAAGTTGAACCTATAACAAAGGTTCAAGCTAAAAGGGAAAATAAAGTTTTAAATGTGAAACCTCAAACTCAACAGTCACCTGCAAAAGTTTTACAACAAAAGGTGACAAATGAAAATGTTTCTTTTGATAAAACTTCAGCCTCAACCTCTAAACCAAAACAAGCATTCTCTAACATGTGTACGAAATGTTCATGTTCTAGAAATGCTTCGTCACCTCCTGCAGTAAATCCCCCAACTCAACAGTTTAAAGAGACTCGTTCTTGTTTCTACTGCAAGAGACAAGGACATTTGATCCGTGACTGTTCCAAACTTTCTCATCAGCGTTATGGGAGAGATATGCCTAGGACATCATTCTACAGAAATTCTTTTTCAAAATCACCTCCTAGGCATCACTCAAACTCTCCTAAGCCTGCTGAGAAATTAATTAATGTTGGGCAAAAATTTTCAAAACCAAAGCCTGACATTGCTTCCAAACCAAATTCCGAACCATTAAAGGTTTGGAAAATAAAAGAGTCTACTGAGGACTCAAATGTCATCAATAATAACACATCAGATACAAAATCTGATTTGTTTAAAAATAAAGTTTTATCTGATGTGCTTATTGTTGATGACTATGGTCGACCTAAGCCTGTAAAGGCTTGGGTCACCGTTTCTCACTAATCTTCTCATTTTTATGTGTTGCAGCAGTCTGAACGTGTGAAAGATAGCGAATGGTTTATGGACAGTGGCTGCTCGCGACACATGACGGGTGATGTGTCTCTCCTAGTGGATATTAAACCATACGCAGGAGGACATGTTGCTTTTGCTGGAGATACAGGGGGAACGATTTCGGGTAGAGGGACGCTAACTAATGGAAAGGTTAGCTTTGAGAATGTAAATTATGTGGCCGAACTTCAACATAACTTGCTAAGTGTTTCACAAGTTTGTGATAAGGACTATACCACATCATTTACAAAGACTGAGTGTGTAATATTGAAGCCGGGGTATGTCATTCCAGAGGAATGGGTGGTAATGCGAGCACCTAGAAGAAATGACACATATGTGATGAATATGAGAACTGTGGAGACTACAGGTGAATTCACTTGTCTACTCTCCAAGGCTTCAGAAAAGGAATCACTCCTTTGGCACAGACGGATGGACATATTCATTTCCGGAAAATGAATTTTCTGATTTATAACGATTTAGTTCGTGGAGTTCCGAAACAGTCCTTCGCTTTGAAGGATGACTGTGTTTCTTGCCACAAGGGCAAACTCCATAAGAAGTCCCATAAGTCTAAGGTTGTGAATTCAATAGATGCTCCGTTGGGATTACTGCATATGGACCTTTTTGGTCCGGTTTCTACGAAGAGCATTGGTGGTCGCTCTTACTGTTTGGTAGTGACGGATGACTACTCACGGTTTTTGTGGGTATATTTTCTCGCAACGAAAGATGAAACTGCGGGAATTTTGGTCTACTTGTTGGATAAGTTGGCAAATTTGTGTAACTTAAAGGTGAAGAGACTGCGAAGCGACAATGGAACCGAATTCAAGAACTCAACTCTCGAATTGTTCTGTGCTTCTAGGGGTATTGATCATCAATTCAGTGCTCCGAGAACTCCTCAACAGAATGGAGTTGCAGAACGGAAGAATAGGACCATCATTGAAACTGCTCGCACTATGCTAGCAGATTCCAAGCTGCCTATTATCTTCTAGGCCGAGGCAGTTAATACTGTCTGTTATGTTTTGAATCGGGTGCTCTCGGTTAAGAAGAAGAACAAAACATGTTATGAGCTATTCAATAATGCAAGCCGAATTTGCAGTTTCTAGAGCCATTTGGGTGTCCTTGTTTGATAATGATTACCAAAGAACGTGTCTCTAAGTTTGGTGATAAAGCCGTTGAAGGGATTGTTCTTGGATATTCGGTCAACTCTCCAAACAAATGAGTATACAACAAATCAACAAACGAGATAGAGGAACACTTTGAGGTCAAATGCTTAAGGTATACGGAACCACCTCAAGGAACGGGTCCGGATTGGTTCTTCAATTATGGGAAACTCTTCAGTTCTTTCAATGTTCCGGAGGACGACAAAACAGAAGAGTTAATTACATTGCTTCATGGACTCGATGTTTTTCAACAAACATATGATTCTTTTCCTACTACATCCAATCCAATTCCCGATACGACATCCACTCCCACACCTTCTCCAACACCACAAATGCCTGCACCTACATCCACTACTTCTACTGCATCTGTATCTACGCCCACACCACCAACTACTGTCATCCCTTCTTCTTCAAACACTGTCAATGCCGAGGATCTTCCACATGATCCAGATATGCCTCTCTTATAGGATGAAGAAGACATGGATTATTCTCGTTTCTTCACTAATGAAGAGAACGAAGATGCTTCTGCCACTGAATGTGATTTGAACAACTTGGAATTAAATCTTGTGCCAGATGCTATTCCAGTCACCCGGATACATAGGAATCACCCAGTTGAAAATATAATTGGTGATCCTCATTCTACTGTTCAAACTAGAAATCAGGCAAAGCAATCTGCTGAAGATAAGCATACTTCAGCTGATCAGGTTTTGGGATTTATGGCAACCGTCAATTCATGCCATCTTTCCCAAACCGAACCGAAGAAAGTCTCGGAGGCCTTACAAGATCCATCCTGGGTCGAGGTCATGCAAGATGAACTGCAGCAATTTCACAAGCTGCAAGTGTGGACGCTAGTACCATTACCCAAGGGTGCTGATCCAAAAGGCACTAGATGGGTATATCGAGTAAAGAAGGATGATCGAGGGGTCGTTACAAGGAACAAAGCTCGACTAGTTGTTCAAGGGTATACTCAAGTTGAAGGACTAGATTATGATGAGGTTTTTGCCCCCATCGCCAGATTGGAGTCCGTTCGTATCTTTTTGGCCTTTGCATCATTTAAAGGGATTCGTGTCAAGCAACTTGACGTCAAAAGTGCATTCCTTTATGGTCAAATTGATACGGAAGTATATGTTCAACAGCCTCCGGGTTTTGAAGATTCGGTGAATCCAAATTATGTCTACAAACTAAATAAGGCATTGTATGGACTTCATCAATCTCCTCGCCTATGGTATGAGAGGCTTGCTACTCATCTGGTGGAAAATGGTTTTACTCGGGGCAACATCGACAGTACTCTCTTCAAAAAAGGGAAAGGGGATGATTTGCTACGAGTTCAGGTGTACGTCGATGATATTATTTTTGGGTCGTTGAATGAGGCTCTCTGTAAAGAATTTGAAGAGGTCATGAAGTCAGCCTTCGAGATGAGTGCAATGGGAGATCTCACTTTCTTCCTAGGTGTGTAAGTTGAGCAGTCATCCAAAGGAATGTATATTCATCAGTCAAAATATGTCAATGACATGTTGACACGATATGATATGCTCACTTGTAAGCCTTATGGAACTCCTATTGAACTCAATCATAATCTTGGACCTGCTGATGATGATGAGGACTGCAAAGAAAAAGATTATCGTTCGATGATAGGTTCTCTAATGTACCTCACTGCCTCAAGGCCTGATATCGTCTTTGCTGTTTCACTTTGTTCAAGATATCAGGCACGACCAAAGGTTTCTCATATGAAGGCGGTGAAGCGGATTTTTGGCTATCTCAAATATAGACCCACTCTCGGTCTATGGTACTCCAATGAGAAGAATTTTATGCTCTCTGCCTATTCAGATTCAGATTATGGTGGCTGCAACATCAATAAGAAGTCAACAACAGGAGGATGTCAGTTCCTTGGATCCCGATTAGTGTCGTGGCAATGCAAAAAGCAGACTACGGTTTCTACTTCAACAGCGGAGGCCGAGTACATTGCTGATGCAAGCTGCTGTTCTCAAGTTCTTTGGATTCAGCACCAACTGCGCGATTACGGGTTACTCTTAACTATGACTCCTATACATATTGATAATACTGCTGCCATATCAATCACACGCAATCCCGTACAACACTCTAAAACCAAACACATAGAAATTAGGTTTCACTTTATACGGGATTGCTATGAGAAACACCTTATCGACCTTGTCCATATAGATACCCTAAAACAAAATGCTGACTTATTCACTAAGGCTTTTTCTAGAGCCCGATTTGATGAATTAGTCAATATGATCGGTCTAAGGTTCTTTCAAACGAAAAAGTAATTTGTGACTTGGATTAATTTTAAAGTATTGTTTTAATTTAAAAAAAAAAAGGGACGCAACTGCCACTCTTTATACTTTCTAGTATTAAAGAAATGCAAGGTTGCTACATTTTAAAAATAGACGTTGAAGTTGTGTCTGTAAACAACTTGGGATATGATAGTACATCGGGTGACATGCATAAAAATGGAAATTTAAGGTTTATCTTGGATGCGTCAGTAGATTTATCTGACGTATTGAAAATAGTTTTTATAAACATTGTCTTCATCATACGATATATTAGTAGGCAGGTTATGCAAAACTCTTTGAGAAGTCTTAAGAAGCTTAATCTTTAATTGTCTATTTCAAGTGGTACACCATCATTAGATGTATGACAAAAGTCTTAATTTCTTACTTACCCTAGACATGCTTTCATGAAAGATGTTTATTTGATATCATTTGGGGGTATATATTGACAGTTTCCTCTGTTATACGTAAGTATAGACCTGGCTTCTGTTAATATATACTTTAAAATTAAGCAAACACAAGTCAAAGTACTTGAAAAATCTTTAAAATTAAGATACCTTACAAGGTCGTCAAAATGGTTTGACAAAGTCTGGTTTTGCTTAAACCTGAATCAAGCTATGTCGCTCTGTTGTACGTAAGTACAGACCTGTCACCGCTGACTTGATTCTTAAAATTGATTTTCTTATATTCTATCTGTAAATGGAAACATGGTCTATATCTTAAGTTAAGATGTATATCTATGGTGGGAACCACAGCGAAATGCACATACCAATAATAATACAATACCTCCTAGATATGAGTGTAACATGTTTAAGTGGACAAATATACTAATAATCGTTTTGATATAATTTTTATAAAAAGTGTTTTTAGTATGTCAAGTAAATTTAAAGAGGACAAATATACTGATGATCGAAATAACACTTACTGTACCTAATAAATGCATGTTATTCCGATATGATCCCTAACCAGACTATATCAACTCCGTCACCAAAAAGAATGTGTTAATTTTCTAGTTATCAATTTACATTCTTGTATGTGTTTTTTATTTTATCTAAGTTAGTTTAATTTTAGTTACTATCCAAGTTACAGTTACATTTTCAAATTTGAGTACCGAAATCACAACGTGAAAAACGGTAAAATCGCAACTTTTTCACAAAAAAGTGAACTGCGCGTCACTTTCATAAGTGACGCTACCAGTGACGCATTCGATATTGCGTCACTTACTCTAGTGACGCAGTAAGTGTCGGGTAAAGCTACGCTATAAGTGCCGGGTTGAGTGACGCATACTAGGGTTTGTGTATAAATACTCTTCCCCACGACACTCAACCTCACCACTTTTCAAACTACTATAGCGTCACTTGCTCTGACATACCGACACTTCTACTGTCTTTGCGTCACTTGTTCTGTGCGTTTTTCTTCGATCTGTTCGTGGTTTTTACGGCTTGTTCGTGCATTCCAGTGCTATATCTTTGTTCCCCTCATTCACACGACCTATTTGGTACTAATCTTAACCTTTTTGTTCGATATTCATGCTTTAATTTTGAATTAGGGTTACTGGTTTTTTGGGTAAACTTGAAATCGGTTGAATTAGTGCTTGATTTGATCATGTTTTATGGTAATAAATAGTGTGTAGTACTCATCTTTATCATGCGCACAATCCGTTTGTTTCAATTTTCAAAAACCACAATTTTGAAATCTGGGTATGAACAGTGACACGATGATCTTCATCGTTGCGTCACTTCATGCGTCACTTACCTCAAGTGACGCTTCTTGGTAAGTTTGAACGCCCATACCGTCACTCGACAAGTGACGCTTATTCTTGCGTCACTTCTTAAGTGACTTTTGTAGTGACGCATATACATGAATTATTTGTTAAGACCGTCACTCATCCTAGTGACGTCTATGTCAATACGTCACTTATACCGTCACTTCTTAAGTGACTGCCTTAGGATACCGTCACTATGTTAAATGTCGCATGTTCTTCACCTGTCACTTCTTAAGTGTCGTATACTTTAACTCACAAAATACAAACGTCACTTACATCAGTGTCGCTTGATAGCGTCACTTACCATAAGTGACGCTATACTTCAATTTTAATTTTGAGTACTGTATAATACGACACTTCCTAAGTGTCGGTAGTGGCCATGCGTCACTTACCATAAGTGACGCATAAAGTCAAATTTCATTTTTAAACCTATCTGTGTTCGGGCTAACTCTATAACGATTTCGGTTATTTTTGTTTGTATTTTAGCTTACAGATGGCTGACCTACAGAACTATTATCGCCGCACCAACACCCGTCACAACATCACGGCATTTTTGGAATCAACGCACGCCAATTCGGCGCCTTTCAGGCCGATGATTGATTTTCTTCGCCGTTACAGGATTCATTATGCTATTACCGCTTCGACTCCAGTTTATATGAACCAAATTGAGGAGTTTTATGATCATGCGGTGATCCGGGTTCAGGGTGATGTTCCAAGGATTGTCTCAACAATGTTTGGTGAAGAGATCGAGATCACCGAGAATTCTATTAGACGGGTTCTCCAGTTTGCTGACAACTCTACGATGCCCACCATGTTCCCAACAACGTTTATATATGGGGGACTTCAAAGGATGGGTTATCCAGCGAACCAGCTATCGGATTTTCGAAAACAGTATCTCTGCCGGGTCTGGAGGTACTTGTGCCATATTGTTATTGTATGCTTATCTCCTAGGAAAGGGGGATACGATGCTGCTAGCCACCTCACATTATCTCTCATGTTGGACCTCGTCTACAATAAGCCATACAACTTCAGCGGTTACATTTTCGGCAACATGGTGGAGAATATCCGAGCTGGTAAGGATAAATAGCTGCAGTATCCAAGGTTTGTGCAGTTATTGCTAAATGATTTGAATCTTGACATAGCTCCAGATCAGCGATCCCTTCTGGTGCCGACACCGATGCTTTTCTGAGTATTCAACGACTGCAAGCTCGCGCCAAAGGGTGAGCAAATTTTGGCAGACCGTGAGCTTTTTGGGCACATAGTCAACGAGAACTATGTTGCGCCAATCGATGATGGTTTTGAGGATGATGTCGTTCCTCCGGTCAACGAGGACGACTTGGTTGATGCTGATATTGCTCAAGACTTAGATGATATTGATCGTGTTGACCAAGTCGAGGCTGATTCTGATGATGGTGGGCCCACTCCACCCGATTCTGAGGGTGACGTGCCCCCACAATCCGCTTTTGATGGTATTCAGCTTGCCGATCCTCGACGCTTTAAGCGTATATTGAGACGGATTTCTGCTGGCAGGGTCCACGTCCCGAGGAATCCGGGCAAACGTCCTGCTGGGTCTTCACCCTCTTATGCTGATTTACCTCACAGAAGACGCCAGCGGACTTCAGTGGTTATCGAGGAACCGACCGCTCAGCGAGAACAACCACCACCACCGTCTGACATGCCATCACTACAGATGATTTTGGCTCAGATGGAGCTTTTGCAGAAACGTTTTGATGATCAACAGGCAATCATTGCAGCTCAGGCGTCTCAAATCAAAGAGTTAGAGCTTAAAGCTGCACAGGTGGATGCGTTGAATCTACAGGTCTCCGAGTTAGATTCTAGGTTGCTAGAGTTGGAGTCTGTTACTATTGTTTCGGGGGAGGAAGGTCAGCGTGCCTTGGAAACAAATGTAACGCCTCCCCCAGAACCAGAAAATGTACAACCTTCTGCAATTAATGAAAATATCTCTTTGGATTACTTTGTTGAGGTTCAGGGTCAGGCAAGACCAATCGCTGTTGATTATTCGTATGTAGATCTTACATTTCTGCAAAATATGATGAATGAAAATACACCGATACCTGAGGAAGATGCGATAAATGATCCAGTGGCAGAGGATTATTTCTTTGAAGGAAATGACGAAGTTGAGGTTGAGGGGGAGCAGCTTCAAAGTGATGAATGTTACGATGATGCTCCTATTATCGAATCGGATTCTTCAGAAGATGAATCAGGTCATGATTCTGAGACAGAAACTAATGAGCAATCAGCTTCTACGGCTCAATCTTCAATGATAAAGCCTGACATAGTGCTTAAACCTATAGTTGAGGTACCAGTTACGTGTAAATTTTATAAAGTCAGAACTGATTACACGAGTTTGATAAAAAGTTGGAAGTTTGATGAGAATAATTCGGTATTCATGATTAAAAGGAGTGATGGCATTCAGTACTTCAACTTAAAGTTTTACAAAATAAGTACTTTGCCAAAATGTGAGCTTCAAAGATTATCTCAGATACCCTTGATCAATCGTGCTCGAGATCCACGAGCAGATTTCTTTCAAGTGGTTATTCGTCGGGAAATTAACAGCAAGAAGTATAATCTGATTAAACCGACATTAGGTATGAGATATAAGTTTAAGAAGAAGTTGGATCCGGTTACACGACAACCAATTGTAAGGATGATCTATCCACCAGCAAAATGCTTACAGAAGATACCTTTAGAGATCATTCCTTTGAACTTTTTGAATAGGTTGTTATACTGAGAATATGATGATATTACTGGTGAAGCTGTGATTGTGTTTATCCCAAAATCAGAACCAGCTACAGATTCGGAGTCTTTAGATGCAGATTTGGAAAATGAAGAGAAAACAACGTGGGATGATGTTCAACCTAAAAAGAGGTCTATGTGGGGTCTGAAGAGAAATAGATTTTGTGTATTTGACCCTTTGAGTTTGATTAATCTTTCTGAACAAGATATGAAAAGACTACATCAGAACAAGATTCAGTTCAAAGAGAAAGATAGAGCTGAAGCTATTAAATTTCAGAAGATTGTCGATATCTGCATAGCCAATGGAGTACACGCTGGTGGTGTATTTCCTGCTGGCTGGAAATAGTTAAAGACTCAAAGATATTTTAAGACCAAGCTGAAGACACGGGGGAGTTTGTTGATGCATATTAGGTTGTCTGTCAGTTGGTCTATCGAGTTGTAATAAGTGTCGTTAGTCGTATAGTGAAAAATATGGTTTTTGTTATATGCGACACTTACGTTTTAGATTAGGCGTCACTTGTCTTAGTGACGCATAGCGTCACTTAGGTAAGTGACGCATGAAGGCAGCCACATGCGACACTTACACAAGTGACGCATGTCGGCTGACTTTTTGTATAAATACAAACCTACGGGTTTCAGGCTAGGGTTGACGAAACCCTAGCACCATTTGTCGACTAAACCTCTCTGTAATTGTTCCCAATACGTTAAACAAGCTGATATACAAGTTTACTTTGTTGAAATATATTTGTTTCGGTTTGTGTTTGTTAGCATTACGTGCAATTGATTGATTCCGCCTTTCAATTGTAGTCAATTGTCATCAAGATCCAACGTCAGGGGCACTATCAGCTTGGTAGCCGTGTGGGTTTGATGAGGAGGTGCCGTGGTATGTGTTTGGTGAATAATCCATGGAAGGTGTGAATTGCGGGTTTTGATACCACCCGTGATGTTGGTAATTTCTTCGTGGGTCGTCGGGTGACATTTGATACGGGTTTACAATTGGTGCAAAATGAGCAAAACCCGTTGGTGGAGGTTGATAGTTATTTGGATTTGGTAGCGGGTTGTTCATCAAGTTTTGCCACATATCGTAGCCAACTTGTTCTTGCTCATTTTGGTTTAATTTGGTTTTGGATTTGGAATTGGTGTTGTTGTTGTTTGACATTTTTTGGAAGTGAAAGTGATAAAAGATGAGAGAATTGGTGATGTTTGAGTGTGAAAAATGTGATAGATATTTGTAGTATTTATATAGAATTTTTTTTAAAAAATCAAAAATAAAATAAAATAAAAGTATCCGTTGGTACCATTTTTTAATTTTTTTTTTAAATTTCCAACGACTCATTTTTTTAATTTTTTTTTAATTACCTCACGGACCCACCGGCCCCACCTTCCAAACCCAAACACCTCGTCGGAAATCCGACGGGAGAAACCGACGGACCGAACCGACGGCGCCGTGCCATCGGTGTCGGTTCCGTCGGTTTCAACCGACGGAAACCGACGAACATCGTTGGTACAGGTCTTATAATCACACTTGATTATTACATTAAAGAAGATAAATGCTACATTCACATAAAATTTATAAATACAAATGATCATATATCTTTATGGAGTTTCGATCATATATTCTTGCAAGACTTTGAATGATTGGATTTTATGTGACTTTGTTTTGCAAGGTTAGTTTCGATCATATATTCTTGCAAGAGTAATTAAATGATTGGATTTTATGTGACTTTGTTTTGCAAGGTTTTCAAGTAGCACTTATTCAATTGCTATGTGTACATATATTGGTGATTTTAAATTGGATCTTTTCATTGACAACTTCTATTAAATTATGTTTTGAAATGGGATCCAAGATGACATCAAAATATATACGGTTTTGTAGTAGATTTGTTTAAGGACATGTCGTACTTACGTAAAAGGTCAAACAATAATGCTATACCAATTTGTACATCATTATATGCATTATATTTCAGAATAATCTACATGGCGGTGCTAATTCTAGACATAACTTGAACTTTTACACGGAAACGGATAAGGAAGAGTTGTATTCTTAAGCCTTAACCCGCCAACTCGTTTGATTTATCCTATTGGGTTTGGGTTAAAGTCCAAGTCAACGAGTTGAATGGCCAACCAACACAATGCAGATCATATATGGGTTGGTTACTTTTAACTTGTTAATTCGTTTATTAAAATATTTTCGGGTTTAGATTGTGAACTTTAGACTTGCAAACCTAACTCCATCCACATCGCAATCCCTTATTATAATATTTGAAAGTTAAATAAATTAATATACAAATATCTAATATAGTTATAAAAGGCTTTCAATAATGCATTTAACGTTGTATAAAATAATATAGTATTTTCTACTTTTTTTTCAAATCAAATGGTTGATCAACTCCTTTATAAATATAGCAGCGATATATCAACTCTTATAATTAGTTGGATTCAATTCAAATATTTAAGTGCTAAATAACATATTCAAATGGTATATTAAATAAGTTTTATGTATTTCTTTTTTAATACTTTATGGTGACATATTCTTCATATATTAGTATACTTCATAAAATATATAGAAAATAAAAGTGAATTATTATTCGTAAATAATATATAATTTTTCATTAATACTTATATTAAAATAATCTGAACATACATTTAAATGTATATTAATGTCTATATTAGTTATGAAAAAGATAAATATTAATAAGGTTACATTATTTGTAACCAAAAAATAATTATGAGATATTGAATTGTATCATAAATTGCATTTATTTTAAGTTTTTATTTAATAATAATAAAGTTGAGTATATAGTTAAAAGGGTAGAATAGTAATTTACTATCCCTTTAGACTATGGCTATGTTTGGATGACAGGCTTTTAAGGGCTTTTGGAGGCTTGAGCTTCTATTTTTTATAAGCCCCAACTATAAGCCTTGTTTGACAACATAAAAAAAGTGGAGCTTCTTGAAAAAATAAGCCCCTAAACAAGAAGATTTTTGAAGTGGCTTGTGAAAAGAAGCCCAAGCCCAGCTCCAACCCCAAGCTCCAGCTCCAGCTCCAGCTCCAGCCCCAGCTCTAGCCCGTTATTACCAAACATACCCATACCTCAAATACATTATAATATAGTGTATACATATATCACTACAACAAAAGTGTCAATTCTTCACGTTTTTTTCTTCACGCTTTTATAAAGTGTTAACTTATTTGTTAAGCTATTCACACTTATAAGTGTGTACAAAATGTTTACGCTTTTAAATGTGAACAAACTGAACTAATAATAATATATATCACAATGTTGACGCTTATAAGCGATGTTAGATTTGCAACACTTTAAAGCGTGAAGATTATTCTTAACACCCAAATTCTTCACGCTTAAGAAGCGTGAACAAATTGAGTGTTAGCTATAATCTTCACGCTTTTAGGTGTGGACTTTATTCAATTTTTTCACACTTATAAGTGTGAACATTGTGATAGATATTGTTATTAGTTCAATTTCTTCACGTTTTAAAAGTGTGAATATTTTGTACACACTTATAAGTGTGAATAACTTAGCAAATAAGTTAACACTTTATAAAAAAACGTGAAGAAAAAAGCGTGGAGAATTGATATGTTTTTTTGGAGTCGATATTGTCACCGAGTCTTTTAACCGCCTTCATTTATCCGGATGATTCTAACATTTATCTATCCTTCTTTATATAGTTATATATATACACTTCATGTACACTTAAGGGTGGTACCAAAAAAAAATTTAAGAGTGTGGACAGGTTTTTTGTGTATTTGTTACGTCGATTTACAATTGAGAATATTTTCTTCCCTTAAAGAAATATGGTAAAATAACCAAAACTTATGTTAGTATAAACCCCACTCAACCGAAAGCTAATTCATTTTGATTACATTTTCATGTAGTATACTGTATTCAGGTTTCAAGTTCTCAAATAACTTTTAGCAAAGGCTTAAAGGTCAGTCAGAAACTAACAAACCTTGTGAATTTTTTTATTTTTGTATTGTATTGGTTTTGATTGGTTCCGTTCAAGGTATGACAATTTTTAAAACTTTATAAATATGAAGTATAACGATTTTTGATGATCATAAAGTTTTTTTTTAATAAAGTTAAATAAGAGAGAACTGAAATAAACCATCTTCACCATGTATATGTATAATTATAATTCTAAAGTTTGATGAGTATTTTTGTAATGGTAGAACTTTTATAATTTAGACAATAGAGAACTAGATATGGAAAGAAGGATAGAAGGGGAAGCTGAAAATTAAATCAAATGAGAAACAAAAATTAAGAGGGTGTTTCGAATAGCTTAGATAAATGATATTTTGACAACAGATCAAAGGGTCACCTACTTAATATTGTGCTTATAAATAAGCAAATAACAAACACCCCTTTTTTGTAACAAATGTCAAAAGAAGATGGAATTGAGCACGTCACCTTTGGTTGGGTAACAAAACACTCTACCACTAAACTATGAGGGCTTAATTGAATTTTCTTCCAACTTAATACTCCCTCCGTCCCGATTTTATTGTACAATATTCCTTATATGGATGTCACAATTTTATTGTCCACTTTCATAAATGGATAAGAATAATGAAATAAAGTTCTTTTATGCTCATAACACTACTACAAAAATGCACATTATGGGCAGGGAAAAAGCCCATTACGGGCGGTGAACCGCCCGCCATCAACGCGAGCTATGCTCAAAATAAAAACTTATTTCGAGGCGGTGAAAACACCACCTTAATAATATTTTTACGGCGGTTCTAAACTTTACAGGCGGTTTACGTTTGTCTTATTAAATGTCATTTAAGTGCGGGTAGTTTATCTAATTAAAGGCGGTGCGTTTTGCAAGATTGGGCTGGATTTTAATTGTATAGTTAGGCAGTTTATGTTGTAGTTCATGACGGTGATATTTTTGATTTATTTATAAATATTAGTTATTTTACTTAATTGATAAGGCGGTATATGAGAACCGCTTTTAGTAATAAAAAATAGATTATTTAATAAATTATTTAAAATTGAATATATTTTTTAGTTTATTTTAGGGGAGACCGATAACCGCTTAAAGTCCCTGAATATAGTAATATATATATATATATATACATATATATATATATATATATATATATATATATATATATATATATATATATATATAATACTCCAGTGGCTTTATATCGATTTAATTTCGTGCAATTACCAAATTTCACAAGCCAAATAATGATCATATTGATATTGATTTCAAGCAAAGCAAATGATCAACAACATATATATATATATATATATATATATATGTATATATAAATGCAACAAACATATATCAACCAATATTGTATAATGTATAAACCTAGAAAATACATATTAATACTTACTATCAAGTTCAACTAACTATCCAAACGATCATGAGTTCGAGTACATGACAGGTAACCATTGGCAAACCTTCTAATGCCGTGACACACCATATCCTCCATGTTCATATAGGTGTAACTCTCCTTGTCTCTCCATATCTATAAACCAAATTCAATTAACAAGTTAAGTAACTTAGTAACATACAACAAGAAAATTTATTACAATTTATCAAATTTGTGATTGTGAACACTTACTTCAGTTGGGCAGCTTGCTTGGTTAGTCATGATCATGATCAACATATTCTTCATAATGTAGTAACCAGATTCCCAACTTGAACATTGTTGTGGAGAGTTCACCATATTTCAATTCTAGCTCTCGAGATCACACCTAACAATAAAATATTATTAACTACATTTTATCTTAAAATAATATACATACTGAGAAACTCTTACTCTTCCAACCGAGCAACAAATGAATAATCATTCTTAGTTCTTGAACCCATCATTGAATCTAAGATGCAACCCATACACTTGACCTTGTCGAGAATGAAGAGGATCCACCGAGTATTCCTAATTAAAGAATATTTTAAATATATATTATTGTAAATAAATTAAGTAGTTATAGTTAAAACCATAAAGCATATAGCCATATATATGTTGGAATAGTGTCCAATATCATAACTAATTGGTAAGTATATCATTAAAAGTGGAGTCCTTTTTGGGTCGCCCTCAATGAACAGTAAGAGTAATAAATAGAGAGATAACATTAATTGGAATTAATATTATAAATAGTTTATTAATTGAAACTAAAAGAATATTTGGAAGCATGATCCAACCGCCGGTTGAAAGGTTCAGCCGGCGGCTGGAGTTAAGAGAATTGAGGCGGTGGAGCCGGTTGGAAGGTCCAACCGCCGGTTGGGATTCTGCCCCACATCGGCCAGGGGATGAAACCCTGGGCCTCCTCTTCCCTTATAAATAAGGACCTACCCTATGCTTTCAAGGAATCCCATAATTGAATAGAGTTCAATTCTTTCTCTCTTTCTCATTCCTACTCCTTGTGAGAGTTTACACGACTTATAGTCGGGACCCTTGGAGTTTGAGAATTTCTCTTAGTTCTTGGGTGTGAGCCATTAGAAGTGTTACGGTTTTGGCACTCGCCTCCAAGAAAGGAAGCTCTGCAAGATCGTCTGCGCGTGAGAAATTGGTTTTCTCAAAGGTTAGTATTTTCCTTATTTTCCTTGGTTATTTTATTGCTTTTATTTATTCAAGTTAAGATCCCTTAGAGTTTAGTTTCCTAATTGCCCTAGATTAATTATTTTGTTATAATTCCGCTGCGTATATTAATCTAGTTAGGGAATAGAAAACCCAACTGTGGTATCAGAGCCTTAGCTTAATAAATATTAGCATTTAATTATCTGCAATAGTATGTAGGTAAAGATAATTTGGAAATACACTGTCTAAATTGGTAAAAAGAATTTACATTTTAGATCCTATATTTTGAATTGTTTAAAATATACCCTTAAATTTTAAAATCTTTTAAAATAGAACCGCAGACCTTAAAAGTTAAGAGAGACTTTATATATATTATGAGCTATGAGTATATGTATCATTAAAGTTAAATACATTGTTAGTCAAGTGATAAATTGGCTCACCCATAGTGAACAAACTATAAGAGAGGTAAAAGGCGGGTCGCTTTGCTTCCCTAAAGAAGTCAGGTTTTCAATAGGCTTCGCGCTGACCTGCTTCTCCGCTTCTTTGTGCGTTCAATGAAGCTACCAAGGACTTTTGATAGGATGATGTCAAGATCAAAAGTATGAACTAAAAGTACTAAAATAAAATCCCATTCTAGATACTAAAATGTGAATAGTATGCTAACCCATGAAAACCGCACATCTTTCGTATGGTCTGTTAATGGAGCGTGTGTGGTTTACCGGCACATTAATATGAGAACATACTGAGAGGTGATATGGAACTCGCGATTCTCGAGCGTACTTGGGCCGGGGACCATGCGGGTTTAGCATGGTTAAGTTCAACATCTTGTTCATTATCCTCGGCATACCAGTCATGAATAGTAGATGAGCATATCCGAGATTAACATGTAATTGATAAGAATCAATGAATCTCAAAAGAACTAGGAGTTTCATAGAGAATAAAATTGACAAAGGCATTGTCTACCTAAAATAAATTCGCAATATGATTACGGAAAACCTTTTCATAAAACGAATCTAAAATATGGATCCTAGGCTTAATTTTGTAATTGGGTAATTAATTAAGGAATATTCAAACTAACTAAAACTGTTTATCTCATAGATGTCTTCTACAAATGGTAATAATCCTCCCGTCCCCAATCCCGCACACAACTCAAACTTCTCACTACTCTCAGTTTTTGGGAGGGAAAGTCTGACCGGTCCAAAGTATATGGACTGGATGCGTAAGCTAAGGTTTACCCTAAGGTAATAGAACAAGGAGTATGTTCTCGATGAGCAGATTCCCGTAATTGATGATGATTCAACCCAAGAGGAGATTGAGGCACACCAGAAACATTATGATGATGCGAATAAAGTGTCTTGTATCATGGCATCGTCCATGAGCCCTGAATTGCAAAAGACTTTTGAGAATACTAAGGCTTATGAAATGAACCAACAGCTTACGAAAATGTTTCAGGCAAAGGCAAGTAAAGAACGCCTTGATGTGGTTAAGTCACTCATAGCTTGCAAACCCAAACCTGGAGCATCTATCTGTGCTTTTGTTTTGGAGATGAAATGGTACTTTGATAAGTTAGAATCATTGAATATGATGTTTGACACAGAGTTTTCCATTGCCATAATTTTGTCCTGCTTGCCAGCTGTCTACAATCAGTTTGTAATATCATATCAGATGAATATAAAAAATAGAGAAGACTCAATAATGGAACTCCATAAATTATTGCAAACCGCTGAGCAAGGAATCAAAAAAGATGATGTGTCCTATAGCTCAGCAGCTCCTGTGTTGGCAATTGGTCAAAATGCAAAGAAAAGAAAAAGGTCAAATTGGAAAGCAAAGACTGCGAATGGAAAGTCCAATCGTGGGTCCAAAAGAAATAATGATTCTGATATTGCACCAGCAAATGATCCAAAGGAAGCAGTGTGCTTTTACTACAACACCAAGGAGCACTGAAAGCGTAGCTGCACGAAATACCTGAAGGATCTTGAGGATGGTAAGGTCAAAAAGAGTGTTCACTCGGGTATGTTCATGATCGAACTCCATAATACTACAACTTCTAATTCGTGGGTTCTGGATACAGGATGTGGTACTCACATTTGCACTGTATTGCAGGGTCTAAAGGAAAGTAGGAAGTTGAAGCATGGAGAGCTCAACCTAATCATGTGAAATAGAGGAATCACGCCTGTTACCGAGATTGGAAAGTATGAGCTCGTGCTGAAGTCTGGAGTTAGGATAGATTTGAATAATTGCCGTTATTCGTCAGAAGTGACTAGAAACATAATTTCATTTTATGCTTTGTTTAAGGATGGTTATCTGTTTTCATTTGATAATGAGAATGGTGATATTTTGGTTTATCTAAATAATTGTTTTATTTTTAAAGCTTCTCCTTACAATGGCATATATGAAAATGTTGAATGTACCAACAATGTGATTTTAAATGTTGATTCGTTTAATGAGCTTAATAAATCCAAATTGTGGCATTATCGTCTTAGGCATGTAAACAAGAAACGCATCGGCTAACTCCAAAAGGATGGAGTGTTGGAATCATTCAACCTTAAATCGGATGATGTATGCGAATCTTGCTTATTGGGTAAGATGACTAAATCACCATTCACTGGATCTTGTGAAAGATGTGAAGGACTATTGGACTTGGTACACATAGATGTATGTGGACCATTCCGATGTGCCACAAAAGATGAAAATCGCTATTATGTTACATTTACTGATGACTACAGTAGATTTGGACATATCTATCTGATTAAGCATAAGTCAGATACTTTTGAGATATTCAAAAGATATCAACGCGAAGTAGAGAATCAATTGGGCAGAAAGATAAAGGCACTCCGATCCGATAGGGGAGGAGAATACCTTAGTATCGAGTTTCTCGATCATTTTAGAGATTGTGGAATAGTTTCACAACTAACTCCTCCTAGAACGCCACAGCTTAATGGTGTTGCTGAGAGGAGAAATAGAACCTTGTTGGACATGGTTCGGTCTATGATGAGTCGGGCTACACTTCCGATAAGTTTTTGGGGTTATGCATTAGAAACAGCCGCTCGCATCTTAAATCTTTTACCCATCAAGAAGGTTTCAAAGACACCTTATGAGATGTGGATGGGAAAATGTCCTTCTCTTGGTCACATCAAAATATGGGGTTGTAAAATTTTTGTTAGACGAGAAACTCAGGACAAACTAGACTCTAGATCTGAAAAGTGCCTTTTCGTCAGTTATCCACAAGAGTCATTTAGATATGTATTCTACAGACCGACAGATAATGTGGTCTTTGTAGCTCGAAGAGGAGTGTTCCTTGAGAGAGAAATGATATCTGAAGAGCACAGTGGGAGTAAAATTGATCTTGAAAAAATTTAAGAGACAACTGATGAAGAACCTACAGTAAACACTGATGTTCAACAAGAAGTAGAAACACCTGTTGAACCTGAAGATATATCCTTACCTGCTCGCAAAACCAGTAGTAGAGTTAGCAAGCCTCCTCATTTATATGGTTTCCATATTGAAGAAGAGGATAAAATTAGTGATGGTACACTAAATGACTTAGATGAGCCTGCTAACTACAAGGAAGCGATGGCAGGCCCTGAGGCTGCTAAGTGGAAGGAAACTATTAAAAGCGAAATTCAGTCTATGTATGACAATCAAGTTTGGAATTTGGTTGACACTACACCCGGTCTTAAGACGGTGGGTTGTAAGTGGATCTTCAAGAAGAAGACAGACATGGATGGGAAAGTACACACTTATAAAGCTAGGTTAGTAGCGAAGGGCTATACTCAAACCCACAGGATTGATTATGAGGAAACCTTCTCACCAGTAGCTAAGATAAAGTCAATTAGGATTATGCTAGCCATAGCTGCATTTCATGATTATAAAATTTGGCAGATGGATGTCAAAACCATTTTCCTTAACGGGAAATTGACAGAGGATGTGTTCATGGCACAACCGGAAGGTTTTGAAAATGCAAAGTACCCTAATAGAGTGTGTAAGCTTCAAAAGGCTATTTATGGTCTTAAAAAAGCCTCTCGTTGCTGGAATTCTGCTTCCATGAGAAAGTCACGGAGTTTGGATTTTCTAGAAGCGAAGATGAATCCTGTATATATATCAAGTTCAATAGGAGCGTTGTAGTCTTCCTAGTATTATATTTAGATGATATACTACTATTCATAGGAAATGATATCTCAACTTTACAAGGTGTAAAAGATTGGTTTGAAAAATATTTCGCTATGAAAGACTTGGGAGATGCAACATATATTCTTGGTATAAAGATTTACAGAGATAGGTCGAAGCGTCTCATAGGACTTAGCCAGGACACGTACTTAGATAAAATTTTGAAAATATTCAAAATGGATAACTCTAAGAGAGGGAATTTTCCCTTACATCATGGCATAAAGATTAGTAAAGATCTTTGTTCGAAATCTAAGGAAGAATCGGATAGAATGAGTCGAATTCCATATGCTTTGGCTATAGGATCGATCATGTATGCCATGACGTATACAAGGCCTGATGTCTCATTTGCTATGAGCTTAGTGAGTTGACATCAGCAGAATCCTGGTGAAGGTCATTAGACAGCTGTAAAGAATATTCTTAAGTATTTGAGAAATACTAAGGACAGGTTATTGGTTTATGGTGGAGAAGAAGAACTCAGAGTAACGGGTTATAGTGATGCAAGTTTCCAAACAGATAGAGATGATAGTCGTTCACGGTCTGGTTGGGTATACTTACTGAATGGGGGAGCGGTGTCATGGAAAAGTTCCAAGCAAGATACGGTGGCAGACTCAACGTGTGAGTCTGAGTACATAGCAGCTTGCGAGGCTTCAAAGGAAGCCATCTGGATTAAGAATTTCATTGGAGATCTTGGAGTTGTTCCAACGGTTCAAGACCCCATTGAAATATTTTGTGATAACGAAAGTGCGGTCGCCTTGAGTAGAGAACCCAAGGATCACGGAAAGTCAAAGCACATTGAAAGAAAATACCATTTTGTTCGGCGAAAAGTAGAAGAAGGACACGTGATTGTGAAGAGCATAAGATTAGAGGATAATCTGGCTGATCCATTCACAAAGTCACTTGAAAAGTCCAAACATGATGAGCATGCTAGGAGCATAGGCTTATTAGATAATGTAAAGTTTTAGTTGTTAATTTGATTTTTGAAACATTGTAAACAATGATGGAAATTGTAATAGACTTGGTGATTAAATAATGGAGATTTATTAATTGAAAGGACTTATGCCATTTACTATTGTTTTTCATTGTGTTTCATTTTTGCATGTTTAGAACCCACTTTCTGAGTAAAACAGTTTTTACTCAAAGCTCCTCAGTCGTTCATACTCCTGGAAGTAAGTGATGAATTAAGACTATCATGGAGTGTTAGTAGATTGTCTATGGAGATTAGACATGGCATGGAGAATGCTGCAACACTCATGGATACTTAATGGGGATTTAAGTATAGGAAAGACCCGTACTTAAAGAGATCACTTCATGGATTAAATCACGAGTGATTTTAAGATGATAATATCCTCTATTCTTGAAATTGAGATACATTGAGTTTCTAGTTTTTCAAGCTTGTTATACTTTAGCCTATAATAACGCTGTGCGTAAATGCCAGTCATAAAGGGTATGCTAGGTATGACATGATGAGTTGACTAGTACTATGTAGTCAAAATTTATTTGTTCCTTTTTTCCTAATGGGAAAAGCGATATCTTGGGCCCTCTGATGATTAAAGATTGACTCTAAAGTGCTAGGCCTGGCCGAGACTAAGTTGATAGTTCAATAGTCTCATATAGTCAAAATAATCATAAATCCGACAACAAAATTTTAAATCTTGAGATTGATTAAAATCTATGTCTCGATTCATACGATATAATTTGATCACTTATCTAAAGGGCTAACTCTAAGATAAGATTCAGAGTTCGGCACTCGCATTGGATGACACTCTCTGCTTGGTTAATGGATTGGCTTATACCAATAATAGTTGATGAATTGTCCAAGTGGGAGACTGTTGGAATAGTGTCAATATCATAACTAATTGGTAAGTATATCATTAAAAGTGAAGTCCTTTTTGGGTCGACCTCAATGAACAGTAAGAGTAATATATAGAGAGATAACATTAATTGGAAATAATATTATAAATAGTTTATTAATTGAATATTAATTGAAACTAAAAGAATATTTTGGAAGCATGATCCAACCGCCGGTTGGAAGGTTCAGCCGGCGGCTGGAGTCAAGAGAATTGAGGTAGTGGAACACGCGGGTCCAACCGCCGGTTGAAAGGTCCAACCGCCGGTTTGGATTCTGTCCCATATCGGCCAGGGGATGAAACCCTAGGCCTCCTCCTCCCATATAAATAGGGACCTACCCTATGCTTTCAAGGCTTCCCAGAATTGAATAAAGTTCAATTCTTTCTCTATTTCTCATTCCTACTCCTTGTAAGAATTTACACGACTTATAGTCGGGACCCTTGGAGTTTGGGAATTTCTCTTAGTTCTTGGGTGTGATCCATTAGAGGTGTTCTGGTGGGCAATCGCCTCCAAGAAAGGAAGCTCTGCAACATCGTCTGCGCGTGAGAAATTGGTTTTCTCAAAGGTTAGTATTTTCCTTATTTATCTTGGTTATTTTATTGCTTTTATTTATTCAAGTTAAGATCCCTTAGGGTTTAGTTTCCTAATTGCCCTAGATTAATTTCCATTTCGTATATTAATCTAGTTAGGGAATAGAAAACCCAACAATATATACACACATTGGTATAAAACCTACCACCTGTGATTATAAGGAACCATGAAGAACTGTTTGTCAGTGTGGTGGAGAAACTGAGATCTGATGTGATCGGTAAGAGTAGTCATGTCACGAGCATCTTGTTCGCAATACAATGATTGACACATAACAAGATGTAGAAATGCACATCTGTTTGGAAGTGACTGCCCCTTTCTATTGACCTATAAGTCCTTAAAATTAAAATTATGATATAAAAAGTAGAGGTAAGAAATCACACGAATATAATAATATATATATTACACTTTTTAGTTTTTACAAACCATTATTATATAACTTACATTGCCCACCAAGACATAATGGAGATATCGATAAAATCATTCATCAGCCATCCTAGCACCGCATATTATCAATCCATTCTACACACGGACCAACAAAACCCGGATACATCCCCAATGGCGATATAATTTTGATCAGACCGTCCTTGTCTGCAAAGTGGTTGGTGAAATGGACGCCCAGCTCTCTAATTCGTAGAGGTCCAGTCATTAGCTTATCCTCCAAACGTGTAAACTCGTTAGATGGCTCCGACGTGATGAAGTTGGGGGTACAACCTACATTAACAATACACTGATAAACCCATTACCGAATGTCTAAGTGATAGAGTTGAGTGGCGATATGTCATCACCAAGCAAGAAAAAATTTAACTAAAAACAATATAACATTTAAATCACACACACGTTGATCCAGATTAAATTTTACTTGCCTTTATCTCTTGGCGTGGCCACTGAATAACTTCCCTTCTTGCATATCTTAAATATTTTATGCCGTATATTTCAATTGGGATCGGTAATCCATCACAACCATCCTCAACAGTATCTACTTGTACACAGACATATTCAGGTTGTAGTCCTTCCTTCTCACTAGGGTGTGTCATCCCTCTTGCCCATCTAACGAGGTAGTCCCCATACGGCTTCATAAGTTGACATGGTACAGATAGCTATATTATAACACCCCTCAATTGTATATCCATTATTAAATGAATTTATCTCAGAAGCGTAGATTTAAAACATACTTATTACATAATATATGTACATATAAAATTTACCAAATTCAAAACGTTACTTTTAAATCATAATCTAGTTACATCAAAACATAAAGGTTGGGTGTTATGAAATTCCAAGACACACTATTTTAAATAATCAATATCAGAGTATACGCCCTGTTATCAAACATTCCTTCAAGTCCCTCTTCTTGCCAACCCGTCATATCATAACTCATAACCTGCAAGAAGTAAAATGTGAGGGATTAGCACAAAGCTAAGTGAATGAACTTGCAAACAACAACAAAACTTAGCATAGAAAATTTGTATACAATAAATAATTATAGACACACACTGCAAAGGATCGGTGATTCTCGAGGTGCCCGCAGTCCGGATGGTCCATCGAGCAACACTTATAACCAACTGTAGGCAAATACAGCAGTTGAACTGACTACTTGGTGCCATTGACTCACACAACATAGGTTTCTAAAACAACGCATGTACAAAGCCCATGTGTTGGCCAAACAATAGCAAATCCCAAGCCCAGTCCCATGCTGGCCTTTGAAAATAACATATGCCCCCATCGGCTCATGTATCACATAGTCACATATTACAAACTATCATGGAATTCATATCAGACTAAACAGTCTATCAACAGTATAATAATGACCATCACAGTAGACTAAGCAGTCAATCAACTACTATAATTACTCGTTGTAACCAAACCTGTTACAACCAAATTATACTGAAGGTTACAGGTTCACTCACCGATACCTCAGTTGTCCACTCAGAAGTCTAATATTACTGAGTCTTCTCCGTATCTGAGAATACAAATAAATAATAAGTTAGTAACTCGTCCCATAAATTGTATAACTTATTTCATGTATTGGATATAATCTACTGAACTTGAGTACACTACTTCCAAAAAGTAAGTATTACATAGAATTAGCCGTCACAAACTTAATTACTATAAGTATTTGAGTTACAACAAAATGGCCAACATTAAATACGAAGTTTTTTTTTTACAATTACCATAACAAATAATATCAAGTTTTAAGGGATAACCATATTACAATTTAAGTACCCATTTATACTACACTAGTTTATAAGTCACTAACGTCATTACATAATCATAACTCATATATACGTATAAGATAAGATATTAGTATATAAGTATTATTTCTCATTACTATTAACTTGAGTAACTAACAACTTCGTCATATATATATATATATATATATATATATATAATATATATATATCATCTAATGGTATACCGGTAATATATAAACAGTATAAACTTAGTATACAAAGATTTAAACAAAGGAAATCAAAACTTGGTTGTTAAAACTAAAAGTGTGTCGCAATTGTGATATAATCACGTCACCATTTATCGAAGAAATCGCGTCGCGATTTTGTCATGTCGCGTTGCGATTTGATTAGGTTGCGTCGCAACCGTCTATATTTCTACAGACCCTTCTTCCTGCTCAAGCTCAATCCGAATACAAATCACAAAATCACAAAATCACAAACTTAAACTTTGCAGAAACCTATGGCTCAAATAACATACTCAAGCATACTATAACAACAATACTTTCATTTAACCATAAGTTTCTATGTCGATCATTTATCTAGTATCATAACCAACTCAATTAAAGAACAAGCAAAACTTGGTTACTACTACCAAAATCATTATGTACTTAACAAGTATCATCATATAATCAACAATCAAACCTCAATTTCATATATCCATCACTTTACTTATCAATTTCTATTATAATTCATAGTATCAATTTAACTTTATAATATCTACAAGAACACATAATTACTTACAACTCAAGGATAGTAGCAAAATGATGAAGATAATATGAATCTGAGATTGAAGCCACGATTTCCAGCCTTGAGAGTAATTCCAAATTTTATTTTTTTACTTATATGTTACAATGGAACATAAGGAAGAAAGTGGAACCTAGACCAATTGGAAAGATTTAGGGGAGTTGGGGTCGGCTCCCATAAACTAACTGAATAATATACAGTCTAGTTTTAATTCCCCTTCTAGATCTATTGTCTGGAACCTATAAATCATTTGCTAGTCAAAACTTTTTATTTTACCGACAATTTTATTAATTTAAAAGGAACATTATTTTATAAGTCACAATAAACTATTTGACCTTTTACCTACTTAGTTTCACAACTAGAACAAATAATATAGAATTATTATTATTAATTTTCAACACATTAATTAATAATGTAAAATCAGAAAATCCGTCAAATACTACTAGGCCTTAAGGACGGGTGTTACAAATCTCTCCCCTTAAAGAGATTTCGTCCTCGAAATCTAATACTGCCTAGTAATTATGGATAAGTAATCGTACATAATCCACATTTCTCCTATGAATTTCAATTATTCTCCACACGGTCACATCCATTTTCATGATACTCCCTAGTAATAATGGTTTCACTCATGATATAATTAATAGAAATTCAAAAAGAACTAACAATCTCTGTCTTAGTTGAAATCTCCTCACAAAGCTTTTCAATCACCGATTCTAGCATAAGTTTGAAAATCTTTGATCTGATCCACCAGATCTTCTATAAGTTTTGTCCTTCGACCTTATGATTTTAGATTATTACTTAGATAACAATCCCCAGATGATCAAACCATCAAAATAATATTTTCAGATCAACTCACAATCAATAATCCCCGAATAATTCAGAAAATCCAAACTTAGGAAGTTAAAAGCCTATCCCAAATTCTCAAACTCATTGAATTCAATTACAAGATTAAAATCATCCTCTATAATTGTTTAATAACAATTTCCACTTTCAAATAATAATCCATCAAGATCTCAAGTTGAACAAATTTTAATCAATTCATCAAATCAGTAAGGATTCCAAACACCTAAGGTAAATCCCAGCTAAGTCTCCACATTTTCACACAATGACGGTTATAAATTTCAATCAAAATTAATAATCCAATCTCTGTGTATCAAACACAACCTCAACCCATCAAAAGTATAACAATACTTTGTAAAATTATTAAATCCATCAAGATTTCAAGCCAAACAGCTGCCAATCAATCCACTAGATTAAATGTACTTCCAACGCACAAAATAAACTCTGTCGCAAGTGTCCATCAAGGCATGTAATAATATCTCCATATTTATCACAACACAATAATTGTAAATCTAATTCATGGTTAAAACAATTTCTCTCATAACACTTGAGTTGACAACACATAACAGCAATCCGATCTCGTTAATTCACCAGAACACAATTCAATCTCATGAAAGGTATTATATTACTCTACAGAATCATCAAATACCATCAACGGTATGAAGTCAAACACAAAAACTATTTCAGTCTCACAAGACTACTTCCTGCTGGTTATCTCAAAGTTAATCCAAGAAAAATTCTTTAAATCTCAATAAATTATAATCTCAACTTTGGATAATCCACTTTAATTTCATCTCTGCATTTAACATATCCCAAACTTTTAACTTTTCAAAGTCAAAATTCACTTTATTGACAAATTAACACAAGGATAATCCTCCTTTCAAAGTTTCAAGAATCAATCTCAACGCATTTTTATGCTCAAATTCAGTTTAAAATATCCCAAGATATTATCAATCAATTAATAACAAACCTAACCAGATAAGTCAACATATCTGATTCATTATTTCCGCAAATCACATGAGTATTCATTAATCCAATGATATAATCAAACTCATGATAGTCAAACATGATATAACAAACAGTTTATGGTATATCCCCTTTTTGCAACAAACACTTGGAATTACATCAATCCATTAGTCTACCTCTCGACAAGGTAATTCAAATAAATAATGAAAATTACTTTTGAATACTCCACACTATTCAAGTATGATAACAGATTTCCTTTTATTACGTCAATAACATGTGTTAAACATAGTTACAGGAAATTCAGGATAATAATCATCTTTCCCATTCTATCCAGTCAAATAGTCTGACTCACCCAAGATAAATAATTTATCAATTTTCTATATCACAACACATCGTGTTAATTTGATTTAGTCAAATCCATACCAAGTAAGGATTAACACAACAGGGTAACAACAAATATGACCCTCTATCAAACTTTAACTCTAGTCACCTATCAAGTAACATAAATCATATCACTAACAACTGTCTTTATTCAAGAGAATTAAAATCACAGGGTCAATTTTAGTTTATCATAAACCAAAATTATAAAGGAACTATCGGTTTCTAAATCACATATATAAAACATATACTGTTACAGAATTAATATAGAAGTACCTGTAATGATGTCATCTGTCTCGACAATTTCATCAACTGTCATCTGAAAAAGCCCTTCCAGCAAGTGGTAGCACATTCTTCCGCTTATGGCCAGAAGATGACGACACACCGACTAAACCCGATCCCTATCTTATCTCCTCTGGAAATTGTCCCGCATGATGACTGATGTCATGTAAACGAGGTTAAGTTTTAAGAAATGGAAAGAACCTTACTGACTATACACAACTCAGGCAAGAATACCTAATCGTATAGTAGTATAGTATGGTAAATCCGAGTCGAACACTAAAAAGGGATGTCAATTATAAATAATACGTAAATTGTTGTATAATGAAAACAATAAATGAGGGGACGTTTTAGTTCCGTTAGAACAATTGACTCACAATTATGAAATGTAATTAGAACTTTAAATTAAATAATAAAGAAGAATACTTTATAAAACAATTAATCAAGTAAAAACACTTAATTCAAATGATGGAAGAAATGTATTCACTTAGATTACTTTCCTTAGATTCTGGTTATCACTTTATTGATTTACTTAAACAATGGATTTTATTATGATATGACATATAAGACAACCCCTTTCCTAGGTAAGTTAATCTAACACAATTAAGAAAGACACAAGGTTGTTTTCAACACACAATTTATTCAACTAATGTTGCCCACTAAATTGTGTTCTAAATTAAACCTACGTCGTTCATGTGATTCACTTTTGTAACTTTAATCAACAAAGTCTATAACTAATGATAGTTATCTTGTTCATTAATGATTAATATCGATTATTAACCCTAACCTGTCAAACTCAATCTATTCAGCAATAATTGTTAACCGAAACCAAGAATTATCAACAATCTCTTAACCAAATGGAACTCAATCTCAATCAATCAAGAAACCACGTTAGATAATCAACAATAATCAATCAATAACCAAGGATTATCAAATAAACACATAAACATTCATAAAATCCAATATCTTTCACAAATCAATAATCAAACCGTCATCTAAGTATCATCATCTAAGCAAATACATAAATAGTTTAGCTACTCATATTATTACAGAAATCAGACCTAAATATGAAATTGAAATCATAATCAAATGAAAAGGAATAATGTATTCGAACCGAGAAACCAAAGAATTGAATGAACAATCGAATAGACTTCAATTCTTCTTGCTTTCTACCTTCAAAATGCTCTGAAAATAAGGCAGAAATGGTTGAAAAATGGCTCAAGAGAAATGATAAGTGATAACCCTAAAAATGAAGTGAAATTAGGGTTTTATTGTATTCTGTCGAATCAATCCATACGCCGTATGGAATTTCCATACGCCGTATGGATGCAAAAGGCCCATAGTGCAGGCTCGCGTAACTGGCAGCCCGGCTCACTCAATCCATACACCGTATGGATTTTCCATACGCCGTATGGATGTCAACTTCCAACTTTTCACCATTTCGACTATCTTCTTCAAACTTCAACTTTTTAGCTCGTTTTCTGATTCTTTTCTAATTCAAGCTCCAATTAACTCCTAAATGCAAATATAAATGAAATCAGTATCTTATTCACACAAAATGCATAAGAATTCAATTAAACAAGGGGTAAATAGTACTATAATCTAGTACATTTTGGCGTTCATCAATGACCCTCTTGTTGACAATTCCAACATACTTTTCCAAGATAATTACAATCCTTAACTTTATGTCGAAACATCTCACATGTAATACATCTAACAGTTTGAGAGGTACACGATCCCATATGTCTGGATTTACATTTATTACACCAAGGAGATTGATCATCCAAACCACTATGATTAATAGATCTCCTATCTTGCTGTTTACTTTTCCATTTCTGTTTACTTTTACCATAAAAATCACTTTTACTTTGCCACGAGGTCTTTTCTATAGTCTGTTTATCCTGAGCTCGTAAATCACTATCAACTGCACGAGCTAAATTAAAAGCGTCTTCAAGAGATCTTGCCAATCTCACTGTGGTACGATAATTAGGTTGTAATGTCTTAACAAAATGATCTACTTTTGTTCTATCATTAGGTACCCATTGCTGTACAAATCTCAATTTGTCTGGGAAATCAACTCATCAACCGTCATTTCATCAGTCAAATGTAATTCCATGAATTCCTGTCTAATATGTGACACATCAAACTCAGAACAATACTGTCGACATACCTCATTATAGAAGTCAACCCATCGTATAGATTCTTTTTGTTGTGATGTTAAAGATGCAGTAATAGAATCCCACCAAACCATAGCCTGACCCTTTAAAAGTTGAACTGCATAAGGAACCTTAGATTTTTCCTTACATTGACAATCAACAATTGTATATCCATTATTAAATGAATTTATCTCGAAAGCATAGACTTAAAACATATTTTTTACATAATATATATACATATAAAATTTACCAATTTCAAACCTTACTTTTAAATCATAATCTAGTTACATCAAAACATAAAGGTTAGGTGTTATGAAATTCCAAGACATACTGATTTAAATAATCAATATCAGAGTATACGCCCTGTCGTCAAATATTCCTTCAAGTCCCTCTTCTTGCCAACCCGTCATATCATAACTCATAACCTGTAAAAAGGAATGTGGAGGATTAGCACAAAGCTAAGTGAATGAACTTGCAAACAATATCACAACTTAGCATAGCAAATTTGTATACAACAAATGGTTATAAACACACACTGAACTTGAGTACACTACTTCCAAAAAGTAAGTATTACATATAATTATCCGTTACAAACTTAATTACTATAAGTATTTGAGTTACAACAAAATGGCCAACATTAAATACTAAGTTTTTTTTTTACAATTACCATAACAAATAATATCAAGTTTTAAGGGATAACCATATTACAATTTAAGTACCCATTTATACTACACTAGTTTATAAGTCACTAACGTCATTACATAATCATAACTCATATATACGTATAAGATAAGATATTAGTTATAAGTTATAAGTATTATTTCTCATTACTATTAACTTGAGTAACTAACAACTTCGTCATATATATATATATATATATATATATATATATCATCTAATGGTATACCGGTAATATATAAACAGTATAAACTTAGTATACAAAGATTTAAACAAAGGAAATTGAAACTTGGTTGTTAAAACTAAAAGTGTGTCGCAATTGTGATATAACCACGTCACCATTATCGAAGAAATCGCGTCGCGATTTTGTCATGTCGCGTTGCGATTTGATTAGGTTGCGTCGCAACCGTCTATATTTCTACAGACCCTTCTTCCTGCTCAAGCTCAATCCGAATACAAATCACAAAATCACAAACTTAATCTTTGCAGAAACCTATGGCTCAAGCATACTATAACAACAATACTATAAGTTTCTATCTCAATCATTTATCTAATATCATAATCAACTCAATTAAAGAACAATCAAAACTTGGTTAATACTACCAAAATTTCATATATCCATCACTTATCAATTTCTATTATAATTCATAATATCAATATAACTTTATAATATCTACAAGAACACATAATTACTTACAACTCAAGGATAGTAGCAAAATGATGAAGATAATATAAATCTGAGATTGAAGCCACGATTCCCAGCCTTGAGAGTATTTCCAAATTTTGTTTTTTTACTAAGGAAGAAAGTGGAACCTAGACCAATTGGAAAGATTTAGGGGAGTTGGGGTTGGCTCCCATAAACCGACTCAATAATATACAGTCTAATTTTATTCCCCTTCTAAATCTATTGTTTGGAACCTATAAATCATTTGTGAGTCAAAACTTTTTATTTTACCGACAACTTTATTAATTTAAAAGGAATATTATTTTATTATTCACAATAAACTATTTAACCTTTTACCTACTTAGTTTCACAATTAGAACAAATAATATAGAATTTTTTTTTTAACACATTAATTAATAATGTAAAATCAGAAAATCCGTAAAATACTACTAGACCCTAAGGACGGGTGTTACATATATACATTTTTTTAACAAAAGCAGACAATTACCATTAGAAAGGAAATAGAGTACAAGTACTAACATGACCAACCAGAAGACCGGTATAGCAACAACACTCTAGTCTGGTGCGCGCAAAATGTAACAAACTATAGTCTGAGTGTCTGCCATTCATAGTAAATGAACTATTCGAATTTATATTGTAAACCGTACAAAACCAGCCCAAAACCCGATAAGTCATCCCCAACCCGATCATAAAAGTTTGGGGTGCGGGGATCCCAATCGGGTTCGGGTCTTCTTGCCATATCCCTAATTACAAGTTAGAAGTTTTCAATAGAATTTACCTCGTAATCATCATACCCATCCGGATCTCCACAACCTCGGTCCATGGCTGCTTCAACCGCCTGTATATGGCGTTGCTGTTCATCGATTGTAGACGTGTAAAAAGACTCAACCTTGCACTTCTTGTTTCCTTCAATACTTCGCATAAATGTAGATGTGTATAATTTAAGTATGCAAATTTAGATGCAAAGAATAATACCTAAGGGATTAATCAATCAGTCGGACTTTATTAGTGTCTGTGGGTTTGTTTAAGTATATATTTAAGTACAAATCTAGCTGTGAAAGATAATACCTCAAACGATTGCTTAATCGGTCGGACATTTAATCGTAATTTTGGGTGTCATTGCTTATTGCCAAAGTCGTCAACTATGTGTAATGTGGAGATGAAAGTCTGATATAGTAATCGATAATGAAAAACTGGCTAAAACACTCAAAGCAAGAAAAAAAACAATAATACGGCGGTTTTAGTCAGAACCGCTTGACTTTGAAGTTTGCCAAAAGTTAAAGGCTCAAATATTTTCGTTTTGGCGGGATATGAAAAAGTCAAAATTACTTAATATAATATTTAAATTAATATAGATATAGATGTATTTTTATTTATAGTAAGGGTATGTATTATTTATATACGTATATACATACATGTCATGCGTACATACATAAATACATATAGACATACATACATATATGCATACGTGCGTACATATATACATGTATACATACATATATACATACATACATGCGTACTTACATGAAAATGTTGAGTACCAAATTAAGATAGGGTGGAGATGCATTTGTGACACCCATAATTACGTGTATTTAGTTTTGTAATATTCTAAATATATGTAGCATTTTGGTGTAATTACATACACGCTTACGTGATTTGATTAAATCGTGCACTTATGTACCGGACGAGGTCCGACGCTATTTACTATGAACGTTGGTGACAAAGTTTATAAATAAGGTGGGATTATCCAAACAAACATTATTTACTATAATATATCATGTTAATATATTACACGAATTTCATACTGTTAAAAACATATCATATGCGACGAAAGCACACGAAACGCGCCCAACAAACAAAAATGATTCGAGTTATATTTTTATAACTTATTATTAAGTATTTTGATAAAAGTAATTTGGCTAAAAATATTACGGATATACTTTAACATATAACGCAAAACAACATTTAATCGACCACGAAACGTAATGCAAATCGAGGGACGAGTCTACGAGCCCGAGCCCGCAAGTGGGTCGGCCCAGACCCGCGAATGCAAGCCCCAAACCGACCCATGATCCACCCCTTTTAAATACCCACCTTCTTCATTTACTCTCATTTTTACCTCACAATTACACACACTCACATCTCAAACCATCTCTTATCTCCTCCTCTTCCACTCGAATCGGCAACAGCAGTAGCAAACATCACCACCAAAAATCGTTCATCATGATCATCATCAAGAACAAGCAACAAGATCATCTTCATCTTCCTCATTTTTCCTTTTATTTGGTATGAAACTTCCTAACTCCTTTAAAATACTTGAAAAACTTTTATTTACATGTTTATGAGTCCACTGAACAAGATTATGCCCGAAAATCCCGCTGAAAATGCTTTGAAAATCTAAACCCACCTGAAAATCGTTGGCAGTTCGTCTTGCAAGCTGATACCCTTATCTGCGAGTCGAGTGTTGCGAGTCGAGTGTTGCGAGTCGACCTCGACTTGCGAGTCTAGATTTTTATGAGCTGACTCTGACTTGCGAGTTGAGACTTGCGATCCGAACTCTGCTCTGCGAATCCAACTTGGTTCGCAGCCTACCTTGCCTTGCGAGCCCAATATCATCTCGCACCGCGAACTCAGTTCGCACCGCAGTTTCAGCCCGCGTCCAGACTTAGTCAATTTTTCTGATTTTGAATTTCTGATGTATTTTTCACCAAAGCTCGACCCCAGCCAGGGGCTCTGCCCCTTGGACCCCGCCAGGGACTGCCGCCCCTTGGACCTCACTACCAGGGGCGCTGCCCCCGGACCCCCGTCAATTAGGAACTTATAAATACTTTTAACACTAAGTGTCGAACACTCAAAAATAACAAAACCGAATACAAAGATACATATAATAATAACACTTATGAATTATTATTACAAACCGTCACCAACTAGCATGGGTGATCTTTCAAGACACCAACTTGTTTTCAAACTACAAACAAAATATTAGACAAACACTTGGACATTTCCTAGTTGAGTGGACAACTAGCATGGGTGATCTTTCAAGACACCAACTTATTTACTTATTTACTTACAACCTTGTGCGTTTCGGACGCCAGAAGGTTGCAGGGTTCAGAGAACCGATATAAAGACTTACATCCGACATGCCTACGAACTTACATCCGCTTTACTTGGTTGATTTTACATACATACTTGCTAGACTCAGGTGAGTCTTACATCCTCACTTTTTACTTTTTTTACTATTGGGGTGAGATACTTTGCTCTGTTTTACGCATGAACACAAGTACTGAACTACTTATACTACTTTTTACACACATTGCATGAGTACTTTTCTTATCCACTGAAAGCCTCCTATCGTAAGTTGTTAGTTATGGACTTAAGCGTGAGTACTAGTAAATGGATCCATTTGGGACTGACAATCCCTGCCTGGGGTAGTAGCGCTACTACGGATTACACCGTAGAAACAGGCATATTAGTATTTGTTACAAATGAGTGTCTGGATAGCACTCACGGGTGTACTTTATATGATTCTTGATTGATTCATACTTACACACTATTAAGCTTTAACTTATGAGCTCATGAAAACTGTGCTGACTTATTGATTTACTTACTTGCTTGATAGCAACACCGATACATACTTGTGGTTCATAATGATTATTTACTACTAAAGCTGAAAGATTCACAAACCTTTTGATTTCTGGAGTACATAGACAGAGTATTGTATCTAACGGAGATTCTTAGCATTATCTTTTGTATATTATGATTATGTAATAGAATTTCCCACTACAAGCGTGGACTCTAGGGAACTACATTTCTGTAACGAAAACTTCATGTTTTCAAACAATTTACTAATGGAATGTAACTATTTTTCAAACGTCTCATTTAGAAGTCATTTGCTGTTTACTTTGGTGCTTTGATTTCTTGATTAGTAGCACCCGAAAGCTTGCTTTCGCTA
Organism: Pseudognaphalium luteoalbum; assembly: GCA_963422505.1. NCBI lineage: Eukaryota > Viridiplantae > Streptophyta > Magnoliopsida > Asterales > Asteraceae > Pseudognaphalium > Pseudognaphalium luteoalbum. The sequence continues at coordinate 104,351,364 of OY730197.1, forward strand.
AATAGTGAATTTGGGGGTGTTACAACATTATACTAGCACAATATCCGCGCAATGCAGTGGTGAATTGAAAGTGGTAATGATGGATGGAGATGTGAGTGAATATTTTAAAATAAAAACATATTGTACTCCATCCGTCACATTTAAAATGCTCACATTACTATTTTGGGATGTCTCATTATAAGTATCTACTTTGATCTTTAACCAATAAAAAAGACTTTAATAGGTTATTTAATATTTGATGGTTGAAAAATATAGTTAGAGGAGAATAAGTAGTAATTAAAAATAATATATAATGGAATAGGGAATTAATGGAAGTGTATTTAGTGGAAAACACTCATATTAAGAAAATCACATTAAATGTAGCTTTCACCTTAATATAATGACAACTTTAACCCTCAATCATTAATTAAGTTATTTTCTTTGAAGTATGTGTAGTTTTAAAGTTAAGGGTAATATGGAAAATCTAATCATTAATGCATATTTAATTTGAGAAGTGGACAATAATTTTGGGACAAATATAAATAGTAAGGTGAACAAACAATTTAGGACGGAGAGAGTAATAGATAATAGATAATGAGATAAGGGTATTAATGGAAATGTAATAAATAAGTCAATGATAATTAAGTCACTTACTTGTGTTGATACTGTTTTAAGATAATAGTGGAGAAAAGTGTAGTTAGTGGAGAATAAGTAGTAATAGAAAATAGATAATGGGATTGTATCACCTTAGGCGAATCCCACATCGGCTGTGGACATGAGGGATCTAGGGCTTTGATATTGCGTAAAAAGTCACGTTTTTACTACCGATATCTCTCTCTTTCTGGAACGATTCTTGGCATTTTAAACTTAGAAACAATACAAATTGGTGATATTATGCAAAGATGGTCAAAACAAGGTTGCACGACAAAAATCAAGCAAAATGGATGAAAAACGAAGATTCCACGCACGTTTGAAGATTCAAGACATCAAAACGAGATTTCAAGACAAAAGTGCCCATCATCAACATCCATCTCATCCAAGATGTTTGTTTTCAAATTACGAATCCAACAAAAGAAGAATCAACCAAAACGGATGAAGAATGATGATTCTACGTACGCCGGAAGATTCAAACGATTCGTACAATACATCCAAAGATTAGAGACATATTTTTGGGATTTCTTTTCGTCAAAATATTCGTTTTTGAAAAATGAATCCAACGCAAAAAGAATCAACGCAAACGGACGCATAACGAAGAAGATACGCGCGATTTAAGCAACGCAGCGAAAGAAAGCGAACCGGGACGGCAGCACGGCGTACTAGGCCGGCCACCAGGCCCCCACCGCCGGCCACCCCCCCGTCCCATTTCCGCTTTTTGGTCCTTGCGTGTACCCGGTGCGCCACCTTTCTATGCTTTTTCGTACCCGGTGCGCCACCTTTCCATACTTTTTCGTACCTGGTGCACCACATTTCACTCTTTTTCTAATGTGTGCCTTGGAATGCTAACATGAGCCACATTTCCCCTATAAATAGAGGCCCTAAGGCTTTATTTTCACACACACCATTCTTAGAATAATATACTTCTCTTAAGATATTGCTTCTACTTTCTTTCTATTTTCTTACTAAAAATTAGTTTTAGGCTAGTTTAGGAGCTTGTTTAGAATATAAGGAAAGTGCGGAACGCATTGTAATCTTCAGTGTATGCTCGGAATTGTGTCAATTAATTCAAGTCTACTTTCTCCCGCATTTAATCCTGGTGCTTTTTAATCCTTATCTATCTTAATTAATTACGTTTATATTGATTATGGTAGATTTAGTTATTGCCATGATTAGAGAGTAGTATACTTGTTGTGTTTGCTTGCGATGTAGTTAATTAATTATGAGATGATTTATAATTAAATATTAAAGATCGGTAGTATCACTTTGATCGTCTTATTGCATGTTATTGTTTGATTGTTGCCTTAGGATCATCATAGTGGTAAAATATAAACGGTCTTAGTTATCGTAAAGTAATATGATGGCCCCTATTCGACTGTTACTCGATATAGTACTGGAAACACTTCAAGGTGGAGTACAAATATATGGAAGTCGAGTAACGACCGAAGGTAGTTATATTACGGACTAATATATAAAATGAGAAACCTAGTTTAATTAACCTTTCTAAATAGACTTTTAAACTTCAAATTAATCTATTGCCTTTCCACCAATAAACGTGATTACAACACCTTTTTAACGACGTCCAATTGAAAGGTAGTCAGTCATCTGTGTCAATATAATTTGTTAAAGGTATGATACTATGGAACCGCAAGGCTACATGGGGGATTATCGTAGGACAAGACATGGCCAAGGTTTGAAGCGGTGGAACCACTTTAAGTGAGGAACGCTGTGGATAATTAAGGGATTTATTGGGTAGTCTTAAGTAAGGGCTAGTTTAAAGTCATAAATGAACTTTTTAAATATACGAATCTGTTAGGATGACGAGGAATCGTTATATGATTCAGTTATGTATAGTACCTTAAGATTTTGTTCCCGTTCATATGAAAGTATTATTAAACCATAATTAAGATTTTGCTTATTATTCTAAATACTTTGTAATGTTACCATAACCTAGCTCCCGGTGTGACATGCTAATAGAATTTTAATTAGTAGGGAATCTAGTGTTTACATACAAGTATTCAAGAATGATAATTAACTAATATCTTTCAAAATAGTTTCTCCAAACATCATCCCATAACTTAATTAACGAAGTCTCAGCAAACACTATCTTTATTTATTTGCTTTAACTTTTACTTTTATTTCGCTTTTATTTATTTACTTGCCTAAGTTAGTTAATAGAAAAACCAAAACTCCCCCGCTATTTTATAAACCCTTCACTAGTTTGAAAGCCCTCATCTGCCACGCCTTAGTTTCAATTCAGTCGGTTTGAAGAACGACTCTAGCTCATACTTACCACTTGCTCACCCTTAGGATTAGCATTGTTAGGGAAAACTTAGGCCCCGCAATTACAAATTTAAAACACCCATTGATGCCCGCCGCCGGTAGCCGGTGCAACGACAAGGGTAAAATCCTTACCGATCGCTGGTGGCGCATCAGACTTATAAGGGTAATATCCTCATTAACTGACACAACACGTTTTGGGACCACAAGTGTAGTTGATCCCGTGAGAACACTGTAGTGAAGCGTGCGCTTGAGTGGGGGTAGTTCCAGGTTGAGTGACCTCTTAGGAAATAGTAATAGTGTGGTCGCCAAGAAAAAGTCGGGGTACCTGCAGGAAAAGCGGACAATATTGTGTCGTGGTAAGACGGACTGTTATATGGATAGGGGTATTAATGGAAATGTAATTAGTGGAGAAAAAGTAGTAATAGATATTTGATAATGGGATAAGGGTATTAATGGAAATGTTATAAATAAGTCAAGTGTAATATTGTCTTTTCCATGTGTTGAGTACCAAAATTAAGATAGGGTGGAGATGCATTATATGTAATGAAGATGAAGATATACATATATACATACATCATGTATACACCCATATATAAATACATACACGTATACACCCATAAATACATACATACATGCGTACATACATGTAGACATACATATATACATACATACATGCATACATATATATAGAGACATATATACATACATACATACATACATGTATCCACACATACATATCCATACATACATACATACATACATACATACATACATACATGCATACATACATACATGCGTACATACGTGCATACATACATGCGTACATACGTGCATACATACATACATGCGTACATACGTGTAGACATACATACATGCGTACATACGTGTAGACATATATACATGCGTACATATAGAGACATACATACATACATGTAGACATACATGCGTACATATATATAGACATATATACATACATGTATACACCCGTAAATACATACATACATACGTACATACATGTAGACATACATACATATATACATATATACATGCGTATATATATATAGAGACGTATATATACATACATACATGTATCCACACATACATATACATACATTCATACATACATGCATACATACATGTAGACATACATACATGTGTACATATAGAGACATACATATCTACATGTAGACATATATACATACATACATACATACATACATGCGTACATATATATAGACATATATACATACATACATCATATATACATATATACATACATACATGTATACACACATACATATACATACATACATACATACATGCGTACATACATGTAGAAATACATACATACATGTATATAGAGACATACATATATACATACATACATACATGCATATATACATATATGCATACATATATACATACATACATATATACATACATACATGCATGCATGATAACCAACCGCCTTAATTTATTACTCAGTGTCGTTTGGAGTTGAAATTACATTAAATAAAAATTGATTGCACACATTTTCGCTTTATATTATAAATAAATACAAACAATAGGTGATGATCGACCAAATTCATCAAATCAAAATGAATATGAAGCATCTATTTCTTTTCCCTATTTTTTTTCTTAGATGAATTTTTCATCATATCTATTTCTTTATTATATTAGGGTTCTTTTCGACTGTGATTTCTCTGTTCTATTATGGTTACCATGTAGAAGAAGAGGATAAAATTAGTGACAGTACACTAACTGACTTAGATGAATGGAAAGTCCAATCGTGAGTCCAAAAGAAAGACCAACTTTGATATTGCACCAATGAATGATCCGAAGGAAGCAGTGTGCTTTTACTGCAACACTAAGGGGCACTGGAAATGTAGCTGCCCGAAATACCTGAAAGACCTTGAGGATGGAAAGGTCGAAAAGAGTGTTCACTCATGTATGTTCATGATCGAACTCCATAATACTACAACTCCTAATTCGTGGGTTCTGGATACAGGGTGTGGTACTCACATTTGCACTGTATTACAGGGTCTAAAGGAAAGCAGAAAGTTGAAGCATGGAGAGCTTAATCTAGTCATGGGAAACAGAGGAATCACGCCTGTTCCGAGATTGGAAAGTATGAGCTCGTGCTGAATTCTGGAGTTAGGATAGATTTGAATAATTGTTGTTATTCGTCAGAAATGACTAGAAACATTATTTCATTTTATGCTTTGTTTAAGGATGGTTATCGATTTTCATTTGATAATAAGAATGGTGATATTTTGATTTATTTAAATGGTTGTTTTATTTTCAAAGCTTCTCCTTACAATGGCATATATGAAAATGTTGAATGTGTTAGCAATTTGATTTTAAATATTGATTCGTCTAATGAGCTTGATAAATCCAAATTGTGGCATTATCGTCTTGAGCACGTAAACAAGAAACGCATCGGCCAACTCCAAAAGGATGGAGTGTTGGAATCATTCGACCTCAAATCAGATGATGTATGCGAATCTTGCTTATTGGGCAAGATGACTAAATCACCATTCACAGGGTCGTGTGAAAGAGGTGAAGGACTATTGGACTTGGTACACACGGATGTTTGTGGACCACTCCGATGCACCACAAAAGATGGAAATCGGTATTATGTTACATTTACTGATGACTACAGTAGATTTGGACATGTCTATCTGATTAAGCATAAGTCGAATACTTTTGAGGTATTCAAAAGATACCAAAGAGAAGTAGAGAATCAATTGGGCAGAAAGATAAAGGTTCTCCGATCCGATAGGGGAGGAGAATACCTTAGTATCGAGTTTCTCGATCATCTTAGAGATTGTGGAATAGTTTCACAGTTGACTCCTCCTAGAACACCACAGCTTAATGGAGTTGCTGAGAGGAGAAATAGAACCTTGTTGGACATGGTTCGGTCTATGATGAGTCGGGCTACACTTCCGATAAGTTTTTGGGGTTATGCATTAGAAACAGCCGCTCGCATCTTAAATCTTTTACCCACCAAGAAGGTTTCAAAGACACCTTATGAGATGTGGAAGGAAAACGTCCTTCTCTTGGTCACATCAAAATCTGGGGTTGTGAAGTTTTCGTTAGACGAGAAACTCAGGACAAACTAGACTCCAGATCTGAAAAGTGTCTTTTCGTCGGTTATCCACAAGAGTCGTTTGGATATCTATTCTACAGACCTGCAGATAATGTGGTCTTCGTAGCTAGAAGAGGAGTGTTCCTTGAGAGAGAGATGATATCTAAAGAGGACAGTGGGAGTAAGATTGATCTTGAAGAATTCAAGAGTCGACCGATGAAGAACCTACAGTAAACACTATGTTCAACAAGGGGTGGAAACACCTGTTGAACCTGAAGACATATCCTTACGTGTTCGCAGATCTTGTAGAGTTAGCAAGCCTCCTCAGTTCTATTATGGTTTCCATATTGAAGAAGAGGATAAAATTAGTGATGGTACACTAAATGACTTAGATGAGCCTGCTAACTATAAGGAAGCGATGGCAGGCCCTGAGGCTGCTAAGTGGAAGGAAGCTATGAAAAGCGAAATTCAGTCCATGTATGACAACCAAGTTTGGAATTTGGTTGACACTACACCCGGTCTTAAGACGGTGGGTTGTAAATGGATCTTCAAGAAGAAGAATGACATGGATGGGAAAGTACACACTTATAAAGCTAGGTTGGTAGCGAAGGGCTATACTCAAACCCACGGGATTGATTATGAGGAAACCTTCTCACCAGTAACTAAAATAAAGTCAATTAGGATGATGCTAGCCATAGCTGCGTTTCATGATTATGAAATTTGGCAGATGGATGTCAAAACCGCCTTCCTTAACGGGAAACTGACAGAGGATGTGTTCATGGCACAACCAGAGGGTTTTGAAAATGCAAAGTATACTAATAGAGTGTGTAAGATTCAAAAGGCTATTTATGGACTTAAACAAGCCTCTCGTAGCTGGAATCTCTGCTTCCATGAGAAAGTCACAGAGTTTGGATTTTCTAGAAGCGAAGATGAGTCCTGTATTTATGTCAAGTTTAGTGGGAGTGTTGTAGTCTTCCTAGTATTATATGTGGATGATATACTACTCATAGGAAACGATATCCCAACTTTACAAAGTGTAAAAGAATGGTTGGGAAAATGTTTCACTATGAAAGACTTGGGAGATGCAGCATATATTCTTGGTATAAAGATTTATAGGGATAGGTCGAGACGTCTCATAGGACTTAGCCAGGACACATACTTAGATAAAATTTTGAAAAGATTCAAAATGGAGAACTCTAAGAAAGGGAATCTACCCTTACATCATGGCATTAAGATCAGTAAGGATCTTTGTCCGAAATTCTAAGGAAGAATCGGATAGAATGAGTCGAGTCCCATATGCTTCAGCTATAGGATCGATCATGTATGCCATGACGTGTACGAGGCCTGATGTCTCATTTGCTTTGAGCTTAGTGAGTCGACATCAGCAGAATCCTGGTGAAGGTCATTGGACAGCTGTAAAGAATATTCTTAAGTATTTGAGAAATACTAAGGACAGGTTCTTGGTTTATGGTGGAGAAGAAGAACTCAGAGTAACGGGTTATAGTGATGCAAGTTTCCAAACAGATAGAGATGATAACCGTTCACAGTCTGGTTGGGTATACTTACTAAATGGGGGAGCGGTGACATGGAAAAGTTCCAAGCAAGATACGGTGGCAGACTCAACGTGCGAGTCTGAGTACATTGCGGCTTGCGAGGCTTCAAAGGAAGCTATATGGATTATGAATTTCATTGGAGATCTTAGAGTTGTCCCAACGGTTCAAGACCCCATTGAAATATTCTGTGATAACGAAAGTGCAGTCGCCTTAAGTAGAGAACCCAAGGATCACGGAAAGTCAAAGCACATTGAAAGAAAATACCATTTTGTTCGAAGGAAAGTCGAAGAAGGACACGTGATTGTGAAGAGTATAAGATCAGAGGATAAACCGGCTGATCCATTCACAAAGCCACTTGGGAAGTCCAAACATGATGAGCATGCTAGGAGCATTGGCTTAAGGGATTATGTAAAGTTTAGTTGTTAGTTTGATTTTTGAAACATTGTAAACAATGATTAATTGTTATAGACTTGGTGATTAAATAATGGAAATTTATTTATTGGAAGGAGTTCTACCATTTACTATTGTTTGTCATTGTGTTTCTGTTTTGCATGTTTAGACACCACTTCCCGAGTAAAACAGTTTTACTTAAATCTCCTCAGTCGTTCACACTCCTGGAAGTAAGTGGTGAATCAAGACTGTCATGGAGTGTTAGTAGATTATCTATGGAGATTAGACATGGCATAGAGAATGCTGCAACACTCATGGGTACTTAATGGGAATTTAAGTATAGGAGAGACCCGCACTCATGGAAGTTACTTCATGGATTGAAATCACGAGTAACTCTGAGATGATAATATCCTTTATTCTTAAAATGGAGATACATTGAGTTTCTAGTTTTTCAAGTCTGTTATACTTTAGCCTATTCTAACGCTGTGCCTAAATGCCAGTCATTAAGGGTATGCTAGGTATGACATGATGAGTTGACTAGTACTATGTAGTTAAAATTTATTTGTTCCTTTTCGCCTAATGGGGAAAGCGTTATCTTGGGCCCTCTGATGATTAAAGATTGACTCTAAAGTGCTAGGCCTGGCCGAGACTAACTTGATGGTTCAGTAGTCTCATAAAGTCAATGTAATCGGAAATCAGAAAACTAATCATGAATCTTGAGATTGATTAAAACCCATGTCTCGATTCATATGATATCAGTAGAGCAAAGGAATAGTTGATCACTTATCTAAAGGGCTAACTCTTAGATAAGAATCAGAGTTCGGCAGTTACGTTGGATGGCACTCTCTTCTTAGTTAATGGATATGCTTAGACCAATAATAGTTGATGAATTGTCCAAGTGGGAGACTGTTGGAATAGTGTCCAATATCATAACTAATTGGTAAGTACATCATTAAAAGTGGAGTCCTTTTTGGGTCGCCCTCAATGAACAGTAAGAGAAATAAATGAGAGATAATATTAGTTGGAATTAATATTATATTTAGTTTATTAATTGGATATTAATTAGAAACTAAAAGAAAAAAAAAAGAAATTATGAAAACTCCATCCATACGCCGTATGGAATTTTCATACGCCGTATGGATGCTAGGGTTGAAAGGTGGAGGAGCGCTTTGTCAGAAAGTTCTGAAACATCATCCATATGCCGTATGGAATTCCATACACCGTATGGATTGAAAACCAGTTATACCACATCGGCTGGAAGACCAAAATGTGGGTTCCCTCCTCCCCTATAAATAGGGGCCTAACCCTTAGATTTTCCTAGTACTTTTCTCTCTTTCTTATTCCTGCTCCTTGTAAGAGTTTTACGACTAAGAGTCGTGACCATAGGAGACTTGAGAATTTCTCTTGGTTCGTGGGTGTGAAGCATTAGAGGTGTTCTAGTTTGGGCACTCACCACCAAGCAAGAAGATTTCGATTATTAGTCTACGCGTGAGAAATTGGTTTTCTCAAAGGTTAATAATTTCTTATTTATCTTATTGCTTTTATTTATTCAAGTTAAGATCCCTTAGGATTTAGTTTCCTAATTGCCTTAGATTAATTATTTTGTTATAATTCTGCTGCGCATATTAATCTAGTTAGGGAATAGAAAACCCAACAAATCATAAGATTGAATTTGCAATAATCTTGACGATCTTCATTCTCTGAGTTGGCTTCAAACAATCTTCGGTCCCACTGCTGGGTCTTCAGACTCTATCTTCATCTTCGATTTGTTAAATGCAAACAATGGTAGCAAGCTCAGGAAATAACTTTCATTTAACATATATGATAGTTGGTCATACAGGATTCTCTGTGCTGGTTGTGCATAGCCAGTTTACAAAAATCCTTTACACACACCACACAGACTAACTTATGTGATGTTTGAACTATCTGTTTAACTCTCTATATATGTTGGCGCGCTGTACATAAAACTTCTTTAGTGTTATACCAAAGTTGTTGTTATCATAAAATCAAATAAAAAGGGTCATGCCTTAACAATATTTGAACCGAGCTACACCCTGTTCAGACATCAAAAGAGTAACTAAAAAAAAAAAATTTTATTTTCAATTCATGAAGAAATAATTTAAAAGGAACTGTTAAAAAGAGAAACAACGACGAATTATATGCCTCTGCTTTAGAAAATATAAAACTGTAAATTAAGCTTCAAAACTTTCTTGAGAGCGGATTCATCTCTAAGTCAACAACTATACCTAGCAACTCTGCTTTTACGTGTTAGTGATATCGTGTTAGATATCTTGATCATGTATTGCTTATTCAACATGTTAGATATTTAGATACATAAATGTACATATATACTGTATATCCTACGATACAAACATCAAATTTGAATCGAGAAAATATACATGTACAATCGTTATAAATATGGTTATGTAATGATAATAATTTAGAATTAGAATCTATATTTATTGGTAGAAAGAAGTGAAACCCTTTAATTTGAAATTAATGCTTAATAATTAGGAAGCAAATGAGGGTAATTACGTAAATTAGCAAACATTAACACTGCCTATTAGATGGACATGGTTGGGATTAGGATGAATGGTGGAGAATTAGTTTGATTAATGTATTAAAGGGTTTAGATTTAATTAAGGGGGGTTAATATATCTTGGGTTGTCTACTTATTTATGTTTTTGTTATAAATATAAATAAATAAGGAAGGGATTACTAGTCAAGCTTGCAGACATTATATGCAAATAAAATATTGCAAACACATGTCAACTAACTAGCTGGATGATCGAAAATCATGATCTCATGCTTTGTAAGACGACCAACGAGCAAGTTATCAGCTCATACTATAAGCATTCACTAGTATTCTACATGCGTAAAATATTTCATTATTTATATTAGTCAGTATATAGTCAGTATATTGTAACAAAACAGTATAACTTTACGGTATATACTTTTGTTTAATTAGCTAGAGTATTCATTATTGAACCCAACGATTGACTAAATACTCAGAATGATATTGACTAGCTATAAGTACGTATTTGTCATTAACTATGGCGTAATTCTCAACTGAGGGATGTACGTATGCATATATATGCATACATATAAGTATCTTTTTGTACTTTATTTTACAACGAATGCATTCATGCAACGATAGTATCAATCAATAACAATATGTTATATACTTGTATATATACACATATACTTGCATGTATTGTATATAATCTTTTCATGTAAGCGCACAACTAAGATCACTTCCGATCATCATTTCTTCCTTTGACAATTTCTTTCTTTGTGTCAGCTCAACGCCACATCAGAACATTCAAAACTAATGATAGACTGATTAAATACTTACAATCCTCCTTTCATTACTTCAATTTGTGGACCTCATATTTACTAATATACATACATTTACATACACTAAACAAAAAATAATAACACATTAAATATACATTGGGCCCCACTCCGAACACATTTGGTTTCGTTGGTAAACCGAAGAAGTGTCTAGTGATGAAACAAAAGAAGTGGTGGTGGTAATTGGGGAAGAAAGCCATGGCTTCATTCCATTGGCATTGGTGTAAGCCAAGTTTAGCCCATTCTTTAATAAATGTTACAACTGTTATCGAATTAACTTGATATATAGCTTGTACGGGCTTAATTTTTTTTTTTTTATCATATCTTTGCACGTCACTTTTAAAATAATAATAATAATAACAATAATAATAATAATAAATGATTATATAATGGGTCTATGTTTCTTTATTTACTGAATCTTACCTATTTTACAATTGTATAAATCGAACTTTGAAAATTTTAATTGCACGTATTGAATTTGTAAATATCGTCTATTGTATTTAAAGTTTTTTTTGGGTAAGATCAAAATAGAAAAGTATATTTACAAAAATAAATTAAAGTATGTCTCAATAATAGTTTAAAGTGTCAAGTTTAATACATAACGAAACAATAAATCCTTATATATATACTATACTGGGCTAAGTCCCTCGAAATGCAACGAACTTTGCACAAAAGTCTATTGTATGCGATCAACTTTCGCAAAGGCATAAGAATGCAACCAACTTTCAAAAATGATGTTTTAATGTAATTTGCTGATGTGTCGCTCGTTGAAGGTGACACTTGGCGTACGGATGTGCCACGTGGCTTCCGGAGAGTTTGACAACTCATCGACACGTCATCAAATTACATTAAAACACCATTTTTGAAAGTTGGTTGCATTCTTATGTCTCCTCGAAAGTTGATCGCATACAATAAACTTTTGGGCAAAGTTCGTTGCATTTCGAAGGACTTAGCCCAACTATACTTGGTACAAAGTTTGTGGTATCAAAAACCTAAGTTGAGGAGCATAATATATTCAGACATGTATATTTAACACGTAATCAACTCGAAACAGTTGTATCCTTTTTGGAATCCAATTTTAAGCATTTATATCAAAATCCTTTATTAACGTTGATAACGTTTCTAGCATTATCCCTGCAATAAATTTAAATATTTTAACTCGTTAGACTTACCGCCTGACCCTGGAGGATGACGACGATGATATCACGACGAAGATGAACACTCATATGAGGATATTCTTAAAGGATATTACTTAAAATTTAGTAGAAAATTCCATAGTTCGAGTAATATTCTAGTGTCAAGGTCGGGCGTCTTTTTCTTAATCTGTATAATATTATTAGTTTTGTTTATGTGCATGTTGTCTTGTATGTGGTTACTGATTATAATTAAACGGCTTAATTTTATTAGAAAGTCGAGTAATTACTCTTTGGCTCTTTTACTTTTGCTTAAGATGCATTTTGACCCTTGGATTTGGTGTCTATATAAGAGCTAGCAAAACAAGCATTTGTTTCATGCAACTTAACCAAACGAAGAAAGAAGAAACAATGAGTATCGAAAATTATGATCCATATTTTCCGGACCAGCCGGTAGTTGATCAATACCTTCCGGTTTGGGCTAACCTTCCCTCTTTCCGGTCCAAGCCAGCTTTCGTTTGGGCTGAAGATGGTCCATCTGGTTCAATAAAATGTTCTAGTCTCACTTACGAGGGCCTAAACAATTCCGTGCACACGATTTCCTCCCACCTTATGTCATCTTTTCAAAGAGGTGACACCCTCATCATATTATGCTCCCCTGGGCTCCAGCTCGTTGAGATCCTATTTGGATGCCAAAGAGCTGGACTTATGGGAGTGCCTATCATACCTCCAAATCCTAAGTTTACAAATGACGGTCATCATCACCTCATTCGTGTTTTGTCTCAAACGCAACCAAAAGCGGCTATTGCAGATCGTACATATACTGAAAAGATTCAACAATACATCAAAAGTTCAAGTCCTGGAAGCCCCCTGAATAATCTACTACGCAATCTCAAGTGGATATGCAGGGAAAGTCTTATGGAGAAAAATATAAGCTCGGACAAGAGCTTACATTCATCTTATCACGGTTGCAAGCCAAATGAGGTATACCTAGTCCAGTACACCTCTGGTGCAACGGGGATCCCAAAGCCTGTCCTGGTGACTGCAGGATCAGCTGCTCATAATGTTAGAGTAGCTAGAAAATCCTACGATCTTCACCCAAATAGTATCATAATGTCATGGCTACCTCAGTACCATGATTGTGGGCTTATGTTTCTCTTGTTGACAATCGTTTCAGGTGCCACTTGTGTATTAACCTCCCCTAATGCATTCATCAACCGCCCCAGGATTTGGCTAGAGTTGATAACCAAATTCAAGGCCACTTGCACTCCGGTTCCGTCATTCACTTTGCCATTGGTCATCAAAAGGGGTCAAGCCATCGACAAAGAATGTCTTTCTATAAACTTAAGTACCATGAAAAACTTGATAATAATCAATGAACCAATATACCATGAAGCCATTAAGGAGTTTGTGGAGGTTTTCAGTCTTTTTGGTTTAAGCACTTCCTCAATTTCCCCATCCTATGGGCTAGCTGAGAATTGCACTTTTGTCTCCACATCATGGAGATCAAAAGTGCAAGGAACAGATTTTCCAATCCATAAGAAGCTCATACCCAGTGCACGACTCAAGTACAACGAAGACGATGAAGAAGACCAAATAAACCTAGTAATTGTCAATGAGGAAACGTATGAGCTAGTTGAAGATGGCTTTGAGGGTGAGATATGGATTGCTTCTTCTCCAAGTAACGCCATTGGTTACTTGAGCCACCCTTCTTTAACCCAAGAAGTCTTTCAAAGCAGATTAAAAGGAAGTTTTACCCATCAGCACTTCATTCGAACTGGCGATCGAGGGATCATTAAAGGTGAAGAAAGATTCCTCTTTGTGATAGGCCGATGTGCGGACATAATAAAACATGAAAATGGGGTTGAAACGCATGCTCATTATCTAGAAACTGCGGCATACGAATCGTGTGGAAGGTTCCTACGAGGAGGGTGTATTGCAGCATTTGAGGTTCACGGGACTATGACAATCATAGTTGCTGAGATGCAAAATAGTGATGAAAAGGATGAAAGTGTGTTGAGGAGAATATGTGAAGGAATAAGAGAATCTGTGATGAAAAAAGAGAGTATTAAGGTAGAATTGGTTGCACTTGTGAAGGGTGGAAGTATACCCAAAACTACTTCGGGGAAGATACAAAGATGGCTTGCTAAAGATAGATACATATGGGGTAAAATGGATGTAATGATGGAGATGAAATTTGACAAAGAAGATGCAACCAGTTTGAATAAACCATTAAAGATAAAGCCAATGATAGGTCGAAGTGAAAGCAAAAAATTAATATTATATAGTAACTTATGATAGGATTATATATGATTCGTGAATAAAGATCTATACGACTTCTTGATGATAACCTAAAGATGGTGGCGTATTTAATTTCTCGTATGCTCAATGAACGAATATGACAGTGCATTGTAAAACGGTTACTCCCTCCGTCTCACCTCAAGTGTCTATCTTACTATTTTGGGTTGTCCCAAATAAATATCCACTTTCATTTTGTAACCAATCGAAAGGGACTTTAGTGGGTAGATATGTTATTTGATTGGTGAAAAGTGTAGTTAGTGGTGAATCCTAAAACTGCGTGCAAAGTCAAAATAGACACTTTGAATGGGACGAAGGGAATATAATATATTCACTTATTTGAACTTTTGGCAATTTTAAATTATTTAGAAATACACGCATTTGTGATAGTGAGTGATTATTGGTTTTATATAAACGGCTTTAAAACAAGATGAAATTGACCAAGTATCTATCTATTACGCAGTATATCTATTCTATTATGTATATTAAAGGGCTAACGAGGATGATGTGATCATGCACAACCATTTGCCCAATCTGGTTGATGACGTGGACATGCTAGAAATCAAGAATTTTTGTAGTAATTTTGAGTTTTCTATTAATTCATAATCTAAGCCGGTTCTCGGTTTTCAATGCCTCGGACGAGTTGATAAAAAGTTGCCCCTTATAAACAAATAACACACTTTTTTAAGGGTTTGGAACCTAGTTAATCTCGACGGCTCATCCCCACACCGATTATTATTATTAATAAATAAAAATGATACAATATAGAGGTATTATACATTTTATAAACCGATTACTTTATTGTTATGGCTGATATGGCTATTGTACAGTTAGAAAGTAGATTTAAACAAATGAAAAGTTTTGATACCTCTGTATTGTATAATTTTTATTTAATAATAATAATAATCGGTGTGGGGATGAGCTGTCTAACTTGACTAGGTTCCAAAACCTCTAAAAGAGTGTGTTATTTGTTTACAAGGGGTAACTTTTTGTCGACTCGTCCAGGGCATTGAAAAACTCAAGACCGGCTCTGACTCCATTTATTTATAATTCTTATAAAAATAAAATATAATGGTGTGATACAAAGTTCCGAATAATAGGAAGATACTATGGCAAGAAAACATGTATGTTTTATTGATTGATACTTGTGTATTGAAAGTATCCGTAGGCAGAACTTGACAAATTTATTATTAGACCACTCGTAACCCATAACACCAGAACGCCCATTTTTCAGGCGTCATGTCAGCATTAACAATCGAATGCCCCTTTCACCTTCTTAACCCATAAACCAAAACGCCCATTTTCCCCCTCTAGAACCCACCCACCCACTAACTAAATTTAATTTCTATTTATTTAACAAAACAAATACAATTTAATTAAAATACAATACAATAAATAAAATAAAATACAATACAATACAATAATTAAAATATAATACAATACAATAACTAAAATAAAATACAATACAATAACTAAAATAAAATACAATAGAATAATATCTAATAAAATAATTAAGTCGTTGATCGATTTAAGCTGCGAAAGTTTGGTGGAAGCGTCCAAATGTGCTCAATTAGATCGTCCCGTAGTTGGTCGTGCATACGTTTGTCACGTATTTCCTTTATTCTAGATGCTTGATCTTGAACACGAGTCCTAAAATCACGGCGAGGTCGGTTAGCAGGGTCGTCGATCATTTCCTACTCGATAGATGATATTGCAAAACCGTTATCCTTTTGGATCATGTTATGTAATATGACACAAGTATACAACTCTCTTCGCATCTTGATGACACTCATCGATCTCCCCACAATCTTTAAAGTTGCAAACCTTCCTTGAAGTATACCAAAAGCCCTTTTGACATCTTTTCGGCACTTTCTTGAAATCTCTTGAACTTGGCTCGTTTATCATCAGTAGGGGAGTGAAAGGCTTTGACAAGTGTACACAAATCTGGATAAATACCATCGGCAAGATAATAGCCTTTTGTGTAGTGATGTCCATTGACATCAAAAGCTGCGGGTGGACCAGTGTCATTTTTGATGGAATCGAACAACGGAGAGTGGTTCAAGATGTTGATGTCGTTGTTCGAACCTGCCATGCCCAAAAATGCATCCCATATCCACATGTCGTATGAAGCAACAACTTCAAGCATAATGGTCGGGTGTCCGTGATTACCTCTAGTGTACTGCCCTTTCCATGCATTCGGGCAATTCTTCCATTGCCAATGCATACAGTCAATGCTCCCTAGCATTCCTTTAAACCCATGTTTCTGCTTGTGAGCTGCGTATAGCCGAGCAATATCTGTAGTCGTCGGCTTTCTCAAATATTCCGCCGATTATAAATCGATGACACACTTACAAAAGTTGTTTAGACGGTCGGTTGATATTTTTTTCACCCATTTGTAAGTATTCATCGAACATATCAGCGGATGTGGCATACGCCAATTCGCGCATGGCGGACGTGCACTTTTGTATCGTGGTAAAACCAAGCCGACCAAGTGCATCTGATTTTTGTTTAAAATAGAGAAAGTGCTTGGGAATAGGTTGTACAGAGTAGTCAGATATACCTTGTACGATTCGAACAAATAATTCTCGACGCATACGAAAGCGTCGTTTAAACAAGTTTGGAGGATACTTTGGGTGCTCGGAAAAGTAGTCGTCCCACAAACGTTTTTGGGCACCTTCACGATCTTTAGGAATGTAGCCACGACTGCGTGGTGGTCTTGAACTTTGACCGGCGTCCATATTTTGTTGAGCCTTGCATTGTTGCAGAAGTTCAACAGCAAGTTCATCTTCAGCCCAGAATTCTTAGACAGTACAACTCAATTGTCGAATTCTTAAACTCAGTCCCATTATCCGATCGCAGTTTCTTAATCGACAAATTGCATAGGTTCTCGATCTTATCAAACAAATAAGTGAGAATTTCAGGAACTTCATCCTTAGTAGTTAAGAAATACACTCACGAAAAGTGAGAGTAATCATCAGTTACTACCAAGCAGTATTTTGAACCTCCCATACTTTTCTTACTTACAGGTCCAAAAAGATCCATATGCAGTAGCTCCAAAGGTCTTGAAACAGAATTCACCACTTTTGAATTATGGGACTTCTTGTACTGTTTTCCTTTTTGACAGGAAACACAAAGATCATTGATTCCAAAGGATTGCTTTGGAACTCCACGCACAAGATCGTGCTTTACCAAATAATTCATCTTTCTGAAGTGCAGATGACCCATACGTCTGTGCCATAAAAGTGATTCTTTTTCAGGAGCTCTTGAAAGTAGACACGTATGTTGGGTTGTTTCAACAGTCTTCATATCTAGAATATACGTGTCTTTTTGCCTAGGTGCCCTCAGTAGCACCCATTCCTCAGGAATTACAAATCATGGTTTCAAAATGCAGCATTCAGTTTTAGTAAATGTTGTAGTGTACTCTTTATCGCACACTTGTGATACACTGAGCAGATTGTGAGTAAGCTGCTCCACAAAGTTAACCTTTTCAAAACTCACTTGCCCATTAGTGAGTGTACCCTGTCCGGTAATAACTCCTCCTTTATCACCAGCAAAAGCAACATATCCCCCATCATAATCTTTGACTTCGGATAGCAGAGATAAGTCGCCTGTCATATGTCGCGAGCAACCACTGTCGATATACCATCTACTATTTTGAACTGCTTCAGATTGCTGCGACATCACAAATAAAAAAATCAATGAGTAAGGGAGACCCAAGCCTTAACAGACTTGGGTAACCCAGTAGCATCATCCACAATGATTACATCAGTCAAAATTTTATTTTTTAGCAAATCGAAATCATTGCCTGATGAATCATTGTCAAATGAAGAGTCAGAACATGACTCCTTGATCTTCCAAACCTTTCGAGGTTTGGATGGTTGCTTGTTAACATTATTGAGCTTATCATGTTTAACTTTGTTTGGCTTAATATTGTTATTTTCAGAAGTAGTTGGTGGAACTGCAGAACCTCTCATAGATTTTTTTGAAAAAATTTGAGAGTTAGAGGTTCTTGTATCTCCCCTTCGAACATACTTCTTAGCAAGCAACGGACACAGACTAATCAAATGACCTTGTTTCTTGCAATAGAAACAAGATCGTTGCTCAACACTATCATGAGATTGAGGTATAAACCTTTGAGCTCGGCCAAAAAATGGATGTGATGAACAAGTACACTGATGTGTACAAGCAGAAGTTGAACCTTTAGATTTATTTTTAGAAGATTTTTTATTGGTTTTGAAATTTTCTGGTTGAGAAATCTCCTTTGTAGGTTCAGCCTTAGCTTTACCTTTCATTTTATAAATCTCATCATAACCTTCACTAGTGAAGATATGATGGTCGTTGGTTACATTCTTCTTTTTCAAATAACTGTATTCTTCATCGGTTATATCCTCAATCTCAATTTCCTCCTTCAAACTTAGTGCGGAATCCCACGATTGATAACAAAACGTTAAACGAATAAACAACGAATCAAACACAAAGTATATCAATTGAATACCAAAAGTCGATCAGCTTATATTGAATAGAACAATTACAATATGCTCTCTGATCTCACAAATTCGTCAACCCTAGCTAATGAGCCGTATGTGTCTATTTATACTAGACCTAATCTGACCTTTGCGACACAAGCTGTGTCGCCAAGCCGACTCATGCGACACAAGATGTGTCGCCAAGTTAACTATTGCGACACAAAGACCTTGTGTCGCCAAAACACAAAATGTAATTAATACAAAAGTTATAACTAACGTAATTACACATCAAATGCATTACAGACTTAGACCAACTGACAGACACACCAAAATGCACCAACAAACTCCCCCGTGTCTTCAGCTTGGTCTTCAAAATTTCTTCAATTAAGCCCAGCCTGCAGGAAACCTGCCTCCAGCATGAATCCCATGCGTAACACACACAGTCACAACTCTCTGGAATTGTCTAGCAAGAATCGAATTCACAACATTTCTTACGTTGAAGCGAATTGGATTATCAAACAACTTCCTCAAGTCTTTTTGTGACAAATTTATCAAGCTCATAGGATCAAAAACGTTAAATTGAGCTTTCTTCAAACCATAGAGCGAAGTTCTCTCTGGATGCTCAGATTCTGGAACAAAAATGAACACAGCCTCGCCTGTATGGGGATCGAGTTCCCAATAATGAAATCGTCTTAGAAAATTAAAGGGAACTGTCTCCAATGGAATCTCAGTTAAACAATCAGCTGGTGGATAATGCACTTTGCAAATCGGTTGCCTTGTAACTGGATCAAGTTTCTTCTTGAATATGAATCTCGTACCAAGCGTCGGTTTGATAAAATTATATCTTTTGCTCTTCACTTCACGACGCAAGACCGTCTGTACAAAATCAGCTCTTGAATCCCTAGTTGGATTTATCAGTTCCAGTTGAGATAAACGATTTATTTCTCCCTTTGGCAATGTACTCAGCTTCTTCAATGATCTTTTGAAATACTGAATGCCATCGCTTCTTTTAATCATGAAAATACCTTTATAGGTTTTCCAGCTTTTAATAATCCCTGTATAATTCCCACTAATCTTATATGTCTTGCAAGTAACAGGAATAGATTCACCAGGAATAAAACTTATCACAGGCCGCTCAGAAGTTGAAGTAGAAGCAGTGTCAGAAGCCGGTGTCATTTCTGGAATAGTTTGTGAGGTTCCAGCTGGCTCTGCTTCATCTTCCGAAAAGTCAGTCTCGATTGTCGGAGCATCATCATAGAATTCATCAGGACGCATCTCCTCTTCTTCAATCTCGACATCATCATTTATTTCAAATTCAGGTTCAGATGCCTGACTTACCTCATTAACCATTTGCTGAATAAAAGATAGATTAGCATTTGAAAAATCTACAGCTAACGGTCTTGGTTGACCTGGAATGTCATCGACAGAGAAATAATCCAAACGAAGATATTCATTATCATCAGAAATATTTACATTATCATCCACATTGTCAGTCTGTGTTCTGGCTGAAGCCCTAGATGTTGTTTCTATGGCACGCAGGCCTGACTCCCCCGGAACGACAGCTAGGGATTCTAGTTCTAAAACCCTAGTGTTCAAAGTAGGAACTAAAGCTGCTTGTTCTTCTAACACTTTAATCTGAGCAGCTTGAACCTCCAACACCGATGCCTGAGACTGAATCATTTTAGCTTGATTGTCCATGGTCTGCTGCATCTGATCCATTCTTTTCAAAAGTTCCTCGATAACCGAAGGCAAAGGTTGAATGGGAACCTGAACACGGGGAATGTCAACCCGTGGCCTCGAAGACAACGTAGAAGTACGACGAATAGACTGAGGTGGAACCCAATCTTCATCATCAAGATCAACACTTCTTGGGCGTTTGCCCTGATCAGGACGCACAGAACTCGTACCTTCACGAATACGACACTGTATTCATTTGAACCGACGAGGGTCAATGCGTTGAATATTCCTCAACGCATCTCCTGAGGGAACGTCCCTCGGAGAAGTCGCAGGAGTAGAACCTCCTTCCGAATCATCATCAACTGGATCCTCAAGCTTAGGTTGATCAGCCTGTTCTCCAGTTTGGAAATTATCAATTTCCTGTAACAGATCATCGACCTGTATTTGAGCGTCATGGAGGTGTAATTTCTCCTCCTGAATTTGATGCCCAGGTGCAGCCAAGACATCCATAAAACCGTCATTTGGCGGCGCAACATAAGCTTCATCAATTATATGCCCAAACAGCGGAAAATTGTTATTCGCTTTTGGACCAGCCCCACAAACCGTCCAGATTCGGACGTTCATGGGAGTTGGGCGCAAGCACTCTCGAGCATTTTGCGGAAGGCCGGGAAGCTGATGGTCAAGAAAAAGCTGAATGAAACATGGATAAAAATTCCAACGCTTATCCCCGGCGTTAAGATTATCGATCATTGCCCTGAAAATATATCCAGAAAAATTGAAGGGCTTGTTGTAGATCAATGCCAACATGGCGGAAGCCGTAGAATGGCTGATACCGTCAAAACCCGCCTTACGAGGAGAAAGGCAGACGATAAGAACATGCATCAAATATCTCCAGACCTTAGGCAGATTCGCCTTGCGATATTGGTCGTTAGGCACACCTGGATAACCGAGACGTGTCATAGCCCCAACAATAAACTCATTTCCGAAAAGAGTGGGCATTTCCGTAGTATCACCAAAATGGAAGAAATCCCGAATAGCCTGTTCGGAGATAACGAGTTGACGATCACCTACAGTGTATATAATCCTGGTAAACGGCAACTCTGAGTTGATAACTGCATTTTCCCAAAATTGACCCACCTGATCCTTGTAAATGGTTGTTGTTGCGGTGATAGCTGTATGAATACGAGACCGGCGTAGAAATGCCACCATTGGTCTGTATGGCGCAGCCGTCTCCTTCGAATCATCCAAAAATGCCACAATGTTGTGACGTGGCTCCCATAGAATATCACCATCTGCCATTGCTGTGCAAAGTATAGAAATGAAACTCGCAAACGGTTAGCATTAGAAAATTTAAACAAAACACACAAATCAATTTTTTATGGGATGCAACACAGAGAATTGTGTCGCAGAACATCTGCGACATAATTAGAATGAGTCGCTAATAAACAAAATTGATTATTGACAAAGTAAGCGACATAAGGAATTGTGTCGCTAAAGAATAATGCGACGGACAGAGTTGTGTCGCATTTTCCAATTAATTCGAATTTAATCGATTTTATGCGACATAAACAGTTGTGTCGCAAAGATTAGGTGACATAAAACATTTGTGTCGCAAAGATGAGGCGACATAAAAGTTTTGTCGCATAACAGAGTGCAAAATCACATATATAACAAGTAATGAGATCAAATTAGCATAAAATAAGGGTTTAATTGATAATTGAGATTAATACATAGTGATGATTACAAATTATCACATTTCTAAACCCTAAACCTAGATAGTATCCTCAGATACTATTAATACACAAAAGGCCAAGATTCAAGACAAGGCTAGGCTAAGATCCAGGACAATAAGGGGATCTCACCAGACCACCTAAAACGAAAGGTAATCGATCAAGCAAGAATGCTATCATGACACCTGAGTGCACGTAATCTTCCACGACCGAAAGGTGATCCTCGAAGTCGCGGAGTGCAAGACATAATAGTCTTTGGGCAGAAGCAATGAACACAGTGTTGTAAAACACCATTGTCCTGAATGAAATCACCTGCCATGGCTATACCATAATTGGAAAAAAGTGAGGAATAGGCTAAACTGATTTAAGCGACATAAGATATGTCGCAATGATATTTGGCGACATAACATTTATGTCGCAAATTCCAGCGACATAAATTTTGTGTCGCAAAAGTAAGCGACATAAATTGAAATCAGAAACTATGCGACATAAAAGCTTATGTCGCATGTTATGTCGCAATGACGAACAGCAAGTCCCAACCCAGAAACCCTAACCTCTAATTTGGGTTTTTTTGAAAACGAGACATACCCTAGGGTACGCCAACAAACCAGAATCACGAAAACACCCATATTAACAAATAAGATTGAGATATTCGTGGCTAATTAACCCAAACCCGAAACCCCTAAAAAACCCGTAACTTAAATCAATAATTAAAGAATGAATAAACGGTAAAATAGGGTAAAACAAGTACCGATCGATCGAGTAGAAGTAAGTGAACAAGAAACTAGTGATTGATTGCCAAGAAAAACACCAGATGATCAAAATCAAAGGACGAATTCGCACGCAGCTTTTGTGTCGCAGGAGTGAGTTTTATGTCGCAGGTTTTTGATTTTGTGTCGCTAAAAGTGTGAATGGAGAAAGCGACTGTAGTGAGATTTTTATACCTCTGCCCCACCTAGCGACATAATGTAGCAACATAGAAGGCGACATAAGTTATGTCGCAGGACAATACTTATGTCGCAGTGCCCAGAAGACTTGATTTTTAATTTCAAGTTTTGTAACCCGATAGAAGAGTAACTGATGGACTTGTTAAAAATAAAAATAAATATACAAAATTGAAGATAAAATAACTTAATTACTAAACCTAAAAAAAACTTAAATTAATTTTCTTTTTGGTGACGTAATTATTTTGTCTGCTAAGGAATCATATTAGGATAACATGCAATTAGTAGAAAATGGTAAGTGTTATCTCGATTATCAGTATATTTAACCTATTGAAATTTACTTAGCATATTTATTACACCTTTGATAAAAATTATTTCAAGATGATTACTGGTATTGTTTGATCACCTAAACATGTTACATCTACGGCGATGAGAGAAACTTTTATTGTTAGTATGAATAATTATCTGTGGTCCCCACTATAAACATATCCCATTAATTTAGACAAGAACATATCTTCCAAGATAGATAAAATAGAGGAAAGTCATTTTTAAGAATCAAGTCAGCGGTGACAGGTCTGTACAGACGTACAACAAAGCGACATGACTTGATTCAGGTGTAAGCAAAACCAGACTTGGTCAAACCATTTTGGCGACCTTGTTAGGTATCTTATAATTTAAGACTTTTTCAAGTTCTTTTGACTTGCGTTTGCTTAATTTTTAAGTATATACAACTTGAGACCAGGTCTGTACTTACGTACAACAGAGGAAACAAGAAGTATATACCCCCAAAGTATTTCATATTATTAACTAAAATGGAAGCATGCCAAGCTGTATTAAGGAATTAAGACACTTAGTCATACATCACAGAATGTTGACCACATCATAATAGACATGTGATGAGAATTACTATTGAATTGCTCAAAGACCGGTGTAACATGCCTACCAGTACATCATATAATGAATCTAATATTTATAAAAGCTGTGATAAGTATGCTAGATAAACCTACTGATACATCAAGGATAAACCTTAAAATTTTCATTTTGTGCATGCACCCTAATGTACTATCATTTTCCTAGTTGTTTACAGACACAACTGAATGTCTTTTTACAAATGTTGCAACTTTGCATTTCTTTAATACTAAAGAGTATAAAGAGTGGCGGTTGCGTTTGTCCTTTTTTTTTATTTTTTTTTTACCAAAATAGTCCAAGTCCAAAAAATTACTTCTTAAGCTGAAAGAAGCGCAAACCAATCATGTTGACCAGTTCATCAAATCGGGCACGAGAAAAAGCCTTAGTGAATAGGTCAGCATTCTGTTTAAGGGTATTTATATGGACAAGGTCTATTAAGTGTTTCTCATAGCAATCCCGTATAAAGTGAAACCTAAGTTCTATGTGTTTAGTTCTAGAGTGCTGTACGGGATTGCGTGTAATGGAAATAGCAGCAGTATTATCAATATGTAAGGGAGTCATAGTGAGAAGTAACCCGTAATCACGCAATTGATGCTGAATCCACAGAACCTGGGAACAGCAACTAGACGCAGCAACGTACTTAGCCTCCGCAGTGGAACTAGCCATCGTTGTCTGCTTCTTGCATTGCCACGATACCAAACGTGATCCAAGAAACTGGCATCCACCAGTTGTTGACTTCTTATCTATGCTACAGCCGTCATGATCAGAATCCGAGTAAGCAGTCAGTTCAAACGATTTTTCATTGGAGTACCATAGACCAAGAGTTGGCCTATGTTTGAGGTACCCAAAAATTTGCTTTACTGCTTTCATATGAGAAACCTTTGGCCTAGCCTGATATCTTGAGCAGATGGACACAGCAAATACAATGTCCGGCCTGGATGTGGTCAGATACTTGAGAGAACCAATCATTGAGCGATAGTCCTTTTCTTTACAATCCTCGTCATCAATGGCCGGTCCGAGATTATGATTAATTTCAATGGGGGTTCCATAGGTCTTACAATTAAGCAAGTCATACCTGATTAACATATCAGTGACATATTTAGACTGATGAATGTAAATTCCTTTGGCAGACTGCTCAACTTGAACACCCAAAAAGAACGTGAGTTCCCCCATTGCACTCATCTCAAATTCAGACTTCATGAGATGTTCGAAGTCTTTACACATGGAGTCTTTTGTGGATCCAAAAATGATGTCGTCGACATATACTTGTACCAGTAATAAGTCATCTCCATCTCTTTTTGTGAATAACGTACTGTCAATGCTACCTCTTTCGAATCCATTCTTAACAAGATGAGTTGCAAGCCTCTCATACCACAGTCATGGTGCCTGATGCAAACCATACATTGCCTTATTAAGTTTACAGACATATTCTGGATGCAACGGATCTTCAAAACCGGGAGGCTGCTTCACATAAACGTCGGTATCAACCTATCCATACAGAAAAGCGCTCTTTACATCAAGCTGATAAACAATGAACTCTTTGAAAGACGCGAAGGCCAAGAAGATACGAATCGACTCCAATCTTGCAACAGGAGCGAAAACCTCATCATAGTCCAAACCCTCTACTTGATGAAAACCTTGAACTACTAGCCTTGCTTTGTTTCTAATGACAACCCCTCGATCATCTTTCTTGATTCGATAAACCCATCGAGTTCCGGTTGGATGTGCACCCTTAGGTAACGGTACTAATTCCCAAACGTGCAGCTTTTTGAATTGCTGCAACTCCTCCTGCATTGCTTCAACTCAGTGTGGATCTTTTAAAGCATCTTCGGTACGTTTAGGTTCCACCTGAGATAGAAAACATGATTTAACCTCAGCAAAAAGACATGCAAGAGAAGCAGACTCAGAAGAGTCAGAAGGGGATGCAGGATGTGTATCAGTAATAACTTGACTTCTTGTCTGAATCCCCTTATCCAAAAGACCTATAATATTCTCTACTGGATGGTCCTTATTAATGCGAGAACTAGGAATCTCGTCAGGCACAATGACAGAATCCAGGTTTGTGAAATTGGCTTCCTGTGCCGAATCAAACTCCCTCGTATTCTCAAACGGTTCATCTTCATCATCGGACAACTCAAGAACATCAGTATATGCTTCTTGATTTCTAGTTGATGATTCAGGAACATCAGCATTTGGTTGAGAAGGAGGTGGAGTAGCAGTGACATTTGGAGTCTTTGATTTTGATGGCTGAGAAGTATTTGAAGATAAATCGAGACCATGAAGTAATGTGACCACCTGATCAACTTCATCATCTTCCTTAGGCAAATTAAATGAATCAAAGATTGCCTCATAATTAAACAAATGTGCTGGTCCCTTTCCTTCTGGATTTTCAGAGTAACGAAAGCACGTGACTTCAAAATGTTCTTCCATACGCTTAGTTGCCAAGTTGTACACACGTTTGTTCGGAGAGTTATTTGAAAATCCCAAAAATAAACCTTCACTGGACTTTGCTCCAAATTTAGCAACTCTCTCTTTTGTGTACATAATGGTGCAGGGACAGCCAAATGGTTCAAGAAACTGTAGCGAAGGTTTCTGATTATTAAGCAGTTCATAAGACGTTTTATTGTGCTTTTTAACCACCGAAACCCGATTAAGAATATAACAAGCAGTATTCACTGCTTCAGCCCAGAAAGAGATAGGCAGCTTAGAGTCTGCCAACATTGTTCGTGCGGCTTCAATGAGTGTCATGTTTTTGCATTCAGCAACTCCATTCTGTTGAGGAGTTCGTGCGGCGCTGAATTGATGATCAATGCCTTTTCTTAGACAGTACAACTCAATTGTCGAATTCTTAAACTCAGTCCCATTATCCGATCGCAGTTTCTTAATCGACAAATTGCATAGGTTCTCGATCTTATCAAACAAATAAGTGAGAATTTCAGGAACTTCATCCTTAGTAGTTAAGAAATACACTCACGAAAAGTGAGAGTAATCATCAGTTACTACCAAGCAGTATTTTGAACCTCCCATACTTTTCTTACTTACAGGTCCAAAAAGATCCATATGCAGTAGCTCCAAAGGTCTTGAAACAGAATTCACCACTTTTGAATTATGGGACTTCTTGTGCTGTTTTCCTTTTTGACAGGAAACACAAAGATCATTGATTCCAAAGGATTGCTTTGGAACTCCACGCACAAGATCGTGCTTTACCAAATAATTCATCTTTCTGAAGTGCAGATGACCCATACGTCTGTGCCATAAAAGTGATTCTTTTTCAGGAGCTCTTGAAAGTAGACACGTATGTTGGGTTGTTTCAACAGTCTTCATATCTAGAATATACGTGTCTTTTTGCCTAGGTGCCCTCAGTAGCACCCATTCCTCAGGAATTACAAATCATGGTTTCAAAATGCAGCATTCAGTTTTAGTAAATGTTGTAGTGTACTCTTTATCGCACACTTGTGATACACTGAGCAGATTGTGAGTAAGCTGCTCCACAAAGTTAACCTTTTCAAAACTCACTTGCCCATTAGTGAGTGTACCCTGTCCGGTAATAACTCCTCCTTTATCACCAGCAAAAGCAACATATCCCCCATCATAATCTTTGACTTCGGATAGCAGAGATAAGTCGCCTGTCATATGTCGCGAGCAACCACTGTCGATATACCATCTACTATTTTGAACTGCTTCAGATTGCTGCGACATCACAAATAAAAAAATCAATGAGTAAGGGAGACCCAAGCCTTAACAGACTTGGGTAACCCAGTAGCATCATCCACAATGATTACATCAGTCAAAATTTTATTTTTTAGCAAATCGAAATCATTGCCTGATGAATCATTGTCAGATGAAGAGTCAAAACATGACTCCTTGATCTTCCAAACCTTTCGAGGTTTGGATGGTTGCTTGTTAACATTATTGAGCTTATCATGTTTAACTTTGTTTGGCTCAATATTGTTATTTTCAGAAGTAGTTGGTGGAACTGCAGAACCTCTCATAGATTTTTTTGAAAATTTTTGAGAGTTAGAGGTTCTTGTATCTCCCCTTCGAACATACTTCTTAGCAAGCAACGGACACAGACTAATCAAATGACCTTGTTTCTTGCAATAGAAACAAGATCGTTGCTCAACACTATCATGAGATTGAGGTACAAACCTTTGAGCTCGGCCAAAAAATGGATGTGATGAACAAGTACACTGATGTGTACAAGAAGAAGTTAAACCTTGAGATTTATTTTTAGAAGATTTTTTATTGGTTTTGAAATTTTCTGGTTGAGAAATCTCTTTTGTAGGTTCAGCCTTAGCTTTACCTTTCATTTTATAAATCTCATCATAACCTTCACTGGTGAAGATATGATGGTCGTTGGTTACATTCTTCTTTTTCAAATAACGTATTCTTCAACGGTTATATCCTCAATCTCAATTTCGTCCTTCAAACTTACTGGAGGAATCAACTTATTAACTGATTTAACAGATTTGGAAACTACAACAGGCTTAATGGGCTCAGCCTTAGTTTCCTGTTTCTTAACAGATTCATTTGTCATGGGCTTAAATGGCTCAGCCCTGACATCAAGCTTCGTAATTGAGTCAACCTTAGGAGCCTTCAAATTTTCAGGCTCACTAGTCGATGCCTTAACTGGCTCAGGCATGCTAGTTATAGGTTTTTCAGACTCATTTCTAACATTTTCGGCCGTATCTTCTTGATGATATTCTGTTAGTGGTGGGACTTGATGAAAACCTAGTCCCTCTTTTCCAACTTCAGGCCTACTTATCCTTACTTTAACAGGTTTAACAGGTTTTATAGCTACTTGAGAAACAGTAGGTTTAAAATCTTTGATGATTTCTTGTTGAGGCATAGGCAGATAATCTTTTGGAGGTGGGACATGGTGATAACCAAGTCCTGCCTTACTTTTAGTATTTGTCCTTTGTTTTTGAAGAATTTCATCAAAGACAAGAGAGGACATCGAAAAATTTGATAATTTTCGATTTAAAGTAAGAACTTCAGCCTGTGAATCAACAAGTTCCTTTTTAACAAAAGTTAACATATCAACATAACTCCCTATTTCATCTTGCTGTTCAAAAAATTTGGCTTTAAGTTCTTTCTTTTCTTCAAAAATAGCCTTTAATTTCTTTTCAGACGCCTTATAACTTTCTTTTAACATTTCATTACTTTCTGTTAACTGTGAGATAGTAGCATTAAGGCGTTCGTTGTCCTCTCTACACCTATTAAACTGGTTAGTAAGTTTAATACATAAAACACAAGATAAAGGTTCATCATCTACCTCATGAACCTTGGCCATAAGTGCTGTGTTTTCCTCTTCATCATCAGCTGCATCTGACCAGCTGTTGTCCCATGGAGTTTCTGTCAACATTAAAGCAGCTGACACCATGGCTTTCTCTTCTGCCTTAGTTGGAGAAGGTTTGGTAAGACCCGAAGGTGGTGTCTTATTCTTTTCACACTCACGGGAAAAGTGTCTATAGTTCTGACACTTATAACATCTTACCTTCCCTTTATTGAAACCCAAGCCTTTTTCACCTAGATTCTTCACAGAAGTTCTTCCAGTTTTCTGCAAGAAGTTCTTTACCCTTCTTGTTAGCATAGCCATGTTCCATTTGAGATCTAACCTCTCCAATTCCTCTTGATCAATTTGACCAAAATCTTCATCAGAAAAGTCACCAGCAGAGGCTAAAAATGCTGAAAACGTAGAAGAATAATCTTCACCCGAAGATATGCTCGAACCCTGAAAATAGGTACCACCTGATGGAGTACTTGTAGATGCATTTCCACTATAGTTGCTAGCAATAAATGTTGTACCAGTAGACTTGCTTGATGATACTGGAACATCAACGCCATAGAGCTTTGGGTTCTGTAAATGGGAAGTAGCCTTGGTCTCTTTTTGTTGCATCTCAAGAAGCTCTGACTCAATATGACCTATAAGATCTTTGAGCTCCATGTCCATGATATCCTCATCTCTTTCCATTAAGAGAACCCGAGTATGCCACTTCTTAGGAAGTGAATCAAGTAGTTTCTTGTTCACATCAGTCCTTTCAAGAGTCACGCCTCCTTCAATTAACTCAGTGACCAATTGGGAATATCTGCTACACAGATCTTCCAATGATTCATCTTGAAGCATATCGAAGACTTCATACTGCTTCTTGATCAAATCAATCTTCTTCTTCTTGTATTGATCACTTCCACCACACTTCTTTTCAAAAGCTTTCCAGAGATCATAAGCAATCTTATGTTGCCTCAATTGTCTCATGATAGGTTGAGGCAATGCCATAGTGATTGCAGCATGAGTTTTTCTTTCCATATCAAAAGCTTTACGTTCCTCAGGAGTCATTGATTTAATTGACTTTTCAGGAACTGGACCATTGAAGACTCCTGTTCTTTGAGGACATTCATATCTTTCCTCTAAATATATCATCATTTCCGGATCATTGAGTCCAACATATGACTCAAAACGCTGACGCGAATCAGAATAACTCATGCCTGGCATATACATAGGAGGCTTATTTCCAGAACCAACCTCAATGTTTTGCTTTAACATAGCTCCAACTGATTGAATAGAGTGTGTTGAAGAAGACATGATGAATAACCTGCAAAATAAACAAAGAACACAAAGAAACAGACTGTTATGCGACACAAGGGTGTATCGCAAAAGGATTAAGCGACACAAAGATTATGTCACCGAAAATACAGAATTCCAAAGTGTCTTGCGACACAAAAGTTATGTTGCAAAATGATAGCGACGGAAGAAAACCGAGTCTTATGTCGCAAGCTTGTGTTGCAAGCTTGTGTCGCCTAAATGAAGGCTTATGTCACAGACCAGATTAAGCTTGAGTCGCAAGCTTGTGTTGCCTAAATTAAGGCTTATGTCGCAATAACCCTATAAGCGACACTAAAGTTATGTCGCAGATTGTGTCGCTGAAACGGCTGAACAGCGACCAAAAACCCTAAAATCGAAAATTTTGATAACCTAACGAAAATTCACGAATGGAGGACGAATAATAATCCCAAAATCTTCCAGAAAAGCCAAATACCAATTTTGAAGCACCTTTCAATGAAGATTTTAACTAAAACTTGTTGTTTTTATCCGAGAAACGTATCAAAATGGATTCAATAACACCAAATCCTGAGATTTTGGCTCTGATACCACTTGTTGGACCCCTATATTCGGACCTAACTGAATCCCTAACAATCAAACGTAGTGCGAAATCCCACAATTGATAACAAAACGTTAAACGAATAAATAACGAATCAAACACAAAGTATATCAATTGAATACCAAAAGTCGATCAGCTTATATTGAATAGAACAATTACAATATGCTCTCTGTTCTCACAAATTCGTCAACCCTAGCTAATGAGCCGTATGTGTCTATTTATACTAGACCTAATCTGACCTTTGCGACACAAGCTGTGTCGCCAAGCCGACTCATGCGACACAAGATGTGTCGCCAAGTTAACTATTGCGACACAAAGACCTTGTGTCGCCAAAACACAAAATGTAAATAATACAAACGTTATAACTAATGTAATTACATATCAAATGCATTACAGACTTAGACCAACTGACAGACACACCAAAAATGCACCAACAAAGTGCTTGGGAATAGGTTGTACAGAGTAGTCGGATATACCTTGTATGATTCGAACAAATAATTCTCGACGCATACGAGAGCGTCGTTTAAACAAGTTTGGAGGATACTTTGGGTGCTCGGAAAAGTAGTCGTCCCACAAACGTTTTTGGGCACCTTCACGATCTTTAGGAATGTAGCCACGACTGCGTGGTGGTCTTGAACTTTGACCGGCGTCCATATTTTGTTGAGCCTTGCATTGTTGCAGAAGTTCAACAGCAAGTTCATCTTCCGAAGAAGATTCGCAAATCAAATTAATCGAATCCATTTTTAGGAAAAAAGAATGGTGGTGAAAGTGTATGATGGAAATGGTGAAGGTGTATGATGAAAGAGGTGAGAGTGTATAAAAGTTTGATGAAAATGGTGGATGTATGTGTAGTATTTATAGAGGAGAGTTTAGGGAAAAAAATATTTTTTTTAACCATTGAAACCTCCGACGGATATAATTAAAAAAACAAGTTGGTTTTTTTAAATGGTTAAGGGTTAGAAAAGGAAAAAATAAAACATAAAAATGAGTGGCCTCACCGAAAATGCTCGTTTAAGCCTCGTTTTAGCCCGGATGACGCCCTGAGAACGCCCCATTACCGATGTTCTGGCGTTATGGGCCCCGAGAATGCGCACCACCTCACCGCGTTACGAGTGGTCTTAGGGGTCAAAACAAACTTCTTTAATTTTAGGGGGTCAAAGTTGCATTTCATAGAAGTACTATATATACATTAACAACACAAAATCTAAAAGGGGCGAGCCTCATCCTGGCCGTAGCTATCTTTTACCCTTAGACTACTCCCAACAGCGCTTTCGTCACCTTTTTCTTCCCGTGTGCCACATCACCATATCAAAAACCGACGAAAGGAAGATACAAAGGTGTTAATGGTGGTTTCGTCACTTTAATTTTTCGGCCCCACATTTATCAATATACCTACATTTACATACACTAAACTATAAATAACAATACACATTAAATATAAGTCGGACCTCACACTTTTTCGTTTCCTTTCTTTGACTAACCGAAGTACTCAAACAGAAGAAACAACCGAAGAGCTCGTACCAACAATGTCACAACTGATGAAAGGAAGAAGAAGCAACCGAAGAGATTAACGGCAGTGGTCTTATATTCATCACATTTTTTTATTAATAACTTAATAAAAATGTGTATCGTTTATATGTATATATATACATATATATATATATATTAGAAAATAATGTAAACTGTTGTAAAAGTAAAGAACAATGAACAAGATATAGAGAGAAATCGAAAGAGAATTGTATTATTCATCTCATCAATGAGGTATATTTATAGTTACAAGATATATTAACCTATAAGAAATTAATCTCCTATTAGAATACAAACTCTATTTACAAGATATGGACATCCATTCCATATTTATCCATAACACTCCCCCTTGGATGTCCATTATATAAAGATTATGTCTCGTTAAAATCCTTACTAGATAAAACCCGTAGGACAAAAATCTAGTGAAGGAAAAAGAGTACATAATCCTTTCAATACGCTTGGGGATGTTGCCTCATTAAAAACCTTGCTAGAAAAACCCAGTGGGACAAAATCTTAGACAAGGGAAAAAGAGTGCAACGCGTATTTTCTCCCCCTGATGAGAACATCACTTGATCTCATTACTTGTACAAACTTGTTGACGGCTAATATCATCATATTTTACTCTTTTTAGTCCATGAGTAAATTTTCACATTCACAAAATAAGTCATGGCTCCATCACCATTGATGTATCAAATAATTCATGGCTCCATCACCATCGATGTATCACTCCTTACATTTGAGCAACACAACAAATACCTTTTCCAAAGAAATAATTTATAACTTGCCAACAAATTTTCTCGTATGAACATGTATAAATCTAAATGCCCAATAATATCTAAATACTATACTTCTTGACTATTAGTTTCCTTGTCATCCTTCAGGGGTCGAAAGGAATCAAATAATTTCAACCGTTGAAGTGCTTAGTGAATGTCGTTAGCCCAAAAGTCTTACTAGCACTTCTTATATAGGTTTCTATTGGAGCACAAATATTACGTAATTAGGATGCTTCAATCCTTAATCCATGATAGAACTTTGTCTTTACAAAATCGTTCATCTCAATTTCTTTAATGAGTATCAATCGCCTTTAGAAACTTCCAAATAGTTCTAATTATATACAATTTTCACGATCCATGTATCAAATGATGCATGGGCTAATACAATTATTTTATATAGCATATTCTTTTCAAGAAATATTACAAGGACGATTTCATCATATGTGCCCAAACGATTTTCATCGATATAAGGTCTTTATTCAATTTTATCAAGTAGTGTTCTCGAGAACTCTTTCCTTCAATCTTAAGGAATTTCACATCATAAAACATTATTTAATAATTTCATATCCTTCATCGAATTCCAATAATAAATGAGCTCTAACAATATACAATAGACGCGATTTACTTTTCTTTTTCTATTTTATTGTCAGACTTTCTAAGAAATCAATTGAACAGTTGCATCCACCATTCAAAAGTATTTCCTCATAAATAAATCTCATTCTTTGCAAATAATCTTTGTATCACACTCTTGCCTTATATCTCATAATTTCCTTCTCATTGGGCTTTTTGCATCAAGACTGATTTATATATGATAAATTTTACACTTTCAAGTGTATAGAACTTAAGCCAAACCATCGCACATCAAGAGATTATATTTTTCATACATTTTATGCGTCTTTTTATATTGGCCAATAATTTCTACCTCTGCACATCTTGGCAGGAATACTTTCACGATCCTCTTATATAATATCTAGCGCTATATTATACAGTAATTTTAACGACGTCGATTTCATTTATTCGATTCCAAAAAGTATGAGACACGATATATATTATTAGAATCTTGTCACTATTCGGTTTTCACTTTTAGGGTACCCGAGGTTCATCAAGAACCTTTATGTCTAGTGTCTCTCTAGCAAATTCTCACGGGGTCTTTATTACCTCAATTTGACCATCTTAATTTCTGCTCCCTTTTTACTTTGAGGATTTTATTGGAATCGATTAATCTACCACGTTTCACATACCGTGAACTTATTACCAATCTTAACCGGAGCATGAGCAGCTTATACATATGACCTAATCACTCAATTTCGGTCAATGAATATGTCTGGCAACTAATTAATATGAATTATCATTTGAACTTTAGGTTCATTCTTCGCCATGAGGATCAATATCATATTGTGATAATTCAAGTTTATGCTGCTTATCCCCTCCCCATACATATTCGCAAAATTCTTTCACATCTAGAGTTTGTGCCTTGTGGTGGAGCAACAAAAATATATATCGCACAATCAAATAGAACTCTTAAGATGTGATATATCTTTTTCATGACCACATATCAATTATCAATGGGAGGAATCATAATCTTTTTGGCCCGATGCGAATTCATATTATTTCATGTTTACTAACATGGCCCCATACTATAAGTAATAGTTATACTCTCATCATGACAACAGTCATGTTGTATACTAAATACACTTGTTAGCATTTCAACAAAAGTAATCTATGTATGAACTAATAGATGTTCAACATTTATTACAATCAACTGAAGACGCTTAATATATGTTTCATTCACCGACATTTGCAAAACGAATATGATATATGGAATATGTGCTCGCAATCTCACTAAGCAAGTCAATTATTCATGCAAACTCTAGGTTGTAATTTTCATGACCATTTAGACGATGCATCGATTTAAAACTCTAAATGGTCCACTAGGCGGATATATAGGCCTACATATATCCTCTTTTATCATATTCAAGATCTTAAGAGATTATCTCAATTTTAGTCGGTAATGATTAACTTTCTTTGAGAGCATACACTACATGTAAAATCTTCACTCTTAATTAAGAATCTCCCAGTTCTTAAGTAGATTTCGCATCATCATTGACTCGGAATGGTCTACCCAATCATGCCAATTTATATAATAACCAAAGTCCATAAAACATCAAAGTTTATGTTCATACATGCTTCAATCGCACTTATCTTTTTAATACAAATCATATCATACAAGATAAATAATGCATGCATCATCATGTACATATATTCTTCTTCCCCTGATGCATGCACCATTAAACAATATTTGACCGTGTATAATAAAATTTTCATCAAGTCAAAATAAGTATTATCACGAATAATATAAGCAAACATATACGTTGTACAACTAAAATCACATGAAATATATTACATCTATGATCAAGATCATATGCTTAAGCTTTAGCATCTACAATATAGCATTTACGAAGTTATAACTTCTCTTTTTTTTAATAACGTCAAAGTCGCATGTAATATTTTGCAAGCTCAAACAATAGGATAAAAAGTGTGACATACATTCTCTCTTATCAGTCCAGATAATACATATCTCACATTTATATTCGACATAAAGGCACTACCCAATCATTAGTTAATGATAATTAAATTTGTAATGTTTCGTCTAGTACTGCTATTCAAAATCAATTATAATGTACGGTGTTGAGCGATGAACCGTATTTCACAGCGAGGATTTCGTATTTCACGGCGAGGATTTCTTACCTAAACTTGAATTATCCTCTGACTCTTGATTTCTTGTACTTATAAAGCACTAATATAAATCTTGGTAGTTTCCATCATGAGTTTACTTATCGATCCATTAAATATATATGATTGACTCTAGGTAGTGGTATAGCTAGCTTAAGTATTTTCAAAGAAAATTATCACTAACTTACATACTCTAAAAAAAATGCAAATATTCTTATTAATCACAATAAGCTATGCTAAGAGATGTTGATAAAAAAATTTTATTGGGAGAAGCTTAATCATCCAATTATATTCATTTTCATATCTTGAGGATAAAAAAATGCGTCTAATATAATCTGACCAACAATCAAGTTTATAAATAAATTGACTTGTATATGTTCCAAATTATAAGAGATGTCGCATGCATATATAAAATAAATTTAACCATATACAGATTTTAATGCATAGTGATAGGTATCATACCAATATCTCTAATTAAATATTCCAGGATCATTTACGTAAACATATTATCCGAAATTACATAGGATTGTAAGCTTAAAATTTTTATAATATGAGTACATGACTAACATTTAGACTTGAATATATCAAGTAAATAACACCTCAAAATATGTCACAATAAATATATTAATCATAAGGTCCAAGATTAAGTGATTCTGAAAGTGTTTAATTGTCTTGTTGTTCTCCATTCCATCGTAATGTCTTTAAATACAAGGCATACATATCTACAAAGTTGGTAAGTCTAACTACCTACACGATAATTATGGACACGATATGTATATACAATATTCAAATAAATATAACTCTATCTAATAGACCCCCGCAGTCGAAGCGGAAGGTAATCGGACGCTAAGACTGTCCCTGAAATCGTCAAACAAAACCCGTGGAAGGCCCTTCGTAAAAATGTCAGCAATCTGATAGCGAGAAGGAACGTGAAGAACTCGAACTTGTCCACGTGCCACTTTCTCACGAACAAAATGAATGTCCAATTCAATATGTTTTGTACGTTGGTGTTGAACTGGATTACCAGATAAGAAAATAGCGCTCACGTTATCACAATAGAAAATGGTGGCTTTATGAATCGGGCAATGAAGCTCAAGCAAGAGATTACGAAGCCAACATGATTCAGAAACAACATTTGCAACACCGCGATATTCTGCTTCCGCACTTGAGCGAGAGAGAGTGGGTTGACGTTTTGAAGACCATGATATCAAATTTTCACCCAAATACACACAATAACCTGATGTTGAGCGTCTTGTGTCAGGACAGCCGGCCCAATCCGCGTCGGTGTATGAAACCAGATTATGACTAGTGGATGTAGATAAATGCAGACCATAGTGAAGTGTTCCTTGCAAGTAACGTAGGATACGCTTTAAAGCAGTCATATGAACGTCATGTGGAGCATGCATATGAAGGCATATTTGTTGAACCGCATAGGATATATCTGGTCGAGTAAACGTGAGATATTGGAGAGCACCGGCGAGACTCCGATAATGAGTAGGATCAGAGTAAGGGGTACCTGAAGAAGCACTCAACTTTGCTTTCGTGTCAACTGGAGTTGGTGACGGTTTACATGAAGTCATACCTGCATGTTCAATGATTTCTCGAGCATATTTTGTTTGATTAAGAAACATGCCATGAGCATCACGTGTGACTGCAATACCTAAGAAATAGCTCAACGGTCCAAGGTCTTTCATAGAAAACTCTTGAGCCAGAAGGTGCATAATGGAACGTCGAAGAGAATCTGATGAGGCTGTTAAAATAATATCATCAACATAAAGAAGTATGTACGCAATGTCATTACCCTTGCGATAGATGAAAAGTGAATGATCTGAGCTGCTGTGTATGAATCCAATAGTAGCAACGAAATCCGCAAAACGTTGATACCATGCACGCGGGGCTTGCTTTAAGCCATAAAGAGATTTCCGTAAATAGCAAACATAATCTGGGTGAATGGGATCTTTAAAACCCATTGGTTGATGCATATATACCGTTTCATGTAGATTACCATGCAAGAAAGCATTCTTGACATCTAACTGATGAATGGGCCACGCCTTGGAAAGTGCAAGGCTAAGAACAACCCGAATGGTTGCGGGTTTAACAACGGGGCTGAAAGTTTCTTCACAATCCACACCGACTTGTTGAGATCGACCATCACCAACTAATCGAGCTTTGTATCGCTCAAATGAACCATCGGATTTTAATTTATGTCGAAAAATCCACATAGAGCGAATGACATGCATATCGGGGCGGCGAGGTACTAACTCCCATGTATTATTATCAATAAGAGCATTAAACTCATCGGTCATGGCATGTTTCCAATTCGGGTCTGATAAGGCATCTTTTGGAGTACGTGGGAGGGGAGAAGGAGAAACTGATACAGAAAGATTAAACTGACTTTTTGGTTTGGAGATGCCAGACATGCTACGTGTGGTCATTGAACGCGAAGGTGTTGAGGAGTTATGAGCCAATAATGTGGGAGTATATCTGGGATTGGGTCGAGGAGAAGAAAGTAGAGAGGATTGAGAGGTGGCCCGTGAGTGAGATGGCTCAACAGGAGGTGAGCGGGGCTGATTTGAGGGTCCAGTGGCAGAACTGGGCTGAAAAGAAGGTCCAGTAGAACCGGGCTGAGTTGGTGGCTCAGTAAATGAACCGGGCTGAGGTGGTCCAGTACTAAATGTGGGCTGATTAAGTGGGCCTGGTTGATCACTTTGTTGGGTTAAATTTTGAGATGGACTAGAGGATGGTGAAGTGGACTGTACTTGTGAATCATTAGGAAGAGATGTGGTTGGAGTAGCAGCAGAAGGGTAGATAAAGGAAGGATGAATTCCATCATGAAGGAAACGGTAGGTGTCAGGTGTCGGGTGATGAAGTTTCGCAAAGGGAAATTGTGTTTCATCAAAAACAACATGACGAGATATCAGAATTTTCTTTGTTTGTAGATTATAACATTTATAGCCACGATGATGAGCAGGATATCCTAAAAACACACATGGGGTAGAACGAGGTTGGAGCTTATGAATAGAGGTAGAAGGAAGAAGCGGATAACAAAGACATCCGAAAACACGGAGATGGTTATAAGTAGGGTTTCGATGGTATAATATTTGAGTTGGAGATTTGTATGAAATGAGTTTGCTGGGAAGAATATTAAGAATGTACGTGGCCATTTCAAGTGCATGATGCCAAAAACTAGATGGCATTGACGAGTGAGCTAGTAAAGTTCGAATTATGTTATTAATTGCACGTATTTTACGTTCAGATTTACCATTTTGAGAGGATGTATGGGGGCAGGAAAAGCGAAAGGTCATGCCATTAGATTGACAAAAATTCTGAAAGTTAGAATTGTTATATTCCTTTCCATTATCACATTGAATTGTTTTTATTGATGTATAGAAATGAGTACGAACAAAGTTATGAAATGTGAGAAACATAGAAAAAACTTGAGATTTATGACCAACTGGGAACGTCCATAGAAAGTTGGAGAAATCATCTAAAAATAGAACATAATATTTATGACCACTAGAGCTTAAAATTGGTGATGTCCATACATCACTATGAATAATGTCAAATGGAGATAACGTAGCATTAGATGAACTATAAAAAGGCAATTTGATATGTTTACCAAACACACATGGTTCACAAATAGAAGATGAAATAGTACGATTACATTGAATGTAATTTTTATTACTAAGTGAGCGTAAAATAGTAGCGCCCGGGTGTCCTAAACGACGATGCCAAAGGTCTTGAGATAAAGCAGCAAAGGTGGTGGGAGAGTGCAGTTGATGAAGCTTGGAAGTAGTAACGGGATATAGATCACCGCTACTATTGCATCGCATGATTGGGATGCCCGTCGGAAAGTCCTTCACAGAAAAGCCAAACGGATCAAAATCAATGGAAATATTATTGTCAATGGAAAGAAGACGTACAGAGATTAAATTCTTTATTAGATGAGGAGCATGTAAGACGTTATTTAACTGTAATGGAGGGTGAGGTGAAGAGAGTTGAGTCTGACCAAACCCGTGAATTGGAATTTTATGACCATTACCGACAATTATCTGTTTAGAATTGCTCAAATTGAAATAATGAGAAAGATTACCTTGCGATCCTGTCATGTGTGATGTCGCTCCAGTATCCATATACCAATTTTCATCTGGCGGGTTTAGGGACATGGTGTGCATAGCTTGAGCAATGTCAGTAGGCGCATAAGTGGATGATGGTGTAGTAGATGCAGCATATGACTGTTGTGGACTTGGGCCGAGGATTCCAGGTGAGCTCGTAGGGGTGTTTGGCCGAGACCAACCAGTTGTGGGGTAAGGACAAGGTGGCATGGGCCACGATGGGGTGGGCCAGGCCCACGGTTGTGGTGACCAAGCCCATGGTTGCTGCCGAGAGGTGTTACCAGTAGTTGATGAAGATTGCCCATTGTTACCACGACTGCGACCACGACCGCCATTATTACGACCACGGCTATAATTTGGACCATTACGACCACGACCACGGGTCGGTGGGTTGTAGCCCGTAGACCCAGAATATGAATCATTCGTGGGAGGTGTGGATTTGGGTTGAGTAGAAGTAGTGGTAAGGAGGGCTGTGCCGGCAGTGGTGGCAGCGAGACTTGCCTGTTTTGATTTTCGAGTTTCCTCGAGGGTTAACTTAGAACGGGCTTCATAGAAAGGGGGTAGGGGATTGCTTTGTTGGATAAGTGTGGCAACACCATCATAACTTTCATTTAAACCTGCAATCAATTGTAAAACTAAACGTTGATTAGGAACGGGTGATCCAACGTTTGAGAGTTGATCAGCAAGCATTTTAAGCTCCTGACAGTAGGCCGAGACGTTTGGAAAATTATCGAGACGAGTATTGCTAAACTGGTGTTCCAAGTAGACCGCTCTTGAGTTTTTGTTGTCTTGAAAAATACTTTGCAATCGATCCCATGCTTGCTTGGCAGTGGTGTCGGGTTCAAGAATGGTGTGCAAAAGGTCATTAGAGATGGTGCCATAGATCCATTGTAGGACGATGGCATCAAGACGAGACCAAAGTGCAAGAGGGGAGGTGCCTTTATCTTTATCGGTTAATGGAGAAGATGAAGCCATGGGTGGGGAGGAAGTAAGGTGATCAATGACCTCATAAGCCCTACAATGAATCTTGAAAAGTTCAGCCCAAGAAGAGTATTGACTCTTCTCCATCTCAAGAGTAATAGGGATGAAATTTTTGATGTTGTTAACTGTGATTGCAGGATGAAATTTTTGATCGGCCATGAGGGTAAGAGGAAGAAGAAAGCAAAGATGTAGGAGATATTAGAGAGAGAGCTCTGATACCATGAAAGTGTTTAATTGTCTTGTTGTTCTCCATTCCATCGTAATGTCTTTAAATACAAGGCATACATATCTACAAAGTTGGTAAGTCTAACTACCTACACGATAATTATGGACACGATATGTATATACAATATTCAAATAAATATAACTCTATCTAATAGATTCATAACCCTCGTCACTTTCATTCATTTAAATAATAAAATTAAACTAATATCACATATAATCATGTCTACGAATACGATGCAAATATTTAGTTATTCAACTAGGATTCTAATTTATCACGAATTAAAATAAAGTAGCAATTTAAGGGTTTACAAAACGCATACGATTAAAAGCTTTTACTATTATATCAAAAGATAATAGTAGACGACTAGATGAACGAAAAAATTTGAGATTTAGAATCATACCTCAAAAGATAATAGTAAAAACCTAACACACTCAAATTAATATAATAGACTTGAATATATTTCTTGTTCAAGTAATTATATTGTAAAACATATAGGTACCGCAGTAAAGTTAAATCATCAAGATAATTGTTCAAGCATCATGATAGCAATAACTAAGCAAGTAATCTTATTTAGATCAATGACAAGGAACTTAAACTCATGAAGTCATGTGAATCAATATCAATATTAAACATCAAATATTGCGTTATATTCATGTAATTGCATAAAGGCATAGATCATGCATTGTACAAGAATCAAAGAATGTACAATTTATTCATTTAATTTTAAGAATGGTTTTCAATCTATTCAAATTATAATTGAAGTATAGATCATAGACCTCTAGAGTGATAGAAGCATGACCACAAATTATCCTTAACATCGATCTAGTCATAGAACTCAATATAAAACTATGACCAAACAAGTAATCAAATAAAACATTAATCATTAATCATTAAATATTAATCATGCCTATATATCTTCAGTCACACGTTTCTGATTAATTAAAATTACTTGATTACATATTCATCAAAATCAAATCTTTTTATATAACATCAACGATTGAAACTCATATTGTCTCCACTAAAACGAAAATTGTTGTTATAATACTTATATACAACAAAGTAACTCAATCAACACAATAATTATCCGATTCGTAACTTAATATG
The DNA here is from genome assembly GCA_963422505.1 of Pseudognaphalium luteoalbum. Lineage (NCBI taxonomy): Eukaryota > Viridiplantae > Streptophyta > Magnoliopsida > Asterales > Asteraceae > Pseudognaphalium > Pseudognaphalium luteoalbum. Next base: position 104,394,441 of record OY730197.1, read on the forward strand.
AATCAAGTAAAGTCACGAAAGAAATCTTGATAATATCCACTAAACATTAATAAATCAAAAGCATGAACAATGAATTAATGAACTATATATGTGCTCAATACTAGCGATCAATATGTGTACAATTTCAAATTATGACTACAAAGAACCCATTAATCATATTACGAAAATCATATTGCCGATCTAAAGTAGGTCATCTGTTAATCAATAAATATTTTTATATTATTATTAATAAAATCGAATAACCATAAACAATGGATTGTTAATTATATTGTTAAAATATATATTGTACATGTGGATCATGGATACGTGGTTTAAGATCATAAAAATTGACACGTATGAGATTAATACATAGTGATCTAGAACATATAAAAATAGCATATAGCTCGGATAATATTAAGAAGAAAGCCACCGGTTGATAAACAAAAATTAATTAAGGTCGTACCTTAAAGTTGATTCCGACTCTCAAGATTAATCGCCGGCTCAGTAATTGCGGACTAACTCAATTAGGTTAGAGACTCGTGTTGATAACGTGTTGTAAAAGTAAAGAACAATGAACAAGATATAGAGAGAAATCGAAAGAGAATTGTATTATTCATCTCATCAATGAGGTATATTTATAGTTACAAGATATATTAACCTATAAGAAATCAATCTCCTATTAGAATACAAACTCTATTTACAAGATATGGACATCCATTCCATATTTATCCATAACAATAACTATTAAATCTTGACTTTTATAATTATTACTTTTGAATTTTGTATATTATAAAAATATAAAATTGTTTCTTATTTTGAACATTTCAAATTTTTGAATTAGTTAATTAAAAGTTAAATTGTTGACTTTAATATCCGAAATATTGAATATACCTTAGTTTACGGTACTTTTACTATTTTGGTTTCATTTTTTTGCCATGTTTAATATTTTCATCGAATTTTCAATACTCAAACACTTTTTCATTCGTCCAAAGTTATATACATGGATAAAAATTGAAACCCGCAGATAAACCTAAAATTCGATAGGTAATACCAATTAAGTAACCATTAAGTATTGGGTCGAGTATAGGTACACATATTTTAAATAAATATGAGTATGGAACATACATATAATCGTAAGAAAAACATACATATTTTCAAACCCGACCCGTTAGCCATCCCGAAAATAATCGTAAGAAAAACATACATATAATCTAAAGTTAATGATTGGTGGGTATGAATGTGTGATGGAGCATCATGCGCGCAGAGGTGAAAATAACGACTGTATATAAGTTGCAGGTGATTATTCGCAGGCTACACTTTACTGAGTGTATTTTGTCCCTATATATGTTACATGGGCCCACCCCTTCGTTAATCTCTAGATGATTAACTCTATTGTCATTTTTTTTTATTTAATTTAATGTTTTGTTAGTTACTAAGATCGATAATCCGAAAAGATAAATGTTCGAATTCCTAGTGATGACACAAATTAATTAGTGGATGGTATTTAGCACATGCCGTATTTTTGAAATTGAATATGATTGATTTTATTTTAGATATTTTTTTTCACATATATAACAGATTAAATTTTGAGAGCTAGGTGCATTTTGAAGAAAGTGTGGGGGCAGGTTACTAATTTTTGCGATCAATGACTCAAATTCATTAAATCTTCACAAATCACACTATTGCATTAGTAAAATGCAATGTACATGTAAAATGAAATGTTGTGAATTTGTACCGTTGATTACATAAATCAACATTTGAGATCCGCATTACCCTCTTTCTCCTTAAAATGCAGTTGCCATCCAATTAATCTCAAACTTTAAAAATATATATACAATTTAATAATGTGAAATGATAATGACAGTCCTAAGGTTTTCGGTTACGTAAATCAAATGAAGTTGAAATTCCCTTACTCCTTCTAAATTGTATATAATAATAATAATTAATAATAATAATAATAATAATAATATATTTCACTGAAAATTAAATCAGAAGGGAAAATGGTTTAGCATAAAAATGGAGTGCCAAGAGAGGTTAAAAGGGACCAATAATGAAGGTTTTTTGTGGAATGGGCCAACTTTTGCAGGGTGTGGGGGATAAGACCCTTAACGAGTTAACGTGACTTCTTGTCGTTTTGTTAATTAAATCTCAAAAATATTTATACAACTTTTAAACAAAATGGTCGTTTGGATAAGTTTGTAAACCCTTGACGGAGTTAGTATTTTGAAATTCAAAGTGAAATAATAGTTGCTAATCACCGATTTCAAACAATTTAACACACCCTCATGCACGATTTGGAAATTAAAGGGAAGAAAAAAATGCTTTTAAATTACATTATAACTAGTCAAAATCGCCATAGATGTTAACATATGCACACTTTAGCTCTCCTAGTCAAAATCACGATTATTAGAATATGATACGGGAATACGGGATGCATCATTAAGAAGACTAGTTTTTCTAGAATTTTTGGTCAAATTGATTCTATAACTTGAAACTATTATGAAGTTCAAAAATTATGTATCATATATAGTTGGAAAGTTATAAATGTCTAGTTTCCAGAACATCAAACGAATAATTAATTGTAGTCTTCTAAAAGAAGTTATATATCGTGAATATACTACAGACTGTCCAAAATTCAAAACTATCCGAATTGCTTTCATGAGTCTTTTGAGTAACCAATATATGTTAAATAAAGTATTTTAAAGTTATTAGTTCTCGATTCTATTTTTTTAGTTTCTTTGTTAGGTACAATAGACAAGTTGTGATTGTCATTTGAATTGGTGGTCGATCTCAACATGTATTATGATGTAGTGTGCTTAAACGAAATGCGAATTAGACTTGTTGATTAGAATACCAATGATAATTCTTTTTAATACACGTTGATGTTAAATAATACGTGATTAGTGTAGATTCAACTCAATTAGTTAACGCAATTTGAGAGAACATTCACTTTTATCAAAATCAAAAACTAAACTTTTTCAACTATGAGCAAGACTCCACAATTTATTGAAGCTTGAGACATCCCCGATTAATTTAAAATATGAAAAGACTCGATATTTGTTTCAAAATTTTCACATTTCCAGATTATTTCATGTAGCTTTTAAGGTTTAAATGAATTGGAATTTCACTTATCAGTTTAGTGTTTAGTGATTATACTATGTATATGTAGTTGCTTGGTATCGTAGTAAGGTAAAATTGATGAAAAATAAATTGAGAAAGAAAATATGAATAATTAACGCTTGTAACCGGGGGTGATTTTAGGGTGGGGCAGGGTGGGGGCAGCCGTCCCCATTGAGTTTCTACGAGTCAAGAATAATTTCGTAGGTTTTGATATAATCTGCATATTGCCACCATAACTAATAAATACAAAACAGTTAATATAATCAGATTGTTTGTGCATTTAGTCAAGTGATCGAGAATTGGGTCTTGTGTTCAAGAGGTCTTAAAGTTCAATCCCTCCTTATTGCATATATTTATCCTTTTTTATACCCTTAGATTGTTCCATAAACTTTATTTTGTTTATCATTTCTAATTTTGTCCATATAATTAAGATTTTGAATTTGATGTTGAATTAAATTCACTTTAAAATAAATTGAGTTGATGACACATATTCGATGTAAACTGTAAAATATTGCCCTCATTCCCTTCAATTCCTTAGGGGGCTTTAGCGACAACTTGTGTCTTCGTAAAAGGGTTTCGTCGTATTAGGTCTATTTTCTTGTAGTGAATAAAAAAAAATAACAATGGACATTGTGATATATGTTTTGTTTTAATACTTCCTTCGTCCCAGTTTTATTAACATCTTTTGACTTTTGGAGTTTTTCTTTGATAACTTTGATTTTGAATATTTTTGTTTGTGTTATATAATACTTAATGTAAATTATACCAATGAAAATACATTCAAAATCCAATTCATTCATATATTTTGCATCAAATATTATAAAATACAAACAAAAATATTGAATGTTAAAGTTGTCAAATAGAAACTGTAAAAGTCAAAAAAGGAAAATAAAATTGTAGTTGAGGTAGTATTTATTTACTTTTCAAGTGAGATAAGAGAGATAATTTGTTATTGATGTAAAGTATTTGAAAAATTAAAATTGATTAACTAAATTTGTTTATCTAATCCAGTAGTATAGGTTGATTTGATATTATGTTGCACAACGTTCAATGTAAAGTATGAATAGAATATTCCCACAAACATATATATGTAATACAGTAAAAGTAAGTAGTGTACCATGACACATACTTTTCATGAGAATATCGTAAAAGTTATCCAAGGACAAATTTAAAGAGTTACGCTAATTGCTAAATTCTTAAAACTCGTATTTTTCTATAATAATAATTTAGTGATACAATAGAGAAAACAAAATCTATTAATGAAAGTAAAAATATCGATCTGGATTTTACTAAATTTTATATTGTGATTAATTGATTACCAGTGTAATATTGTTTTAAGCAACGAAATATAATGATAGCCGGTAACCCGTGTAATGCGACGAAAAAAATTTAAAATCATTTATAAAGGTGATTAAATATGGAGATATTGATTTGAATGATACGTTATAAATCAAATAAAACACAATAATAAGCAGTTGACGTTTTATTAATTGTACATTGTGCAAATTTGGTTTATAAGTATTTTAAGAGAGAGACGTGATTGCACAGTTAGCATGAGGCTGCCAATGAACTCAGAGGTGTGGGAATTCGACTTTTTCCAGCAAATACCCGAGATTGTTTGCTCTTGAGCAGAGACCTGATCACAGTTAGCATGAGGCTGCCAATGAACTTAGAGGGGAGTTAATCATGGAACTAGAGGCGATTGATCATAACGGGTAGAGATAGTGATGAAGTTAAGAGGTTAATTATTGATTTGCACGAAATGGTGGTATCGAATGTCACTGACATTTGGTCATGTCTATTAGACAAACTCGGGTGTTTTTAAGGTTAAGCTTTTGAGAACCTGCGTGGATGAAAGGCTTTTGGATTGTGAGGGTTGTAAGACGATACTACTTAGCAAAGTGAACGTTTTCTCTTGGAAAGTTAAGCAATCTCGGTTACCTACAAGAGATAATCTTGATCGTAGAGGTGTAGTATTACCTTCGTTGCTATGCTCTATGTGTGAAAAAGACCCTGAGACAGCGGACCATATTTTTAATCATTGTGATGTAGTGAAAGAGGTTTGAATATCCATATTCAAATGGTGGCAATGGGGTATATTTGTTCGAATAGCATCAACTCATTCATCAATTTAGCAGATTCTCTTCAGACTGATCATGAGTTTACCTCGAGTTACTAGGACCTGGTTGTTCAGACTACTGTATGGTGTCTTTGGAAGTGCAGAAACAAGAAAATCTTCAATGGCCAACAATTATGTGGATCGGTGATTGTTGAAGAGGTTCATACACTTTCATTTCTTTGGATTAACAGTCGACAATCGCATTCCTCTCTGAATTGGATTCAATGGAGTTGCAATCCAAGCATGGCATGTAAAATGTAACTTGGTTTGTTAAGTTTCCTTATTTTTTCTCCTCCTCGCCTTTTTAGCAGCTTGCTATTTGGGCTGTTATAGTAAAATTCTTATTGTTGGTAAAAAAAAAAAAGTGGTATAGTCACCGTAAATGTTCAGGCCTCACATATGTGATCGATGGATAGGGGTTTGAATCTATGGCTCTACATATGTGGGTGATTACCCGTCGTTGATGCTCCTAACAGTAAGTCAGACGCAAAGTATTGAAATATTAAAGAAAAGAAAAAAAATCATAGTCTAAGGGTCATGTTTAATTATGTCATCTCTTGCTATTAAGTTGTTTCCCACTCTCTTTATCCGATCTTTACTTTTTAGACTCACTTCAAGCAACCAAGCTGTCCCTTGTTGGAACCTCTCAAACACACTCTATATTAAAATTCTCTTATTACCGAAACCCTAATTCTTCGATTCAATTCACAGTTAAGTCTAGTGGATGCATGCTTCTCTTAAGGTAAATATATATTTATTTCTATTCCACTTCTATACTAATTTAAGGTTTATCTTCCTCTATGCTTTCAGGGCATTCTTCAAGATTCCTAAACACACTTTTTTCCTTGTGTTTTTGCACAAATCAAATTTATATGAGCATAAATCCGGTTTTCCACCTATATGTAAACCGGATTTATGCTCGATTGTGTTATACCATGACTTCTTATAAACTTCTTGAAAAAATATGTCGGATCCATCTCTAGTGTGTTAATCTCAAATTATTTGTTTCGGATTAGATTCAGCTCTTGAAGCTTCAATCTTTTATATTACAAAGCTTTTCATAATTCACTCGATTTTTAACAAAAACGTTAACTTGACAGCGGTGAGTTATAATTAGTTTGATTTAGTTTCTGAATTTCTATCAACATCGGTTTTTGCCATCTTTCTTAATCAAGCGATATTTTAATGATACTCTTTCATTATCTAACACTTATATATAACCTTTTCAAAATTAGCCTAATTTGTCATAATTCATCTTCTTGTAAGAAAGACATTATAATTATAATTCTTTTCTTAAATAAATAGACCAAAGAAGATTTTCTTGTAATAATCACTGAAGCATGTTTTTCTAGGGTTCAATCAAGAAGTATTAATGGCAATGAGTGGCACGGACAAAGAGATAAGAACACAGATTTCTTCACTCACATACAACCACCAGCAGCCATACTCAGAATCCATGGATCACGGATCCGAGCAGGATTTATTCTGTGTATCTGGAGCTTCAGTTACACCGATATCGGTCGGATCTAGGCTCCTAAGGTCCCCGCCACCTGTACGGTATCGAGAATGCTTGAAAAATCATGCTGCTAACAGCGGGGGTAATATAACTGATGGATGCTGTGAGTTCATGCCTTCAGGTGATGAAGGAACCCTAGAAGCACTCAAATGTGCCGCTTGTAATTGCCACCGTAACTTCCACCGCAAATTAACCACCACCACCGTTGCAGCTGGAAACTTTCTCCAACTCCCTCCTCCATTCAACCACCAGCATTCGAACTGGGCATCGTCCATCAACAACACTCCGAGGGGCGGATCTACATGTAAAGTAACCATCTATTGATATCATTTACATTTGTTGAAAATAATTGTTTTAAGAAAAAGAATAATGCTCCTTTCAAGGTTAATTACCAACACATTTTGTGGTTTGGTATATTGGCCAAATTTCAGAAAAACACAAATAATGTAAGCCCAGAAAAGCTCAACATAGCTATGTTAAATGACAGGAAATGTTTAATGTGTTACAATAATATGACTGGATATATATGGTGATTAATGTCGTTTCAAAGAAGGTAACATGATATAGTGTCCAATTCTGTAGGTAACAATGACCTCTTTCGTAACAAAATTGAACATCGAGTCCTACTATTGTGCTTTTGATCTTTCATAATACCTGTATTATAGCACTTTTTTAAGCGATAGATCGATAATTAAATACACACAATATATGGAAAAGTTGATACACACACTAGAATTTTTGTCATATTTTGTTACATTTTCGTATGTACACAGTCCTTTCTTTTAATCGTACATTACATATTTGTGAGATTTATCCTTACAATTGCTGGATACCTAATACAACTATCAACAAATTGAATGTGTTTTTGTTCCTTCTCATTAGCGACATTCAAGTATAGATAAAGTCTTACTCATGATATGTAAGTAGTGTGTGTGATTGGTCTTAGAAAATAAAGATTCTATATAGTTACACTTTTGCTTGAACTTATGTAGTACTTCCTACTTAAATTTATGTACATTTTAATTTATCATATGTAGTTTATGGTATCTATTTTTTTTCTTAGATCCGCCGTTGAATGCTGCTCCGCTTAAATTTGCGATGGGGGAAAGCGGTGTGGCAACGGAATCTTCTAGTGAGGAGCTGAATTATACAGTGCCGGTGCCATACGGGGCGGCAAAAAAGAGATTTAGATCGAAATTTACTCAGGATCAGAAGGAGAAAATGCTTGAATTTGCTGAAAAAGTAGGGTGGAGGATACCAAGAGAAGATGATCAAGAGGCTCAAAGATTTTGCTCAGAAATTGGAGTTAAAAGACAAGTTCTCAAAGTCTGGATGCATAATAATAAAATCATTTCTGGGAAGAAACAGCAGGTTCAAGATTCCAATGAAACTATTGAGTGATTTTATGGTACAATCAAGTTGTTAATTATAAGGCAGAATGTTGTAATGTTTGTACGATGTTTGTGTGTTTTTATTTAGTATTTATTTTCATTTTTTGTTTCTAATTTAATTTTTATGATTTAGATGGGATTTAAGTTCAATCTATATATGGATTTAATTTATCGGTGCATGGGCATAAGTTATTTTAATTTTTAAGGGCAGCAATTTAATTTAGGAGATGATTTTTTTATAATGTCAATCGATACAAATATGTATGAAGTGTTAACAAGTGTACCACTTTTCTTAACTTTTTTTCCAGGTGCATGTTAAATGATTTTCACGAAAATGGTACACTGCTCTTTTGTATTTGTAGAAGTTAAGTTGCTGTCATCGGGATTCTCAAACCTTTTGTTTATACTCTGTTGTATTTATAACTTTATTTTAACGAAATCTTAAAGAGTAAATAAATAAATCTTTTATAAGATTATAAATAAAGAGAGAAGTCTTTTATAAAGTAACAAACAATGAAACAATAACTTAAAATTCATTATATGTTAATCGTATATGTAATTCGGCTGACATGCCATTCATATATTTCATAATAATTTCATAATATATACTATCACGTGACATCCACACAAAGTCACACGTCAAAAAGATTATATACAATTAATCATAAAGCGGAATTTGAACACACATAATAAATTTTCGGCCATTGTTTAAATGAATACATTTTCAATATACTTAGCTAGCCCTTCAATAAAATGTGAATTAGTCGTCCTTGTGGTTTACATGTTTAATTTGCACCCCATATTGAAAATTAGTTACAGGCCGGTCATTTATGTTTAATTACCCTTTATCTAAGTACATCTTGTGCAATGTTACAGTATTTTGCGTACATTGTACTCCTTAATACTCCGTAATGTTTATGTATAATTTGATATGCATGGATAGAGAAGGAAAGAGTTGTCATATGATCTTCAACCGATGATCGATCAGTGTTATTTTTAGATATAGTTTTATAACAACGTAACTGAAAGTACATTCGAAACAGATATGCAAACAGAAATAGATGAAGTAGATAATAGTACTCCGTAATTCCCTTAAAACAGATTTTGAGTCTTTTAAGTTTCTCAGGGTACGGTCTCCAGAGAAACATACTGGTCGGAGTTGACAACATTTGCTTGAAAATTGCAGCACAAATTTGAGCGTGTACTAGAATTAGGAAGAAAATGAGACGGATTTGTGGTGCGTCTCAAAAGAGATGGACGGCACACTTTACATAATGCCCATCAAAACGATAAATAAATCATTGGCCATTAAGTGATATCAGTTACAAACGAAAGTGTGTGGTCCCACAATAACACTTGCTTACATAAATGTATTGACACAAGCTAAGAATTTCTTGACAAGCAGTTTGCGGAATAACACTTATCAAGTGGAAGATTTATGTACATTGTAATGTAATTGAAATAGAGTTGTAAACAAAACAAGAACACAAGAGATTTTAATAATCAAAAGCCTCAATATTATTATTGAATAATATGGATACACAACTGTATCAGGGTTACAAAGACAACCTTGAAGCTTGGTTACAACTTGACTAAAACTACTGGACACACTTAGACATACGCAGATCTCTGTTACACACTTGACTCAAGTACATACTTATAGACTAAATAAAATGTATAAAATCTATACAAAATCTACTTTACAAAGACAAGTTTTTCTAGGAAACATGCCTGCATTAAATGCATTACCATTCCTTGTCTGCAGCGTTCACTATTCCTCAAAAGCATGTCTGCAGTAGGTGTACTTGTGTTGCAGAGTTGGTAGAAAGCTAACCCACTAAGCAGCATTAACAGAATTACTAGCAGAACTATCTTTTTGAACTGGCAGAATTAATTCTTGCAAACTTTGGCACTTGGCAGCACTAACTCTGTAGATGCTTGGCAGAACTATTCTTTGAATGACTAGCAGAACTAACTCTGAAAAACTTTGTTTTCAATAAATGAAGAGAGCTAACTTCTACTAGCAGAACTAAGTCTTCATAGCCCAGCAGCACTAACCTTGAACAGACTTAAATACTTAGAATAATTTGTCATTTGATAACCAGAAGAATTTAGCCCAACAATCTCCCTCTACACTTGATCTTTCCCAGAATAGATTCAAGTTTTCTATCTCATAACCTTCTCAAATTGTGCCTTGAGCTCTGCAATTCTTTTCTTTCTTCTTTCTTCACTCTGAGCAATATTTTTTTCTTGTGCTTTCTTGTAATATTGTTGAACTTCATGCACCAGAGAAGCAGCAGTATCAAGATCATCACATTTCATTGTGAGAGAAAGCATTGAGCTTAGATGACCAATGTTTCATGGATATTCAGTCCCAATGAAGAAATAAGCAAACACTCCACTGTGTAACTGCACTAGATGTACTCCATTATGAGAATAGCAGTACCATGCGTTTACCCTTGAGGTGTCCTTGTAGAAGTCATTTTCAGGATCCATTTCATACAGAATAGAGAGACTGTTGTAGACAATATGCTCATCACTATGCCTTTGAGAATTTTGATATTTTCTAACTGCAATGCTCCACATATCATCTAAGTCATCTCTAGATAAGTTCTTTATGCATTTGTAGAAGGACTGATATTTTTCTTCTGTATTCCCTGCCCTCACAATCCTTAGGTGCTTTTTCATTTGTTCATCTTTTTCCCACACCCAATCAATAATAGGAAAGTGTACAGCAATAGGTACCTTGGGTGTCTCAACCTCAACCATTGATCTGATCTGTGTCCAATTAACCACTTCCTCAGCAGGCTTTGTAGGCTCAGATGTAGAAGATACCACAGCAGGCACTTCTGTTTCACTATCATCCTTATCATTTCTGACTGCCATCCTTTTCCTCCTTTTGAGATGAAGGGTTTCTTTTGGAATTTTCTTTTTGAGAGCATCCAGATCCTCCTTTTCTTTCCTTTCTAGCTCTGCCTTAGCCCTTGCCATCTCTGCTTTTCTTTCTTGCAGTTCCTTTTCTGCTGCAGTTGGAATTTTTACTTTTTGAGCAACTGCACTCTTTGATTTATCTTCCAGGGCTCTTTGTGTGCTCATTTCAATGTCCCTTGGATTTTAAGATAGATCCTTTCCAGCTCATAGAAATCCATACCCATTAACTCCTTTAGAGTTCTTCCAGTTGTATTCTTTACTACTCTAGCATATTGGTCTTTTAGTTGCCTCTGAGTAGGTGCCCTCTTTCTTTTCTCTTCCATTTTCTTATGGGCCTCATACTTTCTCCTCTGTTCTAAGATGTCTAAATACCATATCAGCCTCTGGTCAGGAGTGAACTCTTTCATTTGTGCATTGTGAGTTCCATCTGCTAATAGGTGATCAAAGAAGATTTGTTCATCAGGAGTCATCATGATCTTAACATCATCTCCCATATCTACTTCCACAAACCTGCTCCTGCCCTCCTCATTAAATTGAGCTTGCAAATTTTTAGCAATCCTCTCACTTACATCCTCCATCACCTTTCTTTTCATGGGCTTCACAGGCTCAACCAATTTTTCTTTACCTTTTCCCTTGGCCAAATCAATTGTAGGTTTCACCTGTGATGAGGGAATTTCTTTGATAGATATGCAAGTAGAGCTCTTCCCTTGTGCTGTGCTCTTTGCTACTTTCAATAAAGCATCTGCTGCAATCTTTTCAACCTCAGTCATAGCAGCAGCACCAACCCTTTCCTTAGGAATAGCAGATTTAACCATTTCTGGTTCATTAAGCCCAGCAGAACTATCTAAATCACTAGCAGCACTAACTTTTGTACTGGCAGCACTAACTTCTGCATCTACTACCCTAGCAGCACTAACATCAACACTAGCAGTACTAACTCCAGCAGCACTATCTAACATATCTTTGGCACTTTTCTTTGCACCCTCAGATATATCTTCATCTAATACCTCTAGAATCAGACTACCTACAACATTTCCTAGCTGCTCTGCACTCATATCTCCATGAATGCTTTCCTCAATCTCCACAACATCATCTGCAGGCTTCTCAAGATCCCTTTCATATTGCAATTTCTGCTCTTCTTCAGCCAGAATATCATTAGCCTGTTCCTCAGATATGTCAATCCTTTCTGTTTCTCCTGCACCAGTAAACTCAAATTGGTCTCCATTGTCCTCATCACTAGTGCTTTCATCAACAAGCATCCTTTTCAGTCCAGTTAATTTACTCTTAGCTATGCTTTTGGACTCATCTCTTTCTTTCATCAATAGATCTATCATCTCCCTTAATCTGGCAATCTCTGCCTTCTGACCCTTCACTTCCTTTGACAGTTTTGTACACATATCCGTCAATTCCTTTATAGTTAATCTATCCTCACCATTGCCAGAAGTGTTACCCTCTTTTAATGGATCATTGGAAGATTTAGCTAATGTCTCAGACCTAGTCTGAGCATCACTAGCCTCCAATGTGGTTTCTTGGCACCTGGGACCACTGGATATATTGATATCCACTGGATCCTCAGCAATAGAGGAATCCAATGGCATCTCTACATCCTGTGTTGCCATGGATTGGGTCCTAGTTCCAGTACCACCGTCCTGTTCTCCTAGTGAGGTAGCAACAGTAGTGGCAACCCTTTCCATATGGTCTCTCTGCTCCTTAGTGACCACCTCATTATCATTTTTGGACTTAGGCAATTGAGAAAGAGGAGCCTCAGTTGCCTGTTTCTTAGCCTTTTTGGCTTTTAGTTTGGTAGGCTTTGGGTCCCTTGTTCTTTTTGTTTTAGTAACTGTGCCACTTGGTTGAGAAGTAGTGGGAGTTTCTACTTCTTGTGGCACAGTGGAAGGCATGTTTAACATATGATTTGTTAAATTGGTCACCTTCCCAGAAAAGGCTTTTCCTTTGACCATTCCATTCCTTCTCATATTTGAAAATGTTTTCTTAGAAAGATTTGAGAGGATCAATCTACCACCTTCCCTGGGTAGATCTTGGATTTCCTGGTCAAGTATGTGTTGTAAAAATCTTGGATACATTAAAAATTAGTCTTTTGGTTTCTCAAGATTATTTACTATTCCATTGAAGATTAATTTTGAAAAATGAAATTTTTCATTATTGGCGAGACAGATTAAAGCAGAAGCTATGTTACTGCTAAACTGCTCCCAAGAAGTTTTCTTCTGTGAAATGCAGTGTTGTAGGGTATGGATTAAAAATTTCCATTGTGGAGAGAAGAGTTGTTTGTAATATGTTAATTTTTCTGTTCTCTCCCCCTCATACCCATACAACACTAGTTGATCATGTATCTGAGAAGTAGCATAACATTCCATACCATCTGCATCATCTAAGAGAAGATGAGCACGTATGGAAGCTTCAGTGATAATGATAGACTTCTCATTTACTGTTGCCGTTATATTTTTAACCCCATCTACGTCTGACACCACGGCAGATGTCCAGAAGTCGTTAATATGTGAAATAAAAATGATGGGATTAACAGTAAGTGCAAACCTTATAGAGGTGCACTTCAAGAAATCAATGATTTCATGGTAGTCATCTGAGCCTTGTGGCTTGAGAAGGAAGCCGCAGACGTTATGTTGATCTCCAGTATCGAGTGTTTTGGAGGAAGAAGATGAAGATGCCATTTTTGAAAGTTAGGTTTGAGAGGTTTTGGGAGGTTTTTAGAAAGGTAATTTCAATTTTCAATAAAAAGTGCAAGTTGAATTGAAAAAGTGTAGTGTTTGGCAGATTTAAATACCCTTTTAAAGTGAACGGTACATTCAAGCCCTAAAATAACACTAGCAGAATTAAAGTTGGAAAAAGTTATTGGCAGAATTAACTTTGACAGACTTAACTCTAGCAAAAGTAATTCCTAGCAGAATTAATTCTAGCAGAATTAATTCTAGCAGAACTAATTCTAGCAGAATTAACTTTAGTAGAATTAATTCTAACAGAATTAACTCCAGCAGAAGTAACTTTAACTTTTCTTTACACTTTGACAAGTCCACGTCACCTTTGTATTAATAGTGCTGGCAGAACTAAATTATGCTAGCAGAATTAATATTGTAGAAAATTGAGTTAGCAGAACTAACAACCTTTAAGCCTTTAACTCTGCACAGTTATTTTAAAAACACAACATAACTAGCAGAATTAAAATGTACTAGCAGAGCTAACTAAGATAATCACTATCTATACTAACAGAACTAAGTCATGAGAGTATTGAATATTGAGAATCTTGTAGTATCTGCTGTAACATGCTAAAGTATCAAGTAAAACCCTATGTGTAAAACATTTTAAAATTAAATAATGATCATAATGAGCTATTTATCATACCTATACCAGTAACCAAGAATGTAAACCTTCCAACATCAAATGCTTTTGTGAACAGGTCTGCAAGTTGGTTATCCGTATGAATTTTAAAATTTTGAATTAATCTCTTCTCATTACAATCCCTTATGAAATGATATCTAATTTCAATATGTTTTGTTTTAGAGTGTTTCACAGGGTTATTAATGATACTGATAGCAGCAGTATTGTCAATATACATGGGAGTATTTAGAAAAGTCAAACCATAGTCTAGCATATGATTCTGAATCCATAGAATTTGAGCACAACAGCTTGATACAGCAACATACTCTGCTTCTGCTGTTGAAGTAGACACAGTGGTTTGCTTTTTGCATTGCCAAGATACTAGTCTATCTCTCAAGAATTGACAGCCCCCTGAAGTTGACTTTCTGTCCAGATTGTTACCCCCATAATCACTGTCAGAATATGCTACCAGATTGAAGGAAGAATTCTTTGGATACCATAGGCCTAATTTTGGTTGACCTTTTAGGTATTTAAAAATCCTCTTCACAGCATGAAGATGAGACAACTTAGGATTTGTTTGAAACCTTGCACACACACATACTGCAAACATGATATCTGGTCTACTGGATGTGAGATACATCAGTGAACCTATCATGGATCTATAGAGATGTTCATCAACATTCTCCCCCTCAAGATCTGCAAGTAATGGCTTGTGTGTTTCCATTGGTGTGCTTGCAATCTTTGCATCATTGAGTTTAAACTTATCCAAGATGTCCTTAACATATTTATCCTGACTTATGAAGATTCCATCTACTTTATGCTTCACTTGAAGACCTAAAAAGAAAGTCAATTCTCCCATTGAACTCATCTGGAATTTCTGATGCATAAGGGATTCAAATTCTTTACACAAGCTGTCCCTTGTTGAACCAAAGATGATATCATCTACATAGATTTGTACCAATAGGATATCACCTTCAATTCTTTGGATGAACAAGGTCTTGTCTATTGCACCTCTTTTGAATCCATTATCCAGCAGATACACAGACAAAGTATCATACCAAGCTCTAGGAGCTTGATGTAGTCCATAGAGTGCTTTGTCCAATCTGAGCACTTTATCTGGATGCTTGGGATCCTCAAACCCTGGTGGTTGGCATACATACACTTCCTCATCTATCTTCCCATTTAAGAATGCATTCTTTACATCCATCTGGTATACCTTGAAGTTCTTGAAAGAAGCATAAGCCAAGAACAATCTAATAGCCTCAATTCTTGCCACAGGTGCAAATACTTCATCATAATCAATACCCTCTTCTTGTGAGTATCCCTGTGCAACTAATCTAGCTTTGTTCTTAATTACTATGCCCCTCTCATCCTTTTTGTTCCTGTATACCCATCTGGTACCAATTGCCCGTTTTCCTTTTGGTAGATCCATCAAAGTCCACACATTTTGAATTTTGAATTGAAGTAGCGCCTCTTGCATAGCTTCAACCCAGCTTGGATCTTTCAAAGCTTCAACTGCTTTCTTGGGCTCTATCTGTGACAGAAAACAAGCAAACAAAGAAAAATTTGCATTTTCATCAAGAGTTTTAGATGACCTTCTTGTTTGCATAGGAGCATCAATTGCTCCAATGACATTGTCCAATGGAATGTAGCTTTTATGAGCTTGATACTGTGGACCAGCTGCCATTTCTATCCCAGATTCCAAATTGGTAAGATTCTGATCCAGATCTGTGCCTTCTTGAATCATTTGACCACTTGATTCTGACACTTCCAACCTTGTGGGTTGTTGCTCCTCTTGTACATCTTCATTTGATGCTTCTTCTTGTTGAGAGCATTCTGGATTTGATGATGCATTTCCATCATCATATGCACCATTATCATCCAAATTTGATGAAATGGGTACTGAACTCTGTTGTTGATCAGGGGTGGAAGATTCAAGTACTGCAGGTGGATCAGGTAGCCATGTTGGAAACAAAATAAATTGTGGTGATCTGTTTGTTTGTTGACCTGTAGTTGTACCTGCATTCACATTTGTACTTGTACCTGCAATTGATGACTCATGCACATATCTAAAGGATTTGGTTAATGCATCAATATCAAATAGATGTGCTGGACCTTTTCCTAGGGAATTAGGTGTGTGTTAAAGGTCACATCTAGAGTCTCTTCCACTATTCTTGTTCTACTGTTGAACACTCTGTATGCTTTTCTTTGAAAAGAGTAACCAACAAAGAATCCCTCATCAACTTTGCTTTGAAACTTGCCTAAATGATCCTTGGTGTTTAAGATAGTAACAAGACATCCAAAGGGTTTAAGAAAGCTAACCAAAGGTTTGTTATTCAAAAATAACTCATAAGGTGTCTTGTTGTGAGGCTTAACAACTAACACTCTGTTCTCGACATAACAAGCAGTGCTAATTGCTTCTGCCCAGAAGGTCATTGGTAGCTTAGCATCTGCTAACATGGTTCTAGCAGCCTCAATAAGTGTCCTATTTTTCCTTTCTGCTACTCCATTTTGTTGAGGAGTTCTAGGAACACTATATTGTCTATCTATACCTTTTGATTCACAGAATTTATCCATCTCTTGATTTCTAAATTCTGATCCATTGTCACTTCTAATGATTTTAAGCTTTCTGTTGGTTTGATTTTCAATCTTAATGATGAATGATCTTAGAATTTCTCCAGTTTCATCTTTGGTTCTAAGAAAGAATACCCAACTAAACCTGCTATAATCATCAGTGATCACTAGGCAATATGACTTCTTACCTATACTACTCACATTTGTTGGTCCAAATAGATCCATATGCAGTAAATGTAAAGGTGAGTCAATAGAGTTCAGTGTCTTGGCCTTATAAGAGGATTTGTGTTGCTTTCCCTTTTGACATGCAACACAGTGGTCATCACATGAATATGTTTTCTCTGGTAAACCTCTGACAAGTTTTCCTTTAACAAGTTTGTTTATTGTTTTAAAATTCATGTGACACATCCTTCTATACCAAAGGTCAGATTCATTGACAGTTGCTCTTGAAATGAGACAACTCAACTCAGGTTTGGGTACAAATTTAGCCAATTCATAGCTATACATGTTGTTCTTTCTGGGAATTTTCATTAAAATCATTTTAGGGTCAAGAACAAACTTCTCAGAAAGAATACAGCATTCTGTGTCATTAAAGAACACTGGGTTCTTTTTCTCTGTTATTTGGCTAACACTTAACAAATTGTACCTCAGTTGTTCAACAAAGTATACATCATTGAAGCTCATTTTGTCATTGTTGACATTTCCCATTCCTGTAATCCTTCCTCCTTTAGGATTACCTCCAAAAGCAACAGGACCTTCATCAATAACCTTGAAGTCCTCCAGTCTGCTTCTATCTCCTGTCATGTGCCTAGAGCATCCACTATCAATATGCCATAAGCTTTTCTTCTTGCTCTGCATATACAAATGATAAAAGATCAGTTTCTCTTGGGAACCCAAACCAATTTGGTTGTGGGTGTCCCTTTCTTGTCAACAGCATCAACTCTTTTGAAGGTAATTGATGCTGGTGACAGTGCAGTTGGCTTCCAAACCCAACTAATTTTTGACTTGACAGCATTAAGTGGCCTGGCAGAATTAACTTCTGAAGCACTTAATTTTTGCCTGGCAGAACTAAATTTGGTTAACTTTTTCTTAGTAGAATTAACCTTGTAGTTTTGCTTGGCAGAATTAAATTTTGTCTTTGTCAATTTAGTTCTGTTGGCCTTATTGTTAGTTAACACTTTTGCACTTCCTTTTGGTGCAGCAGAGTTAACTTTTGCCTTTGACTTTCTGACTAGACTAGCAGAATTAACTTTGGTTTTAAAATTTTGATGGTTAATTCTATTGGTATTAGTCCATGATGATTGTTTAACCCGTTGAAGCTTTGGGTTAAAATAACTATCCTTTTGAAGATGATTGAATCTTCCACAGATAAAACAAGCTTTCTCATCAACCCTTTTGAAATTAGATCCAAGTTTTTGAGAAACCATTTGATTCCAATTTCTTTGGTTTCCTCTTGAATCTTTCTTGGTTTTTGAAACTGGTAATGAGTTAGCAGAGCAATTACACTTAGTACATTTAACAACAACAATTTTGTCATTTTTTGGTGTGTTAACAGATGTACTAGCATTCTTCTTTTTATTCAAATTCATCCTAGCCTTTTCTTGAAACAGTTTCTTACCCTCTGGTAGTTTCTTAGTTTCTAACTTAGATACTAGCCTAGTAACAGAAGTAGGTTTTGAATGAATCCTCTCATCTTTCTTAGATTCAACCTCATCATCTGAAATCCACTCAGATATCTCAACCTTTTCCAGGTCATTTGCATTTTCATTTAATGTAGCAACAGGATCTGCTAGTTTGACCTATTCTACCATTTTCTCCTTAAGTTTATTCATGTCTAAATCAGTTTTAGGAGGCATGTAGGTGTGGTTGTAAGGTGGAGGCACATTGTTAAGATTATAACCTAAACCAGTTTTAATCTTATCATGGATTTGGCTCTTTATCAGATTTTGAACACTCTCAGAAGCATTCTCTAGCTCAACTACTGTAAGTTTGATACTCTCTTTCTCAGCAGTGACTTCAGCTAGTTTCTTAATTAACTCATCTACCCTATTCTGCAACATATCTTTTTCAAATTGAGTATACTTAAGATCATAATCATATTGTTCTTCATTTTTCTGGTATGCTTTAATTTGTTTTTCTAGATCTTCTATTGCTAAGGTTGTGTGTTGACTTCTAATGTCCCAGTCCCTAAGTTCTTTGCAAATATTAGCATTATGATCCCTGTAGTGTTTAACAGTTTTCTTACATACATTGGAACATAATTTTGCTTGTACCTCATAGGGGACTTCATCTGATGTGCTTTCCTCTCCAATAGCTATCAATGCATGATTCTGTGGTTCCATTTCTGCTTGATCACTCCAGTCATATCCCATACCATCTTGTGATACAAGAGCATTTGGTGTAGACTCTTGAACAACAATGGTTCTTTTCTGTGATCCATTGTAAGCAGCATTATAACCTCCAGATCTTTGTCCACTCACTTCCTGCCTAGGAGCTCTGCATTCTCTGGCAAAATGACCCAATTTGTGGCAGTTGTAGCATTCTACCTTGCTCTTATCAAACCCCACATTATCATCTCTCTTTCCTGCAAAGTTATTCCTTCCTGTTCTCTGCAAGAATCTTTTCACCCTCATGGTGATCATGGCCATTTGCCATTTGATGTCCATTTCCTCCAGATCATCTGGATTCACCTGCTCTAATTCTTCATTAGTCAGTGAAGAGTTCACATGACTAGCAAAGAATGCCTCTACCACTTGATCTGTAGATCTTTCTTGCATTACAGATGGTGAAGTTGATCCTACACTTTTTACAGTAGATACAGACCCATATCCTTTTGGATCTGTTTTGGCTCTTCCCATGGACATGAATGTAGCATTCTGTGAGCTCTGTGCTTCACCACTACTCCGTTTCCTGCTTTCCACCTCAGGCTCAAAAGCTATAAGATCATTGTATAGATCATTTAGCTCTTTATCATCCAAATCACTCCTTTGTCTAAGACCTACAGTATATATAGTCCATTCTTCACCTAGTGATCTTAAAAACTTCCTATTAAGATCATCCTTGTCTATGACAACCTTGTGATTCTTTAACTCACCCACAAGCTTTCTGTATCTGTTGAAGACTTGAGTTAAAGTTTCAGATTTGACAGAACTAAAGTTTTCAAACTGTTGTTTGAGCATTGACCTTTTGTTCTTCTAGGTGCTTTCATTTCCTGCAAATCTCTTATCTAGTTCTTCTATAAGCACCTTTGCATCATCAACCTGCTCAAACTCACTTTGATATTCATTAGGAATAGAAAGTAACAAAGTGCTTAGAGCTTTAAGTTCAGTAGCTCTTTCCCTTCTTTCTTGTTCTGTTGTTGGTGCAACTCTTGGTAACCTTACACCATTTGCATCAACTTTGTATTTGGGACCATTTTCCATAATGTCCCATAACTGATAATCTGTAAGCAACATGTGTTGCTTAATTTTGTTTCTCCACATGTTGTATTCATCTGGTCTAAGGATAGGAATCCTAGACACTTGAACACCTTCTACAAATTCTGATGCCATTGTATAATAACAAGCTTAAGAAAGATTACAACTTAAGTGATCACAGCTCTCTCTTAGATCTTCCAGAATTCAAAGCTTACACTTGCTCTGATACCAATTGTGTGGTCCCACAATAACACTTGCTTACACAAATGTATTGACACAAGCTAAGAATTTCTTGACAAGCAGTTTGCGGAATAACACTTATCAAGTGGAAGATTTATGTACATTGTAATGTAATTGAAATAGAGTTGTAAACAAAACAAGAACACAAGAGATTTTAATAATCAAAAGCCTCAATATTATTATTGAATAATACGGATACACAACTGTATCAGGGTTACAAAGACAACCTTGAAGCTTGGTTACAACTTGACTAAAACTACTGGACACACTTAGACATACGCAGATCTCTGTTACACACTTGACTCAAGTACATACTTATAGACTAAATAAAATGTATAAAATCTATACAAAATCTACTTTACAAAGACAAGTTTTTCTAGGAAATATGCCTGCATTAAATGCATTACCATTCCTTGTCTGCAGCGTGCACTATTCCTCAAAAGCATGTCTGCAGTAGGTGTACTTGTGTTGCAGAGTTGGTAGAAAGCAGACCCACTAAGCAGCATTAACAGAATTACTAGCAGAACTATCTTTTTGAACTGGCAGAATTAATTCTTGCAAACTTTGGCACTTGACAGCACTAACTCTGTAGATGCTTGGCAGAACTATTCTTTGAATGACTAGCAGAACTAACTCTGGAAAACTTTGTTTTCAATAAATGAACAGAGCTAACTTCTACTAGCAGAACTAAGTCTTCATAGCCCAGCAGCACTAACCTTGAACAGACTTAAACACTTAGAATAATTTGTCATTTGATAATCAGAAGAATTTAGCCCAACAAAGAAATCGTAACTGAAATTGACATTAAAACCATTTGGTTTGCATAAGTTATTGCTGAAAAGGATTTCAAACAGAAACTTAAATGGGTCAATATGGCCTACGGGTCGGGCCAACGGGTCATGCATGTCAAAAACCGAGCAACTTAACTTTCATACACCTCAGTTTAAGCTTTCAATGAAACATTCACGTACCTCTAATCAATTTTAACATATATATACTAGCTAGTAATATACCATTTAAACGAAACCCTCTGTACTTTCATTCAATAATATATTATATATTATACTTATTAAGATAATACATGCTTCTACTTTTATTAGTCCTATATATTGGTAAGTAATTGGTTTATAACTTCAGTTCAAAAGAAAATAGGAAGGATTAACATTAATTTTTGAGTTTACTGTCGAAATGCATCTAACTTGCACTCAATGTCTATTGTGTGTATCCAACTTATGTTTGATATTTTTAATATACCAAACTTTCAAAAAACGTGTTTTAATGTATTTTGATGACGTTTTGATGACGTGTCACTCTCTTTGTATATGTCACGTGACACGTTATACGAACAACACATCATCAAAATACATTAATATACCATTTTTGAAAGTTGAATGCATTAAAAATAGCAAATGTAAGTTAAGTACACACAATAGATATCGGACGCAAGTTAAATGTATTTCAAGACACTAACCCCTTAATTTTTATTAATTTTGAGGCTTAGTGTCTCAAAATGCATCTAACTTGTACATGATATCTATTGTGTGTACCTAACTTAAGTTTGCTCTTTTTAATACATCTAGCTTTCAAAAAATGTGTTTTTAATGTATTTTGGTGACATTTTAATGATGTATCAAACTGATGCCATGTAGCACCTTAAATGAGCGATACATCATCAAAATACGTTAAAGCACCATTTTTAAAAGTTTGATTTTTTTTTAAATGGCAAACGTAAGTAGATTACACATGATAAACATCAAATACAAGTTAGATAGGTTCTCAGATACTAACCCCTTTTATCTTTTCATAAATGATCGACATGTTTAACTCTTCCTTCTATGCTTCAATGACACATATGTTCTTGTACTATTCATATATATGTATTGTCATTTCATGTTTCCCATTAGACTTCATATATATATATATATATATATATATATATATATATATATATATATATTGGCTTGTCTTGGCTTTGTTCCCATGATCTTCTATCAACATTTTGGCATAAATAGTGCAAACGAAATAAAGTTCATTATGATGTCTTTTGGGATTTTTTTTCGACCTAAAAATAAATAAAAAAACTTTACGAATAACAAAATTAACTACTGCATAAGACATATGTACAAAAGTGCACGATTTACATATAGTGAACGAGAATGATCGTATGAATGTCATTGCTTATCCCGGCCACCATGTTTGGCTATGATCTAATCGAAACATACAAAGCTGTTTATGAAACTTCCATTCAATCGATGGTAGCTTAATTTGAACTCAAGCAGTTGTTACAGCTGGGCATTAAACGGTGCCGCGACTCCTAACATAATTATTCATATAAGAACATGTCCAACCAAAAACTCTTTTGGAAATCTTTAGAAAAAACTTTTCAAATTCTAGTGTAAACATAAGTCATAGATATAGATATACTATATAGGTCTCTTTTTTAATCAACGTTTAAAAGCTTTTTGTCATTTTAATGAAAGCTTTTTCTGAAGCTCTTTATAAAAGCGGATAGTATTTGAGAATGTACCTAGCTAACTTAATTGTACCCGATCTTTATGGGTACCAAACTTATGTTTGATATTTTTAATGCATTAAATTTTTAAAAAGTGTGTTTTAGTGTATTTTAGTAACGTTTTGATGATGTGTCAAACTCTTCAGATGTCACATGACACCTTTAATGAGTAACACATCAGAAAAAAATACATTTAAACGCCCTTTTTGAAAGTTGAATACATCAAAAATAGCAAAAGTAAATAGGGTACACACAATTAACATTGGAGACAGATTAGATGCATTTTGAGGCACTAACTCCTGTATAAAAAGCTTACATTTTCGATACTTTAATTGGGTTTGCATTTGGAAAACTAAAACAACTTTTCGAAAAATAAATGCAGATCTTATTTATTTGATTGAGACTTGAAAGTTTGTATATCATTAATGAACGATTTGTAAATTGCAATATTATTCCACTTGATTCTAATGATTTGGTTGAAGTAGAGATTCAATTGGCTATAATTTGGAAGGCCACGAAAAAGAAATCGTAACCATCGTTAATGATAAAGGTGCTTATGTGGTATTCCAATGAATATAGGTTCGTTGAATATTAGACCCCTCTCAACAGTGAACACCAACTGACGCATCAGTTGGTGTCACATCAGCGCCACATCAGTTTTTTCCAAAACTGACACAAACTAACACTACCCTGCCAACAGTAAAACATCAGTTAACATCACTTCTCTCTTTTGGGATCCACACACTAATTTCTTTATTTATTTAAAACACAAACTTAAATAAAACATTTTTATTAAAACTAAAAATATTACATTAAAATAAAAATAAAACGTTACAATTCCTAAAAATTTAAAAAAAAATGTTACAATTCCAAAAAAAAAAATACATTTCTTGAAAATTAAAAAGATAACTAGTCGTCTACTCCGAATCGTCCAAACTCGCTCGGTCTTCGTCCGAATCGTTGACTTGAACCGAACCCGAACCCGAATCGCGACCAAAAATCATTTTATAATCATTTTCATAATTATCGACAACGGTTTTTCGCACTTCCTCGAGCATCTTTTTTTCCTTGTCTTTGAGGTCGCTCGGTATTTTTTTATACAACATCTTCCACGATTTTAATATAGTTTTTTTGACCGAATTTCCCTTGATGTGGCCAATGTTTCTTGTTGTGCTTGCGCGGCTTGTATGTTGGCTAGCCGTTCCTTTTCTTTCAAACTACGCGAAGAAGTAGCGGCATCACTCGAACCTGAACTTTTTTGACTTTTTTTTGCTTTAGCTCGGCCGGGCGGACGACGAATAATGTCGTCTTGGAACAAGCGTTCCATGTTAGTCGTGAGAGGCTCGGAAGTAGGCTCTGAAGTAGGCATATCGTCACCAAGATTAATCAGTTCGAGTTCGGCTTGGCTTGGTTGTCGGCTCATGACTCCATCATTTTCCATAAACTTCAGGCAAAGTCGTAGTACATTCCAACATTTTTCGTATATGAAGGCGCGGTTTTGTTGAAACTTAAACGCTTCGTGACACCCCTTCAAAATGTCGGTATCACTTGCCCCGCTTTGACGAGGATTGGTAAGATGTTTGTAGATGGCAATTAAAATTTTGGTGTCGCTACGAATTTTATTCCACTTTCCTTGAAGTTTGCTCAAACTACGTTCTTGAGGTGTAACCGTATTGTAATCCTTTAAAACTTTATCCCAAAAGGCTTCGAAGCTTTGTGAAACCCCTTTCTTTAAAACCTCGGAACGGTGAATCCAACGTTCGGATAATATTAGCGCCTCTTCGTCGGACCATCTAACTTGAACCCTTTTTGGTTCTCCTTTTGCTTTTGCTTTTCCTTTTCCTTTTTTCGGCTTCAGGTTCGGCACGGGTTCGGGCTCGACTTCGGCTTGACTTGGTGACTCGGGCTCGGGTGGAGTGTGGATGTTTCCGAATTGTGGATAGTTTATTGGAGTAGGTGGAAATGGAGAGAAAGCGGAGGATGGTTGGGTTAAAAATCGTGGGTCTTCAAATGGTGGTGAAGTTTGATGGAATGGTGGTGGAGTTTGATGGAATGGTGGTGGAGTTTGTTGGAATGGAGCATATGGTGAGAAGTGTTGGTAGTTTTTGTAACCTTGAAATTGTGTAGCGTATTGTGAAAAACCGAGGGGTTGACTTGGTGACGAGTTGCTAGATTGAGCGGAAAATGTGGCCGTCGGTGAAGTTGGATTATGGGTTGTGTTCGGTATGGGATTGTTTATTAAATTGTTCCACATATATTCGCCGGTTGATTGGTTGGGTATCATTTTTTGGTGGTAGAATTTGGTTTAATTTGTGTATGAAAATGATATTTTTTGGTGGTGGAATATGGTTTAGTTTGTGTAAGTAAAATGGTATTTTTTGATGGTGGAATATGGTTTAGTTTGTGTAAGTAAAATGGTATTTTTTGGTGGTGGAATATGATTTAGTTTGTGTAAGTAAAATGGTATTTTTTGGTGGTGGAATATGGTGAAAAGTGTGTATGTGAAATGAGTTAAAGATTGTAAATATATTGAGTGAAAATGGGAATGAGATGTGTTAAAAATGTGAGTATATGTTGTGTATATATAGTGGAATGAAAAAAGGTGGAAAGGGGTTTTTTTTTTTTATTTTGGCTACTGCCTTTGGCTCAACGTTCGGATCCCATTTTTTTTTTATGTTTTTAGCCGTTTACACAAACTGACGCAGGCCCCAGCTTTTTTGATTTTCCTTCGTTTGGCGAAGTTTTATACCGACGGGCCGTGTCATCGGTGTCGGTTGCGTCGGTCTCACCGACGGATTCCCCCGAAGTAGCGTTGGGACGGGTCTTAGAGGGGTCAAATGTGACCTAAAAATAGACTGGGTAATTAAGGAAGTTATGTTTCGAAAATAAAATAAATTTCTTGGGGATTCAAGAAACCATGTCAACGGATGTTAATCGTATTTTAACTCGGTCTTTATGGAGTTTTAATCGGTTCGACTTTTTATTGCAAAATGCTATGGGTAAATCTGGAGGGATCTTAGCAGTTTGGGATCCTTAAAAGAAGATATCTTATTTATCAAACATCGTTGGCATCTCTTAAAAGAAGATATCTTATTTTTTGTCAAGGAGTTTGAGCAAACGGGCTCTATCCGGTGTAACTCTTCATTTATAGCTCTTGTTCTCAAAATTAATGATCCTCTCTCAATTGGAGACTTTTGGCCCATAAATCTCATTAGTTGCCAATATAAAATCATCTCCAAAATCCTATCCATTAGACTTGCCAAAGTTATCGACTCGGTGGTTAGTGACGTTCAAACGGCCTATGTTAAAAATAAAAACATTATTGATGGGCCTTTGATTGTAAATGAGATAATCTCATGGGGGAAAGCGAAAGAAAAAGATCTTGTTTTTCAAAGTAGACTTCGGAAAGGCATTTGATTCGTTAAATTGGTTAATTCTTGGACTCTGTGATGAATCAAATGGGTTTTAGTCTCAAATGGAGAAAATGGATAAGTGGGTGCTTGTATAATGCATGTGCCTCGGTTCTAGTAAATGGTTCTCCAACTCTTGAATTTGAAATTCAAAAAGGCCTTAGACAAGGTGATCCGCTTTCACCCTTTCTCTTTATTTTGGCGGTTGAAGCCCTTAATATCACCATGGTAGATGCAAAGGCAAAACATATATTTCATGGTATTTCAGTGGGTAAGGATACAGCTACCGTTTTTCATCTTCAATTTACCGATGATGCTCTTATTATGGGTGAATGTTCTCTAGATAATGTGTCAAATCTATCTAGAATCCTATCTTGTTTCTACTTGGCGTCGGGATTAAAAGTGAACTTCTCTAAAAGCAAGCTTTTCCGCATTGGTGTTTCCAATTTAGAGGTTAGTCAATTTGCCTTTATTATTGGTTGTCAATCATCTAGTTTCCCATCTATTTATCTTGGGCTTCCTATTGGTGCATAAATGAATAAATATTCTTCTTGGACTCCAATATTCGATAAGTTTCAAAAGAAACTATCTAATTGGAAAGCTAAAACCCTTTCAATAGGCGGGAGACTTACCTTAATTAATTTGGTTTTAGAGAGTCTTGGCACATACTATTACTCTCTTTTTAAAGCTACTGAAAAAGTTTTAAAAGAACTTTATTTTGGGGTGGTTCTTTTGGGGGGGGGGGGGGGGATACCTTGGATTGTATGGGATACAATTCTTTTATCTCGAAAAAATGGTGGTTGATAAACGCTCAAAAGTACTATATTTTAGTAGTATTTTACCCCTATTCTTGGATGTTTCTATTGCATTTAATTAACTTTAGATATTGATTTCGTTCATATTTGCAATTAGATGTGGAAATGGAGAGTTGTGAAGAAAGGAACGGAAAACAGTCAATAAATGAGTTAAATGAGGCATTTTTGAAGAATAAACTGAAGTCGATGATCAAAAGAAGAAAAATGGAAAAAGCGTCTGAAAAACCTATCCATACGCCGTATGGATTATCGATACGCCGTATGGATTATCGATACGCCGTATGGAATGAGGCGGTGGAAGCCCAGGTTACGCGGAACTGGGTTGGGCTTACTTTCAATCCATACGCCGTATGGAAATCCATACGCCGTATGGATTGATTAGGCAGAAAGTATAAAGACGCGTTTTTAAACCCTAAAATGATTTTTCGACTGTGGTTCGAAGTTTAACGATTCCAAACGACTTGGTACGAATTTTAGGGTTATTTTGGAGGCATGAAGAGCTAAGGTTGAGGTTAATTCACTTTACTTTCTTTATGATTCGTTATTTCAGTTTGTAATATTTTGATTATTTCGATTTCATTGATGACTTTGGTATCGAATGATCTGAGTTTTATATCTCTGATGATGAATTGAATATAAAAGTAGTTGTGTGATTAATTGAACTCAGATTATGATTATTGAATGATTATAGTTGCGTATTGAATAAGTTATTTAATTGAAAACTGTTATATTACTCGCAGATCCTTATTTATTGGTAACTGGTAATTATTATTGCTCAACGTGGTTGATAATGTTAATGAGATTGATTTCCTTTGATGTTATTAATTATTGATGGTTATAATTCTAGGGTTTTAATCATTGCTAAATATGTTGAGTCTGATAGGTTGAGAGAGTAATAATTATTCACTTTAAAATGAATGAGACAATAAGAATTATTGGGTATTGTTGAGTCATGCCACTAGAGTTAATTATAATGAGTTGTGAATGTTTAATGCATGATTTAGGGAAAGGCACACAATTGACTGATCATTTGTGATATTGGACCGATGTTTCATGTTGGACCCTAAATTGTAGGAATTAGTTAGGCCCGGAAAGTTGGCTAGTTCATATTCAATTAAGAATCTTTGATTAGTGACTTAATTGATATAAAAGAAATCACAATTAAATAATCAATACGTGATGAATCAGGATATATGAATCTGAGTGACATTAATTATACAATTACTTATTCCTTCCTATTGTTTCTTATTTATTTATTTTAATTCAAGTTTATTTAATTTATTTATTTTAATTTATTATTTTATAAACAATTGTTCAAACGAAACTAAAACGTCCCCCTGTTTACCGTTTTTTAGTTAATTAGTATTTTCCGTTTTTATAAATTACCACCGTTCCTGTGATAGACTCGGTCTTACCGATTCTATACTTACATTCGATCAGGTATTCTTGTCTGGTTGTGTGAAAAGTATTAATTAGGTATTTCCATTTATAAATTATAAAACAAGATGCGCTTTCACACGTATCAAGTTTTTGGCGTCGCTGCCGGGGACGGTTGCGTTTTGTTTATTTAAATAGGAATTATTTATTGTAAAAGTTTTGTATTTAAAAAAAATTGTTAATTAAATTTTTGTAAAGTTGTTCAATTAGTTTATTTAAGTGCATTAATAAGTTTTTGTTAATAAATTTGGTTGAAACAAATTACTTTTTAGTTGGTTAAATTTTTAGGTAATTAGTTTCAACCGGCAGATGGATTCAGTTGGATTTCTTTTGGTTAAATTTTGTGTCATTAATTTTTTATTTATTTTGTGTGAACTAACTTGTTTTTCGTTAATAGTGCTTGTGTTTCAGATTTAATTGTTATTTAGGTTTTGATTCAATGGCAAGGAGTTACGAGAGCGATGCGAACGATAACCACATTGTTTAGAGAAACCCTGATAGTTTTGGTTCAAGTTCTGATAACACAGTGCCATCTTTTACGCATTTAGGTCGTAGGGAAGTACCCATCACATCATCCTGTCATGAGTTGTTAAATGCTATTGAGAAAGTCAGATGGGACATTCCTTTCACTGCCGAACTGATAAGAAGATCTTCCATTTATTTTACTGAGAGTCAGTTGGTTCTGATTCTGAATGTGTTAGATACTGTGGATATAGAGAGACAGTTTGGGTATGAACAACATTTTATTGAGGCTCTAATTGATTTTGAGGCATCATTGGATTCGAGGATTGAAGAAGAAAAAGTGTTTTTCACTACACAAAAGAAGCGGTACAGAGAGATTTATGAGGCATTGGTGCAGTCTTCTTTTCCCTATTCTTCTAATCAGGCGGCATGTATTCATAGGATGTTGAAAGCGTTGTATTTGGCGACTGGGAATCCTAATTTTGAGGCGGATAAAGAGATTATTACGAGTTTGAGAGACTTTGTGTAGTTGCTGCAACTTGAAGATCATTTGAGAGACCCTACTCCTCATAGAGTTATAATGCATAATACCATTCCTTACTACTTAAAGAATATGATACAGAAATTGGAATTATTGGCTAAGGAAGAAGGAAAGAGGCCTAATCCTAGTTTCATTCACCCTGATGTCACTATTGATTTAGCTATCTTTCTGGTAGTCAATCTGGATTCGTTGGTAGTTTTGGATAAGGTGCTCACCCCACGTGAGCATTTCCATTTTGGGTTGGTAGAGATATACACAAAATTGGTAGGAATATTCAAGGAGTCTGATTTGGGATTTACTAATCATCAAGAGGTGGCAATTAAGAAGATCGAAAGAAGGATAAGAGATCTAAAGCAAAGTCCGGTGATGTCTAAACATGCGAGTGTTAATGAAGCAATTTATGAGTTTATGAGTGAATTGGAAGAGGCTAGCCCGGATCGTGAGATAACTTTGGATGAGAACGATAAGGTTGTGTTAGCACTCAATGGTCATGTGAACAAGACTGTTAGAGATATCTGTTGATGGCTAATAAATCTTCAACCGGCGGCGAGTGCTCATTTGGTGAATTTTGCTACTTTTGGACATGGAGTGGATAATGTTATTGCAAAAATAACAGAGTGATTCTTATCTCTTTATCCCTTGCATTGACTTTCGTGATTCATACTTTTCCATTTTTTTTTCGTCGAACCTACTAATAACTTTTGTGCTTGAATATTGAACAATTTCTATTTTTGGTATGATTGAATAAATGGTTAATTTTTATTTAATCTTGTTAGTTGATTAGTTTTGAAATTTTTAATTTTCTTTGTCTATTTTTTTTAGTTTGGAATGTATGAAGAATTGAAGTCATGATAACACTCCAGGTTTGTTAATGATTGTATTAATTTCGTCCCTGGCGTGCACATAGGGGTGGTCGATTCTTTAAAATTTTTGTTTTTCAATCCATACGCCGTATGGATTATCCATACGCCGTATGGATTGAGTTGGGCTAACCGGCCCGGTTGACTGGGTTAAAATTGTTTTGACCTGGGCCTTTTTAATCCATACGCCGTATGGATCAAAAAGGCATAATCCGGTTGCAGCCCCTTTTCTCCTCCATTTTTATTAAACTTCAAACCCACCACCACTCACTGCCGCCGACTGCCACCTTCAGCCACCACATTCCGGCCACTGCCTCATCCATATTTTTGCATTTTCTTGTACTACGAACTCTCCTCTTTAAGGTATAACTTCCTATTTTAATTTTCGTTGGTTAAATCTTGCATTTGATGGTTAGGGTTTGAAATTGTGATTTGGGTATTTTGAATTTACGTAAGTTTTTAGGCATGTATTGATTGGATTATGCTTACTTTGAACAATGTGATGTAATGCCCTGCTCATTTTTACAATGCCTTATATATTTTGAGTTATTCGAATTATACATTCGTATGCGTATAATGTGGTTATCATGTTTACTTAATTGCTATGGTTTTTGGTTCAAGCTTGTTGGTTTTATGACCACATGATGATTAATGGAAATGTTTGATTGGTACTCAAGTATTTGTGGTTACGGTTATGTGATACATTATTAGTTACATTGAATGTACTTCATAATAATTCATTATGAGATTGTATGGATGATTGCTAGTTGCTATTGCTCGAGTTTAGTAATTGTGTAAGTCCGTATGTTCATAGTGGTACCAAGTTATTATATTGCATTTGATTCAACAATTTGTCATGAAATTTTAACAAGTGTATACAATTTAGCAATTTGAATAATTTTTGGTTCATAATGCAATAAGGTAGTTGAAATTGTGTTTGTTGCGGTAGTTTAAGCTAAACCTTGATGGTGGATTATTCCATATTAAGCCGAAATGCTGCTGAAATTTCTTTTGAGACCTTATTTGCATTTCCTGTTTTGTTAATGATTGTTTCTCTTAGCAGTTAAATGGCTAGCAGGAGAACCAGAGGCGGTCAAGCATTGGGAAACCCACTGATTAGGGGCCACAGATATTTCACATTCCATGAGTCTTATCCGGAAACTACTAGATACCAGTTCAGTGAACGTTTGGCAGAAAATATTGACCAACCGATCGAAGTCTTTGATGCAGTAAACTGGAATGTTCTAGATCGTATAGTTGAGAGAGACGGATTCTCTAGCGGGCATGAGACTGTGAGGAATTTGCTCGCTACACCATTTACACTTCGGGATGGAAATGTCATATTTGTCTCGTATGCTTGGTATAGGATGTTTAGCATTAGGGAGCATATTTACAGAGAGTTGGTTGTTGAGTTCTTTAGTACTTTCCGATTTCAGCACAGAGAGACAGATTGGACTGCTGAAACCATTACCTTCCAGTTGGGTGGTCAGCCGAGGCGGATGTCGTTAGTAGAGTTTGCTATTGGGGTCGGGTTATATGAACCCAATGAGATTCATAACCCGAATTTTATGAGACATTTGTCAGCAGGTGCAGTGGCAAAGCTCACTGATTTAGAGATTGAGCAGGAGTGGCAGGACATTACCCAGGGTAGCTATGGTTCTCATGCCCCTACTTATAGGAGTGTCCGAGACCCTCGTCATCGTCTCATTCACAAATTGTTGACATTCACTATTGTTGGCCGACGCGAGGGACCTAAAAAGGTTTCCAAACCTGACTTATTTTATCTCAGTTCGATTATCAGGAAGAGGTTGGTGAATGTACCATGGAGATTGGCGAAGTGGATGTCTAAGAGAGCTACCGGTACGAGGAGTTCAAGTAGTTTGTGTGGTGGTCAGTTTGTTACTAAACTAGCTAGGCATTTTGGGTTGGAGACTGCGGCTGAGATGGGTACTTGCACAGTTGTTCAGCCGGGTATGGAGTGGCTGACTGCACGGAGGTTAGAAACTATGGATATTATCGAGCCGTGCAGTATTTATGGTGGTGATCCCGAGATGTTTTATTGGGTAGCTACCACTCGGATTGGGCAGACTTTACAGTCTAGACAGGTTAGGACTACTGCAACGAGAGGAGGTAGTAGCAGTGATGCTGGTAGAGGTATGGCACGTGGCCGTAACAGAGGATATGCTGCAGAGTTTGACCAACTGTCACAGCATCTACACCAGATGGATCTCCACCAGACTCAGCGATTCGACCAGATTGATCTTATGCAGAGGCAACACTTCCATCAGACGAGTGCCCATCTAGATTATCAGGATAGTTTGTTTGCTCAGTTGTTCAGCTTCCACCAGATGCCGTACGAGCCATTTCAGTATCAGACACCCCAGGAGTTCATGCCACCACCATCATTAGCAGAGCAGCCAGGACCATCTCATCATTATCAGAGCATGGACGAGGAGGAGGACAGTGATTAGGATGATTTGCATCCTATGTGGTTATTGATTCCAGACAATTTTATTATTATTATTATCTTTGTTTTTAGTAGTTTATTTATGTTGGATATTATAGTGTGTTGCATTTAGGAACAATTGTGTTTTATTTTTATTTAGGATGTTTAATTTGGTATTGTTTAATCTTGTTTCTTGATTGATCCCTCAGATTGTGTTGTGAGTACGTGTTATGCTAGCAGTAAGTTCAACGCAACAAATTGAACCGAAAGGATGTGGGAATTTCATATCATTCTTGTCATGACCGTTAAGCACATTTTTTCAGGGGAGTTTTTCTGTCTTATTTCTTTTCTCTTTTTCCCGTTTTAGCAATTCATTATTTGTACAATGAGGGCATTGTACAGCTTTAAGTGGGGGATGAGAGAGAAAAGAGAGAGAATAGAATTTAATTTCCACATTTTTGTCCTGATAAAGAAGTAGAGAATGTTGTAATGCGGTTCAATAGTTATCTCATTAAGATACGTAACTAGGAGGTTATAAGTTGCCCATTTTTCAACCAAATTTTTGAATTAAAATTTTTGTTTTCTAGAGATAATTATTTTGTAACAATGTAGGTTAATTTTAAAATTTTCTACACTTTTAATTAAATGTTAAATTGTGAAAAATGTTATTTAGCTTCAGTATATGATGTATTGATAGGCGATCTATGTAAGAACTTTTGAGCTTTTAAGAAACGAAAATAAAGGAGTGAGTGGATGATACTTTTAGATGAACTTTAGTTATGTATGACGTATGTTTTAATTTTCATATTATTAGCGTGCAATATGTCATATTTTTGGAATTTTAATTAACATCATTTAGGGATATATTGGGTGTTGTTTCCTCTGTTGTACGTAAGTACAGACCTGGTCTCCGTCAGTATATCTAATGAAAAAAAGCAAAAGAGTTTAATAACTCAAGATTTTAAAATGTAGTCAAATTAGTCGCTTTGTTGTACTAAGGTACAGACCTTTCACCAATGGTTTGACTAAAAATTTTATATTGCTAAACCAAAATTAAGTTATGTCGCTTTGTTGTGTTGAGGCACAGACCTGTCACCTACGTCTTGATTTGAAAAATGATTGTTTTGATTAGAACTTTATAATATGTAATATTGGCACGTTATGAGTATGAGAGTATATAGCTTTTGGGAGTTTAAGGGAACATCTATGTGAACAATAATGGTTTGAGCTCAATTATTTAAATATAGATTGTTTAAGTGGATAACAATATCAGTAATCATTGTGAACTATTTAATTTTTCAAGAAGAGTAACATTATGTGTAGATTATTTTTTTGTAAATCTCATAGTTTCTTAATAATTATTTTTAGAATTAACAGATTTTTAAATTTAAATGTTTGAGTTGAAAAAGGGTAATGTTGTGTAATTCCTTTGTTAGTTATTTAGATTAGTGAAGATGACGGTTTTCTTAAGAATTTGATTTTTGAATCGATTGTCTACTTGAGGACAAGTAGGATTCAAGTGGGAGATGTTTGATAAACGCTCAAAAGTACTATATTTTAGTAGTATTTTACCCCTATTCTTGAATGTTTCTATTGCATTTAATTAACTTTAGATATTGATTTTGTTCATATTTGCAATTAGATGTGGAAATGGAGCGTTGTGAAGAAAGGAACAGAAAACAGTCAATAAATGAGTTAAATGAGGCATTTTTGAAGAATAAAGTGAAGTCGATGATCAAAAGAAGAAAAATGGAAAAAGCATCTGAAAAACCTATCCATACGTCATATGGATTATCCATACGCCGTGTGGAATGAGGCGGTGGAAGCCCAGGTTACGCGGAACTGGGCTGGGCTTACTTTCAATCCATACGCCGTATGGAAATCCATACGCCGTATGGATTGATTAGGCAGAAAATATAAAGACACGTTTTTAAACCCTAAAACGATTTTTCGGCTGCGGTTCGAAGTTTGACGATTCCAGACGACTTGGTACGAATTTTAGGGTTATTTTGGAGGCATAAAGAGCTAAGGTTGAGGTTAATTCACTTTACTTTCTTTATGATTCGTTATTTCGGTTTGTAATATTTTGATTATTTCGATTTCATTGATGACTTTGGTATCGAATGATCTGAGTTTTATATCTCTGATGATGAATTGAATATTAAAAGTAGTTGTGTGATTAATTGAACTCAGATTATGATTATTGAATGATTATAGTTGCGTATTGAATAAGTTATTTAATTGAAAATTGTTATATTACTCGCAGATCCTTATTTATTGGTAACTGGTAATTATTATTGCTCAACGTGGTTGATAATGTTAATGAGATTGATTTCCTTTGATGTTATTAGTTATTGATGGTTATAATTCTAGGGTTTTAATCATTGCTAAATATGTTGAGTCTGATAGGTTGAGAGAGTAATAATTATTCACTTTAAAATGAATGAGACAATAAGAATTATTGGGTATTGTTGAGTCATGCCACTAGAGTTAATTATAATGAGTTGTGAATGTTTAATGCATGATTTAGGGAAAGGCACACAATTGACTGATCATCTTGTGACATTGGACCGATGTTTCATGTTGGACCCTAAATTGTAGGAATTAGTTAGACCCGGAAAGTTGGCTAGTTCACATTCAATTAAGAATCTTTGATTAGTGACTTAATTGATATAAAAGAAATCACAATTAAATAATCAATACGTGATGAATCAGGATATATGAATATGAGTGACATTAATTATGCAATTACTTATTCCTTCCTATTATTTCTTATTTATTTATTTTAATTCAAGTTTATTTAATTTATCTATTTTAATTTATTATTTTATAAACAATTGTTCGAACGGAACTAAAACGTCCCCCCTGTTTACCGTTTCTAGTTAATTAGTATTTTCCGTTTTTATAAATAACCACCGTTCCTGTGATCGACTCGGTCTTACCGATTCTATACTTACATTCGATCAGGTATTCTTGCCTGGTTGTGTGAAAAGTATTAAATAGGTATTTCCATTTATAAATTATAAAACAAGACGCGCTTTCACACGCATCAGTGGTCATGGTGTTAACGCGCTCCAAACTAGTAATCAAGCTTTGCTAGCTAAGTGGTGGTGGAGATTCCGTATGGAGCCTAATGCACTTTGGTGTAAAATTATTAAAGCAATCTATGGCAATGATGGTGGTTTTAATCAAGCGGGTTTAGGTTCTAATTGTTCAAGCATTTGGAAGAAAATCACTAGTTTGAAAAAGGATATTGCCAAGGTCAAAATCAATCTTTCTTTGTTATTTAAAAAGAAAGTTGAAAATGGAAAAGGTACTAGTTTTTGGCATGATAATTGGGTTGGGAGCATAATTTTAAAGGAAGAGTATCTAAGAATATTTCTTTAAGAAACAAATAAGCTTGCTAATGTTAGTGATAGGTTGCAAATTGTGAATGGGAGATTAAAGCCTACATGGGCTTGGTGGTGTGTTCCCAATATTGGCCCCCAACTTGTTCAATTTCAAGAATTGTTGGAGTTGATTGCAAATATGGAACTAACTTGTAGTCAAGATAAATGGATCTTTTCCCAATGGGTTATTCCGTGAAGTTGATGCGTGAGTTTATCTCTAACAAGTTAGTTGAAAACGCGGTGTACCAAGATGACTCTACTTTATATAGGTGGAACAAAATTCTTCCTATAAAATTAAATATCTTTTCTTGGCATGTCGCAAAGGGGAGGTTGCCAACTCATATGAATTTGGTGGAACGTGGAATTGATATTGGTTCCTTTAGATGCCCGTGTTGTGATGATGGACTCGAAAATGAATTACACCTTTTTACGGAGTGTCGAATTGTTATGAAGCTATGGAGGGATATTTTTAGTTGGTGAAAGATTACCCAACCTCGTTTTCTCAATCTTAAGGATATTTTTGATATTCACAATCTTATTGATGTCAACCACAAGCTTAAAAAGTACTTTGAGGTGGTTGTTCACACAATACTTTGGATCACTTGGAAGTATAGGAATGATGTTATCTTTAATGCCAAAAAGGCGAGAAGTGACACCCTTGAAGACGATGTTAAACTTTTTTCTTTTCTTTGGATTAGTAGTAGGTGTCGTTATGTAAATTTAAAATGGGTAGATTGGTCGTATGACCCGAGTTCATTACTATCCTACTCCTTGTAATGTTTTGTTCTAGGTTCTTGCTAGTTTACTATTATCCGTCGTTAAAAAAATACATGCAGTAGGTTTGATGCAAATTGGAGATCTAAATTTATTCTTTATCTTAAACTGTCAGTTTGCAACTAACT
The DNA here is from genome assembly GCA_963422505.1 of Pseudognaphalium luteoalbum. Lineage (NCBI taxonomy): Eukaryota > Viridiplantae > Streptophyta > Magnoliopsida > Asterales > Asteraceae > Pseudognaphalium > Pseudognaphalium luteoalbum. The sequence goes on from OY730197.1 coordinate 104,431,852, forward strand.
CGATCAACCTTTTATGTAAAAATATTGAACCTTATGAAAATCAGAAAATATTATACATTCATTAACTTGAGAATACATTACAATTAGGAAATTAAAGAAGAAAAAGTTATAACATAATGCTTGTCATTTGCAAATTGAACCCTCATTTTTTAGTTAACTTGCAATGACAGCATGACTAAATCACAGACATAATGATAACAATGCACACTAAGACACATAATCCACCTATTTGTTCCATAATAACTTGACCCATTTTGTTCTTCCTTCTGTGAACCGGCCATTTTATTGTCGTAATAGCTTCCCGTTAGCGTCATTGTAACTTTAAGTTCTTCAGAAGCCTGTTGACAAAGATAAAGAATTGAGTCAGAAAATTGTAATTTTGCTATTTTTAAATGTTGGCGTGCAGGTATAGTTACCATATTCAATTTAAAGCTCATATCTATTTCGTAAATGAGTCGTGGAAGCAATTAAACATATGAGTCATGTTCATTGATAGTTAAGTTACATGCTTCAACATGGGCACATGCTTGATAAGTTGATTAACTGACTATGACCATTTTTGGCAGTTGACTTGATAGTTGATACCAACATGGCGACCGACCTCTTAACAGATAAAGGTTGTTTATTAGGAAACACTTGAGTCGGAATTGTCGCCTAAACGTTATAGCTAGATCCACGGAGAAATGTCATGAGTTTAAACTTATGATTAATGAACAAGTACTGAGGAATGTGATAAACTAATAAAAATAGTGTCTCCATCATGTGTCCACCCTTATCAAGACAAGAGTCACTAGCTAATATTTTATGACATGCAGTTAAAGTATAGTTTTGGAGCATGTGCATGTGACCAAAACAAGTAAGATTGGATTTCATGTGGCTTCTTTTAAAACTGATCATATGCAATATAAAAGACCTCTTTAAATATATATATAAGTAAATAGACCCATATAGATGCATATAACTGCAAAGTATGTCTTGTTAACATCTGGCATTTGCCAGTTGTTCTGGCTTCTGAAAATAGAAAGTAGGTGTTCCAATAGCACATTGTAATATCTAAATGAATATTAAAAAGCCTAAAAGTGTACTGTTATATACTAGCTGAGTGAAAGACAATAAAACTACAATACATACCTCTGTTCGTTTGCAAATCCACGGCCGTTGCTCCCAATATCTTTATAGTTGGGTAAAGGCACTTGATCTGATTCAATTTGCATGATATCCCTCACAAGGATATCATAATGCCTCTTCACCTCCTCCACTGATTTGCCACCTACTGCCCTTGCAATGTTATGCCATCTGTCAGGGCTGTCCTTGTTATAGTAAGCTAAAGCCTCTTCAAATTGTTTGTTTTGTCTCTGTGTCCACGAGGATCCAGAGCTACGCGAAGATGTCATAGAACTCGATGCCATTATAGCAGATTTAAAAAAAAAAAGTGTTTGAATTGATAATAAAATGGAAGGTTATCAGAATCCCTCAGTCAAAGGAGAAGACTAAAGTCAAGGGGATGGTATGCACTAGATTGCCATGTTGCCTTCCCATATATAAGAACAGAAAGATGCAAGGAGGTGCAAGTTGGAGAATAATATTTTTATTTTTTTATTTTTATGAAAACGTACAACAATATGTTTCCGTTGGCGCGAGTCAGACTAGTTATGTTCTCAAGAGTGGTAAATTATAACAAACACTATCTATTCTTGAAAGTCTTATTCTTGTCTGTTATACTCTATATCATCAATTCATCAGCAAGTGGCTTTATGATGGCATTTTCACATACCTTTGCCTATGGTATTAGATCCCCAATTCAAAGCCTACCCATTAGGATAGAAGATAGATGCGCTGCTGACAGCATGAATATCGATACTGTAAGATATTATGCCATCTTTGGTTGGATATTGTTGCATAAACTATCATGTAATCTTATTAACTTGTATTATTGTTATATACATACCATGACATTAACATATGCTAAAGCTAAACTTTTGAGTAATCATTTGCTACACCTTTGCAGGTGACCATGAGCTTTTTCCTATTAAAACGGACTATACTATCTCTTTTTAATTAGTTTTTTGTAACTGTTCTGAAGTCCAGGCATCGATCATCGCAGTGCATCATATAATCATTGACTAACAGATGTTATTTTTAAAGAGGTTAATTGACATAATGCTGTAATGATAGCTATATTTGAGGACTACCTTTATACTTTCTCGATCAGAACAAAAGAATTCCGTTTGACTAGCGAAAGGAGATAGAAAGTAAGCTTTTTGAGGGACTATATATATATTTTTTGGTATCAAGTACTACTGTTGACATACATATATAAGAATTTATAAGAAAGTGATGGTGGCCTCTTTTAGACAACTTGCTGAGGTCCTATGCTTTAAGATTCTCCCCACTACGAGGGTGGAAGGCCCTGTTTATGGGTGATATGAAGATTAATCAAATGCACTGAGAATCTGTATAAAGGCTCCATGCTTTTGATATTGTAGAATCCTTATCATTTCAATAGATTTCAGGTATAAAGCTTCCCTAGAAGGTGGAATCGTTCTTGCAGTGTGGCCTAGTGATCCGCATACGATGCACTTATTAATCTGCTTATGCCCATATACAAAATGTTTGTGCAAGTCTTCATAGGTATGATCATATATAATGTCAAGGCTATCACGTTACTTTGCGTTGACTTAGGTGTCAGTAATTGAATCATACTACATATCTATGATTAAATGATTTGGTATCATATGATGGCAATAGAGTTCCTATTTAATGAGTTGATTGATCTATAACAATCTCCAAGATGTCATGAAGGTAAAGACCCAAGTTCAAACCTCACTGGGTAAACATCTAGGGATGGCCAGGGAAAAAGTCAAGACACGGTGACAGGATTAGCGTTTAGCCTATGTATGTCTGAGCCAAAAAGGCTCAAATTTTCCCGGGTAGCTTTAACAGAGATCCCTATCCGTATACCCATTATCTAAGTCATAAAACTAGATGTTTATAGCCAAAACTCCATGGCAGTTTAAACGGGTCAACCCAAAAACCATTTTTAGCATGAAAATGAGATAATCCCAGTTTTAAAACTCTCGAGTCTATTTTGACTCGGAAAATTATGAGATAGGCATAAAGGAAAGCTTTGCAGCTGGTTTGAGCCCTTGGTTTTGTAAGATAAGGAACCTGCACACAGTGGCTAGTCATATGGTGTGCAGGATTCCCTCACCACTAGCAAATATGGCCCCACTCAAAAATATTTGAGAGCCATAATAAAGCTTCAAAACCACACTATGAAGGAATTTGAGAAGAAAAAAAAAGGTTGAATTGACATGGGGAAAAAAGTATCAAGGGATGTTCTGGTAAGGGAACTTTTCCCAAAGAAAAGGAAATAGACTCGCGTAAGGCGTGCACACCAACCGATGAGAATTCCCACTTTGATTGATAGTTGTTAAAACGTATGCCCATCATCAGTGAATCGGCATATATATCACTTCTGTCAAGAGAGTTAAATTGAGCTCACTCGTTATACATTAAAGACCAATATGTGATTCTTTATTCTATATGATCAGATATGTTTCTACTTTTTGTCCCAATAAATGTCACGATGCAATATTTGCTTTCTTTTTTCTCATATTTAATTTTTTTTGGGATTAGATTCCAGATATCCTTTCTTATATGATTCTTGTTACGTCTGCAAATATGTAACCTGTTTAGAGTTCAATCGGCTATGATATATTATCTTTTCCTTATGGTGATGATCAAATTCAGGATCAATGGCTAGAGAAACTCGAGCCCACCTTCTAAGACTCTCATTGGTCAGTTGGCTCAAAGACATTGATCCACCCTGTAACTCTATAAATAAATATACGGACCAATTCGAAGTGAAGGATTACTCTAAGTTCTAAAGCACACATTGGTGCATGCTGTTGTGTATTATTCGCCCAACAAGTAAAGGGTGAGAATCAGCATCAACAATGATGCCTGCTGATAGTGCATATATATTTCACTCGTCTTTAAAACCTCCAGAATATCTCCACTGTTAGATATATGTTGTACGATTCTAGTTTTAAGCCCACATGAATTATTCTTAATGCACCACCAACTAAGGATATGGTACGGTAAACATACTACAACCACCAAAATTACCCAAATAATCTGTCATCTCTTAATTCAACCGAATGAGCACATCATTACCCGCTTTTCTTTTCTATAAACGGAATGCAGCCTTCTTCTTCCATTTATTTCCAGTTTTATCTAAGTCAAGCTATGATAATTGTTATTTTTTAGTGTTAGGATTAGTACACTTTTGTTGCTAACATAGTAGCATTTTTCTGCACACTTACCTTCTGTACTTCTAAGTTCTAATACTAGTTTGTTGGCTGTTATTGCAACTCTATTTTCCTCTGTACAAAGCCTAAAGTTCTCTGTCATCTCTCGTTAAACTTTTATACTAAACTTGTTAAATTTCTATAACATTTTTACCCTGAATATCGTCACTCTCTTAAAAGACTACTATTAGCTGCAGTTACAACATATGTTATTAGGTGGGGAGTTATTGATTGGGAACAGATATGAAAAATATATATTATCACATTAGTCTCAAATGAAGATGGTTATACATTTGATGAAGTCTCTAAACTACATAATGAACTTGATTAACAACCTTTAACTAAGTAATCCTAACTACTTAGACATCTAGCCTCCTAACTTTAGATAATGATCGACATTTCTGACCCTGCACTTCTTGTACTTTTTACTAACCATAACTTATATTTTGATGATCTTTCAACATGTTTAAATATAATAAGTTATCAGTGAAAAATTGACATGTATACACTCCCATCACTTTCATGGTCCCATGTTGTAACTAATGAATTTACAGCTTGAGAATCACATTAAAAGGAGGAATTTGGGAAAGCATGTCAAGATGTTGAAATCAAAAAGAACAAAGAATCATATTTTCCAAAAGATAAGGAAACAAAAAATAACTAATAAATGGAAAATTCTATAATATCTTGACAGTGACAATAGCTAAAACTAGCTTTTGATACCTTTGAAGCATTTTTTATCTATTTGTGGCAGACTCTTTGTGGCGGACTCGTGTTCGATTCTTCTTGGGCAATCTGAACAAAATAACTCCGTTGCATAAATTGGTCAACTAGGAAACTCGAATGGTAGTGGTTAAAATAAAAAGATGATAAACAAACACAATGTTTAAACAATTTGTTTCAGGATTGTATGAACAAATAGAAAACACTCTAACAAGCCATATGTTGGGCTAATATCTGTTGAAGATCAAGTGAATAAATATTCTAAGTGTTTCAGAGTTAGTCTTGCTAGTCCTTTCTGTATTAGTTCTGTCAAGCCATTCTGCTATTAGTTCTACCAGACTGAAAGAATTCCAAGTTTAGTTCTGCCAGTTGTTTTTATTAGTGTTGCTCGTCATTTCTTATAGTTTCGTTTAAAGGATCTACTTTTCACCAATCCTGCAGTACAAGTACACCTACTGCAAGCATGCTTTTGAGGAACAGTGCACGCAACAGACAAGGAATGATAATACATTTAATGCTGGCGTGTTTCCTAGAAAGACTTGGTCAAGTAAAGTAGATTTTATATAGATTTTATACAAGTTGTTTACTTGTTTTGTGTATAAGTAAGACTAATGGTTCATTGTTGTACCTAAGTCTTTTAGTCAGTTGTAACTTAGCTTCAAGGTGCTTGTAACCCTGATACAACAAGTGTATCCGTATTATTGTAATAATAATATTGAAGCTTTTGACTATTGAAACAATTGTGTTCTTGTTATACTTTCAAATCTGTTACAATTATACTACAAGTAATACATATAATCTTCCTAACTTAACAAATGTTATTCCGCAAACTTCTTGTTAAGAATTCATTGCTTATGTTAATACATTTGTGTGAACAAGTGTAATTGTGGGACTTCACAATTGGTATCAGAGCAAGTGTAAGCTTTGGATTCAGGAAGATCTGGGATAACATAGTTGATAGTTTGAGGTTCAGTTCATCTTTAAGTTTGATATTGTTAGCATTGCTTCAGAACTTGTAGATGGCATCTAGGTGTCTAGAATTCTCATTCTTAGACCTGATGAGTACCATATGTGGAGAAACAGAATCAAGCAACACATATTGCTTACTGATTATCAGTTATGGGACATTGTGGAGAATAGTCCCAAATACAAAACTGATGCTAATGGTGTAAGATTGCCAAGAGGTGCACCAACTATTGAGCAAGAAAGAAGAGAAAGAGCTACAGAACTCAAGTCTTTAAGCACTTTGTTACTCTTTATTCCAAATGAGTATCAAAGTGAGTTTGAACAAGCTGAGGATGCTAAGGTGCTTATGGAAGAGTTGGACAAGAGATTTGCTGGGAATGAAAGCACTAAGAAGAACAAAAGATCCATGCTTAAACAACAATTTGAAAATTTTAGCTCTGTCAAGTCTGAGACTTTGACTCAGGTGTTCAACAGGTATAGAAAGTTGGTTGGTGAGCTCAAGAATCACAAGGTTATTATAGATAAAGATGATCTTAACAGAAAGGTTTTAAGATCTTTTGGTGAAAAATGGACCATGTACACAGTTGGTCTAAGGCAAAGAAGTGATCTAGACGACAAGGAGCTCAATGACTTATATAATGATCTTATAGCTTTTGAACCTGAGGTTGAAAGCAGAAAGCAAATTGTTGGTGAAGCACAAGGCTCTAATAATGCTGCATTCATGTCCATGGGAAGGTCTAAGGTAGATCCAAAGAGTTATGGATCTGTACCTGTTGTGAAAGCTGTAGGATCTGGATCATCATCTATAACACAGGAAAAGTCTACAGATCATCATTTAGAAGCTTTCTTTGCTAGTCATGTGAATTCCTCACTAACTAATGAAGAATTAGAGCAAGTAAATCCTGATGATCTAGAAGAGATGGACATAAAATGGCAGATGGTCATAATTACCATGAGGGTAAAGAGGTTTCTACAGAGGACAGGAAGGAATAATTTTGCAGGAAAAAGGGACGACAATGTGGGGTTTGACAAGAGCAAAGTGGAATGCTACAACTGCCACAAATTGGGTCATTTTGCTAGAGAGTGCAAATCTCCAAGGCAAGAGGGAAACGGACAGAGATCTAGTGGATATAATGCTGCATACAATGGTCCTCAGAAAAGAACCATTCCAGTTCAGGAATCTACACCAAATGCTCTTGTTTCACAAGATGGTCTGGGTTATGATTGGAGTGATCAAGTTGAAATGGAACCTCAGAACCATGCTTTGATGGCTATTGGAGAAGAAGACACATCCGATGAAGTTCCTTATGAGGTACAAGCAAAATTATGTTCTAATGTGTGTAAGAAAACTGTTAAACATTACAGAGATCATAATGCTACAATCTGTAAAGAACTTAAGGAATGGGACATTAGAAGCCAACACACAACCTTAGCAATAGAAGATTTAGAAAAACAGATAAAAGTATACAATAAAAATGAGGAACAATATGATTATGACCTTAAGTATGCTCAGTATGAAAAGGATGTATTGCAGAATAAGGTTGATGATTTGAGTAAGAAGTTAGCTGAAGTCACTGCGGAGAAAGAAAGTATCAAACTTACAGTGACTGATCTAGAGAATGCTTCTGAAAGTGTTCAAAATCTGATTAAGAATCAAATTCATGATAAAATTAAAACTGGCTTAGGTTATAATCTTAACAGTGTACCTCCACCTTACAACCACACATACATGCCTCCTAAAACTGACTTAGACATAAGTAAGCTTAAGGAGAAAATGATAGATGAAGTTAAGCAAGTAGATCCTGTTGCTGCATTGAACAAAAATGTAAATGATCTAGAAAAGGTTGAGGTATCTGAATGGAATTCAGATGACGAGGATGAACCTAAGAAAATTGAGAAAGTTTATTCAGAACTTAACTCCGTTACTGGGCTAGTATCTAAGTTTAAGGCTGAGAAACTAGCAGAGGGTAAGAAATTATTCCAAGAAAAGGCTAAGATGAACATGAGAAATCTGAAGGAAAAAGGTGTTAGTACATATGTTAACCCACCAGTAAATGATAAAACTGTTGTTGTTAAATGTACCAAATGTGTTTGTGCAGCTAGCTCATCATCATCTTCGAAATCAAATAAAAATTCAAGAGGAAACCAAAGAAACTGGAATCAAATGGTTTCTCAAAAACTTGGATTTAATTTCAAAAGAATTGATGAGAAAGCTTGTTTCATCCGTGGAAGATTTAATCATCTTCAAAATGACTGCTATTATAATCCAAGATTTCAAAGGGTTAAGCAATCATCATGAACTACTGCTGACAGAATTAACCATCAAAACTTCAAAACAAAAATTAATTATGCCAGTGTAGTGAAGAAGTCAAAGGCAAAAGTTAGCTCTGCTGTACCAAAAGGAAGTGCAGGGGTGTTGACAAAAGTCAATGCCAACAGAACTACATTGACTGTAACAAATTTTAATTCTGCCAAGCATAACAACAATGTTAATTCTGCTAGGCAAATCACAGTTGATTCTGCTAGGCAAAAGTTGAACAATTTTAGTTCTGCTAGGCAGAATAGAAGTGGTCCAGAAATTAATTCTGCCAGATCATTTAAGTCTGTTAAGTCAAACATCAGTTGGGTTTGAAACCAACTAAAATGGCATCAGCATCAATGACTTTCAAAAGAGTTGATGTTGTTGATGAAAAAGGGACACCCACAACCAAATTGGTTTGGGTTCCCAAGAGAAACTGATCTTTTGTCATTTATATGTGCAAAGCAAAAAGAAAAGCCTATGGCACATTGATAGTGGATGCTCTAGGCACATGACAGGAGATAGAAGCAGGTTGGAGGACTTCAAAGCTCTTGATGGAGGTCCTGTAGCATTTGGAGGTAATCCTAGAGGAGGAAGGATTACAGGAATGGGAAATTTCAACAGTGATAAGATGAGCTTCAATGTGTACTATGTTGAACAATTGAGGTACAACTTGTTAAGTGTTAGCCAAATAATTGAGAAAAGGAACCTAGTATTATTTAATGACACAGAATGCTGTATTCATTCTGAAAAGTTTGTTCTTGACCAAAAAATGATTTTAATGAAAATTCCCAGAAAGAACAACATGTACAACTGTGAATTGGCTAAATTTGTACCTAAACCTGAATTGAACTGTCTTATTTCAAAAGCAACTGTTGATGAATCTAACCTTTGGCATAGAAGGATGTGTCACATGAATTTTAAAACAATAAACAAACTTGTTAAAGAAAAACTTGTCAGAGGTTTACCAGAGAAAACATATTCATGTGATGACCATTGTGTTGCATGTCAAAAAGGCAAGCAACATAAATCCTCTTATAAGACCAAAACACTAAACTCTATTGACTCACCTTTACATTTACTGCACATGGACTTATTTGGACCTACCAATGCGAATAATATAGGTAAGAAGTCATATTGTCTAGTGATCACTGATGATTATAGCAGGTTTAGTTGGGTATTCTTTCTTAGAACCAAAGATGAGATTGGAGGCACACTAAGGTCTTTCATCATTAGGATTGAAACCAAACCAATAGGAAGCTGAAAATCATCAGGAGTGATAATGGAACAGAGTTTAAAAATCAAGAGATGGATAAATTATGTGAATCCAAGGGAATAGATAGACAATATAGTGCTCCTAGAACTCCACAACAGAATGGAGTAGCAGAGAGAAAGAATAGGACACTTATTGAGGCTGCTAGAACCATGTTAGCAGATGCTAAACTACCAATGACCTTTTGGGCAGAAGCAATTAGCACTGCTTGTTATGTCCAGAACAGGGTATTAGTTGTTAAGCCTCACAACAAGACACCTTATGAGTTATTCTTGAATAGCAAACCTTTAGTTAGCTTTCTTAAATCATTTGGATGTCATGTTACTATCTTGAATACCAAGGATCATTTAGGAAAATTTCAAAGTAAGGCTGATGAGGGGTTCTTTGTTGGTTACTCTTTTCAGAGAAAAGCATATAGAGTGTTCAACAGTAGGACTAGAATAGTGGAAGAGACCTTAGATGTGACCTTTAATGAGCACACTCCTAATGCCTTAAGAAAAGGTCCAGCTCACCTGTTTGACATTGATGCATTAACCAAATCTTTTAGATATATGCATGAGCCATCAAGTGCAAGTACAAGTACAAGTACAAATGCATGTACAAGTGCAGGTCAACAAAGAAGCAAATCACCATAATTTGTTTTGTTTCCAACATGGTTACCTGACCCACCTGCAGTGTTTGAGTCTTCCACTCCTGATCAACAACAGAGTTCAGAGCCCATTACATCAAACCTGGATGATAATGGTGCATTTGGTGATGGGAATACATCATCAGATCCAGATTATCCTCTACAAGAAGATGAATCAAATGAATTTCCAACAAATGAAGGTGCATAACAGGATCAAGAGCCATTAAGAATGGATGTATCGGAATCAAGTGGTCAAATGAATCAAGAAGACACAAATCTGGATCAAAATATTACCAATTTGGAATTTGGGATAGAGATGGCAGCTGGTCCACAATATCAGGCTTACAAAAGCTATATGCCACTGGACAATGTCATTGGAGCCATTGATGCTCCCATGCGAACAAGAAGGTCATCTAAAACTATTGATGAAAATGCAAATTTCTCTTTGTTTGCATGTTTTCTATCACAGATGGAGCCCATGAAAGCTGTTGAAGCTTTGAAAGATTCAAGCTGGATTGAGGCTATGCAAGAGGAACTACTTCAATTCAAAATCCAAAATGTGTGGACTTTGATGGATCTTCCCAAAGGAAAAAGAGCAATTGGTACTAGATGGGTATACAGAAATAAGAAAGATGAGTGAGGCATAATAAATAAGAACAAGGCTAGATTGATTGCACAGGGATACTCTCAAGAAGAAGGAATTGATTATGATGAGGTATTTGCACCTATGGCAAGAATTGAGGCCATTAGATTATTCTTGGCTTATGCTTCTTTCAAGAATTTCAAGGTATATCAGATGGATGTGAAGTGTGCATTTCTGAATGGAAAGATAGATGAGGAGGTGTATGTATGTCAGCCACCAGGGATTGAGGATCCCAAATATCCACATAAGTTGATTAGATTAGATAAAGCACTTTATGAATTGCATCAGGCTCCTAGAGCCTGGTATGATACTTTGTCTGTGTATCTGTTGGATAATGGTTTCAAAAGAGGTGCTATAGATAAAACCTTATTTATTAAAAGAATTGAAAGTGATATTCTACTGGTACAAATCTATGTAGATGATATCATCTTTGGTTCTACAAGGGATAGTCTTTGCAAACAATTTGAAACTCTTATGCATCAGAAATTTCAGATGAGTTCAACAAAAGAGTTGACTTTCTTTTTAGGTCTTCAAGTGAAGCAGAAAACTGATGGAATTTTCATAAGTCAGGATAAGTATGTGAAGGACATTTTGGACAAGTTTAGAATCAATGATGCAAAGGTTGCAAGCACACCAATGGAAACACATAAACCACTACTTGCCGATCTTGAAGGGGAGTGTGTTGATGAACACCTCTATAGATCCATGATAGGTTCACTGATGTATCTTACATCTAGTAGACCGGACATCATGTTTGCAGTATGTGTGTGTGCAAGGTTTCAGGCTAATCCTAAGCTGTCTCATCTTCATGCTGTAAAGAAAATTTTTAAATACCTAAAGGGTCAACCTAAATTGGGCCTATGGTATCCAAAGAATTCTTCTTGAAACTTGGTAGCATATTCTGACAGTGATTATGGAGGTAACAATATGGATAGAAAGTCAACTTCAGGAGGATGTCAGTTCTTGGGAGATAGGTTAGTATCTTGGCAATGTAAGAAGCAAACTACAGTGTCTATATCAACAGCAGAAGCAGAATATGTTGCTGCATCAAGCTGCTGTGCTCAAATCCTATGGATTCAAAATCAGATGCTAGACTATGGTTTGACTTTTCTTAATACTCCCATGTATATTGACAATAATGCTGCTATATGTATCATTAATAACCCTGTAAAGCATTCTAAAACAAAGCATATTGAAATTAGATATCACTTCATTAGAGATTGTAATGAGAAAAGATTAATTCACATTTTCAAAGTACATACTGATAATCAACTTGCAGACCTGTTCACAAAGGCTTTTGATGTTGAAAGGTTTAAATTTTTGGTTACTGGTATAGGAATGATAAACAGCTCATTATAATCATTATCAAATTTCAAAATGTTTTTCAAAGAGGGGTTAAGTTTGATACATTAGTTTGTTATAGCAGAAATTACAAGGATTTCAATATCTATACTCTCATTATTTAGTTCTGTTAGTATAGATATTGGTTATCTTATTTTGTTCTGCTAGTACAAACTAATTCTGCTAGTTCAACCGTATTTTTGAGCTAACATGTTGCAGGATTAAGAGATCAAGGTTGTTAGTTCTGCTAACTCTGTTTTCAAAAGTATTAATTCTGCTAGCACAAGTTAGTTCTGCTGGCTCTATTAATAAATAAGTGACGTGGAATTGCCCAAGTGTGAAGAAAGGTTGAAATTAGTTCTGTCATCTTTAATTTGAAAAACATAATTCTGCAAGTACCTTTTTCAAACTTTAGTTCTGCTAGTGTTGTTTTAGGGCTTGAAAGTACTGTTCACCTTTTTAATAGTATTTAACATGCCAAACACTACACTTTTTCAATTCTCTTGCACTTTTTCTTGAAAATTGAAATCCGATCAAAAACCTCTCAAACCTTATTCTCAATTTTAATATTCAACAATGGCATCATCTTCTTCATCTAAGCAACTCGACATTGGTGACCAACATAACGTCTATGGGTATCTACTCAAATCACAGGGGTCAGATGGTTACCATGAAATTATAGACTTCTTGAAGTGTACACCCATCAGGTTTGCACTTACTATTAATCCCATGATTTACATTTCACATATTAATGACTTCTGGACATCTGCCGTGGTGTCAGAAGAAGATGGGGTTAAAAAAATAACGGCAACAGTAAATGAGAAGCATATTACTGTAATTGAAGCATCCATACGTGCTCATCTTTTATTAGATGATGCAGATGGTGTGGAGTGCTATGCTACTTCTCACATACATGATCAACTTGTGTATACGGGTATGAGGGGGAGAGAACAGAAAAATTAACTTATTACAAACAAATGTTCTCTCAACAATGGAAATTTTTAATTCATACCCTACAACACTGTATTTGACAAAAGAAAACTTCTTGGGAACAATTTAGCAGTAACATTGCTTCTGCTTTAATCTGTCTTGCAAACAATGAGAAGTTTAATTTTTCAAAGTTGATTTTCAGTGGGATGGTAAATAATCTTGAGAAACCAAAAGATAAATTTTTAATGTATCCAAGATTTTTACAACACATCATTGATCAAGAAATTCAAGATCTACCCAGGGAAGGTGGTAGATTAATCCTCTCTAATTTATCCAAAAAGACTTTTGCAAATATGAGGAGAAAGGGGATGGTTAAAGGGAAAGAATTTTCAGGGAAGGTGACCAATTTAACTGATCACATGTTGAACATGCCTTCCACTATGCCACAAGAAGTAGAAACTCCCACTACTTCTCAACCAAGTGGTGTAGGTTCAAAAGGAAAAACAAAAAGAACAAGGGACCCACAACCTGCCAAATCTAAAGCCAAAAAGGCTAGAAAACAGGCAAATGAGGCTCCTCTTCCTCATTTGTCTCAGTCCACAAATAAAAATAAAAATGAGGTGGTCACTGAGGAGCAGAGAGACCATATGGAAAGGGCTACCACTACTGTTGCTACCTCACTAGGAGAACAGGACAGTGGTACTGGAACAAGGACCCAATCCATAGCAACACATGATATTGAGATGCCATTGGAATCCTCTATTGATGATGATCCAGTGGATATCAATATATCCAGTGGTCCCAGGTGCCAAGAAACCACATTGGGGGCTAATGATGTTCAGACTAGGTCTGAGACATTAGCTAAAACTTCCAATGATCCATTAATAGAGGGTAACACTTCTGGCAATGGTGAGGATAGCTTAACTTTAAAGGAATTGATGGCTATCTGTACCAAGTTGTCAAAGGAGGTAGAGGATCAAAGGGTGGAGATTGCCCAGTTAAAGGAAAAGGTGGATATTAATGAAGGAGAGGGAGGAAAATAAAAGAGGAGCAGGAAAGGTAGGATTGACTGAGGAGCAGGCTGATTTAATTCTGGTTGAGGAAGAGCAGAAGAAACAGTATGAGAAAGACCTAGATAATATTGAAAAGCCTGATAGTGTATTTGTTGGAGTAGATAATGTGGTAATAGACTCTTCTGAGAATGATGATGGTGACAGGTCTATTTTTGTGGCCAATGATGACATGGATGTGAATAAGGTTGGAAATATACATGATGATGTGAGTGCTGAGCAGCTTGGGAATGTGGTTGGAAGCTTAATTCTGGAAATATTAGATGAAGACATATCAGATGCTGCAAAGACAAGTGCTAAGGATATGTTGAATAGTGATGCTGGTATTAATTCTGCTGGTTTGGATGCTGCAGTTAGTTCTGCTAGTGGGATAGCAGATGCAGGAATTAGTACTGCTGGTGCAAATGATAGTTCTGCTAGTGCTCTAGTTAGTTCTGCTGGGATAAATAAGCCAGAAATGGTTAAGTCTGCTAGTCCAAAGGAGAAGATTAGCTCTGCTATGACTGATAGTGAGCAGATTGCTGCAGATGCACTACTAAAAGTAGCCAAAAGTCCAGTAGAGAAGGCAAAGAGCACAGAACAAGGAAGGAGCTTAACTGGAATCACAATCAAAGAAATTCCATTTCCACATGTTAGGCCTAAAGTAGTTGATGAAGCCTTAAAGCAAAAGGAGATTGGTTTGGCTAAGGCTAAGGGAAAAGAGAAAATGGTTGAGCCTATAAAACCATTAAAGAAAAAGCAGCTAGAAGCTGTGAGTGAGAGAGTAGCTAGAGATCTACAAGCTCAGTTTAATTCTGAGGGTAGGAGCAGATTTATTGAGGTAGACATGGGGGATGACGTGAAAGTGTTGATGACCCCAGAAGAGCAAATTTTCTTTGATCACTTATTGGCTGATGGGACTCACAAAGCACAGATGGAAGAATTCACCCGTGATCAAAGATTGATATGGTATCTTTATATTCTTGAGCAGAGAAGAAAGCATGATGCTGAGAAGAAGATGGAAAAGAATAGAAAAAGAGCTCCTACTCAAAGGCAACTCAAGGATCAATATGCCAGAGTGGTCAAGAATAACACTGGGAGAACACTGAAAGAACTCATGACAATGGACTTCTATGATCTTGAAAGAATTTATCAGAGAATTCAAAGGGATATTGCAGAAAGTACCAGAAGATCATTAGAAGAAGAAGCCAAGAGTGCAGCTGCTGCCAAAGTGAAAGTATTAACAGCTGCAGAGAAAGAAAAAGAGCAGAGAATGACAGAAATAGAAAGAGCAAAGGCTGAGATGGAAAAGAAAGAAAAGGATGATCTTGATGCACTGAAAAAGAAAATTCCAAAAGAAACCCTTCAACTCAGAAGAAGAAAAAGAATGGCTGTGAGAAATGATCATGATGACATGGCAAAGGATGTAAGTTAAACAGAAGTACCTACTGGGGTGCCTTCTACATCTGAGCCTACACAGTCGGCTGAAGAAGAAGTGGTTGACTGGAACAAAATCAGATCAATGGTGGAGGTTGAAAGTCCTAGAGTGCCAATTGTTGTACATTTTCCTTGCATTGATTGGTTGTGAGAATCTGATGAAAAGATTGTAGGTTCCCGATACGGACCTAATCATCGTATAACTCAATTAAATGTGCGGAATACAAACAATCAAGTATTGAACGTTTAATCGATTAACAAACACGATATCTATAATCTGTTGTATGTATTAACAATTGATGAACAAGATTACAAACTCTGTCTCTCTCTCTAGCCACGCCTCTCTCTCACTCTCTAGGGTTTGATCACCCCACAAATGAACCCTAACATGCCTATTTATAGGCTGTCCAAACCCTATAGCGACACTAGCCAAATGTCGCTATATGCGACACTAGCTTAGTGTGACCTAAACACTAATTTGTGTATATTTTCTATTTCACTATTCGTTTACAAGCTCGCATATACACACTAAATACTATACATACGCAGACTAATTAACTTTGACAATTACAAACGTTTGACCAACTGACTGACACACAAAATGCACCAACAAACTTCCCCATGTCAGCAGCTTGGTCAAATAAGTCTTCAATTAGTCTTCATCAACAAACTATTTCATGTCTTCAACAATCAGAAACTCCCCCATTGAGATAGCATGGTCTTCAATAAAATCTTGATATCCAAATTCATGTGACTGACACAAATTTATCATACAATAAGGTCTTCAAATTCAGTGACCATCTCTCTATCATCAACTGCTTCTCCGATAGAATTTATCTTCGCAGTCTTTGGAGAATTACCGACATCCTTTACATTTTCAGTATTTGACTTTAACAAGATATGTGATGTTTGAAGAAAATAATATAGAAATAAAATCTTTTTGTATTTTCTTTATAAAGGAAAAGTAAAGAACAAAGATTAAAATAAATTTAGGGATAGGATTGTTTTACGTCTGCTTAGAGATCATATCAGTCCAACATATAATTATTAGGAAATAGTAAGTGTTATTTCGATTATCAGTATATTTGTCCACTTTAAATTTACTTAACATACTTAAAGCACCTTTTATAAAAATTATTTCAAGACAATTACTGGTATTGTTTATCCACTTAAACACATTACATCCGGGTCTGTGAGTTAACATTTTATTGTTAGTATGAATATTTCTCCGTGGTCCCCACCAATGACATACCCCTGTAACCCAGACATGAGCATAGCTTCCAAATCCAGAGAGAATATAAGAGTAGCATTTTTAAGAATCAAGTCAGCGGTGATAGGTCTGTACAAACGTACAACAAAGCGACATAACTTGATTCAGGTGTAAGCAAAACCAGACTTGGTCAAACCATTTTGGTGACCTTGTTAGGTATCTTATGATTTAAGACTTTTTCAAGTTCATTGACTTGCGTTTGCTTAACTTTTAAGCATATACTAATTGAGACCAGGTCTGTACTTACGTACAACAAAGGAAACAATCAGTATAGACCCCCAAATGATTTCAGATAAACCTCAGGTATAGAAATATGTCATGCTACATTAAGGAATTAAGACATTTAGTCGTACATCATATGGTGTTTACCACAAGATCATAGACACATATTAGAATTACTTCTTAAGAACCCAGAAACCGGTGTGTATCATGTCTACCAGTACATCATATGATGAAGCTAATGTTTATAAAAGCTATTTTAAACATGCCAGATAAACCTACTGACACATCAAACATAAACCTTAAAATTTCCATTTTGTGCATGTCATCTGATGTACAATCATTTCCCATGTTGTTTACAGACACAATCCAATAGCTTTTTGAGGAATAAGAATCTTGCTGTTCACATTTCTGATCCAAATAATCAGAATTTTAATTACTCCCCCTGAACAGCAAATTCTTTTCAAAAATCCAATTCAAAAGTACTCCCCTTAAACATTAAATGTATTTTTGTAATTTTTGATTTAAGATATTTCGCAACATTGCATTTCTTTGATACTAAAAAGTACAAAGAATGGTCGTTGCAATAATAATAAAATTTAAAAGAAAAGTATCAAAATCACATATCAAGTCAAATCAAATGCCTTTTAGCACTTTTACCACCATGAAACTTCAGAGATTTCATCCAATCACAAATCATCATAACATTCTTCCAACAATATCCACATCCATGCACTCACTAAAAAATATTACTTTACAAGAAACTGACTGCATCACCACAAACAATCAAATGTTAGTACTTATGGGACACCCAAGCCTTGATAGACTTGGGTTGTTCATGATCATCCATAATCATCACATCAATGAGTTTATGATATTTTAAAAACTCAGAAGATTTCATTGATGCGTTGTTTGTGGATTTGGGTTTCCAAACCTGTTTAGGTTCAGATGATTTATTTTCAACAATGTTGTGCTGTTGAACTTGAGGTCTAATAGGCATAACTTTGTTTACTCTTGCCATAGGTTTTGGAGAGTTTGATGCACAACTAGATATAAGCGAATACAAGCGACGCCTTGAAAAAGATTTTGAAAAAGAATTCCTGAAAGAGGAAGTTCTTGGCATCCCTCTACCAAACCTATCTAGGGATAATAACTTACAATCCCTAATAATATGGCCATGTTGACCACAACGATAACAAGAATGACGCTCCACAAAAGATGTATTCCAATGAGTTCCCTCAAATCGTTTCGGTGGAGGACAATACACAGAAGGTTTATGAACAGGAACATCTGTTGAACATGCACTCTTTGGTGTATATGTTGAAGTAGATGTTCCTGAGGCTGAGTTGGTTGATGTTGAGCATTTATTATTTTTAGATTTATCAACCATTTTATCTTTCTTTGTATCCCTTTTAACATTTGTAACCTTAATGGTAGACTCTTTAGGTATATCTTCTACCTCAACTACCTCCTCAACACTAACTGTAGGTGAATTATCAGACTTGACAAAAGTAGGCAATGGATACTCTGGCCGTTTGGTTTTCTCCTTTGCCTGCCTTTTGGGATTAACTTTAGCTTCTTTAGATTTTGTAGCTGGCCATGTTGAGTAGTCAGCTACAAGATCTTTAGTGCCCTCCTTAAATGGCAAAGGATAGTAGTTAGTAGGAGGTGGAAAGTAACCCAGTCCAGACTTACTATTCTTATCAGTCCTTTGCTTGCTAACGATTTCATCGAAAACATTTTGAGACTGTGAAAAAGTTGAGATTTTTCTATCAAAATACTCAGATTTAGACTTTAACTCATTAAGTTCTTTATTTAAAAGTTCAATTTCTTTAAGATAGCTATTAATAGCATCTTGTTGGCTAAAGACTTTTGATTTATAAGTTTGAGTGTCTAACTTATAAGCCTCAATTTGCTTATCATAAAGTCTCTCATTAGCTTTTAGAAATTTATTTGACTCGGTGAGTTTAACAACTTTTTCTCTCAAATCTTCATTATCTAATTGATAGCACTTTAAAGAAGCATCAGGCTTAATACATGATATACAATTAACGGGTTCCTCAGGTTCATTATGTACCTCATGTGCATTAGAGTCAACATCTTTTATCGGAGCCACCATTGAAGTGTGTTGATCCTCTTCTTCGTTTATCAACCTTTTCTTTTGATTATAAGCCTCTATAAGAGCGTCCCATAAATCTATAGAAGTTGCTTGATTTTTGAATTTATTTTTCACAACTTCTGGTAAGCACATGGTAATCATCTCATATGCTCTATTGTCTTTGTCAAACTCTTCTCGTTCGTTGACTGACATTTGTGCTCTTGACTTAAGGACCTCATCGAGTCTTGGTTGCTCATATCGATCAATAGCGTTAAACCAGTTCCACAACTTTGGATCTTTGTGTTCAATGAAGTTGCATAGCTTAATCTTCCAATTAGCAAAATCACTATAGAATAAAGATGTAGAAGGAGGCAGTTTCGTAACGAAAGCCATTTCCGAATTTTCCCTCCAAAATTGAATTCGAAAATTTCGAAAACTTTCTGAGTATAGTGAAACTTTTCCGACACTAAAATTAAGTTATATTAAGCTTAAAAACAAAATTTGAAATCACAAAATTTTTCACGTTTTTCCTGCCAAAATTTCGTTCGAAAATGTCAAAAAATGACCGTGTAAATTGAAACTTTTTCCAGGATAAAATTGAACACTTTTAAGCCTATAGAAAAATTTTGAAAACGCAAAACTTTTTTGGAAAGTCCCGCCAAAAAACTCGATATCTATAATCTGTTGTATGTATTAACAATTGATGAACAAGATTACAAACTCTGTCTCTCTCTCTAGCCATGCCTCTCTCTCACTCTCTAGGGTTTGATCACCCCACAAATGAACCCTAACATGTCTATTTATAGGCTGTCCAAACCCTATAACGACACTAGCCAAGTGTCGCTATATGCGACACTAGCCAAGTGTCGCTATATGCGACACTAGCTTAGTGTCACCTAAACACTAATTTGTGTATATTTTCTATTTCACTATTCGTTTACAAGCTCGCATATACACACTAAACATTATACATACGCAGACTAATTGACTTTGACAATTACAAACATTTGACCAACTGACTGACACACAAAATGCACCAACAAAGATGAGGAAATGGCTTAAGATTGTGAGAGCTGGGGACTCTGAGGAAAAGTTTCTATCCTTCTACAGCTGGGTTAAAAAACTAGCCAGGGATGATTTGGATGACATGTGGAGGATTGCAATGAGAAAGTATCAGAATACAAAGAAGCACAGTGATGAACAGATTGTCTACATCTATCTTTCAATTCTGAATGAAATGGATGCTGAGAATGAATTCTACAAGGATAGAACTCTTTCCATATATCAATCTCTGACACAAGATAGCTACATACTATATTAAAATATATCATTCTCATTCCAATTCAACCCCAAAAAACTTTAGATATCTGTCATCCAATAAGTTAATATTGTACTCTACTAGAATTAAACTAAAAATCAACAACATAATAAGAAATTGATGGAAAAACATGAACCGCAGAAGGAAGAAGACCGCGTCGATGCTACTCTACTGCTACTGCTTTTTACTGAAATGTTAGTGTTACCAAATTCACACTATAGATAGTCACCAGCTCCCTAGTCAAAAACAACTTGTTCCGACCGCCGGAGGCTAGTTAAATTAGGGCAACAAAGCTATGGAAGTCAATACAGGAGGTCACAAATCACTATCTCACTTATATAATACCTACCACACCAGAGTCAACAAAAGACATGCAATAGTTAGAAATCATCAATACTCAATTAATTTTAGAAACATAAAAACAGGTAACACATAACCAAACATTATTGGATTATCACGTCTAATTATTAAATTTCACACAGTCATACCACTACATACTATAATATGTATTTAATTTATATACATAATTACATATATATATATATATATATATTATCATAATAATATATACGATATACATATCAAATGAGCGTAATTCCAAACTATGGACAGTGATGCCTGATGAATATAAATCCAAACAAACAAGTCCAAATGCGGATGACATATTGGACTCTATAAGTTAATAACTTTATACACAATTTGTAAAAAAAAGGTAAGTATAAGTGATTCTATATAATTTTATCAATATATAATTATATATCGTAAAGGTATAACAAGATTGATTGTTGAAATTCAACGGATAATGCACTGACGTTAACGGCGGAAGATGGCGATAGAGAAGCTACACAAGCCGCCGGATATAATTAATTATGATTATAATCTAATTAGCATAAACCCTAGAATTGTTAGAAAATGGAGTATTGGTACACCAACCACCAATTATATGTAGAGTAGTAGACTGTATAGTGTGTACACTGTATTTATCTGGCAATAAATATGGAGGGTCAGAAATGTAAATTCCAAAAGGGACCGGATGATGGTTCGGTATAATTACTTTCGATATTGCAAACAATAGGATTAGTTGTGCTTTATATGTATAATTACATAATCGATATTGCAAAGTTTTATTAATATGACATTTGGATCAAGTAGTTAGTAAGACTACTCCCTACAGGTGACGTAAACTGACGCGTCAGTTGGTGTTACATCAGCGTCACGTTAGCTTTTTCCAAAACTGACACAAACTGCACTACCTACAGTGAACATCACTTCACTTTTTTCTGGACCCACATTTACCAATATACCTTTAATTCTATACACTAAACATATAAATAAAAAGAAAAAACAAACAAACTGACGCCAATTAATTCTCATCGGTTTGACGACGTAATGCTAAACTGATGCAAAGTGATGTTTTGGTGCCTATGGTGTCACTAAACTGACGCCAAGTGATGCTCCCAAGCGACGCTCCGTAGTGACTGCTCTAAGTGTGCAACTAAAAAGAATGCATGCAAGTTCAAATCTTGAAGTTGGCATTTTGAAATCTTTTATTTTTGGTTTGATTTTGAAATCTTTTTTTTTTTTTTCTGAATCTAGAGCGACACTCGATTAGTGTCGCTATCAAGTGACGCAGAGAAGTGACGCACTCAAGTGTCGCTATCAAGTGACGCATGGAAGTGACGCACTGAAGTGACGCTAAGAAGGGACGCTCTAAGTGTCGCTATCAAGTGATGCAAAAGCGGCTGTGAACCCCAAAAAACCCTAAAAATCGAAATTTTTGAAACTCTAATGAATTTTGAAGAACAAACGACGAACCAACACCAAAAACTCGTCCAAAAACACAAATCTTCAACCAATTACACCCGAACAATAAGATCAAACTCCAAAAATTTCACGAATCGATCGAAAAACGAACAAATTATGATCCGATACCACGTAATCCAAAGATTGTGGCTCTGATACCACATGTAGGTTCCCGGTAAGGACCTAATCAGATCGTATAACTCAATTGAATGTGCGGAATACAAACAATCAAGTATTGAACGTTTAATCGATAAACAAACACCATATTTATAACCATTTTGTATGTATTAACAATTAATGAACAAGATTACAAACTCTGTCTCTCTCTCTAGCCACGCCTCTCTCTCACTCTCTAGGGTTTGATCACCCCACAAATGAACCCTAACAAGCCTATTAATAGGTTGTCCAAACCCTATAGCGACACTAGCCAAGTGTCGCTATATGCGACACTAGCTTAGTGTCGCCTAAACACTAATTTGTATATATTTTCTATTTCACTATTCGTTTACAAGCTCGCATATACACACTAAACACTATACATACGCAGACTAATTGACTTTGACAATTACAAACGTTTGACCAACTGACTGACACACAAAATGCACCAACAAAGATGAGGAAATGGCTTAAGATTGTGAGAGTTGGGGACTCTGAGGAAAAGTTTCTATCCTTCTACAGCTGCGTTAAAATTCTAGCCAAGGATGATTTGGATGACATGTGGAGGATTGCAATGAGAAAGTATCAGAATGCAAAGAAGCACAATGATGAACAGATTGTCTACAACTATCTTTCAATCCTGAATGAAATGGATGCTGAGAATGAATTCTACAAGGATAGAACTCTTGCCATATATCAATCTCTGACACAAGATAGCTACATACCATATTAAAATATATCATTCTCATTCCAATTCAGCCCCAAAAAACTTTATATATCTGTCATCCAACAAGTTAATATTGTACTCTACTAGAATTAAACTAAAAATCAACAACATAATAAGAAATTGATGGAAAAACACGAACCGCAGAAGGAAGAAGACCGCGCCGATGCTACTCTACTGCTACTGCTTTTTACTGAAATGTTAGAGTTACCAAATTCACACTGTAGATAGTCACCAGCTCCCTAGTCAAAAACAACTTGTTCCGACCGCCGGAGGCTAGTTAAATTAGGGCAACAAAGCTATGGAAGTCAAAACAGGAGGTCACAAATCACTATCTCACTTATATAATACCTACCACACCAGAGTCAACAAAAGACATGCAATAGTTAGAAATCATCAATACTCAATTAATTTTAGAAACATAAAAACAGGTAACACATAACCAAACATTATTGGATTATCACGTCTAATTATTAAATTTCACACAGTCATACCACTACATACTATAATATATATTTAATTTATATATATAATTACACACACATATATATATATATATATATTATCATAATAATATATCCGATATACATATCAAACGAGTGTAATTCCAAACTATGGACAGTGATGCCTGATGAATATAAATCCAAACAAACAAGTCCAAATGCGGATGACATATTGGACTCTATAAGTTAATAACTTTATACACAATTTGTAAAAAAAAATGTAGTATAAGTGATTCTATATAATTTTAACAATATATAATTATATATCGTAAAGGTATAATAAGATTGATTGTTGAAATTCAACGGATAATGCACTTACAGCTGACATTAGCGACGGAAGACGGCGATTGAGAAGCTACACACGCCGCCGGGTATAATTAATTATGATTATAATCTAATTAGCATAAACCCTAGAATTGTTAAAAAATGGAGTATTGGTACACCAACCACCAATTATAGTGTAGAGTAGTAGACTGTATAGTGTGTACACTGTATTTGTCAGGCAATAAATATGGATGGTCAGAAATGTAAATTCCAAAAGGGACCGGATGATGGTTCGGTATAATTACTTTCGATATTGCAAACAATAGGAATAGTTGTGCTTTATATGTATAATTACATAATCGATATTGCAAAGTTTTATTAATATGACACTTGGATCAAGTGGTTAGTAAGACTACTCCCTACAGGTGACGTAAACTGACGCGTCAGTTAGTGTCACATCAGTGTCACGTTAGCTTTTTCCAAAACTGACACAAACTGCACTGTCTACAGTGAACATCACTTCACTTTTTTCTGGACCCACATTTACCAATATAGCTATAATTATATACACTAAACATATAAATAAAAAGAGAAAACAAACAAACTGACGCCAATTAATTCTCATCGGTTTGATGACGTAATGCTAAACTGATGCAAAGTGATTTTCTGGTGCCTATGGTGTCACTAAACTGACGCCAAGTGATGCTACCAAGCGACACTCCGTAGTGAGTGCTCTAAGTGTGCAACTAAAAAGAATGCATGCAAGTTCAAATCTTGAAGTTGGCATTTTGAAATCTTTTATTTTTGTTTTGATTTTGAAATCTTTTTTTTTTTTTAATCTAGAGCGACACTATATTAGTGTCGCTATCAAGTGACGCACAGAAGTGACGCACTCAAGTGTCGCTATCAAGTGACGCAAAAGCGGCTGTGAACCTCAAAAAACCCTAAAAATCGAAATTTTTGAAAACCTAACGAATTTTGAAGAACAAACGACGAACTAGCACCAAATGAACCCTAACATCCCTATTTATAGGCTGTCCAAACCCTATAGCGACACTAGCCAAGTGTCGCTATATGCGACACTAGCTTAGTATCGCCTAAACACTAATTTGTGTATATTTTCTATTTCACTATTCGTTTATAAGCTCGCATATACACATTAAACACTATACATACGATTACTAATTGACTTTGACAATTACAAACGTTTGCCCAACTGACTGACACACAAAATGCACCAACAAAGATGAGGAAATGGCTTAAGATTGTGAGAGCTGGGAACTCTGAGGAAAAGTTTCTATCCTTCTACAGCTGCATTAAAAAACTAGCCAGGGATGATTTGGATGACATGTGGAGGATTGCAATGAGAAAGTATCAGAATGCAAAGAAGCATAGTGATGAACAGATTGTCTACAACTATCTTTCAATCCTGAATGAAATGGATGATGAGAATGAATTCTACAAGGATAGAACTCTTGCCATATATCAATCTCTAACACAAGATAGCTACATACCATATCTTTTTTTTTTATTAGTGTCGCTAATTTTTTTTTTTAATTCTCATTTCAAATCTTTTTTTTTTCTGAATCAAGAGCGACACTAGATTAGTGTCGCTATCAAGTGACGCACTCAAGTGTCGCTATCAAATGACGCATGGAAGTGACGCACTGAAGTGACACTCTAAGTGACGCTATTAAGTGACGCAGCGAGTGACGCAAAAGCGGCTGTGAAACCAAAAAACCCTAAAAATCGAAATTTTTGAAACCCTAACGAATTTTGAAGAACAAACGACGAACCAGCACCAAAAACTCGTCCAAAAACATAAATCTTCAACCAATTACACCCGAACAACAAGATCAAACTCCAAAAACTTCACGAATCGATCGAAAAACGAACAAATTACGATCCGATACCACGGAATCCAAAGATTGTGGCTCTGATACCACTTGCAGGTTCCCGGTACGGACCTAATCAGATCGTATAACTCAATTGAATGTGCGGAATACAAACAATCAAGTATTGAACGTTTAATCGATTAACAAACACGATATCTATAATCTGTTGTATGTATTAACAATTGATGAACAAGATTACAAACTCTGTCTCTCTCTCTAGCCACGCCTCTCTCTCACTCTCTAGGGTTTGATCACCCCACAAATGAACCCTAACATGCCTATTTATAGGTTGTTCAAACCCTATAGCGACACTAGCCAAGTGTCGCTATATGCGACACTAGGTTAGTGTCGCCTAAACACTAATTTGTGTATATTTTCTATTTCACTATTCGTTTACAAGCTCGCATATACACACTAAACACTATACATATGCAGACTAATTGACTTTGACAATTACAAACGTTTGACCAACTGACTGACACACATAATGCACCAACAAAGATGAGGAAATGGCTTAAGATTGTGAGAGTTGGGGACTCTGAGGAAAAGTTTCTATCCTTCTACAGCTGCATTAAAATTCTAGCCAAGGATGATTTGGATGACATGTGGAGGATTGCAATGAAAAGTATCAGAATGCAAAGAAGCACAGTGATGAACAGATTGTCTATAACTATCTTTCAATCCTGAATGAAATGGATGCTGAGAATGAATTCTACAAGGATAGAACTCTTGCCATATATCAATCTCTGTCACAAGATAGCTACATACCATATTAAAATATATCATTCTCATTCCAATTCAGCCCCAAAAAACTTTATATATCTGTTATCCAACAAGTTAATATTGTACTCTACTAGAATTAAACTAAAAATCAACAACATTATAAGAAATTGATGGAAAAACACGAACCGTAGAAGGAAGAAGACCGCGCCGATGCTACTGTACTGCTACTGCTTTTTACTGAAATGTTAGTGTTACCAAATTCACACTGTAGATAGTCACCAGCTCCCTAGTCAAAAACAACTTGTTCCGACCGCCGGAGTCTAGTTAAATTAGGGCAACAAATCTATGGAAGTCAAAACAGGAGGTCACAAATCACTATCTCACTTATATAATACCTACCACACCAGAGTCAACAAAAGACATGCAATAGTTAGAAATCATCAATACTCAATTAATTTTAGAAACATAAAAACAGGTAACACATAACCAAACATTATTGGATTATCACGTCTAATTATTAAATTTCACACAATCATACCACTACATAATTTATATACATAATTACATATATATATATATATATATATATATATATATTATCATAGTAATATATCCGATATACATATCAAACGAGCGTAATTCCAAACTATGGACAGTGATGTCTAATGAATATAAATCCAAACAAACAAGTCCAAATCCGGATGACATATTGGACTCTATAAGTTAATAACTTTATACACAATTTGTAAAAAAAATGTAGTATAAGTGATTCTATATAATTTTAACAATATATAATTATATATCATAAAGGTATAATAGGATTGATTGTTGAAATTCAACGGATAATGCACTTACAACTGACGTTAACGGCAGAAGACGGCGATAGAGAAGCTACACACGCCGCTGGGTATAATTAATTATGATTATAATCTAATTAGCATAAACCCTAGAATTGTTAGAAAATGGAGTATTGGTACTCCAACCACCAATTATAGTGTAGAGTAGTAGACTGTATAGTGTGTACACTGTATTTGTCTGGCAATAAATATGGAGGGTCAGAAATGTAAATTCCAAAAGGGACCGGATGATGGTTCGATATAATTACTTTCGATATTGCAAACAATAGGAATAGTTGTGCTTTATATGTATAATTACATAATCGATATTGCAAAGTTTTATTAATATGACATTTGGATCAAGTGGTTAGTAAGACTACTCCCTACAGGTGATGTAAACTGACGCGTCAGTTGATGTCACATCAGCGTCACGTTAGCTTTTTCCAAAACTGACACAAACTGCACTGTCTACAGTGAATATCACTTCACTTTTTTCTGGACCCACATTTACCAATATACCTTTAATTCTATACACTAAACCTATAAATAAAAAGAGAAAACAAACAAACTGACGTCAATTAATTCTCATCGGTTTGACGACGTAATGCTAAACTGATGCAAAGTGATGTTTTGGTGCCTATGGTGTCACTAAACTGACGCCAAGTGATGCTCCCAAGCGACGCTCCGTAGTGAGTGCTCTAAGTGTGCAACTAAAAAGAATGCATGCAAGTTCAAATCTTGAAGTTGGCATTTTGAAATCTTTTATTTTTGTTTTTATTTTCAAATCTTTTTTTTTTTTCTGAATCTAGAGCGACACTAGATTAGTGTCGCTATCAAGTGACGCACAGAAGTGTCGCTATCAAGTTACGCATGGAAGTGACGCTAAGAAGTGACGCTCTAAGTGTCGCTATCAAGTGACGCAGCGAGTGACGCAAAAGCGGCTGTGAACCCCAAAAAACCCTAAAAATCGAAATTTTTGAAACCCTAACGAATTTTGAAGAACAAACGACGAACCAGCACCAAAAACTCGTCCAAAAACACAAATCTTCAACCAATTACACCCGAACAACAAGATCAAACTCTAAAAACTTCACGAATCGATCAAAAAATGAACAAATTACGATCCGATACCACGTAATCCAAAGATTGTGGCTCTGATACTACTTGCAGGTTCCCGGTACGGACCTAATCAGATCGTATAACTCAATTGAATGTGCGGAATACAAACAATCAAGTATTGAATGTTTAATCGATTAACAAACACGATATCTATAATCTGTTGTATGTATTAACAATTGATGAACAAGATTACAAACTCTGTCTCTCTCTCTAGCCACGCCTCTCTCTCACTCTCTAGGGTTTGATCACCCCACAAATGAACCCTAACATGCCTATTTATAGGCTGTCCAAACCCTATAGCGACACTAGCCAAGTGTCGCTATATGCGACACTAGCTTAGTGTCTCCTAAACACTAATTTGTGTATATTTTCTATTTCACTATTCGTTTACAAGCTCGCATATACACACTAAACACTATACATACGCAGACTAATTGACTTTGACAATTACAAACGTTTGACCAACTGACTGACACACGAAATGCACCAACAAAGATGAGGAAATGGCTTAAGATTGTGAGAGTTGGGGATTCTGAGGAAAAGTTTCTACCATTCTACAGCTGCGTTAAAAAACTAGCCAGGGATGATTTGGATGACATGTGGAGGATTGCAATGAGAAAGTATCAGAATGCAAAGAAGCATAGTGATGAACAGATTGTCTACAACTATCTTTCAATCCTGAATGAAATGGATGCTGAGAATGAATTCTACAAGGATAGAACTCTTGCCACAACATGGCACTGCTACTCTCACAATGGAGTACATATGGTACAGCTCAAGAGTAGTGTATGTGGATACTTCTTCATTGGCACAGAGTATCCATGGAATGTATATCAATTAGAATCTATGCTGAAACTAAATATCAAATGTGATGATATGGATACAGCTGCTTCTTTGGTTCATGAAGTTCAGCAATATTACAAAAAGGCTCTTGAAAGACATACTGTTAAAAATGAAGAAATCATAAAGGAAAGAGAAGCTGAAATCAAAAGAAAAATTCAGAAGGGTTTGAAGAAGAAAACTTGAATCTGTTCATAGAAAGATCAAGTTTAGGGGGAGATTGTTGGGCTAAAATCTGTTGAAGATCAAGTGAATAAATATTCTAAGTGTTTAGCTATGTTGAAGTTAATTCTGTTAATTATTAAAGACTTAGTTCTGCTGGTAGAGTTAGCTCAGTTCATTTATTGAAGACAAAGTTTTTCAGAGTTAGTTCTGCTAGTCCTTTCTGTATTAGTTCTGTCAAGCCATTCTGCTATTAGTTCTGCCAGACTGAAAGAATTCCAAGTTTAGTTCTGCCAGTTGTTTTTATTAGTGTTGCTCGTCATTTCTTATAGTTTCGTTTAAAGGATCTACTTTTCACCAACCCTGCAGTACAAGTACACCTACTGCAAGCATGCTTTTGAGGAACAGTGCACGCAGCAGACAAGGAATGGTAATACATTTAATGCTGGTGTGTTTCCTAGAAAGACTTGGTCAAGTAAAGTAGATTTTATATAGATTTTATACAAGTTGTTTACTTGTTTTGTGTATAAGTAAGACTAATGGTTCATTATTGTACCTAAGTCTTTTAGTTAGTTGTAACTTAGCTTCAAGGTGCTTGTAACCCTGATACAACAAGTGTATCCGTATTATTGTAATAATAATATTGAAGCTTTTGACTATTGAAACAATTGTGTTCTTGTTATACTTTCAAATCAGTTACAATTATACTACAAGTAATACATATAATCTTCCTAACTTAACAAGTGTTATTCCGCAAACTTCTTGTTAAGAATTCATTGCTTGTGTTAATACATTTGTGTGAACAAGTGTAATTGTGAGACTTCACACCATATTCTTGATTAGTGATCGATTTGACGGTTTTTTGTTCTGTTTGATCACATATTCCTCATCTCATATTTTTGGACCCAAATTAGATCATAGTGTTAGCGTAGGAAAAAGCTTTTTTGGGAAATTATTTCCTGAATAAGATTCCTAACATTTTTTCGTTTTGGAACAAATATGACATTGATGTTTATGGGATGTCGTTTTTGCGCAATTGAATGGCTTGGGTGTACTTATGTGCACTGGTCTCGGCTCTGTTTGGCTTGACCATTGAATGGCTTGGGCGAATGTCTTTTAATGTAACCAAAGCATACAAATATTGTTTGAAAACTTGGATATATATAATAAGAAAATTCGAAGTTAAACACACACAACGATAATACGTGTAAAGTTCTATTTAATTAAAACTATCCGCCCTTGTCATTCTAGCAATAATTGTGACATCAATCAGTGAAGATAGAAAGCTAGATAAGTTACTACTCCCTCCATCTCATTTCTATAAATAGTGACCTCCATCCAAACTTAAATGTCAAATTTCCTATTTTTATTTAAATTTATCCCAAAATACGTATTCACTCAACTTATCACCAATCAAAATGATTTTTAGTGCACGGTACAGTAAACACTTAATTAAAAATGGAGGGATTATAAACAACAATTATAACATTGCTAAGTAGAACTAGTTTTAAAAGTGTGAAGATTCGTGCCTCATAAGTCATGACTACTTCATAAGATCCCCAGCCACTCTTAATTGTTGGTAGTATGTTACTTGAACATTTAACAGGAAGATCAGTCTTAAATCATACTTTGATAGCAAATACTTGTTTAAAAACATAAAGCTTCAGCTATACACGATCTTATTTCATTCAACTCTAACTCGGTGAATATATTTGGAGATGGATGCCGACTTGCCAAGTAAGCATGAACGGGAGAAGCCAACACAATAAATGACATTTGACATTTGCTACCACGATTATTCATCCTTCAAAAGCTACACTAAAATCCTCAAAAACCCTTATGAGAAACAATGTGAAACTCAACGCAGATACCTGGATTGGGCTTATTATATAGTAAAAGAGCCGAGTTTACATGATTAAACAATATAATTAATACGAGGGAGCACCAAGGTTCGAGGCAAGCCGTAACAGGTCACTGAAAACGCCACCAGCTGTCACTTCGGCTCCAGCTCCCGGACCACGAACAATTAAAGGTTGTTTATTGTACCTTTCTGTTGTAAAGGCAATGATGTTATCAGACCCCGATAGCTGGGCAAACGGGTGTTGTTTGTTGTATCTTTGCAACTCCACAAGCCCCTTCTGGTTTTTAACATCTACCACCCCTACGTATCTTAATACCTGACATATAAATTATATTAGATCACATAAACAATACAAGCAACCCAAAAGGATTAACAATTCCAAATAAAAATCAAGTAAAAATACTTCTCCGGCATCCTCTGCAGCTTTGCGTTTGGTAGCAATATCTGTGTCGAAGGATGGTAGCTGCTGCATAAAATCATCCACTGATGCAGTGTCCTGACAATCAAAATGCATCTATTTAAACTTGCTTAAAGTAACTACTGATTGACTGAACAATTCACAAAGGATATTTTATATCTTGCAAGATTTTAGATCATTTTGACATGTATATTTTGTATCAAAATTTATGCACAAGATGAACTAGTTATTCACTCAATAAAGATAAAGTGATACAAGAATTGGCCACAAGGTTATAAAGAAAATGATTGTAATTCTCACCTTTAACGGGTCTGGCACAAGGCTTTGTACAGGGATATCTGAAAGTTCAAGCTTTAAACCACATTCTCGGGCAAGAATAATCACCTGCAATAATAGGTTTACATAATTAAAATGATACTTGCAGAAAATAATTGATAGCATACAAATCAAGCTACTTTGTGATGTTTGACCTGAGGACGGATGGTAACTCCAAACAACAGGATAGTCCATAACTAGAAAGGGTAATGACCAAGAACTACGTTGTGATTCTTACAGGACATTCCAAACGACTTTAGAATCAGATATCCAAATATTATGACACATAGCTTGAAATCAAACAAACCAGAGACACATTGAAATGATTAATATGCCAAGAAGACAAAGCGGGCGGCTGGCAGCAGCTTAATAGTGCAAAATGTGCAACATGGCACATGCTGCAGCAAAGTTTTGGGACAATATATCACTTTTATAGTGTAATTTGTCCAAAGGAACAAAAGCATTGCCCATTTTAACCGGAAAGGGGATACGGAAATATATACATATATATTAATTATAAAAATCTCCACTTTTCATAGGTTCTATTTCTCCTTCCCAATAAGGGAATATTGCATATATTGGAACGGGAACTTTAAAACTTATATGGGAGCAAGTGAGCAACGACAAAAAGCACTGTCTCTGAAGTAGATTAGATTAGCCAACTTGGTGTGTAGCGAAAAGAAAGTTAATACTGATGCAGGATGAAAGATGAAACCCCTTAGAAATACCTTTCTGGCCACATCAGTTCCAGCAAGATCATCTCTAGGATCTGGTTCGGTGTAACCTGCTTCTTTTGCCTCAACCACTACTTCACTGAATGCTCGTGTGTCAACAAAATTGTTGAATATATAGCTCAATGTCCCACTGCAAAGACATACGAGTAATTTATGTAAACAAATTTATCGTATTCATCAACTTCAAAAGGTTAACCAATCTTTCATTTAAGAAACAAGACCACCAATCCGATACCAAATATTTTTACTCTGACTTATGAAGTTGAAATCTGAATCACCAATTTAAGAGGATACCACCCACAAACATGGTAAGGCACAAACCACATTAGAAACTGAAGATGGTGAGTCTCGAGGTAATATTGTAATATTAGTGTTTGAAATAGATCCGATCATTGTTTCTTATCAAGTATTGCAATTATCTTTTACCAAACAGGTAAAAAGGTTGCCTGATTGACCTGAAAATTCCTTCTATTTTTATGATCTTGTCCCCTGTTTGAAGGAGATCTCGCAAAGTATGCATGATTGGGAGACCAGCTCCAACAGTAGCTTCATAGAAGTAATGAGTGAACGACTGCCTTTGAAGAGCTCGTAGCTTCAAATACTGCATCAAGTAAGGAGCTTCATCAAGAACTAAAAAGAATATATATAACTTTGTGTGTGAACAAAGTTAGTTGCACAGTTAATGAGCTTAAAACACCAAAACTGGATAGTCCATTAAAAATTACAGCCAGGTATAAACACGATACCTTATCAAGTGGTCCAGAATTTGCCTTCTTATTTGGGGTGATAACATGAATTCCTGTGTGCAACCAGTCATGGTAGTGGTCTGCAACCTCAGTGCTTGATGTACAGTCGACTAATACCGTATTAGGAATAAAATGATTCCCATGCACATGTTGAACAAACTTCTTAAGATCAGCTTTTTCTCCTTTCTCCTTCTGAAGTTCTTTCCATTTAGAAAGATCAATGCCCCTACAACAGGTAAGGAAAAATATCAGAGGAAATAGATGCTCATAGTCTTTATAAGGATTCATTTCAAAACAATCATACGATCAGTAACATTTTACATATTGCAAACGATCATGTGATCCTTGAGGTTTCATAATATAAAGAATTATTGTACGAAGGGAATAGATTGTCGACAAAACATGACTAATCCTCAAGACACCCTACTAATATGTTGCATGACTCATCTTTTTTGTCATTCCCTAATTCTTTTCATATAAAATATGACACATGCACAGTTATAGGTTAAAAATTATACGACTTTTACAACCAGATGCTACCAAAAAAGTAAATTTAAGTAAGATATTCGAGCATATTAACACATGACACTTACATGTCACTCAGCAGCATTTTCGACGATCCTATGATACCCATGACACGTAAATCGGTTTTAGACTTTTCCTTCAGGACTGCTGCCTGCAACAGGAAAATGTAAATTTTTTCAGAAGCCATTGATAAAAAGGCCTTTCATGACCTATACACACAACAACGAATATATTAACAGAATTTACCAAAGATTTAAAAGAAAAATGTTATCCAACTGCATTGACTATCTACTAAAGTTGTTTCGCAATTTTGCCACATGCAGACATGCAGTTGCAAACTCCATGGAATGAAAGAGATACCATCCCAAGGCTTTATTATTAACGAATACAGTGGCAGCCAGTCAATACTAATGCCTATGGACGATAAAATGAAATACTCCCATAGCCCCACGTACTGGAAGTAAGCACACACAAAATGAAATGAATTTGAAGATACCTGATCCCTAAGCTGATTTAGTAAAGTGGCACCAATCAGCCCAGGTCCGATGATACCCACTGCTATCGACGTTTTCGAAAGATAGAATCTTGAATGCACTGCTCTGAGGGCTCTTACACAATCTTCCCTTTTAACAACCACGGTGATGTTATACTCGGAGCATCCTTGTGCTATAGCCCGGACGTTAATATTAGCCTGCATTAAAATCACATTTTAACTATCATATAACTAATGATTAATGAACAAAAAAAATTTGTTACAAACTCCATACAGAAAATCTGTAGATCCAAAAGCAGAAAGACAAAATAAGAGGCTTGCATGCAAACCATATTATATGTATGACAAATAAAGATGTATATAACTTACCTTTGCAAGTGCATTAAACAATGTTGCACTAACACCAGGAGTGCTGGCCATTTTTTGGCCAACTGCTGCAAGAATGCTACAATTTGGAATTATTGCAACCTGGAAAGACGCAAACAACAACAACAAATAAATAAATAATAAAATAATAAGGGTAAGATATATAAGGATGAATTAATTATGTCTCCACTAAATATATAGGTAAACAGTGCAATAAGATTTTTAGAGACCAATATAAGTCCTTAATATGTGCATTCAAAGAATATATGACACAATATATAACGAATACACAAGTTCCTCTCCATATGCATGCAACGTCATCTTTTAAAAACACGACTAATGTTTAAGAGAGCATTATCCAGGAGCCTTCTATATATTAGGTCGACAGCTAATTAAACCACATTACAACCCTGACTTAATGCTAGACATATGACCTAATTCCCGAATTTGTTCTTATATCATCTACTTAATTGTCTCAAAATAAAAGATAACTAACAACCTACAGACCATAAGTTCCCTCAACCTTATTCTTGCACAATGCATTATCTTCTATAAAAATATATCCAAGCACTCAAATTCTACAAAGGTATCACCTAACTTTGTGTTTTCAATTCCTCGTGTCATAGAATTATCAGATATTAGAATTCAGTTGGCTGTTGGCCCAGTCCGAGAAGTCTAACACTGCATGTAAATTATGAGCAACATTGTATAGAACTTCTGTATAAGTCACCAATGAAATTTCGCAAATGCTTGATTGAGTGACATCTAAGCACCTGAGAGAGGCGTCCAGCGCTCAAAGCTTGACTAAATCGAGCCTCTAATGCCTTTGCAACCGCTTTCACTTCCTTCTCGGGTACAGCAAAGCACACTGAATGTTCACTACTAGCCTGTAGTAAGGCCACACTAACATAAGAATCAATTAAGTATATAATTGATAATTAATGATTCATAAGACGTGGAGAGAAATACCTGAGAAATCATGATAACATTAGCTCCAACATCTTTTACAGCACCAAAAATGGCACTTGCTGTACCCGGAACACCAGCCATTCCAGTTCTGAGAAAGCATTACATAAATCCAGATTGCACAAAAATGTACAGAAATTGAGTAAATGTTATAAAACGACCTAAAGATGGGATGAAATGCAAGACAAGCTCACCCCTCAACATTTACAAGGGCCAAGTTGTCAATGGTTGCAAAGCCTTTTACAAAGGTTTCCAAGTTCTGACTTTCTTCATTTTCAGTATTAGGTGCCCTGCAAATCTTTGTTCCAGGTGCAGAGAGGTTGAAGATGTTTCTTATAACAATGGGAATGTCATACTGCATGACTGGGATAATAGTTCGAGGATGTAATACATTCGCCCCAAAATATGACTGCAACAAGCATCTAAGAAGGTTACAAACATAACTGAGAAGGCTTTAGGGTATAAGCAGAAAGGATGAACAAGTTTACCATTTCCCATGCCTCTTGATAAGATAGCGTATTCAGTATTACAGCCTCACTAACTGCAACAAAATTTCTTCTTTAGAATCGCTAATGATGCTTACAAAAAGTTTCAGAATACAGACACATATCAGAACCTATTTAAGTGCTGAAAGAGTAGAAGGATTAGCAAGAGTTGGCAAAATGGGCAGGCCGGGTAGTTGATAATGAGTCAAAATGGGTTCAAATCAAATGGATAACGATGTATGCGTCGAAACATGTCAGGTTGCGATACCCAAAAGACCTTTTTGTCTAACAACTTTAACTTCTGTAGATAATTGTCACATATTGCAAAAATGTACTATTTCAAAAATAATCTAATCTAATGCTATAGATAGAACTGAGTTAGAAAGTTCTATGCATTACAAATATACTTTGGGTGACTTTCGTCTTTTAACCCGTTTCCTTCTTGCCTGAATAAACTGTTTTATACTACCTGTTTAACCTGTTAAAGATAAATCATATCCCAATTCAGCCAATTCATAAGTAGATGGGTCAAAATTCACATTCTAGGATAGGCCTTCCATATATTGGGAAATAGTGAAGGGTGCTGAAGTACTAGAACTTGAAAGACATCAATGGTTGTATATAATGATAAACCTGTGCCATCTCTCAGTTCTATAGATAGAACTGACTGAGTTAGAAAATTCTATGCATGACAAATATACTTAGGGTGACTTTCGTCTTTCAACCCGTTTCCTTCTTGCCTGAATAAACTGTTTTATACTACCTGCTTAACCTATTATAGAGAAATCATATCCCAATTCAGCCAATTCATAAGTAGATGGGTCCAAATTGGCGTTCTAGGATAAGCCTTCTATATATTGGGAATTAGTGAAGGGTGCTGAAGTACTAGAACGTGAAAGACATCAATGGTTGTATATAATGATAAACCTGTGCCATCTCTCCTAAAATATTGAAACTAACCTTTTCTAGGATCTGCACTATATACACCATCAACATCTGTCCAAATTGTTACTTGGCCAGCCCTGAATAAAGCACCCATGATAGCAGCAGAGAAATCACTTCCGTCCCTCTTTAAAGTTGTAGGTATATTTTGAGGGGTACTAGCTATAAATCCAGTAGCAACGACTACCTTGGCAGGATTTTTCAAGAGCCAGTCATCAAGTCTTCTCTCTGACTCCTCATAATCAGGATCAACTTGATTAGAGCCAGCAGGTGTCACAATGAGAACGTCTCGTGTGTCCATCCAGTTACAATCAATCCCACCCTGAAAAGAAAAGGGGGAAAAAAAAAGAAATTTAAAAAAACTACAAAGAGCCTGTAGCAACTCAAGTTGACAAGATCTCTTTTTTTAAGTATATTTAACAACTAAAGTAATCAACACAATAGCACCTTTCTGAGAACAGATGATAATATTTGTGCAGACCATAACTCTCCGTGTCCAACAACAAAAGCTGAAAAGGATTCTGTAGCATGTCCAGCTGAAAAACACATAGACATTATCATTGCTTGTACATATTAAGCGAATACACGGTAATGAAGAACAAGAGAGAAGATGAAACCTATATAAATTGCACGTAGCATTGCTCTGAGGTTATTGATGTCAAGACTCAAGATAGACAAGAAGCTGGTGAGCTCAACCCCATCAAGTAGATCAAGTGCAGTCTGCTTGTGCTTTTCAAATACAGCATCAAGTGCCAATTCATAAGAATCATCTCGTGACTGTGCTTTTTCAATAAGTTCATACATCATATCTGTAACTTTAGACATTGCTGAGACAACAACCAGTTTACTTTCAGAACTGTCTTCTATAACAATATTAGCAACATTCTGGATTCTTTGGGCTGTTCCTACACAGGTGCCACCAAATTTATGGATTGACCAAGTGCTGCCCTTGACAACTGAAGACTTCACAGGAACTTCAGAAGTTGAAACATCTACCAGATTGATAGGGACAAACAGAACAAATGAATAGAGAGAAAAAAATATAAATAAAAAAGTTAACTCAACCACATGGTATAGCAATAACTACATATAAACAACAATTGTTGAGAAGAATGCTTATATCTATACCTGTTGTAACTGAAGCAGAAACTTTGAGGTAGTAAGGCTCTCTTTTCTCGAAATGAGAAGGAAATCCTGCTCTGAATTGCAAGTTACATGCATTACTTAAGAACTTTAATAGCTAAACAAGAGTTCAAAGAAAATGTAAATTAAAGTGCATATAGATCGGATAAACATTCAAAAGGAGTATGATGGCCTTATGAGAAACTAAGGGAAAGAAAAACATATTATTACTCATTCTTTGTCATTGGCAATTATCTAGCCTCACACATTTAGCTCAGTTCTCACCATGTTTTCGTACAAAGAGTAAATACATGGATAACTGAAGCTACTTAACTACAGGTTATATCACATAGACATAATTTAACATGTTAATAGCACTCACATAATTTTTGACATCCTGCATGTTTAGGTAAACCATATGCTCAAGGAAACCAATTTCGATGTTTTGATTCCTGAAATGTTGCACCTATTAATCTATTAATGTAAAATTGATATACGGCGTGTCTCGTTGAAGTATATTTCAATCAATTGAAGACTAGACGTGTTAGGTTATCAATACATAATAGATCAGTTGCACAAGTTATCTGGCAAAAATGTTGGGATAATTAAAAAAGAATGCCCGTGTTTGAGATGCTAGCTTCACTCTTACCTATGTGACCATACAAGTTTCTTCTATGAATCAGTAATATCATTTACATGTAACTTGAAATTCTTAATCTGTACATCAGTAAAGCGTTTAAGCTATTTGTAATTCGTTCTGGGTACATGGCATCAGCTTCACTCATTTTTAAACGTAAAAAACAACAAACAACCCTAATTCAGAGCTTAAAAGTATAGTCATTTCATGAAACAATAAGTACCATAAGTAAAAACTCTGATAATGAGACTGAAGCATTCAGAACTTAACACTTAAGCCTCCTTTGTTTTGCGACAGTATTGTTCCATAAGTAGCCACAATAAATTGTTTCATCACAAATCACAAAGAAAAATTCTTCTAATCAAATTTAAGAGAGTGATATGCAGAAATAGGATATGACAAGTCATTTTCATAAAGTTGCACATACGATTATAAGTTAGAAACAATTGCATAGTCGCTTAATTGGTTACACTTAACCAGGTAATGTTTCTCTTTGAGTTTCAGGTATAAAATAACAAAGTAATAAGTAATATTCTTACTTGCAAGTCAATGTGCGTTGAAGATGAGAGGATGCATTTGATAAGCAAATCCTAGACTTCGTCTCTACAGCTGCATCATGCGCTGATAACTGGGAGTACAGTCTAGGCAGATACGACGATGAAATAGAACTTGAGAATGTCATTCTTTCTTATAGTCTGAGACTGTAACAAAATGTATAGAGAGTGCACAGTAAGGAGGTGTTGGGATTGCGTTTTAAAATAGAAAGCATATAATTACTAGTAGCAAAACAAACTACACTCACAGGACAGGAGGTGGTGTTTAGATATGCTTCTAGGGTTTGATACTGTTATAATCATTTACTAGGTATAAGACCCGCGACAACGCGGACAACTAAATTTAAATTTTTTAAAGATATTCAGGTATTTTGATTTCTTTAATATAATATCAAATATCAATTTGTGTGTAATAAATAAAAAGTGCAAACCTTGTGAACATTACCAAGCCCTATATTGGTACCAAACACTAAAATAGTATCCATATATTTTCTCAATTAGAGTATTATTTGTACCAAAAGATACATAACAGGTGTGTAAACTAAATTTATCAAAATAAGTTTGTATATGATAATCTTTAAAATAATGATCATATAATCATGATGATTTGTGTCCATGTCAATGTGTATACTCCGGCCAGCTCTTTGTTTCTATTTCAGAAGTGATCTTATAAAAGAATATTGAAAGCGATATACATGAATTTTCAAACTCTGATAGTATAAGCGATATACACTTATACTCTGATGGTATAAATGTATAAACATCCTAAATCAAATCCATATAACTAAGGTAAAGAAGAATAATAACAAAGCTTAAGAGATTGCAAATTTTTCAGATAAAATAAAAATACAATTCTACAAAAACTTGAAGCTTGTTTCACTTGAAATGAATGACTTAGATTGTATAAAGATTACCGGAGGATAAACCAAGTTGATTCACTGAATAAAGTCAAATGCAGAAATCCTAAACCAAATTGCCAATTCAACATTTTCATGTATGATAACTAAATAATTCAGGATCAGTTACCAAAAAATTTAACACTTTTGATTTAGTCTTGCAACCCATAATGATTAATTGAAAATAATAATACAAAGTTATCTTATAAATATCATAATGTTTATAACTATTCTTTCAATGGTTAGTATATGGTTTCGAGAGTAAATCTTAAGAGGTATTACACAAAAAGTCTTATATAACCAAACACTAATATTAAAAAAAAAAACTAAATTCCAAAAGTGTAGTCACAAGATTAAATATAGTGGCAGCAATGTAATGTAAATATGAATAAATTGGAGAATATTTAACGTAACAGTTGATGACATGCCCATATCAGATGCCCAATTGCTTTGATCTACCCAATTTTTCACAGTAACACACTTACACTATACAATCTTACAAAAAGTGAATATACCAACGGAGGTATAGGCCACTTATAGGACACAAGTATACAGCAACAAAAAACATAAACTATGGTAGCAAATTTATCAAACCCTTCCCTTCATCTGAAAATCTACAGCATACCCATCAACATCATAAGCAGCAAAAGTTAAATTGAGATTTAAATTACATAACTTAGTTATCATAAAAAAAATGAAGTATATAGAACATGTGTTTTATGCTTAATACCCCCTAACTCATATTGACAAAAATCAACATGACCCAACCAATTTGCTGTCACTCATAAAAGAATGCAACTTATACAGTAAATCTTGCATCCTTACCCTTTCATACATCTGAAACTTGTTAAGCATGGCATACTGATCTCCATGTAGCAATTAAGAAAAAGGATTTCATGACATATAAAACTAAATTCCAGAACTCTTACCAACTTAGGGCGTTTGAGCGGTGAGTAACTGGACGGAAGTGGAGTATAGCAGTCGGTTCGTATGTGTAATTTTTTAGGAGAATAGGCCACTCGGAGGTGTCAATTGTAATCGGCGGTTTCTGTGGAGGTCGATTTCTAAATTGGCGGGTTTAGGGTTTTGGGGGCATGGGTGCTGGTGTGAAGCTGTAAAGCTAATTTACTCCGTATACACTTATTTGTCTGGCAATAAATATGGAGGGTTAGAAATGTAAATTCCAAAAAGGACCGGATGATGGCTTGGTATAATTACCTATTTCGATATTGCAAACAATATGAATAGTAACTCTTTTATCCTTTTGTGCTTTATAATCATTAATTAACTGCGTAGGTGTTTGGCAAACTCTAATTATCACTAACAGGTAAAGTTAAACAAGAATGCAATAAATAGAATCTCAACCATAGTAGAAACCAATGTTTTAAAAACCGGTTTTTTAGCAAACCGGTTTTCTGTCCGGACCTGGTTCAATGCGGTCAAACCGGTTTTATTTCCGATTGAACCGCTAATTTTGCACTATATGAGTTGAACCGGTTTTGTGTCCAAATCCGGTTCGACAGGTTGAACCGGTCCGGTTTTCAAAACATTGGTAGAAACTCAAAACACTTGACAGCTTGAGACGGTTTCAACCATAAAAACCTTCGAAATTGGATATAGTTTCACCCTTACAAAAATTTGACATATATCAATCTCTGACCCAAGATAGCTACATACCATATTAAAATATATATATTTCTCATTCCAATTCAGCCCCAAAAAACTTTATATATCTGTCTTCCAACAAGTTAATATTGTACTCTACTAGAATTAAACTAAAAATCAACAACATAATAAGAGATTGATGGAAAAACACGAACCGCAGAAGTTAGAAGACCGCGCTGATGCTACTCTACTGCTACTGGTTTTTACTGATATGTTAGTGTTACCAAATTCACACTGTAGATAGTCACCAGCTCCCTAGTCAAAAACAACTTGTTCCGACCGCCGGAGGCTAGTTAAAATAGGGCAACAAAGCTATGGAAGTCAAAATAGGAGGTCACAAATCACTATCTCACTTATATAATATCTACCACACCAGAGTCAACAAAAGACATGCAATAGTTAGAAATTATCAATACTCAATTAATTTTAGAAACATAAAAACGGGTAACACATAACCAAACATTAGTGGATTATCACGTCTAATTATTAATGTATTCATTTCACACAGTCATACCACTACATACTATAATATATATTTAATTTATATACATAATTATATACATATATATATATATATATGTTTTCATAATAATATATCCGATATACATATATCAAACGAGTGTAACTCCAAACTATGGACAGTGAATATAAATCCAAACAAACAAGTCCAAATGCGGATGACATATTGTACTCTATAAGTTAATAACTTTATACACAATTTGTAAAAAAAATGTAGTATAATTGATTCTATATAATTTTAACAATATATATCGTAAAGGTATAATAAGATAAGGTATAATAAGATTGATTGTTAAAACTCAACGGATAATGCACTTACAGCTGACGTTAACGACGAAAGACGATGATAGAAAAGCTACACACGCCGCCGGGTATAATTAATTATGATTATAATCTAATTAGCATAAACCCTAGAATTGTTAGAAAATGGAGTGAGTATTGGTACACCAACCACTAATTATAGTGTAGAGTAGTAGACTGTATAGTGTGTACACTGTATTTGTCTGGCAATAAATATGGAGGGTCAGAAATGTAAATTCCAAAAGGGACCGGATGATGGTTTGGTATAATTACATATTTCGATATTGCAAACAATATGAATAGTAATTCTTTTGTCCTTTTGTAATTTACTTGTATAATATAATCGATATTGCAAAGTCTTACTAATATGACATTTGGATCAAGTGGTTAGTAAGACCACTCCCAACATGTGACGCAAACTGACGCGTCAGTTGGTGCCACATCAGCGTCACGTTAGCTTTTTCCAAAACTGACACAAACTGACGCTTCACTGCCTACAGTGAACATCACTTCAGTTTTTTCTGCACCCACATTTACCAATATTACTTTAATTCTATACACTAATCATATAAAAAAAAAGAAAAAACAAACATGTGACACAAACCAAATTACCAATTCAACATTTTCATGTATGATAACTAAATAATTCAGGATCAGTGACCAAAAAATTTAACACTTTTGATTTAGTCTTGCAACCCATAATGATTAATTGAAAATAATAATACAAAGTTATCTTATAAATATCATAATGTTTATAACTATTCTTTCAATGGTTAGTATATGGTTTCGAGAGTAAATCTTAAGAGGTATTACACAAAAAGTCTTATATAACCAAACACTAATATTAAATAAAAAACTAAATTCCAAAAGTGTAGTCACAAGATTAAATATTGTGGCAGCAATGTAATGTAAATATGAATAAATTGGAGAATATTTAACGTAACAGTTGATGACATGCCCACATCAGATGCCCAATTGCTTTGATCTACCCAATTTTTCACAGTAACACACTTACACTATACAATCTTACAAAAAGTGAATTTACCAACGGAGGTATAGGTCACTTATAGGACACAAGTATACAGCAACAAAAAACATAAACTATGGTAGCAAATTTATCAAACCCTTCCCTTCATCTGAAAATCTACAGCATACCCATCAACATCATAAGCAGCAAAAGTTAAATTGAGATTTAAATTACATAACTTAGTTATCATAAAAAAAATGAAGTATATAGAACATGTGTTTTATGCTTAATACCCCCTAACTCATATTGACAAAAATCAACATGACCCAACCAATTTGTCATCACTCATAAAAGAATGCAACTTATACAGTAAATCTTGCATCCTTACCCTTTCATACATCTGAAACTTGTTAAGCATGGCATACTGATCTCCATGTAGCAATTAAGAAAAAGGATTTCATGACATATAAAACTAAATTCCAGAACTCTTACCAACTTAGGGCGTTTGAGCGGTGAGTAACTGGACGGAAGTGGAGTATAGCAGTCG
Source organism: Pseudognaphalium luteoalbum (assembly GCA_963422505.1). Taxonomy (NCBI): domain Eukaryota; kingdom Viridiplantae; phylum Streptophyta; class Magnoliopsida; order Asterales; family Asteraceae; genus Pseudognaphalium; species Pseudognaphalium luteoalbum. Next base: position 104,476,442 of record OY730197.1, read on the forward strand.
GTTCATATGTGTAATTTTTTAGGAGAATAGGCCACTCAGAGGTGTCAATTGTAATCGGAGGTTTCTCTGGAGGTCGATTTCTAAATTGGCGGGTTTAGGGTTTGGGGGGCATGGGGGCTGGTGTGAAGCTTTAAAGCTAATTTACTCCGTATACACTATATTTGTCTGGCAATAAATATGGAGGGTCAGAAATGTAAATTCCAAAAAGGACCGGATGATGGTTTGGTATAATTACATATTTCGATATTGCAAACAATATGAATAGTAACTCTTTTATCCTTTTGTGCTTTACATGTATAATATAATTGATATTGCAAAGTCTTACTAATATGACATTTGGATCAAGTGGTTAGTAAGACCACTCCCAACATGTGACGCAAACTGACGCATCAGTTGGTGTCACATCAGCGTCACGTTAGCTTTTTCCAAAACTGACACAAACTGACGCTTCACTGCCTACAGTGAACATCACTTCACTTTTTTCTGCACCCACATTTACCAATATAACTTTAATTCTATACACTAAACATATAAACAAAAAGAAAAAACAAACAAATTGATGCCAATTAATTCTCATCGGTTTGACGACGTAATGCTAAATTGATGCAAAGTGATGTTTTGGTGCCTATGGTGTCACCAAACTGACACCAAGTGATGCTACCAAGCGACGCTCCGTAGTGAGTGCTCTAAGTGTGCAGCTAAAAAGAATGCATGCAAGTTCAAATTTTGAAGTTGGCATTTTGAAATCTTTTATTTTTGTTTTGATTTTTAAAATTTTATAACTTAATTTCTCTAAGATAATATCTTGATGTAAAACTAAAATTTATTCTTGAACTTTTTTGCTTAAGAAAAAACTAATCTTTGATGATTTAGTTATATATGTAGTCTAATAATCTCTAATGTGTCTTTGATTTAGTGGGTGTTTGAAGCCTTGGAGGGATTTATTTTGTTGGCTTATCTACTTTACTTAACTGGAAAAGCACCCGTGCATTGCGGTGGTGAAGATATTAATAATGCTCAAAAAGTTTTATTTATGTCTGAATATTGTTTTTATTTTTACACCTTATAAATTTATTTTTTAATGCTTTTCGAGTTTGGACTAATAATTATATGAGCATGTATTATAGGACTAATTGTTATTGTTATGTAGAAATAAAAATATGGTAATTTTCAATCAGTGTTTATTATATGTGAATATATTGTTGGTAGTTTCTATAGTTATAAAAGGTTAGTTTAGTCAATGTTATCAATAATAGGGGTATCTATGTCATTAGAGTTCTTTAAAATTGTAAGCTAATGAAGAAAATGCTTAAACAAATTATAAAGGTGTATGGGAAGTTTGAAATTCAGTGTTTAAATAAGCTTATTTGGTTACCTTATTTATTTAGATGTGAGGAAGCTCATAATAAGCCACAAATTTTGAGTTTATTTGCTTATAAGCAATAAGCTACAAAATAAGTTCACCAAACACCACCTTATTTGATCATTTATCTTTTTATTTGATATCCATAGTTTCCGAGTGTCAAAGACATAGAAATTAAATCCGAATAATATTGCTTCAGTTATGGTATCATGAGATAAACTTATTATTTTCTGATATGATATATATTAGTGATGTAAATCATGGATTAATTGTTGATATCTAATCTTATTATTGAACTGATATTTTACGGTGTCGTGCATGCACGATTTTTAACACTAGAGAAACATATAACAATTGGTGGTGGTTGAGTTTTGGTCATCGTAGAGAACGAAAGATACAATAATTGAGGATACATGATGAGGGTATTACAGTAAATAATCAATTAGTTAATAATTTAATATTAAATTTAAAGTTATCCCTTACGATTTGCCCCAAACTTTCATTTATCACCAAAAAAATATATATTCTCACATAAATGCCACGAAAATGAAAATTTTATTATTATTTAATTAATAGTTGAGTAGTTTACTAGTGAACATACATGTGTATGAACCAATGTTTTGAAACCTGGGGTTCACCCGGGCGGTGGAATCCGTAGAATCGAAACTCAAGCATCTAACTGGGTCAACTAAGAGAGATTTTTCATTGGTTTTTAACTCGAGTCGGTTCATCGGGTTTTTCGATCGAACCAGTGACTCGAAACCCAACGGGTTAGGGTTTCTTTTTTAAGAAAATAATTTCATTGACCATTTAACTGAGAAATAAAGTTATCACACCCTAAAAAGATATAACCTAACAGACTGTTGTCAAACCGAGAATTTATATTTGATGCAATGATGACCGAGGATGCATTTAAGCAAATCCTAGACTTTGTCTCTACATCTGCATCATGCGCTGATAACTGGGAGTACAGTCTAGGCAGATACGATGATGAAATAGAACTTGAGAATGCCATTCTTTCTTATAGTCTGAGACTGTAACAAAATGTATAGAGAGTGCACAATAAGGAGGTGTTGGGATTGCGTTTTAAAATAGAAAGCATATAATTACTAGTAGCAAAACAAGCTACACTCACAGGAGGTGGTGTTTAGATATGCTTCTAGGGTTTGATACTGTTATAGTCATTAATTAACTGCGCATGTGTTTGGCAAACTCTGATTATCACTAACAGGTAAAGTTAAACAAGAATACAATAAATAGAATCTCAACCATAGTAGAAACTCGAAACACTTGAGAGCTTGAGACAGTTTCAACCATAAAAACCTTCAAAATTGATATAGTTTCACCCTTACAAAAATTTGCCATATATCAATCTCTGACACAAGATAGCTACATACCATATTAAAATATATCATTCTCATTCCAATTCAGCCCCAAAAAACTTTATATACCTGTCATCCAACAAGTTAATATTGTACTCTACTAGAATTAAACTAAAAATCAACAACATAAAAAGAAATTGATGGAAAAACACGAACCGCAGAAGGAAGAAGACCGCGCCCTAGTTAATATTGTACTCTACTGCTACTGCTTTTTACTGAAATGTTAGTGTCACCAAATTCACACTATAGATAGTCACCAGCTCCCTAGTCAAAAACAACTTGTTCCGACCGTCGGAGGCTAGTTAAATTAGGCCAACAAAGCTATGGAAGTCAAAACAGGAGGTCACAAATCACTATCTCACTTATATAATACCTACCACACCAGAGTCAACAAAAGACATGTAATAGTTAGAAATCATCAATACTCAATTAATTTTAGAAACATAAAAACAGGTAACACATAACCAAACATTAGTGAATTATCACGTCTAATTATTAAATTTCACACAATCATACCACTACATACTATAATATATATTTAATTTATATACATAATTACATATATATATATATATTATCATAATAATATATCCGATATACATATCAAACGAGCGTAATTCCAAACTATGGACAGTGATGCCTGATGAATATAAATCCAAACAAATAAGTCCAAATGCGGATGACATATTGGACTCTATAAGTTAATAACTTTATACACAATTTATAAAAAAAATGTAGTATAAGTGATTCTATATAATTTTAACAATATATAATTATATATCGTAAAGGTATAATAAGATTGATTGTTGAAATTCAACGGGTAATGCATTTACAGCTGACGTTAACGGCGGAAGACGGCGATAGAGAAGCTACACACGCCGCCGGGTATAATTAATTATGATTATAATCTAATTAGCATAAACCCTAGAATTGTTAGAAAATGGAGTATTGGTACACCAACCACCAATTATAGTATAGAGTAGTAGACTGTATAGTGTGTACACTGTATTTGTCTGGCAATAAATATGGAGGGTCAGAAATGTAAATTCCAAAAGGGACCGGATGATGGTTCGGTATAATTACTTTCGATATTGCAAACAATAGGAATAGTTGTGCTTTATATGTATAATTACATAATCGATATTGCAAAGTTTTATTAATATGACATTTGGATCAAGTGGTTAGTAAGACTACTCCCTACAGGTGATGTAAACTGACGCGTCAGTTGGTGTCACATCAGCGTCACGTTAGCTTTTTCCAAAACTGACACAAACTGCACTGTCTACAGTGAAGATCACTTCACTTTTTTCTGGACCCACATTTACCAATATACCTTTAATTCTATATACTAAACATATAATAAAAAGAAAAAACAAACAAACTAACGCCAATTAATTCTCATCGATTTGACGACGTAATGCTAAACTGATGCAAAGTGATGTTTTGGTGCCTATGGTGTCACTAAACTGACGCCAAGTGATGCTCCTAAGCGACGCTCCGTAGTGAGTGCTCTAAGTGTGCAACTAAAAAGAATGCATGCAAGTTCAAATCTTGAAGTTGGCATTTTGAAATCTTTTATTTTTGTTTGGATTTTGAAATCTTTTTTTTTTTCTGAATCTTGAGCAACACTAGATTAGTGTCGCTATCAAGTGACGCACAGAAGTGACACACTCAAGTGTCGCTATCAAGTGACGCATGGAAGTGACGCACTGAAGTGACGCTAAGAAGTGACGCTCTAAGTGTCGCTATCAAGTGACGCAGCGAGTGACGCAAAAGCGGTTGTGAACACCAAAAAACCTTAAAAATCGAAATTTTTGAAACCCTAACGAATTTTGAAGAACAAATGACGAACCAGCACCAAAACCTTGTCCAAAAACACAAATCTTCAACCAATAACACCCGAACAACAAGATCAAACTCCAAAAACTTCATGAATCGATCGAAAAACGAACAAATTATGATCCGATACCACGTAATCCAAAGATTGTGGCTCTGATACCACTTGTAGGTTCCCACTATGGACCTAATCAGATCGTATAACTCAATTGAATGTGCGAAATTGATGTGCTAAAATCAGGTTATAAAACATGATATGAAAATTACTGATTATCTAGACTAAAACACAACTAGGCAAGTGTACCTAATCGCACAATAGTATAGCTAAGGTAAGATCCAAGTAAATCGTCTCCACAGGGAACAATATATGTATTTTAAGTAATTAATATATCTAATAATTAAACTAACAAAACAAGTAAATATTGGGATTTTTGTGTCTTTTAACGACAGACAGTAAAAAATAATTATTTAACTAATAAAAGCAAGTAAAAGATAGTTGTACTCAATCAGAGAAAAGATACTTGTTTAGACCTTTTGACATCTAGTTTATTGAATATTTTAAATTAAGAACTGGATCAGATTTAGTCCACCTAGAAAACACAATCCGGATTACAAGTTGTCACTTAACAATCACCTAGTCAAGATTATACAATCCAAGTGTCCTTGAAATTTAAAACCTCTTAACTATGAAATGTGTAATCAATGAAATCACAAGTTAACTTATGGTCTTACTTTCATAAAAAACCATTAACCATATAAGATATCTCTAAATTATGGTCCACCAATATTATAAATCAACCAAATAATTCAAGTCTCCCAATTACGTCTAATCGGAATTCACAATCAATCACTCAATTGACAAAGTAACAATATCATGCAAAAGTTATCACTAATTTCTAAGTAATAAAGTCACTACTTGAATTAATCAATCAATAAATAACATCATTCGGTCTTTTGTTACCGAGAAATTAAAGTATATAAATCCAATCACTAAAATATATCCAAACTAGATGCAAAATTGGTCTAAACAAGTATTAAGAACTTAGTCCAAAATCATGGGATCACAAAAACAGCAAATCAATGACATAAACATGTTCGTAATCGATGAATTAACGAAGATACCAATGTTGTTGATGAACGGAATTAATCTCTAAGCTTTGATCGGAAGAGAATAGATGATTCGAACCCTAGGTGTCCCTAAAGGTCACCCTCTGCTCTCTGGAGTCGGCCAAAATGAAGTTAGGGTTTCAAATGAGGTGAAAAAAATCGAATTTATACCCTGGCTGCCGACTCGACATTGCGGCAGAACCATGCTTGGTTGCGGCGCAATTGAGTGTCTGGTTGCAGCGCAATACCTTCTGGTTGCGGTGCAACTATGGCATTTCCAGCACTTAATTATTTTTCTTCCATTTTAGTTCCAAAATTCCTTCTTCTCATCACAACTCAAGTAAATGCACCTGAAAACATATTTTAAACAATTAAGTACCAAAAGTTCATCAATTTAACTATAATTACAATAAAACGGACTGATGTGGCTAAGAAATATATGTATAAAATAAGCCATATCAAAATCCCCCACACTTGAACTTTGCTTGTCCTCAAGCAAACTAGCGATTAAAAATCTAAAACAACTCCTCTGGCATTTTACAAACGGTGATTAGGTTTTGAAAAGCAGCACTAACAATAATTACATAAACAATCATATTAGCACATAGTTTATAGTAAATAATCAATAACCTGAGATGATTAATCTATCAAGCCTGAATGCACGACTTAGCATCTCACAATAAGGAATGTGTTTAATCACTCAACTCTCAATCTAAATCGGGAATGGAATATATAAACACTCAATAAACCAAGACGTGATGCAATAGTTACCATAGGCTTGCACAAGGATCAAATCTCCACCGACTGGCGTAAGCACCAGGTGTACTATCAAAAGAGGACTTTTATTAAGGTTGTGATGTAAAGGTTAGGGTTTAAGGGTATGGAATGGAATATTTACAAGTGGTTAAAAGTAAACAAAAATCCGAACAGTTATACTATCAACACTTAGATGCTACTTGCTCTTCCGAGGATAACCATGAAATTTCCACTTTTAAAAACTCCAACTTTCACTTCATACACTTTCAAACCTCAATATATATTCAAATTTTATTCCTTACAAAGTGTACGCCTTTAATAGTACACAAACTTAACATTTAAACTGAATTCCGTTATGTAGCCCAAGTCTTTTATTTATTTATTTATTTATTTTTATTTTTATTTTTTTTCCGACTACTTTTACTCTACATAACGGTCAATTTAACACTTACTTTATTTATCATTCTCATATTATAAACCATTAATGCTCATCTCTACCATCTTGCAACTACCTCCAATAACCATCACAACTAGCAACTACAAATTAACTGTTCAAACTTTTGTTTACGGCCAAAAGAAAGCTAAAAAGGAATTATCTAATTATTTAAGTGGTTATATACAAAGAAATAAGGCTAAGGCGCAACATGGCTAACTAAGGGTATCTAGCACTAAAGATGAGTGCTTCAAATGGTTAATGGGAAAAATAATTAACCAATGCGATTAGCTAATAAAATAAAAGAAAAGGCTAAAAACAAAGTGGTTAAATCCTAAATGCCTCTTTATCATACGAATACACCTACCACACGAATGTGGTCCCACTGCGATCTCGAAATGTATCAACTAGAGAAAGTTCTAGAACAAATTACAACACCGACACACTCATATCAAACGAAAAATAAGTACTAAAAATAAGTACTTCTAATAAGGCGCAAGAATCTCACATATTTAGTGGAGCTATAAGTGTACTAGTCATGCAATTCACCCAATAGGGTCGCTCTCAATTTCAACATCTCTTAAAAAAAAAAAAATTAAACCAAGAGGAAGATTAAGTTACTTATTACTAATATTAATAACCTACATTACAAGTAACAAATCTTATGAGGACAAGAATCAATCAAAAAATTTAACATAGATTATGAAGACATATCTTATTAATAACAGATTCGATAAGTGGCTAGAAAGATAATAATTCATCAAATATTTCGATTGAACAAATTTCAAGTGAAATACACCCCCCCCCCCCACACTTAGAGTAGTGCAATGTCCTCAATGCACTAAAATAAAAGAAAAACAATGTGGAAACAAAAAGAAAATAATAAAATGAGCAAAGGGGAGCGAAAACTTCCCCGGGGTGTATGCAATAAGTGAAGAATGGCATGCAAATGATTTGTAGCTGAACTTACTGCCAGCATGTGCACGTGACAAATTCCATAATTCCACGCCATGCACTAACTTCTAAAAAGAAAAATGACATGATAATAATACTAAAGGTAAAGTAGTGTCGTACAAAGCGTATCCGACACTACTGAAACCGAAGTGCATCAAAATAAATTACAAGTTTTAAAACTAGAAAACAAATAAAAATGTCTAGAAACTAGCATAAACAAAGATAAAATACTAAAGCTAGGGCCATCATGCCCTACTGGTCATCATCCTGATCGTTATCCTGCTGATGATACGGGAATTGCTGATAATGCTGCCGGAAAGCTGGATCATAGACAGTAGCTGGATCATATCGTGGAGGAGGACGGGTATATCTACCGAATCCGTACTGTGGAGGAGGATAATAAACAGGAATGTCCTCATGTCTCATGGTAGCACGCATGTGATTCAAAGTGGCGTGCCTCTGAAAATCCTGTATCATATCCCAAAACCGCCATCTGATACTCTAAACCACGCACCTGATCCTGCAAACCATGTAAGTCAGTATGTAAAGAATGCAGTGTGGGTGGAGGTACATGTGGTGCCTGTGGTGGTGGTGATGGTGGTGGTACATTGTAACACCCGCCAAATTAGGACTAGTGATTAGTGCCTAATCAGTTGTTAATACATGTAATTAGTTGGTGTTAGGCTAATTAATGTATCGAATTTTATATATTGTTGAATATATATGAATATGCGATTTGAGTAAATTTTACAAGTTTCAAATCGAATGTGATTCGGTTCAAATAAATACGGACGTTGGTGACCAATTTTATTAAATAGACGCTTACGTGATTAAAATACTAAACGCGCTAACAACCGGAATAAAGTTGAATTGTATTTTATGACACTATTATTAAGTGTTATCGATAAAACGTTCTTATTTTAAAAACCCACAATTAGACGTGTATTAAATTATTTAAAAAGTTTAAACAATTGGGAAAATGAACACCGCACGGAGCACGACTGCAGGAGCTGAGGAAGTGAGGCTTTCAACAAAACCCCACTCCCTCCTCATTTCTTCTTCATTTCCACCCACATTCTTCCTTTCTTCTCTCTCTCTCACCCTTTTTCTCTCAAACTACATCACTGCCACCATCACCTAAATCTAGCAAATAACACCACCAAACGACTTTAAATCACTGGAGTTCTTTGGAGAAAAATAATCACCACGCAACGATCTACACTCCTACCTTTCCGGAATCTTGATTCATTAACTTGTAAGTTTCCGACGAAAACTCGAAACCTCTCGATTTTAAGTGTTTTTAAGTTTTAGTTGTTTCTTTAAGCTTAGAATGTCCTTATAAGGGTTGGGTAAAAGAATCAGACCAAACGGAAACCCGAAAACTCATTTTTGGCTCAAAAATTCGTTAACAGCCCTAAGTGTCTCAACGAAGGTGCAGTATAGCGTCACTTCGTGCGTCACTTAAGTGACGCATTGAGTGTCTCTAAAAGCCCTAGTCATGCGTCACTTGCTTAAGTGCCGCATAAAACCCCTTTTTCCCGACACTTACCTCCGTCACTTGCTTAGTGACGCCTAGGACCCTTATCGTCACTAATAACCCGACACTGCTTTAGTGACGCCCCTGTATGCGTCACTCCTTTAAGTGACGCCTAACCGACACTTATACCCGACACTAATGGAGTGACGCCACCTTATGCGTCACTTACCTAAGTGACGCCCTAAACTTAGAATTTCCAATTTTATGCGACACTTCCTAAGTGTCGCCCAAGCCACTAAGTGACGCCTCACTATGCGTCACTTCCATAAGTGACGCCATAAGTGACGCCCTCACTCAGATTCTGCCATTTCATGCGTCACTTCCTAAGTGACGCCTAAGCCCCAAGTGACGCTATAAGTGACGCATAAAACAGAAGATTTCAAACTAATTTTACACTAAGTATTGAGGCCCAAATTTGACTCCCCATTTCACCCAAATTCAAGTCCAGATGCGTTTTTCACCAAAGCAATATAGTAGAAATAAAAAATTCAAGTCCAGCTCGACCCCAGCCAGGGGCTCTGCCCCTTGGACCCCGCCAGGGGCTGCTGCCCCTTGGACCCCGCTACCAGGGGCACTGCCCCCAGACCCCCGTCATTAACGGGCTTCGCCCTTACCCTAGGTTAACGAGTAACCGTGTTACATCTAAACTTTCACACAAAGTGTTAAACTTGTATAACATCAAACACGAATGTGACACAACTTCTAAAAACACATTGGAACTTACTTTTAGGTATAACACTTCAAAATCATCAAAATAATAATGTGGGATTTTTATTACAAACAATCACCAACGGGCCGTACACATTTTCAAACACTTAAACAAACAACCAAATCGTGGTAATTTGGACATTCTAGATGAACAAACAACTACAAGGGTGATCTTTGAGATACTCAATCATGTCATAACCATCGCGTGTCGTGGACACCCTCAGGTTACAAGTCGTTGGACTTCGAATCTTGGCTAATCAATCTAAGTTTATTAAGATAAACTCTCCAGGCTCATGTGAGTCTCATGGCCCCTCTTTTTACTGTTTTACTAGGGGTGTGATACATGTCTCTATTTTTAACACATGAACGCGAGTATATATTTCAATATACTACATGAGTTGTTTTCAACTAATCAAACTAAAGTCCTCCGTTAGTATAGTCTGGTAATACGAAAGTAGCATGAATATTAGTATATGGTACCATATAGGATTGACCCTCCTCGTCCGGGTTAGCAAGCACTAACTGGGTAAACGGACGTACTAATATTTGGGAAGACGAGTGTAGATTAGGCACTCGTGGAGGCACCTCGCTCGGAGTTATCTATATGGGACCCGACCCTCGAGTTAAGCTCAGACTATGCGCTCATGGTTGTATACATTATCTGTAACTTTATTTGCTGGATGCAAATCAATACTTAAATCTTGCGGTTCATAGAATATTAATTGATACTCAAACCTGTGAGCTCACCAGCGTTAGCTGACCCATTTTAGTATGTATCACACGTACTCAGCAGTAGATTTGGACTGCCCATCAGGATACATCTTAGCTCGAGTCTTCATGCTAACTTCAGAGATTTCATTGCATTATTAGATTTTGTATAACTAATTATGTACTTAAATCCCTCTTATTACGAACACGAGCTATGTACGAGTTCAAACTGTTGTAAACCTTTTAATATTAATATATTTTGTTAAAACGACGCATATAGAGTCGTTTGCTATATATCTGTGTGCTTTGATTATTGATTAGTAACACCCAAATCTTGCTTCCGCAAAACATTAAATTTGGGGGTGTTACATACATCCTCCTCATCTGCCTCAACTCCTGCTATAATATCCTGACCCGCAGCATTCTTAACTATTACGTTCATCCTACCCAACAAATACTTGTCAATATACCCCATCTTTTCTTCTCTCTGCAACCCGACAAGAATAACACCCAAATACTTGGCGATCCTCGTCACATATTGCCCACCGCAAATCGGGCTCCTATCCTTCAAACCTGCACCATAACTCAAAAACTGGGACACTAAGAACGGTACATTCATGTACCTTCCCTGTGTAGTCATAGTGGATAGAATCCACAAATCAGTCAGACTCATCTTCTTAGCCCCAGATTTCCTCGAAACAACTGCAAGAGCAGACATCCTATGTATAATCCTATGAACAGGGTCTACAATCTGGCTCTCCTTACGATAACCGGCCCTCCAGTTACCTGTACCTAACCTACTCCAAGCATCACTATAATCAAAATCAGTGGGAGGGACAGTCTCTCCATGCAACAAATACTGCTCGAACTCCTTGTCAATCTCATCATCCCCATAGAAAATCATGTCACGATCGTACAATCCCAATGCAATACCAAACTCTATCAGACTCATACTCCGGGACTCACCTCCTAACCTAAAGGTGATCGTACCATGATCTGTGATGCTATCATAGTCCTCCTGAAACTCGTAAGTAGCGAAAAAACTCAGAACATAGTACTCTGTAAGACCGCTCTCGGATGTTAAAGAGTCTAATCCATGCAATATCATCAATAAGCGCATTATTACAAGTGTATCTCTGTGTAAAAATCCCTGTGATTCGATCAGTAACACCCAATTGCTCTAAAGCTGTCCAATCGGTCGTGCGACCTACCTCAATACTCTTATCCCTCAAAATCAATAAATTAGTAAACCACTTATTCTTTATTGACCACGGAACACCTTCAACATTAAATTGAATCCCTTCGTGGTTGTCAGCTGAAGCCATATGATAATCAATGTTAGCATGCTCCTGATGCGCCTGCCCCCGACTAGAAGAACCTCTCTGCAAAATAGACATAAAAGTGATGGCAACAAAACAATACCAATAATGTTAGCCAAAACAATCATACCTTATAAAGGAAACACAGAGATAATAATACATTTCACACGGGGACCGCTACATTCTAATAACAAGTATATACTTTAAACAAACCTCATGCATATCAATTTCTCCTAGTATACCTACTAGCATGGTGATAGCAAAATCAAGTACGCAAACTTTCATGGCTCAACTTATAAGTTTATCACAATAATGCAAAACATGGAACCAAAATCCACATGCTAGTAGGCATATTTTACAAACCAATTCATTATTCAACCCGAAAACACGTGTAGATAACGAACAAAAAGCATGGCATATTAGTCACATATCCTACACTTGCTATAAACGTTTCCTATTCATTTCACAAACTCAAACAAACACTTTACACTTAAAAATCAGTCAACCCAAGTGTTCATCACCATTGACTTACTCAAAAAGTCAACGTATAATCAACTGACCACACTTTATCATATCATTAGACCAATTACGCAATAACCTAGCATAAACATGATTAAAATCAGTTGCTAATCAACACATATCAACAATAATGAACATAGTAACCTGCTGCAATCATCAACCATTCAAGAACACAAAATCCCCAAATTGACGTATAAACCTTAATTCAACCAATCTTCAAATCAAACACATAAACAACAGATTAAGAGTAATAAGATGTTGTATGCGTATAATGTAAGCAACAAACAAATTATTGAGCATAAGAGTTCATATAATTACACGAAATCCGAACCTAGGGTTTTGAAATCCCCAAATTCGGATTAACCACATCAAATGCAAGAAATAATCATTAGAACGAAGGTAATATGGATAGAGATCATGAATTCGTACCTTCCTTGACATGCTTATGCCGAAATCAGAGAATTAGGGGTTAGGGTTTTGCTAATTTGAGAGAGTTTTGAAGGAAGAAGGAGATTAAATGGGACGAAAAGGGGGCTGCTCATTTTTTTAACCTGTGTAGAACCAGATCGCGGCGCAACCTGTAAAGGTTGCGGCGCAATTGAACCTTCAGTTGCGGCGCAATAGGTTAACATCGCGGCGCAATCTTACCTTTGACCTGAATTTTGACTTCTTTGACCAGCAGGTTTGACCAGAATATAAATAATTGATTATTTTTTTTATATATATAAAAGGACAAATAATAAATATAAAGAAAAACTATTAGTATACAATTACAAAGCTTATTTATTAACGAGTCTTAAGCTTGACTCAACCCCAAATTTTATCGTTGAGTGAGGTGAAAGTTGAGGTCGACATGGTCATCAACCTCTAATGGTCCATCAAAATAATGCTTAATCCTATGACCATTAACCTTGAAAAACTCGGCTTTCGCATTCACTAACTAAACTGTTCCATATGAAAACACTTGTTTTACAACAAATGGTCCCGACCATTTTGATCTAAGTTTACCCGGAATGATTTTGAACCTCGAGTTAAAGAGAAGCACATGATCACCCTCCTTGAACTCCTTGGAGTTTTTCAGTCGGTTATCATGCCACTTTTTGTTTTTCTCTTTATAAATGAGTGAGTTTTCATATGCATCTTGTCTCAACTCATCCAACTCGTTCAATTGACTCAAACGGAGGCGACCCGCTTCATGAAGATCAAGATTGCACGTTTTAAGAGCCCAAAATGCTTTGTACTCAATCTCAACGGGGAGATGACATGCTTTCCCATATACAAGACCGAAGGGAGTGGTCCCAATAGGTGTCTTATAGGCCGTTCGGAAGGCCCAAAGTGCATCATCCAATTTGGTGGACCACTCTTTCGGGTTTGCATCTACGATTTTCTCTAGGATACGCTTCAAAGCACGGTTTGTATTTTCGACTTGCCCACTAGTTTGCGGGTGATAAGGTGTTGAAATTCAATGGGTTACCCCATATCGTTTCAATGCCTTTTCTAGTTGGGCATTACAAAAATGTGTACCCCGGTCACTAATTAATGCCTTAGGGATACCAAACCGGGCAAATACACGTTTCAAGAAGTTCACAACTACTCGTGCATCGTTAGTTGGGAGAGCTTGTGCTTCTGCCCATTTAGACACGTAATCGACCGCAACGAGTATGTAGAGATTAGCGTGAGACTTGGGAAATGGACCCATGAAGTCAATGCCCCATATGTCAAAAACCTCACAAACCTGAATAATGTTTTGAGGCATTTCATCACGTTGTGAGATTTTTCCGGCCCTTTGGCAAGAATCGCACGATTTAACGAGGGCATGGGCATCCTTGAAGACTGAAGGCCAATAAAAACCGGCCTCAAAGACCTTTTTACCCGTGAGTTGAGGACCATAATGCCCACCCGTTGGACCGAGATGACAGTGAAGTAAAATCTTCCTAGCTTCATTTCCGAACACACATCTATGAATCATACTATCCGGAAAACTTCTGAAGAGATGTGGATCCTCCTAAAAATAGTATTTGAGGTTGCTAAAGAATTTCTTCTTTTGTTGATGCGACATACCCTTTTGGAGGACACCACCGGCTAAATAGTTCACGATGTCCGCAAACCATGGAACTTCATCACTCTCGACTTTCATGAGAGACTCATCAGGAAAGTCATCATCAATAGTAGATTCATTGAGAACCTCCAACTCGGGGTTCTCAAGTCGAGAGAGATGATCGGCAGCAAGATTTTCAGCACCCTTTTTATCCCGGATCTCAATATCAAATTCTTGCAAAAGCAAGATCCAACGAATCAAACGGGGTTTGGCATCTTGTTTTGAGAACAAGTACCTAAAGGCGGAATGATCAGTATAGACAACCGTTTTAGCTAGCACAAGATAGGAACGGAATTTATCAAATGCAAAGACAATGGCAAGGAGTTCTTTTTCAGTGGTGGTGTAGTTCAGTTGGGCTCCTTGTAGGGTCTTACTAGCATAATAGATGGGTTGGAATCGTTTGTCGATTCTTTGACCCAAGACGGCGCCTATAGCATAATCACTAGCATCACACATGAGCTCAAAGGGGAGGGACCAATTGGGAGCAATCATGATGGGTGCATTAGTGAGCCTTGCTTTGAGGAGGTTGAAGGCTTGCAAACACTCATCCGTGAAGACAAATGGTGCATCCTTCTCAAGGAGTTTGTTCATCGGGGTGGCGACTTTTGAGAAGTCTTTAATGAAGCGCCGATAGAAACCGGCATGCCCGAGAAAACTCCTCACTCCTTTGACATTGGAGGGAGGTGGAAGTTTAGCAATCACATCTATCTTAGCTCTATCCACTTCTATACCTACACTCGAAATCTTATGCCCGAGAACAATGCCTTCTCGAACCATGAAATGGCATTTTTCCCAATTGAGCACAAGATTGGCTTTCTCACACCTAACAAGCATTTTCTCAAGGTTGAGAAGACATATATCAAAGGTGCTACCGAAGACTAAAAAGTCATCCATAAACACCTCCATACAATCCTCTATCATATCATGAAATATCGCCATCATGCACCTTTGGAAGGTAGCAGGGGCGTTACAGAGATCAAACGACATGCGTCTGTATGAGAAAGTGCCATAAGGGCACGTGAAGGTAGTTTTCTCTTGGTCTTCGGGTGCTATGGGAATCTGAAAGTAACCTGAGAAACTATCTAAGAAACAGTAGTAACTATTTCCTGCCAACCTTTCCAACATCTGGTCGATAAACGGTAATGGGAAGTGGTCTTTCCTAGTGGAATCATTAAGTTTCCTGTAATCAATACATACCCGCCAACCCGTGACCGTACGCGTGGGAATGAGTTCGTTATTCTCATTAGTAATAACAGTGGTACCCCCCTTCTTGGGTACTACTTGGACTGGACTCACCCACGGACTATCAGAAATGGGGTAAATCAACCCTGCATCAAGAAGCTTAATCACTTCTTTCTTAACGACCTCTTTCATGTTAGGGTTTAATCTCCTTTGCCTTTGCACCACGGGTTTAAAATTATCTTCCATTAAAATTTTGTGAGTGCAATACGAAGGACTTATACCCTTGATGTCGTTAATTTTCCATGCTATGGCCGGTTTATGGGCTTTTAGCACATAAATGAGTTGAGATTTTTCACTTACAGTGAGAGATGAGGAGATTATGACTGGCAAGTGAGACTTGCCTTGTAGGTAAGCATATTCCAAATGGCTTGGAAGTGGCTTAAGCTCCAAAACAGGTGGTTCTTCAATTGAAGACTTGTAACGGTACTGATCCTCTTTCTTCAACTCTTCATACTCTCAGCTGTGGGTTCATAGCCCTCCGCCATGAGGGCGGTTAACTCCCCCACACTATCTTCTAACGAGTAGTCATCCTGCTCTCCGAGTGGACAAATACCTGTACCTTGCAATTATGGAAATTCCTGCAACAACTCCAAATGCGTGTCTACAGTTTGAATATAATAACAAGAATCATCCGTAGAATTAGAGTATTGCATGGAACGATCAATAAAAAAAGTAACACTCTCATCTTCTATGCTTAAGGTCAGTTTTCTGTTAAAAACATCTATTATAGCCCTAGCCGTATTCAAGAATGGTCGGCCTAAGATGAGAGGTACCTGATTGTCCTCTTCCATATCCAAAATCACAAAGTCAGCAGGGAAAATGAAAGTACCAACTTTAACTAGCATGCTTTCCATAATACCCTTAGGGTATTTAATTGACCTATCAGCTAGTTGTATACTCATTCTTGTTGGCTTCAAATCTCCTAGGCCCAGTTTAACAAACAATGAATAAGGCATTAAATTGATACTAGCACCTAGATCCGCTAATGCGCGCATAGAACTAAGACTACCAAGATAGCAAGGGATAGTAAAACTTCCCGGACCAGACAACTTTTCGGGTAGCTTGTTTAATAAGACAGCCGAGCATGTAGCATTCATGGTCACAGCTGAAAGCTCCTCCATCTTCCGCCTGTTGGTGAGTAGGTCTTTCAAAAACTTAGCATACTTTGGCATACCTGAAATCAGATCAATAAATGGAAGATTAATATTAATTTGCTTGAACATATCCAAAAACTTGGATAGTTCAGCCGCAAGCTTCTCCTTCTTCAACTGGTTCGGGTAAGGAATGGGTGGTTGGTACGGCTTCACTACTGGTTTGACCGGGACCTTGCTTTGTGGGATTTTAGTGTTCCCTTGGTCTTCATCAACCACCAGTATCGGTTCCTTATCCTTCTCTTTAGTAGGTACCTGTTTCAAAGGAACAGAATCATCATGAACGTTAGGCATAACAGGTGGCTCGAGCACCTTTCTACTCCTAGTGGTGATTGCCTTCGCTTGCTCATTACGGGGGTTCATCTTTGTGTCACTTGGTAAGGTACCAGGTTGCCTTGCAGCCAACATCTTCGAGATATTTCCCACTTCTTGCTCTAAATTTTGAATAGAAGCTTGTTGATTCCTTAATCATTGAGAAGTGGCCTCATTTGTTTGACTTTGGGCAGCAACAAACTTGTTAACCAGATCTTCCAAATTTGAAGTCTTGGCCTAGACCTGTTGTGGTTGCGGTTGGTTCGGACTTTGAACTTGTTGGTAATAACCGGGACCTGCTTGTTGATAAGGCGTGTTATAGTTTCTATTGAAGTTGTTCCTCTGAAAGTTATTCGGTCTTTGATTCAAGAAAGAAACGTTCTCCAACTGATCCATCGGTTTATCCGCATCACAATCCTTGGTCAGATGCATACCTCCACAAGTCTCACAACCAACTTTGATGGCATGAATGTCCTTTGTCATCTTCTCCATCTGTCTCCCGAATGTTGCCATCTGAGCAGTTAAAGCGGCAATACCCTCATTTGCTTCAACACTAGCCACTTTGGATGCTCTTGATTTCTCCTTCTTTTGATGCCACTCGTGAGTGTGAGCGGCCAAATCAGCAATAATAGTGTGAGCTTGAGCAGCTATCTTCTTCATGATCGAACCTCCTGCTGCAGTATCGATAGCCTTTCTGGTATCCAAATCGGCTCCCTTATAGAAAATATGCACCTTTTGAAAGGTGTTCAACCCATGTTGAGGACAACTCCGGAGCATTTTACCAAACCTATTCCATGCTTCATATAGGGTTTCAGTAGGTTTCTGCTCAAATTGGGAAATTTCCCCCTGTAGCTCAGCAGCTTTGGAAGCAGGAAAAAATCTCTAAAGAAACCTGTCAACCATGCCTTGCCAAGTAGTGATCTCCCCTTCTGGCAAGGAATCCAACCAATCCTTAGCCTCTCCCGTGAGAGTCCAAGGAAAAACTCTTAAGTAGATCACTTCATTCTCGATAGCTCGCAGATTGAAAAGTGAACAAATACCCAAGAATTTCCTCATGTGATCATTTGGATCTTCCTTCTCAGTTCCACTAAATTGGCATTGGTTATTGATCATATGCAAAAATTGCCCCTTGATCTCAAACTCATCATTGATTGCGGGCTGAGTAATAGCTGAACCTTGGCCATCTCGGGTGGCCTTCATCCTAGTCTCCAAGTCTCCATGGTCTAAACAATATATGTATTTTAAGTAATTAATATATCTAATAATTAAACTAACAAAACAAGTAAATATGGGATTTTTGTGTCTTTTAACGACAGACAGTCAAAAATAATTATTTAACTAATAAAAGCAAGTAAAAGATAGTTGTACTCAATCAGAGAAAAGATACTTGTTTAGACCTTTTGACATCTAGTTTATTGGATATTTTAAATTAAGAACTGGATCAGATTTAGTCCACCTAGAAAACACAATCCAGATTACAAGTTGTCACTTAACAATCACCTAGTCAAGATTATAAAATCCAAGTGTCCTTGAAATTTAAAACCTCTTAACTATGAAATGTGTAATCAATGAAATTACAAGTTAACTTATGGTCTTACTTTCATAAAAAACCATTAACCATATAAGATATCTCTAAATTATGGTCCACCAATATTATAAATCAACCAAATAATTCAAGTCTCCCAATTACGTCTAATCGGAATTCACAATCAATCACTCAATTGATAAAGTAACAATATCATGCAAAAGTTATCACTAATTTCTAAGTAATAAAGTCACTACTTGAATTAATCAATCAATAAATAACATCAATCGGTCTTTCGGTACCGAGAAATCAAAGTATATAAATCCAATCACTAAAATATATCCAAACTAGATGCAAAATTGATCTAAACAAGTATTAAGAACTTAGCCCAAAATCATTGGATCAGAAAAACAGCAAATCAATGACATAAACATGTTCGTAATCGATGAATTAACGAAGATACCAATGTTGTTGATGAACGGAATTAATCTCTAAGCTTTGATCGGAAGAGAATAGATGATTCGAACCCTAGGTGTCCCTAAAGGTCACCCTCTGCTCTCTGGAGTCGGCCAAAATGAAGTTAGGGTTTCAAATGAGGTGAAAAAAATCGAATTTATACCCTGGCTGCCGACTCGACATTGCGGCGCAACCATGCTTGGTTGCGGCGCAATACCTTCTGGTTGCGGCGCAACTATGGCATTTCCAGCACTTAATTATTTTTCTTCCATTTTAGCTCCAAAATTCCTTCTTCTCATCACAACTCTAGTAAATGCACGTGAAAACATATTTTAAACAATTAAGTACCAAAAGTTCATCAATTTAACTATAATTACAATAAAACGGACTGATGTGGCTAAGAAATATATGTATAAAATAAGCCATATTAGGAATACAAACAATCAAGTATTGAACGTTTAATCGATTAACAAACACGATATAATCTATTGTATGTATTAACAATTGATGAACAAGATTACAAACTCTGTCTCTCTCTCTCTAGCCACGCCTCTCTCTCACTCTCTAGGGTTTGATCACCCACAAATGAACCCTAACATGCCTATTTATAGGCTGTCCAAACCCTATAGCGACACTAGCCAAGTGTCGCTATATGCGACACTAGCTTAGTGTCTCCTAAACACTAATTTGTGTATATTTTCTATTTCACTATTCGTTTACAAGCTCGCATATACACACTAAACACTATACATACGCAGACTAATTGACTTTGACAATTACAAACGTTTGACCAACTGACTGACACACGAAATGCACCAACAAAGATGAGGAAATGGCTTAAGATTGTGAGAGTTGGGGATTCTGAGGAAAAGTTTCTACCATTCTACAGCTGCGTTAAAAAACTAGCCAGGGATGATTTGGATGACATGTGGAGGATTGCAATGAGAAAGTATCAGAATGCAAAGAAGCATAGTGATGAACAGATTGTCTACAACTATCTTTCAATCCTGAATGAAATGGATGCTGAGAATGAATTCTACAAGGATAGAACTCTTGCCACAACATGGCACTGCTACTCTCACAATGGAGTACATATGGTACAGCTCAAGAGTAGTGTATGTGGATACTTCTTCATTGGCACAGAGTATCCATGGAATGTATATCAATTAGAATCTATGCTGAAACTAAATATCAAATGTGATGATATGGATACAGCTGCTTCTTTGGTTCATGAAGTTCAGCAATATTACAAAAAGGCTCTTGAAAGACATACTGTTAAAAATGAAGAAATCATAAAGGAAAGAGAAGCTGAAATCAAAAGAAAAATTCAGAAGGGTTTGAAGAAGAAAACTTGAATCTGTTCATAGAAAGATCAAGTTTAGGGGGAGATTGTTGGGCTAAAATCTGTTGAAGATCAAGTGAATAAATATTCTAAGTGTTTAGCTATGTTGAAGTTAATTCTGTTAATTATTAAAGACTTAGTTCTGCTGGTAGAGTTAGCTCAGTTCATTTATTGAAGACAAAGTTTTTCAGAGTTAGTTCTGCTAGTCCTTTCTGTATTAGTTCTGTCAAGCCATTCTGCTATTAGTTCTGCCAGACTGAAAGAATTCCAAGTTTAGTTCTGCCAGTTGTTTTTATTAGTGTTGCTCGTCATTTCTTATAGTTTCGTTTAAAGGATCTACTTTTCACCAACCCTGCAGTACAAGTACACCTACTGCAAGCATGCTTTTGAGGAACAGTGCACGCAGCAGACAAGGAATGGTAATACATTTAATGCTGGTGTGTTTCCTAGAAAGACTTGGTCAAGTAAAGTAGATTTTATATAGATTTTATACAAGTTGTTTACTTGTTTTGTGTATAAGTAAGACTAATGGTTCATTGTTGTACCTAAGTCTTTTAGTTAGTTGTAACTTAGCTTCAAGGTGCTTGTAACCCTGATACAACAAGTGTATCCGTATTATTGTAATAATAATATTGAAGCTTTTGACTATTGAAACAATTGTGTTCTTGTTATACTTTCAAATCAGTTACAATTATACTACAAGTAATACATATAATCTTCCTAACTTAACAAGTGTTATTCCGCAAACTTCTTGTTAAGAATTCATTGCTTGTGTTAATACATTTGTGTGAACAAGTGTAATTGTGAGACTTCACACCATATTCTTGATTAGTGATCGATTTGACGGTTTTTTGTTCTGTTTGATCACATATTCCTCATCTCATATTTTTGGACCCAAATTAGATCATAGTGTTAGCGTAGGAAAAAGCTTTTTTGGGAAATTATTTCCTGAATAAGATTCCTAACATTTTTTCGTTTTGGAACAAATATGACATTGATGTTTATGGGATGTCGTTTTTGCGCAATTGAATGGCTTGGGTGTACTTATGTGCACTGGTCTCGGCTCTGTTTGGCTTGACCATTGAATGGCTTGGGCGAATGTCTTTTAATGTAACCAAAGCATACAAATATTGTTTGAAAACTTGGATATATATAATAAGAAAATTCGAAGTTAAACACACACAACGATAATACGTGTAAAGTTCTATTTAATTAAAACTATCCGCCCTTGTCATTCTAGCAATAATTGTGACATCAATCAGTGAAGATAGAAAGCTAGATAAGTTACTACTCCCTCCATCTCATTTCTATAAATAGTGACCTCCATCCAAACTTAAATGTCAAATTTCCTATTTTTATTTAAATTTATCCCAAAATACGTATTCACTCAACTTATCACCAATCAAAATGATTTTTAGTGCACGGTACAGTAAACACTTAATTAAAAATGGAGGGATTATAAACAACAATTATAACATTGCTAAGTAGAACTAGTTTTAAAAGTGTGAAGATTCGTGCCTCATAAGTCATGACTACTTCATAAGATCCCCAGCCACTCTTAATTGTTGGTAGTATGTTACTTGAACATTTAACAGGAAGATCAGTCTTAAATCATACTTTGATAGCAAATACTTGTTTAAAAACATAAAGCTTCAGCTATACACGATCTTATTTCATTCAACTCTAACTCGGTGAATATATTTGGAGATGGATGCCGACTTGCCAAGTAAGCATGAACGGGAGAAGCCAACACAATAAATGACATTTGACATTTGCTACCACGATTATTCATCCTTCAAAAGCTACACTAAAATCCTCAAAAACCCTTATGAGAAACAATGTGAAACTCAACGCAGATACCTGGATTGGGCTTATTATATAGTAAAAGAGCCGAGTTTACATGATTAAACAATATAATTAATACGAGGGAGCACCAAGGTTCGAGGCAAGCCGTAACAGGTCACTGAAAACGCCACCAGCTGTCACTTCGGCTCCAGCTCCCGGACCACGAACAATTAAAGGTTGTTTATTGTACCTTTCTGTTGTAAAGGCAATGATGTTATCAGACCCCGATAGCTGGGCAAACGGGTGTTGTTTGTTGTATCTTTGCAACTCCACAAGCCCCTTCTGGTTTTTAACATCTACCACCCCTACGTATCTTAATACCTGACATATAAATTATATTAGATCACATAAACAATACAAGCAACCCAAAAGGATTAACAATTCCAAATAAAAATCAAGTAAAAATACTTCTCCGGCATCCTCTGCAGCTTTGCGTTTGGTAGCAATATCTGTGTCGAAGGATGGTAGCTGCTGCATAAAATCATCCACTGATGCAGTGTCCTGACAATCAAAATGCATCTATTTAAACTTGCTTAAAGTAACTACTGATTGACTGAACAATTCACAAAGGATATTTTATATCTTGCAAGATTTTAGATCATTTTGACATGTATATTTTGTATCAAAATTTATGCACAAGATGAACTAGTTATTCACTCAATAAAGATAAAGTGATACAAGAATTGGCCACAAGGTTATAAAGAAAATGATTGTAATTCTCACCTTTAACGGGTCTGGCACAAGGCTTTGTACAGGGATATCTGAAAGTTCAAGCTTTAAACCACATTCTCGGGCAAGAATAATCACCTGCAATAATAGGTTTACATAATTAAAATGATACTTGCAGAAAATAATTGATAGCATACAAATCAAGCTACTTTGTGATGTTTGACCTGAGGACGGATGGTAACTCCAAACAACAGGATAGTCCATAACTAGAAAGGGTAATGACCAAGAACTACGTTGTGATTCTTACAGGACATTCCAAACGACTTTAGAATCAGATATCCAAATATTATGACACATAGCTTGAAATCAAACAAACCAGAGACACATTGAAATGATTAATATGCCAAGAAGACAAAGCGGGCGGCTGGCAGCAGCTTAATAGTGCAAAATGTGCAACATGGCACATGCTGCAGCAAAGTTTTGGGACAATATATCACTTTTATAGTGTAATTTGTCCAAAGGAACAAAAGCATTGCCCATTTTAACCGGAAAGGGGATACGGAAATATATACATATATATTAATTATAAAAATCTCCACTTTTCATAGGTTCTATTTCTCCTTCCCAATAAGGGAATATTGCATATATTGGAACGGGAACTTTAAAACTTATATGGGAGCAAGTGAGCAACGACAAAAAGCACTGTCTCTGAAGTAGATTAGATTAGCCAACTTGGTGTGTAGCGAAAAGAAAGTTAATACTGATGCAGGATGAAAGATGAAACCCCTTAGAAATACCTTTCTGGCCACATCAGTTCCAGCAAGATCATCTCTAGGATCTGGTTCGGTGTAACCTGCTTCTTTTGCCTCAACCACTACTTCACTGAATGCTCGTGTGTCAACAAAATTGTTGAATATATAGCTCAATGTCCCACTGCAAAGACATACGAGTAATTTATGTAAACAAATTTATCGTATTCATCAACTTCAAAAGGTTAACCAATCTTTCATTTAAGAAACAAGACCACCAATCCGATACCAAATATTTTTACTCTGACTTATGAAGTTGAAATCTGAATCACCAATTTAAGAGGATACCACCCACAAACATGGTAAGGCACAAACCACATTAGAAACTGAAGATGGTGAGTCTCGAGGTAATATTGTAATATTAGTGTTTGAAATAGATCCGATCATTGTTTCTTATCAAGTATTGCAATTATCTTTTACCAAACAGGTAAAAAGGTTGCCTGATTGACCTGAAAATTCCTTCTATTTTTATGATCTTGTCCCCTGTTTGAAGGAGATCTCGCAAAGTATGCATGATTGGGAGACCAGCTCCAACAGTAGCTTCATAGAAGTAATGAGTGAACGACTGCCTTTGAAGAGCTCGTAGCTTCAAATACTGCATCAAGTAAGGAGCTTCATCAAGAACTAAAAAGAATATATATAACTTTGTGTGTGAACAAAGTTAGTTGCACAGTTAATGAGCTTAAAACACCAAAACTGGATAGTCCATTAAAAATTACAGCCAGGTATAAACACGATACCTTATCAAGTGGTCCAGAATTTGCCTTCTTATTTGGGGTGATAACATGAATTCCTGTGTGCAACCAGTCATGGTAGTGGTCTGCAACCTCAGTGCTTGATGTACAGTCGACTAATACCGTATTAGGAATAAAATGATTCCCATGCACATGTTGAACAAACTTCTTAAGATCAGCTTTTTCTCCTTTCTCCTTCTGAAGTTCTTTCCATTTAGAAAGATCAATGCCCCTACAACAGGTAAGGAAAAATATCAGAGGAAATAGATGCTCATAGTCTTTATAAGGATTCATTTCAAAACAATCATACGATCAGTAACATTTTACATATTGCAAACGATCATGTGATCCTTGAGGTTTCATAATATAAAGAATTATTGTACGAAGGGAATAGATTGTCGACAAAACATGACTAATCCTCAAGACACCCTACTAATATGTTGCATGACTCATCTTTTTTGTCATTCCCTAATTCTTTTCATATAAAATATGACACATGCACAGTTATAGGTTAAAAATTATACGACTTTTACAACCAGATGCTACCAAAAAAGTAAATTTAAGTAAGATATTCGAGCATATTAACACATGACACTTACATGTCACTCAGCAGCATTTTCGACGATCCTATGATACCCATGACACGTAAATCGGTTTTAGACTTTTCCTTCAGGACTGCTGCCTGCAACAGGAAAATGTAAATTTTTTCAGAAGCCATTGATAAAAAGGCCTTTCATGACCTATACACACAACAACGAATATATTAACAGAATTTACCAAAGATTTAAAAGAAAAATGTTATCCAACTGCATTGACTATCTACTAAAGTTGTTTCGCAATTTTGCCACATGCAGACATGCAGTTGCAAACTCCATGGAATGAAAGAGATACCATCCCAAGGCTTTATTATTAACGAATACAGTGGCAGCCAGTCAATACTAATGCCTATGGACGATAAAATGAAATACTCCCATAGCCCCACGTACTGGAAGTAAGCACACACAAAATGAAATGAATTTGAAGATACCTGATCCCTAAGCTGATTTAGTAAAGTGGCACCAATCAGCCCAGGTCCGATGATACCCACTGCTATCGACGTTTTCGAAAGATAGAATCTTGAATGCACTGCTCTGAGGGCTCTTACACAATCTTCCCTTTTAACAACCACGGTGATGTTATACTCGGAGCATCCTTGTGCTATAGCCCGGACGTTAATATTAGCCTGCATTAAAATCACATTTCAACTATCATATAACTAATGATTAATGAACAAAAAAAATTTGTTACAAACTCCATACAGAAAATCTGTAGATCCAAAAGCAGAAAGACAAAATAAGAGGCTTGCATGCAAACCATATTATATGTATGACAAATAAAGATGTATATAACTTACCTTTGCAAGTGCATTAAACAATGTTGCACTAACACCAGGAGTGCTGGCCATTTTTTGGCCAACTGCTGCAAGAATGCTACAATTTGGAATTATTGCAACCTGGAAAGACGCAAACAACAACAACAAATAAATAAATAATAAAATAATAAGGGTAAGATATATAAGGATGAATTAATTATGTCTCCACTAAATATATAGGTAAACAGTGCAATAAGATTTTTAGAGACCAATATAAGTCCTTAATATGTGCATTCAAAGAATATATGACACAATATATAACGAATACACAAGTTCCTCTCCATATGCATGCAACGTCATCTTTTAAAAACACGACTAATGTTTAAGAGAGCATTATCCAGGAGCCTTCTATATATTAGGTCGACAGCTAATTAAACCACATTACAACCCTGACTTAATGCTAGACATATGACCTAATTCCCGAATTTGTTCTTATATCATCTACTTAATTGTCTCAAAATAAAAGATAACTAACAACCTACAGACCATAAGTTCCCTCAACCTTATTCTTGCACAATGCATTATCTTCTATAAAAATATATCCAAGCACTCAAATTCTACAAAGGTATCACCTAACTTTGTGTTTTCAATTCCTCGTGTCATAGAATTATCAGATATTAGAATTCAGTTGGCTGTTGGCCCAGTCCGAGAAGTCTAACACTGCATGTAAATTATGAGCAACATTGTATAGAACTTCTGTATAAGTCACCAATGAAATTTCGCAAATGCTTGATTGAGTGACATCTAAGCACCTGAGAGAGGCGTCCAGCGCTCAAAGCTTGACTAAATCGAGCCTCTAATGCCTTTGCAACCGCTTTCACTTCCTTCTCGGGTACAGCAAAGCACACTGAATGTTCACTACTAGCCTGTAGTAAGGCCACACTAACATAAGAATCAATTAAGTATATAATTGATAATTAATGATTCATAAGACGTGGAGAGAAATACCTGAGAAATCATGATAACATTAGCTCCAACATCTTTTACAGCACCAAAAATGGCACTTGCTGTACCCGGAACACCAGCCATTCCAGTTCTGAGAAAGCATTACATAAATCCAGATTGCACAAAAATGTACAGAAATTGAGTAAATGTTATAAAACGACCTAAAGATGGGATGAAATGCAAGACAAGCTCACCCCTCAACATTTACAAGGGCCAAGTTGTCAATGGTTGCAAAGCCTTTTACAAAGGTTTCCAAGTTCTGACTTTCTTCATTTTCAGTATTAGGTGCCCTGCAAATCTTTGTTCCAGGTGCAGAGAGGTTGAAGATGTTTCTTATAACAATGGGAATGTCATACTGCATGACTGGGATAATAGTTCGAGGATGTAATACATTCGCCCCAAAATATGACTGCAACAAGCATCTAAGAAGGTTACAAACATAACTGAGAAGGCTTTAGGGTATAAGCAGAAAGGATGAACAAGTTTACCATTTCCCATGCCTCTTGATAAGATAGCGTATTCAGTATTACAGCCTCACTAACTGCAACAAAATTTCTTCTTTAGAATCGCTAATGATGCTTACAAAAAGTTTCAGAATACAGACACATATCAGAACCTATTTAAGTGCTGAAAGAGTAGAAGGACTAGCAAGAGTTGGCAAAATGGGCAGGCCGGGTAGTTGATAATGAGTCAAAATGGGTTCAAATCAAATGGATAACGATGTATGCGTCGAAACATGTCAGGTTGCGATACCCAAAAGACCTTTTTGTCTAACAACTTTAACTTCTGTAGATAATTGTCACATATTGCAAAAATGTACTATTTCAAAAATAATCTAATCTAATGCTATAGATAGAACTGAGTTAGAAAGTTCTATGCATTACAAATATACTTTGGGTGACTTTCGTCTTTTAACCCGTTTCCTTCTTGCCTGAATAAACTGTTTTATACTACCTGTTTAACCTGTTAAAGATAAATCATATCCCAATTCAGCCAATTCATAAGTAGATGGGTCAAAATTCACATTCTAGGATAGGCCTTCCATATATTGGGAAATAGTGAAGGGTGCTGAAGTACTAGAACTTGAAAGACATCAATGGTTGTATATAATGATAAACCTGTGCCATCTCTCAGTTCTATAGATAGAACTGACTGAGTTAGAAAATTCTATGCATGACAAATATACTTAGGGTGACTTTCGTCTTTCAACCCGTTTCCTTCTTGCCTGAATAAACTGTTTTATACTACCTGCTTAACCTATTATAGAGAAATCATATCCCAATTCAGCCAATTCATAAGTAGATGGGTCCAAATTGGCGTTCTAGGATAAGCCTTCTATATATTGGGAATTAGTGAAGGGTGCTGAAGTACTAGAACGTGAAAGACATCAATGGTTGTATATAATGATAAACCTGTGCCATCTCTCCTAAAATATTGAAACTAACCTTTTCTAGGATCTGCACTATATACACCATCAACATCTGTCCAAATTGTTACTTGGCCAGCCCTGAATAAAGCACCCATGATAGCAGCAGAGAAATCACTTCCGTCCCTCTTTAAAGTTGTAGGTATATTTTGAGGGGTACTAGCTATAAATCCAGTAGCAACGACTACCTTGGCAGGATTTTTCAAGAGCCAGTCATCAAGTCTTCTCTCTGACTCCTCATAATCAGGATCAACTTGATTAGAGCCAGCAGGTGTCACAATGAGAACGTCTCGTGTGTCCATCCAGTTACAATCAATCCCACCCTGAAAAGAAAAGGGGGAAAAAAAAAGAAATTTAAAAAAACTACAAAGAGCCTGTAGCAACTCAAGTTGACAAGATCTCTTTTTTTAAGTATATTTAACAACTAAAGTAATCAACACAATAGCACCTTTCTGAGAACAGATGATAATATTTGTGCAGACCATAACTCTCCGTGTCCAACAACAAAAGCTGAAAAGGATTCTGTAGCATGTCCAGCTGAAAAACACATAGACATTATCATTGCTTGTACATATTAAGCGAATACACGGTAATGAAGAACAAGAGAGAAGATGAAACCTATATAAATTGCACGTAGCATTGCTCTGAGGTTATTGATGTCAAGACTCAAGATAGACAAGAAGCTGGTGAGCTCAACCCCATCAAGTAGATCAAGTGCAGTCTGCTTGTGCTTTTCAAATACAGCATCAAGTGCCAATTCATAAGAATCATCTCGTGACTGTGCTTTTTCAATAAGTTCATACATCATATCTGTAACTTTAGACATTGCTGAGACAACAACCAGTTTACTTTCAGAACTGTCTTCTATAACAATATTAGCAACATTCTGGATTCTTTGGGCTGTTCCTACACAGGTGCCACCAAATTTATGGATTGACCAAGTGCTGCCCTTGACAACTGAAGACTTCACAGGAACTTCAGAAGTTGAAACATCTACCAGATTGATAGGGACAAACAGAACAAATGAATAGAGAGAAAAAAATATAAATAAAAAAGTTAACTCAACCACATGGTATAGCAATAACTACATATAAACAACAATTGTTGAGAAGAATGCTTATATCTATACCTGTTGTAACTGAAGCAGAAACTTTGAGGTAGTAAGGCTCTCTTTTCTCGAAATGAGAAGGAAATCCTGCTCTGAATTGCAAGTTACATGCATTACTTAAGAACTTTAATAGCTAAACAAGAGTTCAAAGAAAATGTAAATTAAAGTGCATATAGATCGGATAAACATTCAAAAGGAGTATGATGGCCTTATGAGAAACTAAGGGAAAGAAAAACATATTATTACTCATTCTTTGTCATTGGCAATTATCTAGCCTCACACATTTAGCTCAGTTCTCACCATGTTTTCGTACAAAGAGTAAATACATGGATAACTGAAGCTACTTAACTACAGGTTATATCACATAGACATAATTTAACATGTTAATAGCACTCACATAATTTTTGACATCCTGCATGTTTAGGTAAACCATATGCTCAAGGAAACCAATTTCGATGTTTTGATTCCTGAAATGTTGCACCTATTAATCTATTAATGTAAAATTGATATACGGCGTGTCTCGTTGAAGTATATTTCAATCAATTGAAGACTAGACGTGTTAGGTTATCAATACATAATAGATCAGTTGCACAAGTTATCTGGCAAAAATGTTGGGATAATTAAAAAAGAATGCCCGTGTTTGAGATGCTAGCTTCACTCTTACCTATGTGACCATACAAGTTTCTTCTATGAATCAGTAATATCATTTACATGTAACTTGAAATTCTTAATCTGTACATCAGTAAAGCGTTTAAGCTATTTGTAATTCGTTCTGGGTACATGGCATCAGCTTCACTCATTTTTAAACGTAAAAAACAACAAACAACCCTAATTCAGAGCTTAAAAGTATAGTCATTTCATGAAACAATAAGTACCATAAGTAAAAACTCTGATAATGAGACTGAAGCATTCAGAACTTAACACTTAAGCCTCCTTTGTTTTGCGACAGTATTGTTCCATAAGTAGCCACAATAAATTGTTTCATCACAAATCACAAAGAAAAATTCTTCTAATCAAATTTAAGAGAGTGATATGCAGAAATAGGATATGACAAGTCATTTTCATAAAGTTGCACATACGATTATAAGTTAGAAACAATTGCATAGTCGCTTAATTGGTTACACTTAACCAGGTAATGTTTCTCTTTGAGTTTCAGGTATAAAATAACAAAGTAATAAGTAATATTCTTACTTGCAAGTCAGTGTGCGTTGAAGATGAGAGGATGCATTTGATAAGCAAATCCTAGACTTCGTCTCTACAGCTGCATCATGCGCTGATAATTGGGAGTACAGTCTAGGCAGATACGATGATGAAATAGAACCTCTGATGCACGGAAACGCCAAAAGGGTTGCCGTACCCGTATCTGAAACGCCTGAGAAACGGATACCCTTGAGAAACGGCAAGAAACGTTTCGGAGGAACGAGAAACGTTTCCATAGAAGTTTCCATGAAGTTTCCTTAAAGTTTCGGGCACAAATTAATCGGAAAAAAATAGATGATGTGCAGTGGGCGTCGTGATGTCTGGTTAATTACACTCCGGCCAGTGGAAGTCGTCCGGCCAGTGGGCGTTGTTTATTTTGTCCACGAACATGGAAGAAGATGAAGATTTGATGCTGTGAAGGGGCTGACGAACATGGAAGAAGAGGGAAACCCTATTTTTCCACTTAAAAACCCTATTGTTAACTTACTGATGGGCCATTAGCTATTGGGCTGTTAAAAAAATATCATTTGTGGCCCACTAAAATAAGTAAACGTCATTTTTGCTTCATAAAACATTTTAACAAACATATACTATATAAAATTAACAAACATGTATAATATTCATAAGGTCATCAATATATATCTATTTTAGAATTTCTTTGATATATATATACACACACACACATATATATATATATATATATATATATATATATTTATATTTTATTTATATTTTATATTTGCCGTATCTCTACCGTATCCGTATCTTAAAATTTTAAGTTTTGTCGTTTCCCGTATCCATTCCGTATCCGTTTCCCGGTGCCGTATCCGTTTCCGTGCAACCTAGAATAGAACTTGAGAATGCCATTCTTTCTTATAGTCTGAGACTGTAACAAAATGTATAGAGAGTGCACAGTAAGGAGGTGTTGGGATTGCGTTTTAAAATAGAAAGCATATAATTACTAGTAGCAAAACAAACCACACTCACAGGAGGTGATGTTTAGATATGCTTCTAGGGTTTGATACTGTTATAATCATTTACTAGGTATAAGACCCGCGACAACGCGGACAACTAAATTTAAATTTTTTAAAGATATTCAGGTATTTTGATTTTTTTAATATAATATCAAATATCAATTTGTGTGTAATAAATAAAAAGTGCAAACCTTGTGAACATTACCAAGCCCTATATTGGTACCAAACACTAAAATAGTATCCATATATTTTCTCAATTAGAGTATTGTTTGTACCAAAAGATACATAACAGGTGTGTAAACTAAATTTATCAAAAATAAGTTTGTATATGATAATCTTTAAAATAATGATCATATAATCATGATGATTTGTGTCCATGTCAATGTGTATACTCCGGCCAGCTCTTTGTTTCTATTTCAGAAGTGATCTTATAAAAGAATATTGAAAGCGATATACATGAATTTTCAAACTCTGATAGTATAAGCGATATACACTTATACTCTTATGGTATAAGTGTATAAACATCCTAAATCAAATCCATATAACTAAGGTAAAGAAGAATAATAACAAAGCTTAAGAGATTGCAAATTTTTCAGATAAAATAAAAATACAATTCTACAAAAAACTTGAAGCTTGTTTCACTTGAAATGAATGACTTAGATTGTATAAAGATTACCGGAGGATAAACCAAGTTGATTCACTGAATAAAGTCAAATGCAGAAATCCTAAACCAAATTGCCAATTCAACATTTTCATGTATGATAACTAAATAATTCAGGATCAGTGACCAAAAAATTTAACACTTTTGATTTAGTCTTGCAACCCATAATGATTAATTGAAAATAATAATAAAAAGTTATCTTATAAATATCATAATGTTTATAACTATTCTTTCAATGGTTAGTATATGGTTTCGAGAGTAAATCTTAAGAGGTATTACACAAAAAGTCTTATATAACCAAACACTAATATTATATAAAAAACTAAATTCCAAAAGTGTAGTCACAAGATTAAATATAGTGGCAGTAATGTAATGTAAATATGAATAAATTAGAGAATATTTAACGTAACAGTTGATGACATGCCCACATCAGATGCCCAATTGCTTTGATCTACCCAATTTTTCACAGTAACACACTTACACTATACAATCTTACAAAAAGTGAATATACCAACGGAGGTATATGTCACTTATAGGACACAAGTATACAGCAACAAAAAACATAAACTATGGTAGCAAATTTATCAAACCCTTCCCTTCATCTGAAAATCTACAGCATACCCATCAACATCATAAGCAGCAAAAGTTAAATTGAGATTTAAATTACATAACTTAGTTATCATAAAAAAATGAAGTATATAGAACATGTGTTTTATGCTTAATACCCCCTAACTCATATTGACAAAAATCAACATGACCCAACCAATTTGCCGTCACTCATAAAAGAATGCAACTTATACAGTAAATCTTGCATCCTTACCCTTTTATACATCTGAAACTTGTTAAGCATGGCATACTGATCTCCATGTAGCAATTAAGAAAAAGGATTTCATGACATATAAAACTAAATTCCAGAACTCTTACCAACTTAGGGCGTTTGAGCGGTGAGTAACTGGACGGAAGTGGAGTAGGGGTGTCAATGGGTTGGATCTTGATCTGGATCCGCCGCGCCCCGCCCCATTTATGCGACCCAATGAGTCTAAAAATTAGATCCATGGACCCAATAAGAGACCCAATGGGTCGACCCATTTAAATGGATCTCTACTTGGATCGACCCATGACCCGTCCGGGTCGACCCACTAAAAATTCAATATTAAAATTTCCACAAATTACATTGTATAAACCTGTGATTCTGTGAATCAATTTAAAACCTTAAAACAATATAATTAACTTATCATATCTTCCAACAATCATATAATAACATTAAAGTTTACCGATTAAACTAGCATCAATAAGCAAATTACAGTAGCAACAACCTAAGACATAACGAATGAAATTTATAGTTTATTACATTACAAATATACATATAAGCATATATATAATCGATAACTAATAATTGATTGATCGTTACCGAAAACGACTGGAGCAACTCTATTACCGAAAACGTAGTTTTGCGTACTTGTAGGATGTAGCTCGATGTTTGGATTCAGTTAGATCTTTCAATTAGCTCGATTCTTCGATTCAGTTAGATCTTTCAATTGTTATATCGATGCGAATTCGAGCTTCTGACGTGAAACCAATTAGGGATTTGTGTGCGCTTATTTTTTTTGGGAAAACTACAATTATGAGATTCACTGTAAAATTTATTTTAGAGATAATTGGATCGACCTATATCCAGGTCCAAGTAAATAAATCAGTTGGATCTGGGGCAGGCTAAGACCCATTAGTTAATGGATCAGATCCGGATCCAAGTAATTGGATCTTAAGACCTATTGGATCACAAAGAGATATGACCTGACCTGGCCCATTGACACCCCTAAAGTGGAGTATAGCAGTCGGTTCGTATGTGTAATTTTTTAGGAGAATAGGTCACTCAGAGGTGTCAATTGTAATCGGCGGTTTCTGTGGAGGTTGATTTCTAAATTGGCGGGTTTAGGGTTTTGGGGGCATGGGGCTGGTGTGAAGTTGTAAAGCTAATTTACTCCGTATACACTGTATTTGTCTGGCAATAAATATGGAGGGTCAGAAATGTAAATTCCAAAAGGGACCGGATGATGGTTTGGTATAATTATATATTTCGATATTGCAAACAATACGAATAGTAACTCTTTTGTCCTTTTGTACTTTACATGTATAATATAATCGATATTGCAAAGTCTTACTAATATGACATTTGGATCAAGTGGTTAGTAAGACCACTCCCAACATGTGACGCAAACTGACGCGTCAGTTGGTGCCACATCAGCGTCACGTTAGCTTTTTCCAAAACTGACACAAACTGACGCTTCAGTGCCTACAGTGAACATCACTTCAGTTTTATCTGCACCCACATTCACCAATATAACTTTAATTCTATACACTAAACATATAAACAAAAAGAAAAAACAAACAAATTGACGCCAATTAATTCTCATCGGTTTGACGACGTAATGCTAAATTGATGCAAAGTGATGTTTTGGTGCCTATGGTGTCACCAAACTGACACCAAGTGATGCTACCAAGCGACGCTCCGTAGTGAGTGCTCTAAGTGTGCAACTAAAAAGAATGCATGCAAGTTCAAATTTTGAAGTTGGCATTTTGAAATCTTTTATTTTTGTTTTGATTTTGAAAATTTTATAACTTAATTTCTCTAAGATAATATCTTGATGTAAAACTAAAATTTATTCTTGAACTTTTTTGCTTAAGAAAAAACTAATCTTTGATGATTTAGTTATATATGTAGTCTAATAATCTCTAATGTGTATTTGATTTAGTGGGTGTTTGAAGCCTTGGAGAGATTTATTTTGTTGGCTTATCTACTTTACTTAACTGGAAAAGCACCCGTGCATTGCGGTGGTGAAGATATTAATAATGCTCAAAAAGTTTTATTTATGTCTGAATATTGTTTTTATTTTTACACCTTATAAATTTATTTTTTAACGCTTTTCGAGTTTGGACTAATAATTATATGAGCATGTATTATAGGACTAATTGTTATTGTTATGTAGAAATAAAAATATGGTAATTTTCAATCAGTGTTTATTATATGTGAATATATTGTTGGTAGTTTCTATAGTTATAAAAGGTTAGTTTAGTCAATGTTATCAATAATAGGGGTATCTATGTCATTAGAGTTCTTTAAAATTGTAAGCTAATGAAGAAAATGCTTAAACAAATTATAAGGGTGTATGAGAAGTTTGAAATTCAGTGTTTAAATAAGCTTATTTGGTTACCTTATTTATTTAGATGTGAGGAAGCTCATAATAAGCCACAAATTTTGAATTTATTTGCTTATAAGCAATAAGCTACAAAATAAGTTCACCAAACACCACCTTATTTGATCCTTTATCTTTTTATTTGATATCCATAGTTGCCGAGTGTCAAAGACATAGAAATTAAATCCGAATAATATTGCTTCAGTTATGGTATCATGAGATAAACTTATTATTTGCTGATATGATATATATTAGTGATGTAAATCATGGATTAATTGTTGATATCTAATCTTATTATTGAACTGATATTTTACGGTGTCGTGTATTGCGCGGTTTTTAACACTAGAGAAACATATAACAATTGGTGGAGGTTGAGTTTTGGTCATCGTAGAGAAC
Source organism: Pseudognaphalium luteoalbum (assembly GCA_963422505.1). Lineage (NCBI taxonomy): Eukaryota > Viridiplantae > Streptophyta > Magnoliopsida > Asterales > Asteraceae > Pseudognaphalium > Pseudognaphalium luteoalbum. Next base: position 104,512,562 of record OY730197.1, read on the forward strand.
GAAAGATACAATAATTGAGGATACATGATGAGGGTATTACAGTAAATAATCAATTTGTTAATAATTTAATATTAAATTTAAAGTTATCCCTTACGATTTGCCTCAAACTTTCATTTATCACCAAAAAAATATATATTCTCACATAAATGCCACGAAAATGAAAATTTTATTATTATTTAATTAATAGTTGAGTAGTTTACTAGTGAACATACATGTGTATGAAGCAATGTTTTGAAACCTGGGGTTCACCCGGGCGGTGGAATCCGTAGAATCGAAACTCAAGCATCTAACTGGGTCAACTAAGAGAGATTTTTCATTGGTTTTTAACTCGAGTCGGTTCATTGGGTTTTTCGATCGAACCAGTGACTCGAAACCCAACGGGTTAGGGTTTCTTTTTTAAGAAAATAATTTCATTGACCATTTAACTAAGAAATAACCTAACAGACTGTTGTCAAACCGAGAATTTATATTTGATGCAATGATGGCCGAGGATGCATTTAAGCAAATCCTAGACTTTGTCTCTACAGCTGCATCATGCGCTGATAACTGGGAGTACAGTCTAGGCAGATACGACGATGAAATAGAACTTGAGAATGCCATTCTTTCTTATAGTCTGAGACTGTAACAAAATGTATAGAGAGTGCACAGTAAGCGGTGTTGGGATTGCGTTTTAAAATAGAAATCATATAATTACTAGTAGCAAAACAAGCTACACTCACAGGAGGTGGTGTTTAAATATGCTTCTAGGGTTTGATACTGTTATAGTCATTAATTAACTGCGCAGGTGTTTGGCAAACTCTGATTATCACTAACAGGTAAAGTTAAACAAGAATACAATAAATAGAATCTCAACCATAGTAGAAACCAATGTTTTAAAAACCGGTTTTTTAGCAAACCGGTTTTCTGTCCGGACCTGGTTCAATCCGGTTAAACCGGTTTTATTTCTGATTGAACCGCTAATTTTGCACTATATGAATTGAACCGGTTTTGTGTCCAAATCCGGTCCGACCGGTTGAACCGGTCCGGTTTTCAAAACATTGGTAGAAACTTTGAGGTAGTAAGGCTCTCTTTTCTCGAAATGAGAAGGAAATCCTGCTCTGAATTGCAAGTTACATGCATTACTTAAGAACTTTAATAGCTAAACAAGAGTTCAAAGAAAATGTAAATTAAAGTGCATATAGATCGGATAAACATTCAAAAGGAGTATGATGGCCTTATGAGAAACTAAGGGAAAGAAAAACATATTATTACTCATTCTTTGTCATTGGCAATTATCTAGCCTCACACATTTAGCTCAGTTCTCACCATGTTTTGGTACAAAGAGTAAATACATGGATAACTGAAGCTACTTAACTACAGGTTATATCACATAGACATAATTTAACATGTTAATAGCACTCACATAATTTTTGACATCCTGCATGTTTAGGTAAACCATATGCTCAAGGAAACCAATTTCGATGTTTTGATTCCTGAAATGTTGCACCTATTAATCTATTAATGTAAAATTGATATACGGCGTGTCTCGTTGAAGTATATTTCAATCAATTGAAGACTAGACGTGTTAGGTTATCAATACATAATAGATCAGTTGCACAAGTTATCTGGCAAAAATGTTGGGATAATTAAAAAAGAATGCCCGTGTTTGAGATGCTAGCTTCACTCTTACCTATGTGACCATACAAGTTTCTTCTATGAATCAGTAATATCATTTACATGTAACTTGAAATTCTTAATCTGTACATCAGTAAAGCGTTTAAGCTATTTGTAATTCGTTCTGGTTACATGGCATCAGCTTCACTCATTTTTAAACGTAAAAAACAACAAACAACCCTAATTCAGAGCTTAAAAGTATAGTCTGTTGAGTCATTGATCGCTGAACTCAAGTGGTCACTGATCTCAAGGATTAAGGAGGGAGATTATATAAGAGATTGTTAAAGTCATTATTCGCTGATGAGTGAAGTCACTGATCATGCTATCTATTCACAGTCTCTGATCTTCTCAATAATGCTCCATGAAGAAAATGATTCAAGTCAAGCTCCTGTTGCTGAAGGTCTCTAAGTCGCTGATCATATGTTAAACCAGAAGATGAAGATCTTATCAAGATAAAAGACTCAACTATGTGTGTCGCTGATACTCATCTATCAGCGAGAGTCTCCAAGTCTTCTTGAGTTCTCTCTTCTGCTGAATAAAAGAAGTCACTGAAGATTAGTTGTTCAAGTCATTCTTTAGAGCATGTTAGCTCGCATCGAGAATGAGGAGAATTGTTGTTTCTATCAGTGACTACAGCATTAAATGCCGCATTAAATAAGAAGTTGACATTCGGCATTATTACGGCGCAGCACGTGTTACTCGAAACTTGAAAAGAGTAACGTGGAAGCATTTGATTGGTCTATGGTACAAGGTGATATTTCCCAAGACAGAATGTCGTGCCATGATGTATCACATCTCAACTACCTCTCCAATCAAGCAGCGACACGTGTCCTTCAGATCCGGAAATTAAGGATTTCAGCGTCTATAAATAGCGTAGTATGTTGTACTTCATTTCGTGTCGATTACTTGTATTGTCACTTGTTTGTCAGTGACTAGTTTGTCTAAGATACAAGTAACACCAACAAGTGAACTAGTAGCGTGTTTGTCCACTACTAATTTACTTAAGCGAGTGAGCAAGTTAGCGTGTTTGTCCACTACTGCTCATCTCCTTTGTAATAGCTGCATTGTTTGATTTGGATTAGCTTTGGCTAATCTTTTCCGCAATCAACAAGAGATAAATTTTATCAATAAAAGAATTTATCTTTCAGCTACAATTGCATCAGCAACTGAACTGCTTATCTTATATATATATTTGTGTTCATATTGCTGTCACTTTAATACGGTTAAAAACTTGCTAAACAAGCTAACACATTATAACAGAAAAGTTTTTAATTGTATTCAACCCCCCCTTCTACAATTAACTCACTGTTAACGATTCACAATCACTAACATAATAGTGATTAGGGACTCACAATTGGTATCAGAGCGGAGTTGGTTTAAAATATAATTTAACCAGATCTGCAATGGAATCCGTTAAATACAGTTGTGTTGATTCTGAGTACCAGAAGGGAAATGGCTCCACTACAAAACCTCCAGCTTTTGACCCATCAAGAATTGAAACCTGGATGTCCAGGATGATGATGTTCTTAGACCTTGTTGATGATCATCTTTGTTCTATAATAACTGACGGTCCTCACACCCCCACTGTCATTATTCCTGCTGTTGCAGCCACTGCAACCACTCCTGCATTACCAGAAATGGTTATGCCAAAAAGGGAGGAACAATGGACAGATGAGGACAGGCGCATGGTTAGGCTGGATAAACAAGCTAAAATATACATAAGCATGTCACTTCCTGATGAAGTGTTTGAGTCCATTAGATTGTGCAGTACAGCGAAACACATGTGGGACACTCTAAGAAATATATATATTGGAACCCCCGATATTATCCGCTGTAGAGAAGTAAATCTGACTCGTCAGTATGAACTGTTTGCCATGGAACCCAATGAGTCACTGGCCTCCACCTATACTAGATATCAAGCTTTAATAAATAAAATGGAAAAGGCTAATATAGGAAAAGTTTGGGGAACCATTGCAACATGTACTCGACAACGTAATGATTATACTTCTCTCAATCTAACTCAAGTTTATGGTATATTGTTAAATTGGGAACAATCTGAGAAACAGGCTAATCAAAGTGAGCACATTCGTGCTGCACTAGGCAGTCAAAAGATTTCTAATGCCCTTGTAGCTGAGCTAGAAGAGATTGATCAAAAGCAGAAAGTTAAGATCACCAAGTTAAGTTCAAAGTCACTGATTGCAGATGAGGAAGGTTGTGCTGCTGACAGTCAGTTTGAAGTCAGCTATGAAGAAGGACTAGAGAAGCTGGAAAGAGATATGGCCATGATGGTTGCAAATTTCAGAAAGAACACAAGGTTCAACAAATTTGCTGGTGCACCATCAAGTGACTTTCCAAAGTCAAAAGGCGACTGCTACAAATGTGGCAAACCTGGTCACTTTGCAGCTGACTGTAGATCCAAAGCTGTCAATCCTCTCCCTGAGCAAAGGCCCAACTTCAGAAATGACAAGTACAACAAGTACAAGTCAAAGTACAAGAAGCTGAAAGCTCTGTCCAAAGATGGCAAGAAGAAGGGAAAAGGGTTCGTCGCTGAAGAAGGATCTTTCAGCGACTCTGACTCAACCTCATCATCTGATGAAGAAGAAGCTATGATTTGTTTAGATCGGGATTACTGCCTGATGGCTGATGATGCTAACTTCCATGAAGACATCAAGGAAGTAGCTAAGAAATGTTCAGCATCCGGCTGGGATCCAGAGACTCTCTACAAGGTACATTGCTTTAAATCAGCTTCAGTGACTGAAAAGCAGAATATCTTTGAGACTTTGATAGTAGATTTATCAAATGCTCATGATATTCAGAAAAGGCAAGAATGCATGATCAATGACCTAACATCAAAACTTAAACTTCAAGAAGAAAATTTGTTGAAAACGAAAGATCTAAAAGTTGAACTTGATGCACAAATACATGCAAATCAAATGTGCATTCAAGAGAAAGTAAATTTTGAAACCAAATTCTCTCAACTCAATGAAGTTATAAAGTCATGGTGCAAATCTGCATTAAACGTAAATCAATGTGTCAATAATCAAATTCCAAAACAAGTGAAAGCTATTTTGGGAGGTGATTATGATACAGATGCTTCTCTGGCTGATGCAACAAGCATTGATCAAATATTCAAGCCTGATCAACCCTTTTCAAACTTCGTTTTTGAGCCAATGTCAGTCTTCAGCGAGACTAAACCAAATCACTTTGTTAAAAGCTCGCTGGTCACTGACAATTGTGATATAGCTGCAAGTATTGATGAACTGAAAGACTTGAGCATAAATAAGTCAACAACTAATCCAGTCTCCATCAGTTTTACTGCTATTAATCAAAAGTTATTCAGCAACCTCACCTCTGACACCCCAGTCTGATGATCTTGTCATCAGTGACTTGGAGTCGAAGAAACAAACTGAGATAGTAAGTCTGAACTCTTTTAAATCTCAATCAAATCAGCATACTGAGCAAAAGAAGTCTAAAGCCACAAATAAAAAAAATGCTATAAGTGTGGAAATAGACAACATGTGTCAACAGATTGTTCATCAGTACAAGCTTGTGTCCAACCAACCACCAGCAGTGAGTCAAATGTCTTGCTGGTCAGTGGAAGCCAAGTTCAAGGCTTGTCCACTATGAACCCATCTCAGGATGGGTTCATAAATTGAACTAACATTTTACTTCTGATGTAGGGCATTCTTAGAGAGATAATGTGGTATCTGGATAGTGGGTGTTCCAGACATATGACCGGATGTAAGTCCCTGCTCAGCGACTACCAGGATGAAAGAGGTCCTGATGTAGTTTTTGGTGATAACAACATTGGTAAGACCAGAGGGTATGAGGTCTTGACCAATGGAAATGTCATGTTTAAAAGGGTGGCATATGTTGAAGGGATGAAGCATAATCTATTAAGCATCAGTCAGTTCTGCGATGCCAAAAATAAGGTGCTATTTGATCATGAAGCTGGAGTTGTTTACAACAAGAATGGAAGTGCTGTCCTGGGTGCTCAAAGGAAAGGAAATACATATGTAGTCAATATGGACTCAGCACAATCAGGAACATGCTTTTATTCCAGAACCGTTTCAGAAGAAAAATGGTTATGGCATAAGCGTCTTTCTCACCTGAACTTCAAGGCCATCAGCAAGCTCAGCAAGAATGACTTGGTAAATGGTCTTCCAAAGCTTACTTACGAGAAAGACAAGCTTTGTTCAGCGTGTGAGAAGGGAAAGCATCACAGCTCTTCTTTCAAAAGCAAACAAACATCTTAAGTGACAGAATGTTTTCAACTGATGCATATGGATCTGTTTGGTCCAGTGAGTTCTCCCAGTCTTGGTGGTAAAAGATATTGCTTGGTAATTGTGGATGAATATTCCAGATATACTTGGGTATTCTTCCTCAAAGCCAAAAGTGATGCAACACAGGAAATCATATCCTTTATCAAAAAGATGGAAAACTTAAATGATTGTTCAGTTAAACATTTAAGAAGTGATAATGGCACTGAATTTAGAAATGTTGACCTTGAAAGTTTCTGTGATTCAAAAGGTATTTCTCAAAACTTCTCTGCACCAAGAACACCTCAACAAAATGGTGTTGCAGAGAGGAGAAACAGAACCTTGATTGAATCAGCAAGGTCAATGCTCATAGATGCTGGTCTTAAGACCCATTTCTGGGCTGAAGCAGTTAACACTGCCTGCTACACTCAGAATAGGTCTCTGATTGTCAAGAGACATGATAAGACAGCCTATGAGGTGTTAAGGGGGAGAAAACCTGACATAAGTTTTCTTCATGTTTTTGGCAGTACCTGCTATGTCTTAAACAAAAGAGATCACTTAGGAAAGTTTGATCCCAAAGCTGATGAAGGTATATTTGTTGGTTACTCAATCATTTCAAAAGCTTTCAGAGTTTATAATAAAAGAAGGGAATGTATTGAAGAATCAATGGATGTTACCTTTGATGAATCTTATGATGAATCACTCACTGATCCAAAAGACTATGAAAGTCTTATTTTTAATACAATCAGTGATGACAAGCATGAGGTTCATCCATCAGATTCTGAAAGGGAAGATGATGTCCCTGAAGGAACTTCTGGCTCTAGTTTAGCCAAGAATGATTCAGGAACTTCATCTTTGCAAATTAATATCCCATCATCATCATCTCATCATCTGCATCAAAATGATAACTCCCACTGTCCTAACCAAAGCTTAAACATTAATCATGCCTCTAATGCTGATGTGTCTGGTAGATCATCTCTGGAAAATCAAGTAACTGCTGAACCTCAGCGAGTGACTAAATGGACTAGACATATTGATAATCAATTGATTATTGGTAATCCTCAATCCAAGGTCCAGACCAGATCAGCATCTGCTAACTTTTGTTTGTAAGCTTTGTGTCACTGATTGAGCCCAAGAAAATCGATGAGGCACTCACTGATCATCACTGGATAGCTGCCATGCAAGATGAGCTATCTCAGTTTGAAAGGAATAAAGTGTGGAAGTTAGTACCTCAAGTAGCTGGGAAATCTGTGATTGGAACAAGATGGGTGTTCAGAAACAAGATGGATGCTGATGGTGTTGTAATAAGGAATAAGGCTAGACTGGTTGCACAAGGTTACTGTCAGCAAGAAGGAATTGATTACGATGAAACCTTTGCACCAGTTGCTAGGCTTGAAGCAATCAGGTTGTTCTTAGCATATGCAGCTCACAAGAAGTTCAAGGTATATCAAATGGATGTAAAAAGTGCCTTCTTGAATGGAAAGCTGCAGGAAGAAGTGTATGTGAAGCAACCACCTGGATTCACTGATCCTAAGCATCCAGGTTATGTCTATAAGCTGGAAAAAGCTTTATATGGACTAAAACAAGCTCCTAGAGCTTGGTATGACACTCTCTCTACCTTCTTAACTAACTGTGGGTATGTCAGAGGTAAAATTGACAGCACACACTTTATTAAAAAGGATAAGAGAGATGTTATATTGGTCCAAATTTATGTTGATGATATTATTTTTGGGATACTAACAATGACTTGTGCAAGGAATTCAGTGACCTCATGACTAAAAGTTATGAAATGAGCATGATGGGTGAACTAACATTTTTCCTTGGTCTGCAAATAAAGCAAACCAAGACTGGTATTTTTATAAATCAAGGAAAATATGTTAAAGATTTATTAAAGAAATTTGAATTCACCAACTGCTCATCCCTTGCTACACCAATGTCATCTGCAGTAAAATTACATGCTGATCCTGATGGTAAATCTGTAAACATCACTGCTTACAGAGGAATGATCGGGTCACTGCTGTATTTAACTGCTAGTAGACCAGACATTATGTTTGCTACTTGTCTATGTGCTAGATATCAAGCTGATCCAAAGGAATCCCACTTGCTCGCTGTCAAAAGAATATTCAGATATCTGAAGGGTACACCAAATCTTGGTCTCTAGTACCCATCTGGTTCAGATTTCTCACTAAAGGGATATTCAGATTCTGATCATGCTAGATGCAAAATGGACAGAAAGAGTACCTCTGGTAGCTGTCAGTTTCTTGGAGAAAAGCTTATAAGCTGGTCATGCAAGAAACAAAACTCTTTCTCAACTTCTACTGCTGAGGCTGAATATGTCGCTGCTGGAGCTTGCACTGCTCAAATTCTGTGGATGAGAAATCAGCTCGCTGACTATGGCTTTGACTTTGGCAATGTTCCAATTTATTGTGACAGTCAAAGTGCTATTGCCATAGCAAATAATCCTGTGATGCACTCAAGGACAAAGCATATTGATGTCAGATATCACTTCATCAGGGACCACGTCATGAAAGGTGACATTGAATTGCATTTCATTCCAACTGACTACCAACTCGCTGACATATTTACAAAACCTTTAGATGAGAAAAGATTCACCTTTCTCATCAGCGAGTTGGGAATGTTGAACTTAAATGATTAAAACCTGATTGTTTAATAAAAGGTAATTACAGAATATATGGTTTATAATTTTAACTTGCTAACCTATTATTCTCACTGATGTAATCAGCAAGAACAATAAGTTAGCATAGTTATGATCAATAAATTATATACTTTGTAACTGTACATGAAAATTCTTTATATTACATAAATAATATATATCTTATGCTTCACAAACTTGACTAGCTGATTAGATTAGTATTCTAAGTTGTAATCTGATCAGCGACATCAAATATGAAACATAATATTTATTTTATTTTAAGATATAACTTATTTTCATCTCGTTGAGACATAATGTATCAGCGAAAGTTTGTTATTATTTAATATAGCATTTATTTCGACATATATTCCTTACAATTAATACATTTTGTATTTAATTTTTAACGATTTATATTCTTAATAAATGCCTTATTAAAATATCTCATGGGAACTCGAAAAGGTACACTTTTTCTGACACCTCGTATACCTTTCCGGCGCACCACTCCCATCACCATTTAATGTTACCACTCATCACCATCATCACCCTACTCCCCTACCACCAACCACATTTTTTTTTACTTTTTGACCACGTACATACTCGTTTTGACCACACATTCTGCACCTCAGTAACCGTATATAAGCAGCGAAACCCTTTCCTTTTCATTCTTTACGCTTTCTAATTTTTCAAACTTCATCTTCTTCATTTTCTCTGCAAATATCTCACATTTTAAATCTTTTACTTTCTTTTCTTAAAAATGGCAAGAACAAAATTTTTCAACAACGCTTACACACCGATCTTAGAGATTAAAGCTCTTCGAGCCTCTGCGGTCAGTGAGACGCTTGTTATTACAGTTCCCAAATCTAACTATTTGGGAAATGTCTCTTGCCCTAAACCTGAGTATGCGGAGGTGATAAACTTTCTTAAAAATCAGTTTATCCTCCCTGCTCTTACCTTGTCTCCTGGGGATATGAACCCAGAGTGGCTCAGTGAGTTCTGGTATACCTGCACTCACTCTGTCGTCTCTGGTGTTTCACAACTCCAGGGTTTTATAGACAATGGTACCCAAACCATCACCATAACTGCCAACACCATCCGCTCCATTTTACAACTGCCGACCTATGAGTCGTACGAGTCGCTGCCAGAGAGCGACGTTGCCAAACAAGGCCTCAAACAAGGCCTCGTCGATCTTACTGAGATTGAGTGTAAATACTCAGTCGATGGCAGTGGCAACCGTAAGTACTCTACGGTCCACAAAACAAAAATGGATGGTGTTTGGAATGCCATTTTCACCAATTTCATCCAATCGCTGGGTACAAAATCAGGGAGCTATGATCAATTCAGCTCCCTGGAGGCCCAGATCAGTTGGTCACTGGTCAACTCTCTACGAGTTGACTATGCAAGTGTGATCTTTAACGAACTGATCACCAAAGTTGTTGAGCCTGCCAGGGCCAAATATGTACCCTACCCTAGGTTTCTCTCACTGATCTTCAGGGATCAGTTTGCTGCCTATGATAGGGTATCTTTTCAAGGTTTTGAGCCGACCCTGGTAGGATCTCAAATTTTCGCTAAACCAGCGACTGCGGTGTTGCCCGCTTTTATGAAACACCCGGGGATCCTTGCACCCCAGCCTGTAACTTCTGTACAAATGTCAGTTGCTGCCCCCCATCGACCACGTCACTGACCACACCCCCAGTGACAACTGTTGGTCAACCACCAGTCAAGAAACCACCCACTGCTCCCAAGAAAAAATCCAAATTAGGGTCCCTGACATTAAATGATCAGGGACATAGCAAAAAGAAGACATCTACGGATGCCAGTGGTGAATCAGTGACTGTACGTTCAGTTGCTGAGGGCACCACTGCTAAACCCTCAACTTTACCTGCTTCACTGGACTCCCGAAAGTCCAGTGACTCTAAAAAGGGACAACTACAGACAGCTGCAGTGGATCAAACCACTGTCAGCAGTGATTCGGGTGCACCCCACACCCTCAGATTGAGTCAACCCAGCCACTTGTCATCCTCACAAAAGGGTGACATTTCATTCAAAGGGCAAGTGACATCAGTGGGTGATAACACACTCATAGCTGATATCACACCACTGGCTACAGACCGGGCCACCTCTCATCTATCACTGCACCGGCTGTCAATGTCTCACCACTGACCCATGGTGAGATACAGGTCGCTTCCTCTATTTCCAATGAACCACCAGCTAAATCACAAGCTGATGATGAGGAAATCATGCCCATGGACACCTCAGAGGACACCCAACCCATTCCTCCACCCACATCCAACTCTCCTATCAGAGAGCTTTCCCCCACCTCTTTCTCCAATGACAACATCCAAGTTGCTGCTGATCAGACCACACCCCCTGATCATGTAGCCCAATCTACACCTTCCCCCATTATTATTACCCAAACTACTCCCAAAAACACCTCCACCCACTCCACATCAGATCAGCTACTGATGGAGTACATTGCCCAATCCCAAACCCAAATTAAGATGCTCACTGAAGACCGTGAGGCACTAATTGGCAATGTCTCTGTCCTCCAGAAAGCTGTTACTGCTCTCACTGATGTATACAACTCCATTGAACCATGAAGCACATCTGTTAGTGAGAGAGTACAAACAGTAGCTGATGCTAGTGCTGCAATAAACCATGCAGTCACTGAGCTAGCCTCCACCTCCACCACCAACTTTACCACTCATGCCACTGCCATTGCCCAGCTCACCACCAACCAAAATGACTTAGCCATTTCTATATCCAACTACCTGTATAACACTGACAAAGTTATTAAGGTACTTCCACAGGTTGTCTCACAGCTTACAAAGACAAGAGCTGAGGTCGCTGCCCTGCGAGAGGAGAATGCTGCTTTCACTGATCAGATACTCAGGGCAGTTGATCAGTTTGAGTGAACCAGTCAGGGGGAGAGTGAAGAAGAGGACTTTGTCTCTGATCCTGAGATGCCCCGAAAGATGACTGATCCGCTATCAAACAAAGCTCACAGGGACATTGTGCTCAACACTTATGCACTTCGTCCGATCGCTGAGCAACCAGAATTGGAAGCCCTTGCAGTTGCTGAACTGTATTGGGTGGATATGGAGATAGCCACTGATGTGGTGGATATAGCTGAGAGCTTTCCTGAGTTCAGTGCTGAAGAGCTCAGGAACTACAATGGGCTGGTGCAGCAATGGGCAGTGGATGAAGCTGCTAGGTTAGAGGGTACCTCAGTGAGCTATGAATTGGCTCGCTGGGAATGGATGAATAGGGAGGTGGTAGATGATGTATCTGATGATGAGGAAGATGATACCATCATGCATGATGCTGATGATAATGATGATGATAACAATGATGATGGCCAGGGAGGTGGTCATGGAAATGGTCAGGGTTCAGAAGATGAAGATGATGTAAATATGGAGGATCAGCAACCCATATCATCTGTCATAAAAAGAAAAAGGACCAGTGACACCTCTCCTGCATCTACTCCTCCATCAAAGAAACAACAGGTCAGTGACCCTCAATCACATATTGTCATATCTGAGGTAACTGTACCTTCATCTCCACCAGCAACCCAAAACCTACCCTCACCCACAGCAACTACAACTACAACAACCCAAATAACCACACCTACCCCAGCAACAATAATACCAATCTCCACAGCAACTCCCTCCAACACTACCACTTCAGATACCTCCCCTACAGCATGCCTTTCCTCTGACTCAACCTCAGATACCCCCTGTCCTGATGAAACAAAAGAACAGAGAGTTGCCAGAAAAATAAAGGCAAGACAGGACAAGGAGCAGGAGATGATAATGCAAATAACCTTTCAGGCTGAGTTAAGAGAGGAACAAGAAAGGAAAAGGTTGCTGACAGAGCATACCTACTGGAATTGAGCTCTAAAGATGCCAATGAAAGGGCCAGACTTCTTAAACAAAAGAAAGATCAAGAAGAGTCTGATGCTGCAATTGCCAGGGTACTTGCTGAGATAGAAAGAGTGAGCTAGAGCAACAAAAACTGAAAACATCAGCTAGCAAGAGCTCTAAAAAGAAAGGGGGAGCTGTCAGAACAGCAGTTGATAGGAAATGGGATGAAATAGATAGAAAAAGGTTTGCTGCCCGAATGACAGGGGGATCAAACCCTGCACCTATTACCAAGGTTAAATTGAAGAAGTCTAAGAATCAATCTCAACCTTAGCTGCTTATTCAAAGAGGTTCAGAGACTCAAGCCATGCTACTTGATCAAGTTTGCAAGCTGCACAGAGAAGAATGGAATGAGATCAGGCTTGCTATCGGCCACTCAACAAGTGCAGCTAAAGCTGATGTCCTGAAAGAGATTGATAGACTATATCAAAAGATGGTGTCACTGCAACTTCTCAGACCAGAAGATACTGTCATATTTGGTGAAGAGATTGTTCAGCCACCAAGCCCAAGGTATAGGTCAGGCACTAGCAGCATCTATCGAATCCCCAACACTTCAAGGTTAAATTTATCTATCCCTGCTGGTGTGCCAAAGCTTGAAGGACATGAAGTCACTGAGGGGGAGAAGGGTCTGGTATACAGGGACCTAAATGGTGCCCTTAGGTTTCAGAGAGAAGCTGAACTTGAGAAGGTTGATCAAGAACAACTCATACACCTAATCAGGTCAGCTAGCATGCTTCCCACAAATTGAAAGATCAGAAAAGCTATTCTCGATGAAGCCTTGGCAAGAAAATTCAGATACCTACCCTCCAAAGACAAATATGAACTTGAAGCTGAGCTTGGCATAGTGAAAGAGGAGGAGATGTGGAGAGATAAATAATTTAGATATTTTGTAATAGTTAGCTTCTGTAAATATTTATTCAATGATATAAATGAGGCTTGACACAGAAAATCTACAAGTACAAGTCACTGGGCGACCTACCTACTGTCAGAGACTTAAATCTTTTCAACAACAAAAATTTACAAGTACAAGTCTCTGTGCAACCAACTTATCTTCAGAGACTAAAAACTTTCCTGCAACAAGTTTGTCTAAGGGAGCTTTGACTTAAACCATTTAGGGGGAGATTGTTGAGTCACTGATCGCTGAACTCAAGTGGTCACTGATCTCAAGGATTAAGGAGGGAGATTATATAAGAGATTGTTAAAGTCATTATTCGCTGATGAGTGAAGTCACTGATCATGCTATCTGTTCATAGTCTCTGATCTTCTCAATAATGCTCCATGAAGAAAATGATTCAAGTCAAGCTCCTGTTGCTGAAGGTCTCTAAGTCGCTGATCATATGTTAAACCAGTAGATGAAGATCTTATCAAGATAAAAGACTCAACTATGTGTGTCGCTGATACTCATCTATCAGCGAGAGTCTCCAAGTCTTCTTGAGTTCTCTCTTCTGCTGAATAAAAGAAGTCACTGAAGATTAGCTGTTCAAGTCATTCTTTAGAGCATGTTAGCTCGCATCAAGAATGAGGAGAATTGTTGTTTCTATCAGTGACTACAGCATTAAATGCCGCATTAAATAAGAAGTTGACATTCGGCGTTATTACGGCGCAGCACGTGTTCCTCGAAACTTGAAAAGAGTAACGTGGAAGCATTTGATTGGTCTATGGTACAAGGTGATATTTCCTAAGACAGAATGTCATGCCATGATGTATCACATCTCAACTACCTCTCCAATCAAGCAGCGACACGTGTCCTTCAGATCCGGAAATTAAGGATTTCAGCGTCTATAAATAGCGTAGTATGTTGTACTTCATTTCGTGTCGATTACTTGTATTGTCACTTGTTTGTCAGTGACTAATTTGTCTAAGATACAAGTAACACCAGCAAATGAACTAGTAGCGTGTTTGTCCACTACTAGTTTACTTCAGCGAGTGAGCAAGTTGGCGTGTTTGTCCACTACTGCTCATCTCCTTTGTAATAGCTGCATTGTTTGATTTGGATTAGCTTTGGCTAATCTATTCCGCAATCAACAAGAGATAAATTTTATCAATAAAAGAATTTATCTTTCAGCTACAATTGCATCAGCAACTGAACTGCTTATCTTATATATATATTTGTGTTCATATTGCTGTCACTTTAATACGGTTAAAAACTTGCTAAACAAGCTAACACATTATAACAGAAAAGTTTTTAATTGTAATCAACCCCCCCTTCTACAATTAACTCACTGTTAACGATTCACAATCACTAACATAATAGTGATTATGGACTCACATAGTCATTTCATGAAACAATAAGTACCATAAGTAAAAAGTCTGATAATGAGACTGAAGCATTCAGAACTTAACACTTAAGCCTCCTTTGTTTTGCGACAGTATTGTTCCATAAGTAGCCACAATAAATTGTTTCATCACAAATCACAAAGAAAAATTCTTCTAATCAAATTTAAGAGAGTGATATGCAGAAATAGGATATGACAAGTCATTTTCATAAAGTTGCACATACGATTATAGGTTAGAAACAATTGCATAGTCGCTTAATTGGTTACACTTAACCAGGTAATGTTTCTCTTTGAGTTTCAGGTATAAAATAACAAAGTAATAAGTAATATTCTTACTTGCAAGTCAGTGTGCGTTGAAGATGAGAGGATGCATTTGATAAGCAAATCCTAGACTTCGTCTCTACAGCTGCATCATGCGCTGATAATTGGGAGTACAGTCTAGGCAGATACGATGATGAAATAGAACTTGAGAATGCCATTCTTTCTTATAGTCTAAGACTGTAACAAAATGTATAGAGAGTGCACAGTAAGGAGGTGTTGGGATTGCGTTTTAAAATAGAAAGCATATAATTACTAGTAGCAAAACAAACGACACTCACAGGAGGTGGTGTTTAGATATGCTTCTAGGGTTTGATACTGTTATAATCATGAATTAACTGCGCAGGTGTTTGGCAAACTCTATTTATCACTAACAGGTAAAGTTAAACAAAAATGCAATAAATAGAATCTCAACCATAGTAGAAACCAATGTTTTAAAAACTGGTTTTTTAGCAAACCGGTTTTCTGTCCGGACCTGGTTCAATCTGGTCAAACCGGTTTTATTTCCGATTGGACCGCTAATTTTGCACTATATGAATTGAACCGGTTTTGTGTCCAAATCCGGTCCGATCGGTTGAACCGGTCCGGTTTTCAAAACATTGGTAGAAACTCAAAACACTTGACAGCTTGAGACGGTTTCAACCATAAAAACCTTTGAAATTGGATATAGTTTCACCTTTACAAAAATTTGCCATATATCAATCTCTGACCCAAGATAGCTACATACCATATTAAAATATATATATTTCTCATTCCAATTCAGCCCCAAAAAACTTTATATATCTGTCTTCCAACAAGTTAATATTGTACTCTACTAGAATTAAACTAAAAATCAACAACATAATAAGAGATTGATGGAAAAACACGAACCGCAGAAGTTAGAAGACCGCGCTGATGCTACTCTACTGCTACTGGTTTTTACTGAAATGTTAGTGTTACCAAATTCACACTGTAGATAGTCACCAGCTCCCTAGTCAAAAACAACTTGTTCCGACCGCCGGAGGCTAGTTAAAATAGGGCAACAAAGCTATGGAAGTCAAAATAGGAGGTCACAAATCACTATCTCACTTATATAATACCCACCACATCAGAGTCAACAAAAGACATGCAATAGTTAGAAATCATCAATACTCAATTAATTTTAGAAACATAAAAACAGGTAACACATAACCAAACATTAGTGGATTAGCACGTCTATATATTAATGTATTCATTTCACACAGTCATACCACTACATACTATAATATATATTTAATTTATATACATAATTATATATATATATATATATATATATATATTCATAATAATATATCCGATATACATATATCAAACGAGCATAATTCCAAACTATGGACAGTGATGTCTGATGAATATAAATCCAAACAAACAAGTCCAAATGCGGATGACATATTGTACTCTATAAGTTAATAACTTTATACACAATTTGTAAAAAAAAATGTAGTATAATTGATTCTATATAATTTTAACAATATATATCGTAAAGGTATAATAAGATAAGGTATAATAAGATTGATTGTTAAAATTCAACGAATAATGCACTTACAGCTGACGTTAACGGCGAAAGACGACGATAGAGAAGCTACACACGCCGCCGGGTATAATTAATTATGATTATAATCTAATTAGCATTAACCCTAGAATTGTTAGAAAATGGAGTGAGTATTGGTACACCAACCACTAATTATAGTGTAGAGTAGTAGACTGTATAGTGTGTACACTGTATTTGTCTGGCAATAAATATGGAGGGTCAGAAATGTAAATTTCAAAAGGGACCGGATGATGGTTTGGTATAATTACATATTTCGATATTGCAAACAATATGAATAGTAACTCTTTTGTCCTTTTGTACTTTACATGTATAATATAGTCGATATTGCAAAGTCTTACTAATATGACATTTGGATCAAGTGGTTAGTAAGACCACTCCCAACATGTGACGCAAACTGACGCGTCAGTTGGTGCCACATCAGCGTCACGTTAGCTTTTTCCAAAACTGACACAAACTGACGCTTCACTGCCTACAGTGAACATCACTTCAGTTTTATCTGCACCCACATTTACCAATATAACTTTAATTCTATACACTAAACATATAAACAAAAAGAAAAAACAAACAAATTGACGCCAATTAATTCTCATCGGTTTGACGACGTAATGCTACATTGATGCAAAGTGATGTTTTGGTGCCTATGGTGTCACCAAACTGACACCAAGTGATGCTACCAAGCGACGCTCCGTAGTGAGTGCTCTAAGTGTGCAACTAAAAAGAATGCATGCAAGTTCAAATTTTGAAGTTGGCATTTTGAAATCTTTTATTTTTGTTTTGATTTTGAAAATTTTATAACTTAATTTCTCTAAGATAATATCTTGATGTAAAACTAAAATTTATTCTTGAACTTTTTTGCTTAAGAAAAAACTAATCTTTGATGATTTAGTTATATATGTAGTCTAATAATCTCTAATGTGTCTTTGATTTAGTGGGTGTTTGGAGCCTTGGAGGGATTTATTTTGTTGGCTTATCTACTTTACTTAACTGGAAAAGAACCCGTGCATTGCGGTGGTAAAGATATTAATAATGCTCAAAAAGTTTTATTTATGTCTGAATATTGTTTTTATTTTTACACCTTATAAATTTATTTTTTAACGCTTTTCGAGTTTGGACTAATAATTATATGAGCATGTATTATAGGACTAATTGTTATTGTTATGTAGAAATAAAAATATGGTAATTTTCAATCAGTGTTTATTATATGTGAATATATTGTTGGTAGTTTCTATAGTTATGAAAGGTCAGTTTAGTCAATGTTATCAATAATAGGGGTATTTATGTCATTATAGTTTTTTAAAATTGTAAGCTAATGACGAAAATGCTTAAACAAATTATAAGGGTGTATGGGAAGTTTGAAATTCAGTGTTTAAATAAGCTTATGTGGTTACCTTATTTATTTAGATGTGAGGAAGCTCATAATAAGCCACAAATTTTGAGTTTATTTGCTTATAAGCAATAAGCTACAAAATAAGTTCACCAAACACCACCTTATTGATCCTTCATCTTTTTATTTGATATCCATAGTTGCCGAGTGTCAAAGACATAGAAATTAAATCCGAATAATATTGCTTCAGTTATGGTATCATGAGATAAACTTATTATTTGCTGATATGATATATATTAGTGATGTAAATCATGGATTAATTGTTGATATCTAATCTTATTATTGAACTGATATTTTACGGTGTCGTGTATTGCGCGGTTTTTAACACTAGAGAAACATATAACAATTGGTGGTGGTTGAGTTTTGGTCATCGTAGAGAACAAAAGATACAATAATTGAGGATACATGATGAGGGTATTACAGTAAATAATCAATTTGTTAATAATTTAATATTAAATTTAAAGTTATCCTTACGAAACTTTCATTTATCACCAAAAAAATATATATTCCCACATTAATGCCACGAAAATGAAAATTTTATTATTATTTAATTAATAGTTGAGTAGTTTACTAGTGAACATACATGTGTATGAACCAATGTTTTGAAACCTGGGGTTCACCCGAGCGGTGGAATCCGTAGAATCGAAACTCAAGCATCTAACTGGGTCAACTAGGAGAGATTTTTCATTGGTTTTTAACTCGAGTCGGTTCATCGGGTTTTTCGATCGAACCAGTGACTCGAAACCCAACGGGTTAGGGTTTCTTTTTTAAGAAAATAATTTCATTGACCATTTAACTGAGAAATAAAGTTATCACACCCTAAAAAGAAATAACCTAACAGAGTGTTGTCAAACCGAGAATTTATATTTGCAATGATGACTGGAGTTGGTGTTCTATTAACTTGTAGTGGAGTTGTAAACTTTTATAAATGGGTTTCTTAATACAGATGGTGTGGCTGGCATTATTTGTAGTTTTTGATGGTGTGTGTAATTAATAATGGATGGTACTTGGTGAATGGTGTGTTTTTTAGAATAGCAAATTTAAATGGGAAAATCAAGAATATGCAACTTTTTTATGCTATTATCGATGCCGTATCTTTTATTTGAAAGTATTTATACTACTAAGTTACATGTAGAACCCTCAATAATTGATGTCTAACATAAATCAAATATAAACTATTATAAATATATAAAAAAAATCCAAACCGATTCATCCGACAGTTCAACCGGTAGAATTGGACCCGATACTTAGATCGGGTCAACTCATAATAAGGTTTTAAAATATTGATCTCAGCATTGTAACAATGTGCCTCAATTATATACTGTGCTATACATAAGTGTCTTTGAATAACATAAACCATTTAGTTCTCGATGTCACACGAAAATATGACGATTCTCTCTGATTTTGTTAATTTACACGTTGAAAATTTCGGTGTTTCTCTTGTCCTTATATTTCATTAAAGAAAGTTTAAAGTTTTGGGGAACCCATACATCACATGATCAAATTTAATTCTCTATCGGTAACTTCATTGTTATTACAATCATTATTGTAATCATTATCATTAATCATTAATTAATTCAATGATTACTCCCCCTACAAGAAAAAAAGACCTATTGCAACGAAGCCTTTTAGCAACGATACGATGTCGTCTCTGAAAGTCGCTAAATGACAATTTTTTATCCCTTTTTAGCTTTGACTTGCATAAACAGTTTGACTTTACTTTCAGCAACGACACATGTCGTCTCTAATGATTTTTTTGTTTATTTTTTAATAATTTCTTTGTCCAAAAAAAAATAAAAAATTATGGGGTTACCTTTTGCAATGATAGTGTCATTGCTAAAGTTTTATTTTTCAGTTTTTAGTTTTGGCTCCAACATGAAAATATTTCTCGGGCTATCATTTGAGACTACACATGTCGTTGCTAAAAGTTTTGTCTTTATTTTCATTTTCGTTTTCGTTCTAAGATTGAAAAATTTCCCGCGCCACTTTTAGGGATGACAAGTGATTTATCTATATTATTTTAATTAAAAAATACTAATTTACACATAAACTATAAATTATGAATTTTTAAAATATTAAATATTAATGAGTTAATAAAATAAATATAAGTTAAAAATAAATTTAATTACATTTTAATTAGATTGTAAATGTTAATACTAATATATTACATGTTATATGATTTGTGTTAGTTTCGAAACGACTTGATTAACAATACGTCATCTTTAAAAACTAATGACTTTAATCTAGTGATGAGTCTGATTGATGTGTAATTGTTATATGTAAAAACTCTTAGTGAAACTGTTATTGAGTTTGATGAGTGAATCATATTAGTTATATTTTTATTGCATTATTTGTTCAATAATGTTGGTTATATGTATGTATTAAGTATGTTGGTTTAATATTGTAGGGTTATCAACTTGTATATTTACATATGGCATGTATTGGACAAGGTCACAGTGGGGATGTAGGTAGTGATTCACCGGGGTCCGCGGGGGGGGGGGGGGGGGGGGGGGGGTTCCTTGGCATCCACCTAGTTTTTGTCAAAGTAAGAAAATTGGGAATATTTTGTTTAAGTGTATAGGCTACTTGAAATTTTTTTCAATTGACTTTTGTAGAAACTAATGTGCGTGCTCCCACAACAAATCGAAAATTATGAAGATTGCGGACCGCTAACACCAATAAGGCATTGCCGATTAGGTTTGACATTTTCGATTAGGAGACAACACGAACTATTGGCCCTAAGCATTTTCTCTTCTCTAGTCTAGTTGGGACCCTCGTGAAACCAATCCCCAAATATTTCATATCGTGAGAAGCAACACTAGCCACCGTTAAATCCCACATTTGGATCGAGATTAAGGTTAAACTGAACTTATTTGTTATATATAACTTAAAGATTATAAATATATACACTATCTAACCATTTATTATAAACTACAGCTTTACTTTGACATGGAACCATGCCTAAAAGGGGACTACGCAGAATTGATCATAAGAGGGGTTGATCTCTTGTGAGGTGAAAGATATCGAAATCGGAAAGCGCGATTCAAGGAGAAGGTTTTACAAATCGGGAGGGGTTTGAGCATCACCAAGAAATTAGACAATTTCCGTCGCCCCACATGGAGCAAGTTGAGTGGGAAAAGTATGTGGACTTCTACTTGAACCCCTCTAACTTGAGTTGCTCGGAGGTTAATGTGGTTAATATGAGTAAACAAAAATATCCGAGTGGACACGGAACAAAATCATATGCCATTTTAACGACATGATGAAGTAAGTAACTTTCTAATTATTATTTTTCAAAATATTTATCGATTGTCGTGAGTAATTTGATTGACTGTTAATATATGTTCATAATTTATATTTATAGCGAAACAAGGAGACCGGTGAATATCCTAGTCTCGTTGATGATTTATTCAAAATGGATAAAAAGGGTCAAGGGTATGTCAACAATGCAGCGAAGATAGATCATGCAAGTATACAATTCTAATTTTGAGTCAACTGAGTTATGGGACTAGTCAAAAGGGTGATCATGGGTTAAATTGGTCATGGGTTAAATGGGACATGATTAAAATGGTGACGGGTCATCTTAATCAATTAGTCTAAATGAGACATCAGTCAAATGAGTTAAATATATGAGTGATAGGTATGTTGGGTCACATGGTTCATATGGGTCAAAAAAGACGTGGGTTATATATGTCATGGGTCTTATGGGTCACACGAGTGAAATGGGTCAAGTTGGTCACTACTAATAATTTTATAATTTTTTATTTTGTAACTTGTAGAGAAAAATGGTGGCATTGAAGAAAAAACAAAAGGGAAGTTCCACTACAATGAGAGAAAAGGTTGTATTAAAAAAAGTCTTCAATGAGAGTCGTGGGCATTATATAGGACGAGGTAGAAAGGTTACAAGTGTTGGATCAAGTTCAAGTGTCCAATATCACAAGGACCACAAATGAGTTAACAAAAAGAACTAGAGAAAACGTTGAAATCTCAACAAAAACAAATGAGGTCTCAACAACGACAAATCGAGTCTCAAAAAAAGTTCATGACTTCTCTACGCTCGGTCTTAAAAAAGGTAAAAATTTCCGTTCCTAAGTTAAGCCGTACCAACTAGGGGTGTTCATGGACGGTTAACCGAGGACTCGGTTAACGTGAGATCGGAGTCTCGGTTCGTCATATTCTTGAACCTAAACCGAAACTGAAAAATTCAGTTAACCGGAAATTGGTTAACCAATTTTTCGGTTCGGTTAACCAAATTAACCGTTTATTAATTAAAACTTATTTAAAATGTAATTAGTAACACATAAATATACATTTATTTATAAGTATTTACTATATTTAAAATATTTTGATAATAAATGTATCAAATGGTAACCATTTTACTATTTATAATTGTGTATTAATGTTAGACATACGTTATTCGTTCGAATTTAACTAGAACTAAGTAATAATAATTAGACCCCTATTAAGTTATTATATTAGATTAAAATGAGCGAGAAAGAGATATAAATGATTCATTCAAAATAAAAGTGTAAATATCTATATATAAATATAACATATACAATGTATATACATATATTAAAAACTATATATAATATTTTCAGTTTTTCGGTTAACCGTTTATCATATTTATTCCAAAATCAAGAACCGAAATCGAAAAACCAAAAACAGACCGGTTCGGTTAACCGAAATCGAAAAATGAAAAAAAAATCGGATCGGTTAACCAAAATTCGGTTCGATTCAATTGGTTTTCGGTTTGGTTTTCCGGTTTCGGAATATTTTGAACACCCCCAGTACCAACCCACTATTGAAGAAGACGAGAATGAGGAAGAAGAAGGCGATGATGAGGATTCAGATGAGAATTTAGATGACTAGTAAATTCTCTCTTCAAATCTAAGTCATTTAATCGGTTGTGGAAACAATGTTCATTAAAACTCTTTGAAGTGTTTAGACAATTTACTTTTAAACTTGTTGAATGTTAGAACGTCTTGTGTGTTTATTTGAACATGTGATGATTTATCCGGATGTTTAAATTGTTTGTTTGGTGTGTTTTGGATGCGAAAATTGCAAAATATATGTTGTAATAGTGCAGGAAATCAACAGAGGTGAAACAAGCGCACATCTGAGTAAATTGAATGTCGCACCCCCAATTTCGGGTTGCGGAAGCGAATCGGGTCGGGGCGCGAATAATCAATAATCACAACACAAAGATATAATGAACGACTCTATATGCATCATTTTACAACTTGTATTGATAAAACCAAAGTTTACATCAAAAATATAGTTTACATTAGCTCAGTTTGAAGTTGAGGGATTTACATACATATTTAATTTATACAAAATATAATAATGCATCTAAATCTCTGAATGTTTGTATGCTGACACGAGCTAATGAATCCTGATTTGGGCAGTCCAACCTACTGCTGAGTACCTGTTATACATGCTAAAATGGGTCAGCGAAACGCTGGTGAGCTCACAGGTTTGTATGTCAAAACATATTGTATGAACCGCAAGATTTAATTGAATTTAAAGTGCAATTAAGCAAAATTAAAAGTTATACAACCATGAGCACATAGTATGAGCTTAACTCGAGGTGTCGAGTTCACATTTAAGGTATCCTGATCGAGGTGCCTCCCACGAGTGCCTAATCTACACTCGTCTGAACAAATATTAATACATCCGTTTAACCAGTTAGTGCGTGCTAACCTGAACAAATATTAATTATAGATAACTAGTTAGTGCGTGCTAACCCGACGTGTTTTAGAAGTCGTTTCGTATAAGTGTTTGAGGTTATACAAGTTTGACACTTAGTATGAAAATAGTTTGTAAATATTCTGTTTTTAGCGTCACTTATAGAGACACTTAGGGGTTTAGACGACACTCAGGAAGTGTCGCATAAAATGGTAAATTCTGAATTAGTGGCATCACTTGTGGAAGTGACGCATAGACGGCGACATTTAAGGAAGTGTCGGGTGCAAGTGTTGGTATCAGGGTCATGCGTCATTAGGGTTAGTGTCAGATGAAATCAGATTTCAATTATAGATGACACTTAGACAAGTGTCGCTAGAAGTGTCGGTTAGGAGTGTCGGGTATTGAATTTGCGACACTTAGGCAAGTGTCGGGAAAAAGGGGTTTTATGCGGCACTTAGGCAAGTGACGCAATATTAGGGTTTTAAGCGACACTTAATGCGTCACTTAAGGAAGTGACGTATCACTGCTTTGGCCCGTGCGACACTCCATTGAGCCCAAAAACGAGTTTTTCGGTTTCCGTTTGGCCCAAAACTTTTACCCAACTCATATTTCGACATTTCAAGCTTAAATAAACAACTTTTAAGTAAAATAATAGAAATCTAAGAGTTTTCGGGATTTGTCGGGAATCTTACAAGTTAACACCGGGAGAAACCGAAAAGGTAGAAATGTAGATCTTGATGCGGTGAACGTTTTTCTCCAAAGGTGCTTGGTGATTCGAGGCCGTTTGACGGTGGTTTTTGGTGATTTAAGGTGGTGGTGGTGTGGTGGTGAAATTGGATGAAAGAAAAGAGAGAGAGAAGAGGTGAGTGTGTGTTTTTGTAAAAGTTGAAAATGAAATAGAAGGAGGGGGGAAAGGGGGCCGGTTTTGGCAGAGGTCACCTAGTGTGGCCTCCCCAACTTTTTAATCCCCTGCGTTCGCGCTCCATGCGGTGTTCTTTTTCCCGATTGTATAAACGTTTAATAATTGTTTTATACGTTTAAATATAAGTTTTAAAATACGAATAATTATTCGACATTTTTGGTTGAAGTATTTTGCAGAATACTTAATAATTGAGTTATAAAATATAACTTAACTTGTTTTGATTGTTTGTGCGTTTAATATTTTAATCGCGTAGCATAATTTGTACGATACGAAATAGAATTGAATTATTATGAACATAAAATTTTGAATACAATAGTGTTATTAAATAATGCTATATTATATAATAAGATTGTTCACCAATGTCCGTATTAATTGAACCGAATTACATTCGATTGAAACGTGCACGATTTAGCCAAATCGCGTAATTGTATATAATCAACAATATATATTATTTGATACACAAATAGCCTAACACAGAACTAATTACATGTATTAACAGTTGATTAGGTACTAATCACTAGTCCTAATTTGACGGGTGTCACATTCTCCCCCTGTTAGAAGAATTTCGTCCCGAAATTTAGTTCGAAGTCGTGTTTGAAGTAGCTTTAGTGAATAACTGAGGATACTTGAGTCGCATTTGGTCTTCCCGTTCCCAAGTGAATTCCGGCCCACACCGTGAATTCCACCTGACCTTGACGATGGGAATACGACTTTGTTTGAGTTGTTTGACCTCACGGTCCATGATTTTTGCGGTTTTTTCAACAAAATGAAGCTTGTCATCAATACGAAATTCATCGAGTGGAATAATAAGTGTCTCATCAGACAGACATTTCTTCAAGTTAGAAATGTGAAAAGTGAGGTGCACGCTGTTGAGCTCGGGCGGCAGCTGCAATTGATATGCCACTGAACCTATCCTCTCGAGGATCTCAAATGGTCCAATGTATCTAGGGTTCAGTTTTCCGCGTTTACCAAAACGAAGGACACCTTTCCAAGGTGAAACCTTAAGTAGTACTCGATTCCCAACCTGGAACTCTAGTGGTTTGTGTCTCACGTCAGCATAACTTTTCTGACGATCACGTGCGGCTTTGAGTTTATTTTGAATCTCAAAGATCTTTTCAGTTGTTTCGTGAATGAGTTCGGGACCAGTGAGTTGACTGTCCCCCACACTTCGGTCCAACAGATAGGTGATCGACACTTACGACCGTACAGTGCCTCGAAGGGTGCAACCTTGATGCTGGAGTGATAATTGTTGTTGTACGAAAACTCACACAACGGTAGCTGTTTTTCCCAGTTTACACCGAAGTCAACTACGCAAGCTTGTAGCATGTCTTCCAGTGTTTGAATCGTTCGTTCACTTTGGCCGTCAGTTTGAGGGTGGTGATATCGCGTAAAAAGTCATGTTTTTTCTACCGATATCTCTCATTCTGGAACAATTCTTGGCACTTTAACTCAAATTCAGTACAAATCAATAGTATTATGTCAAGATGGTCAAAACAAGGTTGCACGATGAAAATCAAGCAAAATGGATAGAAATCGAAGATTCCACGCACATTTGAAGATTCAAGACATCAAAATGAGATTTCATGACAAAAGAGCCCATCACCAACATCTATCTCATCTAAGATGTTCGTTTTCAAATTACGAATCCAATAGAAGAAGAATCAACAAAAACGGACGAAGAATGAAGATTCTACGTACACCGGAAGATCCAAACGATTCGTACAATACATCTAAAGTTCAGAGACATATTTTTGGGATTTCTTTTCATCAAAAGCTTCATTTTTGAATTACAAATCCAATGCAAAAAGAATCAACGCAAACGGATTCATAACGAAGAAAACACGCACGAATCGAGAAACGAGGCAACAAGCAGCGGGCTGGTGCGTGTAGCAGCCAGCTGCCGCCGGCCAGCCACCAGGCCGCCGCCGGCTGCCACCTGGCCACCGCCGGCTGCCACCCACCCGCACGGATCATGCTTTTTTGTCCTTTCGTGTACCCGGTGCTAGACCTTTACGTGTTTTTCCGTACCCGGTGCACCACCTTTTCCACCTTTTTCTATTGTGAGCTTCCACTTGCTAAAATGCACCAAAACTCTCCTATAAATTGGAGGCATGAGGCTCATTTGCAAAAATGCACCAAGACACTAGGATACCAACATACCTAGGCACTTTCACACTTTCTTTCTCTAGCTTCTAGCTTTTCTTTCTTTATTTATTTTAAATTAGTATTAGGCTAGTTAAAATAGAAGCAAGGAACGTGCTTGTAGTCCTTGGTGAGGAACGTATTTTTAATCTTTGGTGTACGCTTGGAGCAATTCTTATTAATTCAAGCCTGTTCCTTCTCGCATATTAATCTCGGTTATTTCTATCCTTATCTATCCTGATTAAATATGTATACTTTAATTATGCTAGAGATAGTTTGTGCCATGATTAGCGAGTAGATTACTATTGTATTTGTTGTGATGTAGTTAGCATATGTAATTGTGGGATGACTTTAATTGCGTCGTGAAATAATATGACAGCCCCGACTGTCTACTTGGTATAGTGCTGGAAATGCTTTTGAGCAAAGTACAAACGCATGGAAGCTGGTAACGACCGAAGGTAGTTGTATCATGGATCGACATTAAAATGGAAACTTTATGAATGGATTTACTTTATGATTTTAAACCTAAAACTTACATTCGCCTTTCGATTAACAAACATGATTGTAACCTTGTAAAGAGGAGTCACGAACCTTACTACTTGGTCAATAGTTATCTGTGTAAAACTATGATTTTAATTGTAACGTCATGCGAGCATCATAAAATGCAATGTGATTACGTGGAATTTCCATGAGTATTGTACACTTGAAATCACAATGTACTTATCATGTAAACATCGCGAAGCAATTGAATTCACAATGGAAACATCGGTAAATGATTAAATACATTGTGGACTACCATAGCATTTTCTGACATGGTCTGGGTTTAACTCTATGCAAAAAGCCGTCAGCATTTTAATTAGCGTTTTAATTAGATTAGTTAGTTTAGATTAGATTAGGTAGGCTATAGGCTAAATAACCATTTACGAAAACCTAGGGATTTATTAATTGTATTGAGAAAGGCAAGTTTAAAATCCAACTTAAATCGATACTTTTCCTTAACCTATGAAATTTAAAGTAAGGTATGCAAGAAACCTCCACACTTTCCTTCGCTTACCATGCTTAAACTTCATTAATAGGAATGAATCAACTAAGTCCGAACGTATTTACTAAGTTATTTGTTTGCTAAATTTATAGTCTTTATGGTATTAAGAATGGTTATACTTGTTGTAGACTTGCTACTCTATTCCTTCGCCCACGAGCAAATGTGTTCAATAACAAGGGCCACTGACTCCCTCACAGGAGAGTGTGGAGAGTCGAGCATTGTTTGTCTGATAAGAATCATGATACCGTGGTTGCTCGTGACGTATTAGTCGATAACCGACTAATAGGGAATCTATCGGTTATACCATAAACTACCAAGTTTAGTGAACATTCTAGATTTAGTAAACATTTTCCCTACAAGTCATCGTCCCACATTATAAGCTAATGAACTCACAACAAATACTCCTTTTATTATCTGATTTACCATTATCTTTTATTCGCTTTATTTAGTTTACTTAATTAACTGAACCAAAAACCCCCAACGCACTCTTTTAAAACATTTACTAGAAAAGAAAGGTTGATTGGATCACCTTCGTTTCAATTCAGTTTCTCTTTAAGAACGACTCTAGGTCATACTTACCATCTACTAGCCTTTGGTTCAGTATTAGTAAGTCACACTTAGACCCCAGCAAATACAAATTTAAAACAAACCGATCGCGGTCCGAGCACCGTCTTCATACGACGCTTCGGCCCCCATCAAGTTTTTGGCACCGCTGCCGGGGAGACTAACTGTCCGACACAGAGGTCCAACCAACCCCAATTCTAGTAAACCCTTAGGATAAAACCTTCAAAAAAAAAAGAAAAACACAAAAATAAGTATTTACTTTCTTGTCTTTCCTTTTTAGTGTATGACATTTTCCCCTAGATCTGCACCACTGTTTAATTTCCCTGATCCATAACTTATAATACGTACCATTCGACGAGAAAAGAAGCAATCCGCACTTAGACAAACAATGGCTGAACGCATCACTCTCGCTGACAACAGTAAACCCTCTATCGAAGGAAGAGGAAGACCAATTCTCTACCCTGAAACCCCTGGTTGATCTTTCGAGCTTAAACACCACATCATTCAACTAATCCAAAATCACTGTCAATTCCATGGATTACCAAGTGATGATCCCAACTCTCACCTCGACAAGTTCACATCTCTTTCAAATTCCTACAAACAAAACGGAATTAGCCAAGACACAATCCACTTGTATCTTTTCCCTTATTCGCTCACTCATCATGCACAAACATGGTTTGAAGGTTTAGAGACCGGCTCTATCCCTTCATGGACTGTAATGGCGACAAAGTTGCTAACCAAATACTTTCCGCCTTCTAAGCAAACCAAACTTCGAAATGACGTCATGAATTTCTGACAAGCTTTTGATGAGTCATTATACACCGCATGGGAACGATTCAAAGGAGCCTTGAAGAAGTGCCCCAATCACCGTCTTGACAAATCCGTGCAATTGTGTACCTTCTACAATGTTTTAGACCCCAACCACCGAACCACCCTCGATGCTGCTGCACAGGGAAGCTTCATGGAAAAGACCGACGAAGAAGGATGGAACCTAATAGAGAACATGACTATGCATCACCATGATTGGAACTCTGGAGATCACTCAACATCTTCAGCACCTATCGCTGCATCTAATCCAGTTCCAGTTGAAGCACTTAAAGTATTAACGGAGAAAATGGACTCACTTGTCAAACAGTTTGGAGAACTCAAGAAACAACAGCACCAAGTACAAGTCTGTCAACATTGTGCCAACCCTCAACCATCTGGTGAATACCAAGTCGAATACGAAGAAGCAGATGGCACAATCTACTATGCTCAGTTTCCCGCTCGACCACAGAATTTTCCACCCGGTTTCAACCAAAACAATAACCAACCTAGAGGACCTCCATTCCCACAGAGAACTAACCAACCATACCAACCCCGATACCCACCTTACCCACAACAATCACAACCTTCTTATAACCAACCCCTCGCACTTCCTGCACCCACTTCCGATACAAACCAAACCGCTGATTAACCTGCAAAGACCAATACCCCAGCTTCAAGTTCAGATGACTCCTTCACCCAATTCATGCAAGGTCAACACCTACTCAACCAAAAGACGTCCGCTAGACAAGATCAAGCCGACCTCTTTATGAGAAACCAATTGGCCGTGCTAAAGAATTTGGAAGCCCAAATTGGACAATTGGCACAACATCTTGATAACAGACCAAGTGGAAGTTTGCCTAGAAACACGGTTCACAACCCACATGTTGAGGAAGCAAAGCAACTCACTACCACAAAGGAAGCAGCCACTCCACCTCCTGCTGTTGTACCAGTAAAGGAAGAACCAAAGATCAAGATACCAGCTGTGGAAACCACTGCGACCATGAACAAAGAGGTTAGAATCCCTTACCCCGCTAGACTTAAAGCCCAACCTAAGAAATTATCATCCTTTAATCTAGATGGAAAATTCCTTGATACCATGTCTAGAGTTCCCAGTCGTAATAAATATATCAGGAAATTGCTATCCACTAAGGATAAACTGCCTGAAGTAAACAACATTCCCCTTAGTTCTGAAACATCATCCCTATTTAAGAATAGCCTTCCTGAAAAACTAGGAGACACCGGTAGATTCACACTCCCTTGTTCTATTTACCAATCCGGAGATATCAGCGCTTTAGCCGACCTAGGAGCTAGCATTAACATTATGCCCTACTCCCTGTTTAAGAGGCTAGAACTTGAAAATTTGAAACCCACTAAGATGACTGTCCAGCTAGCTGACCAATCTGTTAGATACCCAAAAGGAATAGCTGAGAACGTATTAGTTCAAGTTAACAAATTGTTCTTTCCGACGGATTTCGTGGTAATGGATATCCACGAGGACATAAACATCCCGATTATCCTTGGAAGACCATTTATGAACACAGCCAGAGCAGTGATTGATGTGTATAACCATACGATTGTTCTACGAGCATATGGTGAAAGCATCACTTACAAGATCGACCAACCGGACTGTACACCAGAACAAGAAGAATGCCACGCTATATCAACAGGCAGAATTTGTTCCGATGATGAATCAGACCCCGAAGAAGAACGATGCTTCACTCGACCAACAACCTTGATCTACGACACTGAAACAGACCGTGACGAGGACGAGGAGTACCAAGACGTTGAGGAAGAAGAAGAATCCGAGGAGGACGAATCAGAACCTGAGGAAGAAGAGGAAGAAGAGGAAGAACTCGCTGAGGAAGATGAAAGAACGGAAGAAATGGAAGAAGAAGAAGAGGAAGAAATGGATGAAGATCGAATTGATTCTCCACAGATGGCTGAAGTCAAAAGAATACAAGACTGCAAAGACTACACTTCATCAGAAGAATCCTTTGATTATGGAGCCATCCACCAAGAGCTTAGATCCACTCATCTCAAAAGAATGGGAAACATTCTCGACTCTTATCTCGATCCATCAAAACCCTTTACCAGAACCCGACTCCGAGAAATAGATATTTTGAGGAAGAGCTCCGAACATCACAGCACCCTGACCTGTATGCTAAACTCGTACAAAGAATTTCTGCATATAAGGCACGACAACCAGGAAGCTTTGCTGAAGAAAACCTTCAAAACACCATCACTGAAGTCAGAACAATCAAAATCGACAGTACTCAACCTTTCAACAATGCACCCTCTGACGAAGAATTCCACCAATTCCCAGATTCACGAGACGAAGATTCCGACTACAAGAGTGTCGAATTTGATGGCGATTTTATTGATGTCACTATCGATGAATGCTCTATTCCAAAAACTCCTCTTGCTCCACCAAATTCACCCGTCATCACAACTGAAAGACTAGAGATTCCCCTCATCGACACTCACCAAGACATGATTGAACTAATTGATGAATACACCGATGTGCGCATCATTGTGGAGGCTATCAAAGAATCAACCAATGAATACAACACCGCTCAGAGACACCTGATCAGGCAGATTGAACGAGAATATGATTCATATCTCGCCAATTATGGAGAACCAGTACCCCAGACTTTGCTCAGACATATCCAAGAATTCTCCGATTCCCTTCAAGAACAAGTCACCAGAGAAGCTCAACAGCCAGAAAGACCAGACTACCCAATGGGAGAAATCGAGTTCTACAGCAACCAAAGGCAAATATACCAAAAAGTGTATTGTGCCTTAGCCAGATCAGCTTTTCCCTACTCATCAAGTCAGAAGGCTATACTTGCATCAATGAGAACCCATCTTGAAGTAACTACTGGAAATATTATGCTGACATAAGAATGGTGGGAGATCTTAGAACCCTTCTAGATCTCATCGAAACTGGAGAACATCTCTCAACTCCAGAAAACTTCAGGATCGTCATTCACTCCACTATAGGTCATCACATTTAACTAATAGTTGATGAACTGAATCAAGCAGCATTCGAAGAAAACACTCATGACATTCCAACACGTTATTGGCACATGTCACCAGTCAACTTAGCATCCTATGTAATAGGTCGACTGCGTGGAATGTATGAGGAAAAAGACATAGAAATTGACGCTTACCACAACGGGTACCGCGAAATATTCAGCAAGTTAATCTACGTCTTCACTGACTCAGACTTTCCCTTCAATTGTGAGCAACATCAACTCATCAGACAAGTATGCCAAGCAACCCGATCTTTTGGAGGAGACCCTTTAGCTGAAGACTTTCAAGAAGTGAAGACTCAATTCATGGCTTTAATCACCTCAATAGGCAGAAACCACCCACAACGTGAAATTGTTCAAACTCACACCTGCACTCGAATCGATCCTAACGGACCAGTCACAAGGGCAGTTCGATACATCAGCTATGGGATGGCAATCCTCGATAGATTAGCCACTGATCACTTCAAGAGCTTCAGGATGGAATCCACCACTCCACCAACTTTTATTGCCGACATGATAGAGCAATTCCTGCGATACTTCCCTCCACGCTACAGCTTACCTAGGAACCATAGTGACCACTCTAGCACCACGGACACATCCTACATCATCTGAAGAAGAAAGGACTAAGTCGAGCTCTCGACTTTAAAAGAGCACTTCTCGGGAGGCAACCCGTGTTTTTACATTTCTGCAATTTTACTTTTCAAGAAGTGATGAAATCTTCGACTATCTTTCACACTCGGATCATACGAAACATGCTCTAGCCGGCAAGGAAGCATCAACACTCGAAGAATCATAGATCCGAAGTGTTCACACCTACGAGACCAATCACAAGAAGACTTGATCAAGAATGCGCCAAACAAGACGAAGCCGGCAAATGCACCGAAGGAACACTGCAACCATCGGGGAGTACTTCTATACCGTCTCTTTCATTCATTTTAAATATGCCATATCCAATATGCTTATCACTAAGTGTGGGATTCAAACCCAAAACACACTGCTAAAAGAATACGTCTTAGATGTTTAAATTCCTAAGTGTGGGGTGTTTCACCCCAGTTAGAGCTTAGATAAACATCGAGGATGATGTTTCTTTAAGTGTGGGATAGCAGTAGTTACACTACTGTCAGATGGGTAATGGTATATGCTTGATTCTAAAATCGCTGCTCTTTATAAGACCATCCTTCTCCAAAAAAAGTAAACAAAATTTTCAAAATTGAGTTAAAAATGTGTTGAAAATGAAAATTTTTAGACAAAGAATGATTTACTTTGGGAAAAAGAACAAATAAAATATAGATTCTTTTGAAAAATTAGTTTAGTATTCCCATAAAGAGCATCGCATGACTAAGCACACAACAACCTAACTTTCGATTTGTGAAGTATCTTGAGCCATATGAAAAGCATTCACTTTTAATGCTTAACTTTTTCGATTCTTGAGTGTGCCGATGTATGCGTTTAGAATCAGAACTTGCTCTTGTTATGCATTTCGAATCCGAGCTGGTGATCAAAAAGGAGATCGAATCACATCATTCTTGAACCCATCCATACACCCAAAAATAAATACGTTACCCCTTACCTACTCAAAAGCATCCTTCAGACTTCATAAAAAGTTCTAAAGATGAAAGAAGAGAAGTCACAAGGATATGACGTCAAAGAAAGAAAATATCCAAGAAAACTCGAAGAAAAATTCAAATGGAGAAAAGACTCCTCCCGAAAGAAAAGGGCGTCAATCCTCCCGAAAAATTCAAACTTTCAACTTTCCGCTTCACCAAAAAGAAAACCTATGAAGAACCAACATAACCCCCTCTGGTACCACCAACCTTCCACTCCAAAAACCTTACATCCCCTCTCCTTGAATGATTATGGCTAGATCAACTTCACGCTCAACTAAAAGGTAACGATTTGATTCTCGATTAAGCCTATGACGATAAACGATACATGACTGGCGTTCTGAGTGATTAATAATATAATAGAATAGGAAACCCTAAACACTTTGAGTGATTTGAGTGACCACCTTGAGAGGATCGCCTAGTCATGTATCCAAGATGAAAGATCAAAAGCATGCTCCTAAAGATTACAATCCTTCCTTTTCAAAGAACAAGTACTTTACTTTCCCAAAACCCCTTAGTAAAAAGTTCCGCCTTAAAATTATTTTATCTTTAACCAAGTTGGAAATCAAGTTTGCTTGAGGACAAGCAAAGTTCTAAGTGTGGGATACTTGATATCGCGTAAAAAGTCACATTTTTACTACCGATATCTCTCTCATTCTGGAATGATTCTTGGCACTTTAACTCAAATTCAGTACAAATCAATAGTATTATGTCAAGATGGTCAAAACAAGGTTGCACGATGAAAATCAAGCAAAACGGATAGAAAATGAAGATTCCACGCTCATTTGAAGATTCAAGACATCAAAATGAGATTTCATGACAAATGAGCCTATCACCAACATCTATCTCATCCAAGATGTTCGTTTTCAAATTACGAATCCAACAGAAGAAGAATCAACAAAAACGGACGAAAAATGAAGATTCTACGTACACCGGAAGATCCAAATGATTCGTATGACACATCTATAGTTCAGAGACATATTTTTGGGATTTCTTTTCATCAAAAGTTTTTTTTTTTTAATTACGAATACAACGCAAAAAGAATCAAAGCAAACGGACGCATAATGAAGAAAACACGCACGAATCGAGAAATGAGGCAACAGGTAGCGGGCTGGTGCGGGTAGCAGCCAGCCGCCACCGGCCAGCCACCAGGCCACCGGCGGCTGCCACCCACCAGCACGGATCGCTCTTTTTTGTCCTTTTGTGTACCCGGTGCTAGACCTTTACGTGGTTTTCCGTACCCGGTGCACCACCTTTTCCACCTTTTTCGTACCCGGTGCCACTACCTTTTCCACCTTTTGCTATTGTGAGCTTCCACTTGCTAAAATGCACCAAAACTCTCCTATAAATTGGAGGCATGAGGCTCATTTACAAAAATGCACCAAGGCACTAGGATACCAACATACCTAGGCACTTTCACACTTTCTTTCTCTAGCTTCTAGCTTTTCTTTCTTTATTTATTTTAAATTAGTATTAGGCTAGTTAAAATAGAAGCAAGGAACGTGCTTGTAGTCCTTGGTGAGGAACGTATTTGTAATCTTTGGTGTACTCTTGGAGCAATTCTTATTAATTCAAGCATGTTCCTTCTCGCATATTAATCTCGGTTATTTCTATCCTTATCTATCCTGATTAAATATGTATACTTTAATTATGCTAGAGATAGTTTGTGCCATGATTAGCGAGTAGATTACTATTGTATTTGTTGTGATGTAGTTAGCATATGTAATTGTGGGATGACTTTAATTGCGATCGGGAAATAATATGACGGCCCCTATTCGACTGTCTACTTGGTATAGTGCTGGAAATGCTTTTGAGCAAAGTACAAACGCATGGAAGCTGGTAACGACCGAAGGTAGTTGTATCATGGATCGACGTTAAAATGGAAACTTTATGAATGGATTTACTTTATGATTTTAAACCTAAAACTTACATTCGCCTTTCGATTAACAAACGTGATTGTAACCTTGTAAAGAGGAGTCACGAACCTTACTACTTGGTCAATAGTTATCTGTGTAAAAATGGTTTTAATTGTAACGTCATGCGAGCATCATAAAATGTAATGTGATTATGTGGAATTTCCATGAGTATTGTACACTTGAAATCACAATGTACTTATCATGTAAACATCGCGAAGCAATTGAATTCACAATGGAAATATCAGTAAATGATTAAATACATTGTGGACTACCATAGCATTTTCCGACATGGTCTGGGTTTAACTCTATGCAAAAAGCCGTCAGCATTTTAATTAGCGTTTTAATTAGATTAGTTAGTTTAGATTAGATTAGGTAGGCTATAAGCTAAATAACCATTTATGAAAACCTAGGGATTTGTTAATTGTATTGAGAAAGGCAAGTTTAAAATCCAACTTAAATCGATACTTTTCCTTAACCTATGAAATTTAA
Source organism: Pseudognaphalium luteoalbum (assembly GCA_963422505.1). Taxonomy (NCBI): domain Eukaryota; kingdom Viridiplantae; phylum Streptophyta; class Magnoliopsida; order Asterales; family Asteraceae; genus Pseudognaphalium; species Pseudognaphalium luteoalbum. Next base: position 104,548,798 of record OY730197.1, read on the forward strand.
AGTAAGGTATGCAAGAAATCTCAACACTTTCCTTCGCTTACCATGCTTAAACTTCATTAATAGGAATGAATCAACTAAGTCCGAACGTATTTACTAAGTTATGTGTTTGCTAAATTTATAGTCTTTATGGTATTAAGAACGGTTAGACTTGTTGTAGACTTGCTACTCTATTCCTTCGCCCACGAGCAAATGTGTTCAATAACAAGGGCTACTGACTCCCTCACAGGAGAGTGTGGAGAGTCGAGCATTGTTTGTCTGATCAGAATCATGACACCGTGGTTCCTCGTGACGTATTAGTCGATAACCGACTAATAGGGAATCTATCGGTTATACCATAAACTACCAAGTTTAGTGAACATTCTAGATTTAGTAAACATTTTCCCTACAAGTCATCGTCCCACATTATAAGCTAATGAACTCACAACAAATACTCCTTTTATTATCTGATTTACCATTATCTTTTATTCGCTTTATTTAGTTTACTTAATTAACTGAACCAAAAACCCCCAACGCACTCTTTTAAAACATTTACTAGAAAAGAAAGGTTGATTGGATCACCTTCGTTTCAATTCAGTTTCTCTTTAAGAACGACTCTAGGTCATACTTACCATCCACTAGCCTTTGGTTCAGTATTAGTAAGTCACACTTAGACCCCAGCAAATACAAATTTAAAACAAACCGAACGTGGTCCGAGCACCGTCTTCATACGACGCTTCGGCCCCCATCAGGTGGTATGCGGTACTCATATCAAGACGGGTACCCAATGATCTTTGGAGTGATTGCCAAAAATGAGATGTGAATCGACTTTCCCTATTGGAGATAATTAAGATTGGAACACCGTGTCGAGAAACAATTTCTTTGATGTAGATTCGTGTGAGACGTTCCATTTTATCGGTTACCTTGATCGCTAGAAAATGAGCAGATTTCGTGAGACGATCGATGATCACCCAAATGGTATCGTAACCGCTCGATGACTTTGGTAGTTTGGTTATGAAATCCATGGCGATTTGTTCCCATTTCCATTCAGGAATTTCGGGTTGTTGGAGTAAGCCGGAAGGTTTCTGATACTCGGCTTTGACTTTTGATCAAGTAAGACACTTGCTGACGTATGTGGCAATTTCAGCTTTGATATTCGGCCACCAATAAAATTCCTTGATGTCGTGATACATTTTGTCGGATCTCGGATGAATAGAGTATTTGGACTTGTGAGCTTCATCCATCACCAAGTCTCGCAGGTCTCCAAAACTAGGCAACCAGATTCGGTTAGAGAAGTACCTAACTCCATTAGGTTTGATTTCGAATTGTTTATCCATGCCTCGCAAGGCTTCGTTTTTGATGTTATCGGGTTTCAGAGCTTCGAGTTGAGCAGCGAGAATCTGAATATTTAGATCATTGTGAATGGTCATACTGATGGCTCGAACTCGAAGTGGTTTTGATCGTTCTTTTCGACTAAGGGCATCGGCAACAATATTTGCCTTACCCGGATGGTATTTGATTTCGCAATCGTAATCGGTAAGCAACTCGACCCATCGACGTTGTCTCATGTTGAGATCCTTCTGATCGAATATGTGTTGGAGACTTTTGTGGTCGGTAAAGATTGTGCACTTAGTGCCATAGAGATAGTGTCTCCAGATTTTGAGAGCAAAGATGACAGCTCTGAGTTCGAGATCATGAGTAGTGTAGTTCTTTTCATGGATTTTGAGCTGTCGTGAGGCGTAAGCAATGACCTTGTCTCGTTGCATAGGCACACAACCGAGACCTTGGTGGGAAGCATCGCAGTATACCACGAAGTCATCGGTGCCTTCGGGTAATGATAGAATAGGAGCACTGCAAAGCTTTTGTTTTAGAAGTTGAAATGCTGACTCTTGTTTCTCAGTCCAATCAAACTTTTTGTCTTTCTGAGTCAGTGTCGTGGGTGGTTGGGCTATATTGGAGAAATTTTCAATAAATCGCCGATAGTACCAGCAACGCCCAAGAATTGGCGTACTTCGGTTGGAGTGGTTGGTGCTTGCCAACACTTGATAGCCTCGATTTTTGACAGATCAACATGGATTCCTTGACTATCGATTTCATGTCCAAGGAATTGAACGGTTTGCATCCAAAACTTAGAAAATTTAGCATATAGCTCTTCGTGTCTCAGTAGCTCTAGAATGGTTTTGAGGTGCTACGCGTGTTCTTGTTCGTTTCGCGAATTGATGAGAATGTCGTCAATGAAGACAATGACAAACTTGTCGAGATAAGGCTTGCACACCCGATTCATGAGGTCCATGAATACGACCGGTGCGTTAGTTAGGCCGAATGACATCACCTGAAATTCATAAAGCCCATACCGGGTTCTGAAAGCAGTTTTTGGGATATCTGTGTCGCGAACACGTAGTTGATGATAACCTGACTGAAGATCAATCTTTGAGTAAAAGCTCAACCCTTGAAGTTGGTCAAACTAGGTCATCGATTCGAGGGAGTGGGTATCGGTTCTTGACGGTCAACTTGTTCAACTCTCGGTAGTTGATACACATTCGGAAGGAACTGTCTTTCTTTCTCACGAATAAGACCGGAGCTCCCCAAGGTGAAGAACTCGGTCTAATGAATCCTATTTTCAGGAGTTCCTGTAATTGGGTGGACAACTCCTAAGTTTGGATGGGGCTAAACGGTATGGTGCGCGGGTCACAGGTGCAACACTTGGCACGAGGTCGATTGAGAACTCAACCTGTCTTGGTGGTGGTAGACCAGGTAGTTCTTCGGGAAAGACTCCTGGAAAGTCTTGAACGATGGGCACATCCTCAAGTCGCTTCTCCTCCGACTTTTTGTCCATGATGTGTGCAAGGATTGCTGGATAACCGTTTCTCAGAAATTTTCGGGTTTTCAAGCAAGATATGATGTTGAGTCTCGTCCCACCGGTCTCCCCCTGTATGATCAAAGTTCTACCGGCGGCGAGAGGGATGCGAACGACCTTATCATAACAAATGATTTCGGCTCGGTGTCTGGACAGCCGGTCCATACCAATGATGACGTCAAAGCTTCCAATTTCAACAGGCATAAGATCGATTGAAAAGGTTTCGTTGGCTAGGTTTAAAGTGCAATTAGGTATCACACTATCGGTCTATATAAGTTTACCGTTTTTTAGTTCTACAATGTACTTAACATCTAGAGCAACAGGGGTGATGTCAAGTAGTGGATAAAATTCATCAGAAATAAAGCTCCTATTGGCACCAGTATCAAACAGAATAGAAGCAGTTAAGTTGTTGAGGAGGAACATACCCGAGACCACATTCGGGTCTTGACGGGCGTTCCCAGAGTTGAGTACGAAAGCTCTACCTCTTGCGTTGTTGTTGTTGCCCTTGTTCTTCAGTTTTGGACACTCATTCCTGAAGTGTCCGGTGTCTCCACATTTATAACAGACCCTGGGTTGTTTGGTGTTGTTGCTGGAAGAGTTGTTGTTGGATTTGGGGGCTCGGTAATCTTTGGTCGAATGTCTGTACCTCTTACAGTTGTTGCACGGGGTACTACAAGGACCATCATGGTGGTGGTTACATTTGGAACATTAGGGTTTGTTCCCAGTATACCCACGTTTGGGTTCCGTGTTGGAGGTGTAAGCTTGGATGGCATTGGGTTTCTTGTTTGGTTGGCCGTGGTGTTCAGCAGATTTGCGTTTGTTGTTGGAAGGGGTGGTGGATGCCTCACGGCTGACAATCATCGCCATGAGTTAATGTGCAAGCCGGATAGCACTTTGGATGGTGGTCGGCTTGGATGAGGCGACATTTCCCTGGATGTTTTTCGGGAGGCCGCGGATGTATTTCTTGATGCGTTTTTCGTTCGTGTCTACCAAACCTGGACATAGAAGGGCGAGTTGCTGGAATTTGGTGGTGTAACCAGCGATATCATTGCTTTGAATAGTTAAATGCCATAATTCTTCCTCCAACCGGTGGAGTTCCTCGGTGGGGCAATATTCGTCCCTTAGCATTTTCTTCAAGTCTGCCGAGGGGAGTTGGTTTGCTACATCAATGCCCACAAAACTGGCATGAGTATTCCACCATGTGAGTGCACCTTCTTGAAAGGTGTAAGCAGCGAATTTGACCTTGTTGTCTTCCGTGCAGTTGCACAAACTGAAGACAGATTCGATCCTTTCGATCCACCTATGTGATTGAGTCGATCCACTAAGGTATTGAGCAACGGTGTAGGATCAGATCCCAAAGCCGATGGCACCTTCCGTGCCCTTGAAATTTAACGGTTTGCAGCTTAGAAAATCCTTGTAAGAGCAAGGTTTGATGACAGGAGTAGTGTCACCGGTGTCATCGCTTCTCCTAGAGGTTCGGGGTGATTCCCGAGTAGCCAGGGCTTCGGCCACAGCTCGGGAAACGAGGGCAGCAATTTCAGCATCGCTGTAACTTTTCTTCTTTGGCGGCATGATTCTTCAAGAAAGAAACAAGAGGTACATGAGAGATTGTACCAGAATGATAATTGGGATAGATGTATATATAAAAGTTGTAATATACACATCACAATGTAAAGACCAATAATGTAGAGTAATAGAGAGAAATTGTCAATTGATATTACAGAGTTAAATGATTACAGACAATTTCGAGTTACGAGTTTCAAAAGTTACAGACTTAGGTAGTTTGCAAAAGATGTCGGGAATTGTTATATCCGGTCGAATTACATAGATCCTACGGAAGCACAATATATTAGTAGATAGTTACTACACTAATCTTGGTGTAGATTGAGTTGTGGAAGCAGTGAAGTGAGATGATCCACAGGCTCTACAAGTATGCTAACCATTATAAGAGCATCCTCGGTTTCCCGTAGGCGCGTCTCACATTCTTGCAGCCTTGATTGTAAGACGGAGATCTCGTTTCGGTTACTGATTACTTGATTATGAATGACCTCCATGGTTTGTGTGGTATCTTCCATTTGGTCATGAGTTCGGGTCAAAGTTTCAGAGATGTCTGCCCGACCTATCTACAACTGAGCGATACCGTCTTGAGTTTGCTCCATCCAATTAGAGCGAATATTGCGTTGTTTGATTTCCATGTCGTGTATCCTGCTTTCGTGATGGTGCACCCGAGCAGCTAACACAGGAACAGTGAAGTGAGCAGGTTCTTGGGTATAGGGAGAGACTTCCATGCTGGAAAATCCTCCACTTGATGTGGGGAGTTGGATTCCTTCCTCGTCCCTCCGGGTGTTAAGTCGGTTTGATAACCATCGCCATTGGCCAGTTGTTGCTTGCCTTTGGGGATGGTTATTGAGTTGATTTTGAGTGGGATATGAGCTAGCTCGAGGCAACCCAGTGTTCCTCCTAGTTACCCTTGAGTTTCGTGATCCATACGGATGAGAGCGAGACGAATTGGGTGGTGTGTTTGCCATTTCTGAGACAAAGCGTTAGAAAGTGTGAGGCCTATATTTGTATATATAATATAGCCTAAGATTTGTAGAGAGTTCTATATATGTATATATATATATATATATATATATGTATGTATATCACATAATAGCCTACTGAGTGTCTAGCGCAGACATGTTTGAGTCCCGGTTCTCTCAAGGTTAGAGTCAACTAGTGTATTTCTGTTCAACATAACCGTATCAGGCCTCACATCATCTTCCTTTAATTGTACATAGTTGATCAGGCTATGTTAAATTAAACTGTATGATGTAATTCCTTAACCAATCATACATAATAAGGAAATACTGCCTAACGCTCATAGTCTAGGCCCACTAAATGCAACCTAGTTAACTATAACCTTAGGCTCTGATACCAATCTGTCGCACCCCCAATTTCGAGTTGCGGAAGCGAATCGGGTCGGGGCGCGACTAATCAATAATCACAACACAAAGATATAATGAACGACTTTATATGCGTCGTTTTACAACTTGTATTGATAAAACCAAAGTTTACATCAAAAATATAGTTTACATTAGCTCAGTTTGAATTTGAGGGATTTACATACATAATTAATTTATACAAAATATAATAATGCAGCTAAATCTCTGAATGTTTGTATGCTGACACGAGCTAATGAATCCTGATTTGGGTGGTCCAACCTACTGCTGGGTACCTGTGATACATGCTAAAATGGGTCAGTGAAACGCTGGTGAGCTCACAGGTTTGAATGTCAAAACATAGTGTATGAACCACAAGATTTAATTGAATTTAAAGTGCAATTAAGCAAATTAAAAGTTATACAGCCATGAGCACATAGTCTGAGCTTAACTCGAGGTGTCAGGTCCACAATTAAGGTATCCTGATCGAGGTGCCTCCCACGAGTGCCTAATCTACACTCATCTGAACAAATATTAATACATCCATTTATGTAGTTAGTGCGTGCTAACCCGAATGAGGATGGTCAATCCTATATGGTACCATATACTAATATTCACGCTACAACGTATTACCAAACTATACCGAGGAGGGATTTGAAAAGATTAGTGAGATAACTCATGTGGTATTTGTTTGATTTCGTACTTGCGTTCATATAGTAAACTAAAACGAGCAATAATATCACACCCCTGAGTAAAACGGTAAAATAGGGGCTATGAGACTCACCTGAGTCTTGAGAGTTCAACTTAATAAACTTGAGTTGATTAGCTGAGTAGTGATGTCCGAAGACTTGTAACTTGAGGGTGTCCACGACACGTGATGGTTATAACGTGAGTAGGTATGTATAAAGACTACCTTTGTAGTTGTTCGCCCAACTATAATGTCCAAATGACTACGATTTGGTTGTTTAACTTGTCCAAGTTACTACGACTTGGTTGATTTGATTATGTTTTGAAAACGTGTACGGCGCGTTGGTGATTGTTTATAATCATAATCTCAACGTTATCGTTATGTTTTTGAAGTGTTATACTTAAAAGTGTGTCCCGACGGGTTTTAGAAGTCGTTTCGTATAAGTGTTTGAGGTTAAACAAGTTTGACACTTAGTATGAAAATAGTTTGTAAATATTCTGTTTTTAGCGTCACTTATAGCGACACTTAGGGGTTTAGGCAACACTCAGGAAGTGTTGCATAAAATGGTAAATTCTGAATTAGTGGCGTCACTTGTGAAAGTGACGCATAGAGGGCGACACTTAAGGAAGTATCAGGGTCATGCGTCATTAGGGTTAGTGTCGGATGAAATTAGATTTCAATTATAGACGACACTTAGACAAGTGTCGCTAGAAGTGTCGGTTAGGAGTGTCGGGTATTGAATTTGCGACACTTAGGCAAGTGTCGGGAAAAAGGGGTTTTATGCGGCACTTAGGCAAGTGACGCAAGATTAGGGTTTTAAGCGACACTTAATGCGTCACTTAAGGAAGTGACGCATCACTACTTTGGCCCGTGCGACACTCCCGTCTGGTCGTGGTTTTTGAGCCCAAAAATGAGTTTTCCGGTTTCCGTTTGGCCTGAAACTTTTACCCAACCCATATTTGGACATTTCAAGCTTAAATAAACAACTTTTAAGTAAAATAAATAAAATCTAAGAGTTTTCGAGATCTGTCGGGAATGTTAAAGTTAACGTCGGGAGAAAATGAAAAGGTAGAAATGTAGATCATGATGCGGTGAACGTTTTTCTCCAAAGGTGCTTGGTGATTCGAGGCCGTTTGACGGTGGTTTTTTTGGTGATTTAAGGTGGTGGTGGTGGTGTAGTGGTGAAATTGGATGAGAGAAAAGAGAGAGAGAGAGAGAGAAGAGGTGAGTGTGTGTTTTTGTAAAAGTTGAAAATGAAATGGAAGGAGGGGGAAAGGGGGCCGGTTTTGGGGGAGGTCACCTAGTGTGGCCTCTCCAACTTTTTAATCCCTTGCGTTCGCACTCCGTGCGGTGTTCGTTCTGCCGATTGTCTAAACGTTTAATAGTTGTTTTATACATTTAAATATAAGTTTTAAAATACAAATAATTATTCGACATTTTTGGTTGATGTATTTTACAGAATACTTAATAATTGAGTTATAAAATATAACTTAACTTGTTTTGATTGTATGTGCGTTTAATATTTTAATCGCGTAGCATTATTTGTACGATGCGAAATAGAATTGAAATATTATCAACATAATATTTTGAATACAATTGTGTTATTAAATAATGCTATATTATTTAATAAGATTGTTCACCAACGTCCGTATTAGTTGAACCGAATTACATTCGATTGAAACGTGCACAATTTAGCCAAATCGCGTAATTGTATATATTCAACAATATATATTATTTGATACACAAATTAGCCTAACACAGAACTAATTACATGTATTAACAGTTGATTAGGTACTAATCACTAGTCCTAATTTGACGGGTGTCACATCGAAACATAGCGAAAAATTGTCCACATTACATAGACTTTCTGCAACGACAAAAACTTTTTGGGACAACAATGTAGTTGCAAAAAGTTAATATACATTTTAATATTCATAGTTTTTGCGATGACATGTGTCGTTGCTATAGGTATTTGAATTTTTTTCAGTAACACTTTCTGCGATGACTAATGTCGTTGCACAAGTATTTAATTTCGCTTTATTATTTATTTAATAATACTTTTTGAGACGACAAATGTCATTCCTAAAGGTATATCTTTTTGAATTTAATTAATAGGTAAGGATATTAAAGTGTGAACTCAGGTTGTCGTTACAAATTGTCGTTCTAAAAGGTTTAGAAGGATGATGACATTTACACGACCCTATTGCAACCAGGGCCAGTCCCGAAGTTTTTATTGCCCGGGTCGAGAAGTCCGAGGTATGCCCCTATATAATTATTTTACAACCTACGGAGATTAACTTCCAAATTACAAATAGGCAGTTAGAGACGTGAGATTTTTAGTTATATGTAAATATGGTAACTATAATATGTTTATTCGGTTATATTTAGGTATCCAGTAACATTTGTGACACCCATCAATTTAGGGCTATAATTTGTGCCTAAACTATTTGTAGTTACGTGTATTTAGTTTGGTAGTAATCTAAATATACGTGACTTTTTGTGTAATTACATACACGTGTTCACGATTTGTTTAAATCGTACAAATATGAATCGAACGGAGTCTGACACTACTAAATATGGACGTTGGTGACTAATATATATATATATATATAGGATTTATCCAAACAAACATTATTTACCTTGAAATATTGTGAGAATATATTACACGTATTACATAATGTATAAAACACACTGTACGCGGCTAAAACGCGCAAATCGAGCCCGACACCTGAACAAGACCCAAAACATATGTTGGTAACTCAAAATAACATGTTCAATAACATTTAGTCTTTCAAAATAACAATTTCATATTGGTATTAACACACGAGAAATCAAAACATTAGTAATTAACTTTTAACCACGCAATTTCACGAATAAACGGCTAACAAACCTAACCCAAATTGTGAAACGAGTTCACGAGCCCAACTCATGATGGGTCAGGCCCAAATCCACGACCCAAAGGCCCATATTCGGCCCAAGAACCCAAAGAAACCCAGCCCTAATCACCCCCATATAAAATCCCTTTAACTTTGCTAATCTCCTCATTTATCACTTAACCACCACCACCTTATTTACACATTTCCTCCCATTTCTTTGGCTGGAGCAGCCTCAACCTCGACCACCACCACTCTCCTTAGCCCCTTCCTTGAAGATCTAGCCATACTTTTACCACCTCCATCGTTGAAACAAGAAGAACAAGCAGGAAACATTGACTAAGGACAGCAGCAGCACCACCTTCACGTTCCAGCCTCTAACTCGAGTTTTCACGGTTAGTTTGCACTAAGATTTTCTTCTATACTCCTTGGAAAATGATAATATTCATGCTTTTTGTTCATATCTGCTTGTTATGTCCGAAAACCAACCTTATATCACAACCAAAACTCGTTTAACCGCTGGATAATAGTATTACACAATGGGTAATAAAATAGATCGACTTAGATCGACTATAAACAACTCATTTCTTGATGATATCCTGTGATTCTTGAGCCTAAAATGTAGTATTTTGTGTCTAGTTTGCAGATATGAAAGTCTCATAAATTAATTTGGTTGTTTTCCAATTTCAATAAAAGATATAAAAGTACATGTCTAATCTGTGATGTCAGGGCAGAAATTAGTCAAACTTCAGAGCCTTGTATCTCGAAATCTATGAGTCTTTTGAACCTGAAACCAATTGAAAAAGCTGTGGATTTTTGTTACCTTTCTTTCCCCTACTCGCACAGTTTTTGAAGTTTTGTAAAACCCGAGATATGACCAAATAATTGAATGTCAACTAAAATAGCTGCTGGACCACTCTTGTTTGGTAATTTATTATCACGAGTTCCGTTTGGCTAAAGATCGAGTAAAAATATGGAAAATGAACCTAATACATAGGGGGACAACATGAAATGTTCCTGGATCCCATTTCGGATGAGAACATTTTCAAAACGAGCCACAAAGTACGTCAAAAATCTGAAATAATGATCCTAGGGGCTGTTTTCGTAACGAGTTTAAAAACGACACTTCCGGGTATCCAAACGACATGAAACTCATTTTGTATTAGTATTATAACATTTTAAGTGTCGTATAAAAGTTTTGGGTCAAACCGAGCATTTTTCACCAATTCTTCAAAATCCAAAACCATCACAGCCCGATTATGCGACACTAATATCTAGTGTCGCACTCATGCGACACTAACTGTCGCACCCCCAAATTCGGGTTGCGGAAGTGAATCGGGTCGGGGCTAATGATTCGACACATTGTATTGATAAAATCAAAGTTTACATCAAAGATATTGTTTACATTAGCTCAATTCCTTGAAATTGAGAGATTTACATTACATAATTACTTTATATAAAATATAATAATGCAACTAAATCTCTGATTTGTTTGGATGCAGACTCGAGCTAATGATTCTTGATTGGGCAGCCTACCTACTGCTGAGTACCTGTGATACATGCAAAAATGGGTAAGCGAAACGCTGGTGACTGGGACGTAAAGTCTGTTGTGTCGCAGATCATGACTGTGACGTAAAGGCTTGTGTCGGTAAGTGCGACATCCGTAAATTAATGCGACATAAGGCGTTGTGTCGCTATATGCGACGGGAATGAGTTTTGCGACATAGTGTTTTGTGTCGCTATATGCGACGTACGTAGTTTCTGCGACATAAGCATTTGTGTCGCTATATGCGACATCCGTGATTAGTGCGACATAGTGGCTTATGTCGCTATATGCGACATAAGGCCTGATTTAGCGACATAAAAGCTTATGTCGCAGGTGGCCTGGAGCCTCTGCGACATAACGTGCTGTTGGCCGGAAAATGAGCTGAAAAGGTGTTTTCCGGCCTCCGTTTGACTTGAAACTTTTACCCAACCCATATTTGGACATTTTAAGCTTAAATAACCCTTAAACAAGTAAAAATAATGAAAATCGGAGTGTTTCGGGTTTTGTCAGAAACTTACAAACTTAACACCGGAGAAATCCTGAAAGATGGAAATGTAGCTCGTGTCGCGGTGAACATTTTCTCCCAAACAAGTGAAGTGATTCGAATGAGTTTGGTGGTAATTTTAATGGTGATAAGTGGTGGTGGTGGTGGTGGTGGTGAGTAATTTTTGAGAAGAAAAGAAGATGGAGAGAGAGAAAGAAAGTGAGAAATGAGGAGGGGAGGGGGGGGTAAAGGGGCAGATTTTTGGGGAGGGAGGGGAGGAAATCTCCCAAATTTTTAATCCCCCGCGTTTGCATTTTGTGCGGTGTTCGTTTCCCGATCGTTTGAACGTTTAAATATTTATTTAAAAATACGAATATTTACTGAGGGTTTTTTTTTGAAGTATTTCATCAAATACTTTATTTGAGTTATAAAATATAACTTATTCTTGTTTCGGTTGTTCGCGCGTTTATTATTTAAATCGCATAATTGTAGTTTGCACGATACGAATTTGAGTTAAAATATTATCTAAATAATATTTTTGATAAAATAGAGTTATTAAATAATGTTATAATATTTAATAAAATTGTTCACCAACGTCCGTATTAACTGAACCGAATTGCATTCGGTTTAAAACTTATACGATTTAATCAAGTCGCATACTTGTATATATTCAACAATATATAGTGTGATACATTAATTAGCATAACATAGAACTAATTACATGTATTACACTTGATTAGGTACTAATTACTAGCCCTAATTTGGCGGGTGTCACATTCTCCCCCTGTTAGGAGAATTTCATCCTGAAATTTAGCTCGAAGTCGTGTTTGAAGTAGCATCAGCAAATAACTGAGGATACTTGATCCGCATTTGGTTCTCCCGTTCCCAGGTGAATTCAGGCCCACGCCGCGAATTCCACCTAACTTTGACAATGGGAATGCGACTTTGTTTGAGTTGTTTGACCTCACGGTCCATGATTTCTGTGGGTTCTTCAACAAAATGAAGCTTGTTGTCAACTCGAATTTCGTCGAGTGGGATGATAAGTGTCTCATCGGACAGACACTTTCTCAAATTTGAAATGTGAAAAGTGGGATGCACGCTGCTGAGTTCGGGTGGCAGCTGCAATCGATATGCCACTGAACCAATCCTCTCGAGGATCTCGAATGGTCCAATGTATCTGGGATTTAACTTCCCAATCTTACCGAATCGGATAACACCTTTCCAAGGTGAAACTTTGAGTAGCACTCGACCCCCAACCTGGAACTCGAGTGGTTTGCGTCTCACGTCAGCATAAATTTTCTGACGATCACGTGCGGCTTTGAGTTTGTTTTGGATCTCGAAGATCTTTTCAGTAGTTTCGTGAATGATCTCAGGACCAGTGAGTTTACGGTCTCCCACTTCGTTCCAACAAATCAGTGAGCGACACTTACGACCGTAGAGTGCCTCGAAAGGTGCAGCCTTAATGCCGGTGTGATAACTGTTGTTGTACGAAAACTCTCACAACGGTAGGTGTTTTTCCCAATTTACACTGAAGTCAAATACGCATGCTCGTCACATGTCTTCCAGTGTTTGAATTGTTCGTTCACTTTGGCCGTCGGTTTGAGGGTGGTATGCGGTACTCATATCGAGACGGGTACCCATTGCTTTTTGAAGTGACTGCCAAAAGTGAGATGTGAAATGACTAACCCTGTCGGAAATAATCGAGATTGGAACACCGTGTCCAGAAACAACCTCTTTGATGTAGATTCGTGTGAGGCGTTTCATTTTGTCGGTTTCCTTGATTGCCTGGAAGCGAGCAGATTTCGTGAGGCGATTGACGATCACCCAAATGGTATCGTAACCGCTCGATGACTTGGGTAGCTTGGTTATGAAATCCATGACAATTTGTTCCCATTTCCATTCAGGAATGTTGGGCTGTTGGAGTAAACCAGATGGTTTTTGATACTCAGCTTTGACTTTTGAGCAAGTAAGACACTTGCTGACATATGTAGTGATTTCAGCTTTCATATTTGGCCACCAATAAAATTCCTTGATGCCGTGATACATTTTGTCGGATCCAGGATGGATAGCATATTTGGACTTGTGAGCTTCATCCATCACCAAGTCTCGTATGTTTCCAAAACTGGGTAACCGGATTCGGTTTGAGAAATACCTAATCCCGTTAGGTTTGATTTCGAATTGTTTTTCCATGCCTCGTAAGGCTTCGTTCTTGATGTTATCGGGTTTCATAGCTTTGAGTTGAGCAGTGAGATTCTGAATGTTTAGATCATTGTGAATGATCATACTGAGGGTTCGGACTCGAAGTGGTTTGTTCGTTCTTTTAAACTGAGGGCGTTAGCAACAACATTTGCCTTACCCGGATGATATTTGATTTCGCAATCGTAATCGATGAGCAACTCGACCCACCGACGTTGTCTTATGTTGAGATCCTTCTGATCGAATATATGTTGGAGACTTTTAAGGTCGGTAAAGATTGTGCACTTAGTGCCGTAGAGATAATGTCACCAGATTTTTAGAGCAAAAACGACAGCTCCTAGCTCGAGATCGTGGGTGGTGTAGTTCTTTTCATGAATTTTGAGCTGTCGCGAAGCCTAAGCAATTACTTTGTCCCTTTGCATCAACACGCAACCGAGACCTTGGTGAGAAGCATCGCAGTGTACCATGAAGTCATCAGCACCTTCGGGTAAGGATAGAATCGGAGCACTGCAAAGTTTTTGTTTCAGTAGTTGAAATGCTGACTCTTGTTTATCAGTCCAATCGAACTTTTTGTCTTTCTGAGTCAGTGCCGTGAGCGGTTGGGCTATTTTCGAGAAATTTTCGATGAACCGACCATAATACCCCGCCAATCCCAAGAATTGGCGTAGCTCGGTTGGAGTGGTTGGCAATTGCCAGTCTTTGATAGCCTCGATTTTTGATGGATCGACATGGATTCCTTGACTATAGATAACATGTCCAAGGAATTGAACGGTTTGCATCCAGAACTCACACTTAGAGAATTTTGCGTAAAGCTCCTCGTGCTTAAGTAGTTCTAGGATGGTCCTGAGGTGTTGCGCATGTTCCTGTTCATTCCGCGAGTAAATGAGAATGTCATCAATGAAGACAATGACAAACTTGTCGAGGTATGGCTTGCACACCTGATTCATAAGATCAATGAATACAGCTGGTGCGTTGGTTAGACCGAATGACATCACTTGAAATTCGTAATGCCCATAACGGGTTCTGAAAGCAGTTTTTGGGATGTCGGTGTCGCGAACACGTAGTTGGTGATAACCTGACCAGAGATCGATCTTTGAATAAAAACTCGACCCTTGTAGTTGGTCAAACAGGTCATCAATACGATGAAGTGGATACCGATTCTTGACAGTTAGTTTGTTCAACTCTCGATAGTCGATACACATTCGGAAAGAACCATCTTTCTTTTTGACAAATAGGACCGGAGCTCCCCAAGGTGAAGAACTCGGCCTAATGAATCCTCTTTCTAGGAGTTCTTGTAATTGTTCGGACAACTCCTGAAGTTCGAATGGGGCTAAGCGGTATGGCGCTCGGGCCACTGGTGCGGCACCTGGCACGAGGTCGATTGAGAACTCAACCTGTCTTGGTGGTGGTAGACCAGGTAGTTCTTCGGGAAAGACTTCTGGAAATTCTTGAACGATGGGCACATCCTCAAGTCGCTTCTCCTCTGACTTTTTGTCAATGATGTGTGCAAGGATTGCTGGATAACCCTTTCTCAGAAATTTCCTGGTTTTCAAGCAAGATATGATGTTGAGTCTCGTCCCACTGGTCTCCCCCTGTATGATCAAGGTTCTACCGACGGCGAGAGGAATACGAATAATTTTATCGTAACAAATGATTTCAGCGCGGTGTTTGGACAACCAGTCCATACCAATGATGACGTTGAAACTTCCAATTTCAATAGGCATAAGATCGATTGAAAAGACTTCGCTGGCTAGATTTAAAGTGCAATTAGGTATCACACTATCAGTTTCTATGAGTTTATCGTTCGCTAGTTTTACAGTGTACTTAACATCTAAAGCAACAGGGGTGATGTCAAGTAGTGGATAAAATTCATCAGAGATAAAGCTTCTATCGGCACCAGTATCAAACAGAATAGAAGCAGATAAGTTGTTGAGGAGGAACATACCCGTGACCACATTCGGTTCCTGACGGGCATCCTCGGAGTTGAGTATGAACGCTCTTCCCCTTGAGTTGTTGTTGCTCTTGTTCCTATTTTTAGGACATTCGTTTCTGAAGTGTCCCGTTTCCCCACACCCAAAGCAAGTTTCGGGTTGGTTGGCATTGTTGTGAGAGGTGTTGTTGTTGGATTTGGGGGCTCGGCAATCTTTGGTCAAGTGCCCGTACCTCCTGCAGTTGTTGCAGAGAGTACTGCATGGACCATCGTGGTGGTAGTTACACTTGAAGCAGTATGGCCTGTCCCCAGTGTATCCACGCTTGGGTTCAAAATTTGTGTTGTAAACTTGGATGGCATTGGATTTCTTGTTCTGGTTGTTGTGGTGTTCAGACGATTTGCATTTGTTGTTGAAGGAGGAGGATGTGTTGGATGTCTCATGGCTGACAACCATGGCCATGAGCTCATGAGCTAATTGGATTGCACTGTCAATAGTGGTTAGTTTAGATGAGGCGACATTCCCCTGGATATTCTCCGGGAGGCCGCGAATGTATCTTTTGATGAATTTTTCCTCCGGATCAACCAAACCCGGGTATAACAAAGCAAATTGCTGGAATTTGGTGGTATATCCAGCAATGTCATTTCCCTGCACTGTCAAGTGCCAGAATTCTTCCTCTAGACGGTGCAGTTCTTCTTTGGGACAGTATTTTCCCCTAAGCTTTTTCTTTAGTTCAGCCCAAGGAAGTCGGTTTACTATCTCAATGCCCACAGAGTTTGCGTGGGTGTTCCACCATGTATCGGCACCTTCCTGAAAGGTGTAGGCCATAAACTTGACCTTGTTATCCTCCGTACAGTTACAGAGGTTGAAGATAGATTCCATACGTTCAATCCATCTGATTAGGCCAATGGCACCTTCCGTAAGTAGAGTGGTTTGCAGCTAAGGAAATCCTTGTAAGAGCAAGGTTTGATTACAGGGGTATTTACTGGAGTTTCATCATTGCTTTGTGTGTTTCGAGGGGAATCGCAAGCAGCCAAAGCATCAGCCACTGCTCGAGATATGACATCAGCAAGTTCGGCATCACTGTAACTTTTCTTCTTTGGCGGCATGATTCTTCAAGAGAGAAACAAGAGGCACATGAGAAGTTGTACCAGAATGATAATTCGATAGATGTACATATATTAAAGTGGTAATATACAACATCACAAAGTGAAAATTAACAATGTAAGATAGTTGAGAGAAATTGTCGATTGATATTACAATGTTAAACGATTACAGACAATTTCGAGTTACGTGTCCCAAAAGTTATGGAATTAGAATTTTAACAAAAGATGCCGGGAATTGTTACATCCGGTCGAATTACACAGGTCCTATGAAAGCATGATAAAGTACAGATTTAACCTAAGCTAATCCTAACGTAGATTGAGTTGTGGCAGCAGTGCGGTGAGATGGTCCACAGATTCTGCAAGTCTGCTAATCATTCAGAGAGCGTCCTCGGTTTCCCTTAGATGTGTCTCGCACTGATTTAGTCTTGATTGTAGGACGGAGATTTCGTTTCGGTTGCCAATCACTTGGTTGTGGACAACCTCCATAGTTTCGATGGTTTCACCCAGACGGTTGTCAAGGGTGTCCATGTGGTTGAAGGTATGTTTGTGCTCTTCGGAGACTTGATTGATACGTTCGAGTGATGTGAGTCTCCAGTTTTTGTTGGTTTCTTGGAGTTCGATATCCATAGTATCAAGTCGTTGCTCGTGATGGTGTAGCCTAGTGTCTAAGTCCGACAAAGTGAAATGAGTGGGATATGGGTCAGCTCGAGGCAACCTGGTGTTCCTCCTAGCCACCCTTGGGTTTCGTGATCCATACGGATGAGAGCGTGACGAGTTGGGTGGTGTGTTTGCCATTCTGAGACAAAGCGTTAGAAAGAATGAGGCCTATATTCATATAATGCATATATAATATAGCCTAAGATATTGAGCGGGAGTGAGGCCTATCTATGTATATATATATATATATATATATATATATATATATATCACATAATAGCCTAAAGTGTCTAATGATAGACATGTTTGAGTCCCGGTTTCTCTCGTGGTCAGAGTCAACTAGTGTATCCTATTCAGTCATGACCCCTTTCAGATCTCACATCATATTCTTTTAATTGTACATAGTTGATCAGGCTATATTAAATTAAACCAATACAATGTAGTCACTGAACCTAATCATACTTAATAGGGAATACTGCCTAACGGTCATAGTCTAGGCCCACTAAATGCAACCTAGTTCACTATAACCTTAGGCTCTGATACCAATCTGTCGCACCCCCAAATTCGGGTTGCAAAAGCGAATCGGGTCGGGGCGCGACTAATCAATATACACAGCACATAAGATATAATGAATGACCACTAAATGCGTTGTTTTACATTGTATTGATAAAACCAAAGTTTACATCAAAAATATTGTTTACATTAGCTCAGATCCTTGAAATTGAGAGATTTACATTACATAATTACTTTATACAAAATATAATAATGCAATTAAATCTTTGATTTGTTTGGATGCAGACTCGAGCTAATGATTCCTGATTAGGCAGCCAACCTACTGCTGAGTACCTGTGATACATGCTAAGATGGGTCAGCGAAACGCTGATGAGCTCACAGGTTTGTATGTCAACACATATTTGTATGAACCGCAAGATTTAATTGAATTTAAAATGAATTAAGCAAAATAAAAGTTATACAGCCGTGAGCACATAGTCTGAGCTTAACTTGAGTGTTAGGTCCAATTAAGGAAACCTAACTGAGTTGCCTCCTACGAGTGCCTAATGTACACTCGTCTTCCCAAATGCTAATACGTCCGTTTGACCAGTTGGTGCGTGCTAACCCGGACGAGAATTGTCAATCCTATATGATATCATATATAACATTCACGCTACAGATGTATTACCAAACTATGTTATGGAGGGCTTTGAAATGATTAGTGAAAAAAGTCATGTAGTATTTGACTTGTATTGTACTTGCGTTCATATTGTAAAATAAAATGAGCAATGTAATCACACCCCAAATGAAAACCATAAAATAGGGGCTATGAGACTCACCTGAGCCTTGAGTGTTTATTTAAATAAACTTGAATTGATTAGCTGCGAATCGATGTCCGAAGACTTGTAACCTGAGGGCGTCCAATACGCGCGATGGTTATTAATTGCATAGGTATCTTAAAAGACTACCTTTGTAGTTGTTTGTTCAACTATGATGTCCAAATTACTACGATTTGGTTGATTAACTTGTCCAAGTTATTACGACTTGGTTGATTCGGTTGTGTTTTGAAAACGTGTACGGCCCGTTGGTGATTTGTTTGAAATAATAATCTCACATTATTATTTTGATTTTAGAAAGGTATTATACTTAAAAAGTATTTGTAAACTTTAAGTGACGGGGGTCCGGGGGCAGCGCCCCTGGTTAGCGGGGTTCCAGGGATGGCAACCCCTGGCGGGGTCCAAGGGACTGGCCCCTGGTTGGGGTCGAGATTTGGGTGAAATCAAGTGATAAATATTTAGTGATATAGTCTGTTGTGTCGCAGATCATGACTGCAACGTAAACGCTCGTGTCGCTAAGTGTGACATCCGCAATTTAATGTGACATAAGGCGTTATGTCGCTATATGCGACGGGAATGAGTTTTGCGACATAGTGTTTTGTGTTGCTATATGCGGCGTACGTAATTTCTGCGACATAACCATTTGTGTCGCTATATGCGACATCCGTGATTAGTGCGACATAGTGGATTATGTCGCTATATGCGACATAAGGCCTGATTTAGCGACATAAAAGCTTATGTCGCAGGTGGCCTGGAGCCTCTGCGACATAACGCGCTGTTGGCCGGAAAATGAGCCGAAAAAGTGTTTTCCGGCCTCCGTTTGACTTGAAACTTTTACCCAACCCATATTTGGACATTTTAAGCTTAAATAACCCTTAAACAAGTAAAAATAATGGAAATCGGAGTGTTTCGGGTTTTGTCGGAAACTTACAAACTTAATGTAACGTCCAAAATTTTGTAAGTTCTTAAAATATACAAATTATTATATGAAAATATATATATATATTTGTGTTAGATTAATTGAGTATGTGTATTATACTACTTGACATGATAAATAAATGAACATACATGTATTTTACATAGTTATAATTATGTAGTATAAGTTAGAGTTAAAACTGTAATAAAAGAAAATACTGGGCCTGTTTAGGCAGGGATCGCAGCGCGATTTGAGCAGTTCCAGAAACGAGTTTTTAACCCCTAGCAGCTTCCAGACTCGATTAAAATACTAAAAAACATCAAAATTCGATCAGAGGGCTTAGAGGGGCGATTTTGGAGCTGGAAATCCTTTCTTACATCATCTTCATCATATTACATCATCTATTAAGTTGTTAATCACTCCTTAAGTGATAATAAGGTATAATTACAACTCTTGGTGCTTAATTCCATTATAAAATCAGTTAGGGTTTGATTATTTTTATAAACCCTAAGTATTAATATTGTTATATGGTTAAGTAATTAGTGTATAAAGATTGTGCATATGTTAAGTAAACATATTATGAGATGTTTTTGATAAATTCAAGTTAGGGTTTGAAAATTTGTAAACCCTAAGTTTATGGGAATTTAGTAAGTGAATAAATTGGTGATAAATAAGTAGTTAGTTCATGATAATGAGTATAGTATAATTCTGAAATTGTTATAAAAAGGAAGAAGAAAAGTGTAAGTATTTTGGTATATGTATATACATATGAGTATTGATCCTAGTTAGAGGATATTGAGTTATTGATGAGAATTATGGTGGTTAATGTTACATAGGACCAATAACTATGTATATGTAATTAAATGATGAAAATATAATTATATATAGTTATTAAAATTTAGTGTGAATGAATAAAGTAAATAAGTTGTTTTGTGAATGATTCGTATTATGTGCCTATGTGATTAGGTGTTAAAAGAAGTTGGAAAGAGTACAAGTGATATTGTTGTGCATCCGCAAGGTAAGTCTTGAATTACATGATCATGGGTTAGGAATGGTTGCGGCCATTTGCTAACGATATGGTGCGGGTAATGGTTGAGGCCATAGGCCCGTGTGATTGCTAGTAGTGCACAACTAGCATGGTAGCAAGGATCCTAGGCTAAATATATTGATAATGACATGTGATTGTATTTCATTACTTACTAAGCATTTCGCTTACCGTTGAATAATTTAAATGTTTTAGGTGAAGTTAGCGGTACACGAGGGGATTTGGGCAAGAGACCGGTTGGAAGCTAGAAATGGATATAGTGTTCTTTTGGTAAATGACTCGTGTTCATTAAATCATGCTTATGATACTTAAATCCCCATCTTTTGTAAAATTAAAACATAAGTTGTTTTGTCACCTAAAGTTATTGTAATGGTAATCAATGGTATGTAAGTATTAATACCATGTTCTTACTTTTGGTTTCAAAAATGGATATGATAAGAATGATTATGTTGTTTTGATCCAAAGTGTTTAAATGGTTCAAGTGATTATATAACGGAATTTGATTTAGATTCTTTTGGAAAATGATGTATTTGTATTGCGAAAATTGTGTTATGTACATGTTATGGTTCAAAAATGTTGTGGAAACTAGGTTGTGTAGGAGTTAAGCAGGCTGTGAAATCTGTCTGCACAGGGTCTGTTTTGACACACATCGCGACGCGATCTGTTAATATTGCGACGCGACCTTGATGAAATATCGACGCGACGATGAGTGATTGCGACGCGATTTAAAACTTGAATTGCGACGCGATTGTTCTGAGTTGCGACTCGATCTTGTTACAGTTTAAATAAAATCCTTTTAAAACTAAATTAAATAAACATAAAGTGATTGGGGTGTTTAAAGTTGGTATCAGAGCATCGGTTTAAGGGATTCGAGTATCCACCATTAGGAGGGTACTTGAACTTAGACCACTGTAGTTGCATTTGAGCATGATAGGTGTATCTTTATTATTTGATATTGTGAATCGGTTAATATTGCGACGCGACCTTGATGAAATAGCGACGCGACGATGAGTGATTGCGACGCGATTTAAAACTTGAATTTCGAAGCGATTGTTCTGAGTTGCGACGCGATCTTGTTACAGTTTAAATAAAATCCTTTTAAAACTAAATTAAATAAACATAAAGTGATTGGGGTGTTTCAAGTTTACATATATAAATCTATTATCCGCCACTTCAACATCTAAAGGGGTATCTAACTTGAAATCGACAATGAAATGTTTGTTATAAATCTGATTCCTATGAAAATGGGTGAGTTTGATGTTGTAATAGGTATGGATTGGTTAGGTCAGCATAAGGCTATTATTCAGTGTGAGAAAAAGATAATTCGAGTTAACTCGCCTAGTGGTAAGATAGTTGATATATATGGTGAAAAGCGGAAATCTTCGTTATCTATCTGTACATGTGACACCCCTCAAAAAATTAATACGCGTAGTATTGATTAATTCGCAATTAGTTATAATTATGCACAAAACATTCAGAACGAACCCGACAAAAGTAAACGAACGTTGGTGAACAAAATATTAAATAATACGAAATTATTTAATAAACTCAAAAACTTATAAATATTATGCCGATAATATCTAACGAATCATTCGCATCATATAAAATAACTCAAACGCGACGCAAATGCGCGGAACGCGCCCGACAATCGAATGAGAACCCAAATATATATTATGAATTTAAAATATATTATTTCAAGTAAAACTTTTACTTAAAATATCGTACTTTGAATCGATAACGAAAAAGGTCTAATTAAAACGTTACGCGATTTAACCTCCGTAAAATGAACGCGCAAATCGAGACAGATAAATTAACGGAACCATTTTATAAATGTTTTCAATTATTTAGAATAAAGATATCACATAAAAATATCGAAATTTAAATCGTTACTTAAACGCGCGTATTAAACATTTAACGTCTAAATTAACGTCGAAACGATCAGGTAAACGACCACGGGACTTAACGTAACTTTGGGGAATTAAAATTTGACCAAATCTTGTATGGGATCCATGAGAAATCTGCTGATTTCTCATCACATGCCACCCCTTTGTTTGACCACTCCCACACCATGCAAAATCAAATGATGACATTTTCACCTCCATCCACTCCTAATACATGCATTTGCATCATTCACACTCTAACTCTCAAACTCATTTTCTCTCTAGTCCCCTCTCTCTCTAAAAACTCAGAGAAATACTCAACCCTTTTCCACATCATAAACCACCATCAACCACCATAATCCACCATTACACCACCACCATTTCCTTCATCCATTTTCAAAGATTTTTGCAAGGAATTGAAGCTCAAGAACATCTCGTCTCATTTCTATCCTTCTATCTTCAAATCATCATTGTGAGGACTCATTTCTACTTCCATCTATGTTTATTTACATGTTATATGGTTCATCTAACTCGATTATGTCCAAAATCTTTGATAAATTACGTTTTTATAAAGTATACATACACATGCATAATCTGTCTTCAAAAAGTCAGTTTGGTAAATCGGCCATATCTTGAGTTCTAGGAAGAATTAGATAACGAATTGTTTTTTAAAAGTTGCGTATTGAAAAGATATACAAAAAGTTCTTCTTTGGCTTTTTCCAGAAATGTACGGATTTTTATATATAACCAGATCTTTGAGCCTAGTCTGAAGGTTTTCGAAAACCGAGTTCGATTCCTTAGCAAAATTAATTACCTATATAAATGGACACTATAGTTGCTATAAAATTTATATGTTAGTCTAGAAACTATGGTGATCAGTTGGTAAAATTTGTGAGGCTTGATTTGGACCAAAAGTTAGTAAGAACTATGGCGAAACAAACCGACAAAAGCCGAAAACATAACTAGGGACTGTTTTGGAACTATTGTAAAAACCGACACTTTTGGTGAACTCTGACATGAACCGACAATTTATTTGGACTCTATAAACTGATATATGGGTTGGGTGAAAATTTCGGGTCAAACCAAGTAAGTTTGACCAAGTCAACAAAAGTGGCTCGATTTCTAAAAACTTACTATTTTTGGAAAATGGTAATAAAAATGGGTTTGTGTGACTTAATTGGTAACTTTGACCACCTTTGACCAACTTTGATCAAGTTTGACCACCTTTGACCAGTTTGACCAACTTTGACCAGATTTGACCAACGGTTTAAGATTTTTACAAACTAAATAATCTGTTTGCAACATACGATATGTACTAATAAATGGTATACAACAAAACAAACTTAATAATAATGTCTAAATGAATTATTATTACAAACTTTCACCAACGGGTCGTACATATTTTAATAAACGAACTTGAACAACTTATTTGGGCATAACTAGTTATGAACGCTAACATGGATGGTCAACTACGCATCCACATACTTACACTTGTAATCTCATACGTTTAGGACGTTAGGGGATTATTAACTCGAAACATAATTGCATTAGAGACACTAGCAACCACAGGTGAGTTCACAGCCCCTACTTTTACTGTTTTTAATACTTTTCTCTAACAGGGGTGAAGGACATAGCTAGTACTTTATTGTTTTGATACAAACGTACAACGATTATTATAAATGCTTTCATACTATTACTTGAACTGTTTACGAAATGACTTTTCACACTATTTTGGGAACATGACAACGAATCTTGGTACGGACCTAGGTTTACGAGAGGTAGTTGGGTGCACAAAAGTCCCAGTGTACGCAGCCTATAACCATTAGCTAGGTGACTCTAGCGACCAGATATACGGATAGTACTATCGAGTTGACAGCCCTCCCACTATTATAACTTGTTGGTCGCGCCAACCGCATGACGGCAGTCGTAATGAGGAGCGTATATTTAAAATGTTACTGTGGCAAAAACGTAAAACGTCGTGGATTGGTTATAGCATTAGGGGTCGTTACTATAACTCATAAGGTCTAGCTAACCTTTGAGGGATCACCGTCTATATCTCCCAACTATTATGAACATTTTTGGAAATAACATTTTCCTATGCTTGATTACATAGGAATGCGTTCCTACTATTTATACAACTAAATTGTTTTCTTTCCAAACGTATACAATTGGATGTGTTGACATCACTAAAACGAAGCGATACTTTTGGATGAAGTTCCAACTAAAACGAAACATTATTTGACTTTTGAGTCAACGAACTTACAAACAAAAATTGGTTTTTCGAACCATACTTATAAAACATAAAACCTGTGAATTCACTCAACATTTTGTTGACTTTTTGCTATGTCTTTCAGGAAACTAGCATCACCAGTAAGACTGCACACATTCTGGATTAGGCAACCCATGAAGAATTAGGATGCCACGTTTTGAGAGACTAAGAATTTCCTTTGTATTACCGATTTCCGTTAGTCATACTTGTGAAATCTTCTTTTGAAATATGTAATCTTAAACTATTTGGATCTTGCAAATACTATTCCTACGACTCTGACGAGTTGTAGCTTTTGTAACAAATGCTTACTTAAATGGCATCTTAATTTACTGTTCAGCAATAATCATATGCTCTGATATGCGTGATTGTCCTACGTTAACGTCGGCACCCCTATTTAAACAAATGCTTCCGCTAACCACGATTAACGAATTTGTGGGTGCGATAATACATATGCTCGTGCTAAACATCATCTGTTACATGGTTGTCATGCCTTTTTGGCACATGTGGTAGATACTCAGAAAACGGTTCCTAAATTGGAAGATATTCCTGTAGTAAAGGAGTTTTCAGATGTATTCCCCGACGAACTACCGGGTATTCCACCCGATAGGCAAGTCGAGTTCCGTATTGATTTGGTACCTGGAGCCACTCCTATAGCTAAAACTCCTTATAGACTTGCCCCATCGGAAATGCAAGAGTTGATGAAACAATTGCAAGAATTACTTGATAAAGGTTTCATTCGCCCAAGTAGTTCACCATGGGGAGCTCCAGTACTATTCGTGAAAAAGAAAGATGGCACTATGAGAATGTGAATCGATTATAGAGAATTGAACAAAGTAACCATCAAGAATAGGTATCCTTTACCTAGGATTGATGACTTGTTCGATCAGTTGCAGGGTGCTAGTTATTTCTCCAAAATTGATTTACGATCAGGTTATCACCAATTAAAAGATCGTGATGAAGATGTGTCTAATACTGCTTTCAGAACTCGATATGGGCACTATGAATTCGTGGTGATGCCTTTCGGTTTAACTAATGCTCCATCCACTTTTATGGACCTTATGAATCGGGTATGTCGAACATTACTCTATAGGTCTGTAATTGTATTCATTGATGATATTATTATCTATTCTAAATTAGTTGGTGATCATGAACTTCATTTGAGACAAATGTTGCAAATACTGAGAACTTAAAAGCTTTATGCTAAATTCTCAAAGTGTGAATTCTGGTTGAGAGAGGTTCAATTTTTGGGGCATGTGATTAATGATCAGGGAATTAAAGTTGATCCTGCTAAGATTGAAGCAGTAATGAAATGGGAACCTCCAACTACTCCTACTGAAGTTAGAAGTTTCTTGGGATTAGCTGGGTATTACAGACGTTTTATCCAGGATTTCTCAAAGATTGCTACTCCTCTCACTAAACTCACCAGAAAGAATGTTAAGTTTGAATGGAATGAGCAAGCTGATCAAGCTTTCCATATTCTTAAACAACAACTTAGTCAAGCACCTATCTTAGTACTTCCAGATGGTACTGAAGATATGGTTGTATTCTGTGATGCGTCTTATAATGGCTTAGGCTGTGTTCTGATGCAACGTGGCAAAGTAATTGCCTATGCATCTAGACAGCTTAAGGATCATGAAAGGAATTATCCAACTCATGATCTTGAGTTGGCCGTAGTTGTCTTTGCCTTGAAACTTTGGAGACATTATCTCTATGGCGTGAAGTGTACTATTTACACTGATCATAAAAGTCTCAAATACTTTTTCGATCAGCGGGGTTTAAATATGAGGCAGAGGCGTTGGCTTAATTTGGTAAAAGACTACGACTATGAAATTCTTTATCATCCTGGAAAAGCTAACGTTGTTGCTGATGCACTTAGTCGGAAAGCCATTCAGCCACCTTTAGTGGTCAAATCTCTCAGAATCACCGTTGTTCCGGATTTACTTGATCAAATCAAATGTGCACAACTGGAAGCTTGGCAAAAAGGCGATTTTAATTCTGAACGCATTAAAGGTCAAGTTCAAAATTTCGTTGATGATTCTCGTGGGTTAAAGACAAGATATGGTAGAGTCTGGATTCCTAACTCGATCGAGTTAAAGAAGATGTTACTTGATGAATCCCATAAATCTCGATATTCTATTCATCCTGGTGCTACTAAGATGTATCATAATCTAAAATCAAACTTCTGGTGGCCAGGTATGAAAAGAGAAATTGTAAAATATGTCAAAAAATGCTTAACTTGCTTACGGGTAAAAGCTGAACATCAAAAACCATATGGTAAATTACAACCATTAGAAATACCTGTTTTGAAGTGGGAGCATATTACAATGGATTTCATCATCAAATTGCCTAAAACGCAACGCCAGCATGACGCAATTTGGGTAATTGTGGATCGTTTAACCAAAAGTGCTTTATTCTTACCGATCAAAGAAACTTTCTCTTCTGAAGCACTTGCAGATTTATTCATACGTGAAGTAGTATCCCGTCATGGTAACCCTGTATCTATTGTCTCTGATAGAGATACTAGATTTACTTCACGTTTTTGGACGAAATTTCAGGAAGATATGGGTACTCGTGTTAATTTTAGCACCGCCTATCACCCTCAAACAGACGGCCAGAGTGAAAGAACTATTCAAACTCTGGAGGATATGTTAAGGGCGTGTGTTATTGATTTTGGTGGTAACTGGGATGTACATTTGCCTTTGGTAGAATTTTCTTATAATAACAGCTATCACTCGAGTATTAAAATGCCACCATACGAGATGCTCTATGGAAGAAAATGTAGGACTCCTCTTTGTTGGGGAGAAATCGGACAGAAAGAATTGGGAAGCACTGACATCGTTCAGTTGACCACTGAAAAGATTAATCAAGTCAGAGAACGGTTAAAGGCTGCTCAAGATTGACAAAAATCATATGCTGATAATAGAAGGCGTCCGATTGAATTTCAGGTTGGTGATAAAGTTATGTTAAAAGTGTCTCCTTGGAAAGGAATAATTCGATTCAGGAAGCGAGGCAAATTGGGTCCGCAATTTATTGGTCCTTTTAAAATTCTTGCTAGAGTTGGAAAAGTAGCTTACCGCCTTGAGCTCCCTGACAAACTAGCAGGAATTCATAATACATTCCATGTGTCATATCTCCGAAAATGTTTAGTAGATGAATCTGCTTTTATTCCATTGGAAGAAATTGAAGTGAATGATCAATTGAACTACATTGAACAACCTGTCTCTATTCTCGATGAAAAAGTTACCAAATTAAGGAATAAAGATCTAAGGATGTTCAAAATCCAATGGAAACATAAGAAAGGTTCCGAGTTCACATGGGAACCAGAAGAAGAAGTCATTCAACTCTATCCTTCGATATATCAAGACTGGATTGTGAGGACACAATCCTAAATTGGTGAAGGATAGTTGTAACGTCCAAAATTTTGTAAGTTCTTAAAGTATAAAAATTATTATATGAAAATATATATATATTTGTGTTAGATTAATTGAGTATGTGTATTATACTTCTTGAAATGATAAATACATGAACATATATGTATTTTACATAGTTATAACTATGTAGTATAAGTTAGAGTTAAAAGTGTAATAAAAGAAAATATTGGGCCTGTTTAGGCAGGGATTGCGGTGCGATCATGGAGGATCGCGGCGCGATTTGAGCAGTTCCAGAAACGAGTTTTTAACCCCTAGCAGCTTCTAGACTCGATTAAAACACTAAAAATCATCAAAATTCGATCAGAGGACTTAGAGGGGCGATTTTGAGCTGGAAATCCTTTCTTACATCATCTTCATCATATTACATCATCTATTAAGTTGTTAATCACTCCTTAAGTGATAATAAGGTATAATTACAACTCTTGGTGCTTAATTCCATCGTAAAATCAGTCAAACTTCATATCATATTGTTTATAACTTAATATTAACAATCAAGCATATATTAAATCCTATAACCACAATGTACAAGCTAAATCACACTATGAAGTTTAAATCAAAAGCATGCTGTTACACAGTATGAATTCGCCAGATTCAGATGAATCCGTCGGATTCAGATAGAATCCGCCGGATTCCAAACATTTTTCAGATACAAAAATGGGAAAGAACTTTTTTATAGAATCCGGTTGAGGAATCCACTCGGATTCAAGATGAATCCGTCGGATTCAAGATGAATCCGCCGGATTCCCACTGTCTTTCAGACCTACACTTAACTAATTTTCTGCAACTTCACATACAAACCACAAACCACAAAAACAACCAAACTCAGTTATGTACTCGAATTTTTACCAATATTTAGTTACCATAACACCTACTAACATCATATAACAAGGTTTCAATCATCAAATCATCACCATTCATACAAATCACTCATAACATAAAAATTTCACATTCAAGCTCAAATTCAATAAATCTAGCAATTTATCAAGTAATCATCATGTAATCAACTTAATAAAGCTCAAGAATCATCATTCAATCATCATACAACTAATAACTAAATCATTCAAGCTTTAATTCAACCCACACAAGAATTTAAACTAATTTCATCATTTAGGTAACAAGAAACTTACTCACAAAGATGAAGAACAAGAAGAAGCTTAAGATGGTGATGAGCTTAAGGATTTCATCATCAATTTTGTATAATCTCCACTAGCTATTTGTATTGATCTTGATTTAGGAAAGGTTTTGAGATACCAAATGAAGAACAAGAAATTTGGGCAAAATAGGTCAGCCTCACCTATTTTATTAACCCGACCCATTTAGCTCACAGTATTAAAATTATACCCCTGTTAAATCTATTGTCTGGAACCTAAATTTCAATTGCGAGAAAATATTTTTATTTTATTGTCATCTAAATTTATTTAAAACAAACAATATTTCACTAGTCACAATATTTCCTGAAACTTATTTTCCTACTAAATTTACAATCAAACACATATAATAATATAAATTACATATAAAAATTAATGAAAATACCTGTTTCTCCTAGGCCCAAATTGAAGATGTTACAAATCACCCCTCCTTATGAAGATTTCGTCCCCGAAATCTCACTAGAAGTAAACAAACTAGGGTATCTAACATGCATACTCTCCTCCGTTTCCCAAGTGAGCTCCGCACCCAAACTATGTTTCCACTTAACTAACACCATCGGGATTTCTTTCTTCCTTAATTTAGTAATTTTTCTATCTAAAAGCTCGACAGGTTCTTCAACCAATTTCTTACTCGAGTCAACACGAAGATCTTGTAAAGGAAGGATTTGGGATTGATCCTCCACATTACATTTTCTTAAATAACAAACATTAAATGTATCGTGAATACCAGCTAACTCAGGCGGAAGATCTAAAGAAATCGATTGGTCATTAATCACTTGCCGAATTCTAAATGGGCCAATATATCGGGGAGCTAACTTTCCACGCTTACCAAATCTAATAAAACTCTTCCATGGAGAAACTTTCAAATAAACAAGTTCACCTTCAACAAAAACTACGGGTCGCCTACGTGGGTCAGCATATTGTTTCTGTCTATCACGAGCCGCTTTCAATTTCTCACGAGCAATCTTTACATTGTCAGCCGTAATTTGAACTATCTCAGGACCCGCAAATTGTTTTTCTCCCGCTTCTAACCAACATGTAGGTGTTCGACAACGGTGCCCATACAACATCTCATACGGTGGCATACCAATACTAGAATGATATGAGTTATTATAAGCAAACTCTATCAACGGTAAATGTGAATCCCAAGAACCCCCATACTCCAATACACATGCTCGTAACATATCTTCGAGAGTCTGAATTGTGCGCTCTGACTGTCCGTCTGTCTGAGGATGATAAGCTGTACTGAGATTAACTCGAGTACCTAATTCACGCTGTAAACTCTGCCAAAAAACAGAAATAAATCGAGAGTCTCTATCGGACACAATGGAAAAAGGAATACCATGTCTTACAACAATATCGTGAATATACAACTGAGCAAGTCGAGTCAACGATGCTGTCTCACTAGTGGCCAGAAAATGGGCACTCTTAGTCAATCTATCAACAATCACCCATATCATATCATTACCTTTCTGAGTACGTGGAAATTTAGTAACAAAATCCATAGTAATATGCTCCCATTTCCACTCAGGAATATCTAAGTGTTTTAACGCACCATAAGGTTTCTGATGTTCAGCTTTTACTTGAGAACATATGTGACAAGTTTCAACAATTCGAGCAACATCGGTTTTCATAGTTAGCCACCAATACAACGGTTTTAAATCATTGTACATTTTCGTACTCCTTGGATGAATAGAAAATCTTGATTTGTGTGCTTCTGACAATATTAAATTCCGAAGTCCCCCAATCAATGGAACCCAAACCCGTGACTGAAAAGTTTTTAATCCTCGAGAATCATCAACCAATAAATCTTTTCGTTTCAACAAAATCTCAGATTTTAAATTTTGATCTAACAACGCCTCTAACTGTGCAGTTTTTAACTGAGAAATCAAATCAGAAGATATATCAATACGCATAAAATATATTCGGTCGGAAGGTACCTTTCGGCTTAAGGCATCGATGACCACATTAGCTTACCCGGATAATATCGGATTTCACAGTCATAATCTTTAATCAATTCTAACCATCGGCGCTGTCTCATATTAAGTTCTTTCTGAGAAAACATGTACTGGAGGCTTTTATGATCTGTACATACAACACATTTAGTACCGTATAGATAATGTCTCCTGATTTTCAACGCAAACACCACAGCTGCAAGCTCTAAATCATGAGTAGGGTAATTTCTTTCATGTATTTTAAGCTGGCGAGAAGCATAAGCAATAACCCGATCACGTTGCATTAAAACTGCGCCCAAACCAGCATGAGAAGCATCACAATAAACCACAAAATCATAGGAACCCTCGGGTAGTGCTAGTACCGGCGCCTGACACAACAACTGTTTAAGAGTTTGAAAAGATGATTCTTGTTGATCACCCCACTCAAATTTAACATCTTTCCTAGTTAACTTAGTTAACGGGCCAACAATTTTGGAAAAGTCTTTAATAAATTTACGATAATAACCCGCTAAACCAAGAAAACTTTTAATCTCAGATGGAGACTTAGGAGCAGTCCAATTCATAACTGCTTCCACTTTGGAAGGATCCACTTTAACACCATCCTTACAAATAATATGACCGAGAAACTGTAACACCCCCAAATTTAATGATTCACGGAAGCATACTTTGGGTGTTACTAATCAATAATCAAAGCACACAGATATATAGCAAACGACTCTATATGCGTCGTTTTAACAAAATATATTAATATTAAATGGTTTACAACAGTTTGAACTCATACATAGCTCGTGTTCGTAATATGAGAGATTTAAGTATATAATTAGTTATACAAAATCTAATAATGCAATGAAATCTCTGAAGTTTGCATGAAGACTCGAGCTAAGATGCATCCTGATGGGCAAACCAAATCTACTGCTGAGTACCTGTGATACATGCTAAAATGGGTCAGCTAACGCTGGTGAGCTCACAGGTTTGAGTATCAAATAATATTCTATGAACCGCAAGATTTAAGTATTGCTATGCATCCAGCAAATAAAGTTATGGATAATGTATACAACCATGAGCGCATAGTCTGAGCTTAACTCGAGGGTCGGGTCCCATATAGAGAATTCCGAGCGAGGTACCTCCACGAGTGCCTAATCTACACTCGTCTTCCCAAATATTAGTACGTCCGTTTACCCGGTTAGTGCTTGCTAACCCGGACGAGGAGGGTCAATCCTATATGGTACCATATACTAATATTCACGCTACTTTCGTATTACCAGACTATACTGACGGAGGACTTTGGTTTGATTAGTTGAAAACAACTCATTTAGTATATGGAAATATGTACTCGCGTTCATGTGTTAAAAACAGAGCAATGTATCACACCCCTATTAAAACAGTAAAAAGAGGGGCCATGAGACTCACCTGAGTCTTGAGAGTTTATCTTAATAAACTGAAGTTGATTAGCCAAGAATTGAAATCCAAAGACTTGTAACCTGAGGGTGTCCACGACACGCGATGGTTATGACATGATTGAGTATCTCAAAGATCACCCTTGTAGTTGTTTGTTCAACTAGAATGTCCAAATTACCATGATTTGGTTGTTTGTTTAAGTATTGAAAATGTGTACGGCCCGTTGGTGATTGTTTGTAATAATAATCCCACATTATTATTTTGATGATTTTAAAGTGTTATACCTAAAAGTAAGTTCCAATGTGTTTTAGTAGTTGTGTCGCATTCGTGTTTGATGTTGTACAAGTTTAACACTTTGTGTGAAAGTTTAGATGTAACACCGTTACTCGTGAACCTAGTGTAAGGGCGAAGCCCGTTAATGACGGGGGTCCGGGGGCAGCACCCCTGGTAGCGGGGTCCAAGGGGCGGCAGCCCCTGGCGGGGTCCAAGGGGCAGAGCCCCTGGCTGGGGTCGAGCTGGACTTGAATTTGGTGAAAAACGCACCTGGACTTGAATTTGGGTGAAATGGGGCGTAAAAATTTGGGCCTCAAAACTTAGTGTAAATTTAGTTTGAAACCTTCTGTTTATACGTCACTTATAGCGTCACTTAGGGGCTTGGGCGACACTTGGGAAGTGTCGCTAAAAATAGTAAATCTGAGAATATGCGTCACTTAATGGAAGTGACGCATGATAGGGCGTCACTAAGGTAAGTGTCGGTATAAGTGTCGGGTATGGGTCTAGGCGTCACTTAGGAAGTGTCGCTATAAGTGTCGGGTATGGGTCTAGGCGTCACTTAGGAAGTGTCGCTAGAAGTGTCGCTAGAAGTGTCGGTTAAAGTTGTTGTGCGTCACTAGTCAAGTGACGGTAGGAGTGTCGGGAAAAAGGGGTTTTATGCGGCACTTAGGCAAAATTAGGGTTTCATGCGACACTCAATGCGTCACTTAAGTGACGCACGAAGTGACGCTATACTGGTCGTCTTTGTGACACTTAGGTCTGTTTGACGGATTTTTGAGCCAAAAACGAGTTTTTCGGTTTCCGTTTGGTTTGATCCTTTTACCCAACCCTTATATGGACATTTTAAGCTTGAAGAAACAACTAAAGCTTGAAAACACTAAAAATCGAGTTGCGGGTTTTGTCAGAAACTTACAATTTGTCGGATGAAAATTCCGAAAAGATGGAAGTGTAGATCGTTGCTTCGTGGTTATTTTCTTCCAAACGAGTGTGAAGATTTGAGGTCGTTTGGAGGTGTTATTTTAGGATTTAGTGAGGTGGTGGTGGTTTGTGATTTAGAGAGTAAAGAGAGGAAGAGAGAGAGAAGAGTAAAGTGAAAATGGGGTGGGGAGGTGGTGACCTCACCCCTTTTGGCAGATTTTTCGTGGGGCCCACCCCATGTGGGTGTGTCCCAAACTTGTTCCTCGCATTTGCGCTCCGTGCGGTGTTCGTTTTCCCGATTGTTTAAACGTTAGATAATTATTTTATGTGTTTTAATATGCGTTTTAAAATATGAATAATCACCCCATATTTTTGTTGAAGTATTTTACCACATATTTAATGGTTGTGATATAAAATATAACTTTAGCTTGTTTCGCTTTGTTTGCGCGTCTAATATTTTAATAGCATAGTCCTTGCTTGTACGATACGAAATGTAATTGAAATATTATTGAAATAATATTTTGGATATAGTAGCGTTATTTAATAATGTTGTACTATTTAATAAAAATATTCACCAACGCCAAAATTTACTTGAACCGAATTACATTCGATTTGGGATTGCGTACGATTTAATCAAATCGCGTATTCGTATATATTCAACAATATATATATTTTGATACATTAATTAGCCTAATACCAACTAATTACACGTATTAACAACTGATTAGGCGCTAATCACTAGTCCTAATTTGGCGGGTGTTACAGAAACTGTACCTCACGAAGCCAGAATTCACACTTAAAAAAATTTTAGCATAAAGATGTTCTCTTTTCAAAATCTCAAGAATCAATCTCAAATGATGTTCATGCTCAGACTCAGACTTAGAATAAATCAAGATATCGTCAATAAATACAATCACAAACTTGTCTAGAAAAGGTTGACATATTCGATTCATTAAGTCCATAAAAACAGCAGGGGCATTAGTCAATCCGAAAGGCAAAACTAAAAACTCATAGTGACCATACCGGGTATGAAAAGCGGTCTTAGGAACATCTTCCTCATGAACTCGCACCTGGTGATAACCGGATCTCAAGTTAATCTTAGAAAAATAAGATGATCCCTGCAACTGATCAAATAACTCATCGATCCTGGGCAACGGGTATTTATTTTTCACTGTTCTCTTATTGAGCTCTCTATAATCAATACACATTCGAAGAGTACCATCCTTTTTCTTAACAAACAAAACCGGAGCTCCCCACGGGGAAGAACTCGGTCTTATAAACCCTTTATCTAACAGTTCTTGAATTTGACCCATCATCTCACGGATTTCGGAAGGAGCTAATCTATAAGGAGACTTTGCTACAGGAGTCGAACCAGGAATTAATTCTATTTGATACTCAACTTCCCTTACAGGAGGCAACCCAGGTAATTCATCAGGAAAAACTTTCGGGTAATTAGAAACCACCGGAATATCAGACAAAGTTTTCTTTTCTAACTTGCAATCTATCACGTAGGCCAAATAAGAATCACATCCCTTAGATAGAGATTTCCTAGTTTTCAACAAAGAAATCAACAGTAAACTACCCCTTTCACGTTCTCCTCGAGCCATGACGTATGACCCATCAGAAATCGGAATTCTTATAAGCTTTTTGTGACAATCAATATTGGCTTTATTCAAACTTAACCAATCCATATCAATAACTACATCGAAACTAGGAATTGGCATTAACAAAAAGGAGACTAGAAAGTTATGATCCTCAATAAGTATACTAGCTCCAGCTACTGATGTGGTAACCGGAACTAATTTACCGTCGGCAATCTCAACTTCTAAAAGTTTAACAATCAAAGAGGGGGTTAATTTCAGTCTATCACAAAATTTCACAGATATAAATGAATAGTTGGCACCAGAATCAAACAATACACGAGCTGGTACAGAATTAATGAGAAAAGTACCCGTCATAACATCTTCAGTGACGACAGCTTCATCAACTGTCATTTGAAAAGCTCGGCTAGCAGCTACTGGTGGATTCTTCCTCTTTTGACCAGAGGATGACGAACCTTTACCCGCACCCATACTCTGTCTTTTCGCCTCAGGACAATCCCCTGCACGATGACCCTCTTTATGGCAATTCCAACACACACTATTAGGATAAGTACAATCTTTTGTAGCATGTCCAAAAATTCCACACTTAACACACCTAGATTTCTGAGGAGTACAAGGACCATTATGCCTAGCTTGACATCTATTACAATAATTACTATCCGTCGGAATACCAGAATTCAATCTCCTATTTTGTTGACTACCTTGCCCTTTCTGCTTACCAGAAGAATCTGCTTTATTTCTCTGTGAATACCTTTCTTTATTCAATACTCTTTTAGCCATAATATCAAAATCAACCGAATGAGCTAAATCATAAGCTTGTGTAAGTGAACCTGCTAACCTCACTGAGGTACGGTAATCAGGAGGTAAAGTTTTCACAAAGTGATCAATCTTGGTCCGGTCAGTCGGAACCCACTGTTGTACAAATCGCAATTTATCAGAAAACTGCTTAATTAACTCATCAATTGTCATCTGATCAGTCTTTTATAAGTCAAGGAATTCTTGTCTAATACGTGAAAGATTATACTCGGAACAGAATTTCTTACAAACCTCGGCATAAAAATCCGGCCATCTAATAGCACTCAACTGTTGTGGGGATAATGGTGCAGTAATCGAATCCCACCAGGACATAGCTTGACCTTTTAACAATTGTATTGCATAAGGTACTTTATCCTCCTCCTCACAATGGCATACATTCAATTTTCTCTCGACATCACGTAGCCAGTCTAGAGCGACTGTAGGATCATTACTTCCAGAATATACTGAAGGATTGCAAGACATAAAGGTTTTAAGGGAACAACCTTTCTTCAACGGCTGAAATGGTGGAACAACGGGTATTTGATAACTAGAGAAACCAGACGAAGGAAAAGGACCCGAAGTCTGATAAGTATAACCCTGTTGGTGCTGCTGTGAAACAAAAGGTATAGCTACCGGAATCCATGTAGAAGATACAATAGGAGGAACATTAATCTCAATCGGCGGGTGAGTATAGATAGGCCGTTGAGAAGACCCAACTTGTTCTCTCTGAAGTTCCAACACACGATTCTCCAATCTCCTAATATACTCCTGATCAGTTTCAGTTTCCCCACCGGCTAAATTAGAGGTACCATTATGACCCTGATTCTCTGGTGGTGCATTTGTCTACGAAGTATTGTTAAGAGTATGGGAAGGTGGCTCATTATCCGCCATATCTAAAATCACATCAAATCTCAGCATTCCTTAATTGTTAGTACTAGCAAACTAACCGAATCTCCTATCATAACTAATCCCCACCACAAGAAATGTTTAACCAACATGACTGAGTTTAGGATTGAACACTTTAAAATGCGCAATTCACCTAAACTTACGCTCTGATCAACTTATAACACCCCATAATTTCAATACAATTTTTTTTTTTTATAATTCGGAAGCGTTATCCCATTCAATAAAGTTTATATCATTTATATATAAAACTTTAAACCTTACTAATTATTATACGATTACAAACTTAATTAAACATATTTACCAAAACACATATTCTAACTGGGTGTTACATAAAACAGTTTAACCTACAAAATGATCAGAGTTTCAGCCGTCAAACATTTCTTCAATAACCATAACTTGCCCACCTTTCCCAAAAGTTTAACCTGCAAGAGTATTGTGGGGGATTAGCACAAAGCTAAGTGAATAAACTAAGTCTAACAATCTAACTTAGTATAACAATCAATTCACAACAATCAACTATAAGAAACAATCAAACAGAGGATCGGTGGTTCTTGAGGCGTCCTCAGTCCGCGGTGACCCTCCAAGAACACTTAATAATCAACTACAGGCCAATACAGAGATTTTACCGATAGTTTATTGCTATCTTTAATTAATATGGGCTAATTCACAACGAATGTTCCTCCAACCCATAAAATTAACCTATAGCAACTAAACCCAATTTAATTGACCTCTATCATTCCAACCTATCATGGAAGTATTCACTAGCAATCAATTAATCCAACAATCAACAAAGCCAATCAATAATTCTATCATCAACTTATTAATAAATCAGTCAATACAATCAACTTAAGATTGATGTAACTAATTGTTAACACCAAAATTAAACTGTGAGAATTAGTCCACTCACCTGTCTCGTTCAAACTCCTACTCAAAGGTCTAATTTTATTGAGTCTTCGTCGGATCTGAAACACACAAGAAATTTCGAGTCAAACTTCATATCATATTGTTTATAACTTAATATTAACAATCAAGCATATATTAAATCCTATAACCACAATGTACAAGCTAAATCACACTATGAAGTTTAAATCAAAAGCATGTTGTTACATAGTATGAATCCGCCGGATTCTAAATGAATCCGCCTGGATTCAGATGAATCCGTCGTATTCAGATAGAATCCGCCGGATTCCAAACATTTTTCAGATACAAAAATGGGACAGAACTTTTTTATAGAATTCGGTTGAGGAATCCACCCGGATTCAAGATGAATCCACCCGGATTCAAGATGAATCCACCCGGATTCAAGATGAATCCGCCGGATTCCCACTGTCTTTCAGACCTGCACTTAACTAATTTTCTGCAACTTCACATACGAACCACAAACCACAAAAACAACCAAACTCAGTTATGTACTCGAATTTTTACCAATATTTAGTTACCATAACACCTACTAACATCATATAACAAGGTTTCAATCATCAAATCATCACCATTCGTACAAATCACTCATAACCTAAAAATTTCACATTCAAGCTCAAATTCAAGAAATCTAGCAATTTATCAAGTAATCATCATGTAATCAACTTAATAAAGCTCAAGAATCATCATTCAATCATCATACAACTAATAACTAAATCATCAAGCTTTAATTCAACCCACACAAGAATTTAAACTAATTTCATCATTTAGGTAACAAGAAACTTACTCACAAAGATGAAGAACAAGAAGAAGCTTAAGATGGTGATGAGCTTAAGGATTTCATCATCAATTTTGTATAATCTCCACTAGCTATTTGTATTGATCTTGATTTAGG
This sequence comes from Pseudognaphalium luteoalbum, assembly GCA_963422505.1. Classification (NCBI taxonomy): domain Eukaryota; kingdom Viridiplantae; phylum Streptophyta; class Magnoliopsida; order Asterales; family Asteraceae; genus Pseudognaphalium; species Pseudognaphalium luteoalbum. The sequence continues at coordinate 104,587,706 of OY730197.1, forward strand.
AAAGGTTTTGAGATACCAAATGAAGAACAAGAAATTGGGGCAAAATAGGTCGGCCTCACCTATTTTATTAACCCGACCCATTTAGCTCACAGTATTAAAATTATACCCCTTTTAAATCTATTGTCTGGAATCTAAATTTCAATTGCGAGAAAATATTTTTATTTTACTGTCATCTAAATTTATTTAAAACAAACAATATTTCACTAGTCACAATATTTCCTGAAACTTATTTTTCTACTAAATTTACAATCAAACACATATAATAATATAAATTACATATAAAAATTAATGAAAATACATGTTTCTCCTAGGCCCAAATTAAAGATGTTACAGATTGTGCATATGTTAAGTAAACATATTATGAGATGTTTGTGATAAATTCAAGTTGGGGTTTGAAAATTTGTAAACCCTAAGTTTATGGGAATTTAGTAAGTGAATAAATCGGTGATAAATAAGTAATTAGTTCATGATAATGAGTATAGTATAATTCTGAAATTGTTATAAAAAGTAAGAAGAAAAGTGTAGGTATTTTGGTATATATATATACATATGAGTATTGATCCTAGTTAGAGGATATTGAGTTATTGATTATGGTGGTTAATGTTACATAGGACCAATACCTATGTATATGTAATTAAATGATGAAAATATAATTATATATAGTTATTAAAATTTAGTGTGAATGAATAAAGTAAATAAGTTGTTTTGTGAATGATTCGTATTATGTGCCTATGTGATTAGGTGTTAAAAGAAGTTGGAAAGAGTACAAGTGATATTGTTGTACATCCGCAAGGTAAGTCTTGAATTACATGATCATGGGTTAGGAATGGTTGCGGCCATTTGCTAACGATATGGTGCGGGTAATGGTTGAGGCCATAGGCCCGTGTGATTGCTAGTAGTGCACAACTAGCATGGTAGCAAGGATCCTAGGCTAAATATATTGATAATGACATGTGATTGTATTTCATTACTTACTAAGCATTTCGCTTACCGTTGAATAATTTAAATGTTTTAGGTGAAGTTAGCGGTACACGAGGGGATTTGGGCAAGAGACCGGTTGAAAGCTAGAAGTGGATATAGTGTTATTTTGGTAAATGAATCGTGTTCATTAAATTATGCTTATGATACTTAAATCCCCATCTTTTGTAAAATTAAAACATAAGTTGTTTTGTCACCTAAAGTTATTGTAATGGTAATCAATGGTATGTAAGTATTAATACCATGTTTGTTTCAAAAATGGATATGATAAGAATGATTATGTTGTTTTGATCCAAAGTGTTTAAATGGTTCAAGTGATTATATAAGGGAATTTGATTTAGATTCTTTTGGAAAATGATGTATTTGTATTGCGAAAATTGTGTTATGTACATGTTATGGTTCAAAAATGCTGTGGAAACTAGGTTGTGTAGGAGTTAAGCAGGCTGTGAAATCTGTCTGCACAGGGTCTGTTTTGACACACATCGCGACGCGATCTGTTAATATTGTGACGCGACCTTGATGAAATAGCGACGCGATGATGAGTGATTGCGACGCGATTGTTCTGAGTTGCGACGCGATCTTGTTACACTTTAAATAAAATCCTTTTAAAACTAAATTAAATAAACATAAAGTGATTGGGGTGTTTCACTTAACACCGGAGAAATCCGGAAAGATGAAAATGTAGCTCTTGTCGCGTTGAACGTTTTCTCCCAAACAAGTAAAGTGATTCGAGTGAGTTTGGTGGTGATTTTTGATGGTGATAAGTGGTGGTGGTGGTGAGTAATTTTAGAGAGAAAAAGAAGAAGGAGAGAGAGAAAGAAAATGAGAAATGAGGAAGGGGGGGGGGGTAAAGGGGCAGATTTTTGGGGAGAGAGGGGAGGAAATCTCCCAAATTTTTAATCCCCTGCGTTTGCGCTCCGTGCGGTGTTCGTTTCCCCGATCGTTTGAACGTTTAAATATTTATTTTAAAATACGAATATTTACTGAGTTTTTTTTTTGTTGAAGTATTTCATCAAATAATTTACTTGAATTATAAAATATAACTTATTCTTGTTTCGGTTGTTCGCGCGTTTATTATTTAAATCGCATAATTGTAGTTTACACGATACGAATTTGAGTTGAAATATTATCTAAATAATATTTTTGATAAAATAGAGTTATTAAATAATGTTATATTATTTAATAAAATTGTTCACCAACGTCCGTATTAATTGAACCGAATTGCATTCGGTTTGAAACTTGTACGATTTAATCAAGTCACATACTTGTATATATTCAACAATATATATATATATTGATACATTAATAAGCCTAACATAGAACTAATTATATGTATTACACTTGATTAGGTACTAATTACTAGCCCTAATTTGGCGGGTGTCACACTAACCCAATGTCGCAATCCAATGTCGCAGATTTAATGTCACAACTAAATGTAGCCACACTAGCGACGCTGACCTCAGTGTCATAACTCAATGTCGCACTTTAGCGACACTACCCTTGTGTCGCTACTTAATTGAAATTCAAAAAATTCTTGCGACACTGACCTAGTGTTACAACCTCGTTGAAGTGTCGCTTCTAGTGTCGCAAAATACAGAATGTTTAAATACATTTTTCATACCAAGTATTGAATACGCGTAACAACAACCTTACTACATACGACACTACTCGAACATGCAAACACCTATACTTGAAAAGTATACATGAACATAAACATAATAATAATGTCTTAGGGAATTATTATTTCAAACCGTCACCAACGGGCCACAAATGTTTTCGATTAAACAAACGATTAACTACTTGGACATAACTAGTTGAGTGGACGACTAGCATGGGTGATTTTTTGAGAAGCCAACTTATTGACATAGTTACTTACAACCTTGTGCGTTTCAGACGCCAGAAGGTTGCAGGGCCTGGAAAACCAACAAACGGAATTACATCCGACACGCCTACGGACTTAAATCTGCTTTACTTGCTTGATTTCACATACATAGACTACTAGACTCAGGTGAGTCTTACAGCCTCACTTCTTACTGTTTTTACTATTGGGGTGAGATACTTTGCTCTGTTTTACGCATGAACACAAGTACTGAACTACTTATACTACTTTTTACACACATTGCATGGGTACTTTTCTTATCCACTGAAAGCCTCCTATTGTAAGTTGTTAGTTATGGACTTAAACGCGAGTACTAGTGAATGGATCCATTGGGACTGACAATCCCTGTCTGGGGTAGTAGCGCTACCATGGATTTCACCGTAAAAACAGGCATGTTAGTATTTGTTACATATGAGTGTCCGGGATAGCACTCACGGGGGTACATTATATCATTCTTGATTGATTCATACTTACACACTGTTAAGCTTCAACTTATGAGCTCATGACAACTGTGCTGACCTAATGATTTACTTACCTTGCTTGATAGCAACACTGGTACATACCTGTGGTTCATAATGATTACTTTACTACTAAACATGTGAGATTCACCAACCTTTTTGGTTGACACTTTTTAGCATTGTATCTCAGGTTCACAGCAGCAGTAGGACTGCACACCCTCAGGATTGATAGCTCGAGTCGCATGCATACAACTTTTGGAGATTCTTTTGCATTACTTTTTGTAATACATGTTATGTATTAGAATCTCTAGGAATTACTTACGAACTCGCAGCTTTAAAAAACATTTGATGAAATCAATGTAATATGTCCTACTGTTTTGCAAACGTTGCATATAGATGTCGTTTGCTTTATCTTTGTGTTGTTGATACTTGATTAGTTGCACCCCGACCCGAACCGTTTCCGCAACCCGAATTTGAGGGTGTGATAATTTTTAAGTATTTCTTTTATATCTTTTAAGCTTTCTATAAAAAACCAAGTATCTTTCTTATGTTTAAGTAATCTAAAGAAAACTTTTGTACGTACAAAATAAAACAAAAAGTTCAACATATCAGTTTTCACAAACCTTTTATAAAATTAGTAGATTATAATATTACGTACGAAAATATGATTATGTAGTCGTCCTATAACATACATGTGATATGTTATTTTTATTCTTCATATAAATAAACAAACGTAATTTTTATTATATACACCAAAATATATGCATTACTATAATGCATATATATTAATGTATGTAACAAAATCTATGGTGTATTTATCCCTTTCCTAAATAAAAGGCTGAATTGTTATATTACAGTATAAATTAAATATGGGAGGCTAAATTATAAGGGCAATGATAAACTTTAATGTGTGTACAGGGAACTTTTTCGTAAGAACAATTATACCCTTAACATAAATTTAATTCTCAAAACCCCAATTCTATACATTTTTTGCTGCAACTCTCAAATCACTTCTTCTAATTACCCAAAAATTTCCTTATATTAAACCTCATATATATTGATTCATATATTGTTTAGATATAAAATTTGCATATGTAAAAAACTGGAAAAGCATCATATGAATCCTATCATTATTTACACTACAAAGTTCCCATTCAATTTTCATTGAATAAAAACTTCATTTCCTATCACCAACCCCCTCTCAAACGAAGTCCCATTGTGAATCGCACAACGGCTGATCGTCTGCGTTTTACCGCTGTATTGAAGAATTAAACACAAACTTTTTTCCCTCCAGCAATGAGATTACAGCTGAATCTGACTTTGATGGGGTTTAGTTCAACTTATACTTACGAATTCGGAGTTGAAAAGGTTCAAATGTCAAAGATCTTTAAAATAAAATACATTTCGTAAATCATTATTTACATTTAAGGAAGGAAGTGGTTAACAATTTGGTAGATTATATATGTGGTAGATAAATGTTGGTGCGGAAGGGAATAACTAAAGAACAAGACGAAAGAGAGAGAAAATAGTTTGGAAAGATAGTAGGAAGATTGTTAGGAGAAGTAGGGGTATAATAGTCTACATATAAAATATTCCTGTGTACACATTAAACTTACATGTGGCAATATCATTGCCCAAATTATAATAGTAGGGCAGATAAAGAAATCTATAAAGAGTGGCGAAATCTATAAAGAGTGGGCCACTGTATCATACCATCACAATCGACTTTCTTCCTCCATTAATTTTCAATAAACTGATTTTAACCATGTGAAACATAATTTAATACATCTAAAACTATCATATACTTGTATCAAATTGTTCAAAAATCATTTTCTTAAACCACTAAATTACAGATTTGCGAATCCAGCCCTTGAAGATCTGATGCCCCTCTTCTTGTGATGCCTTGGGCCGTCGCCCAGCCGGCTCTGATTGCAACGCCGTGTCGTTGCTAAAAGTATATTGCAACGACATTTGGCCTTTTTGACACGACGTTTGTTGTTGCAATAGGCCATTTTTCTTGTAGTGTAGCTCCTCACCAATGACGCCTTTGTTGCTACACGATTTTGATGCAACACCCTCAAATCCAATTGACACAAAATAAAATGGGTCAATTTGTAGCAAAGATTAACGTGTCATAGACTCATCCACGTACATCTGATTAAACCAATTTTTTTAAAATCAAAAACCGGATCGGACCGGAAAGGGGTGCGGTTCCGGTCGAACCGGTCCGGGCGAACCGCCTCAAAATCGGTCAAAATAAAGTTTTTTTAATTAAAAAAATCAAAAACCCGGTTGAATCGTCCAGTTTCCGGTCCAACCGTCCGGTTTTAACCGAACCGCCCGGTTCGTTGACCAGTCAAACCTTGATCAAAACCGGTTTTGAGCGGCTTGGAGGGCCTTCGGTTTCCGGTTAAACCTGTCCGACCGGCCGGTTCAACACGGTTGTGAAAACATTGGATTAAACAGAAGATATGGCCAAGCATTCAAATCCTTGCACTTGATGGTTGATACCTGCATATAGTGTCACATATATAGCAGATACCTTTATAAATAAACGGGTAGCGAGTTCAATTGCTGACTATACATATGCCCATTTCGTACATGCCTCATATACGAACCAGCAGGTACTAATCTTTTTAATTATAAGACTCATATAACATTATTATTGTTCCAGTCAACAAGTAAAATATATAAGTAGTACGTCGTGATCAAATTAAATATCGATTGCAGACATGAGGGACCCTAACGAAAGGAACGTATGTGAATCGAGTTCACACTCTTTATATCTAGTGTTATCTACTAGAGAAAGCAATGGCAGAAACTTTCCGTTCAAGCTTTTGGGCCCAAAGAAATCGTCTTATTATGGCCTTTAATTTGATGATTTGAATTGACAACAATTTTTCTTTTCTTTTTTTTAAATACAACGTATAAATTGATTCATAGAAGTTACGAAGTTGTATATACACTTGTAATTGAAATGTTAGATTTATATATTGTACATTGTGGTTATGAATCAATTTGAGAGTTATGTTTATCTCGTCTTTTGTAGAAATCATAAACGATCATAACAAAATTTATATATAATAAAATTTTCGTGAACATGATTTTGAGTCAATTAAACTAGAGTTTATTATTGCATTATATATTAAACTTTACACTTTTTACTATTGTGTGAGACATACTTTCAATCCTTCATTTGTTCCGTTGTATGTGTTAAATTTGTAAATATCATATATATTATGCAAATTTTCCTTTTTAGGTAAGGTAAAAAAACAAAAAACTTTCATATCTTGGTCCAGGGGTGAGCAAACTTTAAACGTTAACCGACCCATAACCAATTAACCGAACCAAATTAACCGACCCAAACTAATAATCGGTGGCTCGGTTTTGAATTTTCAATTAACCGACTAAATTGGGTCGGTTACGGTTAACCAACAATAACCGACCCAAATTAACCGACATTAACCGAACCGCCCAATTATATGTATCCTTTCGATTTGTCACAAATATATTTATCTATCTAAACATATAAAACAAAGATTTTTCCTTGATTTTTAGACATGCCACATCATAACATTTCCTTTAATTTATAGCCTCCTAACTTGTCACATCATCATATTATTTTTTCCTTAAAAACCTTATTTAATAATTACTAAGACTATAATTTATCAATTATACTTATCTATACATATAAAACAAAAAAATTTCCTTGATTATTAAACATGTTACATCATAACACTTCCTTTAATTTAGAGGCTCCTAACTTGCCACATCATCATATTATTTTTTCCTTAAAAATCTTATTTAATAATTACTAAGACTATAATTTATCAATTATACTTTATTATAATAGCTGTTTAAATTTCTATATTATATTATATTTAATATGTATAACAATTTTTACCTACATAAAAAAAGATTCATTTCTAATTTATATCTTATACATTGCAATTAACAAATATTATCATCATCAACTATCATGTTTTAGGAAAATTAGTTTTGATAAAGATATTTGAAATTGATTATTTTCTGTACATTTTGATATATATTACTACTGAATTTCAGTAATAAATTTTTTACTTTCAACAATATTAAGATACAGTTGAAAACCTAAACAATATATGATTAATTTTTATTTTTATAATTACCTTACATTGCATAGGTTCAACAAATGTATTAAAACTTAACATAAGAACTTACAAATTAATTTAATTGTATTATGTATTCAAACTTAAACATTATACAAACTAATTTAATGGTATTATATAAATGGGTGTGCATCGCACGGGCTCAATGTTTAGTTATATATATAAATTAAAGTTTTTTAATTACTTATTAGAGTGTATTATTTTAGTTAACGATTACGTGTTATTAATTTACAAACTCTTTAACATTGTTTGCTAAGAAGTTTGATTTATAAATTTATGCTGAAAGGTAAGGAATGATATATATATGAAAAATACTGAAGTAAACGTAAAGTAATTGGTCAACATCACAAATTAATTGTGTTATCGATAACACTGATTATATGCCCATTAATATATTCAGCTACTTATAAAATACTAGATAATTGCACTTTTCAAATGGTCGTGCATCGCACGGGCTCAATGCCTAGTATAGTTATATACAACATATAAATTTATAAATGTATACTATTTAAGCAAATATATACGAAGGCACGAGATATCATGTATAAATGTCTCTTTTTCTCTCAAAAGTTTGTGTTCTAATGGTTCATCTTTTCTTTTGACCTTCTTACATATATACATAAAGCATTGATTAACGACTTTCATAAACACCGATGTTAACAATAGATGACGGCTGATCTTTTATAAGTAAAAGCGATGTGTTTTACTTACCTTATAAGTTTTTTTTTTCCTTTCACAATCATATTCGATTTTTCTTTTTATAATTTCATAAAACCGACGGTTAACCGTTAACCGACCCATAATCGACGGATTAACCGATTAACCGCTAACTGGTTAACCGATAACCGACGGATAAAACTTATCATTAACCAAAATTTCGGTTATGGGTAATTTTTACTCTTAACCGACCCATAACTCACCCATGCTCACCTCTATCTTGGTCTTACCATAAAATGAAAGTTTACATACATTAGACGATATTTATATGTTCAGTACATACAATTGAATTTTTAAAAGTTCGACTCATTTAATAATAACATGTGGTAGTTGTGCATTTTATTATTCGTTAACAACTATCCTTAGGACTGTATGTCTTTAAAAACGAATTTTATGTATCAATCAAGGTACATTAACAACTGCTATCAATAATCATAATTAAGAATTATAAGACTCATGTAACATTATTATTATTCCAGTCAACAAGTAAAATATATAAGTAGTACGTCGTGATCAAATTAAATATCGATTGCAGACATGAGGGACCCTAACGAAAGGAACGTATGTGAATCGAGTTCACATTCTTTATATCTAGTGTTATCTACTAGAGAAAGCAATGGCAGAAACTTTCCGTTCAAGCTTTTGGGCCCAAAGAAATCGTCTTATTATGGCCTTTAATTTGATGATTTGAATTGACAACAATTTTTCTTTTTTTTTTTTAAATACAACATATAAATTGATTCATAGAAGTTACGAAGTTGTATATACACTTGTAATTGAAATGTTAGATTTATATATTGTACATTGTGGTTATGAATCAATTTGAGAGTTATGTTTATCTCGTCTTTTGTAGAAATCATAAACGATCATAACAAAATTAATATATAATAAAATTTTCGTGAACATGATTTTGAGTCAATTAAACTAGAGTTTATTATTGCATTATATATTAAACTTTACACTTTTTACTATTGTATGAGACATACTTTTAATCCTTCATTTGTTCTGTTGTATGTGTTAAATTTGTAAATATCATATATATTATGTAAATTTTCCTTTTTAGGTAAGGTAAAAAAACAAAAAACTTTCATATCGTGGTCCAGGGGTGAGCAAACTTTAACCGTTAACCGACTCATAACCAATTAACCGAACCAAATTAATCGACCCAAACTAATAATCGGTGGCTCGGTTTTGAATTTTCAATTAACCGACTAAATTGGGTCGGTTACGGTTAACCAACAATAACCGACCCAAATTAACCGACATTAACCGAACCGCCCAATTATATGTATCCTTTCGATTTGTCACAAATATATCTATCTATCTATACATATAAAACAAAGATTTTTTCTTGATTTTTAGACATGCCACATCATAACATTTCCTTTAATTTATAGCCTCCTAACTTGTCACATCATCATATTATTTTTTACTTAAAAACCTTATTTTATAATTACTAAGACTATAATTTATCAATTATACTTATCTATACATATAAAACAAAGATTTTTCCTTGATTACTAGACATGTCACATCATAACACTTCCTTTAATTTAGAGGCTCCTAACTTGTCACATTATCATATTAATTTTTCCTTAAAAATCTTACTCCCTCCGTCTCATATTTATTGTCCACTATTCCTTTTTGAGATGTCCCAATTTAATTGTCCACTTCCATATATAGAAAAGAATAATGAGATAAAATTCATTTTTACCCCTAATTTATATATGTAAGACAAAACGGTAGGTAAAAAGTAAAGGGTAAAATTGTCTTGTTACCAAAAAGTAAGAGAGATAGTGATGTTTTTCTTAAACTGCGTGTTTTTTGTCGGGGGACAATAAAATTGGGACGGAGGGAGTATTTAATAATTACTAAGACTATAATTTATCAATTATACTTTATTATAATAGCTGTTTAAATTTCTATATTATATTATATTTAATATATATAACAATTTTTACCTACATAAAAAAAGATTCATTTCTAATTTATATCTTATACATTGTAATTAACAAATATTTTCATCATCAACTATCATGTTCAACTATCATGTTTTAGGAAAATTAATTTTGATAAAGATATTTGAAGATTATTTTCTGTACATTTTGATATATATTACTACTGAATTTCAGTAATAAATTTTAAACTTTCAACAATATTAATATACAGTTGAAAACCTAAAAACTATATGATTAATTTTTATTTTTATAATTACCTTGCATTGCATAGGTTCAACAAATGTATTAAAACTTAACATAAGAACTTACAAATTAATTTAATTGTATTATGTATTCAAACTTAAACATTATACAAACTAATTTAATGGTATTATATAAATGAGCGTACATCGCACGGGCTCAATGTTTAGTTATATATAAAAAATAAAGTTTTTTAATTACTTATTAGAGTGTATTATTTTAGTTAATGATTACGCGTAATTAATTTACAAACTCTTGAACATTGTTTGCAAAGAAGTTTGATTTATAAATTTATGCTGAAAGGTAAAGGAATGATATATATATGAAAAATAATGAAGTAAACGTAAAGTAATTGGTCAACATCACAAATTAATTGTGTTATCGATAGCACTGATTATATGCCCATTAATATATTCAGCTACTTACAAAATACTAGATAATTGCACTTTTCAAACGGTCGTGCTCGCACGGGCTCAATGCCTAGTATAGTTATATACAACATATAAATTTATAAATGTAATAAATTTTAAGCAAATATATACGAAGGCACGAGATATCATATATAATTGTCTCTTTTTCTCTCAAAAGTTTGTGTTCTAATGGTTCATCTTTTGTTTTGACCTTCTTACATATATACATAAAGCACCGATTAACGACTTTCATAAACGTCGATGTTAACAATAGATGACGGTTGATCTTTTATAAGTAAAAGCGATGTGTTTTAGTTACCTTATAAGTTTTTTTTTTCCTTTCACAATCATATTCGATTTTTCTTTTTATAATTTCATAAAACCGACGGTTAACCGTTAACCGACCCATAACCGATGGATTAACCGATTAACCGCTAACTGGTTAACCGATAACCGACGGATAAAACTTATCATTAACCGAAATTTCAGTTATCGATAATTTTTACTCTTAACCGACCCATAACTGACCCATGCTTACCTCTATCTTGGTCTTACCATAAAATGAAAGTTTACATACACTAGACGATATTTATATGTTCAGTACATACAATTGAATTTTTAAAAGTTCGACTCATTCAATAATAACATGTGGTAGTTGTGCATTTTATTATTCGTTAACAACTATCCTTAGGACTGTATGTCTTTAAAAACGAATTTTATGTAAACATTAACAACTGCTATCAATAATCATAATTAAGAGAAAGAAATCGTTTCCATCTAATTATTTATGATGTGTTATTATGTTAATTATATTTTGGGATTAGTATCTGGATATGTAGCTAACTTGTATTCGATATCTATTATGTATACCCAATTTACGTATGCTATTTTAATGCATCAAATTTTCAAAAAGAGTATTTTAATGTTATTTGCTAATGTGTGTCGTTCATTTATGGTGACACGTGACACCCGGTAAGTTTGACTTGTCAGCAAATTACATTAAAACACCATATTTTGAAAGTTTGATGCATTAAAAATAGCATACTTATGTAGATATCAGCTACAAGTTAATTGCATTTCCAGGTACTAATCCCTTATATTTTCTGCTTCTATCGATCATAACATGATCAACAGCAAAAACATCACGCACATAATGTAGCTAGCAGATTTGAATGAACTTTTCAAACTTCTACAGGAGGTAGTTGGGATGGTTGACCGTTGACCCGGTACGTCTTTCGGGTCATGCATTGTATAATTTATCTCATGAAAGATTCCATGCTACCTTGACTTGACCCCATTTTGACGTCATAAACTCATAATTGTCATCGTCATATCACCTTAGTTAAGTTAACTTTATTTGTTCTGTTTAGAGTCTTCTGATTGGTTGGCTCATTTTCTAGCTAGTTTCTTTATAAGCCAACCATTATATAAGTATTGCCACAATAATTACTGTTTGTGGAGTTCTGTTATTTAATGGAACCTTAGTTAGTGAATCATGGGCAAGCCACACTAACCTTAATTAGTGCACAATTTTACTCTCAATTAGTCACTTGTGTGTGAGCTGGTAAAGTGCATCTGAGTTTTTGTGTGGATCGATCAGCGTTACAAGTTATTAAAGTTTATGCAACTTAAGTTTCCGTGTTCGTTCAAGCCAAGTTTGTTGTGTAGCAAAGCAGGAAACTTGTGTCAGAAGAATGCAAAGTGCTACTCATGAAGTTGTGGAATATCCATATATAAGTACTTGGAAAGTAAGCAAATTAATTTCATATTATGTGTTTCTTAGAATATGCATCATTTCTAGAAATCATAATGATAATAACCTAAATCTGTTATTTGTTTCATGGTCATGAGAATCCGTTTTACATCTCGCCTGCGAACAATATTAGCTTAATTTTTGGTTATTGATTTAATACTTAATGAAGGGCATAATCATCATTTTAGAATTTTGACACTCCATTTTTGGCCTTATTATGACACCAGTTGTGTGGCTCTTTTACAGTTTTGTATAGTTGAGTTTCATGAAGCATCACACCTTTTCGCTAAAACGTTGCATCCATTAGTTGGTTTAACCTCCAAAACGTTTCTGTATATAAAGAATTAACATAGAAACAATTTGGTTTTCTTGGACAAATGAAAACACTAACATGATCTCTTTGTTATATACAAAATTCTCTATTGAGTGTTGAGTCGAAAACTCTCGAAATACTTTATTGTAAAAGCGATTCTACACGATTCTAGGAATTCGTTCAGATTATCATCACACCCTGTCACAAATTTCTAACAATCTATGGTCAAACACTGCAACTCTTAAAGTATTTTGGTGAAAGGGATTAGTGTCTGCAAATGCATCTAACTTGCACCCGAAGTCTATTGTGTGTACTCAACTTATGTTTGTTATTTTTAATGCATCAAACTTTCAGAAAATGTGTTTTAATGTATTTTGGTGACGTTTTGATGATGTGTCTAACTCTCTGAATGACACATGGCACCTTCAACAAGCAACACATCACCAAAATACATTAAAACATCATTTTTGAAAGTTGGATGCATTAAAAATTACAAAACTAAGTTGAATACACACAATAAACACCAAGTACAAGTTAAATGAATTCTCGGGAACTAATCCCTTGGTCAAAAATACAGTAACTATTAGACTACAAAGTTAGTAATATAGATTATTAAAGTAAATATATGCATACTACATTTTATCTGGCATCAATTTATCATCGGTTTATATTTGATTGGGAACAGGTGCATAGTTTGGCATGCTTGGAAATTAAGAAAATTATAGACAAAATCACCAGAATATTTACAGCACTTGAGTATGCTCGACCACGATGCGAATCAGGATTAGAAGTGTTGATCTCACTACAAAGTTGCATGGAAAAATGCAAGTTGCTTCTACGTTATTGTTCTGAGTCCAGCAAACTTTATTTGGTAACAATATTTCTAGTTAATACATCAATTATTATTGTGACACTTTACAAGCTCTATTGTTTGTTATTGTTAGCAATAATTATTTAGGTAATAATAACGAGTTATGGATTCAACAACATGTGTTAGTAAACTTTTTTTAGGCAATCAGCGGAGAGAGAATAATTTTGAGGTGCGAAAAGATTCGTAATTCTTTAGAATCATGTATGAGCCAACTTCAGAACATGGTCGAACCCACATTGGCTGCTCAGGTTTGTTGCTCACCATTACATCATCTGCATCTAATGTAATGATCATCTTTGTCATTTTACTATTTATGTTATACTTAGAGATTCAAATTTGACCAATTTTTTAATGGGTTAAGTATCTGAAAATGCATTCAACTTGTCTCAAATGTCTATTGTATGTATTATACTTACAGGAGGTGTATTTAATGCATCCAACTTTCAAAAACGGTTTATTGTATGTATTTTGACGATGTGTCGGCAGTTTACAATGCCACGTGACGTCCTTAGAAGATGACACGTCATCAAAATACATACAATAAACCGTTTTTAAAAGTTGGATGCATTAAATACACCTCCCGTAAGTATGATACATACAATAGAAATTCAGGACAAGTTGGATGCATTTTCAGGTACTTAACCCTTTTTTAGTGGGTCAACTTAGGCTACATACATAATATCACTAATGGGTTGAACGTATATGTACAATAACTCTAGCTATAACGGAAACGGGTCAAATGTGAAGCAAAGCATATTATAATGCATGAAACCTTCAAAATTAATTATATCCATAAAATCATTTTGTGATTCAAGTAGTTTAAGGTTCGCAGTTATAAATGTGAAACTAATTATATTTTAAAGGTTAGAAAAGCAGATGGGAAGTGTTTCAGGTCAATTCAACCCAACCCATAACAAAAAAGACCCGTTTGACTTGCCCACAATCTGACACGTTACCCAATCTGCCCACTTTGCAACCTCTATATTTTATTTATCCATTTTGAGGCCAGTTTGTCTATTTTTGCAGATATTTCAAATTGTAGATTATTTACAAACTGTAGCATTTACCTTGGATACCTCAGAAGATGAGGCAGGCAGAGTTATACTAGCTTTACTCTATCAAGACATAGAAACATCAAAAACTGCTAATCTTGAGGAACTCAAAGCTTTCAAATTTGCAGCTATCAGGCTACATATTACATCCCCTTTAGCTCTTGTCCTAGAGAAACGATCCATAAGAAAGACAATAACCAAAATCAGCCATACCAACCCAGCAAAAAAGAAAATCATGAATTATTTGTTATATCTTGCAAGGAAATATGGAAATTCCATCAAAGCACTGGAAATAGAAGGAATTGAAGGCGAGGATGATGTTTTTGATTCACTTGAACCTCCTGTCAAATTTAAAACCCGACATGTGACTACACTTTCTTCTGCTAGCTCGTTAACTAGTTTTAACAGTTCACTTGGGGACCTCAATCTCCATGTAGACAATCTTTCATTTACATCTTCTAATGCCGCTACCGAAGATGGATTTGGTGAGTTTCAAGATAAATTTGAGGAATTTAAGTGTCGTCCCATTACAGACGATGGGCCAAACTTGTTTATACTTGGAAGTATTTCTGTACTTCCATGGGCATTGAGACGCAAGGTAGTAGAAGATGTGAAAAATCAGTTGGAGGATGATCAAAAATCACGTCTTTTCATATCAACAAGTTACATCAAAGCAGTTTTTAAGTTTTTGAAAGAGGCTCATCGGTTAGGTGATTCAGGGGCCAAAAGACATGGAGCAGAGGTGCTTTTGATATTCTTAAAGGAATGCAGGTAAGCTGTAATATTGTCAATTAGTACTTATACTATATTTTGGTAAGTTTTTGTTGATTGGCTTCTGATGCTAAATTACATGATACAGAATGGACGTCCCACCTTTACCAAAAGATGCAATACGTGACCTCTTTTTATTTCTGGATTCAGAAATTACGGAAGAAGCATTACTAATATTAGAGGTGCTTTCATGTCAAAAACATTACACTTCTGAAATGGTGACATCTGGCATTCTGTCATTCTTTTTGGAACTCATCAAAAACCCGACAAGCAAACACCACAATGTGACTTTACGAGTGCTTTGTAAACTGTCAACTCACATTGATCTAGGACACCACCTTATATACCTAGGTTTCATCGAACATCTTGTACCTTTTTTGGATGATCTTTTGCTGTCTGGATACTGTATTAAAATCTTTAGGAATTTATGCGCTATTGAAGAAGCTGCAGCTCACTTTGTTGAAAACGAGAGGTGTATTGCGTCTATGGGAGAGCTTCTTGAAGTAGTTACAGAGGAAGAACAAGAAAATACACTCGATATTTTACTCTCGTTATATTACCAACGTGAAGAAGTGCATGATATTCTGGTGCAGGATAACATCATTTCATTATTGGTCTATATATCAGGAAATGGGAGTTGTAACAGTAAGTTGATTTCGATTGAGTTACTCAAGTTATTAACTAATGTCCATGATGATCATTCTCAAGTATGTAGCTTTACAGACACCTCACAAAGCACGAATAGTGACCCAAAAGCAAAGAGTTCTGGCTCCAAGTCATCAGGATTATTTGGTAGGATAAGATCGAAATTCAAAAAATCTGTAAAGTAGCTTTCTTCACTATTGAAAGCCTAATTGTGGTATAATGACTTGTCAAGACTATTTAGCTAGTACAGGGATTGAATTCGTTATTATATATAAGTTGCAACAATTCATGTTCCAACATTATAAATAGTAAATAGTGTAGGGGTTGTAATTGTAAATTATTAATTAAGCAATTATTTAGTTCTAAACAGTACTTAATCTTCTGTAATAGCTAGGTTTTCGTTTTAATGCAAATATAATTAAATTCCCAATTTACGTGCTGCGTTCATATGGTATCAGAGCACTCGCGCTCGAATTGATTTGATTTCACACCATACAAAGCTCTTAATTCATTCATTTTCGTAATCTGCTGCTGTTTGCAATCAGATTCATCGGTTAGAATTTGTGAATTGCAAATTTAGGGTTTGAAATTGTAAGGATATCGTTTTATTTTCAATTACTGAGATTTTTGATAAATAATGGTGATTCCGCAACCTCCTTCTGCTGGTACTCAATCAGGAACACAAGCTAGTGGATCAAATGCAGTTAATTCGATACAGGATCCACTATACATAGGGGGATCAGATCATCCAGGCATGATACTTGCGAATACTCCGTTTAATGGAAGTAACTTTCTTGGTTGGAGTCGTAGCATTAAAATGGCTTTAGGTGTTAAAATGAAATTAGGTTTCATAACCGGAACCTGTATTAAACCTACTGATGAAGGTGATGATTTGCAAAGATGGATCAGATGTGACTATACGGTCACTTGCTGGATATTGAATTCAATGACAGTAGAACTTTCCGAGGCTTTTCTTTATGCGCAATCTGCTTTTTAATTGTGGAAAGAGATAGCAGAGAGGTATGGTCAGAGTAATGAACCACTGATTTATCATCTGCAAAGGGAATTAGACAATGTAAAGCAAGGAAATTTGACAATTGCTGCTTATTTAGCCAAGCTTAAAAAATATTGGGATGAACTGCACAATTTGAATGGTAAACCTGTTTCTATGGTAAAAGACTTTTTTACACCGTTCGTCCCTGTGGTTTGTCTAAAATTTCACTCGTCATCCTTGTACTTTTTTTTTGGCACTGGTCGTCCCTGTGGTTGCTAATTGTTGCACTCGCAGTCCTTTTCACTAACGATCGTTAGTTTTTTTCGTTAAAGGACCATCCGTGTAAAAAATTTTCTGAATTTTAAGTTTATTTAAGTTTAATCCTATTTTTAATTGTACTTAGCTAATTTATTTTTTGAATAATCTAATCAATTTAATTAATTATTTTAATCAACTTTTTTTGTGACAATTAATTTATTCTAATTTTTAAGTGTACCGATCTATATAAACCACTAAAAATATAATAGTTTTTTAATTAGTTTATACTTTTAGTTTTGCATATCATCATCGATTTCACAACTCCGTATTTACAATTTTACATGTCTACATATATATTCCTAATAGTTTTGTATACCATATAGACAATTCTACATGCCTACGTATAAATTACTAACAGTTTTGTATACCATAATTTTTTTTGGAAAAAACAATGTAAAAATTTGTCATGTACTTTTTTAAACTATTATATTTTTAGTGGTTTTATATAGATTGGGACACTTTAAAAATAGAATAAATTAAATGTCATCAACAAAGTTAATTAAAATAATTAAATTAAATTGATTAGATCATTCAAAAAATAAATTAGCTAAGTACACTTAAAAATAATATTAAATTTTAAATAAATTTGAAATTTGAAATTTTTTTACACGGATGGTCCTTTAACGAAGAAAAATAACGGCCGTTAGTGACAAGGACTACGAGTGCAACATCTAGCAACCACAGGGATGATCAGTGCCAAAAAAAAAGTACAAGGACGACGAGTGAAGTTTTAGACAAACCACAGGGACGAACAGTGTAAAAAAGTCATGGTAAAATGCAAGAGTGTGCATGTGGTTTAGTTGATAAGTTCATGGAAATTGATAGTAGATCTAAGCTTGTGCAACTTTTGATGAAATTCAATGATGAATATGAATAAGTTAGGAGTCAAATACTATCAATGGACCATTACCTAATGTCAACAAAACCTACTATATAGTGCAACAAGTGGAAAGGCAGAAACAGGTGACAAGTCACACAATTGAACCCACAGCTTTCTTTGCTAGTATGAACAAAAATAGGTCTAATTTTGAGTTCAATGATGAACCAGCTTTTAGCAATTTTGTATTACCCAAAAAGGTTGTAGACTTGAATACTATTCATGCTAGGCTTGGTCATCTTTCTTTGTCCAAAATATTGCATATTGATGAATGTAAACATTTTAATGTTTCACATTTTTCATGTGAAAGTTGTATGCTAGCTAAATTTCATAAATTGCTTTTTCCTAGAAGTATTACTTCTTCTGCTAGCTTGTTTAAGTTAATTCATGTTGATTTGTGGGGACCATATAAGTCTCTTGCTCTAAATGGAGCACATTACTTTTATACCATTGTAGATGATAAAAGTAGAGCTACTTGGACTTACTTAGTTCACTCAAAAGATCATATTTTCTCTGTTCTCACTCAATTCTTCAATTATATTGAGAATCATTTCCAAGCAAACCTGTGGCTGGATTGAATCCTATGCCCTCAAGTTCTTCAAGTCCGAATTCATAGATAAGCAGACTAAGTTTGTGAGGTCTGATAATGGAACAGAAATCTGCAATCATAAGTTCCTAGCTTATTTTCATTCTAAGGGTATTATTCACCAAAGATCTATGGTCTATACACCTCAACAAAATGGTGTAGTTGAAAGAAAACATAGGCACTTGTTAGAAACAGCTAGAGCTATTAAATTACATGCCAACTTACCAAAGCAATTTTGGGGAGATTGCATACTAGTTGCAACTTATCTTATCAACAAGATGCCTATAAAAATATTTAAGCTGGAAATCACCTTATCAGATGTTGTATGATTGTCTACCCAGTTATGACAATCTCAAGACCTTAGGTTGTTTGTGTTATGATGCAATTGTTGCTCCCTATACAGATAAATTTGCTCCAAGAGGCATTAAATGCATGTTGCTAGGATATTCATCAGGTCAGGTCAAAAGGGATATAGATTATACAACTTATCCCAAAAAGAAGTTTTTCACAACAGATATGTGGTTTTTGAAGAGGATAAATTTCCTTTTAAGGATGCTTCTGCTACAACATCACAACCTATATTTCCACCTCTTGCTGTACCAGTTAATCCTGTATCAGATGACGATCTAAGTTTTCCTCATGCAACTACTAATCCCGATGCATCTATTTTTTCTTATGTACCTTCTGTCACCACTTCTGTTCCATTGAGAAGATCCACTAGAAGTAGATCTTCACCTTCTTGGCTTTAGTATTTTGTTGTTTCCAAATCATCAGCTAATCATGTTTCTAAACAACCCACTTATCCTCTTTTTACTTCACGGGATTTCCTTGTATTCCTGTTGCTCATGTTGCTTTTCTAGCTCATGTGTTTGATACTTCTGAGCCACACACAAGCTAGTCAACACAAATGATGGGTTGATGCAATGGACGTTGAATTGTCCTGCTTTGGAGAAGAACAATACTTGGACATTAACTACATTGCCTACGGGTCATAAACCAATTCACTCCAAATGGGTTTATAAGACTAAATTTAAATGTGATGGTACTGTGGATAGGTTGAAGGCAAGATTGGTAGTTAAATGATATAACCAAAAGAAGGTCAAGACTACAAGCATACTTTCTCTCCTGTTGCTAAGTTAGCTACTGTTAGAGTGTTAATAGCTATAGCTACAACAAAGGAATGGCCACTTCATCTATTAGATGTGAATAATGCATTTTTGCATAGTTATATTGATGAAGAAATTTATATGGTTCCCCCTGGAGGATATACTAAAGCTGGTCCAGGTCAAGTCTGCAAACTAATTAGATCACTTTATGGTTTAAAACAAGCTTCTAGGCAGTCGAATCAAGAATTAACTAAGTTTTTGTTAAGCTTAGGGATATTCAATCCAAAAATGATTACTCTTTATTTGTGAAGAGTAATGGCTCTGAATTCACTGCCCTTTTGGTCTATGTTGATGATTTTTGATCACTGGAAGTACCCCTTTTGAGATTACTGCAACAAAGTCAGCTTTAATGATAAATTTACCATCAAGGATATTGGTCTTGCACAATATTTTTTGGGAATAGAAGTGTGCAGAACACCTAATGGTACACATCTTAATCAAAGGAAATATATCACTGATTTACTTAAAGACTCAGGTTTAACTGCTTGTAAGCTTGCTTCTTCTCTTTTACCTACTCATTTTCAGTTATCTATTTCAAAGGAATTCCTTTATCTGATCCTGGCAAGTAGAGAAGATTAGTTGGCAGACTTCTTTATCTTACCATGACAAGACCAAATATCTCTTTTGTTGTCCAACACCTTAGTCAGTTTGTTTCTGATCCAAAGGATACTCATATGAAAGCATGAATTCATTTACTAAGGTACCTAAAGGGTTCAATTTCAAAAGGTCTGTTTTACCCTGTTCAATCTCATTTGAAGGTAACAGATTCACTGATTCTGATTGGGCAGCATGCATGATGACCAGAAAGTCCTTAACTGGTTATTGTATTTTCTTGGGACATTCTCTTGTTTCATGGAAGACTAAGACACAATCCACTATTTCTCGATCTTCTACTGAGGCTGAATATCGTAGTATGGCAGCTACTACATGTGAGCTTCTATAGCTTGGTTATCTTCTCCAGGATTTACATATTCCTGTTACTTTACCCGTTACACTATTCTGTGATAACAAATCTGCCCAAATGCTTGCTGCAAATCCATGTTTCCATGATCGTTCAAAACCCTTGGAAATCGATTGCCATTTTACTCATGATAAGGTGAAGGATGGTTTCCTTCAAACTGCAACCATCTCGTTTACAACTTGCTGATCTCATGATAAAAGCACTCAATCGTATTCAACATTCTACACTTGCTTCCAAGCTGGGTCTTTTAGATCCTACGCCTTGAGGGGGCACGTGATGAAAACTATTTAGCTAGTACGGGGACTGAATGTGTCATTATTTAATAGTTGCAACAATTCATGTTCCAACATTATAAATAGTAAATAGTGTAGGGGTTGTAATTGTAAATTATTAGTTAAGTGATTATTTAGTTGTAAACAGTACTTAATCTTCTGTAATAGCTAGGTTTTCGTTTTAATGCAAATATAATAAAATTCCCAATTTATGTGCTGCGTTCATAACTTGATATGCTGATCTTTTTTTTTCTTTTCTTCATATTGACCCTTGGTGGACCTTGCATTGGGCATAGCCTTGTGCCCCCTTTTAATTTTTGGCGAGGTTGGATGTATAGGTGTACATTTTGTTATTCAGTAATGTATATGTTTCCTCTTTGTTATAAAATATTACTGTAGATAAAACACAGTCAAATCCAATCGCAATACATAACTTTCATTTCATAAGCTAATAGAATTGTTTTTCGTATGTGTTTTTAAATCTTTTTAGTCAAACAAACTTCGAGAAATGATCAATATATCAAACGAGACTAAAACTTCTTGTTTGGGTTGAAATCTCTTTAGAGACATTACATATGAGCTAGTTGTTGTTTAAAGAAAATAAATTGGTTTTATCCCATTTTACTAGTAGTAGTCTCCTTTGATGAAGTTGTGCAGTTTATTGACTTCACTGCTTTGCTGATCGACTACTGCTCGTACAACATCAACTATAGAAATCATCCCGACTACCCTTCCATCTATCACTGGGACGTGTCGTATGTGGTTTTCTATAATATAAGTATAAAAATATTATTTTCATTTCTAGATTTGTAGCAGTATAGTCCAAACAAGTGTAATCTATGAATTTATCGTTTACCTGACATCAATCGCATTGCTTGATACACATTTGTATCAGATGTCACTGTTACCAGCTTGTTCTGTCACAGTCAAATAACTGATTACTACATAAAGATCGGTAGTGGTTTTATTGATAGCTAATATATCGTACGAAAATGCCAACCTGGTTTGTCATGATTTCTGCGACTTTTGTGTTTTTCATTGCTCTGTCCTTGGCAATTACCTTCTGCAAGTAATCTGAACATTTGTTTCATCATTATTATAAATCATTTGGTTATGATCTAACTTCATTTTATCATAAAAAATGTGCTATTTGTGTATGTGTTCACTTGTTATGAAAAATGCTATTTCTTTTAGTGCAATAACCTCTTTCAGTGATGATTCCTGCAATTATTTGTTCGTCCCCAGGCTTTAGAACTACTAAAGATCCGATATTGTTTTTAGCCATCTGCATAATCACCAGAAACTCGAGTAAGTAGCTGGAAGTTCTATTCATTTGTAATGAAAACAACTGAACGCGAACATATTATGGTAACCTACTTGCTTTGCAGCATCATAAACTGTGTCATCACTCTTGCACCAGAGCCATGACCCAACTTTTTCATCGTCTTTTGTCATCAAAACTTCAGCAACTGTTGTACTTACCAAACCCTTTTGATGCATTAATGGAAATTTTATAGTCGACGCATTCTCTGTGTACTTTTGCAGTTGCTGCAGTACTGGTATACGAAACGTTTCCTTACAAGATTTTATCGCTCTTGCTATAACTTGCATCTTGACTGCCAAAAAGTAGACCTTTTTGTGTTCAGTTTAATGTAATCTTTAGAAGTCTGTAAAGAGGGAAACGAGTAAACGATTATAGGAAAAAGGGCTCATCTTGTGATGATATATGGATGGATGCAATCTTCCATTATGCATGATCAATTGCTTCTTTTCTGGATTACATTTTTGTGTTCTTTTCTTAAATTAGCAAATCAAAGAAAAGGATATTTAGCTATTCTTGGCCAAGTTACTTGTTTTAACAAGTGATCACCTTGATCCTGCATTATTCGCTATCATGACTTGTACCTTGGATTTCAAGAACTGTATGTACCATGAGTCGACACTAGTCATTAAGAATAGGTCACGTACACCTGAAAATATTCTCGGTGTGCATGATAGCTTATGATACACAATTACACGTTATGACATTCTATGAACTCTATTCTCTTTTAACAGTTTAATACTTTAATTTACAAATCTTGTTTTAATCTTTCTTAACCAAGGATATACTTGGTTTGCATTCTCATCAAAGATGCACAAACGTATAAAGTACAAAGGTAAAAATAACCATAAGATAAGATAATGTGATATACAAGTAATATTAAAGATGAATGGTGTGCAAGTTATTCTAACATAGCAAAGGGCTACTTTTTTAAAAAGTGATGCTAGACTTGCTAGGTAGGTAAAATTAGCATCATAAACTTGCCCATAGCAGAGTTAAACCAAAAAGGATTCCCAAATCTCATGTTTAAGCCATTTGTATTTATAGCAACAAAACTGATAATTGATATCAAAATCATCTTTTATATTGTAAAATCTTCCATCATTGAAAAACTATGGCTGATAAAAGGCCTTCAGGCTTCCGTTTTCGCCTACCTTGGTTACTACAACCTGCACCAACACCCAGCCCTGTTGTTGCCCCTGAGCCACCTACACAACAACCACGAACCACCGTCCAAACCTCTGAGCCATCTACCCAACCACCACGCTCCACCACACAGAGCTTTGTTGCTTCAACTTCGGCTCAAAGGCCACCATTTCGGCCTCCAGGAACAGCACCAACCGCACCAGCTTCACCAATACGGTCCCCACCACAGTCAGTGACATCACCACCAACACCAACTGTTACACCTAAGTCATCACCACCCAAATCTCCAATTACTAAAACTATTGAACCTGTTGCAACTCAGCCTGCAAAAGAAACTCAAACCATTGAAACCACGGTCCCATCAACCCCCCCTCAAAGATCACCACTCGGGCCACCTAAGCAAGCTCAATCCCCACCTAGTCCTCCCCAAACTCCATCACCACCAAAAATCAATTCTCAGCCATTATCACCATCTCAGTATACGGCTGCTCAATCCCATGAGACCACACCGCCACAACCATCTCAAACATGGACCCCACCAAGATCTCCACCTCCATCAGCCTCTCAACCAACTTCACCATTACCATCACTTTCCACTAAAAGGCCAACAGAGATATTAACAGAAAAAAAAAATCCAATAAAATCGAATAATCATGTTCCACAAGGCGATGATGATCTCTCCTTCAATGCAAAACCAAGAGATATAACAAAACTGAAAGGCATACAAACAAAATCCCAAAGACCAAAACCAACAGCCACAGATGTTCCCTTACAAAGAGAGATCAAGGACAACATCTCCAAACTCATTCACAAGATATCAACAAGCTCGCCAAACGAAAAACATAAAAGTGTTATAACACTTGCAGGTGACAACAAAGGAGCATCCATGCATTTAAATTCAGATCATGCAATCAAAAGAGACTCAAAATCAGATAATAATCAGGAACCAAAAACAGTTGTTAACAGTAATGTTCAAGGGATCAATAACTCAATTATGTTCGACAGTTTTGTTACTGAAAGGAATCCAGGAGTTCATCTACATTTGTCGCATGATCTACCAAACATTAACGATTCGGATGTGAACGATGAAGATTCAATGGAGATGCAAAGGGCTGAAGTTAACATTACACCACCACAGAAACTTGTTTACAACCCTGCATTCGGAATAGATGAAATCGAAACGTCTGGAAATGGACATGAGATTGAGGTTCTATAATTTAAGAAAAATATACACATACTAATTGAATTACTATGTAACTTCATGAAATTAAATAATGATGGTGCTTGCAGCATCATATCCATGATGTCTTAGCTTTTCTATCACTCTTAAATTCCTGAATATAATTGTGGAAATTTAACTTTTTCCAATTCATACTTGAATCCACGAGTTCAGATGCAAAGTCTTAAGAAATTGAAAGCTTAAAAAAATAGAATTGGATGCCTTATTTAACTTGCGATGTCATAAATAAAAATTAAAAAGATCAAAGGGAGCTCGTGGGTAGTGTTTTGAAAACCGGTTAGACCGGTCCGGTCCGATAGGTTTGACCGGGAAATTTGTGATTTTCGGCCGGTACAAACCGGTTTTGTGCATAGTTTGACCATTCAACGAACCAGCCGGTTAACCGGTTGAACCGGAGACCGGACCGATTTTGGGCCGATTTTTATTTTATTATTTATTTTTATTTATTTGTTAGGGTTTTGGGCCGGCGGTCTGGCCGGTTGAACCGGAACCGGGACCCTCACCAGTCCGATTCAAAAAACGATTTTCAAAACATTGCTCGTGGACGGGCCAGTCTAGAGTATATGTTTAGTGGTTTAGGATGGTCATAAAATTCAAGAGTCGAATCTCTCTACCTTTAAGTCTAAATTTTTGTTAAATTCAAATAAAAAATGTGCTTAATCCTTTTGATAAGCTTGAATGAATGTTGCATAAGGAACGAAATCGAAATAGGTTTATTGTGATTAAGAATGTCAAGGAAATTTGTTTCGTATGAAGGCAATATGTTGGAAAACATTGTTTGTGTGATTGAAACATTCAATCGTGTTGCCAAACAAAAGTAAAATATATAAAAAATAAGAGATAAGAAAAGAATAATACGAGACTAAAACTCTAAAAGATAATGTATGAATGTTATTTATGTGTTCTAACAACCGTAACATCTGACCTTTTCTGAATTCTAAATGTTCATTCAAAGTTGATAGTTCATAATTGTAAAAGTAGAGTTGGTGAAATATTTAAAAATGACTTTTCGATTTTTACGATTTTATAAAGGCAATATTTTATTTGTTGGACAGGAAATTACAGTAGTAGTGACTATGACTTATAAATCTATAAAACAAACTCTCCTTACAAAGTCGTGAATATATCTATTTATTTGAGAAAAGTTTAAAAAATAATGGTAAAAAGAGGATAACGGAGGAATCAATAGGATTGTTCCATTTCAAATACCCATTTTCACTTCTTTTTTTAAATTTAAATATCTTACAAACCGTATGTCTACAAATTATAAAAATTACATATTCGGAATCAGCGTCTTTTTCTCTTCGATTCTAGATCTAACAAGATATACTTTCGACGAAGTTTTTTTTCCCATTTTTTGGGGGTTTTAGATACTTTTAATGTGAAATCACATGTGATTTAACACTAAAAAATAATCACACCCGCTTATATTCCGATTAAACTTTAAATTCAAATCATTGATGATGTAAAGAGATTAAGACATGAAAAACTAAGGTGTAATCACATGCGATTGAATATGAAACTATTAATCACATGTGTTTAAAGAGTAATAAAATACGGATTTTCAAATCATTACATAAGAATTATACAATCAAGTAAAAATCAAGTTGAAATCATACATGAATTATCATATATCGGTAAATTTCTCATCAAATATCAATTTTAAAATGAAAATCATATGTGATTAGATGCAAAATCATATGTGATTTCATAACAAATCACTTGTGATTAAGTGTACAAATAACAATCACATGTGATTTTTAATGAAAATTATTGTAATTTTTTGTTTAAAACTATTAATGTAGGTGAATATTAAGTTATAATCACGTGTTAAGTAGCAAATACCATGAATAAATAATTGTGAACAAATTTTAATTTTTTATCATAAATCACATGTGATTATATTGTGAAATCCGGTAAAAAAAGCGAAGAAAAAAATTGTCGAAAGTATATCTTATGACATCTCTAATCGAAGAGAAAAACGCGCTAGTTCTGAATATATAATTTTTATAATTTATAGACTTACGGTTTGTGAGATAATTAACCAAGGGGTAGAAAATAAAAGTGAGTTTTGTAAAGAAATGGAAGCATCCTATTGTGTAACACCCTCCAAATTTTCAAGACATTTTTTTTTCCATTACGGAAGCGAACATTTAAAAATACATCATAGGATACGTGTAATACATCTCCATAGTGCATTCCAAAATACGCACAACCTTTAATACCAAATTATCATAATTTGCTAAATACATACTTAGGTGTTATATTAAAATCTGATACAAAATGTTTAATCCAAACATATCTAAATCAGAGTAGATTTGTCAAACATCCCATTCATCCCATACTTCAAGCTACCCACAATCAAAAGCTATCCCTGCAAGAAGTAGTGAGGTGGGATTAGCACGAAGCTAAGTGAATAGATCCAAAACTATCAATCTAATTTAGCTTAGCAAATGTCTACAGCAAGCATTACACACAAATCAAGAAGGATCGGTGGTCCTTGAGGTACCCTCATGCCGTGGTGGTTCCTCAAGTAACACTTAAAACCAACTGAAGGCCAAATCAGAGGTTAAACTGATAGTTTGGTACTATTACTACATACAACATAATTTCAGTGTTCAACACATGTACAAAGCACTTACGTTGTCCAAAGTAATAGTACTCAAACCCAACACATTAGTTGACCCCCGACAATTCAAATAGTCCACATTTATCATAACATATAGGACACCAATAATCATTCAAGGGATAACCATTATGGCAATATATTATCTAAGCAATCAATGCAATATATCCGATTTACCCGTTGTAACCATGTTGTTACAACTAACTTAGACTGAGAGTCCAAGATCCACTCACCCTTGACGATCACCGTCTCCACTCAAAGGTCTTATCTTATTGAGTCTTCGGTTTATCTGAGAACAAAATCAAAACCCGAATTAGATTCTTGTATCAAGTTTATTACAATCTAACCATGCATATAATGTCAATTAATCGATTATACTATACTTTCATTACTAGTTAAATAACATAGGTACATAAGTCACAAGTTGTCAAATTCGTTAGATTATAACTAGCAAACGCGATCCGGGTTGGGAGTGGCTGGATCGCGTTCCACAGTACAAAACATTCTGTTACAAATTTTCACTTGGCAACGCGATCCGGGCAAGTGGCTAGGATCGCGTTCCCAAGAGTAAACTCAATCCGGACTCAAAACCAACTGACCAACGCGATCCGGGTGAGTCGTGTCAGGATCGCGTTCGTAAGAGAAAAACGTGTTGTGACCATTTTACACATAGCAACGCGATCTGGGCAATTGAGCTGGATCGCGTTCCCAAGCTTTCCAGCAATGGTTCAGACCTGTTAAAACACAGCACGAACACTAAAACCCAAATCCGCTACATACAATTGTATAACAACAAGTATCAACCACAAACATGTTATAACAACAAACAATAATCATCCAAGTCCTAAATCAACACATGCATTACTCATTCAACCTAATTTAACCAAAACCCATTTCACACATTCAAACCTAGAAATTCGCATTCAAGACAAGAACAAGATGATGATTTCAGTAACTACAATTCATTTAAGCACATTGGATTATACATGCATCAATCTTTCTACTTAATCTCATCAATTGAGCTCAAGAACACTAAACAATTACTTACAATGGAAAGGAAGAAAACTAAATGAACAAGGTGAAGAAGAAGATGGTGAATTCAGTTGTAACACAAAAATCACAGCTTCAACAAGATGAAAATCAGATTGAGAATTGTTTTCTTTTGGTGTATGTGTTCTTGAGAGAAAGTGTGAGAAAGAGTAATATCAGTGAAATGGAAAATGGTCGACATTTCAATCAAAGTCCAATTAACATGCAGTGTAATCATATACCCGTTCCAAATCTATTGTCTGGAACCCAAAAACTATTTGCGATAAATACATTTTATTATACCGTCAACTAAATTAATTTAAAACAATTAATAATTCATCTAACACAATAAATCATTTGATCATTTGACCTATTAATTTAAATTATCCAAATAATATCAATTATTTCTGAATGCAATTTAAATACGAGAAAGTAATGAAAATACCGTATTTCTACTAGGCCCAAATCGGGGATGTTACATATTAGTTCTCTCATTCTCTACTTTTTTAGCATTCTTAAAAGAACCCACCTCCTATTTATTTATACATCATATTATTATTATTATTATTATTATTATTATTATTATTATTATTATTATTATTATTATTATTATTATTATCACATCACTTATCACTTATAATATAAAAAGGAGTTTGTTTTTAAAAGAATAAAATAAAAAAGAACCGTATTAATATAAAAATGGGTTAAAGATACGAATCGCTAACAAACTTATTTTTTTATTCCAAATTAGATGACGTACCCAATTTATTACTCATGTAGGTAACCAACTTTTGAATTTTATTCAAGTTAGGTAATATATAATACGTGGCATTTTTATTTTTCTTTATTGCTTATGTGTAAGATACGTGGCATTTTTTATTTTTCTTTATTGCTTACGTGTAAAACACATCATCATTATCATCAAATCATATTTTTCTTTACTCCCCACACTATTCCTTCTTCCCCATTTCATAGTTGTAGAGAAACCCAAAATGGATTTTTGCATTCTTCATTTGTAGTGACTCTACTTTCTACAATTACCCGACTCCGACGCCGCCGGGTCAGCCCGGTTACCGGAATACCAAATCCTACTCTCTATAAAAACAGACAGTTTGGTCACTAGACGGAATAGATGGATACGTAGATTCTTCTTCGTTAACGGAATCTGGTTCTTCAACACCGTTAATTGTATTATCGTTCATTATTATTTATTGTTTATAATAATTGTGAAACACATATATAAACAAATCTTCTTTCTGTTTGTATACGGAATTATCTCCCCAACCCAAAACTAAATCTCCATTTTCATCATCTACCATATTCACCTCTTATTTCATATCCACGCCTTATTCAAATTATTATGAATTTTAAAAAATAAAATAAAAATGATTATTTTAATTTTTTGGGTTTTGATTTGAGAGAGAAAAAGGGGGGTATTTTTTTTCTATTGCTTTTTAACCGATTAAACCTAAGGATTATGGAAACATGTAACAGAGGTCAACGAACTCACCAGAATTATCCCGCCGGGGATCGGAAAGTTAACAAATTTGAAATATCTTTACCTGGGTTATTACAATGTTTACACCGGCGGTATACCGCCGGAGATCGGAAACTTAACAAACATTATTCGCTTCGATGCCACAAACTGTGGGCTCATCGGTGAAGTTCCGTCGGAACTGGGTAAACTTCAAAACCTTGATACAATATTTTTACAAGTTAACGGGTTATCTGGGTATTTAACAAAAGAGCTTGGAAATTTAAAATCTTTAAAAAGTATGGATCTTTCTAATAATATATTCATCGGTGAGATACCGGAGTCATTTGGGGATTTAAAGAATTTTACTTTGCTTAAACTGTTTCGAAATAAATTTCATGGGTCTATACCGGAATTTATAGCTGAGTTGCCCGAATTAGAAGTTTTACAATTGTGGAAAAATAATTTCACTGGAAATATTCTTTGAAATCTTAGCACGGGAAGTAGTACAGCTAGAGATGATGACGTGGTTTACACATAAGCGATACAGAAAAATAAAAAATGCCACGTATTTTACACATAAGCAATAAAGAAAAATAAAAATGCCACATCTTATATATTACCTAACTTGGAACAAAATTCAAAAGTTGATTACCTACATGAGTAATAAATTAGATACGTTACCTAACTCGGAACAAAAAAATAAGTTCATTGTTGATCCGTACCTTTAACCCTATAAAAATACGACAAGTTATAGATTGTCATTTTAGTTTTTACTTTCTTGGCTTTTTGGTTCATTCAGAGGACAAAAAGAGTTTTCACAAGCCCTGTTAATTTAAATTATATGGAACCTTCTTATTATTTTATGAGAAAATTGCACGGATCATCCTTGTGATTTGTCTCAAATAGCACTCGTCGTCCCTTGCAATTTTTTCTTGCACTCGTCATCTCTGTGATCGTTAAATATTGCACCGGTAGTCCCTTTCGCTAGCGTCCGTTAGTTTTTCAATTAAGTCTAAGGGTACAAAGGTCATTTAAGTACTTTAGGGACTACGAGTGCAATTTTGTAAACCACAAGGACGATCCGTGCAATTTCTCTTATTTAACTATAATATTTATTTTTTACATTATAGTATAATATATTTTCTTAATAAGCTTTTCACTTTAATTATGTTATATATTATTTTATTTTATTTTATTTTTGCTACAATATTTTTTTATTCTATTTTTCTTACAATATTTTTTTATTTGATGATTAAATTGATCAACTTAAATATCTCCTACTGGTTCTTGTAAATTAGGGCATTTACAGAAAATAGAATAAAAATTATTTAAGTTGATCATTTTAATTAGGCTTGTAAACGAACCGAACGAACATGAACGAAATATGTTTGCGTTCATTCAATAAGGTTTTATCGAACAAGCGAACGAACTCGAACGAATATGTTTCTCAACAAGAACCAGCTCATATATACATTTGTGAATGTTCGTTTATGTAACAAAAATAGAACAAAAAGATATTGTAGCAAAAATAAAATAAAATAATAAATAGTATAATTAAAGTGAAAAGCTTATTAAGAAAATATATTATACTATTATGTAAAAAATAAATATTAAAGTTCAATTAAGAAAAATTGTACGGATCATCTCTGTGGTTTGCTAAATTGCACTGGTAGTCCCTAAAGTACTTAAATGACCATTGTACCCTTAGACTTAACTGAAAAACTAACGGACGTTAGCGGAAGGGACTACCGGTGCAATATTTAGCAATTACAGGGATGACGAGTGCAAGAAAAAACAGCAAGGGACAACGAGTGCTATTTGAGACAAATCACAGGGACGATCCGTGCAATTTTTTCTTATTTTATTGTTATTGTTATTTACTTTTTTTAAAAAAAATACAACAGAGTTTAGGTTGTTTAACGGATTTGCATTCGCTCATCTTTTCCCATAACCAAAATGATTCGCATGTCGGGGAATATCTCTAACTTGTATTCAATGTCTATTGTGTGTACTTAATTTAGGTTTATTATTTTTAATGCATCAAACTTTAAAAAAATGTGTTTTATTAGTATTTTTAGTGACGTTTTGATGATGTGTCAAACTCTCTGAATGCCACGTGTTACACAAAATAGATATTAGACATCAAAACACTAAAATACATACCACAATAGTATTAGCAAAATACATTATAACAACGATGCATTAAAAAATGACAAACGTAAGTATGCTACGCTGAATATCGGACACAAGTTACATGCATTCTCATACACTAACTCTCATTTAAAATTGTTTAATATGTACCACGTTAGCAACAAATCTCGAGTTAGTAGTCCATGGTTTTGGAAATCGAATTGGCTAACTAAGACAATGGTTTCACAATGGGTAGTGATCCGTACACCACTGTTTTAGTCATACACCACCAAACATGTTATAAATTATTGTAATGTACAATTCTGTAAAGCATATTTAGTGATGTATGGTTAAAAACTAGTGGTATACGAATCACTCCCTTTTCACAATTAATGGTTATTAATTAGCTTTCATGGTGCGTACTAACTTATTTAGCAAGTTCGATTGTAGTTTAGTACAGTATAATGTTATTTTGAAATGTAATTCGTGAATTATGAACACATTAATTAATGATATATTCACATAAAACACTAATGCTCTAATAACATTTACTAATTTCTAACATTTTAAATTAAATACATAAAAACTTAGATTATACATTCTGCATTTCTTAATCTTGAATCTTATTATTAATCTTCTTATGTTAGCTTAATATAATAATAATAATAATAATTAAAATATATAAACGAAACTGCAAATTGCATGTGATTGGCTATTATTTCATCCTAAAAGCCACCAATGTTGAAGAGATATTCGTTTCCATCTCAATTCCAACCATCACACGTATATTTTATATTTAATAATTAATTAATAATATCATTCTCTGTCATATCATCATATAAAGATAAAGACTAATCGTACGTAAGTACGTTACTATGATTATTATAACTATTTTTGTTATGATTACATAGGACTAGTATTATTTTACAATCTTATTTTTTTCTACAGGTTAGTATTTTCATATGATCTAAAACTACTTGGTAATCGATAATAGGGTTCTAACTTCTAACTCTTTCTCGGGTTTAAATTTAAATGAAACTGCAAAGAAAAAGAAAAAGGAAAGAATATATATTGGTGAATCGTATTTCTAAGTTAATTAAACGAAAAGAATTTGAAAAAAGTAATCGCTCGTTCATATTAATATCAACATCGGAATATATTATAAATCAAGTTATAATTAGACCTCTCCCAAATCCCAACAATACATCTTTTTGCTTGTAGGTTTGCAAAGTGACCAGGACCCTTTTTTATAACTTCCGCTTGTTGCATACCTTGTAGGTTTGCAAAGTGACCAGGACCCTTTTTCATAACTTCCGCTCGTTGCATACCTTGCTCCACTAGTGTACGAATAGCATTTCCCGCTACAGTTTGAGCAGCAAATGGTGTCCCTCTTCTTGTACCCTGGAATCCACAATTGGTACGGTCTCGTCACTATGGCTCTGCTGTGGTTTCAATCGGATATCTGACGAAGGCATGGGTGGCGTTGGTGTGACACCCAACACTTTAGGTTAACTGTTAAACTTAGTTGGAAACCCTAATTACTTGTGTTTAGTTTAGAATTAGGCTAAATACTTGTAATTGCTTGTAACTACATGTATATTTATGTGAATATACACTCCCGTAATTAGTTATAATTACGCTTATGCAACTTGACGAAATTGTACGAAACAACTGGACGGAGTCCGACACAGTATTCATACGGACGTTGGTGAATAAAATATTAAATAATATGAAATTATTTAATAAACTCAAAAACTCGTAAATATTATGTTGATAATATTTAACACGTTAATTATATCGTATAAAGTAACATAAACGCGACAAAAACGCACGAAACGCGCTCGACAATCGAACGAAAGTCAAAATATATTTTAGAATTTAAAATATATTATTTTGAATGAAATTTATATTAAAAACATCGTATAAAAATTCGTCAATGAAAACGTCCAAATAAAACGTCACGCGATTTAGAATCCGTAAAACGCTAACGCAAATCGAGGCTGATAAATAAACGGCACATTTTATAAGTATTTTCAAGTATTTAGAATAAATATCTCAAGTGAAATTATCAAGATTTAATTTTTATTAAAAATGCGTGCTTAAAACGATTAACTTATACATAAACACCAAACCGACCGAGTAAACGAACGTAAAACGCGACAAATTAAATTAGGAACAAGAAAATGACCAAAATACCCTTGTGTGGGCCCCCTAGGCCGGCCCCCCATGTGCCACATGCCCACCTCCCACCCTCTCCACTCAATCTTCATGCAAAATGATGATTGCATCTCCTTGCCTTACACCACACAAACTTTATGCATCTCTTACACATCTCTCATTTCACTCAAACACTCCTCCTTCTCTCTACCAACAATTCTCTCCCTAGAATTCCAGAGATTTTCAACCTCTAGAAAACCAACACAAACCACCATAATCCACCATAGCACCACCACTTTAAAAGTTACATTTTGCAAGGATTCTTGGTTCAAAACTTCAAGCAAACTCATCTCATCCTCTTTCCATCAAACTCATTGTAAGGAAACTCTTTCTTACTCTCATATAGTTCATTTACATGTTATAAAGCTCATCCAACAAGATTATGTCCAAAATATATGTTAAAATACGTTTTTATAAATTTATACACAAAGATATATAATTTGTCCAGAAAATCACAGCTCACTAAAAACGTCATATCTTGGGTTCTAGGGGGAGTTAGACGATGATTTTTTTTCTAAAATTTTCGTATTGAAAAGATCTGCAACTTTCATGTTTTACGTTTTTACCAGATCCATACGTATTTTTGTCTATAAGCTGATTTGTGGGACTGGTCTGTAGGAAAACAGAATCTGAACTAGGCTTGGTTGTACATTTTGTTTCCAGACTTAAAATCCTTAGAAAACTTATGTTAGATACTAGATACATAGAAGATCAGTTGGTAAAAATTGTGAGCTCAAATTTTGAGCATAAGTTAGTGAAATTAAATGGCGAACTAAACCGACAGAAGTCGAAAATATGAAACTTAGAAGTTTTAGGTTGCAATATAAAAACCAACACTTTTGGGCATGCTAGAAATAGAAATAATGAATTTTTGGGACTTTTAAACATATCTAAGGATTTTGGGAAAGTTTCGGGTCAAACGGTGTAGGTTTGACAAAGTCAACAAAAACGGCTCGATTTCTAAAAACGACAAAACTTACTATTTTTGGAAATGGGTAAGAAATATGGGTTTGAGTGACTTATTCAGTAACTTGGTCCAAAAACTAAACTTAGAAAGTTTCCCGAATTAGAAACCGACACATATAAATTGGAAGTGACTCTATAAGTGACTCTATAAATTAGAAGTGACTCTATAAATTGGAAGTGACTCTATAAATTGGAAGTGACTCTATAAGTGACTCTATAAATTGGAAGTGACTCATAGATTGACCAACTTTGACCAGGTTTGACTAGTTTGACCAGGTTTGACCAGGTTGACCAGGTTTGACCAGGCTTGACCAGGTTTGACCAATTTGACCAGGTTTGACCAGTTTGACCAGGTTTGACCAACGAGTTGACCAACTTTGACCTACGATTTATGGCTTATACAAACTAAAATAATCTGTTTGCAACACACGATATGTACTAATAAATAGTATACAACAAAACAAACTTAATAATAATGTCTAAATGAATTATTATTTCAAACTTTCACCAACGGGTCGTACACGTTTTTGATAAACAAACTTGAACAACTCATTTGGACATACTAGTTGATGAACTAGCTTTAGGTGGACATAAACCCCCCACCTACCCAATTGGCTTAAGTGGACATTAACCCCCACTTATACAATCGCTATAGATGGTCTTTTGAGACATCTACTTACAACCTCATACGTTTAGGGCGTTAGGAGGTTGCACACGGGAACGAGAACACCCACTACTTGCTAATATTTGATATTGCTTGCTACCTGCTTAACTCTGTGAGTTTCATAGCCCCTTTTTACTTGTTTTAACTATTTTGGGGTGAGAATACATACATACATGTTTTATACAACTGTCTTTATATATGCTTTATATAACTGTTGTTGTGCAACTATTGTTGTACAACTGTTTATAAACAATGGATAACAAAGGAAACAAGGATAACGCATGAGTGAGACCATAATCCAACAAAGCCCTCGCACATCGTAGTTCGTTAATTTTGAAGCGTGAATATTATTGGATAGATCTATCGGGGATTGACACCCCCGTCCGGGTTAGGTAGCTCTAACTGGTCAAACGGACGCAGTATTATTTGTTTAAATGAGTGTTCCGGATTAGACACTTGCTGAGGCAACAACAAGGGTTAAGCTTCGAACTATGAGCTCATGATGCAAAATATAACAAAGGTTAATAAAGGATAACAAGGATAACAAAAGATAACAAAGGTTAACAAAGGATAACAAGGATAACAAAAGATAACAAAGGTTAACAAAGGATAACATGATACTTTTTTACAACTGTCTTCGCATTCGTGCAATGCAAAAGAAATCGTGTGTTTCATACTTATGTTTTCAGCTGTTTAAACCTATGAACTCACCAACTTTATGTTGACCCTTTTAGTATGTATTCTCAGGTTTACAGATGCAGTAGGACTACCTACAGGAAACAAGAAAGTAGGATGCTTTTGGAAAGCATAGATCGAGTCGCATATTTTCAAACAAGAGATTTAATTGCATTCCTATATTTTGTAGTTTTAAATATGTAAATCTGCTTATATCATGCGAACTCCAGATGCTTTTGTAAACATTTGACTTATGGTAATGTAACTATTTTTTTCAAACGTCTCATGTAGAGGTCGTTTGCTTCAATCTTTGTGTTGTGATATTTAATGTGTTCGGCGCCCCCGTGACACCTCCTACTTCCGCTGCCACGTGTTTTGGGGGTGCGACAGTTGGGGTTTTTTAGCGTATAGAATTAAGGTAAGTTGATAAATGTGGGACTCAAAAATTGAAGTGACATTGTCATTGTTAGAAGTAGTCAGTCAATGTTAGTCAGTTTCACTCAATTTTAAAAAAGCCAATGTGACGTTGGTTGGTTTGAGTCTCTTGTTGGGAGTGGCCTTATCTTGCAATGCTTAATTAGTTTTTATATTAAGATTAGGGCTGTTGACGGATTGAGTTGATTCGAATATCCTGATGCTTGACTCGACTCGTTTAAAAAATAAATATGTTCGAGTTCGACTCGAACTCGATTAACTTTTTAAAACCATATTCGAGCTCGAGCTCGGATAATAATTTAGTGTTCGAGCTCGAGCTCGATACTCATTTAAGTTTATGACAACATACAAAAAAACTAGTTATTTGAGCTCAAGATGTTTGTACAGAAGCTCAAGCTTGATAATATCGTTTATAAGCTTAAACAAGCTCATTAAAAAGTATGCTAACTAGCTATTTTATGAAACTTGAAATAAATTTTGTAAAATAAATTTACACTTAATCAAACTTAAAATGTGTAAGTTTAATTATTTATCATCAAACACTAATTATAAGTAAGTATGTAATTAGATTCTTGATGTTGATATTTGTAGTGTGTTCATCTCATCCTATATGTTTCACACATCCAATGTGCGATGCAAAAAGAAAAAGGAGTTGTCCCACGTAGGAGAAAAGAACTAAAGTTAAAGAAAATAGAGAACTATAAAAAATAAAGTATCATATATGAGAATGTGGAACCAACTTATGTGTTATTTACACTATAAATATGGTGTTAGTATAATATATGTGTTTCTAGATATAATATTAAGTAAAAAGTTTATTACTATAATATCTTTTAAGTTTTAAAATATGTAATTATTATGATAATAGATATGTTAGTTTAGGTCGTTCGACTCGATAAGCTCGACTAGTTCGTTCGGTTCGAGAATATTTTACGAGCTTTCGAACGAGTCGAGTCGAATTTATATATGGTTTTGAAGCTCGGCTCGTGAAACTAACCGAGCAGTCCTTTTATATTCGAACTCGACTCGAATAGTATTATGCTCGAATTCGAGATAAACGAGTTCAAACTCGAGTGCTCGGTTCGTTAACACCCTTATTAAGATAACAAAAAGATATGCAAAACGTCTTGACAAGAAATGGTTTAACAACATAATTTTGTCGTTCAGCGGTATAACTTCATTCAGAGGTCACAACCCAACACATTGAATGCTGACCGATTCAGCATTCAGTGCTAAATCATTCCATTCAGCTGTAATCAAACACAACCTTAATTTTTCTAACATTCGGTAGTATTTATCTCATACTTACATTATTTTAAATCAAGATTTATCTTATTAATCCGGTTAGCTGTGGGTTGGATCATCTAAATGATTTTTAATCATGTCAGGGACGGAAGCATGTAGAAAGTGTGAGTGTTGATTGGGCGGCGGCTTAAGAGATTAGTCTATGTGATTGTAATAACTTTTTATATAGTGTAATCTTTTCTCTTTGGAGGCCCGTGGTTTTTTTCTCCGGTTTTGAAGTTTCCACGTATATTATTGTGTTCATATTTCTTTACTGTTT
Organism: Pseudognaphalium luteoalbum; assembly: GCA_963422505.1. Taxonomy (NCBI): domain Eukaryota; kingdom Viridiplantae; phylum Streptophyta; class Magnoliopsida; order Asterales; family Asteraceae; genus Pseudognaphalium; species Pseudognaphalium luteoalbum. Next base: position 104,626,563 of record OY730197.1, read on the forward strand.
CATTGGCTAGGTTGTTGGGAATCTTTGAGACCATTTTTCTCAACAAGTGGTATCAGAGCTAAGGTTTTGGTAGAGGTCTCAGTATTAGACTTTCATAGTACACTCTGTGGTTGCAGTTTTGTCTGAACTTCCACATCAGAAATGAATTCTATTTATCGTATTGGGGTATCTTGGTTCTATTGATTGTCTTGTTTGGGATAGAATTATATGTGAGCCTGAAGTATTTAAACATGTAGAAAAGGTTCTGGATAAGGAAAGACTTGGTACTTAAACGTGTCCATTGTGACCCACCACTCTTTCCTGGGATCCTTTTTTCTCCTGGGTGTATTACTAATTGGCTGGAAACATACTTTTCTAGTATACAATACTTGTAATTTTTTGAGATATAGATACGATGTCAAAGTTCAGTCCAATGAGGTTCGATGTAGAGAAATTTGATGGAAGGATCACTTTTGGCTTGTGGCAAGTTCAGGTCAAGGATGTGTTGATTCAGTCCGGGTTACACAAGGCATTAAGGGGGAAACCAACCCCTGTTTCTAGCGGTGATTCTAGCGGAACCGGTAAGATCGATGATGAAGAATAGATGATATGGATTTGAGAGCGGAAAGTGCTATTCGTTTGTGTCTTTCAAAGAATGTTCTTGCAAATGTGCATAGGTTATCAACTACAAAGGAGCTTTGGGATAAGCTTGAACACTTGTACCAAGACAAAGGCATCTCAAACTGGTTGTGTCTCAAGGAAAAGTTCCATACTCTAAGTATGGAAATAGGTACAAAAATTTCAGATGATCTGAGTGTTCTTAATAATATCGTTTCAGAACTGAAGGCTATTGGAGTTGAGGTTGATGATGAAGATAAATCATTGAGACTTATATTATCTTTACCATCCTCATATGATCACATGAAACCTATTCTGACGTATGGGAAAGATACCCTAAAGTTTGAAGATGTTACTAGCAAACTCCTATCCGAGGAGAAAAGACTGGAAGGTAAGGGCGGGACTTCATCAGAAGGTACGGTTTTGGTAAAGGAAGATAGGAAGAAAAAGAACTCCAGGAAAAATCTAATATGCTGGAAGTGTGGGAAGTCTGGGCATGTCAAGATGGATTGTCCAGGTGGAGCGGATTCTGCAAAGGGCTCCAAATCTGCTGACAATGTCTCCGTTCTCACGGAGAATAGTGAGTTCTATTAAGAGATGACATCCTCATGGTGTGTCCGCGCCACCATGGAAAACGGATGGTTGTCAGCGTTTCCACAAGTATATACACATGGGTATGGATTTGACTTAAAATGCAAGGTGTGTGGTGGAAATTGATGTCGATGGCTGAGTGTCGCACCCCCAAATTCGGGTTGCGGAAGCGAATCGGGTGGGGGCACGACTAATCAATAATCACAGCACAAAGATATAATGAATGACTCTATATGCGTCATTTTACAACTTGCATTGATAAAATCAAAGTTTACATCAAAATATAGTTTACATTAGCTCAGTTTGAAATTGAGAGAATTACATACATAATTAATTTATACAAAATATAATAATACAGCTAAATCTCTGAATTTTTGCATGCTAACACGAGCTAATGATTCCTGAATTGGGCAATCCAATCTACTGCTAGGTACCTGTGATACATGCTAAATTGGGTCCGCGAAACACTGGTGAGCTCACAGGTTTGTATGTCAACACATATTGTATGAACCGCAAGATTTAATTGAATTTAAATTGTATTTAAGCAAAATAAAAGTTTTACAGCCATGAGCACATAGTCTGAGCTTAACTTGAGGTGTCATGCCCACATTTAAGGTATCCTGATCGAGGTGCCTCCCACGAGTGCCTAATCTACACTCGTCTGAACAAATATTAGTACATCCGTTTACCCAGTTGGTGTATGCTAACCCGGACGAGGAGGGTCAATCATATATGGTACCATATACTAATATTTACGCTACAACGTATTTCCAAACTATGCTGAGGAGGGCTTTGAAAGATTAGTGAGATAACTCATGTAGTAATTGTTGGTTTTCGTACTTGCGTTCATATAGTTAAAATAAAACGAGCAATGATATCACACCCCTGAGTAAAAACAGTAAATTAGGGGCTATGAGACTCACCTGAGTCTTGAGAGTTTAAATTAATAAACTTGAGCTGATTAGCCTAAATGTATCCGAAGACTGGTAACCTGAGGGTGTCCAGGACACACGATGGTTATAAATGTGTGCAGATATCTATCAAGACTACCTTTGTAGTTGTTCGTTCAACTAGAATGTCCAAATTACTACGATTTGGTTGATTAACTTGTCCAAGTTACTACGACTTGGTTGGTTTTAGTATGTTTTGAAAACGTGTACGGCCCGTTGGTGAATTGTTGTAATAATAAACCTCATTATTATTATTATTATTATGATTTTCAAGTGTTATGTTTCAAGAACGTATCCCGATGTGTTTTAAAAGTCGTATCGTATAAGTGTTTTAAGTTACACAAGCTTGACACTTAGTATAAAAAGGGTTTGTAAACATTCTGTTTTTAGCGTCACTTATAGCGACACTTAGGGTTTATGCGTCACTTAGGAAGTGTCGCATAAAATTGTGATTTTAATACCAGTAGCGTCACTTAAGGAAGTGACGCATCAAGGGCGACACTTAAGTGAGTGCCGATCGCAAGTGTCGGATAAAGGTGTTAGGCATCACTAGGAAAGTGACGGATCAAATCGGAATTCGATTGTAGGCGTCACTTAGGCAAGTGACGCTAGAAGTGTCGGATGGGAGTGTCGGGTATTGAATTTGCGACACTTAGGCAAGTGTCGGGAAAAATGGGTTTTATGTGGCACTTAGGCAAGTGACGCAAAATTAGGGTTTTAAGCGACACTCAGTGCGTCACTTAAGTAACGCATCAAGTGACGCTACACTGCACCGGTCTATGCGACACTTACGTCTGTTGGCCGGATTTTGAGCCAAAAACGCGTTTTCCGGTTTCCGTTTGGTCTGAAACTTTTACCCAACCCATATTTGGACATTTCAAACTTAAATAAACAACTTTATGAAAAATAAATGAAATCTAAGAGTTTTCGAGAATTGTCGGAAATCTTACAAGTTAACGCCAGAGAATTTCGAAAAGGTAGAAACGTAGATCGTGATGTGATGAACGTGTTTCTCCAAATGAGCAAGATGATTTGATGAGTTTTGATGGTGCTTTTTAGTAGATGAAGGTGGTTTGGAGGTGGTGGTGGTTTGAGAGAGAAATGAGTGAAAAGAAAGAGTAGAGAGAGGGTGAGTTAGTGGAAATGAGGGAAAGGAGGGTGGGGAGGGGGTATGGGCCGGTTTTGGTGGGGTCACCAAGGGGTGGCCTCACCAATTTTTCGTTCCCCGTATTTACGTTTCGTGCGATGTTCATTTTCCCGATCGTTAAATGTATATTTTAAAATACGAATGTCTATTTAATAATTTTTGTTGAAGTATTTCACCAAATACTTAATAATTGAGTTATAAAATATAATTTAACTTTATTTTGGTTGTCTGCGCGCTTAATATTTTAATTGCGTTGACTTTGTTTGTACGATATGAGATAATTGTGGAATATTATTAAGATAATATTTGGAATAAAATAGTGTTATTAAATAATGTTATATTATTTAATAAAATTGTTCACCAACGTCCGTATTTATTGAATCGAATTGCATTCGATTTGAAACTTGTACGCTTTTAATCAAATCACATACTTATATATATTCATCAATATATATTTCAATACATTAATTAGTCTAACACATAACTCATTACATGTATTAACAATTAATTAGGCACTAATTACTAGTTCTAATTTGGCGAGTGTCACATTCTCCCCCTGTTAGAAGAATTTCGTCCCGAAATTTACTTCGTAGTCGTGTTGGAAGTAGCTTCAGTGAATAACTGAGGGTATTTGAGTCGCATTTGGTCTTCCCATGCCCAAGTGAGTTCCGGCCCACGCCGCGAATTCCACCTGACTTTGATGATGGGAATACGACTTTGTTTGAGTTGTTGACCTCACGGTCCATGATTCCAGCAGGTTCCTCAATGAAATGAAGTTTGTCATCGACACAAATCTCGTCGAGTGGAGTAATAAGTGTCTCATCAACCAAACATTTCTTGAGGTTAGAAATGTGAAAAGTGGGATGCACAATGCTGAGCTCGGATGGCAGCTGCAATCGATATGCCACTGGACCAATCCTCTCGAGGATCTCGAATGGTCCAATCTACCTGGGATTTAACTTCCCGTGTTTTCCGAAACGAATGACACCTTTCCAAGGTGAAACTTTGAGTAGTACTCGATCCCCAACCTGGAACTCGAGTGGTTTGCGTCTCACGTCTGCATAACTTTTCTGACGATCACGTATGGCTATGAGTTTATTTTGGATCTCGAAGATCTTTTCGGTTGTTTCGTGAATGAGTTTGGGACCAGTGAGCTGACTGTCTCCCACTTCGGTTCTACAAATCGGTGATCGGCACTTAAGACCGTACAGTGCCTCGAAAGGTGCAGCCCTAATGCTGGTGTGATAGCTGTTGTTGTACGAAAACTCACACAATGGTAGATGTTTTTCCCAGTTTACACCGAAGTCAACTACGCAAGCTCGTAGCATGTCTTCAAGTGTTTGAATCGTTCGTTCACTTTGGCCGTCGGTTTGAGGGTGGTATGTGGTACTCATATCAAGATGAGTACCCAGTGATTTCTGAAGTGACTGCCAAAAGTGAGATGTGAATCGACTATCCCTATCCGAGATAATCGAGATTGGAACACCGTGTCGAGAAACAACTTCTTTGCTGTAGATTCGTGTGAGGCGTTCCATTTTATCGGTTTCCTTGATCGCAAGGAAATGAGCAGATTTTGTGAGACGATCCACGATCACCCAAATGGTATCGTAACCGCCCGATGACTTGGGAAGTTTGGTTATGAAATCCATGGCGATTTGTTCCCATTTCCATTGAGGGATTTCGGGTTGTTGGAGTAACCCATAAGGTTTTTGATACTCAACTTTGACTTTTGAGCAAGTAAGACACTTGCTGACGTAGGTGGCGATTTCAGCTTTCATATTCGGCCACCAATAAAATTCCTTGATGCCGTGACATTTTTTCAGATCCCGGGTGGATAGAGTATTTAGACTTGTGAGCTTCATCCATCACCAAGTCTCGCAGGTTCCCAAAACTAGGCAACCAGATTCGGTTAGAGAGGTACCTAACTCCGTTAGGTTTGATTTCAAATTGTTTATCCATGCCTCGCAAGGCTTCGTTTTTTATGTTATCGGGTTTTCAGAGCTTCGAGTTGAGTAGTGAGAATCTGAATGTTTAAATCATTGTGAATGGTCATACTGAGGGCTCGGACTCGAAGTGGTTTCGTTCGTTCTTTTCGACTGAGGGCATCGGCAACAATATTTTCCTTACCCGGATGGTATTTGATCTCGTAATCATAGTCGGTAAGCAACTCGACCCACCGACGTTGCCTCATGTTGAGATCTTTCTGATCGAATATGTGTTGTAGACTTTTGTGGTCGGTAAAGATTGTGCACTTAGTTCCATAAAGGTAGTGTCTCCAGATTTTGAGAGCAAAGACAACAGCTCCAAGTTCGAGGTCATGAGTGGTGTAGTTCTTTTCATGAATTTTGAGTTTTCGTGAAGCGTAAGCTATGACTTTGTCCCATTGCATCAATACGCAACCAAGACCTTGATGAGAAGCATCGCAGTATGCCACGAAGTTATCGGTGCCTTCAGGTAAAGATAGAATAGGAGCGCTTTTGCTTCAGAAGTTGATGTACTGACTCTTGTTTTTTGTCCTTCTGAGTCAGTGTTGTGAGTGGTTGGGCTATTTTCGAGAAATTTTCAATGAATCGCCGATAGTACCCAGCAAGACCCAAGAATTGGCGTACTTCGGTTGGAGTTGTTGGTGCTTGCCAGCACTTGATGGCCTCGATTTTTGATGGATCGACATGGATTCCTTGACTATTAACAATGTGTCCTAGGAATTGAACGGATTGTATCCAGAACTCACACTTGGAGAATTTTGCATATAACTCCTCGTGTCTGAGTAGTTCTAGGATGGTTTTGAGGTGTTGTGCGTGTTCTTGTTCGTTTCGTGAGTATATGAGAATGTCGTCGATGAAGACAATGACAAACTTATCGAGGTAAGGTTCGCACACCCAATTCATAAGATCCATGAATAAATTCGGTGTGTTGGTTAAATCGAAGGGCATTACCTGAAATTCATAGTGCCCTTAGCGAGTTCGGAAAGCAGTTTTTGGGATGTCGGTGTCGCGAACTCGAAGTTGATGGTAACCTGACTGAAGATCGATCTTTTAAAAAATACTCGACCCTTGAAGTTGGTCAAACAGGTCATCGATTCGAGGGAGTGGATATCGGTTCTTGACGATCAACTTGTTCAACTCTCGGTAGTCGATGCACATTCTGAAAGAATCATCTTTCTTTTTCACGAATAAGACCGGAGCTCCCCAAGGTGAAGAACTCCTTTTATTGAATCCTCTATCCAGGAGTTCTGGGTGGACAGCTCCTGAAATTCAGATGGGGCTAAGCGGTATGGTGCTCGGGCCACAGGTGCAACACCTGGCACGAGGTCGATCGAGAACTCAACATGTCTTGGTGGTGGTAGACCAGGCAGTTCTTTGGGAAAGACTTCTGAAAAGTCTCGAACGATTGGCACATCCTCAAGTCGCTTCTCCTCCGACTTTTTCTCCATGATGTGTGCGAGGATCTTCGGATAACCCTTTCTTAGAAATTTTCGGGTTTTCAAACAGGAGATGATGTTTAGTCTCTTCCTACCGGTCTCCCCCTGTATGATCAAAGTTCTACCAGCGGCGAGAGGGATGCGAACGACCTTGTCATAACAAATGATTTTGGCCCGGTGTCTGGACAACCAGTCCATACCAATGATGACGTCGAAACTTCTAATTTCAACAGGCATAAGATGGATTGAAAAGGTTTCGTTGGCTAGGTTTAAAGTGCAATTAGGTATCACACTATCGGTTTCTATGAGTTTACCGTTCGCTAATTCTACAGTGTACTTAACATCTAGAGCAACAGGGGTGATGTCAAGCAATGGGTAAAATTCATCAGAAATAAAGAATCTATCGGCACCAGTATCATATAGAATAGAAGCAGTTAAGTTGTTGAGGAGGAACATACCCGAGACCACATTAGGGTCTTCGCGGGCGTCCCCAGAGTTGAGTACGAAGGCTCTACCTCTAGCGTTGTTGTTGCTGTTGTTGTTCTTCAGCTTTGGGCATTCATTCCTGAAATGCCCGGTGTTCCCACATTCGAAGCAGGCTCTTGAGGGCCTGGTGTTGTTATTGTTGGAGGTATTGTTGTTGGATTTGGGAGCTCGAAAATCTTTGGCCTGATGTCCGTACCTCCTGCAGTTGTTGCAAAGAATACTACATTAACCATCGTGATGGTAATTACACTTGGAGCAGTATGGCCTCCCCCCTGTGTAGCCACGCTTGGGTTCAGCATTTGTGTTGTAAACTTGGATGGTGTTGGTTTTCTTATTCGGTTGAATTTGGTGATCAGAGGATTTGCGTTTGTTGCTGGAGGATGGGAGTGGTGTCTCACGGCTGACGACCATTGCCATGAGTTCATGAGCTAACCGGATCACACTTTCAGTAGTGGTTGGTTTAGATGAGGTGACGTTCCCCTGGATATTCTACAAGAGGCCGCAGATATATCTCTTGATGCTCATCTCCTCCGGGTCAACCAACCCCAAGCATAACAAAGCGAATTGCTGGAATTTGGTGGTATACCCAGCAATGTCGGTTCCCTGCACTGTCAAGTGCCAGAATTCTTCCTCCAGACGGTGCAGTTCTTCTTCGGGACAATATTTTTCCCTAAGCTTTTTCTTCAGTTCAGCCCAAGGAAGCTGGTTTGCTATCTCGATGCCCACAGAGTTTGTGTGGGTGTTCCACCACGTAAATGCACCTTCCTGAAAGGTGTAGGCAGCAAACTTGACTTTGTTATCCTCAGTACAGTTGCAGAGGTTGAAGACGGATTCCATACGTTCAATCCACCTGATTAGACCAATAGCACCTTCCATGCCTTTTAAGTAGTGCGGTTTGCAGATAAGAAAATCCTTGTAAGAGCAAGGTTTGATGACAGGAGTATTGTCAGCAGTGTCATCACTTCTCCTAGAGGTTCAGGGTGATTCCCGAGTATCTAGGGCTTCAGCCACAGCTCGGGAAACGAGAGCAGCAATTTCAGCATCGTTGTAACTTTTTTTCTTCGGCAGCATGATTCTTCAAGAAAGAAACAAGAGGTACATGAGAGTTTGTACCAGAATGATAATGGAGCTAGATGTATATATAAAAGCGGTAACATCCACATCACAATGTAAAGACCGATAATGTCGAGTCATAGAGAGAAATTGTCAATTGATATTACAGAGTTAAATGATTACAGACAATTTTGAGTTAGGAGTTTCAAAAGTTACAGACTTAGGTAGTTTGCAAAAGATGCCGGGAATTTTTACATCTGGTCGAACTACATAGATCCTACGGAAGCACAATAGATTACTAGACAGTCACTGCACTAATATCGGTGTAGATTGAGTTGTGGGAGCAGTGTGGTGAGATGGTCCACGGACTCTGTAAGTCTGCTAACCATTCTGAGAGCATCCTCGGTTTCCCGATGGCGCGTCTCACATTATTGCAACCTTGATTGTAAAACGGAGATCTCGTTTCGGTTACTGATTACTTGGTTATGAACGATCTCCATGGTTTGTGTGGTATCCTCCACTTGGTCATGAGTTCGGGTCAAGGTTTCAGAGATGTCCGCTTGACCTATGTACATCAGAGATGTCAAGCAAAGTTCTAAGTGTGGGATACTTGATATCGCGTAAAAAGTCACGTTTTTACTATCGATATCTCTCTCATTCTGGAACAATTCTTGGCACTTTAACTCAAAAACATTACAAATATATAATATTATGTCAAGATGGTAAAAACAAGGTTGCATGATGAAAATCAAGCAAAACGGGCAGAAAACGAAGATTCGACGCACGTTTGAAGATTCCAGACATCAAAACGAGGTTTCAAGACCAAAGAACCCATCACCAACATCTATCTGACCCAAGATGTTCGTTTTCAAATTACGAATCCAACAGAAGAAGAATCAACAAAAACGGACGAAGAACGAAGATTCTACGCACTCCGGAAGATCCAAACGATTCGTACGACACATCTAAAGTTCAGAGACATATTTTTGGGATTTCTTTTCATCAAAAGCTTCGTTTTTGAATTACGAATCCAACGCAAAAAGAATCAACGCAAACGGGTGCATAACGAAGAAAATACGCACGAATCGAAAAACGCAGCAACCGGCAGCAGACTGGTGCCACTGGCAGCCAGCCGCCGCCAGCCAGCCGCCGGCTGCTGGCAGCCAGCCACCGGCTGCTGCCCTCCACCCGCACGGATTGCACTTTTGTGTCCTTTTTCGTACCCGGTGCTAGACCTTTTCCTACTTTTCGTACCTGATGTCACTACCTTTTTCGCCTTTTGTACCTGGTGCCACTACCTTTCCCACCTTTTGCTATCATGAGCTTTGGGATGCTAACTTGAGCCAAACTTCCTCTATAAAAGGCAGCCCCTAGCTCTCGTTTTAGACACACTCTAATACACACACCTTTCATATCTTTCTTATTTCGTTCTTTCTAGCTTTTATTTTCTTTTTCACTCTACTTTCTCTCTAAACTAATTAATTTAGTGAGAGATAAGTAGGAGATTAACTATGTAGTAGTTAGTAGTAGCTAGCTTAGCAATGTAACGCTTTGGAATATTGGAAGTAATATAAGCATCATTTTGCTCGTAATAATTACGGGTAATATCTATCATTTCTTTTATTAATTATTTGTAATGTTCTTGTTTGATGGTTACAATTTATTAACATTAAAAATGTCTATTGCCATAATATGCGAGTAGTTGCTTATATGTTTGCCATGATTTAGATAGTTATAATGGGATGATATTAAATATTGTAAAGTAATATGACGGCCCCTATTCGACTGTTCCCGGATATAGTGTTGGAAACGCTTTATGCGGAGTACAAACGTATGGAAGTCTGGGACGACCAAAGGTAGTTGTATTACGGATCAATATTATAAATGTGCTAATTAAATTTCTGTTTATAGTTTAATTATAATATTATGAACGAATGATGGCATGTTTGGCCAACCGCTTATGACAAGACTACCCCAACTTATTCCGGTAGGGTAAAACCTGTTTATGCGACTATTTATTCAATAAACCATGCCATGATGCGGACGTCTCTGACGACCGAGATTGGGGAATAGGATTCGAGGGTAGTCGTTGACCGATGTGTTCAGTACATTTGGGAGAACTTCTGGTGTATTGTAATAATTTGTGTTTACTATCCATGTGACATATCTTCTATCTGATTGCGGACAACTCTACGTTAGTTAGTTGATAGGATCGTAAAAACAACTCATTCCAACATAGTTTAAATTTACAAAAAGAAACTTATATGAATGGGAATTATTATACTTTGTTATTGTTTAAATATATGACACTAGAACTAATTTATGGAGCACCCTTTCTAGTTATCCACGTGACTACAACTTAGATATTAGGGAGTCATGAACCTTAATTATGGTAAGTAGTTATCTGTACCCATGACGTGCAATAAGTAAGACACAGTGAAACCATTCATTATACATATTAGATTTACATTTCTGCGCTGCTTTTTATTTAATTAGTTCAGAATGCCACTTTCACTGTCAATTACTCCTGACCGCACGTTAGACGTAAGAGGCCATGGAATTACTCTGTAAAGTACACTGTTTGTTACTGAAAGGTATGGTCTGCATATGAAACACGTTTTGACAAACTGCGAATAATCCAGGGATGTATAACTGTTTGAAAAGGAGAGGTCTAGGTCATAAATCAAAGTAATTAGAGCTTAAGAAAAGTATTAACAAGGTCTAGAAAGGAAAGTCTTAGTGACTTAGATACATGAACCCCCTAGATCTTACATAGTTGGTTCTTTAAACATAGCAAGTTAATAATTAAATACACATTTAGAAGAACGCGAGATAAGCTTAGGTGTTAAGAACGTTCGGACATATGAGACAATACGTTGCTTTATTCATGTACCTCGGTTTTTCACCAAGATAGGTTGCTTATCTTTCAACTAGGTAAGTATTGGGAGTTTAGCGTATTTCTCCGATCAGAATCACGATAACCTAGTTCCTAGTGACATGCCAACGGGAATTTAATTGGTAGAGTTCTAGTGTTTACACCAAAGTCTGTTAATCTATTAATCTGAAAGTGTCCCCATCATAAACACCCTCCCGACATTATATTATCTCAAGTCATGGTAAACCGCGTCTTCCTTATCCTTAGTAGTTTAAATTAGATTAAAACCCAAACTAAACCAACCATCTGAACCCTATCTTAAAGGCTTAATTATCCAAACAATCTCCGCTTCAAATTCGACCGTCTGAAGACGACCCTGATCATCCTTACCACGTACTAGTATCGGGTACTTGTACCTATTACCAGTAGGTAGTTTGGAGGTTTAGGCCCCGAGCAAAATAAATTTTAAAACATCCTGATCGCCTCTCAGTCGTTACAACAACACCAACAACACTGACGGCTGGGGTCGCATCAAGTTTTTGGCGCCGCTGCCGGGGACGGTAGTACGATTTGGAGTCTGTTTAGATAAGTTAGTTTTTAAGAGATCCTTTTGACTGGGAATCACCATCCTTATCAGAAGTTACTTTTTCCTCACGTAGTTTAGTGTAGTTAGGATTACCTTAGTATAAGTTTAGATTAAGTTCCCTTCTCACCCCCGACTTTAATTCTGAAACCTTCTCCTTATGCCGTCTTTTCTGTTCCCATGGGAAATGTTAACTCAAGGACAACAATTAGATCAAATGCAAAGTCTTATTAATTCAATTGAAAATAGATGTAGGATGTGCGGTAATACCCACTTAGATGGAGAATGCCAAAGCCGAAGTATGATATTTTCGGATAACGTAGGGTACTTAGATCCTCAAACACAATATCAATATGACCCCAATGTTGTCCAACAACATCCATACCAACCTTTTTATCCTCAACCATTCGAAATCTATCCACACTTACCTTACCCTGTATGTGAACCACAACCTTACAAGCTTCCTAACTTGAGAGATACGCCCTTAGCCTGTCTCAGCAGTAATGCTGCTTTCTCACCTCCTTCCGACCCACTTGAAGAAATGATTAAAGAACAAGAAGACATACTTAGGAGTTTTACTTATAATGTGTCTAAAATCTTTACTAAACTATCAACACATGCCCAAGAGAGTAGTGAGAATCAAGCTAGAACCAACTCTAGGATACCGAAAGTTGAGAGACACACACACTCCACATCTATTACACCCGACACAGACTTACATTCTTATAAGTTCGGTTACAATATCCCTTCAAATACCTCACCAACCCAATCTTCTAAACCTTCACATTCACCTATTCCCGACCTATCAATGTCAAAGATCAACGGAGGGTTCGTTCTAGAAGAACTTTCCCAACCACTACAACTCGAAACTTCCGGCCGGAGTGACGAGGATGATGAAGTAGACGAAGAGATCGAGATGGAAAGCCCGAATGTGGAAATTTACATAGAAGACTCAACTTCACATGAACTGAAGGAATACATACCGACTCTGAGTAACGGACTCATTCAAACTGATATGGTTGAACATATCTCACAACCAGTTGTGGTTGAACGTATCCCAAAAATCTCTTTGACTGATTCACTTCCTGATCTAATAGACTTCACTAGTACCTTAGAGGAGACATTCACCCAGGTATTTGATGATAACGTTGCTACAAGATTGGAGACGCTAATTGTCCCATCTCCATGCCCAGAGTACAACTTTCTCATCGAACCAAAGACTTTAGGAAGCAAGATGGGTTTTGCGTCAAGAGCACCTTACAAACCATCTCTCCATTACATAATGACGTACACGTCGTGGAGTGATAAGGACCTCTTTGACAAACCCAAACAACCCAAAACGCAAGAGGTAGAAAAAGTCGAGAGCTTTGTTTTGCCTCAAGTAAAACAAACCACTCACTTTTCCATGCCCTCTTACCTTATTGGACATACCTTGACCATAATCTGCTTTAATCCCTTAGGTATGTACCAATACTTCCACTTATGTCTACTGATGGATGCAAAGGAGCCCCCTAGATTTCCCAAGAAATAGGTTTGGAGTCAAGCTAGTGACTCGAACAAAAACAAGCGCTTCTCGGGAGGCAACCCGTGTCTAACATAGGATTATCAGTAGTAGTTAAAGTAGTATAAGTAGTGAACTAACCCAATAAGTAGAAATGAAACCCTAAAATGAATGTTCCAAGTTTTCTATCTTTATGATCAAAAATGGATGGTTTGTGAAATTACTTCGTTAAAAGTCAAATTTTTGTCAAACCTTAATACTTCCTACTCCCAGTCATTTGGAAATTATTGCAACATCTATTTTCACCATTTTCCAAAGTTCTTGTTATCCCTTTCACTCACAAAAATGGAAACCTACTAGGAGTTAGGAGCCTTAGTCATTCTAAACACCCACTGACATGTTTCGAGCATTTGAGGTACTTACATATATTATTGTGAACATACATAAGATATTAATGCTTAATCTAATTTATATGTCAATATGTGTATTATGCTCGAACTCGTTTAAAAATATGTGATTTGGATATCTTTACTTGGCTACCTGATTCAACTGATAATACTGGTATTTCCATGTCTGCTATTTGTGTTGCGGTAAAATTATAGGCAACTAACTCTTTTTATGAGAGATTAAACTCAAAGTCGTACACTTGTTTGTTTCATCTACAAAGCACTCACTTTGATAGGTTCTTTGCAAACCAGTGAATCTATGATTCGGAGAATAATCACTTGTTTGTTAGATCATGTTTATTTGATCTACTTGTAACAGACAGGGGCTGACGCCTATGGATACAGAATCTTTAAGGATAATGGAAAGATGACAAGAGGAGCTTACAGTTCATTGAGAATAGGAATCTTTGGAGCATTGCTTTGCAGGGGACAAGAGATGACACTTCTGGATACGAAGACGATTTCTAGTTGTCTATGACTAGTTCATCAAGTTGACCAGCTCAATACTCATCATATGTGCCCACAAATTCCAAGTCCTATAGCTAAACCTTGCCACATAATAGAACCCTAAACCATCATCACCATATCCACCCACATTCACCCATCCATCCACCCCTTCACACATACAACCATCACCCTCAGGGACTATTCATACAAAGGAATAGATACGGGAACAATTTGGAAACTGGAGATATCAGTCGATAAAAGAACAACATCAGATTCATTACATCAGTTGTCAGCAAAAGATCTCATGTAATAAAGATTCATGGTCATTGGATTCAACACTTTCAGATCATTAGGAGCAGTTGAGTTACAGCAACGGCTCTTGAAGATTAGGATCTTTGTCCATTAATCTCTATCCAACATTTGGTGTTTATTGGTTAATTATGCTTGTGTCCGAAGGGCGACATCACTTCATTTTCTGCAATCTATCCTTTAGCTCTTAGTTACTTTCGTAAGGAAACTGGTTGAGTGATTGAAGAAAGGTTATACTGCTGGAGCTCAAGTTCAATACATGAAGGCTGATGCCAACCAAGTTCAGAATCCAGTGGAGATGACACAGTCAACCACTCTTCAACACCCCTTGGTTAACTAAACCATCATTATATAATTTTACCTGTCGGAAGCGTAGAATTTAAGATATACTTCATTATATATATACATTCCTAAAATGTACAAGAACTTTCTATTTTTAACATAATACTTAATAGTTCCAAAACTATTTCAAAATCAAGTATTTAAAACACTAGGTGTTATATAATTACGTATCATTACATTAACCAAAATATATCAGAGTTTGACGCGTGTCAAGCAAATCTTCAGAAAATATAACTTCCTGCCCGCCCATCTATCAAACATAACCTGCAGGAAGTAAATTGAGGGATTAGCACAAAGCTAAGTGAATGAATAATCTACTACAATTCAATTTAGCTAGCAATCGGTTTACAATCAATAATGTAACAAATATCGTCAAGAGGAACGGTGGTTCCTAAGGACCCTGTGCCGGGTGGCCCTGTCAGAACACTTATGTAAACTGTATTGGCCTATACAGCAAACACCGATAACTTGTTGTTAATCACATACGACCTAGATCTCTAAACCAACATATCAAGTTTTTTAAGATCTCCTGTCGTCTATAATTACAACCAAGTCCAACCATTCATTCAAGTTGACCTCTGCATCTTACATACTAGCCCAAAGGCCAAAGAAATCAAACAACCAATCAAACATCTAAATTCAAACTAAATATTCTATCAATAGTAATCCTATAATTACTGATTGAAATCAAACTGTCACAACCAAATCAAGCTGTGAGTTTCAAATCCACTCACCTGATTCGTCCCAGTTACTTACTCAGCTGTCTTATCTCGCTGAGCCCTTGGATTATCTGAGAACACAATTCAATTATAAGTTAGTACCCGTATTCAATAATCAACTAACTTATAACAATATATAAATTTTTATAAACACATTATCTTAGGAATAATTATAATTTACAGCATATTTCAAATCACTTTCTATTAATTATAAATTAGAATTTATAATTAATATCACACATTAGGATAGATTAAGGAATTAAAGGATCAAAAGTGTCAAAACATTGGGAACTAGAGGGAGCCGCCGACCTTGTGGTTCTTCTCAATTCTTTCATAGGTCTTTACCCCTCTTTTACTACTTATCCCAAAAATAAAATTTAAAGCAAAATATTTGCCAAGTTCCATCGCCAATTCGCTGGTACAAGGTTTCTAACATGTATTGGTGTTAAGTAACCACATATAGGGTCTATTATACACTTTTCATAATCAAATCTTCATATCCTTTTTAATTTATTCAAAACAAAATTTCAAGGTACAAACTATCAAAATTAAATTCAATTCATACCAAATAACACAATCATCATCGATTAATAAATCAAACCATCAAAATTCATAATTTTCTTCATATAGTAATAGTACCAATTTAAACCACAAACTAACTTTATAAAGGTACAAGTATGAGTATACTTACAAGTAATATGAAGCTAACGATTTTGATGCTTATGGAATTATAAGACTTGAATTAAGCCAAGTCTCAATTCTCTTTGTTGGTTACTAGTTTTAGTACTTCGTATTATTTATTTCTTGTAGTGTTCAAGTATAAAGGAATTAGTTTCCTATTTGGGAAAGTTAAAATAAGTGAGTCGGCTCCATCAATTTAAACCGACCCAACAATATTTATTTTAATCCCCATTTAGTCTATTGTCTGGAACTTAAATATCCTTTCACAATTCAATTATTATATTTTCCTTATAACCTTATTAGTTTAACAAAATAAGTTATTTATCTAACATAATAACTTACTTAACTTTTTAAACTAATATTATCAACTACCAAATAATATCAAATGATCCTAACACAATAAATAATATTTAAAGTTTAGGAAAATACCGGGCCCATAGAGAGGATGTTACAAATCTTCCCCACTTAAGAAGATTTCGTCCCCGAAATCTCAACACGATCAAACAATCCAGGATATCTGGATCTCATACTATCCTCGGTCTCCCAAGTTAGGTTTAAACCTAAACTATGTTTCCATTTCACTAAAACCATAGGTATCTGTTTCTTCCTAAGTTTGGTAACTTTTCTGTCAAGAAGTTCAACTGGTTCTTCAACTAACTTCTGACTTCTATCAACCCGCAAATCTTGCAAAGGAAGAATCTGAGACTGGTCTTCAACGTTACATTTTCTCAAATAACAAATATTAAACGTGTCATGAATACCAGCAAGCTCAGGCGGAAGGTCAAGGGTAACTGACTGATCATTTACAACCTGTCGAATTCTGAATGGACCGATATATCTAGGAGCTAATTTACCTCGCTTTCCAAATCGGATCACACCCTTCCATGGAGAGACTTTCAAATAAACCAGCTCACCTTCAGAAAATGAAACTGGTCGTCTACGTGGATCTGCATACTGTTTCTGTCTGTCACGAGCCGCTTTCAAATTCTCACGTGCAACTGCCACTTTATCAGCTGTGATTTGAACAATGTCGGGACCAGCAAACTGTTTCTCCCCAGCTTCTAACCAACAAGTCGGAGTTCTACAACGGCGCCCATATAACATCTCATACGGAGGCATCCCAATGCTCGAATGATAAGAGTTATTATAAACAAACTCAACCAAAGGTAAATGAGAATCCCAAGAACCGCCATATTCCAGAACACAAGCTCTCAACATATCCTCCAGTGTCTGAATCGTACGCTCTGACTGACCATCTGTTTGAGGATGATATGCTGTACTAAGATTCACACGTGTACCCAATTCATGCTGCAAACTTTGCCAAAAATGAGATACAAACCTAGAATCTCTATCAGATACAATCGATAAAGGAATCCCATGCCTTGAGACTATTTCATTCACAGAGATGCAGTCTCACTAGTAGCCAGAAAATGTGCACTTTTAGTCAATCGATCCACAATGACCCAAATCATATCATTACCTCGGGCAGTTCGAGGAAACTTAGTTACAAAATCCATAGTCAGGTGTTCCCATTTCCATTCCGGAATCTCAAGCTGTTTCAACGACCCATACGGCTTCTGGTGTTCAACTTTAACTTGAGAACAAATATGACAAGAACTAACAAACCTTGCTACATCCATTTTCATTGTAGGCCACCAATACAAAGGTTTCAAGTCATTATACATTTTAGTACTTCCAGGATGTACAGATAATCTGGACTTATGAGCTTCATTCAGAATAACATCCCGAAGACCACCAAACAAAGGAATCCAAACGCGAGACTGAAAAGTTTTTAATCCTCTCGAATCATCTAATAGCAATTCCTTTCTATTCAACATAATTTCAGATTTCAAGTTCTGATCTAACAAAGCCTCCAACTGTGCAGCTTTTATCTGACCCACCAAATCAGAAGAAACTTCCAAACGCATAAAATAAACTCGGTCAGAAGTTACCTTACGGCTTAAAGCATCAGCAACCACATTGGCTTTCCCCGGATGGTATCTAATCTCACAATCATAATCTTTGATTAACTCCAACCATCGCCTCTGACGCATATTTAACTCTTTTTGCGAAAACATGTACTGAAGACTCTTGTGATCTGTACAGATAACACACTTAGTACCATACAAGTAATGCCTCCAGATTTTCAAAGCAAATACAACAGCTGCAAGCTCTAAATCATGGGTAGGATAGTTTCTTTCATGAGGTTTGAGCTGACGAGAAGCATAAGCAATAGCACGGTCTCGCTGCATTAAAACACAACCTAAACCAGCAATCGATGCATCACAATATACAACAAAATCATCGGACCCATCTGGCAATGCTAACACAGGAGCCTGACACTGTTTCAAAGTCTGAAAAGCTGCTTCCTGTTGTTCACACCACTGAAACTTTACATCTTTACGAGTTAATTTAGTTAACGGGCCAGCAATCTTAGAAAAATCTTTAATAAACTTTCTATAATAACCCGCCAACCCCAGAAAACTCTTTATCTCGGTAGGTGTTTTAGGCGCATTCCAATTCATTACAGCCTCAACTTTGGTTGGATCAACCTTAACCCCATCATTACATATAACATGACCCAAAAACTGTACCTCCCGAATCCAAAACTCACATTTCGAAAATTTAGCATATAAGTGTTCTTTTTTCAAAGTTTCAAGAACCGATCTTAAATGTTGCTCATGTTCAGATTCAGATTTTGAGTATATCAAAATATCATCAATGAATACAATCACGAATTTATCAAGAAAAGATCGACATACCCGATTCATCAAATCCATAAAAACTACAGGAGCATTAGTCAACCCAAACGGCATAACCAAAAATTCATAATGGCCATACCTGGTACGAAAAGCAGTCTTGGAAATATCACAATCACGAACACGAACCTGGTGGTAACCTGACCTCAAATCAATCTTTGAATAAAAAGAAGATCCCTGCAACTGATCAAACAAATCATCTATTCTGGGAAGAGGATACTTATTCTTTATTGTTCGTTTATTCAATTCCCTGTAATCAATGCACATTCTAAAAGCACCGTCTTTCTTTTTCACAAACAATACCGGTGCACCCCACGGAGAAGAACTAGGTCTAATAAAACCTTTATCCAACAATTCCTGAATTTGAGTCATCATTTCATGAATTTCAGTAGGAGCTAATCTATACGGAGCTTTTGCTACAGGTGTCGAGCCAGGAACCAAATTAATCTGATATTCAACCTCTCTAACAGGGGGTAACCCAGGCAATTCATCAGGAAATACCTCCGGGTATTCAGAAACCACCCGTACATCAGACACAGATTTCTTTTCTAATTTAGTATCAACAACATAAGCTAAATAAGTTTCACAACCCTTAGCTAATGACTTCCTGGCTTTCATCATAGAAATCAGAGGAACATGCCCATTCTCCCTTTCCCCTCGAGCCACGACATATGACTCTTCAGAAATTGGGATTTTAATCAGCTTCTTATGGCATTCTATGTTTGCTTTATGATAACTTAACCAATCCATACCAATAACGACATCAAAACTAGGAATTGGCATCAACAAAAAGGAAATTGGAAAAATCTGACCCTCTATCATTATATTAGCTCCAGTCACCCAGGTGGTAACAGGAACCGTTCTGCCACTAGCTATTTCTACCTCAACAGGGTTTGCAATCACAGTAGGCATCATGTTCAATTTATTACAGAAACACACAGATACAAAAGAACAATTTGCTCCACAATCAAACAAAACACGTGCGGGTACAGAGTTTACAAGAAAAGTACCAGTAATAACATCCTCTGTGTGGACAGCTTCATCAACTGTCATCTGAAAGGCTCTACTAGCTGCAGATGGCGGATTCTTCCACTTCTGACCAGAAGATGACAAACTAACAACCGACACAGAACCCTGTCTCTTAGCCTCAGAACACTGATTTGCACGATGACCTTCCTTATGACAATTCCAACACACATAAGTAGGAAAAACACAATCCTTGGCTTCATGACCAATCACACCACATTTCACACATCTAGTGGTTTGCACAGTGCACGGCCCAAAATGTCTAGCTCTACATTTAATACACCAATTGGGACGATCAGAAGCACCACCACGACTCTCTTGTTTCTTACCCTGTTGATTTCCTTGCCACCGCTGCTTACCTTTACTAGAAGATTCACTCCTAGATTTCTGAGAAACCATTTCTTTACTTGGTGCCTCTTGAGGTCTCAAATCACTGTCAACTGACCGAGCTAACATAAAAGCTTGGGAAAGAGAGCCCGCCAACCTCACTGAAGTTCGATAATGATTAGGTAAAGTACCCACAAACTGTTCGATCCTGGTTCTCTCATCAGGAACCCACTGCTGAACAAACCTAAGTTTCTCTGAAAACTGATTAATCAAATCATCCATTGACATTTTATCAGTTAATTGCAAATCCATAAACTCCTTTCGAATCCGAGCTATATCAAAGTTTGAACAATACTGCTTACAAACTTCATTATGAAAATCAGGCCATCGGATAGATGCTTTCTGAAAAGGAGATAATACAAAAGTAATCGAATCCCACCAATTCATAGCTGGTCCTTTTAAAAGTTGAGTTGCATACGGAACCTTTAATTCTTCCTCACATTGACAAACTTCAAATTTCTTTTCAATATCCCTCAACCAATCTAGAGTTACGGAAGGATTTGTACTACCAGAATACACAGATGGGTTACTGCTCATAAATGTTTTAAAAGAACACACCTTTTGTTTTGACGGTGAAATCGTACTAAACACTGGATGAGATGATTCAGCCTCTTTTTGTTGTTTATACATTCTGAGTGCTTGATTTTTCTCTTCCAATTGAAGTAAATACTCATCTCTTTCTAATTCTTCTCTAGCATGGAAAGAAATACCAGCGTGCTCAGTCCGGTGATTATGAGTCTCAACAGTAATTTCTGGCCTTGAGACATTATTAGGGTTAACAGGTGGTTGCTCGTTATCCGCCATGTCTGTAAACACAACAACAGCTCACCACACGTTAATCGTTAGTACCTATCCTACTAACAGATTCACATACAGTACTAAATCCCATTCCAAAGAATGTTTGACACAACACAATTAAAGTTTGGGATTGAACATCTTACCCTGTCCAATTCACCCAAACTATTGCTCTGATACCAACTTTCAACACCCCTTGGTTAACAAAACCATCATTATATGATTTTACCTGTCGGAAGCGTAGAATTTAAGATATACTTCATTATATATATACATTCCTAAAATGTACAAGAACTTTCTATTTTTAACATAATACTTAATAGTTCCAAAACTATTTCAAAATCAAGTATTTAAAACACTAGGTGTTATATAATTACGTATCATTACATTAACCAAAATATATCAGAGTTTGACGCGTGTCAAGCAAATCTTCAGAAAATATAACTTCCTGCCCGCCCATCTATCAAACATAACCTGCAGGAAGTAAATTGAGGGATTAGCACAAAGCTAAGTGAATGAATAATCTACTACAATTCAATTTAGCTAGCAATCGGTTTACAATCAATAATGTAACAAATATCGTCAAGAGGAACGGTGGTTCCTAAGGACCCTGTGCCGGGTGGCCCTGTCAGAACACTTATGTAAACTGTATTGGCCTATACAGCAAACACCGATAACTTGTTGTTAATCACATACGACCTAGATCTCTAAACCAACATATCAAGTTTTTTAAGATCTCCTGTCGTCTATAATTACAACCAAGTCCAACCATTCATTCAAGTTGACCTCTGCATCTTACATACTAGCCCAAAGGCCAAAGAAATCAAACAACCAATCAAACATCTAAATTCAAACTAAATATTCTATCAATAGTAATCCTATAATTACTGATTGAAATCAAACTGTCACAACCAAATCAAACTGTGAGTTTCAAATCCACTCACCTGATTCGTCCCAGTTACTTACTCAGCTGTCTTATCTCGCTGAGCCCTTGGATTATCTGAGAACACAATTCAATTATAAGTTAGTACCCGTATTCAATAATCAACTAACTTATAACAATATATAAATTTTTATAAACACATTATCTTAGGAATAATTATAATTTACAGCATATTTCAAATCACTTTCTATTAATTATAAATTAGAATTTATAATTAATATCACACATTAGGATAGATTAAGGAATTAAAGGATCAAAAGTGTCAAAACATTGGGAACTAGAGGGAGCCGCCGACCTTGTGGTTCTTCTCAATTCTTTCATAGGTCTTTACCCCTCTTTTACTACTTATCCCAAAAATAAAATTTAAAGCAAAATATTTGCCAAGTTCCATCGCCAATTCGCTGGTACAAGGTTTCTAACATGTATTGGTGTTAAGTAACCACATATAGGGTCTATTATACACTTTTCATAATCAAATCTTCATATCCTTTTTAATTTATTCAAAACAAAATTTCAAGGTACAAACTATCAAAATTAAATTCAATTCATACCAAATAACACAATCATCATCGATTAATAAATCAAACCATCAAAATTCATAATTTTCTTCATATAGTAATAGTACCAATTTAAACCACAAACTAACTTTATAAAGGTACAAGTATGAGTATACTTACAAGTAATATGAAGCTAACGATTTTGATGCTTATGGAATTATAAGACTTAAATTAAGCCAAGTCTCAATTCTCTTTGTTGGTTACTAGTTTTAGTACTTCGTATTATTTATTTCTTGTAGTGTTCAAGTATAAAGGAATTAGTTTCCTATTTGGGAAAGTTAAAATAAGTGAGTCGGCTCCATCAATTTAAACCGACCCAACAATATTTATTTTAATCCCCATTTAGTCTATTGTCTGGAACTTAAATATCCTTTCACAATTCAATTATTATATTTTCCTTATAACCTTATTAGTTTAACAAAATAAGTTATTTATCTAACATAATAACTTACTTAACTTTTTAAACTAATATTATCAACTACCAAATAATATCAAATGATCCTAACACAATAAATAATATTTAAAGTTTAGGAAAATACCGGGCCCATAGAGAGGATGTTACACACTCAGATCCTCAGCTCACAGTCGTATAGACGATAAGGGAGTTATTCGTTCCTTTCTCTAGTTTATTTATCCGTTTTTGCAAGATTATATCGACCTATATCCCATTCCAAACACTAAGTGTGGGATCCTTGGACTCCACAAAATACTAAGAGATATTTTCCATCATTAGTAGAAACTCTAAGTGTGGGATACTTCGACAAGAGGTACTCAATGCATAGATTCGAACATTAGGGACAATGTTCCTATAAGTGTGAGATATACGGTCTGCAACCGCAAGTTTAACCTCTTGTCCGTAAGTCAAACAATATTTTCATTAAAAAGGCTAAAAATGGATAAAATTTCAAAATTTTCAGATTCAAAAAACATCGTTCTTTAGAAATCCTATCTTTCAAAAGTATAAATTACAGCAAGGAACGAGTTTTTGACAATGAAACAAAACTGTTTTAGAATAAGATACGGACGAAAAGGGCAACACATGGCTAGGCGACGATATACGCATTTGAATTAGAACTTGCTCTTGTAATACATTTCGAGATCACACCGATGAGTGTCATACGTACAACCCATCTTGATAACTTCTAAGTAATCCAAACACCCTTCCACCATCAAACATCCACCCACTCAACACTCACTCTTCACACCCAATCAAAAACCTCCTAACATTCGTCCCGAACCTACAGAAGTTTCATTTTCCAACGAATTCTCAAAGATATTCCAAGACTTCTGCAGCCTAACACAAAGCCATCGGAGCGTTCCCCAAAGGATGAGCATCATCTGTAAAAGGAGCTCCAAGAAAAGAAATTCAGCAAAAAGCTTATATCGGAGCGTTCCCCAAAGGATGAACATCATCCGTAAAAGGAGCTCCAAGAAAAGAAATTCAGCAGAAGCTGCTCAAAAAAAAAAAAGCCCAAGGATCAAGAAAAAAGGGCCAAGAAAATAAAAATTCCAAAGAAAAAGGCTATGTAGTCCTTTCAAAATCTGAGAAATTCCAGAGAAACTCTCTCTAGAAAAGTTTCGAGAAAATACAAGGAAAACCCTCACACCTTCTTCACACCAAAAACATCCGATTCCTTCCTAGATATCTCGAAAGGTTAATACCGTCCTCATCAAAAGTGATGGAGATTTGATTCTCGATCAAGCCTATGACGAGAATGTTGCATTTGCCTAGTCATGATCATCATGTTACTCGAAGAAGGTATCAAATTCAATAAACCCTTAGTTTCTGTTAAAAACTCTTTCATAACTGTAACTTTATATTCTTTGGAAAAGGTTATCTCTAAAAAAAAACTGATACAATTAGAATCATTCCAGAAGCTTTTAAGAATGAGTTTGCTTGAGAACAAGCAAAGTTCTAAGTGTGGGATACTTGATATCGCGTAAAAAGTTACGTTTTTACTATCGATATCTCTCTCATTCTGGAACAATTCTTGACACTTTAACTCAAAAACATTACAAATTTGTAATATTATGTCAAGATGGTAAAAACAAGGTTGCATGATGAAAATCAAGCAAAACGGGCAGAAAACGAAGATTCCACGCACGTTTGAAGATTCCAGACATCAAAACGAGGTTTCAAGACCAAAGAACCCATCACCAACATCTATCTGACCCAAGATGTTCGGTTTTAAATTACGAATCCAACAGAAGAAGAATCAACAAAAACGGACGAAGAACGAAAATTCTACGCACTCCGGAAGATCCAAACGATTCGTACAACACATCTAAAGTTCAGAGATATATTTTTGGCATTTCTTTTCACCAAAAGCTTCGTTTTTGAATTACGAATCCAACGCAAAAAGAATCAACGCAAACGGGTGCATAACGAAGAAAATACGCACGAATCGAAAAACGCAGCAACCGGCAGCAGACTGGTGCCACTGGCAGCCAGCCGCCGCCAGCCAGCCGCCGGCTGCTGGCAGCCAGCCACCGGCTGCTGCCCTCTACCCGCACGGATTGCACTTTTGTGTCCTTTTTCGTACCCGGTGCTAGACCTTTTCCTACTTTCGTACCTGGTGTCATTACCTTTTTCGCCTTTTGTACCTGGTGCCACTACCTTTCCCACCTTTTGCTATCATGAGCTTTGGGATGCTAACTTGAGCCAAACTTCCTCTATAAAAGGCAGCCCCTAGCTCTCATTTTAGACACACTCTAATACACACACCTTTCATATCTTTCTTATTTCGTTCTTTCTAGCTTTTATTTTCTTTTTCTCTCTACTTTCTCTCTAAACTAATTAATTTAGTGAGAGATAAGTAGGAGATTAACTATGTAGTAGTTAGTAGTAGCTAGCTTAGCAATGTAACACTTTGGAATATTTGGAAGTAATATAAGCATCGTTTTGCTCGCAATAATTACGGGTAATATCTATCCTTTCTTTTATTAATTATTTGTAATTTTCTTGTTTGATGGTTACAATTTATTAACATTAGAAATGTCTATTGCCATGATATGCGAGTAGTTGCTTATATGTTTGCCATGATTTAGATAGTTATAATGGGATGATATTAAATATTGTAAAGTAATATGACGGCCCCTATTCGACTGTTCCCGGATATAGTGTTGGAAACGCTTTATGCGGAGTACAAACGTATGGAAGTCTGGGACGACCAAAGGTAGTTGTATTACGGATCAATATTATAAATGTGCTAATTAAATTTCTGTTTATAGTTTAATTATAATATTATGAACGAATGATGGCATATTTGGCCAACCGCTTATGACAAGACTACCCTAACTTATTCCGGTAGGGTAAAACCTGTTTATGTGACTATTTATTCAATAGACCATGCCATGATGCGGACGTCTCTGACGACCGAGATTGGGGAATAGGATTCGAGGGTAGTCGTTGGCCGATGTGTTCAGTACATTTGGGAGAACTTCCGGTGTATTGTAATTATTTGTGTTTACTATCCATGTGACATATCTTCTATCTGATTGCGGATAACTCTACGTTAGTTAGTTGATAGGATCGTAAAAACAACTCATTCCAACATAGTTTAAATTTATAAAAAGAAACTTATATGAATGAGAATTATTATACTTTGTTATTGTTTAAATATATGACACTAGAACTAATTTATGGAGCACCCTTTCTAGTTATCCACGTGACTACAACTTAGATATTAGGGAGTCATGAACCTTAATTATGGTAAGTAGTTATCTGTACCCATGACGTGCAATAAGTAAGACACAGTGAAACCATTCATTGTACATATTAGATTTACATTTCTGCGCTGCTTTTTATTTAATTAGTTCAGAATGCCACTTTCACTGTCAATTACTCCTGACCGCACGTTAGACGTAAGAGGCCATGGAATTACTCTGTAAAGTACACTGTTTGTTACTGAAAGGTATGGTCTGCATATGAAACACATTTTGACAAACTGCGAATAATCCAGGGATGTATAACTGTTTGAAAAGGAGAGGTCTAGGTCATAAATCAAAGTAATTAGAGCTTAAGAAAAGTATTAACAAGGTCTAGAAAGGAAAGTCTTAGTGACTTAGATACATGAACCCCCTAGATCTTACATAGTTGGTTCTTTAAACATAGCAAGTTAATAATTAAATACATATTTAGAAGAACGCGAGATAAGCTTAGGTGTTAAGAATGGTCGGACATATGAGACAATACGTTGCTTTATTCATGTACCTCGGTTTTTCACCAAGATAGGTTGCTTATCTTTCAACTAGGTAAGTATTGGGAGTTTAGCGTATTGCTCCGATCAGAATCACGATAACCTAGTTCCTAGTGACATGCCAACGGGAATTTAATTGGTAGGGTTCTAGTGTTTACACCAAAGTCTGTTAATCTATTAATTTGAAAGTGTCCCCATCATAAACACCCTCCCGACATTATATTATCTCAAGTCATGGTAAACCGCATCTTCCTTATCCTTAGTTGTTCCTTATATGCTAGCTAGCTCATTTTAGGTTTATCGCTTTAGCAGTTTAAATTAGATTAAAACCCAAACTAAACCAACCATCTGAACCCTATCTTAAAGGCTTAATTATCCAAACAAGCTCCGCTTCAAATTCGACCGTCTGGAGACGACCCTGATCATCCTTACCACGTACTAGTATCGGGTACTTGTACCTATTACTAGTAGGTAGTTTGGAGGTTTAGGCCCCGAGCAAAATAAATTTTAAAACATCCTGATCGCCCCTCAGTCGTTACAACAACACCAACGACACTGACGGCTGGGGTCGCATCAGTTATCGAGTTGGTTTTGAGTGGGATATGTGCTAGCTCGAGGAAACCCAGTGTTCCTCCTAGCTACCCTTGAGTTTCGTGATCCATACGGATGAGAGCGAGATGAATTAGGTGGTGTGTTTGCCATTTCTGAGACAAAGCGTTAGAAAGAATGAGGCCTATATTCGTATATATAATATAGCCTAAGATTCGTAGAGAGGCCTATCTATGTATATATACATATATCACATAAGAGCCTATTGAGTGTCTATCACATACGTGTTTGAGTCCCGGTTCTCTCGAGGTCAGAGTCAACTAGTGTATCCTGTTCAGTCATGACTCCTTTCAGATCTCACATCATATTCTTTTAATTGTACATAGTTGATCAGGCTATGTTAAATTAAACAAATACAATGTAGTCATTGAACCTAATCATACTTAATAAGGAATACTGCCTAACGGTCATAGTCTAAGCCCAGTAAATTCAATCTAGTTCACTATAACCTTAGGCTCTGATACCAATCTGTCGCACCCCCAAATTCGGGTTGCGGAAGCTAATCGGGTCGGGGCGCGACTAATCAATAATCACAACACAAAGATATAATGAACGACTCTATATGCGTCATTTTACAACATGCATTGATAAAATCAAAGTTTACATCAAAATATAGTTTACATTAGCTCAGTTTGAAATTGAGAGATTTACATACATAATTAATTTATACAAAATATAATAATGCAGCTTAATCTCTGAATGTTTGCATGCTGACACGAGCTAATGATTCTTGAATTGGGCAATCCAATCTACTGCTAGGTACCTGTAATACATGCTAAAATGGATCAGCGAAACACTGGTGAGCTCACAGGTTTGTATGTCAACACATATTGTATGAACCGCAAGATTTAATTGAATTTAAATTGCATTTAAGCAAAATAAAATTTTTACAGCCATGAGCACATAGTCTGAGCTTAACTCGAGGTGTCAGGTCCACATTTAAGGTATCCTGATCGAGGTGCCTCCCACGAGTGCCTAATCTACACTCGTCTGAACAAATATTAGTACATCCATTTACCCAGTTAGTGCATGCTAACCCGGACGAGGAGGGTCAATCCTATATGGTACCATATACTAATATTCATGCTACAGCGTATTACCAAACTATGCCGAGGAGGGCTTTGAAAGATTAGTGAAATAACTCATGTAGTAATTGTTTATTTTCGTACTTGCGTTCATATAGTTTAAATAAAACGAGCAATGATATCACACCCCTGAGTAAAAACAGTAAATTAGGGGCTATGAGACTCACCTGAGTCTTGAGAGTTTAAATTAATAAACTTGAGCTGATTAGCCGAAATGTGTTATCCGAAGACTGGTAACCTGAGGGTGTCCACGACACGCGATGGTTATAAATGTGTGCAGATATCTATCAAGACTACCTTTGTAGTTGTTCGTTCAACTAGAATGTCTAAATTACTACGATTTGGTTGATTAACTTGTCCAAGTTACTACGACTTGGTTGGTTTGAGTATGTTTTGAAAACGTGTACGGCCTATTAGTGAATTGTTGTAATAATAAATCTCATTCTTATTATTATGATTTTGAGGTGTTATGTTTCAAGAACGTATCCCGATGTGTTTTAAAAGTCGTATCGTATAAGTGTTTTAAGTTACACAAGCTTGACACTTAGTATAAAAAGGGTTTGTAAACATTCTGTTTTTAGCGTCACTTATAGCATCACTTATAGCGACACTTAGGGTTTATGCGTCACTCAGGAAGTGTCGCATAAAATTGTGATTTTAATACCAGTAGTGTCACTTAAGGAAGTGACGCATCAAGGGCGACACTTAAGCGAGTGTCGGTCGCAAGTGTCGGATAAAGGTTTTAGGCGTCACTAGGCAAGTGACGGATCAAATCAGAATTCGATTGTAGGCGTCACTTAGGCAAGTGACGCTAGAAGTGTTGAATGGGAGTGTCGGGTATTGAATTTGCGACACTTAGGTAAGTGTCGGGAAAAAGGGGTTTTATGCGGCACTTAGGAAAGTGACGCAAAATTAGGGTTTTAAGCGACACTTAGTGCGTCACTTAAGTGACGCATCAAGTGACGCTACACTGCACCGGTCTATGCGACACTTACGTCTGTTGGCCAGATTTTTAGCCAAAAACTTATTTTCCGGTTTTCGTTTGGTCTGAAACTTTTACCCAACCCATATTTGGACATTTCAAACTTAAATAAACAACTTTTATGAAAAATAAATGAAATCTAAGAGTTTTCGAGAATTGTCGGAAATCTTACAAGTTAACGCCGGAGAATTTCGAAAAGGTAGAAACGTAGATCGTGATGTTGTGAACATTTTTCTCCAAATGAGAAAGATGATTTGATGAGTTTTGATGGTGTTTTTTAGTAGATGAAGGTGGTTTGGAGGTGGTAGTGGTTTGAGAGAGAAATGAGAGAAAAGAAAGAGTAGAGAGAGGGTGAGTTAGTGGAAATGAGGGAAAGGAGGGTGGGGAGGGGGATATGGGCCGGTTTTGGTGGGGTCACCAAGTATGACACCCGCCAAATTAGGACTAGTAATTAGTTCCTAATCAATTGTAATACATGTAATTAGTTCTGTGTTAGGCTAATTAATGTATCAATATATATATCGTTGAATATATATAAGTATGCGATTTGATCAAATCGTACAAGTTTCAAATCAAATGCAATTCGATTCAATTAATACGGACATTGGTGAGTACCGCATACCACCCTCAAACCGACGGCCAAAGTGAACGAACAATTTAAACGCTGGAAGACATGCTACGAGCTTGCGTAGTTGACTTCGTGTAAACTGGGAAAAACATCTACCGTTGTGTGATTTTTCGTACAACAACAGCTATCACACCAGCATTAAGGCTGCACCTTTCGAGGCACTGTACGGTCGTAAGTGCTGCTCACCGATTTGTTGGACCGAAGTGGGAGACAGTCAACTCACTGGTCCTGAGATCATTTACGAAACTACTGAAAAGATCTTCGAGATCCAAAACAAACTCAAAGCCGCACGTGATCGTCAGAAAAGTTATGCTGACATGAGACGCAAACCACTCGAGTTCCAGGTCGGGGATCGAGTGCTACTCAAAGTTTCACCTTGGAAAGGTGTTATCCGATTCGGTAAACGTGGAAAATTGAATCCCAGATACATTGGACCATTCGAGATCCTCGAGAGGATAGATCCACTGGCATATCGATTGCAGCTACCATCCGAGCTCAGCAGCGTGCATCCCACTTTTCACATTTCAAATTTGAAAAAGTGTCTGTCTGATGAGACACTTATTATTCCACTCGATGAAATTCGAGTTGACGACAAGCTTCATTTTGTTGAAGAACCCGCCGAAATAATGGACCGTGAGGTCAAACAACTCAAATAAAGTCGTATTCCAATCGTCAAGGTTAGGTGGAATTCGCAGCGTGGGCCGGAATTCACCTGAGAACGGGAAGACCAAATGCGACTCAAGTACCCTCAGTTATTCACTGAAGCTACTTCGAACACAACTTCGAACTAAATTTCGGGATGAAATTCTGCTAACAGGGGGAGAATGTGACACCCGCCAAATTAGGACTAGTAATTAGTGCTTAATCAAGTGTAATACATGTAATTAGTTCTGTGTTAGGCTAATTAATGTATCAATATATATATTGTTGAATATATACAAGTATGCGATTTGATTAAATCGTACATGTTTCAAATCGAATGCAATTCGATTCAATTAATACGGACGTCGGTGAACAATTTTATTAAATAATATGACATTATTTAATAACTCTATTTTATCCAAAATATTATTTAGATAATATTTCAACTCGAATTCGTATGGTACAAACAACAATTTCGCGATTAAAATAATAACCGCACGAACAATCGAAACAAGAATAAGTTATACATTATAAATCAAGTAAAAGTATTTGATGAAATACTTTAACAAAAACATTAATAAATATTCGTATTTTAAAATAATTATTTAAACAATTAAACGATCGGGGAAACGAACACCGCACAAAGCGCAAACGCGAGGACTAAAATTTGGAAGATTTTCCCTCCCCCTTTTCCCCAAAAATCTGCCCCTTTTCCCCCCCATTTCCCCTCATTTTTTCATTTATCATCTCTCTCTTCCACCTCCTTTCTCTCTTTTCTCTCTTTTCTCTCTAACTATAACCACCACACCACCACCACTTAAATCACTAAAATAACACCACAAAACGCACTCGGATCATCTCGCCCATTTGAAGAAAAAGAACCATGACATCACGATCTACATTTCACTCTTTTCGGATTTCTTCGGCGTTAAGTTTGTACGTTTCTGACAAATCGTGAAACTCTCCGATTTTACTTATTTTTACTTGTTTGTGGGTTATTTAAGCTTAAAATCTCCAAATATGGGTTGCGTAAAAGTTTCAAGTCAAACGGAAATCGGAAAACACGTTTTCGGCCCAAATTTCGGCCAACAACCCGTTATGTCGCAGAGGCTCCAAGCCACCTGCGACACAAGCTCTTATGTCGCCAAATCATGCCCTATGTCGCATATAGCGACACAAGCCCCTATGTCGCACCACATCACGAATGTCGCATATAGCGACACAAATGACTATGTCGCAATACTTTCGGACGTCGCATATAGCGACACAAAACACTATGTCGCATAACTCATTCCCGTCGCACATAGCGACACAATACCTTATGTCGCATTAAATTGCGGATGTCGCACATAGCGACACAAAGACCTATGTCGCAGTTATTACCTGCGACACAACAGCTTATGTCGCACCTAGTGTCGCATAAGACAGAACCTTGAAAACATGGAATTTTACTAAGTGTCAAACTTATGTAACTCCAAACACTTATACGATACGACTTTTCAAACACATCGGGATACGTTTTTGAACATGAACACTTTGAAATCATAATAATGATAATGAGATTATTATTACAACCAATTCACCAACGGGCCGTACACGTTTTCAAAACACAATCCAATCAACCAAGTCGTAGTAACGTGGACAATTTAAACAACCAAATCGTAGTAATTTGGATAATCAAATCAACCAAGTCGTAGTAACTTGGACAAGTTAAACAACCAAATCGTAGTAATTTGGACAATTCAATCAACCAAATCGTAGTAATTTGGACATTCTAGCTGAACGAACAACTACAAAGGTAGTCCTTCGAGATACCTACTCATGTTTATAACCATCGCGTGTCATGGACACCCTCAGGTTACAAGT
The DNA here is from genome assembly GCA_963422505.1 of Pseudognaphalium luteoalbum. Taxonomy (NCBI): domain Eukaryota; kingdom Viridiplantae; phylum Streptophyta; class Magnoliopsida; order Asterales; family Asteraceae; genus Pseudognaphalium; species Pseudognaphalium luteoalbum. The sequence continues at coordinate 104,659,189 of OY730197.1, forward strand.
CTTCGGACATCAATTCACAGCTAATCAATTCAAGTTTATTTCGATAAACACTCAAGGCTCAGGTGAGTCTCATAGCCCCTATTTTACGGTTTTCATCAGGGGTGTGATTACATTGCTTATTTTATTTACAATATGAACGCAAGTACAATACAAATCAAATACTACACGAGTTGTTTTCAACTAATCAATTAAATCCCTCCACAAGCATAGTTTGGTAATACATCTATAGCGTGAATGTTAGTATATGATATCATACAGGATTGACAATCCTCATCCGGGTTAGCATGCACTAACTGGTCAAACGGACGTATTAGCATTTGGGAAGACGAGTGTAGATTAGGCACTCGTAGGAGACACCTCAGTTGGATTTCCTTAATTGGACCTGACATTCAAGTTAAGCTCAGACTATGTGCTCATGGCTGTATAACTTTTATTTTGCTTAATTGCATTTTAAATTCAATTAAATCTTGCGGTTCATACAAATTTGTGTTGACATACAAACCTGTGAGCTCACCAGCATTTCGCTGACCCATTTTAGCATGTATCACAAGTACTCAGCAGTAGGTTGGCTGCCCAAATTAGGATTCATTAGCTCGAGTCTTCATTCAATCAATCAGAGATTTAGTTGCATTATTATATTTTATATAAAGTAATTATGTAATGTAAATCTCTCAATTTCAAGGAACTGAGCTAATGTAAATAATATATTGATGTAAATTTTGGTTTTATCAATACAATGTAAAACGATGCATTTAGTGGTCGTTCATTATATCTTTGTGCTTGTGATTATTGATTAGTCGCGCCCTGACCCGATTCGCTTCCGCAACCCGATTTTGGGGGTGCGGCACCAAGGGATGGCCTCACCAATTTTTCGTTCCCCATATTTACGCTCCGTGCGGTGTTCGTTTTCCCAATCGTTTAAATGTATATTTTAAAATACGAATGTCTATTCAATAATTTTTGTTGAAGTATTTCACCAAATACTTAATAATTGAGTTATAAAATATAACTTAACTTTATTTTGGTTGTTTGCGCGTTTAGTATTAATTGCGTTGACTTTGTTTTTACGATACGAGATAATTGTGGGATATTATCAAGATAATATTTTGAATAAAATAGTGTTATTAAATAATGTTATATTATTTAATAAAATTGTTCACCAATGTCCGTAATAATTGAATACTCATCAGTAGGTGATCATGAAGAAAAACTTCATTGTCTACTCTTTGCTTTCTAGATGATTAGTTTATCTTCTAACTAAATATTTTTTAATACAAAGTTCTTTGTTTTGATTAATTATATATTTTACTCATCATTCACGTGATTTATCAACATGCTCATTGTTGTTTTGTGTTGTTTATATGTAACACCCCGCAATTTTGACGAAATTATAAACACAATTTGCACGCATTTTTAGGCTAATTCCCTAACTTAGAGTGAATTCACAACACATTTTAGAGGTAAGTCTAGCAAAGCCCAACTAGTTAATACGTGTAGTATTACATTTCATAATTAGTTGTAATTATGTACAGAACGATTGAAACAACCCGAAACGTATCCGCCAAACTGAAACAAAACAAAGTTATAATTTATAACTCAACAAAAACACTTTCATGAAATATCTCGACTAAAAATATATTCGATAGCATATTTAAATATCTATCGTCTTAAAACATTTTAACATTTAACGATCGGGTAAACGAACACGGGTTTAATACCACAAAATTTGGGACAACAATCCCTTCCTCCTTTTGATCCCAAACCGGCCCAAACCCCCACCCCACTCCCATTCTCTTTCATTTTTCACTAACCCAAAAGCACACAATCCTCTCATCTCTCTCTTTTCTCTCATCTCCTCAACAACAAAAACAACCCTAACAACAACCACAAAAATAACAACAAATCGGACACACAACAACAACAAAACGTATCATCAACCTCATCTTCAAGATCCAAGCTCAAGATCCATCATTTTTTTCTCCATTTTCATCTCCTACCTAACTTTCGGTTTCACTCAAATTTGGTAAGATTTCACCACTTCTCCTTGTTATTTCGTGATTATTATGAGTAATATACCACGTATTAGTGTTTATACAACAGATTATACCCAAAAATTAACCCAAAACTCGTTTTCCCCAAATTTTCGTCGAACAGTTAGTTGTGTCGCACGGGGCCAAAAACAGTAGTGCGACATAAGCTTTTGTGTCGCAGTACCACTTCTACATCACACTAAGCGACACAACGTTTTATGTCGCACAATTTACCCTAAGTCGCATACTTGCGACACGGCTACTTACGTCGCAGCATTTGCGACACAATTATCTATGTCGCATAAAATTGCGGATGTCGCACATGGCGACACAAACCCTTGTGTCGCGAAACCTTTTAGCGATACAGTCCTTATGTCGCAAAACTCAGAACCTTAAAAACACATGTTTTTCACTAAGTGTCGGAACTAGATTTTACCACTTGATTTTACTCCGAATTTGGATTTCACGTGCGTTTTTACTAAAGCAATGTAGTAGAAATAAAAAAAATTTCAAGCTGACCTGACAGCTCGACCCCAGCCAGGGGCTCTGCCCCTTAAACCCCGCTACCAGGGTTGCTGCCCCGGACCCCCGTACATAATTCCATACTTTATGAAACACAATGAAACAATATGATAATACTTTTAGAGATTTTTATTACAAACCGTTACCAACAAGTCGTATACATTTTCACAACTACAAATTGTTAATGTAAACATTAAAACAAACACTTGGGTGATAATCTAGTTGTGTGAACACTAGCATGGATGGTCAAACTAAGACATCCACGTAATTATACTTATAATCTCACATGTTTAGGGCGTTAGGAGATTACAGTCTTTGAGAACATTTGGGCTTAGGCTTTGCTAGCACTCGCACATTTCTTAACTCAACAGGTGAGTTCACAACCCCGCTTTTACTCTTTTACTGCTTTTAACATGGGGTGGAAAACATAGCCAAACTCTTTTGCTACCTGTGCAAACTATTATATGATTGCTTTTATTGCATTTATACAAACTATTTATGACTGCGGTCAACTATTACAACTGTGCTTATGAAAGGATATTTCATACAAAAATGATTATCAACAAATGAAAACTATTTTGGTATCTCACTGGAGAACGACCGGTGCAATTTGTATCTAGCTGGAGAACGACCAACTATGTAACTTACCGGAGAACGACCGGTACAATTTTGTAACTTGTCAGAGAACGACCGACACTAACTTGGTATCTTACCGGAGAACGACTGGTACTAACAGTGTATCTCGCCGGAGAATGACCGGTACAACTTGGTAACTTGTCTGAGAACGACCGACACAAACTTTATAACCGCTGAAGAACGACCAACAACATAATTTTAAACACATGATTTGGGTAACATCTCACAATGTCCACATTATGGGTAACATCCCTCTACTTTTACGTTTGGACAACATTCCCAAACGAACTATTTGACTTTTGGGTCAACAAACTTACTTGAACCTTGTTAAACAATTGTACTCATAAAACCTGTGAATTCACTCAACATTGTTGTTGACTTTTTACTATGTTTTTCAGGGAATTAGCTGCGCACGTAGGACTATCGCCTGCACATATGAAAACTAAGTGACCCGTTAAGCTTTAAGATGCCAACTTTTGAAACATATGGATTTCTTTTATATAACTAAAGTTGTTTTGGTCATATTTACGAAATCTACTTTTGTAGAACTTAACTATTTTTACATTCATACGATTCGATGAATCGTAAAACTTTGTAACTATTACTCGTGGCATCTTAATATATATGTTCTGTTGTAATCATATGCTCTGATATATGTGTTTGTATTTTGTATGCATTGACACCCCTCTTTAACCAAATGCTTCCGCTAACCACGATTAACGAATTTAGGGGTGTGACATTATATAAGATAAATTATTTTTGCAAATTAATATCGAGAATTGTTGAATATGAATCATCATGTGCGTCGAACAGGTTAAAAAACTAATACGGGTTTTAATATATCATTTCATGAAAGTTCGGTATCTGATAATATTAAGGTATTTATTATTATCACTCATTATTAATTTGTAGAATCACTTCGATGAACCAGACATCATATCTTTGTATAGTGTTAGGATCCACATTTCTTCTAAACTGTAATATATCAATACGTAGGTACTTAGTTTAGTTATTTATGTATACTTGACTATATAAGTACGTATCCCCAATTTTTTTCATCTTCCTATAATTATTAGTCGTGCATCGTACGGGCATAAAAACTAGTGTGTGTGTGTGTATATATATATATATATATATATATATAGAGAGAGAGAGAGAGAGAGAGAGAGAAAGAGAGATATGCAGGCTTCGTTTACGTTACATAAGAATCTTGAAACAACCATGTAATACCTTAATTGTCAACATCAACTAGTCAACCATTTATCACCATGCCAGTGTCTTATATATAAATGTCTTCATATATCATTATGTGCATTCATCAACTATATATGTATATCATCAAGTCACTTATATATACAAGTACTGAAAATAAGAAATTCAGCGAATTACGAAAATTCAGGCAATGGGTTCTCTAATGGCAGGTTGGGATTCACCTATTCGTGATCTTAAATCCGGTACCTTTTCTTCTTCTTCTTCTTCTAGCTACTTATATTTGAATCAAGTTAACACAAGATATTGATCATGTACACATAGTAAGTTTATAAATTCTAGTTATGGGTCGTTTTTTATTTTGTTTTTGAGACAACTTTAGGGAGGAATAAGTCTTTGACGAAAGAAGAGATCGCAAATTTTTGGAGATTGAAGAAGATCGAAGAGGAAGAACTTTTCTTTCTTACAGCTTCTTATAGACACTCGAAAAAAGATAAGGTGTGTTTCAAACCCTTTAATATATTGTTATGAAACGATCAACGAACTTACTTGAAAGATGATCAGCATTTAATTTTACAAATTCTTTAATTTCAATAATTCGATGTGGTTATGACAAAGAAGTGTCGATTATTGATGCTCACAAGTCTTACTAACTCATTAGTCATATGGTGATGTTTCATCTAATATAGCTAAAAAATTAATAAAGTACGTGGTTTCATCTAACAAGTAACAACGCCTAGCAATGTTGTGGTAGAGTAAAAATTAAATTATTAAAAACACAATTTTTGGTGAATTTTGTGAGAATTATGTAACTATTGATGTGGTAGAACGTACTAAAGAATGATCATGTAAGTATAAGAATGCAAGTTGTATATAGTTATTTATTCCATTTTTTTAAAAGGCGGGTACTTGTAAACATTAAATCATGAAACATATACAATTAACTCATTCTCTAGACTTAAACCCTTAACCTCATGATTGAAAGGGTCATCACGATGCCGATAGATCAATGAGTTTTTGGTGAATGCAACTTGTATATTAAGGCAAATTTGGTAATTTGACTTTCAAAATATTTTCTTTTCTTATAGAGTGTTGTGTATGGTGGGAGTGAGATTCTTCCTCTAAGTCCCATTGTACAGGAAGAAGAAAATATGGAGCCACTTCTCAAGAAACATGGATGGTATGTTATAGTGTTGTTATTTTATTTTTTTTACTTAAATAAATACTAACAACTATTGTAAATGTAAATATATTATATATGTTGTATGTAGGTGGATTAGTAGCAAGTGGGCTTTTCTAAATGAACCACCAAAGAGTTCATGGAAAGGGTCACACAATTATGTTGCACAATTTCACATTGCTCAAAAACGTATCGACAACTTCAATCTTCAACCCACAACCGATGGCATTGTTGTTTAATAATTATATGACAAACATATTTATGGAGGAATCAATATTCTTGAAATACCATGGATATTATTGTCGCTTATGGAATGAATTTATTTATTTATAATTATTATTATTTGTAATTTGTAATGTATTGGTGGACTTGTAATTTGTGTGCAATTGAGGTGTTCATTTTACCCATTATTATATGTTAAAATTAATAATACTATATACACCCAATAATATTGAAGTATGTTCATTTACACCCTTTTTGGCTTTCCATCTATATTTATTTCTTACCCATGGTTCTAAAAGTGTTACATATATATATTATATATAAATTCGATTTGAGATCAGAGGGGCATGGGAGTTAAGGAGGGCAAGGTGATCAAGACCATCCATTCCATTCATTAATGGTCCAAATCAAGACAAGTCACGCTAGGACCATTTTGCAAAGATTTTGGGCAGAGGGACCATTATTGCAATTTATGAAATTTGAAATGAGGGGTCAATTTAGGGCAAACATTATGGGCAGCTTTTTGTTCATCTCTTTCTCTCACAAAAAAACACACACAACCTCTCTAATTCTCTCTCTCTCTCTCTCACTCTCTACAAGACACACAAACCCTAACTAACCACCATCACTACCACCGTTCATGCCGCCACCACCTCATTCACCACCGCCACCACCACCACCTCATTCACCACCGCCACCGCCGCTCGACCACCGTCACCTCCACCGTCGCTCGACCACCGTCACCGTCACCGCTGCTCGACCATCGTCACCGCCGCCACCACAGTCACCGTCTTCGTGTTCGTAACCGGAGAAAAAAAGCGGAGAAACGAGCGTTTTTGTTGTCGGAGATATGAGATGTGAACTACCACCGTTGGTGAACCGGCATCCACCGGACGTAACCAACCGTGATGTTCTCCATCTTCTCCGGCCACTCTATCGCCTCTCCACCGCCACCACCACCACCACTTACTTCATCATCTTAAAAACACCACCACTATATTATAATATTTAGATCTAAGAGTGAATAGATCTGAAAATTCGTAGATCTATACCTAAAAAGAAGATCTGAAAAGTAGATCTACTTTTTAGATCTAGATCTACTTTTTAGATCTAAAAAAAATCGACTGCATCCTGCGTTAATCTGCTGCATCTTGCGAAACTACATATTACGTTCAATTAATGTATATTTGTAGTAGTACATATTTAGATTCAGATCTACTTTTTAGATCTGAAAAAAATCGACTGCATCCTTCATTTTTTCTGCTGCATCTTACGTTCATTTAATGTATATTTGTAGCAGTACTTGTTTACTGCATCTTGTAAAATTGCTAATATTATTTTACTGCATCTTGTATATTGTTACTTCATTTTATGCTGTTTTTAGATATGAAAAAATAGACTGCATCCTGCATTTTTCTACTGCATCTTGCGTTACTGCATCTTACGTTCAATTAATGTATATTTGTAGTAATACTTATTTAATATATAAAAGTAGTTTTTTACTGCATCTTGTATATTGTTACTGCATCTTATGTTTTTTTAAGCTTTTTATGTGTTGAAATAAAAAAACTACTTATATTTATTTTACTGCATCTTATGTAAATCTTTTTTTTATTCTTGAATCTAAAAAATTAATATTACATGTTTTACTGCATCTTGTATATCTTGTTACTGCATCGATTAAATTTTTATGTGTTAGAAATAAAAAAACTAGTTATATTTATTTTAACTGTATCTTTGTATATTTTAACTGCATCTTATCTTTTTAAGAATTTTACAGAATCTTTAAAATAGAAATTTTTTTGATTAAAATTTTATTTTTGACATTTTTGAATAATTTTTTATGCAGTTTTTTCGGTCAGGTTCAAAACTTTGTTATAATTGCAAAATAGTCCATGTCCTTCCTTCCCCCTCCCCTTTTGTTCTCCTCTGAACATTTCCCTATAAATTCATTGAAAAGTTGGGTTAACTCTAATAATTGATTAGATTCTAGCAACCACTCTAATCTTTTTATGCATCGAGTAGAACTTTTCAAATGATTTATATATATTTCTTACAATTGTCGTTTCTATCGTTTGTCGTCTCTACAATGTTACCTCGACGCATTCGTTTGTCATCTTTACATTGTTAGCATGACGCGATCGAAAAATATATAAAAAGTCATGACAATAGTGAGGTTTTATAACGAAAGTGACATGTGAACTATATACATTTTCTCGTTTTAAATCTTTAATAATTTTGTAAAAAAGGAATCTCTAGTCTATACCCTCCTAGGCTCCAATCAATTTATGCAAACGTCACAACTCATCTAGATTAATTAAAGCTGATATTACTAATATTTTAAATTCATCTAGCGAATCATTTATAATCAAACTTCTGATCACTAGTGCCTAATTGTTTAAGGCCTACTAGCAATTTGCAAAACTACAAGAGATCAATTTTAACTCTAATAAAACGAAAAATAGAATGATATATTGATGGCATATGTATGTAGGAGTGCGTTTAATTACAAAAATCTTCTCCAATTTTTTCGAAAAAAATTCTAACATAATTGAAAGAATGGAAAACATGTTGAAGTTGTGATTATGTGAAGAACTTCTTAAGAAAATGTTATCTACTCACTCACACCCACTTTTATTGTCTCATACATGTTTTTATTAGATTTTAGATAAATTGGATAAATATTAGTTTTGTTTTTGTATTCAATGAAAGTTTGACTGGATTTTATAAGAAATGATGATTTTATAATGCATAAGGGAATTTGAGAGTTTAATGATTTAAAATATATGTTTTCGGCAAACGATTTTTTTGCACAGACAATAAAAGTGATACGCACATATAAAATGGGACGGATAGAGTATATGGTCTCCTATATTTTCTATTACGAAAAATGAAAACTCATCTCATACATTTAAACAAGTTTGTGAATTTACTTTAATTTTCAAAGGACACAACCTTAACAAAGATGAAAAAAGAAACACTAACAAAGATGAAAAACGACTGCTGTACTTTCCATTCCTGATTTCCTATCCAATGAACGACAAATAAAGATAATTTTTCATAATTAAAAGCATACCGTAAAAACCTTAAACACTAATTCCATCGTAGAAGGTACTCGTATTATTTCTGTAAAAACCATAAATGCTAATTCCATCATAGAGGGTACACGTATTATTGTTCAAATAGTGTAAAGAGACATAACAAAGAGGTATATATATATACTGTTTGTACAAACACAAGTTAAGATTCCATTATTGTTCAATAATGATTGATTCACCTTGAAGCAACCACCATGAGCTTTATAGATGCCATCATTGGTACTAATTTCTCAACAACTCCATCATCCCTAGTCGAATCATTCATCCTTTTTTTTGCCATAAAAATCTAAGAATACTTGTCACCCAAAATCTCGACCCATGTTATGTTATCAAATGCTATGCTCTTTCGATCCTAAAAACCCGCCTTTCTTCTTAGTTGGCTTTTCTTGATTACGAGTAAAGAGTGGTTTTCAATGATAAAAATTGATCATTTTGGTTCACAACATATCTATACAAAAGAAACCAAGTCAATCAAGACCATATACCAAATTTCGAATGGTTCGATCATGATAACTTGATTAGATTTCAAGTTATCATGTTTTCCCTTTTTGGTATGGATGTAATTCTCGCGTCACCACTCACCTCTAGTTCAGATACAGTATGTCTATGAGGTTCCAATGAGAGTGATCGTGACGGAGATGGAGCAGGTGATGGTGATAACGGTGATGCATGCCTTTTTCTCTCGGGACACCCGATTGATCCAAGTGCCCTTCTGGAATATAAACCAATCTCTTTGCTAGTATGCAGACCATCATTGTTTATTTCACCTAAAATAACATACCAGGAGTTATGTCAAAGATTATAAGCATTTATTGAATTTCAAGAAGAATCAATCGCCAGCATAATGAATGACATGATGATTTATGATAAAAGAAGTATCAACTACCAAAACAATTGAACGTCAAATGATTAATTATGTCTTAAGATTACATACCGTTGCGATCCAAGAGGTTTGCAGACGCAGACAATCGAACAAGAATAGGTGTGATTACGGTGAGAGCTGCCCAGCAAAACAATATTACAAAAAAGGTTCTCCCTAACATTTTTCCAAGAAATGTATGGTAACACGAAACTTGAAAGCCTTGTCGTATGACCAAATCTTAAGATGGTGTCTAGGTTGAGGAAGACCCTCTAAAATAAAAGATAGACTAATATAAAGACATGAGCTGTAAGAGATGCTATGATAAAACAATATAGTGTTGTTGAGAATATAAGATTATTATAATCACTACTCATACATATAAGACGTTTTCTATAGGAAGGTCAGAAAGTACTTTACAATGAGCTTGGGGACTTTCTATGGTTGGTAGTTGAGAAATAGTTGTACCAATCAGATACATACTAGTATGACAAACATCTCATCTGGCACCTCCATGGGCCAAAATTCCATTTGGTGGGGTCAAACATGCAATTATACATACCTTATGCTCTTATAAACTTCAAAAACAAACAACCCACCTGTGTACTTGATACATATGTTGCAAATAAACCGCAGACATTATTATTATTAGGGGAATCATTTGTGCTTAACCAGAAATTCAGACTTGTTTCCACTGTGGTATAATGGCAGTAAGTTCTAAAATACCAGAACTCGAAGTTAGTCCTACACTATCTTAAATCCTGAGTGCTTCTTGCTTCTTCAGCCTCAGTGAATTGGTGAACCACCCGCTGCAGGAGACTTCCTTCTGCCGTATTTCTGTCAAATTATATAAAAATTACTACTATATGAGCGAAAAAAAATACGACTTAAACTTCTTTTGGGTGGTTGGGATTTAATTATTGATAACTTAAGTGGTTTTACCTGCTTCCCAATGTTGAATGGGACATATTTATATTTAATCATGTGCATGATTTGACGCTTCATTGTGAGGGCAAATAAAACAATCCAGTAGCAGAGCAGTATTGGCCAAAAAACAGGAACATCAAATAGAGAAAAGAATGTCATCAGGAAGGCCACAATGAAAGCCTTTGTGATGGCATACCTGCAATTTTGAAACAAATGGATGACTTAACTTTTTTAGAGACTAATATTCTGCAAATAAATGAAGCAAAAGTGAACAAAGTTTATGAACATGACATCAGCTCTAATAGTTGGCAAGGCTGCACATGTTAGACGCATCTTGTATTCATAAGTATTAAAATTCCCTTCCTCCTTTTAATTTACGTTGATGATATACACACCAACGTGGGAGCACTACATATATACATACTTACATATATTATTTACCCTTTTTATATGTATACAAGATGATTGCATTAATGATTAATGTATATGTTTTTGGCTTCAATTTTATTTTATTCTTATTTTTTTGTTAAGGTTATCCTTCGGCTCATAATTGTATCTATATATTTCTATGAAGCACTAAGTTGATTGAGGCTTTCTACTTTGTAGTGCTTAATCTCTACTTAGACATTTGAGTGCAAATATTCAATTACATGGGATGAGGAATAACATTTTTGATACTGTATTATTTTGTTTGGCCATGATGTATAAGCTGATAAGGAGCTTTATTTATGTTTCCTAATCATTTGTAGAGAAACGAATAAATCTTGGGAGTTAGCATCTTTTGCAAAATATTAATAGAGAAGAAACGGATAAATCTTAGGAGTTAGCATCTTTCCAAGAGACAGTAACTTATAAAGAGAAATAATGATATCAAACTAGGGACTTTCAGAAGAATGACTAACTGGTACAACACAGCTCAACAAAATTGAACACACCGCAATTCATTTTTAATATGTAAAGAGGATCAAGACACATGAATAAACAGCTATAGCTATTATAATAGATTAATAGCTACCATTCAAGTAAAAGTGAACATAAACAAATAATGATACAACCAAAGGGCCTTTGGCCTAACTGTACGCGAGGAACCCAACAACCATGAGGTTGTGGGTTCAAGCCTCACTTGAGGCAGTCTGTACATAATATTTGTGGTTGCATACAATATGTAGGTTAGGTTGTAATTTTGCTGTTTTAAAAAAAAAAAATAATAATGATGCATTTACACATACATTAATCATTAAGCAATTATGAGTCTTTTTTTGCTATGTTTATAAGTTTAACCATAACTATATGAAGCAATCAATAAGAATGCTTCTATAAGGAAAGCAAGCATAATATGATCTTTGTATGAATCTGAGAATCCAACTTTGAAAAATTAGTAACTCTTTAAGTAATATACAACTGAATGTAGAAAGATAGATGTAAGACAACGATGACGACTCACCAAAACTTGAACTCCGGAAGGCGGCGGATAAAAGGCCTAAACTCATCAGATTCTTTTGTGGGCAACGAAGCTCCATCCAAAGCATCTAGCTCTGGGTCAACCTTTGGTGAGAGAAATCCGATTAACAAGTTCAAGATATAAATTCCAAGCCCATAAGAGATAATGTAAAACCCTTCAAGATAGTAAACGCGCAACACATAAACGGATGCAACAGCAAGTGTCCCGAGCCACCTATGAACAGGAAGTGGTGTCGATTTATCAAGATAAAACTGAAATGCCCTTCCAAATTCAGTTTTCCACTTGGCTAATGGAGCCATTGTAGAAGCAGCATCACCCCCTATACCTTCCATGTACTTTTTACAGCTTTCTCTACAAGTAACACACAAATCAGATGAAGCCAACTAAAAAAAACAAGAGATATAATACAAATCAATCGAATTTTGCAGCATCTTCAGCAACAAAAGCACTACTTGTTACCCTCAATGAATTCATCAAAGCAGTACAGATGTTTAAGTTACACTACGATTTTAGCATATCACACACAACTATTTTACCATAAAACTGCACTTTGCATCAGCTGTATTACCAACTCGCCTCATTCAGTTTCGCCTTTTATTCAACGACAAACTTACTACTTAACTCAAATGAACTCATTGAATTAGGCAGTACAGATGATAAACTTAACTTATGATTTTAATGCACAAAAACACTGATAGAAACAAATCAGTAATCACACATAATATTGTAACTCTAACAGTTAGATTTCATCAACAATATATATAGTACTAGATCAGAGCTACTCTACACGCACAATTGATTGCAGTGCATGTATCTATAATTACACGTATATAAAATTATAAACGATCAATAAATTAGGTCAATGGAAATGGTTGTTAAACACCGATCAATTAGAGAAATCGAATTTACGGACTAACGAATTACCGAATGTGCAGATGTACGTACGGTTATATCAAGAAATTGAAGAGCTGGAGTCGTGATTATTATTATAGATATATAAGGATGTGAATCGATCAGCGAAATTAGGGTTCTCAACAACAGAGGAAATTGTGTTTTAGGGTTCTCCCGGTATTTCACCTGATTCGAAACTTACACGGATTTATAACAGAATTATATCGTTTGATCGGATCATATAATTTTGGGTTTGTAAATTGTGAGTGGAATTGTTTTAAAGAAAAAACTGATAATAATTTACTACATTTGTTTCAAGTTAATTAAGTTAAGTTTATGTTTTTTGTTTCAAACCTCAACTTACATATATTGTTTTATAAACTCGACATCTAATCTACAAAATTGCTATAAAAGAATAATAAGCTCCACACTTAATTTACTTGAAACAACAAGGTTTTCTAACCCACGTAGTTGGAAGTATAATGTCAAATGGGTCAAACAAAATCAGGAATGGTGTAACACCCGACATTTTCAACAACATATTTTATAATATTATCCAAGTGGATGCGTTGTCTCAAAACATATTTACTGTCTCAAAACATATTTACTGTAACCAAAATTTGCAAAACATTCAACAACGAGGGGATTAGCTCACGCTAAGTGAATGGAACTGTAACCAACGATTCAATCCAATCATAACAAGTTTGACAACAACTGATAAACTAAATCACATAAGCACATAACTACAAGAGGATCGGCCAGTTCCTGGTATACTATCACAGTCACCTGCAATCACTGGTATACTATCACAGTGATTTACCGATAGCCTGAATACTACCTTCACTGAATAGGTTAGTTCTCAACTATGTGTATCAAAGTAACCTAGACAGCTACACAGTAGTAACCAGACCCAACCATTGTTGACCTCTCTCCAAATCAACTGAGCAACTAGTCACATAAAGGCATAGTCTGTATGCAGTTATGAAACAACAACTGAACACTGAACAACTGGTACAACTATATCAATCAAACTGAATCAATCAACTTAATCAACCAGAAATAACATATACAATAACTATAACTGAACATAACTAAATTTATCCTGGTTTACCCATTATAACTGAACCCGTTACAACTGAGTTGAACCGAGGATTACATTAACCACTCACCAAGATGACCAGTCCTTCAACCCAGTGGTCTTATATTACTGAGTTGTCGCCTGCTTATCTGAGAACACAATAATAACAAATTAGTATCTTGTTCCATATTTTATTCCATATCATAAATAATAACATTCTTCAAAACATGTATTCTTAAGATCAACATCATCTATACTAATCATATTATAAATGTAATATACTATCAATTATCACAAGTATAAGTACTCAAAATAAATAATTTAAATTTCTGACTAACAGGGGAATCCGTCGGATTCACCATGAATCCGCCGGATTCAACCATTTTTCCCAACCCAGAAATTGACCAGAAAAATATTAAAGAATCCGCCCCATGAATCCGCCGGATTTAACGTGAATTCGGTACCTAAAACTGGCCGGAATCCGCCGGATTCCCTTGAATCCGCCGGATTCCCTTGGTCGTTCAGACCTGCACAATTCTGTTCAAACACAGCTCCGAACCAAAACCTAATTTTACAAAACTTCAGCTTATAAACACGAAATTATCAAGAGAAAAACCACAAACATCAAACACTAACATAATATAACACTAAACAAACTATCTATCTTCAATCTCAAGCATGCATTATCATCTAATCTACAAATTCATCAAACCCTAACTCTAACATTCAAACTTTGAAGAACACTAACTAATTCTAACAATATATCTTCATGAAATCATCACATAACATATAATCAGTAACAAACATCCTATCTAACAATTTTATACCCAAATCATAAACCCTATCATTTACAATAAAATCAAGTTTATAATAAATGGGCACAAAATACTTACAAATTGAGTAGTAACATGATGATGATAATCTGATTTCTTTAAACTTGAATCCACACAAGTTAATTACTAATTGTTTTTCTTGATTTCTCTTTGAAATAGTTTAAGAGTTAGAGAGTAATTTAGAAGAGATAAAGCAATAGAAAAGTTAGGTGAATAAAAATGGGTCGGCGTAATCCTCACCGCCCCCAATTTCATCTGTTTTAATTTTATCCCCTCTAATTCTATTGTCTGGAACCTGAAAATACCCGCGAAAACAAAATATTTTATTTTACTGTCAACTTTATTAATTTAAAACAAGTAACCTTTTACTAGTCACAATAAAACCCGAGGCTCTTTTACTTGTTTATTTTCAAATAAACAATTTTAAAACATATTAAAATACTATTTAATCCAGGCCCGAAAACTGGGTGTTACAAATCTACCCTCCTTAAAAAGATTTCGTCCTCGAAATCTAATCATACACATCCCATGTAAAATTCTAATCTTACTATTCTCTATTTACCAACCATCTATCTTATTCATATATAGAACATATATTAAAACCAAGTTAACTCAAAGTATACCTGTCGTGTCATCATTCAGCCCAAGCATTTCTCACACAGTCATCTGAAATGCTCTACCAGTCGCTTGCGGTATCTTCCTCTTTTGTCCAACAGATGACGCAGAACCCGCAGCTGAATCCCTTTCCAATCCAGATTCTATCCTAATCTTCTCCGGGCACTTTCCTGATCTATGTCCCTCCTTATGACAATTCCAGCAAACAAACTGAGGAGAAGTACAGTCCCGCATATTATACCCAAACAAACCACACTTAACACATCTCATTGTCTCCGAAGTACATGGTCCAGAATGCTTTGACTTACAACTAACACACCATGGATTACTTCCCACTAAATCATCACTAAAAACTAATCTCCTATTCTGTCATTTATTCCCCGAAGAACTATTTTTAACCTGTGAAGTACCCTTTTCCTTATTCAACTTATCTATAGCCCTAATATCACCATCGACTGACCGAGCTAATGTAAAGGCCTGAGTAAGAGTACCCGCTAATCTCACACTAGTTCGATAATAAGGTGGTAATGTTTTCACAAAATGATCAATCCTTGTTCTTTCATCTGGTACCCATTGTTGAACAAAACGTAATTTCTCCATGAATTGAGTAATAAGGTCATCAATCGACATTTGTTCGGTCAACTTCAAATCCATAAACTCCTGTCTAATCCTAATTATATCAAACTCAGAACAGAATTGCTTGCAAACCTCATTATGAAAATCTGCCCAACGAATAGATGATCGCTGCTCAGATGTCAGATGTGCAGTTATAGAATCCCACCAATTCATAGCCTGTCCTTTCAATAATTGCACAGCATATAACACCAGAACACCACCACCTTCCTCCACCAAATAACACCACCAAACCACCATAAATCTCGAGACTCATTTAGAAGAAAACGATCACCACGCAACGATCTACACTCCTACCTTTCCGGAATCTTGATTCGCCACTTCGTAAGTTTTCGGCAAATTCTCGAAACTCATCGATTTCACTTATTTTTACATGTATATGGTTGGTTTAAGCTTAAAATGTCCAAAAATGGGTTGGGTAAAAGTCTCAGGTCAAACGGAGGCCGGAAAACACCTTTTCGGCCCATTTTCCGGCCAACAGCGCGTTATGTCGCAGAGGCTCCAGGCCACCTGCGACATAAGCCTTTATGTCGCTAAATTAGACCTTATGTCGCATATAGCGACATAAGCCACTATGTCGCACTAATCACGGATGTCGCATATAGGGACACAAATAGTTATGTCGCAGAAATTACGGATGTCGCATATAGCGACACAACGCCCTATGTCGCATTAAATTGCGGATGTCGCCCTTAGCGACACAAACCCTTATGTCGCATATATGATCTGCGACACAACAGACTATGTCGCACTTAGCGACACAAAGCCGTATGTCGCACGCTATGTCGCATGAAACAAAACCAAGAAAACACAAATTTTACTAAGTGTCGAGACCTAAAATTTTATCACTCGATTTCACCCAAATTCGAGTCCAGATGCGTTTTTCACCAAAGCAATTTAGTAGAAATAAAAATTTTCCAAGCTGACCTGGCAGCTCGACCCCAGCCAGGGGCTCTGCCCCTTGGACCCCGCCAGGGGCTGCCGCCCCTTGGACCCTGCTACCAGGGGCGCTGCCCCCGGACCCCCGTCATTAATGGGCTTCGCCCTTACCCTAGGGTCACGAGTAACAGTGTTACATCTAAACTTTCACACAAAGTGCTAAACTTGTATAACATCAAACACGAATGCGACATGACTTCTAAAACACATTGGAACTTACTTTTAAGTATAACACTTCAAAATCATGAAAGTAATAATGAGATTACTTATACAACCAATTCACCGGCGGCCGTACACGTTTTCAAAATACAAGTCAAACAACCAAATCGTAGTAATTTGGATAATTCAATCAACCAAATCGTAGTAATTTGGACATTCTAAGTTAGACGAACAACTACAAGGGCAGTCTTTCGAGATGCCTACTCATGTTATAACCATTGTGTGTCTTGGACACCCTCAGGTTACAAGTCTTCGGACATCAATCCACCGCTAATCAATTCAAGTTTATTAATTTAAACACTCAAGGCTCAGGTGAGTCTCATGGCCCCTATTTTACTGCTTTTCAATCAGGGGTGTGATTACATTGCTCGTTTTATTTTACAATATGAACGCAAATACAATACAAATCGAATACTACATGAGTTGTTTTCACTAATCATTTCAAAGCCCTCCACTACATAGTTTGGTAATACATCTGTAGCGTGAATGTTAGTATATGATATCATATAGGATTGACAATCCTCGTCCGGGTTAGCACGCACTAACTGGTCAAACGGACGTATTAGCATTTGGGAAGACGAGTGTAGATTAGGCACTCGTAGGAGGCAACTCAGTTAGGTTTCCTTAATTGGACCTGACGCTCAAGTTAAGCTCAGACTATGTGCTCATGGCTGTATAACTTTTATTTTGCTTAATTGCATTTTAAATTCAATTAAATCTTGCGGTTCATACAAATATGTGTTGACATACAAACCTGTGAGCTCACCAGCGTTTCGCTGACCAATTTTAGCATGTATCACAGGTGACCAGCAGTAGGTTGGACTGCTCAATCAAGATTCATTAGCTCGAGTCAGCATGCAAACAATCAGAGATTTAACTGCATTATTATATTTTGTATAGATTAATTATGTACTTAAATCTCTCAATTTCAAACCGAGCTAATGTAAACAATATTTTGATGTAAACTTTGGTTTTATTAATATCAGTGTAAAACGACGCATATAGTGGTCGTTCATTATATCTTATGTGCTGTGTATATTGATTAGTCGCGCCCCGACCCGATTCGCTTCCGCAACCCGAATTTGGGGGTGCGACATATTCTCCTGGTGTTGATTCTTGTATAATGATTAATAACATGATGTATGATATTTGATATATGAACGATCCTGGAATGTATGTGAAAGCCTGTGTTCTACATTATAACGGGATCTATTGTAAATGAATAAATTTATAAATTAATATTAGAATATAAAAGTCAATGTATTGATATCATTATTTATATATTATATTATATTTGTATGTGTATTTATATGAATCGATGGTTAATTATAATTTCACAAATACAATTAGAAACAATTACCCTTGTACACACCCTATATTTTTTCATCATCTAAAGTTTCTAGCTTTAAAACCCCCCTAGTCCCCTACCATATTAACTAATTACGTCAACATTAATTATGCTTACTCTTGTGTTATCAAGTGTTTTTAAGAATAGTTCAATTGTACTTTATGCTTACTAAAAATACTGGCTATGTCATTTCTCGACAATTATCTATTTTCTTTGAGTAGATTGCAATTTTTGTCCCTGTGATCCGGAAATTTTGCCTATTTCATCACACAACTTATTTTCTCACATTTTATTTTTTCCTTGTGGTCTTCAAAGTTTGTTGCGTTTATCCTTTTGCCCAAATTTAGTTAAATATCATGTTAAATCAAATTTATTGACCAATATGCTTTTTTCTTCTTCTTTTATTATCAAACTAAAATTAATAATAAAATCACCAACACAAACCCCAGGAACATGATTATTATATCATCATTAATTAAAACAACAGTATCATCATCATCTTCACATAAAAATTATCGTGATTATCGTCAGATCCATATTAACAGCAGCAAAACTTCATTTATATCAACAAACACAACAATTTTACCATGGAACAAAACAATCCATTATATGATATTAAAGTAAACAAACAAATAATTTACATGAAGGTCCGGAAAATAATGAAGTGTAAAGGGCTTCACCAGAAAAATCAAAGATTGAAGAACTTATCGTATCTAATTTTTATTCTCAAGATATGTAAAACATGATGATGATGATGGTCAATAGTGAAGTTGTTGACCAACAATTAATACAAAAGACTTAAGTTAAAAATAACGTATTGTCATTTCTTTTTCGATATTATCCGTATATTCTTTTATTACATTATATCAAAACATTATCTAACTTTTTGACTCGTAAGAGTCACACACGACTCAAAAGAGTCGATGAATGACTCGTAAGAGTAGGGTTGCAAAAGTCGGTCGGCTAGGCCACCTAGTCTGCGACTAGTTGCTTTTCAAGGGTCCTCTAACTCGACCAACCCCTAGTCACTCAAATAGGTCATTCAACGCCGCTCAACGAGCCAAAATCGTTTGGTCTATGACTTGGATATATTTTTATATTGCTTTTTGCTGCTAAATGTGAGAAAACATAGTGGAAAAGGTGGTAGAATTGAGTATAAGATGATGAAAATGAAAGGCATAAGATGAAGATGAATGTAGAAGATGAATGGGAGGACGGAGATCTAACTTGTAGATCTAGGAAAAAGGATAAAAGGGAGAGAATTGTATATATCAAGGTAATATTAAGAGAAGTTTACACTTTGAGTCTCTAATCTTTAAAATATATAAAATATTCATCCATATTTACACACAGTGTTGAAATTTATATTTTAAAGGTATAAAAAGTCAACAAAAGTCAAAGCTCGACTAGTCCCTCCGAGTTCCCAACCGACTCCCCCAACTAGCGACTTTTGCAACCTTAAGTAAGAGTCAAAGTTATTTAAGAGCTAAGTTTTTCCTCGTTTGTTTTTTTAATTATAGAATCGACTTGTGACTCGTAAGAGTCTCACAAGTATGATTAGGAGATATGAGGGCATTATGGTCAAAGGGTATAAATAACAAAGGACAACTTGGTAATTCAGTTGTGCACTTTGGGTTAACTTTTTAATTTGCATTTTTTTTCTTTTTCATTTCAGCCGAACACACACACGCACAAAGCAGTGATTTCGGTGTTAAATAAAGGGGGCAAACGCTTGAACACAAGCAGTCAAACAGTGATTGATCGGCCATGGGAACCCTAGGAAGAGCTGCATACACAGTCGGGTTTTGGATCCGTGAAACGGGTCAAGCCATGGATCGTCTCGGTTCACGTCTTCAAGGCAACAATTTCTTCAAAGAACAACGTATGTATTCACTATCAATCGCCCCCTCTTTAAATCCACCAATTCCCAATTCGTTAAAGTTCATAACTTTAGCATTTAATGGCTTTAGTTGTTGGATCACAATGTGGGTTTTTGATGTATATTTTTATTTTTTTTGTAAGTAATCAAAGATTTTAGATTTAGGTGTTTTATTTGCTGAAAAATTATATATTCGGTGAAAGTTTGTGTTGTTTTCCATGATTCGTTAGATTGTTAAATATATACAGAAAATTTGGAATTAGGTTTTTATGTAATCTAAAGCTGTTATTTGTATTATTAATTGAGGTACAGGAAGTTAGAACAATGTAAAGTGAACTTTGAACTCTTGACATATAGACTGCAAGTTGAAGTGACTCCAAGATAATGCAACATAGTAGCATACCGTTAATGGCTAACGAAATTCGACGCATAAGATAAATGAAGTAGTAGCTGGTTGTAGTTGGGTTAGCTTTTAGTTTGCTTGATAATCTATGACATTAAATTTTATTTATCTTTTTCAAATAAGAAGTCTTGAGCTAATCCTTGGGTGGTGCAAATTAGTAAGCACGGTTTACCACTTCATCTATTGTGCTTACGTCGAGTGTAGCCAGAGTATCAAGTTGTCTGCTACTTGTGGAATTTTGAGACTTAATTATCGAATAACACAAATAAACTGAATCTTCTCATTGGTAGTTGTAGCTTGAGGGACGTATAGCATGTACTGATGCAGCAAGATTATGTTAAAGTTGATCTGAGTTCTTGTTGACGTCCCTTAGAGAGAATAGGTGGAAGGAAGATATATGCTATTCTTAGACCAGAACAATATAACAACAAAACGGTTCTCTACCAAATCTATTGTATGAATGAAGGATATTCTTATTTATGTAATGGGTTTTAAATGCTCTTTTGGTTATGCTCTCCCTTTGATGTTTTCCTACTAATTCAATGCAGAGATGCTAGTTTCTCAAGAGCATCATCCTAATTGTTTGTTTGAGATAAGGATAAAATTGAGTTTTGTTTTGCATTGAGAGGCTTTTAATTATATATCACACTCAACTATATAGAGTGCAAGAGCTTTTGAAAAGTGTCATATACGTGCTGGCATGCTACTGCTGTTTGTTTATTTGGATCGCATTTTATGTGTTTGGTTATCTTGAGAACATATCTTTAATGTACAAAAATTTCTTTTCAAGAAACAAAAGCATCCTTGGAAATATGAAATTAGTGTTTGATGGTCAAAAATGTTCTTCATATAGATATAACTTTCTATATTGATATTGCGGTCTTAACATGTTCTTTTCCTCATCTCATTATATCAAAACTTTTTATATGCTTTACTATTCATAAGTGAGTATTGTTTCCAGTTTTGTAGCATATTAAGTTTCCTATCATTTGACTAGAACGTCATTCTTTTATATTAGAAGTTACCTGGACTCTAATGTGTGTTCACTATTACCTTTTCGATTTCATTCTCAGATTGATAATGGTGTAACAGTGATTCATTACCATTATGTGGTTTAGCTTTCTTTGAATTAATCTTCATTTTGATCATTGGCAGTGTCCAGGCATCGGACTCTTATGAACGTATATGATAAAGCTCCTTCGGTTGCTAAGGATGCATTTGTGGCTCCAAGTGCTTCCATCATTGGGGATGTCCAAGTGGGGGCAGGATCGTCTATTTGGTATGGATGTGTTTTGAGAGGTAATGCTTAAGCATGGTGGCTTTTTTTTAGCTGCTATGAATTTTCTTACATGTTTTTCGAAACAAAAATGTGGATCGCGCTAAAATTATTCCTTTGGTAGCTTACAATAATAATAATAAAATTCTGCAAGGTTAGACCACATACTTACAAGTTGTAAGAACATATAAATTAATAGGTATCAAATTGTATATACATGCACGTATATATCAGTGCTGTTATACATCTTGAAGGAAGCCTGAACGAATATTTTGGTGGTGGTGTTGTCATCACGCGTATATCTTTGATGATATACCAAAATGGTTACCCGATCACATAGACGGATTGACTATTTAAGTATTGGTATTATTATTATCTTTTCCTTATTATCATTTTTTTTTGTTCATGGTATTGGTTTATAGTTAAACTTCTACCAAATTTACATCATGGCAATATTAGTACTGTGGTTTTTCGAGAAATTGCTTAATGTTTCACTATATGCTAGAAGTAGGATCATGTTTTAATGGACAGCGGGAGTAATTTTTAGGTGTAAGAAACATCATCATTGTAGTTGCAAATTATATACTATTATTTGAATGCACTTTTTGTATAATTTAATAATGATTTTTTCCCCGTGAAATGTTTAACAGAGAAATAAAAACTCTAAAAAATAACCTGTTTCACATCTGGACTTTTGTGAATGAGACATAGCAGTGACTTTTGTTGATTATAAACTTAATTGTTTTCCTCACTGCGTTCATATGTAGTTCTTAGTCTTTGCTACTAATGAAAAGACCCTGAACATCTAACTTTTAATTTCCCTATTGCTTCTTTA
Organism: Pseudognaphalium luteoalbum; assembly: GCA_963422505.1. Classification (NCBI taxonomy): domain Eukaryota; kingdom Viridiplantae; phylum Streptophyta; class Magnoliopsida; order Asterales; family Asteraceae; genus Pseudognaphalium; species Pseudognaphalium luteoalbum. Next base: position 104,682,283 of record OY730197.1, read on the forward strand.
TGCCACACAATTATGTGGAAATAATCTGACTGTCATCATATTACTGAACTCTTGCATTACAACTATAATTTCAGACACCTATTAACAATATAGTACACTTCAACATACCTTGACGATCCAATTAATATGCCATCTTATAGATGTGGACTTTTAAGTGTTTCTCTTTTGTTTTATTTATTAACCTTACATATGTGAAATAGCTGATTGCATGCTTGATGATATATTCTTTTGTATATAGGTGATGTAAACAGCATTAGTATTGGATCTGGCACTAATATACAGGACCACTCACTTGTGCACGTTGCAAAATCTAATCTTCCTGGAAAGGTGCATCCAACAGTGATTGGGAACAATGTGACTGTTGGTGAGCGATGTTGCTAGGGCCTGGTTTTCTACTATTATCTGTTATGTATTTCACAAAATGATCTGGATTATTTAATATATATAACGCAGGTCATAGTGCTGTATTACACGGATGCACTGTTGAGGATGAAGCATTTGTTGGGATGAAAGCTACACTTCTTGATGGGGTAGTGGTAGAGAAGCATGGCATGGTTGCTGCTGGAGCACTTGTAAGACAGGATACTAGAATTCCCGCTGGCGAGGTTCTAATTTCTTTTCTTTCTATCTCGTTAACAGATAGATTTATACCTTATATGGATTAAACGACATTGCCTAGAATTGGCTAGATGAGTGGGTTGGGTAACGGGCCATAGCGGGTTGTTTAAACCGGCCTGGATTGATTGGCAAGCATTACTCTATCCTTTTTATAATTAATTAACCTGATAAATACGATTACAAAAACCATATTCTTGTAATATATATCCAGACCTGTACTAATTAAAGTGATCCTTTGGAAATGTATGAGTTTGAACGTATTTTTGGATGACTTTCACCTCATTTGACTGGTTCCGTTATTAGTCCAATCCTCAGAGCTATTAGAGATAAAAGATAACCAAAATTAACTCATTTATAGGTAAGTGGGTTGGTATCGCCACCTCTAGCATTAATATTTCGTTATTGCAGGTCCTTTCTAAAAAAGAATTAAGATACTTTATTGTTGGGGGCTGGATTCATGAACACTTCACTTGTATTTAGGCGACTTTGGAGACTTCATCCATTTAGATGCCTTTTGACTTATTTGACCTGGATTTTATTGTAGTTAAATCTGTTAACTGGACCTATTAGAGATTGAACATAGCCACATTGACTCATGTATATATAATTTATAAATCTTAAATGGGTAACGTTTCCACCTTTTGCATATCTTTGTCTTCAGATGTAGAGATTTGAAATGAGCGTGTTACAAACTATACCTTGACTAGTGTGCAATTAGTATTAAGCCAATAAATGTTGGGTCAACTTTCTGCTTTATGCCATGATCTTGGTGATTACAAGGCTTTAACATTCTGTATTATCTATTTGTTTTGAACTCAAAGCTTATAATTGGGAATGTGGTAACAGGTATGGGGAGGTAATCCTGCTAAGTTTCTGAGGAAGCTTACAGACAAAGAGATTGCCTTTATCTCTGAGTCGGCTGCCAATTATTCCAAGCTTGCTGAAGCCCATGCTACCAAGAATGCCGAGCCTCTTGAAGATACCGAGTTCTTAAAAGTTATACAAAAGAAGGCCAGTGACGCCAAGACTCTGATTCAATGATTGTTTACAATAGCACGAAAAAGGTTTTCTCGTGAATAAGTAATTGTCACGAAGTTACTTTGCTTTTGCTTCCTCCTGGTGAGTTTGATGTTGACGAATGCCCGTCGTTAGCAAATGGATATTGGATTTTTGGCGTTCTTCTTCCAAATAAAAGATTAAACTTATTAGGGGTAGAACTTTTACTGGTTACACCTTGTTGTATGGGTTGTTATTACCATTCTTATTTACAGCAAAGACTTCAAATGGCTCTGGTATTATTATTGTCCTTGTCGATTTGGGTTTGATTAAGCATTCAGGTTATTTGAATCATATAGACCTTTGATCATGTTGTTTTTATCAAGTAGGCCTTAATCTTAGGCAGGAATACTGAATTACAGTAGTTTTATAAGAGAAAATTACTCAAATGAACGGTCAATGGGCCTGTTCTCTTTAAAATAAGCCTTATCGGACTATTTTTTTTTCCAGAAATAGACAAAAAGTTTCGCCGAAATACGAAAACCCTTTGGCGACTAGGTGATTATCCTGTAAAACATATATTGTTAGCGACGTTTCCAATAAAAATCGCCTGTTAACTCCATCTTGCCAGTCAACATATAAATCGCCTTGCACTAGGATTTCGCCATGTGGATAATAAAATGGCTGAAATAGCATCTCAAACCTGCGATCTGGTGATTTATTTGAATATATCAGTTTGCATGCCAAGCCTCGCATTTGTGAACATTTGTATAATTTTCTCATCGCTTTTACTCTTTCTATGTCTCCCCCTCCGGCCACAAATGGATTCCGGTCAAATTTTTTCTAGTTTTATTGTTCAAGCAAAATTACTCCGGTGATTGTGATTAGCCACGGTATTTGTTAGCCATTTCGGTTTTTGTTTGATTTTCCGTTCATAATGGTAGCTTTTGTGTTGTGGTAGTTTTAGTGGTGTGTAAGTGGGTTATCCTTGGTGGAGGAGTTGTTACTTGTGTAGTGTAGTGGTGTTTAGGTGGGTTATTGGTGGTGAATGGATAAGTCGCTTTAGTGACTCGTATTAGTGTGGCAGGGAAACAAGTACTTCATTTCCAACATTACGTTATTCCTAGCTAAAATGCGTATTGTCTAAAACCATAACTTGTAATAGTTGGATAATACGTCTGAGATCAACAATTGTGAGTGCCCCTTGCTGTGGATCTAAGTGATTGATAACAATGATTGAATGACGGAAACAAGCAATCACATTAATTATATGTAAACACAAATCGAAACACGTATATATCAATAATATGACTTTGTATTGATGAACGTAACGTATTAGCTTGATTACAGGAGTGCTATTTCTATAAATGGTGCTAGGGTTTCGTCTACACTAACCTGAAACCCGTAGGTTTGTATTTATACTAAACAGAATTCGGCAAACATGCGTCACTTGTCTAGTGTCGCATGTGACCGCCTTCATGCGTGACATACCTAAGTGTCGCTATGTGTCACTAAGGCAAGTGTCGCCTACTACTAAAGTTAAGTGTCACTAAGTACAAAAATGACTTTTCTATTACAATTAACTAACGACACTTACAACTCGATAGACCAACTGACTGACACACTAAATGTACCAACAAACTCCCCCGTGTCATCAGCTTGGTCTTCAAAATCTTCAATCATTTCCAGCCAGCTGGGAATACACCACCAACATGTATCCCATTAGCTACATAGATATCCACAATTTTCTGAAATTTGATAGCTTCATTTCTGTCTCTAGCCTTGAATTGCATCTTATTCTCATGCAGCTTCTTCATGTCTTATTCCGAAAGATTTATTAAACTCAAAGGATCAAAAACACAAAATTTATTTCTTTTCAATCCCCATGTTGACCTTTTCTTGGGTTTCGAAACCTCCCAAGCGGTCTTCTCTCCTGATCCCAAATCACTTGTGGAATCGACATCGATTGAAGGTTCTGGATCCGTTGGCGGTTCTGAATCAGGTACAAAAACAAGCACAACTTCACATGTAATATTGTCATATTCCCAATACAGCAATCTTCTGAGAAAGTCCAAAGGAATGATCTCTAAAGGAATCTTCTTTAAGCAGTTTGTTGGTGGATAGATCATCCTACAATTGGTTGCCGAGTAACAGGATCCAACTTCTTCTTGAATTTGTATCTCATACCAAGCGTTGGTTTAATCAAATAATTTTTCTTGTTGTTCATCTCACGACGTATGATAACCTAAAAGAAATCCGCTCTTGAATCTCGAGAGCGATTAATCAAAGGTATTTGAGATAATCTCTGAAGTACACACTTAGGCAACGTACTTATTTGATAAAACTTGAGATTGAAGTACCAAATGCCATCACTTCGCTTAATCAAAAACATTGAGTTGTTTTCATCAAACTTCCAACTCTTGATCAAACCCGTGTAATCAGTTCTGACTTTGTAGTGTTTGCACATAACGGGTACCTCAATTATCGGTTTGAATACTAACTGAGGTCTTGACGTCGAATGTTCTGCAGTAGAGGCTGAAGGCTTAGTGGTTTCTGCTTCTGCTTCATCCTCTGAGGAATCAGATTCGATAATAGGAGCCTCATCAAAACACTCATCACTTTGCAGCTCCTCTCCCTCAACTTCAACATCATCATTCCCCTCAAAATTAAAATCCCCTCAATTTGACTGAAGCCTTGAACTACTAGACGTGCTTTGTTACGAACCACAATGCCCCGATCATCCATCTTATTTCGATATACCCAACGAGTGCCAGTCAAGTGGACACCTTTGGGTAACGGAACTATTTCCCAAACTTGTAGCTTCTGAAATTGTTGTAGTTCCTCTTGCATGGCTTCAACCCAGGATGGATCTTTTAAGGCCTCTTCAACCTTCTTTGGTTCAACTTGAGATAGATGACACGAATTTATCTGAGCAACAAGAGTCAAAAGTTGCTGAGTTTGAGACTGTTTCACTTGTTGTCGTGTTTGAACCGCAGCATGAGGATCACCAATAATATTTTCAATGGGATGATCCTTATGTACATGAGTCACTGGAATTGTATCTGGTGCAAGGACCAACTCCAAGTTGTTCATATCACCCTCAGTGGCAGGAACAGCTGTAGACTCAGGACCAGTAGAACTTTCAAGTAGCAAGGGTTCTTGTGGGCCCTCATCTTCTCCTTCATGAGTAAAGAAATGAGAGTAGACCATTTCTTCTTCTTCTTCCTCTTCCTCTAAAGGAGGCATGTTTGGATCATCAGGAAGATCCTTTGCATTGATCATTCCTGAAGTAGAAGGAACATCCGAAGATGGGGTAGTGGGAGATGGTATAGTTGGAGTAGGTGATGGAGTGGATGTTGGAGTAGGTGTTGAGGCAGATGTTTGGTTGGATGTCGATTCGGGGTTGGGGTCAGATGGTTTAAAGAAAGGATCGGGTGTTTCTTGAGAAATACTGATTCCATGAAGCAGGGTGACCAACTCTTCTTCTTGATCTTCTTCTGGTATGTTGAAAGAGTTAAAGACAACCGCCTAATTGAAAAACCAATCCGGACCCATTCCTTGAGGAGGATCCGTATAACGCAAAAATTTGACCTCAAAATGCTCCTCTACCTGGTGTGTTGATTTGATGTAAACTCTTTTATTTGGGGAATTAACCGAATAGCCAAGAAAAATCCCTTCAACAGCTTTCTCACCAAACTTTGAGACTTTATCTTTTGTTATCATAATCAAACATGGACACCCAAACGGTTCTAGAAACTGCAGATTTGGCTTATGGTTATTAAAAAGTTCATAACATGTCTTGTTCTTTTTCTTAACTGTAAGCATCCGATTCAGAACATAACAAGCAGTGCTAACTGCCTCAGCCCAGAATATGATAGGTAACTTTGAATCAGCTAGCATAGTCCGAGCTGTCTCGATGATAGTCCTATTCTTACGTTCTGCAACTCCATTCTGTTGAGGAGTTCTTAGAGCACTTATTGATGATCAATGCCTTTTGAAGCACAATATAACTCGAGAGTAGAATTCTTGAATTCGGTTTCATTATCACTGTGCAGTCTCTTCACCTTTAAGTTGCACAAATTTGTCAACTTATCCAACAGGTATACCAAAATATCTGCAGTCTCACCCTTTGAAGCCAGAAAATATACCCACGAAAATCTTGAGTAGTCATCAGTAACTACCAAGCAGTATGATCTACCACCAATTCTCTTTGTAGAAATGGGACCAAAAAGATTCATATGCAAAAGTTTCAGTGGTGCAGCAATAGAATTCATTTTCTTAAACTTATGGGACTTTTTGTAGAGTTTGCCTTTGTAGCAAGAAATACAGTCATTTTTTAAAGAAAATGACTGTTTTGGAACTCTATTTACCAAATCGTTCTTTATAAGAAAATTCATTTTGTGAAAATGGATATGTCTCATCCGTCTATGCCAAAGAAGTGATTACTTTTCCGAAGCCTTTGAAAGGAGACAAGTATATTCGCTTGTTGTCTCCACAGTTCGCATATTCATCATATAGGTATCATTTTTCCTTGGTGCTCGCATAAGCACCCATTCCTCAGGAATAACATAACCCGGCTTCAGAATCACACATTCAGATTTTGTGAATGCAGTGGTATAATCCTGATCACAAACTTGTGAAACGCTCAGCAAGTTGTGATTGAGTTGTGGCACATAATTCACATTTTCAAAGCTAACTTTCCCATTGGTTAGCGTTCCTCTACCAGTAATTGTTCCTCCAGTATCTCATGCAAAGGCAACATATCCTCCAGCGTATGGTTTAATATCCATCAGAAGAAACACATCGCTAGTCATGTGTCGCGAGCAGCCACTGTCCATATACCATTCGCTATCTTTAACACGTTCAGACTGCTGCAACACATAAAAGTAAGGAGATTAGTGAGAAACGGTGACCCAAGCCTTTATAGACTTAGGTCTACCGAGGTCATCAACAATAATCACATCAGTCAGAATTTTATTTTTCAACAAATCAGAATTTTCATCCGATGTGTTATTGTTGACGACAGAAGAGTCAATTACAGGCTCTTTTCTTTTCCAAACTTTGGATGGTTCGGAAGTTGGTTTGAGAGAAATGTCGGGCTTTTGTTTTGGCAAAGGTTTTTGCCCAACATTACTTCTCAACCGGCTTGGGAGAGTTGGAATAAAGCCTAGGTGGGGAATGTGAAAATGAATTTTGATAAAAGGATGTTCTAGGCATATCTCTCCCATAGCGCTGATTAGAAAACTTGGGACAATCACGGATTAAATGTCCCTGTTTCTTGCGGTAGAAACAGGAACGGTTCTCAACAAATGGTTGAGGCTGAGGATTTACCAAAGGAGATGGCGAAGCATTTTTAGAACACACACATTGTGTACAAGTTTTAGAAGATGTTTGCCTCGGTTGATCGGTTAAAGTTGAAGTTGAAGTTAAAGGTTTATTACAGGAAACTTTTTCATTATTAACAGTTGAATTGCATTTCAAAATCTTTACAGGTGTCTGTAAAGTTTGAGGTTTCTCATTCAAAACCTTTTTCTTGCCCTTCTCAGTGTGTACTTTAGGGGCAGGTTCCTTTGTCAAAATCACCTTTTCGGATTTGACTTCAACCTTCTCAACCTTAGGATACTTCTGATCGGTAATATCCTCAATCTCAACAATCTCCTCAACATAAACTGGAGATACACTTTCAGGCTTAACAAACTTAGGCAAGGGATACTCTGGCCTCTTGGTTTTCTCCTTTGCCTGTTTGTTTTGCTTAGCTTCTTTGGATTTAATACCATAAAGCAATGCATAATCGACTGGAATCTCTTCAGTGCCTTCCTTAACAGGCATAGGACAATATTCGGTAGGAGGTGGGACTACGCTATAACCGAGTCCTGTCTTACTTTTGTCACTTGTACTTTGCTTGTTAATAATTTCATTAAAGACAACTGTTGCTGAAGAAGAACCTAAAATTTTGTTCTTATAGTTATCGTACTCAATTTTTAAATCAGAAAGTTCTTTATTCAACAATTCAATTTCAGCGAGATAGCTGTTAATAACATCTTGTTGACTAAAAACTTTTGCTTTATATGTTTGAGTATCCAACTTATGAGCCTCAATATGCTTATCATACAGATGTTCATTTGCTTTTAAATATTTGTTAGACTCAGTATGTTTCGCAACTTTTTCTCTTAAATCTAAGTTATCCTTTTGAAAACCCTTCAAAGATTCAGTCAATTTAATGCATGAAATACAGTTTAAAGGTTCATCAGGTTCATTGTGTACCTCATTAGTAATGTGAGCCATGAGACACCGTTGATACGTTTCAGCTTGCGCACTCCAATTTGGATTTGTAGGCTCAAAAACAACCAGAGCATCAGCTGTCACTGATTTCACTTCCTCCTTTTCTTGAGCTTGAGGAGCAGAAGGCTTTGTAAGACCCGATGAAGGCATTTTGGGTTTCTCGCCCTTGCGAAATGTCCCAAATTTTGATAGTTGTAGCACCGGACCTTGCTCTTGTCGAAACCAAAACCAGATTTGCCATTTCCTTCCAAACTCTTGCGTCCAGTCCTTTGCAAGAATTTTTGTACCCTTCTTGTGATCATGGCTATATTCTAGTTCAGATCCATTTGCTCAAGATCATCATCATCCAGTTGAGCATAGTCTTCTTTCGCAAGTTCCAATGTAGTATTTGGTTGAGAAACCAAATCCTTGTAAGAGCTCAGAAAAGCTGTATAGATGACAGCTTGTTCTTCCATAGCTGGAGAGATTGTAACTTGTTGTTGTGAACCTTGTGAAGGTCCAGAAGCATAGACTACAGGATGAGCACCAGTGGAATGAGATGGTGAATTAGTATCTGAAATGAAAGCCATTCCACCATACGTCTTTCCAGTATTGACTTTTCCTCCATAAAGTGTCGGATCTTGAACAAACCCACCCGACTTGCACTCCTTTTTCTTCAATTCCATTACGTGTGCTTGAAGAACACCGATCAACTCATCCAAGGTCATCCTGGCTAACTCTTGGTTTTCCTTTAAAAACTGTACTTTCACGTCCCAAGCACTGGGCAACACATCTAAAAGCTTTTTATTCACCTCAATCGCAGGGAAATTGTAACCTCCCTCTGTTAACTCACTAACCAACTATGAGTACCATGTGAATAGCCCAGATGCAGTTTCATTTGGGAGAATGTCAAACAAATCGTATTGTTTCTTGATTAATTCTAGTTTGGCCTCCTTATATTTTTCATTACCTCCACGTCGTGTTTCAATGGCCTTCCACAAATCATAGGTGATATCATGAGTTTTAAAAATTCGTAAAACATCCTTAGTTAGGGACATGCAAATACCAGAATGAGCCTTCCTTTCTATGTCATACTCCTTTCTTTCCTCAGGTGTCATAGCATTATACGTCTTAGCTGGAGGAATACCACGATAATTTACTTCAGCAACTGTAGCCACATACCTTTCATTAAGTGGACCCCAAAGCTCTAGACAATGAAAATCTACATATTGTTCAAATCTATCACGCCAGTAAGCATAATCCATATCCGCGGTGAACAAGGAGGTTTACTACTAGAACCAACATCATTATTTTGTTTAATCATTTCTCTAATTCCCCTAATATCCTCTTTATCATCAGCCATTTAAGAGAATCTGAAAAATAACTTAAAGCAAAACTAGAAAGTTGATTAGTAACTAAAGCGTCACTTAGTAAGTGACGCACAGAAGTGTCGCAAAGACTAGCGATACTCGGTAAGTGACGCTAGTAAGTGACGTACGACGACACTAGAGGTTAGTGTCGGTCAATCAAAGAAGTGACGCACCCAAGTGTCGGACTTGAGTGACGCAGTATTGCAACAGGCGTCACTAGTAGGAAGTGACGCGCGACACACAAGTGACGTTCGTAAGTGACGCACGTGAGTGTTGGTAAGTAATAACATGCGACACTAGAGACAAGTGTCGTGTAACACACAAGTGACGCTCGAAGTGACACACTTGAGTGTCGGCAAAAACCTAATTAGAACTTACAGAGTGTCACCCGAAGTGTCGCTCAAAGTGACGCAGCGAGTGACGCAAAAACGGCTGTAAAATCCTAAAAACCCTAAAAATCGAATTTTCGTAAACCTAACGAAAATTCTTCGATCCCAATTGAACGAAACCTGTAAATCTTGTTTCAGAATGTCTGATTAGCACCCAATTGATCCAACTAGCTTGATTATTCTTGATTTTCTTCACGAAGCAAACCGAAAACAAACCAATACGTGATCAATATGTCAATTCAAACCACCTATGGGCTCTGATACTAGTTGTGAGTGCCCCTTGTTGTGGATCTAAGTGATTGATAACAATGATTGAATGGCGGAAACAAACAATCACACTAAATATATGTGAACACAAATCGAAACACGTATATATCAATAATATGACTTTGTATTGATGAACTTAACGTATTAGCTTGATTACAGGAGTGCTATTTTGACAAATCGTGCTAGGGTTTCGTCTACCCTAGCCTGAAATCCGTAGGTTTGTATTTATACTAAACAGAATTCGGCAGACATGCGTCACTTGTCTAGTGTCGCATGTGGCCGCCTTCATGCGTCACTTACCTAAGTGTCGCTATGCGTCACTAAGGTAAGTGTCGCCTACTACTAAAGTTAAGTGTCGCTAAGTACAAAAATGACTTTTCTATTACAATTAACTAACACTTACAACTCGATAGACCAACTGACTGACACACTAAATGTACCAACAACAATCTAATCTATGCATCTATACAATACGGCGGAGTACTATATAGACCATTCAGCATTCTTGAGTTTTTAACCAAATATCTTATATGCTTTTTAAATTATATTTCTCATTTTCTCAATTTTTTTAATATATATATATATATATATATATATATGTGTGTGTGTGTGTGTGTTTTTTTATGTAACACCCCATGTGATATTGACGAAATTTTATCATTTTTCATTGTCTAGGACATTTATTTTCCGTTTTACTTTATGAGCTATTCAACCTTTACACTAAGGCCTTTGAATAAAAAATTTTCCCTTTAGGTAAATAAATTATGTATGTAAATTAATAAGTCTCTTTAAAAATTCAACTCTTTGAATACATAAATTCAATTAATAAACATTGACATACATAATCATATTAATCAACGTTTGGGACATGTATGTTGAACTAAAGTCGCTTCATATCTTAAATTGCAACTCTAGCAGAACAACTTTTTGTAAGCATGTAGTTGGATTAGATGAATAATAACGGAGTACATAGTAATGTTTAGCCTATCTTGTTTTCATGACTTACACGTTTAGTGGGATTAAAAAGTTTCGATCAACTGAGAATAATTATTTAAACTTTCAAGTTAATATGCTCATAAACCGTTAAGAATGAGTTATTTTACCTTTTTCAAATTTAAGTAAGCCTAGAAGTCAAAACTAAATTTACCTAAGCATACGCATAATGGTAGAGCCCTGTAAATAATAGCTAATTACACACAGGTCAAGAAGCATCAAACATTCAAACGGATTAAAAAGAGGTGAGGAGCACGGAACTTGAAGTAATCTTTTGACATAAATTATATGGGAGATAGAAATCCACGAATAACAGTATATCCCACTACATAGTGCGGGTAACCTACTAGTACTATATGATACCATTGACTGTAAAATACTTTCTCGTAACACAAAGTGTGATGCTTTAACTGCAAACAAGTCATATAGGTTGCATACTGAGAGTTTAAGAAGAGGCAGCACTTGAAAAGAAGTTTACACCACTAAAATAAAACTCAATAGAAGAAAATTAGAAAACTGCAATTAAAAGATTCCAGCAGATAGTAATAATATCATGTCCATATCAACTTCTAAAACAAACAGTAGAATTTGGATCACGGAAACGCATGCATTCCTCAAATATCCATCGGAGCCGCCTCTTCCTCTGCAGCAGCTCCTCCCTGATCAGCAGCGGCACCACCAGTTTCCTCTGCAGCACTCTCATTAGTAGGAGCTTCTTCCCCAGAAATTTCAAACTCGTTAATCAATGATTGTACAGTTGCTTGGTCCAATATATTGAATGCTTCTCCAACTCCAACCACAGAGACTGTGCATACAGAGCTTGTGAGTTTTTCACCTTGTAAGGTCTCTCTTATGGCGAATAGAGCATCCTTGATGAGGTCATCCCTAGAAGAACTTGTGAAGTTCTCGAATTTGCGTTCCAAGTAAGTTTTAGCAGCTTGTGAGCGGGATCCGATAGCAAAAGCTTGGTATTCAAAGTAATTTCCACTGGGACAGTTGTAGTAGAGATGGGCTCCAGATTCATCTAAGCCAGCAACCAGCAGACCCACACCATAAGGACGTTTCCATGAACGCTGGGTACACACCTGTCAACAAGTCACTTAGGTAAGAATTTGTTTGTACTTAAGATGAACTATAATCTTAAGGGCAAACATTGCCCTATGTATCTGATATGGTACATCGAAGTAAAAAATGTCACATTCATGGACATAATAAAGAATTTAAAAACTCCTGAATACTTAATGCAGTTGCATAGGTGTCAAGAGTAGATATTTCTTTTTTTTTTTTACATATTGCATAAACTGAGACAGGGACAGTAAAAAATGATGGAATGCATATAGTAAGATATAGCAAGGTTCTCTAGCTGGTGACCACATAGAAAATCAAACGAAAGAACAACAAAATGATAGCAAGTTTCTGTTTCAACCAAAAGAACAACAAAGCATAATGACTCTCCAAAAGGATCGGAGATATAAATCCTAGTCGCTTCCCGATGATATGTCTTAATTTGTAAGGATAATCACCAATAGCTTAAAAAATAGAATACCAAAAATTTAATTACAGATTCAGTACAACCACTATACCGTTGATCTCCTTGCTATTATAAACACGTTGTCTAGCTGGATTCAGTATCTAATTCATATGAAATACATTTTTCATAGAAAGTAGAAAGTTATACCCTTACAGTTTTCAAACTTCAGCCACCTCCTCAAGAATTATCATTATACCCCCTTCTTTTATTCGTCACTTCCTTAAATAATAGAAAATTTCTCAAAAATCATTCCTAGAAGCAATATTTAAATTTTCAAACAACATAAACTTACACAGAAACAATCCCAGTATCCCATGCTACACGTTGTATATCAGTTGGTTATCCTATATTTTGATTTTTATTGCTAAATCAATAACCTTTTACTTCTTATTCACCTCATCACCTGGACTGTAACTTTATGAAGATAAAGAAAAGAACATTGAATACCAAAATACATTTTACAATCAAGAAGAATAGACAAGACTTTAGTATTCAAGACTATAGTATAGGGTACTTGACAAACACAATCTTTTCTTAAAAAGATACAAATTACACACAGATGGCATTACATAGATCACTCATTATCTGCGCACCCTCAATACAACTTGAAGCATTCAAAAATATGGCATTTGGTGCAGTCATGCTAAAGACATATTAAGATAGAGGCTAACGACAAAACATGAACTTTATCTATAACGACTGTCTATAGTCATGGGTATATAGACAATAAAACACATACCTATGAACATCAAACACATCATCCATCGAAACAGAAATGTTGCACCCATACAGTCTCCAAGCTCATTAACTCAAGTTCACTACTTACAGCACAACATATCACTAATCTCCTCAAACACACATAAAGAAGCTTCTATTAGTGACCTAATTGCAACAATACAATTAAAGTACCACCACCCTTTAAACACATATATATATTTCTCAATTTCCTTTTCATCAAGCAAACCCTAACATTTGAAAAAACATACATATTTCGCACAAAATAAGACATATTTCGCAAATTCATCATGTAAACCCTAACCAACACAATACATACAATTTAATATATTAAGAATTCAAAATAACCTGAGCTTTATCGGCGAGTTGAACAACTAAACGGCCAACAGGAAGCGGAGATTCATAAGTATAACCATAATTAATGCATTCAGATCTCATGTACCGCGACAATACACGGCCGTCAGCAGTGAGTCCGGCGATAGCAACACCGATATGATCATCAACCTTGAAAATTTTCCTCTGATGAGAAGAAAGTTCAGAATTGGCTTTGTTAACGCACGCGAGAACCACGTGAGTTTTGGATCGGAGACCGATTGCTGCCGACCCTTGTTTCACTGCTTCCATTGCGTATTCTACCTGAAATAACCGGCCGGCCGGCGACCACGTGGTTACGTCGGTGTCGTATTGATTCCTGAACATGTTGTGATACGATTGAATTTGATTTTGGTTAGTCGGAAAGATGTGTTGTTTATAGGGGTGAAGAATGAGGGTTAAGGAGGAGGGGGGGTTTCTTTTTGTTCAAGAAAATGATTAATTAAAATTTAGTGATTTCTTTTTCTTTTGTTATTTTGTATAAATAATAAATAATACTCGGTATATTTTGAAATTTTTTACGATTACGTAGTCGTAAATTTTATTTTGTACAACACTTAAAGGACTGAATTAAGTGTTTAAATAAAGATTAAAAGGGTTAAATGTGAAGGGGTTTTAAACGAATTACGCATTTTAAAATTTTAATCCTTAACAATTAGTATAATTATATGTGCAGAAGCGTTATAAAAATATTTAATTATATAATGAAACATGTTAAACAATTAATTACACATTATTGATAGATAGGAATGAACATTTGATTGGTGGTCGACGAACAAAAGGGAGAGGGAGGGTGAAGGGTTTGTTGTTAGGTATTATCAATATTGAAACCTCTAACTCTCTATTTATAATTTATCTCAACTTGTTGAATAAGTAAAGTATTTATACTTTACATCCTTTAGTTTAACAAACTATTAAATTAATCTCAGACTAATCAATTTACAATTAAAACCTTATATTTTAATATTAATTAAACTAGTTAATTTATTTACAAAATTAATTTAAATAAATCCGTTTATTAAATAGCTAATTACATTAATTATTAATGCTAATAAATGTTTCAATTATGTTCAATCAAGTAATTTATTTTTAATTAATGGATGATATCAAAAAACTTTTATAGTATCACAATACTTGTTTGGTTCTGTTCATGATGTGACCATATGAAGCTGAATTTGATATTCATTTATGTTAATAATAATCACATAATCTTACAAAATGGCTATCTGAATCAGTCTTCAAGGATTTACGGTTGTTCATGGTCTAAGACCGGATCGAACCGGGCTTGGACCGACCCGAGAATCGAACAATTAGGAAAACAAGGATCGAGGACCAGACCAACTACATACTGTTCGGTTCTCGAAAATGTACATTACAAAAGATAAAATAGTTAAGGTATAATAATCAATCATGTAACAATATTCAAGGAAAATGTACTAATTGAAGGACCGAGGACCATACGAAATATACTCGGTCATTTCACGTTTGTTTCTGGTTCAGTTCGATTCTCGATTCTCGGGTATTTTCGTATCTACCTGAAGTTTGCATACCCCTATAAGGATTCACGCGATTAATAAAGCTATAACAATAATGTATGAGTTTTGGGGTTTAAACTACAAACAAACATTTTGTGGTTAAACAAAATATTAGAATAACTCAAAATAAAGATATAAAATGTTAAAAAATTATAAGGTTAGTAAGGTTAATTTTTACACTTTCATATTTATTTTCGCTTCAACCCTTTAATTTTTTCCTTTGTGATTTAATCTTTTCAACTTTCAAAATGTTGGTGGTTTAACCATTTACATGGATATATGCTCTTAATACTTTGTAAGTTTGATGGCTTAATCCATTCTGGATATATGATGTTACTCTTTCAACTTTCTTCAGTTTAATCATTTAATTTCAAAAACTTAATAACTATTTGAAAAGTTAAACTAACAAGTCAACACAAACTTGAAATCTTAAATCACTAGAAAAAAATTATGAAAACCTTAAGTTATTAAAACGTAAAAAAAATTAAAACTTAAAGAGTTAAATTACTATTAACCCAAATTTAAATAGAAGTTGAATGAAAGTTAAAAAGTGGTAGTGCCACGAGAAACACTCAAATCTCACATATGTGACTTATAATTTAGAGGTTAGAATCAATCCCTCAGCATATGTGAATAATTTCTGAGGCTGAGGTTTAAATGAGACTAAAAATTTATGTAAGACTAAGGGAACTAATGATATCATGTCACATATACAAAGAGAATGTTCCATACTACAAAACTCATTTACCCCAAACATCAATTATCTCACAAACGAAAAATCGAAAAATCATGAAACTTGCACCATAATTTTCAGCGTTTTATCCTCTTCGATTTGCCGTCCCTCAAGGCATACATCCGACGAATTTTTTTATTTATTTTTGGTGTGGGTTTCATATGTTACTAACACATGTGTTAGAGTGTTGCGTTTAGGGTTTGGGGTTTATGGGTTAGGGTTTAGGGTTTAGGTTTTGGGGTTTCTCCCCGAAACCCCAAAACCCAAACCCTAAACCCAAACCTAAACCCTAAACGCTTTATAAAACTCTAAACCCTAAATCATACTAAACCCTAAACCCTAATAAACCCTAAACCCTATTAAAACATAAAATCTAAACCCTAAACCATGAACCCTACTAAATCCTAACCCTAAACTCTAACCTCAAACCCTAACCATAACCGTAAATAAAATGTACAATCAATCACTAACACATGTGTTACTAATTTATAAAACCCACCAAAAATCCGATTTTTTTTTATCGAAAGTATGCCTTGAGGGACGGCAAATCGAAGATGATAAAACGCTGAAAAATATAGTGCAAGTTTCATGATTTTTCGTTTGTGAGATAATTGATATTTGGGGTAAATGAGTTTTGTAGTATGGAACATTCTCTTTGTACATGTGGCATAATATTATTGGTTCCCTTAGTCTCACTCAAAAATCATGAACTCATTTGAACATGTGATTTGCCCAACGTTGATGTTCTTTGGGAGTGGGACCAACGCATACCATAATGTGGTATGTGATGATATTTTCACCACCATATTTGATAGGGTGGTGATAGTTCTACCAATGAATTTGATAAATCAACCACAATTATGCATTAAGTACTTGTACTACATACACATGTGATGCATAATTGTGGTGGATAAATAAAATTAATGGGTTAAAATATCACACTCTATTTGATAAATCCACGATAAGTTTGTTTTAACGGGTTGTATAGTATAATCTGTTAATCTACTCTTGTAATGGATTTTTCAAATATGATGGTAGAAATATCATTACCGTATAAGGAGTAACGTACAAATTACCTTTTTATTATAAAACTAAATTTCTTATAGATTTGAAGTTTTCACACGACCATACTCATTTTAATTTTCGAAAAATCACTTAAACGCTAACAATTCTTTTTTAAGATGGAGGTCAAAGAGTATGGGCTCGTGAATTGCCTAGTAGCCCAAAAGAAATTGTGTATTCCATTTCAACATCCACAAAATCAACTGACCTTAAACACATGCTATACGAAAAAGATCATCATGCTTAACCTAAGTTTAGATTTGTTAAATAATCACTTATCCTATGCGTAGATAAGTCTCATTATAAAACAATAAAAATTCGATGAAACATCGGGCCTGGGCCTGGGCCTGGGCCCATTATTTTCTTTCATTTATAAGTTATAACATACGGACTACGGAGTAATAAAGAAGCAGCCATCTATTGTCTTATAGGAGTATTTTCTTCTCCAAGTTCACAAAATTCAATAGAAGATCGACTATGTAATAATAGTGTTAATTAAGCTGCAAATTTTAGACCCAAACATTCACGATTCTGTAACAACAAAGCGTTACATGTTAGTCACGAAACACATATTTTTAAGATGTCTTGTTTGTCGAATTTATCGGTCTTTTATAACATGAATAATTGAATACTAGTAGTATGTATCAAAATTAAGTTCAGCAAAGCTCTTTTATGGTAAAAACACCTATGAAATGCATATGCCATTGTGCTCCATAAAAAGTTAATTCGAAAATTGAAATAACATTAAACATGTAGAATATGCACAAAAGGCAAATTCAGATCCAATCTATGTCCTAAAAAGAAAGTAAAGCAAAAGTAGCAATTAGCCAATGGTGGTACTAAGCTTTATGATGTGATATTTTATTTATTATTTCATTTTCATTTGAAATGATTGTTCTAAAGTAGCACGATAACAGTGTTTAATATAACTATGTGATTGAAGTATGATAATTTTGAGTGTTGGCCAAACAATGATTATATTATTAGATAATAGTTTCAAATTGATGAAACTCATTATATGTATAAGTAAGATGCTAACCAAAGGTTATTGGCTAAGTGTTATGTTACTCACAAGAGTTGTACAAGATTCGGAATAGTGACACACAACTCGTATGAGTCAAAGTCATTTAAGAGTTGAAGCCCGCGTCGCTTCATATTTAAATTTTTAACTCGACACGTAAAAATCAACTCGTAACTTGGAAGAGTATAACAAGTATGTCTATCGTCTCACATAGCTATTATTATGGGCTTATGGTTTTTTTAGGAAGAAATGGAAATTCAAAATAATGTAAGATATGATCCATGCAAAACTTTTTATTTTAGTAAAGAGAGATTGAGATCCACTGATCTCCATCAAAGGTGAAGAAAAAGTACGGATACAAATAAAGCTTTATGATGTTGATGACTCGATCATACATTAGCTAATAATAAGGACCTACCTTTATTCAACACTTAATAAACATCAATAATTAATGATGTGCTTGAATCTTTCATTTATTGATGCATAATGTTGTTAATTCTTTATTCTGATGCAAATAGTATTTATCATTTTTTTTTAGAAATACATTATAATCATTTTTTTAATCGTTTAATTTTGACTCTAACTAAAATCGTTTAAATGATAATATTTACTAAATTTACAACGTCTCTTTGAAAACAGTATATTTTCTAATTTTGGACTTGGTATACCAAATACTTATATCCACTAACTCATCGTCACAAAGCACTCAATAATCAATAGTATTTTATTTTTTTTTGTTGTATTCCCTTTCTTTTAGAAAATTTAAACCAACAACTAAACGATTAATATAACACCCCGTATTTCAGAATAATTTTTTTTTAAACCGGAAGCAAAAGTCTATACAAACATTAATAATTTACAGTGAATAATACACGAATAAGATCAAGCTATTTCAAAACATAATTTGCAACTTTGGTGTTATTTAATTAAAAGACAACACTGATTTTTATCAAAATCAAATATCAGAGTAAACGCCTGGTCGTCAAACATTCCATCCAGTCAACAACTTCTTGCTCAGCCCATAATCTAATCGTATCCTGCAAGAAGTGTTAATGTGGGGGATTAGCTCAAAGCTAAGTGAATGAACCAATAGCCTACAACACAACCTAGCATAACAAATATGTTTACAACTAAGCATAGTATAATTAAACGAGTTTACAGCTACAACATCGTAAACACATAATTCAAGAGGATCGGCGGTCCTTGAGGTGCCCTCATGCCCGGGTGGCCCTCCAAGTAACCTCACACCACTGCAAGCCAATACATTGGTAAACCGATAGCTTATGTACTATTTACCCACACAACACAGTAATCCTATAACCAACCGTGTACAAGAATCTGTGTTGGCAACTCAATAGTATCCTTAAGCCCAAACCACGTTGACCTCCAAGTAAGCACATATGCACAAAGGCCAGATATCACAAAATCTATATCTATCATGGCATCATGTCAATCAACAGTCTGTAAATAGTAAAACCACATTTACCCGTTGTAACCAAATCTGTTACAACTAAATTACACTGAATGTTATGGGTCCACTCACCAATACCTCAGTCGTCCACTCGGAAGTCTAATGTTACTGTGTCTTCTCCGTATCTGAGAATTCAATTAAATAACAAGTCAGTAACTCATTCATTATAATCAACTCATGTTATAATCAAATAATATATGCTAACACATAACATGAAATAATTAAACACTTACTAAGTTATAAATATAACCACATTACTTTACATATTTAATAACCCTAGTAATTAATCCATTTCGTAAGTGTACAACTTATTACAATTACATAGTATCAAGCTAACAGCGATAACTATATTATACATAACAATTAATCAAATGATACCTTAATCCATACAAGAAACTCATAAAGTATCAATATACTAAACTATAATAAAATTGCAAATATCATTCATGCTGGTTACATTCAACCAAATAACCAATAGTATTTAACTTATTACAGTTGTATAACATCACTAACACTAATGACCAATTTGTCAGTTTCATTAACACTAGTCTACAAGTATTAATTTTCAGTAAGCTAAGTCATATAAATCAATAACTTTATTACTTAGTTCTAGATTACTAGCATAACATATTTACCCTATTCATATAATCCCTATGATCTAAGAAAACAAAAGCCTAATCTGAAGTGTGCATCAAAAAGTCCTGAAACAAGGTCAAAAAGTGTTAGTGATATTTTTAGTGACTAAAATTTTATTTGCAAAACAAAATTTACCAAAAACACTAAGCAACGCGATCCGGAGAAACAGAGCTTGGATCACGTTCATCATTAGAAAATATTCTGTTACCGAATTACACTAGGCAACGCGATCCGGGAATTGAGGCGGGATCGCGTTTCGAAGAGGAAAATGAGACTGCACCACATTAAAACTAAGTCACGCGATTCAGACACATGGCTAGGACCGCATTTCACAGTTTAACAGCAACACAACCCAGACCTGTTCATATCAGCTCGAACTCAAATCCAAATATTCACAAAATGCAGATGAAAAACAAGTTTTTATCCAACAAATATCCTCAACTAACATCTATAAACATAGAGCAATAACAAACAACATCATCTAACATCAAATTCTACACATGCATTAATAATCTAACCTAATTTTAACCAAACTCAAACACATATGTGTAAATGAGTAAAATCAACTTACCATGGAGATGATAATAAAAAAGATGATGATGATTCAAGTAACTTTCAGTAACCATTAATCATTTGCATATCAATTACTAAAGCTAATATCCAATAAAGTCATAAAAATCATGGTAATCAAACTTACATTCAAAATGGAGAAACAAGATGAACTAGAGGATGAAGAGGATGATGAACTCAGATTTTTAATACTAAATCACAGCTTCAATTTGATTGTTTGATGTTTTCCTTCTGTAACACCCGCCAAATTAGGGCTAGTGATTAGTACCTAATCAGTTGTTAATACATGTAATTAGTTGTTTTCAGGCTAATTAATGTATCGAAATGTATATATATTGTTGAATATATACGAATATGCGATTTGATTAAATCGTACAAGTTTCAAATCGAATGTAAATCGGTTCAAGTAAATACGGACGTTGGTGAATCAATTTTATTAAATAACATATATTTTTTTTAATAACGATATCATACCCAAAAATATTATGTTGATAATATTTTAATTACTTTTCGTATCGTGTAATAAACGTCAACGCGACTTAGACATTTAACACACAAACAAACGAAATCATTTAAGTTATTGAGTATTTGGTAAAATACTTCAACAAAAATATTGAGTAAACATTTGTATTTTAAAACATATATTTAAACGTATAAAATAACTATTTAACGTTTAAACGAACACCACATGGAGCGCAAACGCGGGGATTAAAATTCGGGAGATCCCCATCCCTCTTTTCCCAATAATCAGCCAAAAAGGGGGTGAGGTCACCACCTCCCCACCCCATTTCCACCTATCTTCTCTCTCTCTATCAATCTCTCCTCTCTTTTCTCTCAAAACAAACCCACCATCACCATCATCTAAAATCATTAAAACGCACCACCAAACGGCCTCAAATCTTCAAGCTCATTTCGGGAAAAACGTTCACCACTTCACGATCTACATTTCCATCTTTCCGGATTTTCACAGCGTTAACTTCGTAAGTTTCCGACAAATCCCGACACCTCTCGTTTTCTATTGTTTTCAACGTATAATTGTTTGTCTAGGCTTAAAAAGTCCATATAAGGGTTGGGTAAAAGTTTCGGACCAAACCAAAGTCTCCCGGCCAAGTTTCCGGCCACCGAAATCCGGTCAGACGCCGATGTCGCTGTTGGCTTGGCCCAATTGCGACATCAGCTGCAATGTCGCAAAACCCCCACGACGTCGCATGGAGCGACATCAGCTTCAACGTCGCATTAAATTGCTAACGTCGCACATAGCGACATCAACCCCTACGTCGCAAAGACCAACAACGTCGCATATAGCGACATCAGACTCAACGTCGCAATAAATTGCGAAGTCGCACTTAGCGACGCCATGACCAATGTCGCAGTCATGACCTGCGACATAACAACCTATGTCGCACACAATGTCGCAGATGACAGAACCTGGAAAACTCAGATTTTACTAAGTGTTGAGACCTGAAATTTTATCACTTGATTTTGCCCAAATTCAAATCTCAGATGCGTTTTTCACCGATCCCAGCCAGGGGCTCTGCCCCTTGGACCCCGCCAGGGGCTGCCGCCCCTTGGACCCCGCTACCAGGAGCGCTGCCCCCGGACCCCCATCATTAACGGGCTTCGCCCTTACCCTAGGGTCACGAGTAACAGTGTTACATCTAAACTTTCATACAAAGTGCTAAACTTGTGTAACATCAAACACGAATGCGACATGACTTCTAAAACACTTTGGAACACGTTTTTCAAGAATAATGATAAGATTATTATTACCAACAATCACCAACGGGTCGTACACATTTTCAAACACTTAAACAAACAACCACATCGTGGTAATTTGGACATTCTAGTTGGATAAACAACTACAAGGGTGATCTTTGAGATACCCAATCATGTTATAACCATCGCGTGTCGTGGACACCCTCAGGTTACAAGTCGTTGGACTTCGATTCTTGGCTAATCAATCTCAGTTTATTAAGATAAACTCTTCAGGCTCAGGTGAGTCTCATGGCCCCTCTTTTTACTGTTTTACTAGGGTGTGATACATTGCTCTGTTTTTAACACGTGAACGTGAGTACATATTTCAATATACTACATGAGTTGTTTTCAACTAATCAAATTAAAGTCATCCGTCAGTATAGTCTGGTAATACGAAAGTAGCGTGAATATTAGTATATGGTACCATATAGGATTGACCCACCTCGTCCGGGTTAGTCGCGCTAACCTCTGCAACGGACGTACTAATATTTGGGAAAACGAGTGTAGATTAGGCACTCGTGGAGGCACCTCGCTCGGAATTCTCTATATGGGACCCGACCCTCGAGTTAAGCTCAGACTATGCGCTCATGGCTGTATACATAACTATTATCATTTGCTGGATGCAAATCAACGATTAAATCTTGCGGTTCACACTCAATTTATTTTATATCTAAACCTATGAGCTCACCAGCGTTAGCTGACCCATTTTAGCATGTATCATAGGTATACAGCAGTAGAACTGGACTGCCCAACAGGATGCATATTAGCTCGAGTCTTCATGCAAGCATTCAAGAGATTTTTACTTCATTATTAGATTTTGTACAACTAATTATGTATTCAAATCTCTTCATACTACGAACACGAGCTATGTATGGGATGATCATTGTAAACATTTTAATATTAATATATTTTGTCAAAACGACGCATATATAGTCGTTTACTATTAATCTGTATGCTTTATTATTGATTAGTAACACTCAAATCTTGCTTCCGCAAAACATTAAATTTGGGGGTGTTACACCTTCTTTGATTATTCATGGTTTTAAAGTGTAGGTGAAAGTGAATGTGAAAGAGGTGTAAGAACACATTAGTAAATGTAAATACAAGTGTCGGCCTCATCATCTCATGCAGTATAAGTTGGGGTGAATATTATACCCGTTCTAAATCTATTATCTGGAACCTAAAACCCATTTGCGAGAAAATAAGTTTTATCATACCGACAACTAAAATAATTTAAAACAAATAATAATTTATTAATCGCAATAAGTCATTTAATCATTTGACCTATTATTTTCAATACCCAAATAATATAACTTATTTCTAACAAAATAAAATAACAATTAACAAATAAAATAAAATAGAGAATTACCCTATTACTTCTAGACCCATAAAGAGGATGTTACAATTAATTAATAGTAGTATGGGTG
The DNA here is from genome assembly GCA_963422505.1 of Pseudognaphalium luteoalbum. Classification (NCBI taxonomy): domain Eukaryota; kingdom Viridiplantae; phylum Streptophyta; class Magnoliopsida; order Asterales; family Asteraceae; genus Pseudognaphalium; species Pseudognaphalium luteoalbum. The sequence continues at coordinate 104,706,025 of OY730197.1, forward strand.
TTACTTATTCCTGAAATTAAGTATAAACAAGGTATATTTAGGTTTGAAAACAAAAATAAGTATAAAGCGTTAGCTTATGCCATTTATGTAAGAGTTTATATAATAATAATAATAATAATAATAATAATAATAATAATAATATCTTATAACATATATCTTAATCTTATCTTATCTTAACTGTATATAAAACATCTTTCCCTTTATCTTAAATTTATACTCAACAATATTTAAGGACTAAATTACCCTTCATAATAAATTAAATATTCAATCTTTCCGACCAATCATTAATTTATAATATCTTTAAGTATATTAACCTTACATTTTATATTTTGCATATCCTCTTTGAAAATTTATAACATATCATTCAATTAATTCTTTTTATGCAATATACATGATAAGATGAAAATCATTAAATACCATCACTAAAACTTTTAAATTTTGTCTCCACAAACATGTGGATATATTCGTTTCACCGTTGTGCGCAGGTATACTACTGGTATAATAATATATAGCAAATTCATTGATGATGCCATCAAGTAAATTAACTTTTAATTAAATAATTAAGCCCCTATATTTGACTATAAATGTATTAAATAAATCCTTTATTAAACATTTAAGCTACTCTATTTTACTACTCCGTATTAATTATTGTTTTATTGGTCAAATTTGAAATTCCTATTATACTATAACTACCGTATGATTTGTATTGGCGTAAACTTTAAATATATATCTTAAGTTTTTTTAAACAAATATCCTACTATGGATTTCTATTAAATTTTGTGATATATTATAAACTCCCTCTAAATAGTCATTGTAATAATAAAATATACCCCATACTTTTGAGTTAATTATTTATTTTTACCAATATTTATTGATTGATAATGGATTATATTAGTAAACAAAAACCATTCTAAGAGATTGTACTCTTTTATTTCACTCAATTTTTTTACCCGTGTATATATTCAAAATTTATCTTCCTATAGATTATTAAGTATATAATAAGGTGGTTTCTAGAAATTGTCAAATGATACCAAAGAAGAACGAGAGTCAGAGTATTACAAGTTGAATTTAAGATTTTTATTGTATCGACTATCATGGGTTCGTGTGCAGATTATTACTTAAACATATAATAATAATAATAATAATAATAATTAAAACGAATAGCTTTTGATTAGAACAATAATACTATTTTTGATTAGAGTTTATTGTTTAAAAGTGTATTAAACTTTATACGTTTTACTTTTGTATGTGACCTACTTTGAAAACTTTTATTGTATGTTACTTTTCTTTTTGGCATAGACAAAAACATAAACTTTCCTATTTTACTTAAACGATTATGTCCCATATAGTAGTAAAATAGTCAAAGTACAATGCACTTTGAAGTAATAAACTCTTTTGACTAATTATTATTCTCATAAAAGGTTTTCTCTTTTTCAAACACTCATCGTCAACGACAAAGAATTCTTTAGTTTATCATCTTCTCACAATCAATTTCAGAATCAGTTCGAAGCTATTGTAAAATTTTAAATCAATTTACATGAGGTTTTAATATTATTATATTCTTATAATCAATATCTAACTTTTAGTAAAATTGAAAGGGTATTAATCCGTTTCGTGGGTCAATAACTTATGTGTTTATATGAGCAACACATAAGTTAGTGACGATAACATTAAAATGACACCAACCAGATACTGATTACACATGCTACTATAACTAATTTAGTTTCAAACTTCATTGTTGCTTAGTATTCAAAGCATATAAAATGTCATACTACATCATTTGTATAGTTAAAATATATATATACATTCAATGGTCCAATTTATATATATGGATTTAAAATTTAGTAATATAATACGGAGTATATAATATTGCATTTATTTCATTGACTATATAATACTATGGGATAGATATTTAACACATATCTAATTGTTGTTAATAGACTAATATATATTATCTCAATTTTATAATGAATGATTATACAAAATAGTAAAATACCATCGTCATATAACAACTGGGTCTTCCACATCAATCTTGTGTTTATTTTAATCAAAGGGCATTAATATATGCTTTGTGACAAAACCCATCAACTAGTATTAGATTATGGTATGTTTGAAAAAAACTAGTTAGTTACAAGAGCAGAAATAACAAAAATGTTGTAATGTCATTACTCCATAATTATATTTCTAATAATCTTATATCTTATATTTTATATCTATCTTTATAACTAAGGGAGAAGACCTTAATTATTTGTCAAATATATACTCATGCCACATCATACAAATCCTATGTGTCATCACCATATAAAAAAAAACTTGATGATGTAAATTTTCATACACCCTTATTCCAAATAAGGTAATATTCAATTAAAATTTATATTATAACTATTTTCATTTAATAAGGTAATTAATAAAATTGAATTATAAGTATTTTAATTCAAAATAATGTGTAATGTAATAACACTTATAACTCTTTATTATAGTCCAAACTCATGACATCTTTTAATCTATTTTTTCCTTCTAATTTTGATCTTTTAGTTTTTTCATCTTAATCATCACTCTTATTTATTTAACTTTTTTTTAATAAATAAATAAACTTTTAGTAGTAAGTTATGAGAACTTTCTTTTAATGTAATTATATCTTTCATTAAAGTTTTATTAATTTGAATTTTTTTTATTATCATCTTACACAATAAGGGAACTCAATTTCTATTATTTAGTAAACCGAATACAAGCTTTATGGATGAGCAGATCAAGTTCATCATCAAATTTTTAAAGAGTTGTTTTCTAATTTTTTTAACTCACACAACTTAATTACAATTCAGTATGCGAATGGTAAGACGTGTACTTTTATTAATTCTATATTACTTTTCAAATCTATGTAATGTAGGTATATATTTGATTGTTGTAGAATGATTTATGTTTTGTGCATATATGTACATTAGTTATTCAATATAACGTCTAAATTGTTATAGTAATTGTTACAATTTATTTTTCCCAAGACTATTAACGTACACATTGTTTATCAATTGTTACAAGGTTAACATATTATAATTATAGAAAACGGAAAGGTCACAACGACTAGACTTTTTTTAGTTAGAAAAATGTCAATTTATAACACACACATATTTTTTAACCTTCCAATTTCATTGATATATTGTGAGAAAAATATGTTGTTATCAGTTCATTTTTGATGGGTTAAAATTTATAAAGTATCATTAATACCGATAAAAAAAGTTTCTTTATAATCTAAAAGTTTCCCTCATTTTATATACCGTTTTGACATGTGATTCACATATTACGACATTTTATAATGTTAGCCGTGTATCGCACGGGTTTAACACTAGTTATAACTAAGGGAGGAAACCTCCAATTATTTGTCAAATAAATACTCATGCCACATCATACAAATCCTATGTGTCATCATTATATAAAACAACTTGATGATGTGGATTTTCCTAGGCTCTTACTCTAAATAAGGAAATATTAATTAAAATCTATATTATAACTAATATCATTTAATAAGGTAATTGATTAAATTAAAATTATAATTACTTTAATTTGAATTATGTACCATATGATAACACTTATAGTTTTTGATTTAGTCCAAAATATAATCATGATATCATTTAATCTGTTTTTCCCTATAATTTTAATTTATATAATTTTTTAGTTTTTTCATCTTAATATTGGCTTTTCTCTCTTCAATTCTCTAAAAAATACTCCATCCGTCCCATTACAAATGTCCACTATTGACTTTTTTAAGTCTTTATTTTTCAACTTTGACCTTAAATACTTTTATTTGTGTTATATAATACTTGATGAAAATTATATCATTGAAAATACATGTAAAACCAAATTCATTCATATATTTTGCGTCAAATATTATATAACACAAACAAAAATATTTATGGTCAAAGTTATAAAATAAAGACTTTCAAAAGTCAATAGTGGACATTTGTAATGGGACAGAGAGAGTAATAAATAAACTTATAGTGAGTTTTGAGAACTTGCTTTTAATGTCATTGTAGTTTTCATTATAGTTCTATTGATTTTGAATTTTTTTGTTAAGCTTTAGAATAGGTAGATCAACTTAATCATCTTTTTTTTTGAAGTATTTTTTAGTTTATATAACACAACTCAATTGCTCAATATTATTTATTTATTTTTTAAATGTTAATAAAAATGATTATTTAAAGATAAGTGATTCGTACACCATATTTTTTTAGCCGTACACCACAAACATGATTTACACAGTTGTACACTACAATACCTTAAAGTATAATTGATGATGTATGGATACAAAATTACAATGTACTAATCGTCACTCTTATATAAAGTGTATACAACATAAAGTTGAATATGATTAAAACATTTTATGTACCGTTTTAACTTATGATCCACATATTATGAAATTATATATTTCTAGCTGTGCATTGCACGAGTTTAATACTAATGTAGATATAAAGATAAAATCTATGATTTTAAAAATATCATTCACATACGCATTTGACCAATCAGAAACACTATTTATTTACCCATAAAATAAAAATAAAATTATAATATAATAATAATTAAAACAATAAAGAGAGTAAAAGCTACCATTTCACTACTCTTCAAACATCCAATTTCCATACATAATTTTACTTTTTATTACAGCATTAAACTATTGATGTTGTCAAAGTAAATTCTTCTAGTCAAACTTCAAAGACCCAAACTGTCAACTCCAACATTTTATTTTATACTTTTAATAAATAACTGTAACTATATAAAACTATAGCTATAACTGTAAAAATTATAGTAAAATAATTATAAAAAGTGGATTATATCATATTCTTTTAGTTCAATTTAAAATGTAATAAGATTACAGCTATGAAATTCCAATTATACCCTTAACATTGAATTTCACCAAATTATTACATCCCATTCTCTTCCCTCTCCCATTTGTCCTTGTCTCTGCACAATTCCAATTCCCCCTGCAAACAAACAAAACACCCACCAACACCTTTTAACTAAATTTATTAATTCTTTTGTAAAAATCAATAATAAATTCATACAAACCCTAGACATTAATACTAATTAGTGGAGCTCCAACTTTGTTCTGTGTGATGGAGTCTCTCTCACGTCCATTTCACAGACGGAAAGTGTCTAATGCCAACGGTAAAAATGCTTACGACGGCGTCTTTTCCGGTCACCGCCCCAAGTTTGACGGAGCTCCGACAGTTCACGTTGATGAGTACCGTGAGATTTTTGGTAACGGGGGTCAAACTGTTTCCTCGATTCCGATACTTGATCTTTCTAATTTGGAACATCAACAACAAGAAGATGAAGCTTCTGATGGTTTGAAGCCTGATTACGGTTTGATTTTTGGTGGGTTTCGTGATACTGACATCGCTGTTTCTTATCAAGACTTGATTGCTCGTGATAAAGCTGGGTACTTTTTTCAATTTATTTTTTAATTTCTGAAAAAATGTGTGTTTTTTTTTTTTTTTTGAAAAAGTTTGGATTTTTATAAATGGGGTTTAATCTACTTAGCAGAGTTGTGGTGAATGGGGTTTTTTTTTTTTTTAAGGTGCTAACTTTAGGGGTAATTTATCGTTTTATGTTATTGAATTGAAGAACAACAATGTGCGAAAAAAGAGTGTGATTAGCTTTTGATATGTAAAATTAGTGATGCCACTTTATAAAAACATAAACCTTAACCCTAAAACCTCAAGGTTATAATAAAGGTTCTATCTTTGATGCTATTATGTAAGTTATATGAGTAATTTAGGCAATGCTGTCGTCAAGAAAATGCAGGGATGACATGAAATGGAACTTGGTAGATCATAGTCACATTTTGCTTATTGTATGCGGGATAATAACTTGTAGGAATATGTAAGTTATGGCTTTGTTGAGTTGGATGAATTGCACTTTCGAAGGGTGGTGTAAGTTGCGTTTATATTGGATATTTTAGGGTTTTGTATCACACGTGATACCGTTTTCTAGATTTGTGCCTTTATTAGTGTAGTGTGATGAATAAGAACAGCTTATTTCTATTTGTATAGGGATTAAATGCAGGCTCGATTTTAACTCTTTCTTATCTTGCTTGATCTTTTGTGCTACAAGTTGACTAATGTTCTGACTTAGGATTTTCCGTTAATAGTAGCTAATATTGATTTCTGATCAGTCTAGTAATGCTGGTTTTGGGGTTGAAGTTGAGACGTATCGCCTATCAAGTTAAGAAACTATCTAAGAATTGATTGACAATCTTTGCATTCATAGCTATCTTATGCTGTTGTTTTGCAACCATTTTCTTATCGTCTAGTGGTGTTATGACTGATTACCATTTGTTAATTGATATTGTTTCTAGGGCTCCCTCATCAATAAACCAGAGTTCTCAAGATTTTGATGATGAGTCTCATCAATCTTTCGATGCCTTGAAGCATTTTAACATGTCATATAACAAGATCAGTCAGCGGAGTAAAGATGGTTTAGATGGGACAACTCATGTCACACAATTGCATGCTGTACCTGGTTTTACTTGTTTTATCGATGAATCGGCTTCTCAACCAAACAAGGTAACCGAGAACCAAAAATCATTTGTAACAAATGATGTTCCTGACAAACAAACTTTCCAAATTGGGGTGGAATCTAGAAGTAAACATCGTCAAGATAATTCCTTATCTGGTGATAAAAGTTCTACAGCATTTCAAAATGATATCAAATTGCATCCCTCCAAAGTAATGACATCACCTGTGGCTTCATCAACCAATAATGAAGCACCTTCTCAACCGAAGAAGGAAATCAAAAAGCAAAAGTCTTCTATAAACGATATTATTTATCCCAGTGTGAATCCCAGCAAGGTACATTCTCATGAGAAACGAACTTCTCTAAATTCTATGGAATCTGGTAAACATCGTCAGGATAGTTCCTTATCTGGTGATAAAAGTTCTAAGACGTTTCAGACCGATATCAAAACTCATCCTACCAAAGTATCATCATCACCTGCAGCTTCATCAACCAATAATGAAGAATCTTCTCAACCAAAGAAGGAACCCGAGACGCAAAAGTCTTCTATGGATTCGGATAAACATCGTCAAGATAATTCCTTATCTGGCAATAAAAGTTCAACGACATTTAAGACCGATAACAAAGCACATCCTACCAAATTATCATCACCACCTGCAAAATCATCAACCAATAATGAAACATCTTCTCAAACGAAGAAGGAACCCGAGAAGCAAAATTCCTCCGTGACAGATAAGATTTATACCGGTTTGAACCACAGCAAGGTAGATTTTCACGAGAAACAAACTTCCAGAAGTGCTGTGGAAATTAAAATTAAAGATCTTCCAGATGAATCCTTATCAGATGATAGAAATATAAAGACGTTTCAGGAAGATCTCAACTCAAACCCCTCAAATATATCATCACCGCTGCCTGTAGCTTCAGCAACCACTAATGAAACATCTTCGCAGCTGAAGAAGAAAATCGAGAAGCAAAAGTCCTCTGTGACAAATGATATATATCCCAGTGTGAGCAACAGCAAGTTAGATTTTCATGAAAAACAAACCTCCAGAAGTGCTGTGGAATCTGAAAGTAAAGAGCGTCCAGATGAATCCTTATCGGATGATATAAATTTAAAGACGTCTCAAGCACATGCAGATCTCAAGTTACATCCATCCAAAATATCGTTACCACGTCCTGTAGCTTCAGCAACCAACGTGGATAGTCTTAAAGACTATCAAAAGAGATCAACAGCTACAAATACTGGGACACATAAAAGTGACACTTCTGGAGAATTGCCTCCTACTTGCTTCAGTGAAGAGCTTGATGTGAATTCTGCAGCAGCTATTTCTGCTGCTGCTTTGCGAAAAGCTATTGAGAAGGCTCAAGAAAGTATACGGATTGCAAAAGAATCAGTTGGCAGAAAGAAGGAAGGTCTTAGAGGATATTCAAGCAAAAGCTTCAAAGATAGCTTAAAAGTCAAAGCTAGAGTGTCGAATGTAACAGTTGAAGAACAGAAAGAAAAAGATGATAATTTGAAAGCATCAGGAATATTTTCAAATGGAAGTAGTAATCATAAGCATGGAGGCACAATAGTTTACTCAGAGTCTGTAAATGGTGAGAAGCTTTTTGGTGCTAAGAAGGTTATAAACGAAATATGTGGGAAAATTCCAAAATCGACCAAGAACTCGGAGATGCCCGTAAGTCCTTCTCATGAGTTGAGAGAAGGTAAGAATGTTTGCAATTCTAAAGAAGCTGTAGGTGAAAAAGTGTCTTCTGAATCTATCGAAATCAATACATGTGAAGCTTCAGAGAGAGAGAGTCAGAGATCCAATGGTTATCTTGTGATTGGAAGTTGTGATAAGAAACTAGAAAGTTGCGATCCAATGGTAAAAGATCCGGAGGACAAGATCGACAATGATGTGGTAAGAGAGTCGAATGAGAATATAGATGAGGTGAGACCAACTGATTCCCGTAAGTTGTTTGGAGATTTGAACAACTTAACGTTGTATCATGAGGTGGAAGATGAGAGGAACGATCAAAATGGTTATGAGAAGAGTTTCAGTGAAACATTGGGGTTATTGGAAAATAAGAAGCAAGAGGTTCTTGAAAAAGAACGTGATAAAAATGTAGCAAGTCCAGAGAGTGACGATGAAGCAAGTGAGAAGGTGCTTGAAGATGAGAGAGAACTGAAAGACACTGAAAGCCACAAGGAAGAAGATACAGGGGAGAAGTTTTATGATGTTTGTGAAGCTGAAATGATTGAAAATACACAAACTTCTGCTAATAGCTTAGAAAGAAAAGAAGTTTCTCCAAAAGAGAATGAAAACCACAAAGGAGAAATTCCATTTGCAAAGTTGGATAAGTTTGAGGAACCACATATTTATGAGAAGTTTGAGGAACCCCATATATATGAGAACTCGTCGAGTGAGTATGATGATGCAGAAGAAAGTGAGAGTTTGCATGGCTGTAATGGGGCAAACGATATTGTATTTGATACAGAAAAGGCATGCAAAGTTGACAGAAATGACAACCATCCGGAATCAGGTCCAGAGCTTGATGATGTCCACAGCAGCTCAGCTCAAGAATTCCAAGTAGAAGACACAGATGCCATAGAAAAAGATATATTTGAAGACATTTTTGCAGAGCAAACATCCTCTGATGACAATGAGGATGAATGCGATGATGTGTCAAATTGTGTATTAGCTGATGTGGATTTTGGACAAAATGATGTACAGTCTGGATCATATACAGATACGATACATGGTATGGAGATAGAGATCAAAGAATGCAAAGAAAGAGAAGAGACGGCTGTTTGCGTGAAGGAAGAAGAAAACAACTCGCAACAATCTCATGAAGAAACAACCGAAATTAGAATAAAAATGGAAACAGGAACTTCACAAGAACATAAGGATGAAAGTGGGGAATCTGGGCCTAGCAAAGTGGAAAAAGAGCGCAACAAAAGAGTTAAAGAAGTAACCGCAGAAGAAAGGGAGCGAGAGAGAGTAAAATTAGCCGTGGAAAGGGCAATTCGCGAGGCTCGTGAACGTGCTTTTTTGGAAGCTCGTGATAGGGCTGAAAGGGCTGCTGTGGAAAAAGCTAATGCTGAAGTTAGACAAAGAGTAATGGCCGATGCTCAAGAGAAGGTCATTAAAACTTCTGCACAATCAAAACTTAAAGCGGAACGTGCTGCAGTTGAACGAGCCACTGCAGAGGCTAGACAACGAGCTTTAGAAAAAGCAATGTCGCAGAAGAAAACCTCCGAGCCAAGGGTGCAAGTTAACGAGGTTAAGCAGACTTCTTCTTCTTCTTCTGTAAATCATACAAATGTTGAGTCAGCTTTGAGAAGTAAAGCAAAATTGGAAAAGCATAACAGGATCATGGAACGTGCGGTACGTATCTTCCCACTAGTCCTTTACTGGCAAACTACTTGGTTGTTTCTTATGTTAGTAATTTGGTGTTTTCTTTCAGGCCAAAGCTCTTGCAGAGAAAGAGAAACGTGATATGCTTGTTCTTAAAGAACAAGCTGAGAGAAGTGTAAGGATCTTTTGAATTGAACTCTATGGTCTACCTCTTGAAGCAATCATCTCGTCTCTAACCTTTTTTTATTTATCTAATTGTAATGTAATTGCAGCGATTAGCAGATAATCTTGATGCTGATATCAAAAGGTGGTCAACTGGGAAAGAAGGGAACTTGCGCGCACTTCTTTCAACTCTGCAATATGTATGCACCAACTTCTACCTCACGTTATCGTTCTAAAAAATTCTTATCTTCCAATATCTAATAATTTAGCTTAACTTGGTTTTGTTATTAAATTCTTTCTATTGCAGATCCTTGGAGCGGAGAGTGGTTGGCAGCCTTTGTCACTTACAGAGATCATAACGACTACTGCAGTTAAGAAAGCCTACAGAAAGGCTACTCTCTGCGTGCATCCTGACAAATTGCAACAAAGGGGTGCAAGCATTCAGCAGAAGTATATTTGTGAAAAGGTTTTTGATCTTTTGAAGGTACACAAAGTGCAAACCTGCATTCTTTATTTATTTATTTTTTGCGATATGTTTGATGACTCATTTTCATAAAATTATCGTATATTTTCAACAGGCAGCTTGGAACAAGTTTAACTCCGAGGAAAGATAACACCACCCTTCAAAGCAGAGTGATTTCTCAATCCGGGCTCAGTTTATTACCTATTTAGTTTTTAAGGTATAGAGTTTTTATTGAAACTAGGGCTGTATTTGATAGTCATTTACCAGATTTGGTAAATATGAATTATAAAACTGTAAATGTACATACATTTTTAGTTGAACTTTGAATGTTTGGTTTAGAAGGCCAAATTTTGCAGGATATATGAATATGAAACTACAGTAGGGATACATGGGCTTTTTATTTTACATGGCAGATGTGGGTTTTGTTTTACATATTACTTAATACATCCGCGATTTTAAAGGGGTCTAAATACTTTAGACATGGCATCATTCGAATCGTTATAGTTTCGTTATTGCTGCATTAGCATTGTTGGTCCTGGATTATGTTGCTATTGTGCTACAATATATCGGTTGAATCTAGTCGAAAATGGAAAAGATAGTGTCACTCGCGTTGTGTAAGCATATCCTGAGTGACCATCGGTTTCAGCAGGCTTGTTTTATTATTGCAATATTTCTACAGGAGGTACTTTTTCCATTATCTTTCAGTTAATTGTATAGTTTTCCTTGTATTTTCTAACCTACTACAAGTCTGAGTTATCTTATTTAGAGTGTATAAATCTTCTTGTAAACATTTGGTTGTTTAAAAGAAAAATTTCTGTAGGATTTTACACAAATTGTTATGGTAATATGTTTTTGTTGCCCTTTTGGTGATGATAATTACTAATACTTGTAGTTTTTACTTTTTACCTCTTTTGTCCTAAATATTGTGAAATCATCTTTACTATATGTGATTTTAAATACATAAATTTTTGAACACGGCTTATTCTTAAAGTTGAATAAAAAAGTAAACCGGCCCTCTGATTACCTATCGGTCCTACGATCAACATGATGGAAGTCAATTGTATAACCCACTGTCAAATGAACATGTGAACCGGATGCTACATTTGTTTTACATCATTTTTCTTTTTAATTTTTTCAATGAAATCTCTACATCCATGTCTTTAACTACTCAGCTTCATAGCTAATGCTATTGAGCTTTAACGATTGTAAAGTTTGTTGTATAGATTAATTTATTTGTTGTAATTATCAACTCCCTTCATTAAGAGTTCAAGCGAAAGCAAACAGGAAAACACACAAAGACATCCAGGCTCTCAAGAGGAGGGGCAAAAAACGAAACCAACAAAACATAGAGGAGACCATGAACGACCAACCCAAAGAGGCGGAAACAACTAAACACAAACCTACAGACCTCCCATATCACCTCTCAGATCAACGCATCAATCCTCTCATTGAGATATACAACCTCTATACCGATTAGAAAATCGAATTTGAGAATGGACCCGAGCCTAAGACAAAGTATCATTCCTTAAGATCGATCCACATTCCTCTGGAAGAGCATGAACAAGCTTGTACCTCCAACGTCAAATCAACCATAGAACCGCATATCTAACCGCCAAACACTCCTTGCTCAAATTCTTGGGATCAATACTAAAATTTGCAGGGCAGCAGAGCTAATAACATTAGCAATACCATTTGGTAATGCATCAGAAATTTGCCACCAACCAAAAAAACCCACGCCAAATGGGAATGACGGACTTGCGTTGAGTGTAGTGATGTACTGATGGTTACTACACTCAGGATGAGCATTACGAAAAGGACAAATCACCGAATCCAAGACAACACCTCGATTATTCAAGCTTTTCCAAGTAGAAAGACGGTCGAGACTTAATGGCCAAACAAATACATTTATTTTTCTGGGCAACATTGAAATCCATTTGCTCGAAGACAGTCCATTGCTTGTTCCAAAGGAAGAGTCATCAACCAAACATGAAGTACACCCCACGTTTCCGACCCTAAAGGAACTGCAGAGTCAAAACATGCCTTAAGATAGCACCAAACCCACAGGAACGGAGTTGATGCTCCCCCATCTATGAATCCGGACTTAAAGAACTTGAGAGACCCTTTCAAAAACCAACAAAAACAAAAATACCAATAAAGCACAAAAACCAATTACTGAAGGCACTATATTGAATTATCTCAAATCTTGGAGGACTGAATTACACAAACTATTAAAGACCAAAAACCTGCAACAACTCGACTTAATTTTACAGAAACGAAGGCCAAATCTCTTCAACCACTCGTAACCTGCGATCAGGGCAGCACAAGAATTTATAAATTAGAAATTTTTTTAAGGTATTAATGACATTTTAGAATTTTCGACTCGCAAAACCAAAAAAAAAATCAGTTGAATTACCTGATTCTTGCGATACTTATCAAAAGTCGAAGCCTTTTCTATCTTCATTCCGTCACCGTTGCTGTTGTTTTCATTGTGAAGCACAATTCTAATATATCTCTGTTTTGTTAGCATAAAATCACTTAATCCGTATAATCTGAAACTACGAAAAGCTGCTTTAAGGCTTATTATTCAATCATAAATCTGATTAATTGACATTTGAATTACTATTTACTGTATAATCACTGTACTTGAACTGCTGTTCAGATATAGGATCCGAAAGACAAACGAAATGGCTTTTGTTCTTGAAGTACCTGTGATCCTACTTGGACGACAACGCAATCTAGTCTCGTTTTCAAGTAGTATAAGACCATCTAACTATACTAGTTTTAGTAGAAAACAAAGGTGTTCGTTTTTGATATCAGCTACATTAAGTACACCGATTCAGAGTATTGACGATAAGCAGTTGGTTCGCGTAAACAGTGTTGCTGTTCCAATAATGGTACATTGCACGTTTCTTAACGTTCCACCATTCGATTGTTAAATTGTTTAGATATTGTTTTTTATAGATGAAATTGTTTTTTTTGCTTAGGTGAATAGTTGTCTGGGGAAAATGGGACAGGTGATTATTGAAGCGGGAGTATCTGCAGGGCTTCATATTGTTCCAGAATCGTTTGGCATTCAACGAGATAATGCTGAGTTATATTGCAAAAGCGGAGTGCCTTTTGTGATGGGAACCACTGGTGGAGACAGGGATCTTTTGTATAAAACTGTGCAAGACTCGAACCTATATGCTGTGATCTCTCCTCAAATGGGAAAACAGGTGTAAACCGTTTATTCTGATTATGAATTACTTTTTGTTTATTTTTATTATATTAAAGGGATGTTGGTTTAGGTCTCATAGGTGGCTTGTTTTGTTCAGGTTGTGGCATTTCTGGCTGCCATGGATATAATGTCCAAGCAATTTCCTGGAGCATTCTCAGGATATAAACTAGAGGTACTTGTCTTCTATATCTGTTATGATAAAAGTTATGACAACTTACTAATTAGCTTGATGCATTTATGTTTCAATATTTACCCACTTGGTTTAGGAACAAGGTGTCAATAGCTATCCATTTACTCATGAGTGGGCCGTTTTGGCTAATGTTAATGGGTCAATAAAATAGTTCAGCTAGAGGTAATAGGTCAAAATGGTTGAATTTCGCCCAAAGTGTATTTGTCTAAATCGTTTTATTTAATTAGGTTAGAGTGTTGTTTTAAGGATACACTGTAGCTTTTATAATATATTTAAATACACCATTTATTTATAAATAACTTGACCATTTTGAACCGAACCCCTGTTTACCTGTCACCCAACCCTCCCATTTTGTCATCTCTAGTTGTTCTAAATGGTGATCTTGTGTTTTTAAATATCTACCAGGTGTTGGAATCTCATCAACATACCAAGTTGGACACATCTGGAACAGCAAAAGCTGTCATATCTTGTTTTCAGGAACTGGGAGTAGCATTCGACATAGATGAGGTCTGTCAAGATATTTTATGTTTGAAAACGCAAAAAATATCTTACTCCTCTCATATACATGTATCTTGTCATTTTATGTGTATGTATAAATTCACACACCTAAAGGCTACTCCCTTATGCTGTTTCCGTTGGTGCATTGCAACTCTTTGATTTAAGCAAATAACTTTTGTCACCATATTACTTGACACTTTGTATCAAAACTATCGTGCTCGGAAGGACCTACATAATTCACTACATGGAAAACATGCACATTATTGTGATACGAACCGAGTTGTATAATCAAATAAAACGAATAAAGATAGAATAGTCGACGTTCGAGAGGTCGACCGGCTCTCCCAATTAACTTACTTTCGAGAGGTAAGTTGCTCTCCCAATGAAACCAAATCACTCTTCTTAATATTCAGCATAATGATAATTACAATCATAAAGCTCTATTTGTAGAGTTAAGGTAACTTGCTCCCTAAGATAATCCCTAATTAATTAATATTCTAATAATACTTTCCAAATAATAATAGAACTTATTTAACTATAATATCCCTAATAAATCTATTAAATAATTAAACTAAATATTATCTCCTAATAAGAATCTGAATCGTATCAATACTCCCGCTCCCGAAAAACACCTTGTCCTCAAGGTGTTGCATTGAACGATCTTGATTCCCGGATCCCAAATCATCCTTTGAGACTGTCTACTTATAGACTTCTTATAAAGAGGTCCCCAGTCGTATGCAGCAGAAGGCACTATCTGACCATGAAACCGGGTCTTGGACTGTCTAGAAACGGGGATATTAAATGGTTTATGCAGACCTCTATTCACTCCATGCACTGCAATCTCAGTTTCACGTATGTGGCCCTTTATGTCTCCATTCTTGGTTCGAACTAATGCCAACACAAACTTTTTCCAGAAATTTGCTGCCTTCTCCCTTCTTTTCTGATCTTGGTTTTTGTTGGAACCCCGATGAACGCACTTTCTGCCTTTTATCCTTCTCTCTTTCCATCTCTGCCTTTACCAATTGTAGACGCTCCTTCATAGATTGGATTTGTGCATTGAATTCTTGTTTGAACATCAAGATCTCAAGACGGAGTTGTGTAGAAACTCCAGGAACCATCTTCTTCTCCAAAGAAGAAAATCGGTCTGTGACTTCAGTTTGGTATTGAATGATTTTTGCTTCCAAATCTGCAATCTTCTTGTTAGTCATGATTAGACCTCCCTCTACCTGTTTTTCATGAACAGTGTTTTTTCGGATGATTTTTTTTTTTTTTAAAAGATTTGGCCCAGAATCAATGCTCTGATACCAATTGATACGAACCGAGTTGTATAATCAAATAAAATGAATAAAGATAGAATAGTCGACGTTCGAGAGGTCGACCGACTCTCCCAATTAACTTACTTTCGAGAGGTAAGTTGCTCTCCCAATGAAACCAAATCACTCTTCTTAATATTCAGCATAATGATAATTACAATCATAAAGCTCTATTTATAGAGTTAAGGTAACTTGCTCTCTAAGATAATCCCTAATTAACTAATATTTTAATAATACTTTCCAAATAATAATAGAACTTATTTAACTATAATATCCAAATCTATTAAATAATTAAACTAAATATTATCTCCTAATAAGAATCTGAATAGTATCATATTGCTAGGTACATCTGTTTCTTTTTAAGCTAATTTCAAGCACAATGGCTGCAAGTTTCCGAGTTCATAATACAGGTTTTTTCTAGATTATTATTTTGATGAAAGTTGTCGAAGTACATTGGTTACACAAGTAATTCACTCTTTTAAAATTGTTACTTCATGTGGTTTTGTTATCTTAATCTTGTTTTTTATCATAAAAGATGTTTGGAGACATCTTAAAGGTACCATAAATACATGTTCTTGACATGATACCAAGAAGCAGTGTGCTATTATTTTATATCCTTTTATATTATATATATTGATATGAATATGAATTTCTCTTTTAGATGGTTGTATAACATCACATCAGGTACAATTGATACGAGATCCCAAGCAACAGGTTGAAATGGTTGGTGTTCCAGAAGAGTACTTGGATGGACATGCATTCCATATGTATCATCTCACATCTCCTGACGGAACGTAAGCTTCTGACTACCTTTGATACCGAATGTGTTTTTGAATCGTTCTGAATGAGCAATGTAATTTCATTTTTCTGTTTGTAGAGTTTCTTTTGAGTTCCAACACAACGTTTGTGGGAGATCAATCTATGCTGAAGGTGATGTTGATGCTGCACTATTTCTCGCTAATAAGGTACTAACTAATTCTTTCCTTTGCTAGATGAGATAAAATAACAAATAATAACCTCTTTAATGAGGGGGCACTCTCAGCCCCCTATGAATGGATCAGTTCGGGTAATTATGTATATCTAACTCGTCAAATGGGTAATGTAAAACTAATAGTGTGTACTGAAATGGGTCAAATGGGTTAGAAGGTTCCTTTCAACTCGCAAGTGTATATTTAATGCATACAACCTTCTAAGTGATTTTATTCCTTTTATTAAGATTTCTTTTCAAATATTATTAGAAGCTAGCTGCTTAAGTTTTGTGAATGTCGTTTTCAGTTTGGACAAAAGTTTCAGATCAAAAGATCTGACCTGTTCTAACCCATACAAAATATCCCGTTTGATGGTTCACCATTACTGAACCCGCCTGACCTGCCCATTACACCACCTTTATCTTCAGTATATTACCATCTAAGGGATGAGTGTAACGACCACAAAGCCTAATTATTGATGACTGAATTGTCTAAACTTGTGAAGCTATTTTTCAAATGCAGATCCAGTCAAGAGCAGATAAGAAGATATATGACATGATTGACGTCTTACGTGAGGGCAGCATGCGTTAAGAGACAACATATATATAACTATCAGCTTAGATGAGGTTTGGTCATAATGCAGATTTGTCTGGTGGTTCTCATCAGAAGACTTGGGGAGGGAAGTTGGTTATCCTGTATTTCGTTCGGAGTTGGCGTGTAAACCCGTGCTTAGGTTTTGCTTGTCAGTTAATGTAGGTAGGAGATTTTGCCTCGGAATATGCAAGAAATTGGGACCATTAACAATTATAGCCAAGACTTTGTAGATCTGTGATGTGTCACACTCCCAAATTCGTTGATTTTTGATTAGCGGAAGCATTTAGTTAAGTATGGGGGTAATGACACCAACATTGTACATGCATACGTATCAGAGCATATGATTACAACAGAACATATATTATAAGAATGCCAATAGTAATAGTTACAAAGTTTTACAATTCATCGAATTGTACAAACGTAAAAGTAGTTATGTTTACAAAAGTAGATATCGTAAATATG
Organism: Pseudognaphalium luteoalbum; assembly: GCA_963422505.1. Classification (NCBI taxonomy): domain Eukaryota; kingdom Viridiplantae; phylum Streptophyta; class Magnoliopsida; order Asterales; family Asteraceae; genus Pseudognaphalium; species Pseudognaphalium luteoalbum. Next base: position 104,723,740 of record OY730197.1, read on the forward strand.
ACTAAAACAACTTTAGTTATATAAAAGAAATCCATATGTTTCAAAAGTTGGCATCCTAAAGCTTCAAGGGTCACCTATGTTCCATGTGTGCAGGTGGTCCTTACGTGTGCTGCTAATTCCCTGAAAAACATAGTAAAAGTCAACAACGAGGTTGAGTGAATTCACATGTTTTAAATTTGCAAGTACAGTTCGTTAAACCAAGTACGTTTGTAAACAGTTGTTGCCATAATAGTTAAGTAAACGTGTCGTGGAATGTTATCCAAATATAGTTCGGTTGGGATGTTGCCCAAAATACAGTTTACTTGGGATGTTACCCAAAACACAGTTTACGTAGGATGTTACCCAAAACACAGTTTGAAATACGTTCCTGGCCGTTCTCCAGCTTTTCCAAAACAGTACCGGTCGTTCTCCGGTCTAAAGACGCACGGGTCGTTCTCCCGTCCAACTCGGTCAGTCGTTCTCTGGCACTAAACACTGTTGGTCGTTCTCCAGCAAAACACAGTACCGGTCGTTCTCCGCTCTAAACACGCACGGGTCGTTCTCCCGTCCAACTTGGCCAGTCGTTCTCTGGCACTAAAATACGTTGCTGGTCGTTCTCCAGCGTTTACATAAAAAAGTACCGGTCGTTCTCCGGTTTACCAATCAAAGTTTAACAAGTTTATAGTATGAAAATGTTGTTTCATAAATACCAGTTTTGTGTAAGAATTCAACAGTTTAAAGTACTCTAATCGTTCGAGTTAGGGATGAGCATTAGTAACGAAATCCCAATACCGTACTCATACCATACCTGTCCCGTACCCGTACCAGTACCATACCATTTCAAATGATACGGTATTCGGTACTTATAAGACTTATTTTTTTGGATGCGGTACTTTCGGTACGGTACCGGTAATTTCCCGGTTTAGTACCTGGTACCGGTACATAACATCCTATTTTTATGCCACTATATAATTATACAATAATATTATCTATTAAAAAATAAGAACGCCTACTGGTAACACATGTTATATATACTGCACGACTCATAAGTTTTTAACATTCACAAAACCTAAATCCTAATCATCATCAATTACTAAGGATCACAATCAACTACAATCGTCATCATAATATGCAACCACCATCATCGTGATCATCATCATCATCAACAACACCAACAAAGAATATGAAAGTACCTATATTCTTAATACGCAAACATATAAAATCCTGTGATTAAATTTTCGACACTCTGAGTATTGAGAATTATCTTTTAGGGTCATGTTTATTTTATTTGTTTAATATCATAATTTTCAACTTATGTATTTATGTTATATTATGATCAATATTGTTGTTGATAATTTCGTGTTTGATGAGTTAATATGACGATATTGACTATTGGGTACTTTATTTCAAAAACATAAACATGGATATTCTTTAGGAATTTTTTTGTTTCAGGTACCTTACTTGGTACAGTTTGTTATTAAGGTGATTCTATGTTTTTATGTTGTACTACCTTTTACAACCAAAATTTTTTCACTTTTGTATTTTTATATTTCTGGTACCAAAGAGGTATAGTACAACTTTTTACCGTATCAGCACCCATACCGTATTGGTACCAATACCACTTAAATTGGTACGGTATTCGGTACTCAAATTATGGCCAAAAAGAAAAGCGGTACCAACCGATTTGGTACGGTACGGCCGGTACGGTACCATGCTCATCCCTAGTTCGAGTAAAACAAGTATACAATCATGTAAGTAAAAGCAGTTATGGCAATTAATAAAGCAGTTGACTATGTTTCTCTCTCCAAGTTGAAAGCGGTAAAACAGTTAAAAGTGGGGTTGTGAACTCAACTGTTGAGCTAAGTAAAGTTGCGAGCGCTAGCAAAGCCTAAAGCTCGAGTGAAATCTCTAAGGCCCTGAAGTAAGAGATTTATAAGTATAATTATGTGGATGCCTTAGCTTGACCTTCCATACTAGTGTTCACACAACTAGATTATGACCCAAGTGTTTGGTTTAATGTTTACATTCGCAATTTGTAGTTGTGAAAATGTATACGACTTGTTGGTAACGGTTTGTAATAATAATCTCTGAAAGTATTGTCATATTGTTTCATTGTGTTTCATAAAGTATGAAATTGTGTACAGGGGTCCGGGGGCAGCGCCCCTGGTAGCGGGGTCCAAGGGGTGGCAACCCCCTGAAGGGGTCCAAGGGGCAGAGCCCCTGGCTGGGGTCGAGCTGCCAGGCCAGCTTGGAAAATTTTTATTTCTACTATGTTGCTGTAGCGAAAAACGCATCCGAATTTCAAATTCAGAGTAAAATCAAGTGGTAAAATCTGATTCTGACACTTAGTGAAAAATATGTGTTTTTAAGGTTCTGAGTTTTGCAACTTAAGGACTATGTCGCTAAAAGGTTCTGCGACGCAAGGGTGCGACATTCACAATTTAATGCGACATAGATATTTGTGTCGCAAATGCTGCGACGTAAGTAGTTGTGTCGCAAGTATGCGACGTAGGGTAAATTGTGCGACATAAAACGTTGTGTCGCTTAGTGCAACGTAGAAGTGGTACTGCGACACAAAAGCTTGTGTCGCACTACTGTTTTTGGCCCCGTGCGACACACTAACTGTTCGACGAAAATTTGGGGAAAACGAGTTTTGGGTCGATATTTGGGTATAATCAGTTGTAGAAACACTAATACATGGTATATTACTCATAATAATCACGAAATAACAAGGAAAAGTGGTGAAATCTTACCAAATTTGAGTGAAACCGAAAGTTAGGTAGGAGATGAAAATGGAGAAGAAAATGGTGAATCTTGAGCTTGGATCTTGAAGATGAGGTTGATGATACGTTTTGTTGTTGTTGTTGTTGTGTGTCCGATTTGTTGTTATTTTTGTTGATTTTTGTGGTTGTTGTTAGTGTTGTTGTTGTTGAAGATGAGAGAAAAATAGAGAGATGTGGATGGTGAGGAGGTGAAAATGAAAAGAAGGAAATAGGTTTGGTGGGATGGGGTTTGGGTAGGCCGACCAAACAAGAGGGGAGGAGATTTTTGTCCCACTTTTTGTGGTATTTTACCCGTGTTTGCTTACATGATCGTTAAATGTTTTAATATTTTTAAATGATAAATTCTTAAATATGTTACCGAATATATTTTTACTTGAGATATTTTATTTAATTGAGTTATAATATTTTAACTTTGTTTTGTTTCAGTTTACGAAATAAACGAAATAAACGTTTCGCATTACAAAATACTTCGTAAATAGTATCAACATAATATTTAATAGACGTTAATGTTATTTAATAATTTCATTTTATTAAATAATTTGGTGCACCAACGGTCGTATATTTTTGTCGCTTTTGTTCCAATTGTTTTGTACATATTTACAACAATTTAAGAAATGTAATAATACACGTATTAAATAGTCGGGTTTTGCTAGACTAATCTCTAAAATGCGTTGTGAATTCACTCTAGTTAGGGAATTAGCCTAAAAATGCATGTAATTAATATTTATAATTATGTCGAAATTGCGGGGTGTTATATGATGACATGTTTTTGAATCAGTTGTATGATGAATCAAGAATTTCTCTTAAACTTAATTTTTGCTGGCGAAGTTTGGTTTTTTGTTCTGCATATTCTTATCCCATAGTAAAAAAATAGTATGATGAAAGTGCTCATGCTGATTGCTAAGTTACCAACTTGATCACATTTTGGGGTTATTTTTAGTTCAGTTGCATAAAGAACATTTTTAGGATTGGTTCATATCGCTCTTGCGAACCATATGGTACCTAGTTGTATTTTAAACAACACAACAAATACATCATAGAAGTTAAAATTCACTGTAATACTAGAAAACTTAATATTTTTAGTAGCAGTCCTAGATATAAACAGAATCCAAGATCACATAAACTGTTAAGTACCACTTGTGTGTGTAATAATTGGTGCCAGCTTATCATGCATTTTATCTATAAACCTGCAGTTGTTATGAATTCCCTTTAACTAGTATGATTGAATCGTTATAGTTTCGCCGTTACTGCATTTGCATTATGTTGCTATTATGTTACAATATTTGGGTGATTATCATTACTTGTAGTTGTTACCTCTTCTGTTCTAAGTCTTGTGAAATCATCTTTTCTCTTAATGGTATTAAATATAATTTCTAATATTGCTGAACATGTCTTCTTCAATTCTGTAACTTGATCCTATAGTCTCAGCTTTAAGCCAATGTCTCCAAATCCTTACATTTTTTACATTATTAAACCGATTAAGAATGGCCTAGAATATTTACAAATTGATTATGTACCTAATTTCCATTTATCAGGGAAGTCTCACTTGAGACATTATTTCATTTGTTCATTTGAAATAATGTGCAAATTATCTCCAAAAAGGTTTAGATCGGCGGGAAACCCTGACCCCGTATACCCTTTGGGTACCAACTGGCATCGCGCTTCTACCAGCCCCAGGCAATGAGTCCGAAGACCCCCCTGTCACCACGCTTTGGACCAATGGGTGGGAACGGATTCGAACCCGTGACCATTTTCTCCAAAAGTCCCCATTGACCAAAGTCAATGGTGCTTACTCGGGGTGCGCACTGGTGCCAATTGTGCAAATTATGTGTTGCCATACTTGATATGTTTGGTAAAATTAGCTGGTAGCTGCAGCTTATATTTAAAGCTAGAAATTGAAGTTTTTTTTTTGGGCAAATTGCCAAAAAAGGTAACATATTTACCAATTTTTGACGTTTTGGGGTGTGTAAATTGAAATGGTACACAAAAAGGATTACAATTTCCAATTTGTTACATTGTGGGGTGTGGGTTCATGAAATCCAATTTTTTCGCTGAGTTGGACCTGGTATGTGGTACACGTGTATTATTCTATCTGAGGTGGCATTTTTTTTTTTTTTTAAAAGTTATCTTCAAATTAAAGAACAAAACTAAAAGCAGATGTAACCCTTCAATTCTACCATTTACTACCATCACCAAATACAGTTACGTAAATAAAATAATGCATAGATATATACAAAACCACACATTCACCAAACATGGTCAAAAGATGTTTACATTGAATACTGCAAAAGTTCACCTGGTAATAAAGTACTAAATATGCTCCATCATACATACATACATACAAAGCAACAAATCATGGACAGTAAGTTGAATATAAAAGTGTAGATATACATACAAAAGATGCTTCGTCGATGGAAGCTATTTAATATAAAGTACCAAGTTTTACAACCAAAAGATGCTTAATAGCACTAAGTCTTACAACCAAAAGATGCTTCATAATGGTTCAAAATTAACTATGGTAGCTGCAACTACCAAATCTGTCTACAAGCAAGGACAATCCTAAGCATCAATAGCTAAGTCTACAATGTCAACATGAACATTTTCTTCACCTTCCATATCCACTGGCACTTCACCTATTCAATTGTATTGTGCGTTCTCAATACCAACACCTTCTTCAGCATCAATCACTTGTACATCTACGAGTCCAGGTGTAGAAACTCCGTCTCTACCACTTCTAGCTTCATTTCCACTGTTACTTGTACTAGCAGCCCCTCTTTTTCCACTTGTTTTTTTAGGAGCTCGACTTGGATCAGGCATTCTTGGCCTTCCTCTACTTGGAGGGACATTGGTTGGTGGTGGAACACTTTGATTTTTGCATCCCTTTCTATTATGACCAATCTGATCACAGTTTTTGCAGGTTTTTCTTCTAGTTGACCTAAAAGGTTGACTTGACTCATTACTTCCTCTCTTTCTTTTAACTCTTGGTCTGCCAGGCATCCTTCTTTCCACTGGAGGTGGATGGTTTGTCTTTGGCCAATAACTTTCACCAGCTGGAGGTGTAATGAAGTACTGATATGCAGTTAAAAACTTCCCTTTTTTAAGACTACTACCCTCTTTTCCTTACAATATTGAATCAATCTTTCATAACTCTTTTTCGAGTTCACATATCTAAGCCCCGTTTTAATGTCCTTTTCAGGTACACAATAATACATACCATTTGCTACACAATCTGTAACATCTTCAACTAATTTAAAAAACTCCTTAAAACCTAGCATGTGAAACTTAACATCATCCATTGTGCATAATGCCACACCATGGTACACAAGATTATTGTTTGTCTTAAAAAGCCCCCAAAATGTATTTTCACATACAATTTAGAACGATTAACTTTAGAAGAATCCATGGATGATTAAACTAACCTTTGTGATATAGATACCGAAATCGACTTCATCAACCCATTGTACTCGAAAACACCTTGAAGTTTGCTGTTGATTTCGTCTTATGTTGCAATCGCTACTTCGACTCTAGCTAGGGCTCGTATTCTTTGTGCAACAGGGGTTTTAATTTGAGTGAGAGAAAATGATTTAAACAAAAAATATGAGTTTTTTTAATTGAAATATATAAATAAAATAAAAGTCACGTGTCCTCCAAATCAGATAAAACAATACACGTGTACCACAAACCAGCTCCAACTCAGTAAAAAAAATGGATTTCCTGAACCCACACCCCACAATGTAACAAATTGGAAGTTGTAATCCTTTGTATGTACCATTTCAATTTACACACCCCAAAACATCAAAAATTGATAAATATGTTACCTTTTTTGGAATTTGCCCTTTTTTTTGTATAAATGTTTGGCGAATAAGCTGAAGGTGAATTTGAAAAGTATGAAATGACATAAAGCCACATAATTTTTATTAAGTGTATTTGAGTAATTCCTTTAATGAGGCAATACACACTTTCTTTAAAAAGGATCAATTACCTGAACGCTCCATAGAAAAGCTAAACGCTTCTCAAATTAGCATTTCATTAAACTTTTTGATTTAAAGTAAAGCTAAAAGCTTACAAGGTAATCTAGATTCCTGAGTCCGATGGTAAATATTCAACGAATGAAGCCATATCCAAGGTAATTCTAATGAATCACAATCGTTAGTCTTTCACATATGGTAGAAGGATGTTCCCTCAAAAATTTCTTGTCTACTATGTTTGGCTCTAAAACAAAGTATTCAAGTCAAAGTTATTCGTAAAAATAGAAAGATCACCCTATACTCTCAAGATATAATTTGTTTTTGGTGTCTTAATCAACCCGAATCTATTGATCATCTCTTCCTACATTGTCAGATATTGATATATATTTGGAGGTCTTTGTTATCTTGGTGGAACATTACGTGAGTAATCCCTGATTCTATGAATCAATTTATGTACGTTGAATTTCCCATTCATATCCAAAAGTTTTGGGCAATTGTTAGTTCACGCACTAAGTGGTCAATTTGGATTTTAAAGAATGAAGCAATATTTAATTACTTGACTTCATGTTGGAAGTAAGTCTTGAAACATGTAAGATTGAACATTTGGGTGACTAAAGAGAATTTATTATGTTAAGTTTTCCAGTTTCATATACGGAGTTCACAACTATGGGATTTAACATATATTTTCAACATATAATCTCTTTTGACTAGTTGATTTTGAACGATGTCAAATGGTTATGTCATTTGGGATTTTATTTAGGGAAAATCACAAAAATGATCCAATCACCGCACCTCTTTTAACAAAATAATCCTTTGACCAACCATTTTAACAAACTAATCCTTTGACTGGTGCCGGGTCGGCGCCCCTGGCGCCCCACCCTCAAAAGACGTGCCACGTGGAAAAAGCTTGCCCCATTGTCGCCAGGCGCCCCAGCATGTGTGACTGGCGCCCCACCATTATCGTCGGCGCCCCAATATTAAATATTAATAAATCTTTCCACATGACACGTCTTTTGAGGGTGGGGCGCTAGGGGCGCTGACCCGGCACCAGTCAACGGATTAGTTTGTTAAAATGGTTGGTCAAATGAATATTTTGTTAAAAGGATTGTGGTGATTGGATCCTTTTGTGATTTTCCCTTTGATTTAACATTGATGTAATCTCTTTTCAACTTTTGTTGAATTAATGATATATTCTTTTTTGCAAAAAAAAAAAAAAAAAAAAAAAAACTTTCAATAAGAAGGAGCTTAATTATTTTTTTTTTAAAAGTTAAAAGCTTCAAAAATCTTCCTTTTGTCAAATGCTAAAAATAAATACAAATGAAAGTAAATGATTAGTATTAGAAAGAGAAACACTTCACTTATCTATCTATTTATAATCTTATTCAAAATCTTTTATTTATGAACATATAAAAAACTTGAGGTCAAAATAGTCATTTCCAACATCTACTCGAATTTGTTATTTTATTTATTTTTTTACAAAACCCCCAAAATCCCATTTTTCTATCCTATTATCTCCCTTTCATCTTCATTCTGCTTCATCTCATCACAACAATGGCACACATAACCCTATCCAACCCCTTCCTCCACTCCACCACTCCACCACCACCATCACTCTCCATGAAAATGGTACTCCCCACTTTCCACCCTCCATCTTTCCACTATCTCCATAACTAACCCCTCTACTTTTTTTCAGGTCTCTGCATCCGGTACCCCGTCTCAACCACGCTGGAGCTGCCGCAAGAAGGACATCCACCCCGAGTTCTACGAGGACTCCAAAGTCTACTGCAGCGGTGAACACGTGCTGACCACCGGCGGCACCAAGAAAGAGTACGTCGTTGATGTTTGGTCCGGCAACCACCCGTTTTACCTCGGAAGTCGGTCGGCGAACTTGATTGACGCCGATCAGGTTGAGAAATTCAGGAAGAAGTTTGGGGGAATTGGGGGTTTGGATCAGTTAATGCAGATTCCGACGCTTAAAGGTGAGATTGTTATCCCCCCTAAAAGGAAACCTGGTGGTAAAGGTGGAAAGAAGAAATAAATTGGGTTATGTATGTTTTTTATTTTTTTATTTTATGTTTTTGAACCCTGATTATTATGATTATGATTATATTTAGAATTTGGGGATTCTTGTTTTGATGCATATTTTGCTACATTGTAAGATTGAAATGCAAGAATTTTACGTTTTCGTATACCTTGTATGTAAACGTAAATATACACGGTGTTCGGAGTTGCATACGCCTAGCTTATCTTTACGGCCTATAGGTTTATTGGATAACTGAGTTTATAAGCTTGAGCTTACGGCTCGTTTAAGCTCATAAGTTGTTAAGATGAAACATGTGTAATGTGCATACTATATAGGTCTAAACAGTATGCCCATAAGTCAGGATAATAAGCTTTATACCATAAGTGGTAAATTTTTTTAGTAAATGTTAGTATATAAAATTAGGAAAATGTGGAAATATGTTTCATTTTAGCGCAACTAACTCGAGATTAACATATCATTGGATGGATGTTTGTTTATGTAGGAATTTGTTTCTTATATTGTGCTAAAAAAGCTGTAAAAAGCTTTATATGCTAATGTAGACCTAAAGGTAAAAGGTAAATGGTATAAGGTAAAAGGTCAAGGTCAAGGTCATGCCACATTACGTACCCGGTGATTGCCCTTGGTGGTTATGTGTTGTGTTGAGTTTGGATAGTGGGGTTTAGTCACCTGATTGTTAGATTTGCCGTGGTGGTTTAGAGTCGATGTCCCTGTAAGGTTGGTTGGTAGTAGTCATCGGTTCTTATTGGTTGTAATTCCTAGCATCTTGCTAGACTTTTGTTGGTAATATAAATTTGTCCGCCTCTTCAAAAAAAGTCTTTGTCCATATTTACTGTTGTTGTATAAACTGTAAGAAAGGAAGGAACTTTATGATGACTGAGAGAAATCTGGTATTGGGCCGTAGTATTTTGAACCCTTAGATCGTGAATCGTAGAGATATGGACATAGGCCTATTTGCGAACAAGAAAATTACTTAATGATTAGCATGAATTGTGAGAAGTTAGCAGTTGGACAAGAGAGATTATAGAGCATACATACATATATACTACTGTTCATAAGAATTGTGTTGTATGTGATGTGCATTTGATTCCTGAATTCTAAGTTCAGCTAGAGTATGATTACTAACATGTGTGTGTATCTATGGTTTAAATCAGGAGCTAATCTGGTAATCCTAATTCAGGTATTAAGTATTAACCTTATATATAGTTGAATTAGACTTCTAATTGTTGTACACAATGGATACATTTTTTTGGGTAAAAGACGAACCCCAGGAAAATATTTATTAGTAGAAAAGAACAAAAAAATTTACAGCTTACAAATGGGCATACCTGATGATTCTAAATGCCTACCCAAAGTCCCAAAGCATGCTTTGGGTAGGTTATTAGAATTGAAACTACACTATACATATATGATCTTCTGTGTAAGTATAACCATTTTCCTATACAATTATACAACTCCATGCTACCACAATTCTGATAACAAGACATATTCTCCTGTTGATTCTCAAGGATCAACTGAACAGATATAGGATTAGAATAATACAAAAGTAAGCCCAAATTCACTTCCAGTTCCAGTTACTTCTTCTATTCTTCTTTCTGCCCATTTGAACTTTTGACCCACTGTTAGGTTTTATCCATGTCTCTTAATACACAATGGATAGTTGACATCCATACAAATGTTATTTCTCCTAGTTTGTTCCTGAATGCAGAAAGTTCTTGAAAAGTTCTCTTTTAAGAATACAAACTCTTGTTGATTACATAATTTTGGGATCAGTATGTTTGATGTATGGTAGATTACTCAAACATGATACTTCAACTTGTTAGCCCTTCGATTCGAGCAACAGATGCCATTTCTTGGCATTTTCTTTTTTCTTTTGTTTCATGCGCAGTTGATATTGTATATATTTGTTGGCTTGGTATTCATGTTCATTACCAAAATTTTGATAAGTCAGTTCCTCTAAATGCATAAATCTATTAGTATTGTTCTGGACTAGATTCATTACATCAAAAAACAACATTTTGGTTTTAGTTAATAGCTATATGCAGTATACATTCTGTTGTGGGTTCCTAGTATGTTAAGATATCAAATGGTCATCGATCTTTTTTTAAACTCTTTATTTGCCACTAAACGATATAAGTTTTGGAAAGTCGGGTTAATAATAGTTTAATCATTAAATTTTAAACTTTTTTTTTTAATCATTTTAATCTTTTAAATATACAAGTTTTGAAAAGTTTAAGGTTAATCACTAAATTTCAAACTTATTTCATTTTAACTTTTCATAATTGGATGATAACGGGAAGATGTTAGGTAATGCATAAAAATGTATACTCTAAAAATAACATATTTTCGGTCCCGTGAAGTTTAATATGTCTCCTTGAATTTTGGTAATGTACAATTGTTTTATGCATATCTAAACTTTCGGCTTTCGTTAACAAAACTTCTTCAAAAATCTTCCCTTCATGTTATAACCCCAAAGTTGAAGGGTTGTCCCCGCGATAGTAGCTTAGTGTTAGGGCATACAACATAAATGTGAAGATCATAAGTTCGTTCAATCTCATCTTGATGTTCCTTTAAACACGAGTTATGTAACTGACCTTTCTTATTTTGAAGGACCGGTTACTGGAGCCGTGAGAGGATAGATTTTAGTATTTTACCCTCCAATCCTCCATCAAAAGTTGAAGGGTTACAACTTACAAGTATGATTTTGTGGGTCAGAAAAGCAACTGTGTACCATGTCAAAACCCAAAAGGGCCAATAATACTTGTTGGGCCTTTCATTGTCATCAGACATCAGTCCATTGGACAATTTCATTCATCATGATTTTCTTTTTCGGATATCACAAATCACAATTCAATTATAAGGTTGACCACTCACAAAACAAATATTGTATATTTTTTATCTTTCAATTTTTTATATTTACATAAATAAGCCCCTAGATTAACATCAACATTACCTTTCAAATCGTAATGCTCAACATGATAGATTGTTTCCCTTATTTTATAATATAAAAATAAAAATAATACAGTGTATACGTGTAATTTCATTTCAAGATGAACATCACCATTCACTTATTCATATTTCTTTTTTTAACGTTCAAGTCTTTTACATGTTCATAATATTAATAAGTTTATAGCTATAACTATCTTTATAATTTTTTTACTATTATTATACTCTCATAAAAACCAGGAAGCAAATTCTATTAACATGACTTATTTCTACGGTATATGACGGCGTTTTGTTATTTTAGCTTTTATCATTTTGATGTCTAGACCTCATCATTGATTTCCCTTTTGTATTATACGAAAAAGCGTAAGGATTAAACTAGAAATCCTACTTATGTCATCAATGTTAGGTCATTGATCGTCCCTTTTTTGGCAATTTCCAAAACTGAGTTGAACTTACACCGTTGTCGTTTATTCTCATCCAAATTCATGTGGTCATTTGCTTGTTTTTAGTAATACTATAACTCTAAAACGGGTTAAGCTAAACTAAACCCCCTATCATGTGTCGATAATCGTTCTTTTAAGTTCTTTTTCATTGTGATACCCAAAATCGGGACGATATAAACCACAAAACGCCAAGTGTACAATATATTTGACGTCGATGATATCTCTTTCAACTTTGATACTACTCATATAAAACGAGTCGCTCTGATTGTATACTATTTGATTGCATTTTTTGTTACCATTTCGTCACGAATGGCTTAGGTCCTTTTTCAACTTTATTATCAATAATAATAACACTTGACGTTCAACCTTAAAGGGTAAGGATTTTTGGTGAAAAGCATTTACTTTAATTAAAAAAATTCATTCACTTTTAGACTTTACATAATTAGTATTTAATTAAATTACACAAATCATCCCCTTGTTTTACGTCTTTATTGATATCATCCCATATCATAACACTTGTGCGTAGTATACGTTTTTAGCTATTTGGTCCCTCGATCATTAGATTTATTGTATATCTTTCTTCAACTAGTGTTAAACCCGTCCGTTGGACAGCTAGATATAATAACTATTAATAAATATTAACGTATTAAATACTAAAATGAAATTTCCGTATAATTTTTATTAAAACTCATTATAGCATTTTTCTAGTATTAAATTATTCTTTTAAAGTTATATTTATACAATTATTACCCGAATATATAAAATATAAACTTTTAAATTGATGTAACATGCCAAATAAAGAAAAAAATTACAACAATCTTCATTAAATTTTTATTTATATATGACGTTTAATTGATAATATACTACATTATTAACTTTATATATGATATAGTGGACTACTATATGATTTGGTTGAACTAATAATATAAAGTAAAATCATTTTATTAATCATGCTTAATAAAATGAAGTACCAATATTTACTCAACATATTCATGTAAATTGATGCTATAAATTAATTTTTTGTAGTAATATAACGGTTGCATAATTAACGTGATTTTAAAGTTCAACCTCGTCATCATCATGCTCATCTTTTAAAACGTTGAAAATATCTCCTCCTATAACAACATCATCCAATATTAATCTCCCAATCAACATTTTCCTACGACAATATAAGAAGTAATTAATATTGAAATCTGTAATTAAAATATAGAAACAAAAAAGTGTATGTAATCAAATAAGTTTTCTATGTAATCAAATAAGTTGTTCTTATTCACGATTTTGGTTTCTTGCTATGCGTTATTATTATATTGATTTTTTCAAGTCCTATTTTCCTATAAACAATATTAGATAGTGTTAGTTAACAAAAGATGAGAAAAGAATATGAATGTTATATATTCTTCATAATTTAACTTTATAATATGGAATGAAAAAAGATTGTGAAGAAAGGTAAAAATGACTAAAAGTTAAAACAATGTGTCACCCTAAAGTTTTTATCTTCAATTCATCATAAATTTTGCAAATAAAAAATAGTGAATTCATTCTTTCATTTATTTATTAATATTAGTGGTAGAAGTCTCTAAATTAATTTACTTATGTCAACTATTTTTTATTAAGTTGTAGATATTGTCACATAGAATTTTTTAATTAGTTACTTACATTATAAACTTTATAAAAGGATAGTTGACTATAGTTTAATGTAGTTGAATTAATATATAATAATGTAACATTATTTATATGAATTTTTTGATTGACCTTCTATAACTAATAATTTGTGATTGGAGAAATGATTGTCATACTAAAAATAAGAGATTTTTGATGAGTTGTCATATAATTTAAGAAAGTTTATAAGAGATTAACACATATGATAAATACTTAGGTGGCGAAAGAAGAAGCATGTCACATATGCAAAAAGACTTCCCTATTACTATTATGTAGAGAGTCCATGTATATATATTAATTATTAATTTTAAATTTGATCCCTTGAATTTTATAGATTCTTATGTTCTCACTTTTATACTCCGTACCATTTTACCTATATATAAATATATTTTTAATAAGTGCCATATATGCAAGAAAAATAATACGGAGTATAAAAGTGATAATACAAAAAGTAAAATACTTAATCGACAATTAAATAGCCATCAACTTTAAAAACTTAATGTGAAATTTTGAAAAGGGTAAAATGTTCATTTAGAAAGGTTTAAGAATCATAGCGTTAGAGCTAACGGCTCAAGAACGAAATTGGTTATATACATATAGTATAAGGGTGACGAGTGTAATTAGTTATAATTGTTTTGATAAAACATAAAAAACAATCGCGTTTTATTTTTTGTAATTTACTTTAATTATTTAATTTATCCATTGCTATCACATCCAAAACTTCTTAACGCAAGAGAAAATTCCCACTGATTTTGTAGTTTACGTGGACAAAAAGGTTTATAAATATTAAATTGTGTGTTTGGTTTGAGAGTTTTTGAGAATGAGAAACGGTGTATAAATGGTGAATCGAAAGGGCATCAAATTTTAACAAAATGTTCAATTTAAAGAATAAACAAATTTTATTTACTTAAATCAACCCATTTAAGGTAATGTATGTAAGGATAACTAAACTTTATAAAATGTGTTTAAGGATAACTAAAGTTTATAAACTTATTCAAAAAGAATTCAAATGTTGCTAATCAGTTTCATTTTCCGCTAGATGACAAGGTTCAAAAGTTAAGCAATTATTTTGTTACATAAATTATATTTTTTCCTCAATATATATTTTGTGAAAGTTTGATAATCTTCCCGTATATTAATAATTAATCATATATATATATATATATATATATATATATATATATATATATATATATATATATATATATATATATAGGATTAATTATTAATATACGGGAAGATTATCAAACTTTCACAATATATATATATATATGGTAGGTTCCAATGAGAACACTTCAAAAATAAGAACGATAAGAACACTTCATAAATGCAAAATTAGCCAACAATCATTAGATGCACACTCATACATCTCAAATATGTGTAGAAAAATTGATTAGAATGAATGCGAACTTTCAGAAATACACAAAAATCGAAAAAAACGATTGATGCACAATTATAGAGATAATCGTGCATCAATGGTTTTTTCGATTTTTGTGCATTTTTAGAAGTGTGCATTTGTTTTTCTTTGCATATTTGAGATGTATGACTGTGAATCTAATGATTTTTGTTGACTAGTTGTGCATTTATGAGGTGTTCTCACTGTTCTTATTTTTGAAGTGTTCTCATTTGATCCAAACTCTCTCTCTCTTTCTCTCTCTCTCTCTCTCTCTCTCTCTCTATATATATATATATATATATATATATATATATATATATATATATATATATATATATATATATCATGCATTAATGTATGAGCTTTAAATCAAACTAGCATATAACTCCCTTGTATCTCAAATCCATAACCGGCCATTCCCTTATCTCAAAAAACCAACCAAACATGCCCCAAGTATTTCTATAAATTCATTATAAGGGGTGAATTCACCAAATTATCGTTATTATCAAACATTTTATTAACCAAACTCATACCCATAATCGTTTTATACGATAAACCAAACACCCCCAAAGAGTAAAGGGAATACAAATAAAAACTGTGCGTACTAAAAAATTGAGATAAGCTTCTGAGAACGTATTAAACTCATTTCAATGTCTATTGTTTGTACTCTAATTCCATTTGCTATTTTTTATGAATTCAACTTTCAATTTTTGTAAGTTGAATGCATTAAAGTAGCAACCGTAAGTAGGAGATAGACAACGAGTTGATACTTTATATATTAGGGACGAGTTAATACTTTTTGTATATACTTATCCCTATAAAGTTTAACGAGTATTATGTTGTTATTAAGAAGGAAACCCAACTTATACGGAGAATATCATTTTCTAAAATACTTATTGCTACTTTTGAACAAGAAAAATTGGTATAGTCGACGATTCTAAGAATGCAAACACAATTAAAATGTCACAAAACAAGAATACAATGTCAATCATATATGAGAGTTCTGTTCATATATAGTTCTATACAGCTAAGTGATGTAGTTGATACATGGATGATGGATGCAATTAATTAGCAATTATTGTTATAAGAAAGATAGGGAGTACATATTATTAATCAGTGTCTTATTTTCTGATTATATGAAACGATAATATTTGGCCACTATCTGATTAGGCTATCGTACACTTTCCTAAAATATACAGAACCAAAATTTTAAGTGTCATAATATAATTGTACTGCTAGACATCAATCATTAATTAGCTTAAGCTTTCAATATTAGTAATGACTCTTACGAGTAGTCGATTCTTATGACTCGAATCAAAATTTCAAAAGACGAGATAACTTGAACTCCGAATCTTGAAGACTTTCACTTGAGTTCTGTGCAACACTTACGAGTAAAAACAATAAACAAACTTTTAGTGTAATAGAATTCAATGAATTTCCTTTTGCTCTATATAAATAAAAAGTGAAGATATATTTCAAATTAAGTCCTTGATTGTGATGTGATAATTGCATATTTTAATAGGTAAGTAAAATTTTTAGCCCACGTACTCATATATTATTAGGGGCCATATTCTTATCATATTGTAAATGAAAAAAATCTAGTAACAATTATTAGGTTAAAGTCAAAAGTGCTAAATTTTGTTGACTATGTCGAAAAGTTATCATCATGCTGCAATCTTTTGGGAGACCATATATTCATATGATCCCCAAGATATCAATATACTGATTGCCTTTTTTACTTCAAACTATGACAAAAGTACAAAACCTCATAATTTGCAACTTTTATGCTTAAAGAAAGTTAGATAAACATTCAAGTGTTACAAAAGAGCGACACTTTTAACACTTGAGCTAAATTAATACGTAATTTCAACCATAGATGAGTCGTATAATACATACTCCGTAACTTTTACTTCCCGAGTTTAATATATTACTATACAGTTTTAAACAAGATAGTATATATTAACTATAAAGCAGGGGCGTCTCGCTAATCTTAGATGCCTGTGCCTTTAAAAAGTTATAGGCCCTTAAAAAAAATTAGAGGAGAATTAAGAAAAGATCTTCTTCCTCAAACTAGACTAGTAAACACACATCATCCATTAATACACATAAATAAAACTTGACTTTCTTTGTTGTACATTCAATAACTATCGTATTTGGCATCATAAAACTCCGTTTAATGAGATTGAAAAGTACATAAATCACCATACTTACAGCATCAAAATTAATAATTTAGGCCCGAAGAAAAATAGGGCCTTGTGCAATAGCTCATCTTGCACACCCTTAGATCCGCCTCTGCTATAAAGCGTGGTCATGGTAGGTAATGAACTTTCACAAAGTTAGTTACATCACGTTTCGTGTCGAGAACATAAAATTTGTTTCGTCGAATTTATTTTGTTTTTTTGATTATATATGAAGTGTTTCTATAAGCTCATCTTTTATAGTTACAGCCATTTACTATTGATCTTTTATTGCACCAAATAACTGGAAAAATGTAAACAAAATTTAAACGAAGTAATCTTAAAAATGGGTATTTGAGCCACCCACCGGAGCCGCTCCATATTTCAATGAAGCACGACCGAACCCCTCATAGGTAAATCACCTCCATCACATATAGGACAACGTCCGAGCTGAAACTCGCACTGACTACGGCTTAACGTTGTGGGTCATGCATTTCATTGGTGATAGTTACATCTATAATAAATAATACCCATGACAGGATTCAAACCCATAACCTATAGGAAGTCATGAGATGCCCTTATCACTAGGCTATATATTCATTCGTAAACCAAGTAATCCTAGAAGGAAAAAAAAGGTGATAAATCAATAAACATCCAGTGTGGTTGAACTTGGTAGTCTCATATCCACTTACCACTTTTCTAGATTGACTTTGGTTGTTTATCGTTCACTTGATAAGTAATACGTAATCTATTAGATCACGTAATTTTTAAAATAACAAACAACTTACTATTCATAATAGTTTTTATTGGATAATAGATTATTAGTTGTAGCATCGAGAATAGTATTATTAATTGGTGGTAAATTTAACCTAACAAAATTTAAGCTTACGTACGGTCACTTTCCTTGCACACTTTTAATTAAAGTTAACATATCATTTGGATAATGGTGATATCACAAATTACTTTATTAACCAATAAGTCTTAATTATAGTTACTTTTAAAGTACTATCAATGCTAAAGTATGATTAAAGTCGAATGCTTGTTTTTTCCCCGGGTTAGAAACTAGGGCACTAACATTATTATGCATAATGAAGTAAGAACTAATTAACAACATTAATGTCAACAAACAATTAATTAAAACTCGTTAATATGATTTAAAATCACCTTGTAAGTACGTAATTACATATGTTTATCTAGAAAAACAATTGTTGTTAGCTTGTAAGCATGATGCGATGATTTGTTTTGTCTTAATTAACGTTTGAAAGAACATCATACTTACTAACCGGTTGAACAACGATTGAGTAATTTGTAATAGCGCAATTAGTTATGTATTAACTAATAAGTACGTATCGTAAATACATCAATTGTTATTCTTTTGATTTAATTTTACCATTCCAATTTGGCCTTGTAGCTAGGAAACAATCAATTCATGCATTATTTAATTTTTTATTTTAGTCTTTGATTGTTAAAATAAGTATATTTAATAACAAATAAATAATAACTTAAGGTTAGGGTGCATTTAATAACAAACTAGCTGGAGTGTAGCTTGTTACCGGAGTAGGAGATTGTGACTTGGGATTTTAGTGGTTGAAAATTCTATTCAGAAGCTACTGGAATTGACTTCTAACATCATGGGATTATAGATAATCCTTTTTCCAACATTAATCTACATCTTTTTTATGTTACTGAACGAAACTTCCAATATTTGACCAGATATTATTAAAATTAAAATCTCAAACCTGTCGATATAATCGTCGGCCAAACATAAGTGTATTAAAAGTTAGTTAGCGGTATTTTGGTTAATTAGATAAATCAATCGTTTTACTGAAAACAATGTAAAGAAGAATCTTACTTGTGCCGACGGAATTGATCGATGCTTTCAACATCGATCTCCAATTATAAACAAAAAACATGTGATGAGGTATATATATATAATTATATATGCCGATGAATTGAATACATCCTAATGCAATCAAGTGAACCCAAGTTAATTAATCAATATATATAGTGTGCTAATAATACATAACAAAATCGACAAAATATATATACTAGTGATCAAAATGATGCTAGTCGATATCAATGTGCGGAATACTGTTTATTATTTGACCAAACAAGCACCGTCATTGTCTATATACGGAATATAGTTAGCGCGTATGCATATGTTTGCATGTACAATTAATATACATGTAGGGTAGACGAAGATCACACATACCTTTTAATTGGATTTCAAATAGCACGATATATATAATATGTGCATGCGGGTAAACGGTGAAGTTTTTTGTGTTCAAGTTACTTGAAGAGGGCAAATTTTTTACTTGGATGTACGTGGTTTAATCGGGATATCCCTGTGATGATTTTTCGACCCTTTTCCTATCGACTCCAAGATGTGCAACTATTTATGTTTGAACTTGAGACCTCTTTCAACGATACTACCTATTTAATATATACATGCAATAACTAACAAAAGTTGAAATTTTAACCCCTTTTATTTTAAAGTAAGACTATTTATATTTATGTTGAGAATACCACCTATTTAATATATACCTATTTAATATATACATGCAATAACTAACAAAAGTTGAAATTTAAACCCCTTTTATTATAAAGTAAGACTGTTTATAGTTATGTTAGTAACTACAATATATTTTTCAAACAAGAAGAAATGTGGTTTATAATCACAATGAAATCGTCATATTATGGTTGGACGCTAAAACACTAAAAATCAACTCTTGGCACAATAACTATGTTTAGAGAAAAAAAAACTTGTATAGTAATTGTATCCTTATGAATTGAAGGGACATGCATATTTACATGAAATCAACAGGGAACTAGATCGATGTCAAACAAATAGATGATGTTAACATCAATCATACTCATTTGTCAAAATCATATATCATTTCAAGATGTTCATGAAAATTAAATATCAAGTTCGAATTGGAGTGAAGTTAAATAAGGGGGAAGTTAGAATAGTCCACTTGTCTTTAATTAGTTTGGCGCAACAATCTATAACTATTACATACTTTTAACCTATATGAAGGATTTATATACGAGCTATATATAAACCTAACCACACAATTAAAGTAAACACATTATACTACACAGTTTTATTTGTTGTAGGTCAAATGTAGTTGTACGTTAATGATTTTGATCATGCATCTAACTTATTATGTGCAGGGGCGGAATCACGTTGAAGGTGAAGTAGTTGTTGCTAAGGGTTCATTTGCTATATGAAGTGTAAATTTTTTATATGTGTTTGTACTACAGGTTCACAAAAATCAAGATAACGGTGTTACGAGTCAGTTTAGATACTAACTCCGCCACTAAGTGGTGGTTTAATAGATCTATCGCTATCCAATAGTTGCAGGATGTGAGGTCCATTTTATAGTTTGTCAATCCAAAATACTATTTGATTAGGCATACACTATTTTACAAGATAAAAATGCGTACATATATATGAACATATATGTCGGTTTATTGTACAACAACAACTATCGAGTGAAAGTTCATTTTGTTCGTGAGTAAAATTTTAAAAAGTCCAATATTACCATTATCCGATATTTAGATATTAGCTAGGGTTATAGAAAGGTTGATCGAGGAGTTATATATGAAAAAAATCATTTTAATGCGTGATAGATTATATGTCATATAATTATATTTCAGGGATCTTGATGTTTGTTATCAGTTTAAAAAAGACAGAACAATGTAAGGAAAAATAATACACATATCATACAGAGTATAAGTTTTCAAAACGAGGTTGATCATCATTTTTCTATAATATGAATAGAGGTTCGATATCATATCAAATTATTCTATAAGAGCTACTAAACAATGTGTTAGTTTGTTAATACTCTAACCTCAAAGAAGTTAAAGCCATAAATGAAACAAGAGTTTAGTTATATAAGTAATTTTAAGTATGAAAAAAATAAAAATCTAGCTAGAATTATTACCTAAAAATAATATGAGAAGTGTACAAAAGTATAGAAGTATGAGGTGAGATAAGTGACAAGTGTAATATTCCAAAAGGTTGGCACTCGCCGTACCACCCGGCCATCCACACGACCTTTTGTAATTAATACAACAACCTTGTGTCCTTACGTAGACGTAGTTATGTCCCAACACAAGGGTATTAATACTATTTTTTGCATTATTATAGACTTATACTTTCTGCACACGATTTTAGAATTTTCTACTGACTACATTTTTAACCAATCAAATAACATATTTAACCATTAAAATATCTTTCGATTGGTTAAAACATGAAAGTGGATACTTATTTGAGACAACAAAAAATAGTAATGTGGACACTTGAAGTGGGACCAAGGAAGTAGTATCCAAGAATTACAGTAACAACATTCTCAATTGTAACGTAGTCAGTTTAGAATCACTTGTATAAATTTAGCGTCATCTTAATTAACACTTCTTTAAACTAACACAATAGTGCCAATAGTGACATAATCACTTCAAATTTAAGTCTCACGATTACCAATATACATTTACTTTACTTCTATACATTAAGCAAAAAACATTATTAAATGTAAATTGAAGGGTCCTACTAAAGATACCCCTCTTGGCCCACTTTTTCCCATCTCTTACCCCCCTCCACCCATCTAATCAATCACATCGTGTTCTTTTTTTTTTACTTTCTGGGTACACCCCCTATTTTTCTAATTTCTACCCCCTGTTTAGTTTAAAACTGGAACTGATTCTGTACTGAATTGGAATTTATCTTAAATAAAACTGAACTGAAAAAGAACTGCACGGGACCAAAGTGGCCTAGGGGGTATCCCCCAGTAATTCTGGGGGTGGCTTTAGATAATCCCTAAATTGAATGCTATTGTCACTACAGTAGGCAATGGTTACTAGCACTGCCGGACTTCCCACAAACAATCGCCACTTCACAACGTTAACGTAATGTTATTAGACTCGATTTAGAGCTTATGTAAGGTCCGTTAGAGCTTATATGTATGTACTTGTACCATATATATATATATATATATATATATATATATATATATATATATATATAAATCGTTAAACAATCGCCACTTCAAAACTTAATTTTCACGGTGTGTGTTACGTACGACATATGTATCTTTTTTTACACTAAAAACTGTGCTCGTGTATTTTTAAAATTCGAATAGATTGTGATATTGCTATGTCTAAAGCATGACATATATATATTTTTTAACGGCACATCTCTCCTATAGCCGAAGTAATTTAGTTTTTTAATTTTTAGACCCCGCATTAATCAATATACATTTATTTCTATACATTAAACAAAAAACATAAAAAAATAAATTTCTTCGTCGCTTCAGTCGTCAAATATTCAACCTCCCAAACCGACGGAAACAACGGACACATTGATGCCAATTTTGTCGGTTAAGCCGACGCACATCGTTCCCAAACCGACCTAGCCATTGTTAGCATTCTAATACCTAATTTTTCCCCCTTGACATAAATGGTTACTCCATCTGTCCAATTCAAAGTGTTCATGTTTACTTTGCACGTACACAGTTTTAGGATTATCCACCAACTACATTTTTCACCAGTCAAATAACATATGTACCCATTAAAGTTTTTTTCGATTGGTTAAAATATAAACGTGGACAATTATTTGAGACAATCAAAAATAATAATATGGACACTTTTGATAAGTAATAGAGAGAGAGTATTTAAATACCATACGTCCATACCACATTGAACTACATATACCTAGCTAGAATTGAGAAACAAGTATCACTTCCAACAAATTGTAATTTTAACGTAATAGGTAACTATAACTTTATTTACATTTTAGTGCATTTCTCATTTATTTTAAACAACAATATTCCTAATCTTTCTTATTCTGAAACAGATTTCCATAAATCTTTTAGACTATATAAATTGGAGTAAAAAATGAAAAAAATTGGTAGATTATCTCCGAATTGCCTTATTTCGATGGATAACAGTTACCTTATCTACTTCATATATATCCATTATTACTTCAACCTAACAAACAATATTCTCTTTGATAAAAAAGGAATTCATACTCACAATCATAAAATTTGTTAAAAGATACTTTAATATTCTCTCATTTTATTTCATAAATAAAATAAAATTGGAAAGTATATTTTTACAATTATGAAAAGATTATTCAAAAGAATCTACACCCCCTATAAATACCAACCCTCCCTTCGTGCCCATTATCTATTTTCACCAACAACCAACTTTTAAACACTTCAACGTTTTTGTGTGTTATTTTACAACCAAATTTTCACTCCACATTTCATGTTACTAATCACTCTGTTTTCACATAAACAATTTTCGCATTCGAGTTTCCATCATCTTCATCATTTAAACTAGACGAAATATGGATTCGTATAGTTTAATCGACAGTATTCAAGTAGAGAAAGCAAATGCGATTGCCAGATACAAACGGTTTAACAACATTTCAAAGATATTCAAAGTAATCGAAGTTTTCGTTTTCGTTGCGTTGATTTCGTGGTCGTCGACTCGTTTACCGACGGTTTTTAAATTATCCGTTGAGTACTTATACGCTTGTTCGAACTACATCTTGAATCAACACGTCATTTTTCTCGTCGGTAATTTTATCGTTCTCGTTTGTTACTTTTTGTCTCGTCAGAATGAGATCAGTAACGGATCCGTTACTGATTCCGTTACTCCGGAAACGTCGAAAGACGATGGATATAGATATAGTTATAACTATACAACAACATCTTCGGTTGAAAGTAAAATAACTGAATCCGGTTTGGTTGCGGAACCGGTTGAACCGCCGGTTCAGGAAGTTAAAAATGACGCGGTAGTTTGCGACGAGAACACGATCGTTGCGAAAACGGAGACGGAAGTAGAGGCGATCAAGAAGGCCGAGAAGCAGATTGAGAGGTTTAAGAGGACGCAGTCTGCGAAATTGAAGCGAGATATATCGATGAGGCCTAGAAGAGAACTGAGGAGATCGGTGACGGAGAGGCGGAAGAGCGACGGAGATTCATCGGCTGCGGCGGTAGAGAGGCTGAGTAATGAAGAATTCCGGCTAGCGGTTGAAGCTTTTATTTTGAAGCAACAGAGCTTAATTAAGCAGCAGAGCATGGTTGAAAAATGAAAAAGAGTAAATATTATGTTATGTTTAATTAATTAATTATTAATAATTAATAATTATTGTTGTTGATTATTAATTCTTAATAATTAATTAGTATTACTATTATTATGTTGATATAGTAGTAGAGATGTTGACGAAGGAAGAATAATTATTGAGGGAAAAAAAACTATGTAGTCGTAGTTTGATTTCTACTACATCTTTGTTTCTCTCTTTTATTTTGATGAGAAAAAAAGGCTCTTTACATATTGTGGTTAAAAGTTAATTTTCCATTTATTATATATATGCTAGAGAAGAAGAATATATTTTTATGAACACATCATTTATTCTTTTGCCTTGTTTGTAGGATGTAAAATTTGTTGTTTAAACCCTAATGTTTTATTTTAGGTCTTGAAATTCATAAAAGGAATCAAGTTCAATTCTCATTAGCAGCAAATTTGGAGCCAATTTTCTAACCTGATTGGTTTTAGAGGAGATTACTTTGCAAGAAAATGGTCATGTTTTTCAACATAGGTCAACACTCTTCTTAACGTGCCAACGGGTCAGTTTCGAGCGTATGTTCTAACATTGTCTTTCACATGTTGTCCTCGGGATGGGGTTTATGTGTCGATTAACATTTTGCAAGAAAATTTATTGGTAAAAAACAGTATCGTAATCGGTCTGTTACTCGGTTAGTTCCAACTGATTGTAACTTTTTATGAAAAGTGGAAGTAAATATCTCTAGTTAGATTTGGATCAACAGGTAAGTATCTCCAAATAAAAGTTACATATATTAAAATTGTGCACTATGATTTGAATAATAGTTTTGACACCGTGATTTTTGACTCAAAGAGTCACTTTTAAAGGGTTATGGAAGATTGTAATTTGCACGGATAAAAAAGGTTCCATGATTGGGTGGTTAAGGGGAAAAAGTGTTTAAAGAGCACGATCAAGTGACAAATGGAGTTGGCGAGACCGGAATCAATGGCTTTTTACCATACATTTTACCCTAAATCATGTGCCCATCATCTCTCCTTTTTACCTTTTTATTTTTCGTTTCTAAATATCATTGCATCTATATTGAAATGATAATAAAGCCCTGATACTCGTAGATCAAGGGCGAACATCCATCGTTTACGGGTGAATTTGATCATGGAGATGCAAAAATAATACAAATGGATCGGTGTGTCACCTTATTACAATCGTTATACATTTAATCATTTATAATCTCTGTTTATGTAATTAGCTTGCCTCATGGTGATGGACCAATATGACTTTAATTTTAGTTCAAATTATTTAAAAGCATATGGATCAATGTCAAATTTAGCTACCCGGCCTAACTTTCATGAGACTCTCTTAACTTTTGCTTATTGTATTAAATTGTTAATGACTCATTAAGTCATTATTGATGAGTATATCACAATTATATCTAATGCAATCAATAACTTAACAGACATGGTACGTTGTTTCTGATAAATATATCAGAGTTTTCAAATTTCGGTTACCATCTCAGAGGGACGGACCTAAAATGTTGCAAAGGCGCAAAGGCCCCCAAGAAAAAAGGAAAAAAAAACATTTTTTAAAGTAATTATTGATGTTTTAAAAAAATTTCCCCCACAAGCCCCATAAATAAAATTCTAGCTTCACTCCGGCTCTTACGTAGTTGATCTTAAGGTTATTAATGGTTTAATCTTTAAAGTTTTACGTTTTTTTATTTGTTTTAACCACTCAAGTTTAGCTAATGATTTAATCCTCAAATTTCAAAATTTTGATAGTATAACCTAAAGTTTCACTATACTTCAAGAATTTGATGGTTTAATCCATATAATTTATCATTTATAATGAGTTTGCTTTCTTAAGTTATCCTATTTTAATTATCTAACTTTCAAAAATTTAATAGTTTAACCTTTGAAGTGTTAAACTAATAAGTAAATGCAAATTTGAATGATTGAATGAGAAAAAAATTAAGTGGTTAAAAAAAAGTTAAATTTTGAGAATTAAATTATTATCAACCGTCGATCTTTATCGTATATATCATTTGCATTCACGTACTCAATCGTATTAAAGGGTTGGAGCATTTCTACTTAGTTGGTTGAGTACTTGGATTTTATCCAAGAGGTCATGGGTTCAAACCCAGAAGGGGACATCTTAAATTTCATTGGGGTCTTAGTCCAATGGTTAGGGAGTTTTCCATAAGGTTTCTTCCTGGAGGTGATGAATTCAAGCCTTGTTGTGAGGGAGACTCCTGCGACGTTATACCCATCCAAGACGTGGGAGAGCAACCCCTTTAGGGCGTCGTCTTGGCTTCGAACTCGGGAGGCGGTTACTCGATTCCAGGGGAGTAACCACTTGTGGAGATGATCGGGTGAGCCAAAAATGATTCGTCAGTGATTTCACAACTGCCTTTCAAATTTTTATTTTTTTTGGGTCTTTACAGTCCAGTTGGATTTGATATATAAATTGAACCATAACTGAAAATTTTAGTTTTTCCCATAATCCAAAACGTCCAGTTTCAGTTTCACTATAGTTTGATTGTTTAATTTTTCGGTTTCTTATCGATTATTCGGTATATAACAGAATTTCAAGCTACGCCACAATTATAACTTTTGAGGTAAACTACTGAAACTTTTATTTTTTTGAGAAGATATATCACACGTTAAAGTAAGTATAATTTTACTATACACTTATGGAATAAACAATACATGAACACAGATATTCAAAAACACTTTGTAAGTATAATGTAACAACAATTTAAAAATTTTACCTAAAAAATAGGTTATAAAATATTGTATCTAATTAATTAGTAACTTAAAATAGGTGTGGTTATTAAAGGTACATGTTTTAGATATAAACTGAATCGAACAAAAAGATTTTGACTATTCCATTATCAAAAATTAAGGGTGCATTTAGTTACTGAAAACTCCCCTATTTTTCTAAGAAAACAATAAAATAAAATAAAAAACGTGTTCAAATCTGAGTTTTCCAATAAACTTTTTTTAAAAAAAGGAAAGTCACTATTTTCCCTCTCTTGGAAAAGAAAAACTTCATTCCTCACATTTAAACGCATTTTCTAATTTTTCAATATTTTTCTAAAGAAATGAAACACTCCCAAATCATCAAGTTTCAAATGTAAATAATATTTGAATTGCGCGAGTATGTAATTATAACTTAGCTACGATATGTTTGTTTTCAAATGTAAGATTTTGTTGCATGACACGAGTACCCTAGTAATTGTAAATTACACATATCCTTTCTAACATGAAGTCTAAAATAACATTTAACAGAGTCATAAACAAACACAAAATATATAAAGTTATGTGCACCCGATCGAGTTAGCCAACCCATTGGGTTGGTAGCTTGAGGCATGGTGGCATATAATTACAAGTTAGCTGCTTGCTCTTATCCAATTGTCTTTAAATTTTCCAACACAAAGAAATTCTGATTAACTATTTAATTTAATTAAGTGATTAAAGAAAACCATTATTATTCTATTTTTGTTTTATTAGTCTTGTTGCCTACTTACCAACTATTTAACATAAATACCAGCTTCTTTTATTTTATTGGAACCACATACTTAAAACAACTCTAACGTTTGTTATATAATATTGAATTTTTTTATTATATATATAAATATAAATATAAACAAGGTGTACGTCTTTAAATTTTAAAACATGGATTATGGATAGTATAGTCTCACAATATATGATATTAGTTTAATTTACGACATGTGTGTTTCGAAAATCGAAGAAACTAAAGTCTACATAATTATAATTAAAATGATATCAACTACATTTCATAAATCATTACCAAATAATAATTAGTTAATTAATATTCATATTCATTTATATATAAACTAACTAACTAATCGAAATATATATACCCCAAAAAGCTTACCTAAGATTCTGTCTCTTTTATTTTTCTTTAACTTTTTTTGTTAAGGACTTGCTAAGGTTCTCGCATGTTGATTTTTGGGGATAATTTTTTTAGAACACCATACACTTTGTTGACTATATCCATTCTTAATCAAATAGAGTAATTATATTAGCAATGATTGCACTTTTAGATACGAGTATTAATATTATAGTTGGTTTTCAAAGCACTCATATACAGGAATATAGTGTTATTATTTATTCTATCCATAGAATATTTATTCTCTCTTAAAATATAGTAGTACCATTTAATTTAATTTAGTTAATAGTTAATTGATATTATTTCTTTCATAAAGGTTTACAGTACTACTTATATAAAAGAATAAAAAAGGTATTATCCACTTTGACCAGTTATATAATCAAAATTCTATTATCTTCCTAATTTGCTTGATTCTTATGAATTAGATGGTCACTTAAACTTTGACAAGTATGCTTACACCTCCTACTCCTGTAAACGAACCAAACAAAAAACGAACAAAGCATGTTTAATTGTGTTCATTCCTTATCAAAATTAAATGAATGGATAAACGAAAGAATTTTTTTGTCCGTGTTCATTCACTAATAAATTATATTTATTCATGAACGTGTAAACAAACGCAAACGAATATATATATAAGTATATGAAGTTTAAACAAATTATATAAGTTAGATAACTGATTGTTTGTGTTCGTTTGTTAACATGTTAAATGAACACTAACCTATTAGTAACAAACATTAACAAACGAACGTTAACGACCATGTTATCAAACAATCATGAACATAAATGAATGAACAATATATATATATATATATATATATATATATATATATATATATATATATATTCATGTTTGTTCCTATAACTAAAACAACGTATCTTTTTGTTCAATTCGTATAACTAAACAAATGAACATCAACTAATTTTCCAACGAACAATTCACAGATTATTTGTTGAACGTTTAATTCGGTTAGAGGCATAGCTAAAATATTGAATATATCATGACAAACCTTAACATTGAAGGACTTGCTATCATTATCATTAATTAAATTAAGGCCTTTGAAACATGAAAGGAAATTATATTCATAAATGTTTATTCACCTTTTCCCCAATACAATAAGTTATTAATTAATCAAGCGCACTAGATTTTTATAAAACATTAAGAATAAAAGGTCGCCATCAACTACTAGATTATGACTAAATATAGTACCCCACATATTTTAAACACTTTGTTACTTTTATTCTTTTCCTTAATGTATTTATTTATATATATTTTTGCTTTTGGGTGGGAGGAATACCAGATTTTGTTTCTTAGAAGATGACAACCAACACGTAGTGATATGGTTAAGCAAATAATGATAATAAAATAGCTATATTCTATGAGTATTTATTTAGCAGAAAAACAAGTATCCAACTATTGAAAAGTTCTGCCAACAAAATAATACGGCTTGTGAGTCTCAAAATAATTATTCACATTTTTTTAGATATTTCAAAATAAATGTCCGCTTTCAAAAATAGAATGTCAATTTTAGGACGGGGCATATTAATTTATTGGCAATAATATATGTTCTAGTACTACAAAAGAAAAGCTTACGAATCGAAAGACGTTTAAATGTGTGAGCTTGACCAAAAAGGATATACAATTTTGGTCTGTTTAAATGTGGCTTGAAATAACTACTTAGTCGAGTAATTACCATCGGACCACATATAAAATTTAGAATATGATAAAAACGGGTTTTGTTATCAATGTAAAGCATAAATAACTATTTGTGGATGCAATTTGTACGAGTGCCACGATGACAAAAATCACAATAAGTCAAGTCGGCGTTGGTCTTCTTGTTGCAAAATGCTTTCAAGGACATACTTTACTTGTCAACTTCAACAAGTCACTAATAAAATAAAACTACAATAGTAATTATATAAATATACACACGTGTACATGTATATTAAAGTGTAAATATTAATTAAATTATTACTTATCTCTAATTTGTTTTCACTTGTATTTAATTTTTCTTAAACAAAATATAGTCAATAAAATTTCGATGCATGGAATGTTTTCGAGCTTCCAGCATCTCAGTTAACCTAGACGTATTTCAGCCCAACTCGTCCCAAGCATGACATATAAGCTCAGATGAGGTTCCACTCTAAAATCAATTAGTGATAGAAGAGTATCTCATGAACTTATATACATGTTTTAGTTTCTTTATGTTTCCGATGTGAAACTTAAGTTTGCACCCAATAGTACTTAATAATTATTTTGGTTTTAGTTATGACTTATTTACTATTATCCTCATAATATGTACTTATCTTTAGTCTATTCTAGGGTTAATATGTGAAGTCAATAATATTAAATACTCGTAAGTTTTCCTAATTCTTCTTTCTCCTTGGTCTTCATGTAAGTGTCACGTCATTTTGTTAATCGTGTTTATATAAATCTTTTTTTTAATGAGACAAAGATATAATAATTATTTCATAAAGATATGAACAATTGATTGTGACAAGTTATCTCACTGTTGAAAGCTCGTATCTAAGATATCTTTCACATTTTTTTCTTAAGTAGTGAGCCAAAAGTCCACCTATGCTTACAACCCTATAAATAATTCTTTAAATCAAATTATAATACAATGAATACAATTTAAAGATAACATAGATTAATTAATTTATATCCAAAGTTAGGCATAACCCAAATTTCAGAAATAAGAATTATAAGTACGTACACATGTCAAAATATCAAGAACTAGGAGAATGCACATATCCATTTTAAATTAAGTCGACACATATATTTCAGTCCAAAAGAAGATCAATACACAAATTGAAAAGCTACCCAATAGTGACTCTACGTGTTTCAAATTTTATAATATAATTAGAGAGTAAAGTTCAAATGAGTACACCAACTTTGAGTGAGAATGGGGGAACCCACAGATTTCTGTCATGTGTCACTTTATTCTCTCTCATCCACAATTTTAAAAATTAAATATCTCACAAATGGTAAGTCGAAAAATCATGAAAATTGCACCATAAAATTCAGCGTTTTCTCCTCTTCGATTTTCCGTCCCTCAAGGCATACTTTCAATAACTTTTTTTTTCTTCCATTTTTTGGTGGGTCTTACAAATTAGTAATACATATGTTAGTGATTGGTTATACATTTAATTTGGGGTTAAGGTTAGAGTTTAGGGTTAGGGTTAGAGTTTAGCAGGGTTTATGGTATAGGGTTTAGTCGTGTTAGGGTTTAGTAGTGTTTAGGGTTTAGTAGGGTTTAAGGTTTAGGGTTTAGTATGATTTAGGGTTTAGAGTTTTATAAAGCGTTTAGGGTTTAGGGTTTGGGGGTTAGGGTTTAGGGTTTGAGGTTTGGGGTTTCTCTAAACCCTAACCCCAAACACAACACTTTAACACATTTGTTAGTAAATGTGAAACCCACCAAAAAAATGAAAAAAAAAAATGTTGTCGAATGTATGCCTTGATAGACGGCAAATCGAAGAGGAGAAAATGCCGAATTTAATGGTGCAATTTTCATGATTTTTCGATTTGTGGTTTGTGAGATAATTGATGTTGGGGGTAAATTAGTTTTGTACATGTGGAACATTCTCTTTCCACACATGACATGATATTATTAGTTCCCTCATTATCACACAAATTTCTATTCTCATTTCAACACCACCCTATAATTAGATGAAAATAGCCAATATCCAGTTGTGTTTATAAATTAATTAATCTAACTTAAAAGCTTAAATATAATTTAAATACTATATCCGGATGCGATTACTCGACGTTTCTTAACATTAATGATTTAACAGATTTGGTTTAATTAACACGTAATAACTTATTTAAGACGTCACTATATACTTTATTATTTGTTTTTGCTTAATACGTATGATATCAAGATTAACACATAGGAGTAATTAATTAATAACTTCTATAAACTACATTGGATTATGTCTTTTTCAAAATCTGTGATTGAGCTTGCTAACTCGGTCACTTTGTGCCAATCAGGAGTGGTACCGGGAAATTATTCATATCGGGGCGAACTTTGATGGTATACGTCGTGTCAACTTTTGAGTTGGTGTTCGTTTATCTAGGTTAAAAAACATCAAAAAGAATAACCATTTTACGTTGAATACTATTAAAACGTTAAATAAATTCAGACCAATATCTATATTAATCGAAATTTCTACCAATTGTTTATTATCTCGATATCTATTATTATAAATCCGAAATTTTAGCTAAAAGTTTCCAAACTAGCGAAAAATTTTAGATTCATAAAACTAATATTTTGTCAAATTTTAAAACTTAATTTGATGTTATTAGAGTATTCATTGAAGTTATTGAACTTCTCTATGAAGAGAAGAATAGAAGATTGTTAGTTTATAATGTTAAAAGGTTTACTTGCTAAAATTATAAATGGAAAAAAGTTAAAACTATTGAAAAAAAAAAAGAAAAAGAAAAAAAGAGAATGCGCAATAGTTTGATAGCCCTTTTGACATTAGAAAAAGGGGATCCGAGAGCAACGAATGTTGGAAAAAAGAAATTAAAAACAAAGAAACAGTGACAAAGCTGGATTTGAATTTGGGTTCTTCTCTAAAAGAGGGATGGGTGTAAACCAGCAAGCTAAAATGCAATTACACTAATGTTTTCACTCATTTATATACTAAACCATGTGGGCAAAATGAAGAATATCATCTTCTTCGAAAAAGGTCAAGAAAAGCTTGTGGGGCAGATGACCATAGTACCGCCCCTCGTGCCCATACTTGGAAATTTAATTATAATTAGTTGGGTAGGGTCAAATGTCTTTATCGCCAAACAAATATCAAAGAGCTGCTTACTTTTTTTCTCATTAAGTTTATTATGGATATAGATGGTAGTATAGTATAGATATAGAATGACCGTATGTAGATATGAGTGAATGTATAATAATGTTTACTTTTGTGTTGAATAAATGACTACGCTAAGTTAAATAATTATTTGTTTTAATTATATAATGACAAACCATGTGATACATTACAATTTGAATTAATATTACTTGCTAAATAAAAAACATTAACAGTTCATCATCGGGAATCGATAGATACAACACAAAAATTGTTAAACACAACAAATTGTACAGCAGTTATAGCTTGCAGTATAACTTACTGTAGCATAGTTTTAGTGTAGGGATGAAAATTATTTGGTGTATTTATCACTCCCTTTCATCATCAATACACAACTTGGCACTAATTCCTTCATTTTAAAATTGTCATCTCCTTCATATTTATACTATCACCATCAAGTAAAAATAATAATTATAACGTATACTTTTCAAAGACCACAACACATAGATCTTGACTTTATACCTTTTTCACAATAAGAACTAAAGTGAAAAATGCAAAACACATACCATTGCAGTACTGGTGTCATGATCAGAAAGTAATTAATTACTGAAAACAGAAAGTGATGAAATCAAATTAAAAGCCACGGATATGATTAATCGAATTGAAAATATTAATATGTTTTGATGGCGTTAAATGTGTATTGTGACACTAAATGAATTACTTATAATATTGAAAGTCATTTTAGCTTCCTACCATAAATCCATAATTCCAATGCATCCGTTATAATAGATACAATATTAATTTCAATGCATAATTGATGTCGTGTGGACGAGTCTAGTTTTACAATTTATAAAAGGAAATACCTTATTTATACTTTTCACACAACCAGGCAAGAATACCTGATCGAATGTTAGTATAGACTTGGTAAGTCTGAGTCGATCACAGAGAACGGTGGTTATTTATTAAAAATAGAAAATTATAATTATGTAAATAAAACAGTAAATATGGGGGACGTTTTAGTTCCGTGCGAACATTTTAATTGAAATAATAATTAAAACAGATAAATGACTTAAATTAAATAACAGATAGAAATTAATAGGAAGGGACAAATAATTATGTAATTAACTTCACTTAGACTCAAATATCCCGATTTATTGCACG
Organism: Pseudognaphalium luteoalbum; assembly: GCA_963422505.1. Classification (NCBI taxonomy): domain Eukaryota; kingdom Viridiplantae; phylum Streptophyta; class Magnoliopsida; order Asterales; family Asteraceae; genus Pseudognaphalium; species Pseudognaphalium luteoalbum. The sequence continues at coordinate 104,758,077 of OY730197.1, forward strand.
TTCATTGTTGATTGTGATCTCTTTATATCAACTTAATACTAATCAAAGAATCTAAATTGAAAGTAAATTAGTCAACTGTTTGGGTCCAACTAATTTCTATAACTTAGGGTTCCACATTAAACATCGATCCAATGTCACAAGAATTGTATCTTTCTATTGTGTGCTTCGCCCTAAATTATGCATTAAATATTCATGATTGATTATGATTAATCCTAATGGTATGAGTCAACAATACCTACTAATGATTACTTATTAGCTTATTCATTTTAAACTAGTTAGTTATTACACTCTTAACCTGTCAAACTCAATATATCTAGCAATGATCAAAATCTAAATTCTAATCATCAATAATTAATAGTCTCAAGGGAAACCAATCTTAATGACACAATCAATCACGTTAAGAAATAACTAAACAATCTCCAATAACTAAGGTTCAACGGATAACATAATCATCTTCAATCAACAACAACTTACATAATCAACGTTATATGAAATTCAACAATAAACTCCAATATAAAACATAAACAATACTTCACTCGGTTGTATGAACCTATTGCTTGAAAGCAATCCGGAACACACAACCATTACTCATTTAACTCCCATATAACTCTCCTTAGCTTTTTAGGCAATTCTGCAATTTAACTCTTACTTTAGGGATGCCACATCTTTTGATCACCTACCATATAACATATCCATGTAACAATACATTTAGCATCAACCGGTGATCAATTTAACTAATTATCATTACTAACTCTTTACTCTCACAAGTTAATCTTTTATCAACTAAACATAACTTTACTTTACATAATCATATGAGTTATTATCAACATTAAACTCACTTTCTAACCATTTTAAATCATCAATTGAACTAGTTAAGCTTTTAAAGTTAACTAATTCAATTTTTACCATCTCAACCTTTTTAAGTTATGATCAATATGATCACAACAACACTTTAATCACACTAATCATTTCTAATCAACACTTTTAGACCATCAACCAGGTTAATTAACATCAAACAACGAAAATCCATCTTAAATATCATTTAATAAGAATTCATTAAAAACCCATCATTATGTTTAATGAACACTTAATCAATTTCATTACCTTTAACTTGTATTAGTGTTAATACTATCACCAACAACTTTTATTAACACTAATTTAACATCTAATTCTTTTTACAACTCACATGATCACCATGATCATCAAGAACACATTCTATTTACAACCTTTAGCCTAATTTAGGTTAACACACCTTCAATTAAGTATTACTAATAACAATTAAACAAAAGCTACCATCAATTTCATCTTAGAACTCATCAATTACTCAAATCCTTCAAAACTCCATTTCTAGGTTTTAAAGAATTGATGAACATAATCATACATTTGTTATAGAGGATCAAGGAATGGTTAATTGCTTGATTCTAGCTCCAGTTTGAGTTACAAACTGATTTTAAGAATTAAGTCTTGTTTCATGCGTTCTTTCTTTCTTTCTGTGACTTTCTAGGGTGCGTTTTTGGATATGAATGTGAAACATGGTACGTACTGTAACATCCGCCAAATTAAGGTTAGTCATTAGGTCCTAATCGTTTTTGTAATACATGTAATTAGTACCGTGTTAGGCTAATTTGTGTATCAAATAATATATATTGTTGAATATATACAAATACACGATTTGATTAAATCGTGCAAATTCCAAATTGAATGAAATTCGGTTTTTGCAAATACGGACGTTGGTGATCAAGTTTATTTAAAAAGTATAAATTTGTCTAATAACGATAACATGCCCAAATATTATTTTTAAAATATTTCAATTACCTATCGTATCGTACAATAAACGTCTACGTGACTTATTAATCACACGAGCAAACGAAACCATTTAAGTTTATTAGGTATTTGGTAAAATACTTCAACACAATATTAAATAAATAATTGTATTTTAAAACTTTTAATTAAACGTGTAAAATAATTATTTAACGCAAAACAATCGAAAAAAGAACGTTGCACGGAACGTGTACGCGGGAGAACAAAAAACTGGTGAAGCCCACACTCGGTGGACCCCACCAGCCGCCCCTCTTTCCCTTCTCTTTCCCCTCCTTTTCTTCCCCTTTTCCTTTCTTCCTTCTCACTTTCACCTTTTTACTTCTTTCTTTTCTCTCTAAACTAAACCACACCTCCACCACTTAATCTCACTAAAAACACCACCAAACGACTTCGATCTTCACCACCCGTTTGGAGAAAAAGAACCACCTCGCAACGATCTACACTTCCACCTTTCCGGATTCTCCGCGCAACGATTTGTAAGTTTCCGACAAAACCCGAAACCTTTCGATTTCCGAGTATTTTTAAGTTCTAGTTGTTCTTTTAAGCTTAGAATGTCCCTATAAGGGTTGGGTAAAAGAATCAGACCAAACGGAAACCCGAAAACTCATTTTTGGCTCAAAATCCGTCGATCAGACCTAAGTGTCGCATAGACCAAACCAATATAGCGTCACTTCGTGCGTCACTTAAGTGCCGCATTAAGTGACGCATAAAGCCCTAATCTTGCGTCACTTGCATAAGTGCCGCATAAAACCTCTTTTTCCCGACACTTACCTCCGTCACTTGTCTAGTGACGCCTAGAAGCCTTTTCCGACACTTATACCCGATACTAATGGAGTGTTGCCACCTTATGCGTCACTTACCTAAGTGACGCCCCAAACTCAGAATTTCCAATTTTATGCGACACTTCCCAAGTGTCGCCCAAGCCACCTAGTGACGCCTCACTATGCGTCACTTCCATAAGTGACGCCATAAGTGACGCCCTTACCCAGATTCTGCTATTTCATGCGTCACTTCCTAAGTGACGCCTAAGACCCTAAGTGTCGCTATAAGTGTCGCATGAAACAGAACCCATATTTTTACTAAGTGTCGAGACCTAAAATTTTATCACTTGATTTTACCCAAATTCAAATCTCGACCCCAGCAAGGGGTCAGCCCCTTAGACCCCGCCAGGGGTTGCCACCCCTGGGACCCCGCTAACAGGGGCGCTGCCCCCGGACCCCCATCACCTAAAGTTTGTAAATACTTTTTAAGTATAATACTTCGACATAATAATAATATTATTGCGAATAATCACCAATGGGTCGTATACGTTTTCAAAACTCAAACTTACCAATCAAATCAAATCATTGGACATTACTAGTTGGATGAACAACTAGCATAGGTTATCTTTTAAGATAGCTACTTATCTTATTCAACCTTGCGTGTTATAAACGCCCTACAGGTTACAGTCTTTGGACACCCCATTTTACTTCACCACATTTGCTTCATTGCAACTCTTCAGGCTCAGGTGAGTCTCATAGCCCCGACTTTTTACTGTTTTTACTCCCGGGGTGGGAATACATGCTCTAACTGTTTTACACGTGAACACGAGTACAAAACTCGCTATATTCTGCATGAGCTGTTTTCTAATCACTTTTAAGTCCTCTACGATCATAGTTCTGGTAATACTTTATGTAGCGCGAATTTTAGTGTATGGTACCATATAGGACTGACCATCCTCGTCCGGGTCAGCAAGCACTGACTGGTTAAACGGACGCATTAATTTTTGTTCATACGAGTGTGGATTAGACACTCGCCCGGAGGCACCCATGCTCAGGCACTTTATTGTGATCCTGATACCCACGTTACACGCAGACTATGACCTCATGGCAGACATATACATCATTTGATTCATTTCAAACGGTTATTATTAAATCTTGTGATTCACACTTACATAATTATTATGCAAACCCGTGAGCTCACCAGCGTTAGCTGACCTTTTTAGCATGTGTTCTCAGGTACCCAATAACAGTAGGACCTGTTCACTCAGGATGCCCATAGCTCGAGTCAGCATACACATCAGGAGATTATTTTGCATTACTACATTTTGTAACTAAGTTATGCCGATTAATCTCTAAACATTGTAACTATTGGGCTTTTGTAAACATTTATACATTGTAAAACTTTTATTATCAATGTATTTGTAAAACGACGCATATAAAGTCGTTCATTATATGCCTTGCGTGTTTTGATTATTGATTAGTAGCACCCCAAAGCTTGCTTCCGCTAAACAGTAAATTTGGGGGTGTTACAGATTGGCAAACACACCACCCAATTCGTCACACTCTCAATCCGGGTCGCAGAACCCGAGGGTAGCTAGGAGGAACACCCGGTTGCCTCGAGCTGGCCCGTATCCAACCCACTTCACCCTGCCGGCCTTGGCCGCTAGGCTGGACCGCCAAGAGCAACGAGTTCGCACCATGGATGTCACTTTGCAAGAAACCAACGAAAACTAGAGACTCACAGTGCTTGAGCGCATCGACCAAGTCTTTGAATATCATGAAAATACCGTTAGCAACATGAACATACTCCACGACCGGGTAGTGGAATCAGGAATAGAAGTCAAGCTCTTGCGACTCAGGTTGGAGCAATGCGAGCAACGCCTGCAGGAGGCCGAAGAATACTCAAGGATGCTTGTGCAATGATTAGTCTTGGCTGAAGACAACGCCCGACAGGCCGTCAGCCTTGCAAACACCGTGGATCGTCTTGTTGCATTGATGGAACGAATTAACCTACGTCAAGATTAATGTAACCCTATCTTGTAATTTTCCTAGTACTTAGGTGAAATCGTTGCAATCCAACCGGATGTAACAATTCCCGGCATCTTTTGTAACCCTTATGTTCTGTATCTTTTGGAACTCGTACCTTGTATCCAACTTAATTATCTAAATGGATTTCGATTATCCTTATCATATTGTGTTATCATTGTATATTCCACTACATATACAACTGTAATGCATCATAATGTCCTACAAACATCTCACTTGTTCTTTTTCCTGATTCAGCAATATGCCTCCAAAACGATACATATTCAGCGACACCGAAATAGCTCAGCTCATCGCCAAGAGTGTGGCTCAAGCCATGGCCACCCGAACAACAACTTCTGGTAGTGAGGACACGGCTGCCAACGGGCCACAACCTAGGCCCTGTTCATACGAAGAGTTCCAAAACTGTAATCCACTGAACTTCAAAGGCACTGAGGGTGCAATCGGATTATTACGTTGGTTGGAGAAAGTTGAATCAGTCTTCCGCAAGAAAACTTCCCTAAAACCCTCTAGATTATTCCCCACATATATATATATATATATATATATATATATATATATATATATATATTCAAGTTCAATTGAGAGCAAAAATTCTTTTTCAAGAACTGCCAGAACCAATCCGAGTCATCCATATATTTTTAATCTTAAAAGATTATTTTTTGAATGAAAGGGCATTCTAATAATTTTCTTGCTTACCTTAACTGGTTTTTTAAATGGAACTGTTTTCTTTTTATTTTGTTCCACTATTTTCGGAAACTTAAGTGGGTCTTGTTACAGTATTCAACATCTGGTTTTATGAAAACCAAAAAATTATTATAATGATTTATTTTTCTGACATTAGATACGAAATTAGATTCTTATTTAAGATTACAACATAAAAGAACAACATCATAAATTTACATAATTTTTAATTTTTTATCATTTTCAAAGAACTAACATCGTACATTGTTATCATATTTATATGTGCACATTACATATTTTATCTCATAGATGTACGATTGTAAGATGAGCACGTACGAACAACGATTTCGAGAACAAAAATTAAAGGTGTGCACGTATCGAACTTCAGTTTTACGTCATCATTTCCCTCGTGATGTACATAGACCAACATATTAATAAGTTGTGCACATGTTCACATGTTAACAATCTGATGTATATATGAACATATGTAATAAGTTGTGCACAAGTGAACTTTTGAACAATCCGGTGAGTCGGTGACATCGTGCACAAGTGAACAATTCGGTGAGTAGGTGACACTATGCACATGTGAACAATTTGGTGATCGACAGTGTTCACATGTTAACATTCCGGTGTATATATGATTCTAATCTAGTCCATCTAAAAAATAATTAATCAATAAATCGAGGAACACATTAATCAGTAACTAATTTATTATCATCATCATACAATTCACTCATCGAACATGGTGGTGGTGCTCATCAAAGAGTGGTGATGGAGGGGATATCTGAGGTAGGTGGTCGGCCGTCAATCATTCTAGCTGAGAGAAACAGAAAACTGGCATCATCATCATCATCGGTAAATAACCCACAAATTTGCAGGGGTGGTACAAGGATGGGATGCGAGAGATCATGGCAGTTGACAAAAAAAAACAGAGAGAGGGAAACTACATTTTATTTTGTGGGGAATGATTCCAGGAATCATTAATGCATATAATCAAATTAAAATAGATACCAGAATTCCCATAATACCCTTAAGCATGCATTAAGTTCACACAATCTTCTATTATATTACCATTATGCCATTTATCGTAATATCCATTGATGAAACAATCCAACGATTAAGATTGGTTCTCGCAGTTCTTGATATTTTTTGTTCTCAATTGAACTCTTGAGTATATATATATATATATAGAGAGAGGGAGATCAAGAGGGAAGTAAAAAATGGGGGAAGGAGGGAAGCTATTCTCAGCCATACATTCTGGTCAACTCAAAAATCAACACGGTGACATTTTTGTAAATAACTTGAAATCACCTCTCAACACGTTAACATGCATTTCAAAAACATTTTAATCAAATTACAATTTAATTAACATAAACATTCATTTATCATGAATATTAACTTATATATGTTATTTATATTAATGAATATCATAATTTAACATTTAGTACTGTATAATAATATATATTAGTTAAGATTCATAATTTAATATCTTTTTTTTTAGTTTTTATGATTCACTGATGATGATTGTTAGCTTATGTGTGTTATTGCCAATGATGAACACTTTAACATTCATTTACAATGTATATAAATAATACATGCTTGGCATTATACATAATGATAATAATAACATTCATTTACGATGAATGTAACTCATATACATTATTATACACTAATGAATGTTATGTTATCACATTCAATTGTGTGTAATAGCATATATACGTTCATATTCATCATAAATGAATGTTTAGAACTATGAAGTTGTAATTTTGATAACATGAATTTTTTGATGAATGTTAACGTTCTGAGAATTTTTTTAATTTGTGAAATTTGATTGTAATAACGACCATAATTCGATTAATCACTCGTTTATATGTTTTTTATTAAGAAATTCGTTTAATTATATTATTCTCATTATCAAATCAGAATTTTCTCAAAAAACCCAAAAGTTACACCAAATTCATAATTTTGGATGAATCTGAATTATGACGAATTGAAGATGTGTATGAATGTGTTTGATGGATTCGAAGATTTACAAAATTTTTTATTAAATAATCATTGAATTACATGATTTAATTTTGGATTTTAGGCAAAAATTGAGAAAATGAGTATTGTAGAAGATGTGAGAAAATAAGTGGTTGTAGTTTACTTTCCTCCTTCCCCCGATTTAAGAGCTTCCCTCTTGATCCTTCCCATATATATATATATATATATATATATATATATATATATATATATATATATATATGAGATCAAGAGGGAAATAAAAAAATGGGGGAAGGAGGGAAGTTATTCTCTGCCACACATTCTGGTCAACTCAAAAGTCAACGCGGTGGTATTTTTGTAAATAACTTGAAATTACCTCTAAGCACGTTAACATGCATTTCAAAAGCATATTAATCAAATTACAATTTAATATACATAAACATTCATTTATCATGAATATTAACTTATATATGTTATATATATTAATAAATATCATAAATAAATATTCAGTACAATAAGTATACATTAGTAAAGATTTATCTTTATAAATGTTAATATCTTACTTTTATATTAGTTTTTAAGATTCACTAGTGATAAATGTTAGTTTATATGTGTTATTGACAATGGTGAACACTTTAACATTAATTTACAATGCATATTAAATAATAGAGAAAATTGTCTGTTTCATCTCTGAGTTTGTTCAAAAAATCATGCCCCGTCCTTTAATTCACGAAATGTCACTAGACATCCCTATATTTTGCCATTTTCACTCACATTTCGTCCTTAACCCTAACGACGTTAAAAACTTCTTAAAATCTGCCATGTGCAAGGCAAACAAAGGGTATTTTTGTCATTTCAATTTGTTCCTGACTTTACTAATTAATTCACTCTAATAAAATCAAAACTCATCTTCTTTCTTTTTTCCCCTATCAGACAAGTCCTAGAAAGCATCAAAGATCATCATAACACCTTTCATCACCATCACCGTCATCGTGGTTAATTGCAACAACAATAAATCATCACCAAACAAGATCCGAAGTAACTATCACAGGTTAAGATTTGATTTCAAACCACAAACCAAATCAAATCACATTTTTCAGATCCAACCTTAGTGTTTTGAGTTTCAGATCCGATTTCGCCTTTGTTTGCTACGCCGCACTCCGCCACCATCTCGTTTCGTTAGATTCACCACCACCGGGAAATCGCAATCACCATCGGAAACCGCCATTGTCATTATTTTTCGGAAATTGCTCAGTAGCTTCGACCAAAAAATGAACATCTGAATCTAGATCCGGTGACATAAAATGATGACCGGAACATCAGCAGGTAATCGTACTCGTAAGAAAATTTATGGCCACTGGACGACGACGAGGTCACAAAATTGTTTTGCGCAAGGTTTTGATGGAGGACCCGATAGCGATTGGAAGTTTTATTTTCTGGTCGAGAGCGTAACATTTTCTTCGTTCGCCGATGAGAGAAACGGTGTTGGTGGTTATATCAAACGGAGGCGGTGGTGATTTTCTATAGTAGGGGCGATAAAAAGATGATGTAGGTAGTAGACTGTTAAGAGTGGAGGGGTTTCACTTTTTAGAATTTTTTTTTTGCTTTTCATTCATCTTGTAATATCCCCAAAAAGATTCATCAAAGATCTTGAACCCATTTTTGTTTTCTGAACTACTGGTGAAAAGGGGATAGTGGTGGCTCGGTGGGTGTCTGACTTTTTGTACAATGTCAGAAAAGGTAGGGTGGTTAAATATTTAGGCTGTAATGTATATTGATGATGATGATCTATGATGCTTTCATGAACATAGGTATGATCAAAGATGAGTTTGGATTTCAATTTACGAGTGTTTTGATGTTAAAAGAGGAAAATAAATGAGTGATAGGTGAAATAAACTAAAAAGACAAAAGTACCCTCCACATGCCTTGCACATGGCAGACTTTGACGGAAGTTTTTAACGTCATTAGGGTTAAGGACGAAATGTGAGTGAAAATGGCAAATATAACAATGTCCAGTGACATTTCGTGAATTCAAGGACGGGGCATGATTTTTTGAACGGATGAAACGGGCAATTTTCTCTAAATAATACACGCATGGTATTATACACAATGATTATAATAACATTCATTTACAATGAATGTAACTAATGTACATTATTATACACTAATGAATGTTATGTTATCACATTCAATTGTGTGTAATAGCATATATATGTTCATATTCATCATAAATGAATGTTTAGAACTATGAGTTGTAATTTTGATAACATGTTTTTCAGATGAATGTTACGTTTTAGAGAATTTTTTGAGTTTATGAAATTTGATTGTAATAACGATCATATTTTGATTAATCACTCGTTTATATGTTTTATTAAGAAATCGTTTAATTCTATTGTTTTCATCACCAAATCAAAAATTTTTCAAAAAAATCCAAAAGTTACACCAAATTCATAATTTTGGATGAATCCGAATTATGATGAATTGAAGATGTGTATGAATGTGTTTGATGTATTCGAAGATTTGCAATATATTTGATTGAAGAATCATTGAATTACATGCTTTAATTTTAGATTTTAGGCAAAAATTGAGAAAATGGGTATTGTAGAAGATGTGAAAAAATAAGTGGTTGTGATTTACTTCTCTCCTTTCCCAATTTAAGAGCTTCCCTCTTGATCATTTATATATATATATATATATATATATATATATATATATATATTAAAAGCTCGTATATTATACTCGTGAGATGAACGGGTTTTTGAAATTTATTACTTGTTCTATGTTAAAGTTGTATTCATTTTTGGGTACACTATAATATATGGGTTTCCGCCATTAAGGTGTTACCACATATATGAGATCTGAGTTAATGATGCCATTTCCATCATGAGCGGTGTCCTAATATCTATAAAAGAGAAAATAAAAGTATAAATTGTTAGCAAACAGATATATATTCAAATTGTAATACAATTGCGGAAGCATATTAACACATATATGCGCAATTACTTAAGAAAGAGATATATATCTTTTAGCTAAGTTCCAATAAAAATATAATAATATAGTTTAGGGATTAAAGTAAAATCTCTCTACGATCGCACACACGATAACCGTTCGAATACGTATGCTAGTACCCGTTCATAACGCCCACAACCCCCGTGTGTCTTCTTCTTGTTCGAACCACAAAAACCCGAAACCCCTAGGGTTTGTTTTCGTAAAAGAGAGAGAGGAAAGGAAGAGAATTGAATGATTTGTTAGGGTTACTTGCCTCTCTATTTATAGGTTATAGGTAACTTGGAAAACAAGTTTAGGGTTTATCCAAACCCTTTGGGCCGGCCTCCTAGAGGTTTCTGAAATGTTCAAGAATTCTCCAAGTTCCCAATTTACACCTAAGTCCCTTTTCTTTTGATCTCTTTAATATATAAACGTACAAGTAACATTTTAACAACGTTTATTAATTATTTGTGAATGTATTAACTAATATATCTCACATTTATATATGTTAATTATATTGAGCATAAGTATCAATATGTAACACTCCAAATTTTAAAGTATTATTGTAGTAAAGGTAAAAGTAATTGTTTTAAGTTATTATTATTTTAGGTAAAATAAAATAGTAATAACTTAAAATAATTACTTTTACCTTTACTACAATAATACTTTAAAATTTTATAACTGTATTCGGTTTTAAAGTGTAACACCCCGTAATTTTGACATATACATGCATTTTTAGGCTAATTCCCTAAGTAGAGTGAATTCACAACACATTTTAGAGATAAGTCTAGCAAAGCCCGATTACTTAATACGTGTATTATTACATATCTTAAATTGTTGTAAATACGTACAAAACAATTGGAACAAAAGCGACAAAGATATACGACTGTTGGTGAACCAAATTATTTAATAAAATGAAATTATTAAATAACATTAACGTTTATTAAATATTATGTTAATAATATTCACGAAGTATTTTGTAATGCGAAACATTTATTTCGTTTATTTCGTAAACCGAAACAAAACAAAGTTAATATTATAACTCAATTAAATTAGTTATATAAAATATCTCAAGTAAAAATACATTCGGTAACATATTTAAGAATTTATCATTTAAAACTATTAAAACATTTAACAATCGGGTAAACGAACACAGACTAAATACCATGAAACGGGGACAAAAATCCCCTCCCCTCTTGGTTTGGTCGGCCTACCCAAAACCTCCCCCAAATTCTCTTCTTCCCTTTCATTTTACAACACACAAACACACACATCTCTCTCTCTTTTCTCTCATCTTCTCAACAACAACTCTAACAACAACCTCAAAAATCATCAACAACAAAATCGGACACGCAACAACAACAAAACGTATCATCAACCTCATCTTCAAGATCCAAGCTCAAGATCCACCATTTTCATCTCCATTTTCATCTCCCACCTAACTTTCGGTTTCACTCAAATTTGGTAAGATTTCACCACTTTTCCTTGTTATTTCGTGATTATTATGAGTGATATACCATATATTAGTGTTTCTACAACAGATTATACCCAAAAATCGACCCAAAACTCATTTTCCCCAAACTTTCGTCGAACAGTTGGTTGTGTCGCTTTTGGCCCAAAAACAGTAGTGCGACACAAGCTTTTGTGTCGCATTATCTTTCCTACGTCGCACATAGCGACACAAGCCATTATGTAGCAGACTACTCAATGTCGCACATAGCGACACAAAACCTTATGTCGCATTAAATTACGGATGTTGCACATGGCGACACAAACCCTTGTGTCGCAGAACCTTTTAGCGACACAGTCCTTATGTCGCAAAACTCAGAACCTTAAAAACAAATGTTTTTCACTAAGTGTCGGAACCAGATTTTACCACTTGATTTTACTCCGAATTTGGATTTCGTGTGCATTTTTACTAAAGCAATTTAGTATAAATAAAAATTTGGATTTCAGCTCGACCCCAGCCAGGGGCTTTGCCCCTTGGACCCCGCCACCAGGGGCGCTGCCCCCGGACCCCGTACACAGTTTCATACTTTATGAAATACAATGAAACAATATGATAATACTTTCAGAGATTTTTTATTCCAAACCGTTACCAACAAGTCGTATACATTTTCACAACTACAAATTGCGAATGTAAACATTAAAACAAACACTTGGGTCATAATCTAGTTGTGTGAACACTGGTATGGATGGTCAAACTAAGACATCCACATAATTATACTTATAAAATCTCTTACTTTAGGGCTTTAGAGACTTCACTTGAGCTTTAGGCTTTGCTAGCGCTTGCAAGTTTACATAGCTCAACAGGTGAGTTCATAGCCTCACTTTTAACTGTTTTACCGCTTTCAACTTGGGGTGAGAAACATAGTCGACAGCTTTATTGATTGCCATAACTGCTTTTACTTACATGATTGTATACTTGTTTTACTCGAAAGATTAGAGTACTTTAAACTGTTGAACTCTTACTCAAAACTGGTATTTATGAAACAACATTTTCATACTATAAACTTGTTAAACTTTGATTCGTAAACTGAAGAACGACCGGTACTTTTTATGTAAACGCTGAAGAACGACCAGCAACGTATTTTAGTGCCAGAGAACGACTGCCCAAGTGGGACGGGAGAATGACCTGTGCGTGTTTAGACCTGAGAACGACCGGTACTGTGTTTCACTGGAGAACGACCAGCGGTGTTTAGTGCCAGAGAACGACTGGCCGAGTTGCACGGGAGAACGACCCGTGTGTCTTTAGACCGAAGAACGACCGGTACTATTTTGGAAACGCTAAAGAACGACCCGAGACGTATTTCAAACTATGTTTTGGGTAACATCCCACGTAAACTGTGTTTTGGGTAACATCCCACGTAAACTGTATGTTAGGCAACATCCCAACTGAACTATATTTGGATAACATTCCACAAAACGTTTATTTAACTATTATGGCAACAACTGTTTATGAACGTATCTGGTTTAACGAACTGTACATGCAAACTTAAAACCTGTGAATTTACTCAACCTCGTTGTTGACTTCTTACTATGTTTTTCAGCGAATTAGCAGCACACGTAAGGACCACCTGCACATATGGAACGTAGGTGACCCTTGAAGCTTTAGGATGCCAACTTTTGAAACATATGGATTTCTTTTATATAACTAAAGTTGTTTTAGTCATATTTACGAAATCTACTTTTGTAAACATAACTACTTTTACGTTTGTACAATTCGATGAATTGTAAAACTTTGTAACTATTACTACTGGCATTCTTATAATATATGTTCTTTGTAATCATATGCTCTGATATGTATGCATGCACAATGTTGGTGTCATTACCCCCATACTTAACTAAATGCTTCCGCTAATCAAAATCAACGAATTTAGGGGTGTGACATAAAGTTCCAGACAATGATAATTACGGGGTGTAAAATAAACACATACATATCTATAATATGTACGTACATATCATATGATTATTCCAAAATATTCCATAGCCTAAGAAAGAAACGTATGAGAAGCAGAAATCAAGCGATTAATGTGAAATTGAAGCTAGAAACACATGAATATTCACCCTTTGATTATCTTTAACACAATGTAAGTTTTGTTCTTCATAAAATTTACCCTAGATATGAGTTTTGTGGAAGTTGTGAAAAATTAGTTAAATTAAAATGAAATTAAGGTGGATTATGATTGAGTTATGATGTAGAAGTATAATAATCATTGTGGTTAACCTTAAATCAATCCAAAATTTGATGAAGTGGATTGTAAGAATGATGATTAAAGAGGGGTTTTGATTGATTCTTGTTCATTGTTAAAAGTTTACCCTAATTACTAGTTAGGGGAGTTGTTATGATGTTATGAGAAGTATTTATAGCAGTAATTCAAGTGAAATAATACTTGACTCAATATGATCATGATGAATGAAAGTGTTAATTAATTAAAGGTTGTAAATGGAATATGTGTTTATAACTTAAAACTATTACTTTTATCTTTACTACAATAATGGGTGTTACACAATACGTGCGACCCCGTAGGCTTAAACTATTTTCCGGATATGCGTTTATTTTACGTGGTCATATTCCAACAGCTCCCACTTGAATATGTCATAATAAAGGCAATAACATTGCTAAGCGTCTAGCAATACGCCAATGTTCCTGAATTTTTTTAAATATAGTTTCTTAAAGTATAATTAAGCTTCTCAAGTAAAATGATTCCAGTGTTTACTATCCCTTTGTTCATATACCTTTGTTAATTATGGATATGGATCAATGTTATTCCAAAATTTAACGATTCTGTTTCTCATTCCTACAATCAATTAAGATTTCCACATCAATCGAGACACATCTGAATTTCATTTGGGTATGGCCATACCCACACATTAATTAATTCTAATGAGGGTCCAAGTGGTATCATTCTTCAATAGCTCGTTGAAGGAACAAATTCTGTCTTGACTACACGTGTCAGTCATGTACTTCACTACAATTCTGAAAATAGCCATTTTATTACCACCTTATTCAGAATAGCTAAGGATAAGTAAAGCAATCATTTATAAGTCTAAGGATAAGTAAAGCAATCATTTACAAGTTTCACTTAATGACGCCGATCCATAAAGTGATAACTTGTCAGTTGGGGTAGTCCAATATGCATCTTATGAATAATCATGTGAGTTTGGAGGGACCATCCATATTAATCACTCAGATTTATCTTAGTTTAACTATATTCCCACACGGTTAATCGATAATGGACATTTTAGAATAATTTAAGAATTATTCAAGGATTTAAACATGCAAATATAGGATACAACTAATTATCAAATGAAAATAAATATATCAAGTACTTTAATTCATTTATTGAATAATAATTGTCTCAAATCCTTTATTCAAATACTAAAACACAGATTTACATGAAATAACTAGTAAAACGAAGTCCTATGCCCTCGGCATGTTGATTAATCTTTCCCTTAGGTAAAGCATTCGTAAACGGATTAGTTAGATTATCATCCGTGTGAACTTTGAGCAGATTGATTTCACCTATTTCTATCTGCTCTCGAACATAGTGATATATCCTAAGATAATGTCTGGCCCCTCTCTGAACTCCAGGTTCATTGGTAATGATAACTGCTCCTGAGTTATCGCAATATAACTCCAAGGGGTTTTTATTTGTGGGTACCACATTAAGCCCATAAATAAGTTTTCTAGTCCAGACGGCTTCCATTGCAGCTTTTGAATATGCTATGTACTCTGATTCAGTTGCAGACATGGCAGTTATGGATTGTTTCTTGCTTTTCCAATCCACTGCGCCTCCATTCAAGATGAATACGTATCTTGTCTGAGATTTCATATCATCTCTATCGGTCTGAAATCCAGCATCACAATATCCAGTCACTTTGAGCTCAGCTTCAAGATTTCCATCATAAACCGGGAACATATCTCTAGTAGCTCTTAGGTACTTGAGAATATTTTTCACATCAATCTAGTGACTTTCACTTGGATTATTCGAAAACGGCTGGCTATGTTCTGTGAGAACGCCACATCGGGTCTAGTGCATCTAACCGCATACATAATAGATCCAACAACCGAAGCATAAGGAACCATCTGTATACGCTCCACCTCAACAGGTGTAGAAGCACATTGTTTGCTATTTAAGTCAAGTCTTTCTTGCATCGGAACATTTCCACGCTTAGAATTCTCCATCTTAAATCTCTATAAGATCTTATCAATATAAGCACTCTGACTTAGTCCAATTAACCGCTTAGTTCTATCTTTATAGATCTTGATTCCAAGAATAAATGCTGCTTCTTCCAAGTCTTTCATAGTGAAACACTTTCCAAAGTAAGATTTTACATCTTATAACATTGGAATGTGATTTCCTATTATCAATATGTCATCAACATATAAGACAAGGAAGGTAACATTACTCCCACTAGCCTTTTTATATACACATGGCTCATTAGGGTTCTGAGTAAATCCAAACTTTTTGATTTCCTCATCAAACTTCTTGTTCCAGCTTCTCGATGCTTGCTTTAGTCCATAAATAGACCTTTAAAGCTTGCACACTCTGCTGGGATATTTTGGATCAATAAAACCTTCAGGTTGAACCATATAGACATCCTCGTCTAAGTAACCATTCAAGAAGGTAGTCTTGACATCCATTTGCTAAATCTTATAGTCATAGTACGCTGTTATAACTAAGAGAATCCTAATAGCCCTAATGTCTACAACAGGAGAGAAGGTCTCATCATAGTCAACTCTGTAAACTTGAGTATAACCCTTCTCTACGAGATGAGCTTTATTGGTGTGTATATTTCCACCAATGCTGGTCTTCTTCTTGAAGAGCCATTTACACCCAACGGTTTAAGCCTTGGGTGGAAGATCAACCAATCGTCAGACTTGATTATCTTCCATGCATTTCATTTCCACATTCGCAGCTTCAAGCCATTTTTCAAATTTTTGGATCGAATAATGCAGCTTTAAAATAGGAGGTTCATTAAGATCCCCTAACATGTGCTCCTCAAATTCTACATTTAGACACAACTTCTCTGGAACACGTATTGTCATTGCGTACCTACAAATTGGAACAATATCGACTTGAGGTTCAACACTTTGAATAACCCCCCCCCCCCCCCACCAAGTTGATGTTCGCTAGTGGTTGTAGAAGGTGATTCAGCTTCCTCTTGATTCTCATCAAGTTCTACTATCCTCCCATTGTTTTCTTGAGCTATCAGATTCTTCTCAAAGAACTCAACATATCTAGCAACTTTCATAGTGTTTTCAGAAGGAATGTAGAACTAGTAACCCATTGTTTCATTTGGGTATCCTACAAAGATGCACTTAACAGATCTTTGCCCGAGTTTGTCAGGCGTATCCCACTTCACAAGCGCCTCACATCCCCAGACCTTTAACTAAAACAAATTAGGGACTTTTTCATGCCACAATTCATATGGTGTCTTATCAACCTTCTTGGTTGGAACCCTATTCAAAATACTTACAACAAATTTCAGAGCATAATCCCAAAATGATAATGAGAGAGTTGTAAGGTTCATCATTGATCTTAATATGTCTAGCAAGGTTCGATTCCTCCTCTCCGACACCCCATTATGTTGTGTATGGAGGAGTAAGCTATTAGAAAATTCCACACGCTTTTAGATAATCCATAAACTCTTGGCTTAAGTATTCACCACCTCGATCCGAATGAAAAAACTTGATGGTTCTACCTAGTTGATTTTTTACTTCACTCTTAAACTCTTTAAATGTTTCAAAGACTTCATGTTTATGTTTAAGCAAGTAAACATAACCATAACAACTGAAATCATTAGTAAAAGTGATAAAGTAGCTGGCACCTTATCTTGGCACGTGTCTAAATAGACCACAAATATCCATATGTATAATTCCAAATAGATCTTTTGCCCTTTGCATTTGATGCGGAAAGGGTTTCCTTGTCATCTTTCCAGAAACACAAGATACACATATATCAAAGGATCCATCATCATTTGATTTTAAGATCCCCTCACATTAAAGCCTTTCAATACGTTTCTTGCCAATGTGAGCAAGACGACAATGCTAAAGATAGGTAGAGTCCAAGTTAAGCTTGGCTATTTTATTGCTAACAGAATACATAGAATTAACTTTTGAAACACGATCATGCATATCAATTTCAAAAATACCATCACAAGGAATAACATTAAAATAATGAACATTATCTTTAGAAACTAATATACCATAATCATTATAAACATTAATAAATCCATTATCTTTCAAAAGTGAAATTGAAACAACACCTCTAGTAATAGTAGGTGCAAAATGACAATTGTCTAATACAATAAGTAAGCCTGAAGGCAAAACAAAGTCAAAACTTCATATGGCTTCTACAACTGCATGTACACCATTGCCCACGTACAAGTAGATTGCCCCATGTTTCAGTTTCTTCTTTTCTCTAAATCCTTGTAAGGTATTACAAATGTGAGTACCTTAACCAGTGTCATATACCCAGAATTTTGAATTAGAAAACGAATATAACTCTATTGTGAAGATACCTGAAGTTCCGGTCGATCCGGCTTGCTTCTTCTTCTTCATCAACTCAACAAGATATGCAGGACAACTCCTCCAGTGACCTACTTCCTTGCACTGGTAACACGCCTCATCCTTAGCCGGATGCTCTTTCTTTGCTGGAAGGGTTTGCTTATGTTTGGGGGCATAAGTACCTTGCTTACCCTTGCCATTCCACTTTGCCTTTCCCTTAGTTTGTGGTTTCTTAACTTTCTAGATCTTTTCACTTTTAATCGCAAGGACTTATAGAGTAGCCGATTTCTTTGGAAGACCTTTCTCATACTCAATGAGCATGACATGAAGTTCAACAACTGTTTTTCCCATGCTATGCATATTGTAGTTGCGTACAAAACCCTCAAAATCCTTTGAAAGAGAGTTGAGAATCATGCCAACCGTAATAGGCAGGGGATAAGTACACTGAAATCTCTCCAATTGATCTAGATAGCTCTTTATTTTCAATACATGTGAGCTAACTGGTGTGCCTTGCAAGCATGGAGTGATTGGATCAAATAATATAGTTCAACTCCAGCTTACTACTCAAACATAGATTTAAGCTATGTAATCTTATCTTATCAAATATAATGGACTATGACTTTCAACTTTCTTTTGAAGTTCGGGATTCATGATGCCAAGTGTAACACCCACTCCTCGGGTCTAGTTGTATTTTAATATTTTCTGACTGTAAATTATTATTTAATGTGTCAGAAAATAGGTTCATTTGTTATTTGAAAATAAATGGGTAAAAGAGTCAAAGAATTTAGTATGTATAATAAATTATTAAATGTTTTACTTTAATTCAGTTGACGTTATAAGAAAATGTTGTTTTCCTGCAAATGGTTTTTAAGTTCCAGACAATAATAAATACGGGAAAGTAAAGTTTAATACTTATAAGATAAGCATCATATGTTAAGTCGGTTTTATTTTTTCCCCTACATACATACGTACGCATCATACATACACATGAAACTTGAGATTGATCAAAAACATGAAGAAATCTTAAATTGGAGCTCTAGAAATCGATTTCAAGCCTAAAGATCATGGATTATTATCTCCTAATCCTTCTATTCAACTTGTAAGTTTCAATTTCATGAAATATGAACCCTAGAATTTGGGGGTTTTGATGTTCTTGACCTTAAATCCGAAATTAGGGTTTCAAATGATTAAATTGATGTTAGTTAAGCTTCAATAGCATGTATTCATCATTCCATCATCATTATAAACATGTTGAAATTGCTAATTCATGATTTTCATGTTACCCTAGAAATGGGTTTTGAGTAATTGATGGAATTAAGTTGAGTAAAGTGAAATTGAAGCTTGTTATGAGCATACTATAGTTAGTTGATGAGTAAATCTTGATTGTACTAGAAACCCTAAGCTTGAAATGAAGAGATTAAGATATGATTATTGGGGGTTTAATTGATTGACTATGAATCATGGATTATAAGCTTAAACTAGTGATGTGTGAATGATAATTGTTGTTAATGATCATATTAGTAGTGATTATTGATGGTGGTAAACATGATTGTAATTAGAAATCTATAGATTGATTAAATACTCATGAGAGTGATGATGATTATGATGAATTTGATAAAATTGAGATAATTGGTGGGGATAACCTTGTTAATAATTTAATTAGATCAATTATTAATAAATAAAGTTAAGTAAAGTAATAATCATAAGTTGACAAGTGATTATGAACTTATGATGTTATTAAGGTTGTTATTGATTTTGAAATGAAATATGTTGAAGTGCTAAAAGTAATTGATAACTTATCGATTTGAAGTTGAAAAAGTGATTAATTGATAACCTAAGAAAGTGAATGATTTTGTTAAGCATGATTATGATAAGTGATTGTGAAGTATGTTGTAAAGATGGATATTTGTGATGTTGAAATGATGTTATATAGATTTGAGACAAGTTACTAACTTGTGTTATTCTGTGGTAATTTCAAATAAACAGAAGACTCAGTGATATTAGACTACTGAGTGGACGACTGAGGTGTCGGTGAGTGGATCTTTAATCCTCAGTGTGGTTTAGTTGTAACAGGTTTGGTTACAACAAGTAAACGTATTATTACTGTTTTGTTGCCATGATGATTTTGGTTTAATAATAATAATATTGTTGATGGACTGGTTAGTCTAATAAATTGCCTTGATTGAATATGTGAATACGTGATCACTTGATATTTGGCCTTCGGGCATCAGTTGTTAATGAGGTCAACGAGTTGAAATGGTTGGTTGAGCTAATTGTTATCCAAGATTTAACACATATCCTGTGTTGGTTGATGATAATAATTAGCTATCGGTCTCGTCCGTATGGCCATACAGATATGGTTGGATAAGTGTTCTTTGAGAGCTACCGCGGCAGAAGGGTTTATCAAGAACCATCGATCCTCATTATTGAGATGTGATGTTGTTGAATTGTTGCATTATTGACAAGTTGTATTGTGTACTGATATGTTTAAGATTAGTTGTTGTACACAAGGTTGTTATGCTAAGTTGTACTGTTGATTATTATTCACTCACTTAGCGTTATGCTTATCCCCCACATTAACACTTCTTGCAGATTATAAATTTTATCGGGTGGGCAAGAAGTTGGACTGGAAGGAATGTTTGACATCTTGGCGTTATTCTGATATTTGATTATACAAATTAATGTTATCTTGTGATTTTTAAATAACACCCATGTTGATAAACTATGGTTTAAATTAAGTTGAAATTGTAATGTAACTTGATATTGTTGAAAGTTGGACTAACGCTTCCGGATTTATTATATTAAAATGATGTAAATTGAGGGGTGTTACACCAAGCATCAAACAAGAATTTTTATTATAACGATCATAAAGAGCATTCCATGCTGCTAATTCCTTAGTAGGAGCAGTAACAGTAGGAGCAGGTCCCAACGGCTGTTCAATGACGTCAGTTTTCTTTTCAACTAGAAGGACAATCCTTCGTTGACGAAACAAATCATTGAAATTACTTCCAGAAAGTTTTTCACTTTCTAGCATTTGCATGAAAGCCGAATAATTCAAATCGGTGCAAGATTTACCATCTACAAGTAAATAAAAGTTCAAATTTAGTATTTTCGATAATAAATCATTAAAAGAATATTAAATACCCAAATTTATATGTATATATATATATATATATAAACAATTAATTTTCTTAAGGCTAGGATCCTACTTGACATACCACCATTACATCAGTTGATCTGCTAGTATTGGTGTACTCAAAAGGCTAGAATCTCACCGCTTAAAAGTTCAAATTTAGTATTTTCGATAATAAACCATTAATTTTCTTAAGGCTAGAATCTCACCGCTTAACTCGTTTTAAGTCATCCAATTAAGAATAGTAAATAGTCCATCACGAAGTCTTGTAGGTTCCCAAAATTAGGTAACCAGATTCGGTTTGAGAAGTATTTAGCTCCGTTGTATTTGGTTTCAAATTGTTGGTCCATGTCACGCAAGGACTCGTTTTTAATGTTCTCAGGTTTGAGTGCTTCGAATTGAGTGGTAATGATTTGAATGATAAGATCATTATGGATTGTCACGCTGAGGGCTCGGACTCGAAGGGGTTTTACACGTTCCTTTCGACTGAGGGCATCGGCAACAACATTTGCCTTGCCTGGATGATAACGGATCTCGCAATCATAATCAGTAAGCAACTCGACCTATCGACGTTGCCTCATGTTGAGATCCTTTTGGTCAAAGATATGCTGAAGACTTTTATGATCGGTAAAGATTGTACATTTAGTGTTGTATAGATAGTGTCTCCAGATTTTGAGTGCGAACACTACGGCTCCTAATTCAAGATCATGAGTGGTGTACATCTTTTCGTGAACCTTGAGTTGTCAGGAGGCGTAGACAATGACCTTGTCTCGTTGCATTAACACGCAACCAAGACCTTAGTGTGAAGCATCGCAGTATACCACGAAGTCATCGTTGCCTTTGGGTAGTGATAAGATAGGTGCACTGCAAAGCTTTTGTTTTAACAATTGGAACGCTGACTCTTGTTTATCAGTCCAGTCGAACTTCTTCTCCTTCTGAGTCAGTGTCATGAGTGGTTGGGCTACTTTTGAGAAGTTTTCGATAAATCGCCGATAGTACCCGGCCAGTCCCAAAAACTGCCGTACTTCGGTTGGAGTTGTTGGCGATTGCCAATTTTTGATAGCCTCTATTTTTGATGGATCAACATGAATCCCTTGATTGTCAATCACATGCCCAAGGAATTGAACAGTTTGCATCCAGAACTCACAC
This sequence comes from Pseudognaphalium luteoalbum, assembly GCA_963422505.1. Lineage (NCBI taxonomy): Eukaryota > Viridiplantae > Streptophyta > Magnoliopsida > Asterales > Asteraceae > Pseudognaphalium > Pseudognaphalium luteoalbum. Next base: position 104,780,653 of record OY730197.1, read on the forward strand.
TTGGAGAATTTAGCATATAACTCCTCGTGCTTGAGTAGCTTTAGAATGGTTTTCAGATGTTGCGCGTGTTCTTGCTCGTTGCGTGAGTAGATTAAGATGTCATCAATGAATACAATGACAAACTTATCGAGATATGGTTTGTACACTCGGTTCATAAGGTCCATGAATACAGCCGGTGCGTTTGTTAAACCAAATGGCATTACTTGGAACTCGTAGTGACCATAGCGAGTTCAGAAAGCTGTCTTCGGGATGTCGGTGTCTCGAACTCGGAGTTGATGATAACCTGACCATAGATCGATCTTTGAATAAAAGCTCGACCCTTGCAGTTGGTCAAATAGGTCATCAATTCGAGGGAGTGGATAACGATTCTTAACAGTGAGTTTGTTGAGTTCACGATAATCGATGCACATTCTGAAAGAACCGTCTTTCTTTTTAACAAATAGGACCGGAGCTCCCCAAGGTGAAGAACTTGGTCGAATGAATCCTTTGTCCAGGAGTTCCTGTAACTGAGTAGACAACTCCTGAAGTTCGGATGGGGCTAAACGGTAAGGTGCTCGTGTCTCGGGTGCTGCACCCGGCACGAGGTCTATGGAAAACTCGACTTGTCTTGGCGGCGGAAGGCCAGGCAAGTCTTCAAGAAAGACTTCTGGGAAGTCTCGAACGATGGGCACATCCTCAAGTCGCTTCTCTTCCGACTTTTTCTCCATAACATGAGCGAGGATTGCCTGATATCCTTTTCTCAAATATTTTCGGGTTTTCATACATGATATGATATTCAGTCTCGTCCCACCGGTCTCCCCTTGTATGATTAAAGTACCACCAGTGATGAGAGGAATACGAACAATTTTATCAAAACAGACGATCTCTGCTCGGTGTTTGGATAACCAATCCATACCGATGATGATGTCAAAACTACCGATCTCGACCGGTATGAGATCAATGTTGAAGAGTTCGTCGGCTAGTTTTAAAGTGCAATTGGGTATCACACTATTTTTTTCAATCAGTTTTCCATTAGCTAGTTCTACAATATACTTAGTTTCCAAGGCAACAGGGGTGATGTCAAGTAAGGAACTAAATTCATCAGATATAAAGCTCCTATCAGCACCAGTATCAAACAGAATAGAAGCATGTAAGTTGTTGATGAGGAACGTACCTGAGACCACATTCGGGTCTTGACGGGCTTCCCATGAATTAAGGACAAAGGCTCTACCTCTCGGGTTGTTTTTGTTTCCCTTGTTCTTCAGCTTTGGGCAGTCATTCCTGAAGTGCCCAGTGTTGCCACACTCAAAACAGGCTTTTGGTTGGCTGGAGCTGGTGTTGGGGTTGTTGTTGGCATTGGTACTAGTAGACCTACAGTCTTTGGCTAGATGCCCATACCATTGAGACTTGTTACATGGAGTACCACAGGGACCATCATGATGGCGGCGGCACTTAAGGCAGAAAGGCTTGGTTCTAGTGTAGCCTTTCCTGGATTCGGAACCAGATGTGTAAGCCTTGATAGTTTCAGGCTTCTTTGATGCCTGTTGATTTTGGTTGGAGTTTCCGGACCACTTTCTCTTGTGATCCCCAGAGTTATTACCGGTGTTTGTGGAAGTAGGTGTTTCTTGGCGAACCACCTGAGCCATAAGATTGTGTGACAGACGGACGGCACCTTGAATGGTAGGAGAGTTGGAAGCAGTGACCATTCCCTGAATGTGTGGGGGAAGTCCCCAGATGTAACGATCGATCCTCTTGTACTCAGGATCGACCATTGATGGGCATAGTAATGCAAGTTGATGAAAACGGGTTGTGTAACTGGCAATGTCATTGCCATGAACTTTGAGATTCCAAAACTTGACCTCGAGTTGTTGCAACTCTTCTCTTGGACAGTACTCATCCTTTAACATTCTTTTCAATTCTTCTCAGGGAGTTTGGTAGGCGATATCAATGCCTACAGTTTGAGCATGAGTATTCCACCAGGTCAGAGCACCATCCATGAAGGTGCAGGTGGAATACTTGACCTTGCAGTCTTCTGGGCAGTTACAAATCCGGAAGACTGATTCCATTTTCTCGATCCATCGTAACAGACCGATAGCTCGCTCTTTCCGTGCCTTTAAAGTTCAAAGGCTTGCAGTTGAGGAAGTCTGTAACACCCCCAAATTTAATGAGTTGCGGAAACATACTTTGGGTGTTAGTAATCAATAATCAAAGCACACAGATATATAGCAAACGACTCTATATGCGTCGTTTTAACAAAATATATTAATATTAAAAGGCTTACAACAGTTTGAACTCATACATAGCTCGTTTTCTTAATATGAGAGATTTAAGTACATAATTAGTTATACAAAATCTAATAATGCAATGAAATCTCTGAAGTTTGCATGAGGACTAGAGCTAAGATCCATCCTGATGGGCAGTCCAAATCTACTGCTGAGTACATGTGATACATGATAAAATGGGTCAGCTAACGCTGGTGAGCTCACAGGTTTGAGTATCAAATAATATTCTATGAACCGCAAGATTTAAGTATTGATTTGCATCCAGCAAATAAAGTTACAGATAATGTATACAACCATGAGCGCATAGTCTGAGCTTAACTCGAGGGTCGGCTCCCATATAGAGAATTCCGAGCGAGGTGCCTCCACGAGTGCCTAATCTACACTCGTCTTCCCAAATATTAGTACGTCCATTTACCCAGTTAGTGCTTGCTAACCCGGATGAGGAGGGTCAATCCTATATGGTACCATATACTAATATTCACGCTACTTTCGTATTACCAGACTATACTGACAGAGGACTTTGGTTTGATTAGTTGAAAACAACTTATGTAGTATATTGAAATATGTACTCGCGTTCACGTGTTAAAAACAAAACAATGTATCGCACCCCTAGTAAAACAGTAAAAAGAGGGGCCATGAGACTCACCTGAGCCTGGAGAGTTTATCTTAATAAACTTAGATTGATTAGCCAAGAATCGAAGTTCAACGACTTGTAACCTGAGGGTGTCCACGACACGCGATGGTTATGACATGATTGAGTATCTCAAAGATCACCCTTGTAGTTGTTTATTCAACTAGGATGTCCAAATTACCACGATTTGGTTGTTTGTTTAAGTGTTTGAAAATGTATACGGCCCGTTGGTGATTGTTTATAATAATAATTCCACATTATTATTTTGAGGATTTTGAAGTGTTATACCCAACAGTAAGTTCCAATGTGTTTTAGAAGTTGTGTCGCATTCGTGTTTGATGTTATACAAGTTTAACACTTTGTGTGAAAGTTTAGATGTAACACCGTTACTCGTGCACCTAGGGTAAGGGCGAAGCCCGTTAATGACGGGGGTCCGGGGGCAGCGCCCCTGGTAGCGGGGTCCAAGGGGCGGCAGCCCCTGGCGGGGTCCAAGGGGCAGAGCCCCTGGCTGGGGTCGAGCTTTGGTGAAAAACGCATGAAATTTGGGCCTCAAAATGCATCTGGACTTGAATTTGGGTGAAATGGGGCGTCAAATTTGGGCCTCAAAACTTAGTGTAAAATTAGTTTGAAACCTTCTGTTTTATGCGTCACTTAGGGGCTTGGGCGTCACTTAGGAAGTGACGCATAAAATGGCAGAATCTGAGTGAGGGCGTCACTTATGGCGTCACTTAGTGGCTTGGGCGACACTTAGGAAGTGTCGCATAAAATTGGAAATTCTGAGTTTAGGGCGTCACTTAGGTAAGTGACGCATAAGGTGGCGTCACTCCATTAGTGTCGGGTATAATTGTCGGTTAGGCGTCACTTAAAGGAGTGACGCATACTGGGGCATCACTAAAGCAGTGTTGGGTTATTAGTGACGGTAAGGGTCCTAGGCGTCACTAAGCAAGTGACGGAGGTAAGTGTCGGGAAAAAGGGGTTTAATGCGGCACTTATGCAAGTGACGCATGACTAGGGCTTTTAGCGACACTCAATGCGTCACTTAAGTGACGCACGAAGTGACGCTATACTGCACCTTCGTTGCGACACTTAGGGCTGTTAACGAATTTTTGAGCCAAAAATGAGTTATCGGGTTTCCGTTTGGTCTGATTCTTTTACCCAACCCTTATAAGGACATTCTAAGCTTAAAGAAACAACTAAAACTTAAAAACACTTAAAATTGAGAGGTTTTGAGTTTTCGTCGGAAACTTACAAGTTAATGAATCAAGATTCCGGAAAGGTAGGAGTGTAGATCGTTGCGTGGTGATTATTTTTCTCCAAAGAACTCCAGTGATTTAAAGCCGTTTGGTGGTGTTATTTGCTAGATTTAGGTGATGGTGGTGGTGATGTAGTTTGAGAGAAAAAGGGTGAGAGAGAGAGAGAAGAAAGAAAGAATGTGGGTGGAAATGAAGAAGAAATGAGGAGGGAGTGGGGTTTTGTTGAAAGCCTCACTTCCTCAGCTCCTGCAGTCATGCTCCGTGCGGTGTTCGTTTTCCCAATTGTTTAAACGTCAAATGTTTACTTTATACGTCGAAATATAAGTTTTAAAATACGATTATTAACTCGATATTTTTGTTAAAGTATTTCATTAATTACTTTAAGATTGGGTTATAAAATATAACTTAACTTGTTTCATTTTGTTCGTGTGTTTGTTATTTTTAACCGCGAAATCCTTGTTTGCACGATACGCCATAAATATGAAATATTATTAACATAATATTTTGGATATAATAGTTGTATTAAATAATATTATATTGTTTAATAAAAATGTTCACCAACGTCCGTATAAATTGAATCGAATTACATTCGATTTGGGATTGCGTACGATTTAATCAAATCGCATGTTCGTATATATTCCTCAATATATATTGAGATACATTAATTGTCCTAATCTAAGGACTAATTACATGAATTAACAACTGATTAGGTACTAATCACTAGTCCTAATTTGACGGGTGTTACAAAGTCCTTGTATGAGCAAGGTTTGGTTGGAGGGGTGTTGTTGGTCGTGTCCTCGCTGCCTGAGCGTGGTTGTTGGGCAGCAAGGGCTTGAGCTACACCCTGAGCAATGAGTTGAGTGATTTCCGCTTGACTGTAAGTTCGTCTTGGCGGCATAATGCTTGAATAAATACAGAGTAAAAATATGTAAGATGTTGTTCAGAGGTTATGATTTATCGCATATGTATGTATATAGGAGGGTAATATACAACAGCAGAATGTGATAATCATATTTCATTAGATAGTAAAATTAGATACCATACAAGGTACGAGTTCAAAAGATTACAGACTTTAGAGTTCACAAAAGTTACTGGGAATGGTTACATCCGGTTGAATTACACTGACTTAAAGGGCTTAGATAAGTGATTACATAACAGATAATGTACTAATCTTGTCGTATAGTCACTAGTGACATCAGGGTGACAAGACGTTCCATGGCTTCTGCAAGTCGACTAGTTTGTCGAGCGGTATCTTCAGCGATAGTTAGGCGTTGCTCCAACATGCGAGCATATTGTTTGGCTTCCTGTGAGCGTAGCTCACATTCTTCCAGTCTCGCCTGCAGGAGATCAACTGCGCTTCTATCATCAATCACTTGTTGGTGGATCATATCCACATTCCGTGTCATGTTTTCTTGTTCCAGATAGAGTCCAACAATACGGTCGTGTGATGTGCGTAACCCATGTGTTTTTACTATGTATTGTTCTCGTTCCAAGCTTTCAAGCCTTGCCTCATGACGGTGTAGTCGAGCAACAAGTACTGGAACGGTATGGTGGATGGGTTCTTGTGTACACGGGGAGATGTCCATAGGGTCAGCAGGAATCTGTATGGCTTCCTCAGACCTCCAGGTGTTCAGAGTTGTGGGTAGCCAATCCCACTTACGAGGGTAAGTTGGATAGTCCGCCCTGATTGTGGTGTTACCAGCGTGGTAAGGGTTGACTCGAGCTGAACTGTTACCCCTTCGTTGATGTCGTGTGACTCTTGCCTCCCCAGTGAAATAATAGAGAGGTTCAGTCGAAGTTTGGGGTAAAGCAGTTAACTCCTCTACAGTTGGGTAGGTTTGAGTTTCGTTGTTCGCGTCTGTCGGTGCTAGAGGAGGGATGTCTGCCATGTCTGTGGCAAGAGCGTTCAGTAAATATTGTGAGGCCTATATTTATATACATATCATATAGCCTAATGTTTCTAGCACACACATGTATAGGTCTGGTTTCTCTCGTGGTCAGAGTCAACTAGTGTATCCTGTTCAGTCATGACTACTTTCAGATCTCACATCATATTCTTTTAATTGTATATAGTTGATCAGTCTATGTTAAATTAAACCAATATCATGTAGTCACTGAACCTAATCATACTTAATAAGGAATACTGCCTAACGGTCATAGTCTAGGCCCACTAAATGCAATCTAGTTCACTATAAACTTAGGCTCTGATACCAATCTGTCGCACCCCCAAATTTACTGTGTGGAAGCGAATCGGGTCGGGGCGCGACTAATCAAATATCACAAGCACATAAGATAAAGTGAACGACTCTATATGCGTCGTTTATTGCATACATTGATATAATAAAAGTTTACAATGTAATAATGTTTACAAAAGCTCGTAATTAATGTTTAGAGATTCTAAGGCATATCTAGTTTACAAAATGTAGAAATGCAGGGGAATCTCCTGGTGTCTGTATGCGACTCGAGCTATATAATCCTGGGCAGATCTACTACTGCTGAGTACCTGAGAATACATACTAAAATGTCAGCTAAAAGCTGGTGAGCTCACAGGTTTGTATAGATAAACATTATGTGTGAACCATGAGATTTAATATAATGATTTGCAACCAAGCAAATAAAATAGATGTATATCACTGCCATGAGCCCATAGTTTGAGCTTAACTGAGGTGTCAGGATCACAACCAAGTGCCTGAGCGAGGGTGCCTCCCTGCGAGTGCCTAATCTACACTCGTATGAACAAATGTTAATGTGTCCGTTTGATCAGTTAGTGCGTGCTAACCCGGACGGGGATTGTCAATCCCATATGGTACCATACACTAACAATCGTGCTAAATCCATATAAACAAACTATGAAGTGGAGGGCTTTAAAATGATTAGCAAAACAACTCATGCAGTATATATCGAGGTTTAGTACTCATGTCCACATGTAAAGCAAAACGAGTATGTATTCCCACCCCTGGGTTAAAAACAGTAAAATGAGGGGCTATGAGACTCACCTGAGTCTGGTGTGTTGCTAACAAGCAAGTATGATGTTGCACAAGGTGATGTTGTCCAAAGACTATAACCTGTCGGGCGTTCAAACGCGCAAGGTTATAAGTATATGTAGACGTCTCAAAAGACCGTCCATGCTAGTTGTTCATCCAACTAGTAGTGTCCAAATAATTTGGTTGTTTGATTGATTAGTTTGAGTTTTTGAAAATATGTACGGCCCGTTGGTGAGGCTTTATAATAATGTTTCGCAAATATCATTTTAGTTGTCTTATGTCAAGTTGGTTCATAATACTCTTGTAATATTATTGTTCTCGGCGTTAAAGCTTTAGGATTCACTAAGGTATATGTATTTACATATATATATATATATATATGTGTGACAACTTTATTGTCCGTTAGTGTAGAGTCTCGAAACTTAGAATTATAAAAGTGTAATCTTTCAAAAGTGAGTCCGACAGTCCAAAGGGTCCGACAATACATTTGGTCCGTGAGTCAAAGAAAGTCAAAGGCCATAACTAATCCGACAATAGTGTACTGCGTCAATAGGATTCTCGGACACTGTTCATGCGACAATCGGGATTCACGGACACTGTTCATGCGAGAATAGTAATTCACGGACTTTAATTCACGGACTTGCTTATGTGTTAATGATATTCGCGGATTTTTGTTTATGCGTGAATGATATTCACGGATATTTGTTTATGCGGGAATGATATTCACGGATCTTGTTTATGTGTTAATGAGATTCACGGGTTTTGTTTGTGCGTGAATGAAATTCACGGATTATTTTTTTCACGGATTTATTTATGCGATAATAATGAGGATTGATGGACTAATTAATCCGACAATAGGGATTGTCGGATTTTGTGAAATGGCAAGAACAGTCCCTACACTTTGGTTTTCTAGATCTTATCTCGACAAGTCTCTCGATTTAACCAACTTCAAAACCGAACTAAGCCTAACTAAAAATCATACATGTTCTCCTATATGTCTAGTGTAAAACTGCACTTTATGGTGTTTTTATATATCCATTTACTATTTTTAATAAAAATAATTATGAAGGGTGTCGGTTTTGGTCCAAGAACAGCTACAGTCCAAAAATCAGCTTCTACACTAAAAACCGTGTATTTCTGGAAAAGGCTAAACAAGAACTTTTTAAAGTTAACAAATTATGTGAGGTTTTGGCACTGGTCTCATATGTTTTAGTGGTCTAGAACTCAAGATATGGTCTCGAGAAGGAGGTAAATATTTCTGTCCGCCGAAACAGTAATGCGCACCTTAACGGAAATATTATTTTAAGATAGTAAACGAGATCGATATGTTACGAAATTGATGTCGTTGGAAGGTAACATCACAGGCTACATTTTAAGCTTAAGAAACATTCATTTTAGTTAAGATATGAATTTTATAAAAAATCATGGAAGTTGACCAACTTTCTGGACAGAAAGCAGTGTGAATATAAGTTCATGAAAAACGAGTTTTAGCTTATATTTTGGACATAACCTTGTTAAATGAGCAACTAGACATGTATACAAGTATATTTAAAATAAAGCTAGTAGAATATTAAGAGTTCTTACAAGAGGATCAAGGATCTAGAGTCGAAATGCAAAGGTGATGCGATAACCGGGCTTTCCTTGCTTTTATCTTCAAAAATCGGTGGTGGATTATGGTGGTGAAGGTGGTGACCGATGGTAGATTATGGTGGTGTGGTGGAGGCGGCTTTTCCAGCAGAAAGGGAGAGAGGAGTGGAGTAAGAGATGGATTGTAGAGAATGAGGTATGGTGATGAGCATAGGAAGTCAAACAAGCAAAGAGGGGAGGGGATATGGGCATGGGGCTGCAGATTTTCGTGGGTGGGGCCCACTAGATGGGTGTGGGGTTTGTTAAATTTTGTTTCCTCAATTTGTGCTCCGTGCAGTGCTCGTTTACCCAGTCGTTTGAACGTTTAATTATCGTTATACGTTTTAATACGCGTGTTTGAATAATGATTTAAATCTCGATATTTTTTATTGAAAGTATTATCCTAAATACTTTATTTTAAGTTGTTTAAATGTTGTCGGGTCTCGGTTTCCGCGTTCGTTGCGTATTTGTACGTTTATATGACTCACGTAACGTTTTTAAACGATTTATTCGTACACGTGAAAACGTAATATTTTTACTCGAAGTATTTTATCAAAATACTTAAGAATGAATTATAAAAATATAATTTGAGGTTTATTTCATTTGGCGAGCGCGTTTTACGCGTTTTTGATCGTTTCTGAGCATTATATATGATACGAAATGCTAATGAAATATTATCGCAATAATATTTGGAAATAAGTATGTTTACCAAATAATTTCATATTATTTAATAAATTGAGTTCACCAACGTCCGTATTAATGTATCAGGATCCGCCCGATATGAAAATGCACGATTGAACATAATCGCGTACGTGTATATATATTCCAATATATATATATGTATATATTGATACATACAATTAGCCTAATCTAGCACTAATTATATGTATTAGCAGATGATTAGGAACTAATAACTAGCCCTAATTTTTCAGGTGTCACAGAAGGGTTTCTCAAGAACCACCGATCCTCATTAGTGAGATGTGATGTTGTTGAATTGTTGCATTGTTGACAAGTTGTATCGTGTACTGATATGTTTAAGATTAGTTGTTGTACACAAGGTTGTTATGCTAAGTTGTACTGTTGATTATTATTCACTCACTTAGCGTTATGCTAATCCCCCACATTAACACTTCTTGCAGATTATAAATTTTATCGGGTGGGCAAGAAGTTGGACTGGAAGGAATGTTTGACATCTTGGCGTTATTCTGATATTTGATTATACAAATTAATGTTATCTTGTGGTTTTTAAATAACACCCATGTTGATAAACTATGGTTTAAATTAAGTTGAAATTGTAATGTAACTTGATATTGTTGAAAGTTGGACTAACGCTTCCGGATTTATTATATTTAAATGATGTAAATTGAGGGGTGTTACACCAAGCATCAAACAAGAATTTTTATTATAACGATCATAAAGAGCATTCCATGCTGCTAATTCCTTAGTAGGAGCAGTAACAGTAGGAGCAGGTCCCAACGGCTGTTCAATGACGTCAGTTTTCTTTTCAACTAGAAGGACAATCCTTCGTTGACGAAATAAATCATTGAAATTACTTCCAGAAAGTTTTTCTCTTTCTAGCATTTGCATGAAAGCCGAATAATTCAAATCGGTGCAAGATTTACCATCTACAAGTAAATAAAAGTTCAAATTTAGTATTTTCGATAATAAATCATTAAAAGAATATTAAATACCCAAATTTATATGTATATATATATATATAAACAATTAATTTTCTTAAGGCTAGGATCCTACTTGACATACCACCATTACATCAGTTGATCTACTAGTATTGGTGTACTCAAAAGGCAAGTGACGATCAGTAATTATATTACAAGTGTAATTCCTAGAAATAATGAGACTTAATTTGCACTTAGTGATCAAGCAGTAAGTGTTATTAAGCATGTTTCATCCCATCTTATACCACGAACTTAAGAATCTCACCGCTTAACTCATTTTAAGTCATCCAATTAAGAACAGTAAATAGTCCACCACCGTCTTTTACCTTGGAATACAATTCACCTGCGTCTCACGTAGAGCAAGGAGCAAAGTACAAGTGTTCTTCACAAATTGGATGGCAAAGACTTAATTTAATGGGTAATTATTTGATAATCATCAAATATGTACGAAGAAGCATGCACACATCTTCGTATCATAGATTTTTAATAAAAACTTTCTTTATTAAGTAATGTGCATCAAGATGTCTAATTTAAAATTCATATTAAATTATAGATTGGACTTTTATTAAAATTGACGATTCAACATGTTTTAAACCTTTTTGGCCATGTACAATAGAGGCCAGTCGAGGGGCTAAGATCTTTACATAAATTATCCAACCCATCATCTTAGACACCAAGCTGAAGATATCTCTCCATGACAAATTAAGCAAGAATTTCATGGATACCCTTTAATTTTCTAAAGTACACTAATAATAACAAAATAAATTACATTTAACATGTTATTATTCTAGTTAAACATCAAATTTCCAATGTTGTTTTAAAGTTTAATAACTTTTTTAAAAAAATTAGGGTTTACTCTTCCAGCCGCCCGTTGGAACATCCAACTGCCGATTGGAATCATCCAATCGTCGGTCGAATCATCCAACCGCTTGTTAGAACAAAAATCTTATTTTCTTGTTGTTCTACTTTTAACAAACTGCACAACCAAAACACGTTTTTCTTTGTGATTATCGAATTAAACAAATACACCCTACCAAAGCTTAATGTTTAACTGATCTAACTAATCACAACACATATGTGTGAGTCTGATACCACTGTTAGAGTATAGCAAACAGATATATTCAAATTGTCACACATTTGTGGAAGCATATTTACACGTATATGTAATTAGTTAAGAAAGAGTTATATACCTTTTAGCTAAGCTCCAATAAAAGTATAATAATATAGTTTAGGGTTAAAGTAAAAACCCTTTACAATCGCACACAAGACATCCGCTCGAATATGTATGCTAGTACCCGTTCACAACGTTCATAACCCTTGTGCATTTTCTTCTTGGTCGAACCACAAAAACCCGAAACCCTTGGGGTTTGTTTTCGTAAAAGAGAGAGAGGAAAGGAAGAGAATTGAATGATTTGTTAGGGTTATTTGCCTCTCTATTTATAGGTTATAGGTAACTTGGAAAACAAGTTTAAGGTTTATCCAAACCCTTTGGGCTGGCCTCCTAGGGGTTTCTGGAATTATCCAGAATTCTCCAAGTTCCCAATTTACACCTAAGTCTCTCTTCTTTTAATCTCTTTAATTTATAAACGTACAAGTAACATTTTAACAACGTTTATTAATTATTCGTGAACATATTAATTAAAATATCTCATATTTATATTAATTAATGATATTGAGCATAAGTGTCAATACGTGTGACCCCGTAAGCTTAAACTATTTTTCGGACATGCGTTTATTTTACGTGGTCACATCTCAACATAAATTTCATTAATAAAAATTCTTAATTAAATAAAGTAAGGCAAAAAAATGCAATTATAGAACAAAACATTCCAAAGGACTCATTATGCATAGCAAAACATCTATATACTTTAATTACCAAAAAATGCTTATACTTCTACCCATATAAAAATTAGGGATAATTACATGAGAATGCAATCAACTTGTCTTAAATGTCTATTGTGTGTACTTAACTTACGGGATTCCCTATTTAATGCACTCGACTTTCAAAAACGGTTATTGTGTGTACTTTGCTGACGTGTCGATGATGCGTCATCTTTTAAGGATGCCACGTGACATCTTAAACGGACGACACATAATCAAAGTATATACAATAACCATTTTGAAAGTTGAATGAATTAAATTGGGCACCTGTAAGTTGGGTACACACAATAGACATTTGGGACAAGTTGAGTGCATTCCTAAGTACTTATCCTTAAAACTTACATAAGAGTTATCCTAAAGTTGAAAAAACTTAAAGAATCTCAATAAGGATTACAACCTTAGGCTTAAGTATGCTCATGCTTGTGAAGAACCTAGTAAACGTTACTCAACACCTTCGAAGAAATTGCCTTGAATCTTACTACATTTGATATCATTTGCTTTCTCAGACTTACTGAACGGAATCAGTTTGGGCAACCGATTACCAACCGGTTTGGCCTACCAGTGCCAACGCCAACCGGTTGGCTAACTACTTGGAGCCACAACCGTTTGAACCGGTGATTCGATGCAAATCACTTCATAAATTATGGGGCCCGCTTTCTTTTTTCATTTTTTTAACTTTTATAGCTTGAAAAAAAAGTGGTTTGAAAGTGGTTAAACTGTTGACACAGACGAATCAGTTTTGAATCACTTTTGAATCAGTTGGTAGAAAGTTGATGTGACGCTGATGTGGAAGAAGTAGTTAGTAAGTGGTTCAACCAGTTGAGAAGGGTCTAATACTCAACTTCTAGTACATCAAGCTTGAAGCCCCTTTTAATATATAGTCAATAAAACAACATCCAAATGAAATGCTTATAAACAACCCAAAATTCACTACAGTGTGTGCGTAATTTACCAATGAATATTGTGTCCATCCCGTTTACTCATGAATGTCATGTTTACAAATGACATTTTTTAGACGTTATTCCATATGATTTTTACCCATCATAAGATTTATTTTATTTGCAAGAAGTGATTGGAAATGACAATGATTATATAATGGAACAATGAAAGCATGTGACCTTTGATCTTTTATATATAGCCTCTAATGATTTATTTTATTCCATATGATTTTTACCCATCATAAGAGTTACCATCATAATTTTATTTAAGAAAATGAAAGGTTTCCATTGTGTGTCATTGGTAATTATTCTAGTTAATCGAAAAGATTATAATGAAGCAAGCGAATGGATGCTACTACCATCATTGAATACATGTTATCATTATTAATTTTAATTACAAACTAACATTTATATATATATATATATATATATATATATATATATATATATATATATATATTTGAAAAGATCGGGTGAGAACTCATTTATAAAAGAACCGTGAGAACTTAAATTAGTAATGGGCTTTTGATATTTCAACACAGACTTCGGGCCTTTAATTACAAAACCCGCTCAATTAGTTAATACGCTCCTAACCATATACTTTTCATCGATCTCTGTTAAACCTAACCTCTCTCCATCTCCAATTGAAGCTGTAAGCATCTCTCACCACTGGATAATAACCGACGATTGAAGAGCCGGCAACGATTGTGCGCATCTCCCCTGTGTTACGGATGGTGCTTAATCACCATTATAGGTGATTATTCGAGAAGAAAAAAAACAAACAACAAGAACAAAAATCTGATCAAAATGTGTGCCAATTATGAAGACTTTGGAAGGTGCTTATTTCAAAATAAAAGTTCCAATGGTGTGTGATCTGTCAACAACGAAAAAGCATATGAATTTCGACATTAAAAATAGCTATTGATTTAGTTGTTTTGTTTCTTCCACATTAAGAAGCTTGATTTTAATTGATGCTTTGTGTTGGTCAATTCAATATGTTGTATATAAATTTCGACACTAGAGTATCAATTTAAACTTTTTACTTAAGAAGATGAAGTTATGTATCTGATTTGTTTGTGTTAAGACGGATGCATCCGGAGAAACTAGATGCATCTTTGTTTTAAGACGGATGCATCTGGAAAAACTAGATGCATCTATGTCTTTTTGCATTTGATCATATCGAATTATCTAAGTAAATGAATATTAGTAAGGATTGCATTTAATTATCTTTACTTAAATGTGTTTTACAAGTTTATATGAAGTTGCATCTGATTATTTTTAGATGCATATTGTTCATTTGATTTACGCAACTAGTTTAATTAAAAGAAAAATACAAGCTTGACATACAACAATCTAAAGATGATAGAAAATCGAATTGAATGATGTAATTTGTTTGGTTAAAAAATTCTAAGTTTCTGGGCAAGTTTAGACTATCGAAGACGCGCGCACTGGTTGATGTTCTAGTTCTCATTATCGGTTAGTTCTCACCCGATCCTCACACACACACACACACATATATATATATATAGAGAGAGAGAGAAAAAAAAAAGTTCAAAAAAGAATGGTAAAAAAATGGAGAATGGAGGAACCAATATGATTTATCCATTTCCACTTCTTTTTTCCAAAGCTAAATATCTCACAAACCGTATGTCTACAAATTATAAAAATTACATATTCGGAATCAGCGTCTTTTTCTCTTCCATTCTAGATCAAACAACATATACTTTCGACGAAGTTTTTTTTCCTTTTTTTTGGGTTTTAGAAACTTTTAATGTGAAATCACATGTGATTTAACACTAAAAAATAATCACACCCGCTTATATTTCCGATTAATCTTTAAATTCAAATCATTGATGATGTAAAGAGATTAAGACATGAAAAACTAAGGTGTAATCACATGCGATAATATCAAACTATCAATCACATGTGTTTAAAGAGTAATAAAATATAGATTTTTAAATCATTGACTAAGAATTATACAATCAAGTAAAAATCAAGTTGAAATCATACATAAATTATCATATATCGGTAAATTTCTCATCAAATATCATTTTTTAAATGAAAATCATATGTGATTATATGCAAAATCATATGTGATTATATAACAAATCACTTGTGATTAAGTGTACAAATAACAATCACATGTGATTTTTAATGAAAACTATTGCAATTTTTAATTTTTTATTTAGAACTATTAATATGGGTGAATATTAAGTTATAATCACGTGTTAAGTAGCAAACACCATGAATAAATAATCGTGAACAAATTTTAATTTTTTATCATAAATCACATGTGATTATATTGTGAAATCCGGTAAAAAGCGAAGAAAAAATTTTTGTCGAAAGTATACCTTATGACATCTCTAATCGAAGAGAAAAACGTGTTGGTTCCGAATATGTAATTTTTATAATTTATGAACTTAACCAAGGGGATAGAGAAAAGAAGTGGGTTTTATAGAAAAATGAAAGAATCCTATTGGTTCTTCCATTCTCTACTTTTAGCATTCTTAAAAGAACTCACCTATATATATATATATATATATATATATATATATATATATATATATATATATATATATTTGCTATAACTAATTGATTTCAAATCAAGTAATTAGCACTCTGTATGCTAACTAATGGCTATAAATTGAAATATATAATATGGAAAAGGATCAAGACATTATACTTATATAATTAGTGTTTATGTTACCATCAGTTTTACTGTAAGTTTCGTTTCGTAAATTTGTTATACTTTATGATCGATATCCAATACTAAAATGTTAATATATCAAAAATTGTTACATTATATATGGTACTAGATATAAGACCCGCGATAATGCGGGTGATTCTAACTTTCATATATAGATGGAATGGATCCATAACCATGTTCACACCTCATATATTATATTAAAATAAAGTAGTTTCAATGCAAATTCATAAATTGAAAAAATAATGTTCGAAAATCCATTACTCAAGTTCAAAGGAAGTAACCGATGCGTGTTAAGATTATCAATGATGATGTTTTCACCTTAATTGGCTTTCATACACAAAGATGAAGGATCAATGAGACCATCATCCCTTTCAAGTTCAAAGATATCCCACGAACAGATTGTGTGTGATTTTAGCTATTTACTTTAAATAACCAACACAACATCCGGATACTCTACATTATCAGTTACAATCAAAAGCATATAAAACTCACCATCATTATATAAATCCATATTACATATCTACAGATTCCCAAATAACGCATGAATTTAAAATAGTGTTATTTTATTAAAAAAAAAAAGTACTGACAAACGGGTCGTAAGTCATCCAAAGTGTATATATAATGCACAATACCACTTAAATCAATTTATTCTGAAAATTAAAGTATTATTAATAATATATAATTTTTGTAATCATATGACACACCAATGGTTTCTATAAAATAAAGCTTGGGACAAAACGTTTTGCAATCAACCTAAGCTGGTCATTTTGGACCAGTCACTTTGTGAGCAGTTTTGACCCATTACTCAACCATCCATTTGACATATATAATGGGGAAAAGTACTCTCTTAATATGATACGAAACAAAGACATATGAGAAATCTACTTACATGAAGACATTCCAAAACTTCAAAGTTTCATCACTCTGCACCTCTCGATAAGAGAATTACCTTCCAATTAAGCGTTCAACATACGCGATAATGACATAACATCATATTATACTTGACAACAACCAAAACCTATGGTTGTAGGCTCATGGTACACATTGCTTAGCAGAAGAAATAATTAAAATTTATAACTAACGGGACTAATACACTTATTAGGAGGTATTGTAGTCAATATGGCGTAACCGATGAAACATTTTTTCTAAGAAACCTGAATGCAACCCTTTCAAGCCTCCGAAAGCAGCTGTCCAACGCGACTGTGTACCACGCAGTTGCACGCACTCTAATCAATGGTGAGTCGGTGTACGGACTTTCGTTGTGTAGGGAGTATCTTAATAATTCGGAGTGCTTGAAATGTTTTGATATCGCTGAAAAATCGGTGAGTGTGTGTGGGATTGTTAATGGTGGCCATGTCATCTATGACGACTGCGATCTCAGGTAATCAGTTTGTAGCTTCTTGATTTGCTTCACCTTAATTTTGTTTGATTACTCGGTTACTCCGTGTATCCTGTATGTATACATATAATCGCTGCTCTGTTTTTTTTTGGGTTTTTGTGGATCATTTAGAAATATTATTATTTATTCTTTGAAGCATTTCGATTATTAATAAAAAAAATAGGCGTGAAATGACTAGGTAACATGTAAATCATATCTTAAACTATGACTACGTTATTTAGCAAAAAAATTAATAAAAAAAGGATGGATTATTCTGATAAAGATGAACAATCTTGCTTGATATTACCCTAAAATAAGAAGACAACTAAGAACGCGTAGCTCACTTGATTTTATTCAAAGTTAATATGATATTTATAACGTATTAAAATTATCTGTTCACCTTAATATTTTTATTTGTTTCAAAATAGTTACTCGTATATAAATAAATGATTAATAATTAGATTTTGTACACAAGTATTAGATAATATACACTTAATTAATGGTCGAAAGTTAAAGTGTCATTATAGTAAAGTCAATACTTTAATTAATGTGTATTTTCTTGATATGTGCGTTCTCAACTTTATGATAAATACTTTGAGGCGGACTGAGTTTTATTATTAATTGATTAAAACGAATTGTACTAGTAAACTTAAAACATCCAAAATAAATTGTAATATGTAATTTATAGTGTTAATATATTTTGGTGAATTTAGTCAAAGTCAAATATACTTCATCAAGGATTCAAGGGAGATTTTATGCCAGCAATTTCAATTCCAAATAATTGAACTATAGAAGTGACTAGAGATCTCTTTTCGTTTTCAACATTTAGTATTTCTGACTTGACTCGTTCAAATATCATGGATTGAAACATATTGTTATGTTCCTCAAAGATACCACTCTCTCCGTCCTAAAATTATTGTCCACCAACAAAAAAACATATAGTTTAATAAAAGTGGAAGCAAAACATTTTTCAACCACTCAAATAAAATCTATACGCACTATACCCTCTTCTTATTAGTTGAAATAAGAAGTTAATTATTTTGGGACGTCCAAAAAAGGAAAGTTTGACTATAATTTTAGGACGGAAAGAGTAATAGTAATAGTATAGTTACTAGCGAGTACCACATGTGGTACTAATTTTGTACAATTTATAAAACCCAAAAACAAAAAAGTCGTCGAAAGTATACCTTGTCACATCTCTAATCGAAGAGAATTAAACGCTGATTATTATGGTGCAATTTTTATAATTTTTTGACTTACCGTTTGAGAGATATTTAATTTTTAAAAATGTGGAGGAGAGAGAAAAAAAGTGACACATGTCACATTTCCATTGGTTCCTCTATTCTCACCAAAAATGTTATACTCATTTGAACTCAACTCATGATAAAATAATTCCAAAAATCGGAGTTTAATAAAAACACTATTTTAACAGTCGTTAATTCCATTAATAAATTTATACTTACGTACAATTTTTTTTAAAAAATATGAAATGATACGTTCACATATTTTTTATAAATGTATTTTTACAAAATACGTTGTATCATTCAAATTAAGTAAAAAATGATGAGAAAGAAAAAATAAATGCATTTTCTTGGTTCACATCTTACTCCACATCATTTTGGGAACATGTATTTTTAAAGTTTTAATGAGTATCACATTTCTCTTAAAAAATTAACTATGTACACTATTATTTATCTACCGTTTAAAAAATTAAAAACTGGTTGTATTTTATTAATTTACCACATAAATAATCAGCTAAGTAATTATTGTTATAGTTAATTAGTTATTATTATTATTATTATTATTATTATCATTTATACTCTTATTCTTAATCTTTAATCTTAATATAGTATAAAAACCCGCGCAATGTAGCGGAAATCAATAATAAAGTTATGTGATTCGATAATGTTTTTTTTTTCCGAAAAAACATCGTGGAATCGTTTTGAACGCATTTTTTTATTAGCATCCTAGGTCATTATATGTCAATGTATTAGAAAGATATGAATATATAATTGGTAAAAGTACATTACATAGAAAGTAATTTGAAAGATATTATAGTATGTATTAATGTACATTAGTGTTATAATTGACAAATTAAAAATATGGGCATTTAAGTAATGATATCCTTCAATTTAATATTGATTATCCTTTGATTTAAGATTAAATACAAGGGCAATATTGGTATTCCCATATAATTTAAGGTCAACATAGTGAAATGCTTAATAAGGGGTATAGATAATGATAATAATAAATTAATAAATAATAAATTAATGCAAATAAGAGTGAGGTTCAAATGAGTACGTCAACTTTGAGTGAGAATGGAGGAACCAATCAGAATGTGCAATGTATCACAAAACTCACTTTCACCACGTTTTTAAAAAGTAAATATTTCTAAACGGTAAGTCGAAAAATTACAAATATTGCGCCAAAAAATCAGTGTTTTATTCTCTCCGATTAAAGATGTGACAAAGTATACTTTAAACGAACTTTTTTTCCATTTTTCGGTGGGATTTAAAAACAACTAACACATGTGTTACTGGCGAGTAACAGATGTGTTACCGACTATTAACAATGTGATATCGACAAGTAACACATGTGATACCAACTAGTAACACATGTGTTACTAATTTTGTACCATTTGTAAAACCCAAAAAAAAAAATCAGAAGTATGCATTGTGAGATGACAAGTTGAAGAGAAAAAAATACTGATTTTTATTGTGTAATATTTATAATTTTTCAACTTACCGTTTTGTGAGATATTTGATTTTAAAAAATGTGCAGTAAAATGAATTTTTATGACACACGGCACATTGTGATTAGTTCCTTCATTCTCACAAAAATCTCATCCTTATTTGAACCTCACTCTAATAAATAAATAGATTAAGAAATTAACGAGTGGGTTGGTTTTAGAAAGTCTACCCACAATTCCAAATGGATGATGATTTTTACACCACCAAAAATTAGTCATACATCACCAAATTTGTTTTACAATGTTGTACAGTACAACATGACAATTCATATAAATAGTGTATGATTAATTTTTGGTGATGTACAAATCACTACCATTCTAGATAATCTGTCATCTTCTTGAAATAATCTCGACAATCATGAAAGGTAAAATCAAATTGGAACTGAAATCCCATGTTTATGGATTTGGATTGATTATATGCTGGTTTTAAAGTGTGTATTTTTTTTAAGGTATGAGAACTATAACTTCTACTCAGAAGCTAATATTCGAGGTAATGTCGGAGTATGTGGCAACCAAACATCAACTCAACCTTCAGCATTCAGAAACACAGCAAAAAAATTGTTATCAGACCTTCGAGTTGTGACACCAAAAACACCTGATTACTATACTGCTTCTGTGAGAAACGTCACAGGTAGTAATGTGACGGTGTATGCCATTGCACAATGTAACTTAAACGTTAGCCAAAGCGATTGTAAAGATTGTTTATCAATAAGAATTGAAACTTTATCTGATTGTCTTCCTATTACAATTGGACGTGCGATTGATGTCGGATGCTTTATGAGGTACTCTAATAAGGCATTTTTCAGAGACAACCAGACTACGGATTTAGAACCCTTTCTAAAGGATGGTAAGTAGATCTCTTTCATGCACCCGACGTTCAATGTTCTTAATATGCAATGCTTTCCATAATGTTAATATAACACATATTCATGAATAGAAATAATGTTAATGTTAAAATTTGCTTGTTAGTGTTATCTTCACATTTACACAGTTTCACATTATTGCTAAAGAAGACAGATTTAGTCTTTATTTCTCTTTTCATTTAAATTGAAAAGACCTATACACGAATTGTGTAATATTGATCTTTGCAACCCATTTACGTAATTATATTGTGTTCTACTTTAAATGGGCCAAAAGGTTTCAAATCTTTATAATAAGTTAGAAGGGGAGCCCCGTCTACATATAGAATCTTAAAAACATTTCTAAAAACTAAGCTAAAAAAAGACAATATAAAAACAAAGACTTACTATAGATAATGCAAGTTTTCAAAAGAATGAATATTTTGTGGTTAAACATTTAAAAATTATAAAAAGATGTAGAAATAATAATGATTAAAAAAATAAGGAAGTACTGAAAATGCCAATTTCAATAATTGTTGTAGACATATTTTAAAAATTGTAAAAAGATGTAGGAAATAATTTTAACTGTATGATCTTTATAGATGGAATCAATCTAAGGTCTAGAATTGCTCAATGGTATTCTGTTATATATATATATATATATATATATATATATATATATATATATATATATATATATATAATATAAATATAACATATATATAATATAAAGATTGTATAACCAATCGAAATTTAACCTGTGACATGTAGATAGGTATAGATCATGTCAATTATAATTATTTTAAAAGCATCCGTTACTTACATAGAATAGTTAACTTTCATTATTAGGTCTCGACTCATTCTTTAATGTAGATAACGATGAAACTTTTTACTCATTATTCTTTTGAAACTTTATAGTCATATATCAAATCCATCGATCACTTATGCACACCATTTAATCCAGATTTGCATAGAAATATAAAAAAACATCTATTATTATGTTTGATAAAATATTTTAGCTTTTACCATTAATTGTTTTAGTGGTTAATCATCATTAATTAATTAATATATCAAAAGCTTACCATCCTTTACTATAGTGTTTAATTAATATTTTAATTTTAACTTTAACCATTATTTGTCGATCAACTGATTAATCATCATTAAATATACCAGAAAGTTACCATCATTTATCAAATATTTTAACTTTTTACCATTATTTAATCCAATGGTTAATTATCATCATTAATATACTAAGAACTCAAAATTTAATGTATTGTAGATACTTCCAGCTTTAGTTGTAACCATTCGAGCAAAACGTTGACATTTTGAAGCTTCACGAAAAAGAATGTAAGCAAAAATAATTAATTGAAATTTTATTGAAATGGAAATTGTATTGTATATCACGAAAAATATGAAGAAATGATCCGTAACATTAAACTTTATTGTACATCAGGAACTATATGGAGAAATGATCCATTACATATATCCACGTAAAATAGTTAATGTTTAATTTGTAATAAATTTTTTCATAGCAGTAATAAAATACTAAATTACGTTAAACATCACAAATGTTATCTTCTAAAAATGTATCTAATCTATGTTTACTATTACTTGGGCATAAATTAAAACTAGACCACATCTCGTAAGCTACTTTATTCATATTGTTGGAGAGTATTCACTTGAGTTGCTCGGTTTCAGCATTTCGTAACATTTTCTTTTGAAGACATTATAGTTGGATTCTATCAATATGTACGATAAGAAAAGAATTTAGAAAGACTGTAAGTTTATCGAAAGAAGTAAGAGCATCTCCAATGATGATAATGATGTGAATACCATTGTAAAAACACACACAAATGCGCGTTACCAGACGTGAATGTTTTTACTCGGCACTTGTGAATAACTAACATCATCCAAATAGAGCATTTTTCAGTGTTTGGACATTATGCTCAACTTTTATTATGTTAAACAACTTTTTTTATTTGTACATTTACTTGTGAAATACACAGTACTAAGAATTAGTTCTCAAAGGTCAAAATATAGGAAGCAAAAACCAAACTAATTAGTAATTACCTTACTGATACAATTTACTTGTTTAGCTGTTTCACCTTGTAACCTTATACAAACATACTCTGACTTGATTCATGTATAAAAGTGCATACATTATGCTCATACAGCTGAAAGTGTTTAGCTGTTGCAGCCATAACCCACTACAGAATAATCATTTACAGGCTCAGAACCATTCAGTTAAAAGCCATGCCCATAGGTCCGTTTTATCGGGCTTCAGAAAGTAAACAATTATGCATAGAGCACATATCGCTTACCATCATGAACACGAAAACGGAATCCTACTTAAATTGGATGTCCTAAGCTGAACGATTGCAAAACGTGGTGGCACTTCATCTGCATATGAATTGTATGCATGGAAGAAATCTTAATTCGACATAAGGTAGGAGTAGAACAGTATGCACAACCAAAATCTGTCAAATCAAAAAACTTAAAACTGTCATGGAGACAAAAAAAATAAAAAAAAAATATAATACAGCCTACAATTGACCCAAACAAGAAGAAAAATAACAGAGGACACTTTGGTGAATATGAGAAAGAAAAACAATACCCTTCGATTTGCAGCTGAGTATACAAAAAAACATAGGCAACTATTGCGCCTGCTGTAGTCTTCGAGGCAGAAGAACTGCAAGCACATGATAAAAAAGCAATGGTTAATAGAAATTATTCTGATCATCACGAATGCAAAAATATTGGATAATTACCTTCATCCATGCTGCAAAAGCTTTCTACAGGAAAGATAGTTTCAGGGTTGAGTGACTGTTGCAGTGGCAGAACCATGGCCACACGGCTTTTACTGCAGAAAACATGTCCAGTCCACAGTTAATAAAAGCGTTTGGATTAGACCGATATGAATCTTTGAATATTCATTAGAAAAGACAGGTTTTTTGGAAGGCAGAGGAATTAGTAAGTCAATAAGTCATTGACAAAAAGATAATCAAAGTAATTAACCTGGCCCATGAAGGAACAAACTTCTTGGTAGGTAGGTCATCCTCTTCATCATCCTCATCATCAGAACATTGATATGGAGAAATGTCATATGAATTTTCTTGATTTGTCAACTTGACTGGCTCAACTTTTACAGGTGTGTTTTCAAGTACGCTTGTTGCCTATGCAAAAACAATAAATACAGAGAATTTTTCATCAGGTAATCAAATCAACAATAAAATATTCTGTATAACTGAAAATCGTGTTGACAATGTTAGACATACCTTTTCTTTCTCACCACAATCAAAGGAAGCCTTTTCAGGAACAGAAGCAACTTGCTGGATGACACTCGCTAAAGCTTTGTCTGTCTTCAATTCAGTGTTTTGTCTATGAGAATTATTTTCATCTGCATTTTTAGATTGTCTAAGATTTTCAAATCCCTTCTTGTTGCCAGCAATTGCAGCCTGTACCAAATATCATTATGGTGAGCTTTGACATGTCAAGCACCAAGAACTACAAAGATTAAAAGGGAACTGACATTTTTGCTCTGCTGTTTTTCCAGTTCCACTTTCCCAAAACGAGATTTTTCATATTGTAGTTTCTGATGTTTTTGTGCTTCCGCAACAAGCTTTCTTTTCTTAGCCACTTGCTTCTTTTCTTCTTCCTCTCGTTGCCTTTTTCTTGCTGCTATATCAGCTTCTTTTTTCTTCAACGCATCCTGCTTCTTTTTCTTATCCAACTCCATTTCTCTTGCATTTTCTTTCCCTATTCTAGCTCGCTCAAGCTTCAATGCTTCTTTTTTCATTTTTCGCTCATTCTCCTTTTCTTGTTCACGGCGTTTTGCAGCCTCAGCAGCCTCTAAAGCCTTCACTTTTATATCTCTCTTACCTTCAAGTAGAAACACAAGGTTAAAAAAATATCAAATATGTTTGGTTCCAGAATATAAAAGTACATAAGTAAATATAGAGAAGTCTTCATGGCTTTGACGTAGATGTGGCAAGACAGGCGGGTGGTGATGGCTGATTAGGTCTGGTCTAGTATGGCTTAAAATAGGTGAGGTCGGGTTGACCAGCAAACACTATATCATTCCTTTTATTTTTCTGAACAATTAATGAGTATGACTACCAAGTCAGTATTGTTCCATGATAATGTCTATCTTTGAACAAAAAAAAGATTTACAAGATTGTTTAATGTGTGCATTAGAAAAACTAGCACAATACCCGCGCAATGTAGCGGTAAAAGTGGTGACGGTGGATGGAAGTCCGAGTGAAAAATTTAAAATATATACATATTGTACTCCGTCCGTCCCATTTTAAATGTTCACATTACTATTTGTGGGATGTCACATTTTAAGTGTTCACTTTGATATTTAACTGATCAAAAAAGACTTTAGTGAGTAGATTTAATATTTGAAGGATGAAAAATGCAGTTAGTTGAGAATAAGTAGTAACTAAAAATTAAAAAAAAATAGATAATGAGATAGGGGTATTAATAGAAGTGTAGTTAGTGGAGAATAAGTAGTAATAGATAATAGATAATGGGATAGGGGTATTTTAGGCATTATAATTTTTAAGAAGTTTTAAGATTCAAATATGATTATGCATTATAAGTAGTTAAGATAAGATATACTCTGAAATTTGGATTACTTTCAAGAATCATTTGACCCATTTGGGATAAAACTCAACACAAATCAACCCATATGTAAGTAAATAGGTCAAACTTGCAACCTCCAGTTTAAAGCCAATTTTGGTAATTGATGCTTTGAAATAGAATGGTGACACAAAAGCAGGAACTGGATAAATAAACAAGTTTACCTGTGCAAACAGCGGCTGCTTGTTTTTGTTGAACTATTGGTATGAATGAAGTGATGTTTGATACAATATTGTTATGTTTAGCCTCCTTCTGAGATACCCTTGGTATTCCACTTCTCAAGCTGCTCTTAGCTTTACTATATTCAGATACATTTCCCCTACTACTAGCCCGTGTAGCAATTGACGAGGTCCGATTATCCTCCCCATACCTACTTATCTTAATGCCAGGATGATTTTTAGGCTTATACTTGACATTATCACGAGTTCGAGGGACACTGAGCTCTACATTTACAGAATTTGAACTACATCTATCATGATATTTCTTGGATATGGAGACAGAATTTGCATGTTGAGAACATATTTCAGTAGCCTCAGGAGGTGGTTCTTTTACCGAAACAGCCATCTCATCGTCATTCTCTCTTTCTTCACTTTCTTCATCACTGCTGGGATCTTCCTCAATGGGGAAGCAAGTAAGCTCAGGATTTGAGCTCAATTGTTTCTCCGAACTGCCCGAGCTTGACGCGGATCTCTCCCAAAACTTTCCAACTGGAGATAAATTATGACATTTTGATTGCCAATAGTATGGACTAGCAGCAAGAGTAACCGAATCAAATTGCTGTTGGTATTGAAAAGGCCGAAAAATTTCATTGAGATTACTATCACTTGTTTGAAGATGCTTTAGAGAATCTTCGTCAAGAGAAACGATGCTACCGAGGTCCATTTGATCAAGAGTCTCATCTGCCATAGATCCATAAATGTCTTGAACTTGAGGTTGCATAAGTTTAGACGAAAACTGGGATAAAGGCGTCTCCATAGTGGCAGATTTACAAATGTGCTCTATTAGGCTAGCTCTTGCGAATATGGTACTCGGGACTTCCAGTGTGTGAAAATCTACCCCACCATCAGCATTCTCCCTAGTAGAATTTTCCACGTTCTCGTCTATAATAAAACCTTCATAGACAGGGATAATTTCATCAGAGACAATCAGACTTTTGTCATCAGTTTGCGAAGACTGAAATGAGTCGAATGAAGACACCCATTCGGAAAAGCTTGTCCTGGGATTCTTATTTTCAGTAATGATATCATCAATACTGCTTGAATTTGTAGGCTCCATGTCTGCTACCAAGCTACAAGTAGAATCCTCGGATGCATTCCTTGTGTCGGTTGTTTCTGTAGTGTCATCACCCACTTTATTAACATTTGCCTGTAAATGTATCACATACATCGTGTTCAGTTTCTGATTGCAAAATTGGCATCGTAATATATTTAAGGGCTTAGTGTCTGGGAATGTATCAAACTTTCACCAAATCTCTATTGTGTGTATCCAACTTACAAAACTCAATATTAATGCACTCAACTTGTAAAAACCCTTATATTGATGTACTTTGATGACGTGTCACACACATAGCATGCCACGTGGCACAAGGAGAGAGTGACATGTCATCAAAGTACATCAATATAAGGGTTTTTACAAGTTGAGTACATTAATATTGAGTTTCTGATGAGGAACGAATTAGTCCAAATCCCGCTGGTCAAAATCAACATTTAATCGAGAGTGTTGGACAAGGAATTGGTAAGAGTGACGATCAAGTAAAAGGTTAAAAGTGTTCACCAAGGAACAAAATCTGGCAGAAACTTAAATAAGGATTTTATTTATTTAGTTAATTGGTTTTTGTTTCCTTATAATTAGTTTCCCAATTAGATTAGGAGTGAGTTTATAACTATTATAAATAGGGGTCTTAGGTATATTTTTTATTCATTATGTTCTGCTGTGTTTTCTGATTGATATTTAATAAAAAGAGTCGAGAAAGAGTTTTTCTCAACCCGTGTGTCTGGTAAACAATATTACCCCTTCCGTTTGATAACGCGTTAGTGTATTACGTCCGACAATACGTATCAAATTGTCTAACTGTAGCAAGCTGTGCTACATCAGTTTCGTAAGTTGGATACACACAATAGAGATTTGGTGAAAGTTTGATACATTCCTAGACACTAAGGCCTATATTTAAACTAAAAAATAAGGATAACTAGCAATCAGCAGAGAATGAATACCTCTGCAGCTTGAAGCTTATGTAGCGACTCAGCTCCTTCTGGCAAATCACGTATCATCCCATCACAAACTCTTCTGTCACAGCAAGAGATGCCATCGGATAGAAAGACATGCATTTCTTCAGAAGGAAGTACTGATGCAGATTCCTTTACAGAATTTAAATCATTTTCAGTCGCCTCCAGATCACAATGGATAGCATCTCTTGGAATATGTACCCTATAGCCACGGGAATCAGAGAAGCAGTTTGGTTGGTCCTCAATATTTCTCTGCTGGTTCTCAGGCCAAGTATTAAACTTGGCAGAATTCAAATTCACATTGGACAACTTCAAATTCGTCCCAACATCAGATTCTTTAGATTTTGAAGAACCAAGATCCTTCTCAGGTATCCTGACTTCACTATCCAAGCAATCCTCTGAATCCTTGTTTCCTTGTTTGGTTAAATTTGAAATAACTGAGGAGTTGGCTTCACTAGCAGCACTTTGCTCACCTTTATGGCCAAGATCACCCTATCAGAAATGAAATATATCACATGAACAACGCTGATAATATATTGAAATAATAAAAGCATGTCTCACTGTCGAGAAATGTCAAGAAAATTAGAATATATATATATATATATATATATATTAATTCCTTCTACTGCTGTTAATCTGTCTTACAAGTTTGATAATTAGACCCAAAAGTGGCGTGTAGTCGATGTAGAACATTACTTCATGTCATACATTGTTGGGTTCAACTGTCATCCAATATTCCAATGTTACCAAGCAACAAGACATAAAGATAGTTGGAAACTATAACTTGTAAGTGATAACGAAGAATATAAACTAGCTTCGGTCTAAACTGATCATGAACTTTTTACTGATATCAAAAATCACCAATTCTTTTTATCCAAATCTTGCAGTTCCACAGCAGCAGTCAAAAATTATAAATGGGAAGAAGACAGAAGAAAAATTTATAAATGGGAAGAAGATGGAAGACAAGTAATAGGGAGTAATATTACATGAGAAGATTCATGCGTATATAGAAAGAATTCTTCCAATTATTAACCAACAGTGCACACTGATATGTACTCTTAATACCTCAAACATCAATATGATTATCAGATTAGTTAACATAAAAGGTTCTGCATGCTCTTCATTAGTTTCTTCCTTAAATGCTAATTACTCCACATTCTATCAGTATATTGTTTAGAATTCAGTATAGATCAAGCATGACTTAAATATACAAAAAGCAGTGGAATGTATCAATATTACATATAGCTAGAGTGCCTATTCAGTCTAAGACCAATAATCGGGATACCTTTATGATTTTTAGTTGCTTAATGTTATAAAACGTTACATAAAAATAAATGAGTCCCCACCTCCATTGTATTGTATTGGAGGTTAGGTCAAACCCCTGCCCTCTCTCTTTCCTCTAGTTTCCATCATACAGATACACTCAAAACCCAAAAGAATATTGTGAGTGATGCTTGCTGTACTGAACTGGGTTTGTATGATAAACTAAGTAATTACCCAATTTAGTTAAAAGTACCTCTTCGATTTGCATCTTAGGTAAGGAGGCATGATCTTCACTCAAATGAGATTTTTCTGAATGTCTTTCTTCAGCAAGGATATTATGGACTTCTTTGGGGAATGTATCTATCTCACAAGTTACATCAGTATCATCATGTAAAAACATCTTCAAGTTGTGCTCAACAGCATCCGCCATAGGCTTCTCATTTTTGTCCAAACCAATATTCAGTGGTTCATCTTTTGCACACTCGATATTGTTATGAGAATGTGTCATTACAGCTATTGGACTGTTTGACATAACATTTGTCTTTGGTAATTGCTGCTCAAAGAAATTGCAACTGGATTTATAATCCATTGACGAAGCACACTCCTTTGAATGACAACATCCATCTCCTGACTGTCCATCCAGCCTTCTCTTCTTGGAAAGTGGACTACAGACTTCATTTAGATCGCCTTGGTCGATTTCATCAAAGTTCAGTTGTTTAGGTTTAACAGCCATATAACAGTCAGGAGATTGCCTTGAGGCTATACCTTCTGATTCCATGCATAAGGTGAAAGTGTCCAACTTAATACCACGTACAGATTGCATTACAACTGGGTCCTCTCTGGGCCCAGTTCCTACAGCAACCTTGGCACTTCCTTGGTGAGATTTGTTCATAGAGCCAGACCTGGACCTCGTAACTCGAGCAGCAATAACATTTGAGGAACTGACTTGCTTCACTACACCTTTATTGCTAATAATAGCTTGTGTCTCCCCAATTCTATCACTAAGCACCTGAGAAATCTCAACTGCATCAGCTAGATTGTTGGAGGCATCAAGTCCATCCTTTAAAAAGCTAACAGATTGAGCTTCATTTGGGTTGCAAGGAGCAGATGTACACATATTCGAGGACTCGTCTATCCGACTAGTTTGTTGAATTGAACTTTTAGATCTAGTGATTCTACCCCCAAAATCATCCTTATGCCTGTGTGTATCCTGTGTCTTCTCAGTTATTGATGTTTGGCTTGCATTACTTCCCAAACATACCTCAGGAATCTTTCCCCCTTTCATAATACCATCACTATCACCAGGCTGTTGCAGAATATTAACTATTGGCTGCACCTGATTACCGCCATCCAATTCTTCCTTCTCAAAAGATGAACTGCTTTTAACATGATCATTAACACAACTAGGGTTTTCATTGGGACTACTGGATTTTGCAAGTCTACTGCTATGACTAATTCTATCATTTCCCTTTTCAACCTTTCCCTCTGCTGCAATAGAAGTTGCTCCACTTATATCATTACATCTCCCAGCTTCTGATGGGCACTTATCTTGCGAGACATGCCGGAAATCACTTTTGGAAATTAAGTCTCCACTAAAGAAAATTTCGGTTCTATTTTCGTTGCTTAAACGGCTTTTCCCACTAGTCCGAAGCTCCCGAGCTTTTTGCCTTGACTTTGACCTCTGTATTCTAACAAGCGACATATCTGGTGCACTATAAATGCTTGATATTCTAGCATCTGTCTCATTCTGAGGAGATACGATACCATCATCTTTCTCGGCAACACAACTTAAGCTGCATCCTTCGTCTTTATCAGGACACTCAAATGTCTCATTATTTTCACACTCAAGTGTCTTCATCAACTCATCGCTTACATGAAGACCTTTATTATAAGCATTGGTTTCCACACACGTATCTTTCCGTAACAGCCCATCGTTCCCCGCAACAACCGGTTGCCTTAAGAGAGAACAGTTACCTCTTGAATAAGCAACAGAATCTTGTGTCGGTCGAAGTAATAGCTTAGATATAATGGCTTCTTTCTCCAACTCTGCATAAATAGCACAGATGTTACATCACAAAGTAATCATCATAACACTGCTTCGCATACTATAATCATAACTTCCGGATTCATACTAAAGTTATTCTTAAAG
This sequence comes from Pseudognaphalium luteoalbum, assembly GCA_963422505.1. Lineage (NCBI taxonomy): Eukaryota > Viridiplantae > Streptophyta > Magnoliopsida > Asterales > Asteraceae > Pseudognaphalium > Pseudognaphalium luteoalbum. Next base: position 104,811,854 of record OY730197.1, read on the forward strand.
CTCATTTTGCTAGTTTTCAGATCCAAAAAGACCAAACATCTTAGCAATTATTAGCTCATTTTGTCAGCTTTTCCATGACAAATGCCGAGTTCAAGTATACATATCTACGACAATAACACCTAAAATGACAAGCAATTCATAGTTCACACTTCATATAATAAAATTAAGCATATACTTAACTATCACCTCCAGTAAGGGCTCTAATTGTTGAAAACATTATTTGAACAAAAAAAGGAGAAAGCATGCATATTTAACCTAATTTCCTATCATTTCCCTAATTCAACTGAAATTAACAGCCAAAATGCAGTAAAACTTTGAAATTAGGAAGTTTACCATTGGAATTTGAAGAACTAGGGTTTAGAAGCCACGAAGGAGGTGTGATTCCGTCGATTAAGAGTGTGGAAACGAGTTGTTGAGTGTACGAATCGGCTTGTTGCTGTATTTGCTCGATGATTCGTTCCTTGCGCTCGAAGATTTGAACAAACAATTTTTCTAACGTCGACATGAGTCGCCGGCGGTGAACGGAACGAAATTGTGTCAACGGTGGTGCATTTGATTTTTGATGGAAGCGGCAATTTGGATTCAAATATTTTGGATCCGCGATGAATCGATGATGATGTCACAGTGTTTCTGGATTAAATATATTTTGACTTTTCAAATTTCAGTTTTTTTAAGGTAATTAGGGATGGTGTAAAACTGATACTGCCCCGTCAAAATTGGGATGAAACCCGCGGGTTATGGGTACGGATATGTTAAACTCATTACTTACCTGTGATGGGTTTTTTATCCGCAAACCCATGAATATCCACTAATGAGTTTACTTTTACACCCGTACATACGACCCACATATACCTGTGGGTTGCGGGTAACTCATTGATTTTTAAATAATACAAATATGTTATCAAAATATTAAAAGATTTTATATAATTTTAATATATAAAAATGTTTTAAAATATGTTCAACTCAATAGATCGTAATTTTAAACGAATTAAATTGTTAAAATTTGGAACATGCGGAGTAATAGTTTGATAACTATCAATTTATTTGATAATAATTTTTCTTGATCGCTTAATGAGTTTGCTATTTGAAAAATGAATAATTTACTTCCTAGTCTCAATATGAATAGTTTCAGTATATATTATTCATAATAACCATTATATATACACATACATATGATAAATTATACAAAACCACTTATGGTTAATTATAATGTGTTTTGTAGGTTTGTGAATTGAATTTACCCGTTGGTATAAGTTCATATCCATTACTCACCCGTGACTCATCAACGGGTAAAAATTCATACCCGTAATCCACCCGTTGATAAAAAATTCACGAGTTTACCCACTTACAATGGGTGGGTACCCACGGGTCATAAATATTTTCTCGCCCATTACCATCCTTACTTCAAAAAAAGAACTTTATTTTTTACAAATAAAATTCTAGCTCCACCCATGCTTTTAGGTAGTTGATCTTAATTTGTTTAACATTTGAATTCACGTACTCTTGGTATTAAAGGGTTGGAGCAATTAATGATCGATCTTCACTAAATTTTACTATGTGAAATCCGGATTTAGATGTGATACTCGATACAAAATATATAAATGGATTGAGTTTTAAATGTATTTTTATTGGTATAAATTTTATAAAGTATTATATATCACAAATAAGATATTTAATGTTAAAATTGAAAAAGAAATACTTCAAAAACTAAAACAAGACACATTGACACTTATTTTGGGACAGATATAGTATTGGTTTAATTGAGGACATATTTTTGTTTCAAAATATATATAAAAAAAGAAAACTAAAAGTCTACATAATTATAATTAAAATGATATTGACTACATTTCACAAATCATTATCAAATAATAATTAGTTATTTAATATTCATATATTATATTATATATATATTTTTTTTGTTTCAAATGTTTTCTTTACCTTCCTTCTTGTGTTAAGAACTAGCTAAGGTTCTCACATGTTGATTTTTGGGGGAAAAAATTTAGAACCATACACTTTGTTGACTATATCCATTATTGATTGAATAAAGTAATTATATTAACAATTATTGCACTTTTGGATACGAGTATTGCTTTTATAGTTGGTTTTCAAGGCACTCATATACAGGAATATATTGTCATTATTTATTCTATCCATATAGTTATTCTCTCTTAGAATATAATACCATTAAATTTAATATAATTAATATTATATTTTTCATAAAAGTTTACAGTACTAGTATATAATATATAATACATAATAATAAAAGAATACAAAAGGTATTATCCACTTTGACCAGTTATAATCAGAATTATGTTATCTTCTGAATATGTTGATTTCTATGACTTAGATGGTTGCTTAAACTATGACAAGTATGTTTACCACATAGTATATGACATTATACTGTTAGGTCCGAATCAAACAAAAACGAATGAAGCATATTCGTGTTTATTCATTATCGAATAAACGAACGAATACGAACGGATAAACGAAAGAGTTTTCTTATCCGTGTTCGTTCACTACTAAATATGTTTATTCATGAACGTGTAGACGAACGCAAAAGAACAATATTAAGTTAATGCATCAACAAATATATGAAGTTCAAACATATTACAGAAGTTAGATAACTGATTGTCTGTGTTCGCTTGTTAATACGTTAAACATACACGAACAAACCTATTAGTAACAAACATTAACCAACGAACGCTAACGGCGATGTTATAATTGGATCAAAATAGCTATATCCAGCTGTGTTTATAAATTAATTACTATAATTTAAAAGCTTAAATTTAATTTAAATACTATATCCGGATGCGATTACTCGACGTTTCTTAACTTTGATGATTTAACAGATTTGGTTTAATTAACACGTAATAACCTGTTTAAGACGTCACCATATGTTTAATTTGTTATTTGTTTTTGTTTAATACGTGTGATATCAAGATTAACACATAGGAGTAAATAGTAATTAATTAATTAATTAATTTAAATACAATGGATTATGTCTTTTTCAAAATCTGTGATTGAGCTTAACTCGATCACTTAATTATAATCAGTGGGGTACGTAGGGTAAAATACTAAAATGTCCTTCTGGCAGCAAATACTATTTCTATTATACATTTTGAAAAATCCATCAAAAAAAATTAAAAGTTTGTACCGTATACAAGTAATGCACACTTTTAGTAGATTCATCAAAAAGTTAGACGGATTTATCATTGCCATATTCGATGGTTATAACTTAATTATATGCCGATAGTAATAGATAAGAGTTTGAGTTTTACATTGTAACACTCGTCAAATTAGGGCTTGTCATTAGGTCCTAATTATCTTGTAATACATGTAATTAGTTTTAAGTTAGGCTAATTAATGTATCAAAATATATATTATTGAATATATACGAATATACGATTTGATTAAATCGTGCAAGTTCCAAATTGAATGAAATTCGGTTCTTGCAAATACGGACGTTGGTGATCAATTTTATTAAATAATATAAAATTATTTAATAACGATATCATACCCAAAATATTATTTTGATAATATTTCAATTACATTTCTACGTGACTTAAACATTTAACACACGAGAAATCATTTAAGTTTATTAAGTATTTAGTAAAATACTTCAACGAAAATATTGAATAAATCTCCATATTTTAAAACTTGTAATTAAACGTATAAAAATAATTATTTAACGCAAAATGATTGAAAAATGAACGCCGCACGGGGTGCGTACGCGAGAGAACGAAAAACTGGTGAAGTCCACACTCGGTGGACCCCACCAGCCGACCCCCCCTTTTTCCCCCTCCTTTTCTTCTCTTTTTCCTTTTCTTCCCCCTCATTCTCACCTTCTTCTTTTCTTTTCATTTTTTTCTCTCTAAATCTCACCACACCACCATCACCTAATTTCCACCAAAAACACCACCAAACGACCTCGATCTTCACCACCCGTTTGGAGAAAAAGAACCGCCTCGCAACGATCTACGTTTCTATCCTTCCGAATCCTCCGCGCAACGATTTGTAAGTTTCCGACAAAACCCGAAAACTCTCGATTTCAAGTATTTTTTAGGTTCTAGTTGTTTCTTTAAGCTTAGAATGTCCCTATAAGGGTTGGGTAAAAGAATCAGACCAAACGGAAACCCGAAAACTCATTTTTGGCTCAAAAATCCGTCAACAGCCTTAAGTGTCGCAACGAAGGTGCAGTATAGCGTCATTTCATGCGTCACTTAAGTGACGCATTGAGTGTCGCTAAAAGCCCTAATCATGCGTCACTTGCATAAGTGCCGCATAAAACCCCTTTTTCCCGACACTTACATCCGTCACTTGCCCAGTGACGCCCAACCTCACTTACCGACACTCCTAGCGACACTTGCCGAAGTGTCGCCTATAATTGAATTTCCCTCACACCCATCACTCGCTTAGTGACGCCTAGGACCTTTACCGTCACTAATAACCCGACACTGACGAAGTGTCGCCACCTTATGCGTCACTTACCTAAGTGACGCCCTAAACTCAGAATTTCCAATTTTATGCGACACTTCCCAAGTGTCGCCCAAGCCACCTAAGTGACGCTATAAGTGTCGCATGAAACAGAACCCAGATTTTTACTAAGTGTCAAGACCAGAAATTTTATCACTTGATTTTACCCAAATTCAAATCCTAGATGCGTTTTTCCCTATAACAATATGATAGAAATAAAAAAAATTATCACTCGATTTCACCCAAATCTCGACCCCAACCAGGGGCCAGCCCCTTGGACCCCGCCAGGGGTTGCCACCCCTGGGACCCCGCTAACCAGTGGCGCTGCCCCCGGACCCCCGTCACCTAACGTTTGTAAATACTTTTTAAGTATAACACTTCGACATAATAATAATATTATTGCAAATAATCACCAACGGGCCGTACACGTTTTCAAAACTCAAACTTACCAATCAAATCAAATCATTGGACATTACTAGTTGGATGAACAACTAGCATAGGTTATCTTTTAAGATAGCTACTTATTTTATTCAACCTTGCGTGTTATAAACGCCCGGTAGGTTACAGTCTTCGGACACCCCATTTTACTTCACCACACTTGCTTCACTGCAACTCTTCAGGCTCAGGTGAGTCTCATAGCCCCGACTTTTTACTGTTTTTACTCCCGGGGTGGGAATACATGCTCTAACTGTTTTACACGTCAACACGAGTACAAAACTCGCTATATTCTGCATGAGCTATTTTCTAATCACTTTTAAGTCCTCTACGATCATAGTTCTGGTAATACTTTATGTAGCGCGAATGTTAGTGTATGGTACCATATAGGACTGACCATCCTCGTCCGGGTCAGCAAACACTGACTGGTTAAACAGATGCATTAACTTTTATTCATACGAGTGTGGATTAGACACTCGCTCGGAGGCACCCACGATCAGGCACTTTAGTGTGATCCTGACACCCACGTTAAGCGCAGACTATGACCTCATGGCAGACGTATACATTATTTGATTCATTTCAAACAATCATTACTAAATCTTGTGGTTCACACTTACTTTATTACTACGCAAACCTGTGAGCTCACCAGCTTTTAGCTGACTTTTTAGTATGTATTCTCAGGTACACAGCAGTAGTAGGACTGCTCAGGATTAGCTAGCTCGAGTCGCATGCAGATCTCAGGAGAGTCATATGCATTTCTACATTTTGTAAAATAGATATGCCTTAGAATCTCTTACATTTTGGTTCACGAGCTTTTGTAACTATTATAACATTGTAAAACTTTTGAATTATCAATGTAATGTTTAAAACGACGCATATAGAGTCGTTCCTTATACCTTGTGTGTTTTGATTATTGATTAGTAGCACCCCAAAGCTTGCTTCCTCTAAACAGTAAATTTGGGGGTGCTACATACATTTTTTATACAACGCCAATGCAGTATAGTTGCAAGTTCAGGGTCATATAATATATTATTGAGTGGTGTTTATATGCGTTTCTTAGAAGTGATATGATCATATCTCAATCAGTTGTAACGTAAGGGTGGTGATTGAACGACACTAATTTTAGCAATACTTTATGTAACATCCTCCATACCGGCCTGGTAATTTCTATTAAATTTACACATTTAATTGGTGCTAGAAATATTATTTTATTTGTGAAACTTAAGTAAATAAGTCTCAGGATTTATTGTGGATAATAAATTGTTGTTTGTTTTAATTTATTACAGTCGACGGTAAAATAAAATGATATTTCTCGCAAGAGATTTTAAGGTTCCAGACAATAGATTTGGAACTGGTATAAAATACCCACATATTGAGTCGGCTTAAATAAGAAAACCGACCCCTTTATTGGTTACTTTCCTAATTTTCATTTCCTTTCAAGAACAAAATACAAACCCTGATCAAACTCTATTAAATTGAAATCATACATCTAAATCACCAAAGGATTAAGGCTGTGATTGTGTGATTATAAGTTCATCTTCTTCTTGTCATCACTCACCCTATCAAAATGTAAGTATTGATAATCCATGAACTCAAGTTTTAGTTTTTAGGTCAAATGATGAATTGATAATGATCTTGTGATGTTATAAGATGCTACTACTGATATTATGATCATATATGAAGAATACTTTGTGTAATTCTTCAAGTTTTGAAGTTGTTAGGGTTAGAAAATGAGTGGTATGATTTTGACATGAAAATTGTATTGTTTAATGTTGTTTGAAGTTAGTAGTTGTAATATGACACCCCTTTGATGCTAGAAACATTGCTTGAGTGAGTTAGTAGTCCGAAGTTAGGAATATTGTGACTTTGGTTCGTGCAGAGTTTTTTTAGTTCTGCTGCTGCTGCTGTAAAATAGATGAACAAGCCAGCGGCTTGATAAGCCGAGTCGGCGGGTTCTCTATATAGATTGGTGACCCGGTGGGTCAAAGACCCAAGCCGGCGGCTTGTAACCCTGGACCGACGGATTAACTACCCTACCCGGCTGTTGCTAGAGGCTTTAAAACGCAACTTGATTCTGTTCCATAAAAAACTAAAGTACCCGACGGCTAGGTGGGTTAAGCCAGCGGCTTGTGGTGTGAAACCGGCAGGTCATGAGTCATTCCAGCATCTCTTTTAATTGTTGATTGTTAATGTCAATTACTTTGTTATATGATATAACATTGATCATGTAATATTAGTATATGATGATAACTATATGGAAATTACTACTATGTAAGATAGAACTTGTAATTGTGAAATCGATTGTGCTAAGTTCTTAATGTTACAAATTAATATAAGTTAAGTATTTATAATCCAGATTACTAACTTATATCTGATTGTTGATTCTCAGATCCTCCAAAAGATAAGTGACACTTGGATTCTGAGTTTGTGAAGACAAAGGTATCGGTGAGTGGATTTAGAACCCACCCTTCGGTTTAGTTGTAACTGTTTGGTTGCAACAAGTAAACGTAAATTGATTATTAGACTGTTAATCTGTGTTACTGATTATGAATCTACGTGATATGTGAATCTATGTGTATCAGATTATTGAGGTCAACGTGTAGTTGGACTTTTGGTTATTATGTGAATTACACAGGTTTTGATTCATTTGTTGTGTTTGAGACCTGTGTATGAGTTTAATAACCATTAGTTATCGGTCTATTATGTATTGGTCATACAGATTGACGTTAAGTGTTCTTTGGGAATCCCCGGGTATTATGATATCCCAAGAGCCACCGATCCTCATTGAAATATGTGTGTTTACGATTATTTGGTGTAAACTCATAGTTAAGCTAAGTTGAATTATGTGTGATAAATCTATTCACTTAGCTTTGTGCTAATCCCTTACTTTAACTTCCTGCAAATTTTGTTTACTACGTGGGTAGTCAGGAAGTGGATACTTCAGCAGGGAAAGTTTGACGACTTGTGACTCTGATATGGTTTCGTATAAACCTTGTTTTGTAAAATATAATACCCCGTTTTAAGTATTTGTTAAACAGTTTTAATTTGGTGTGATCTAAATATGTAAACTGTTTATGTACATTATTTAATATAAAGTAATGAAATGTATTTTGTAATATACGCTTCCTAGTAAAATAATATAATATTATTGTATAAGAAAGAGGGGTGTTATACTTTATTAATCATGCATTATAATAATGTACTCTATAACATTTTGAAGCATAATCTATAGTATATGGCTAAAAAGATGATCCTATACAAATCACCATCTATCTCAAAATCAATGTCTACTTTAAGTAATGATTTGGGATCATAGGGGAAAGGGTCTTATGAGAAGAAGGAAGAGAAGTTTTATTTGTGGCCATTGGATGATCTTTTGGGTTTGATCAATGGTTAAAAAGAGTTACAATTTTGTAATTACTTTCAAAAATAAGGGTATTAGTTAACAAAAAAAACATAACATTAATTTTCACTCCACACCCCTTCCACTATTTAGATTTTTACATTTTAACCATTTCACTTTATTTTCTTCCCCCTCCTACCTTCTTCTTCCTCCAACCCCACCTACCACCACCCCCACCACTTGCTGCCACCACCTAACTGTCGCCAGCCGCCGCCAACCACCGCCGGCCGCCACCAGCCGCCGTCGGATTCCGGCCGCCGAAATTTAAAAAAAAAAAATTCAAATTTTTTTTTTTCCAAATTTTTTTTCCTATAAATCTTTTATTAGATATAGTATTCCTTTTCCTACTGCATTTTTAATAAAACTATACGCTTTTTTCACTGCATTTGTATATTATTGTTAATTAACTAAAAATTTTATATATTTTACTGTATCTTCTATACCCGACATCAACAAAATACCGTACAAATGGATAATATATATAATCTAAAATGCAGTAAAAAGAGAACAATATGTCCTAAATGATGTATATGCAAAATGCAATAAAAACAACAATATGTATTATACTTTAATACAAAATGCAATACAAATAGATAATATGTAAAATACAAAATGCAGTACAAATCGATAATATGTAAAATACAAAATGCAGTTAATAACAAATAATATATAATGAATGAAATATATGAAAAATGCATCAAAAATAACAAAATGTAGTGAAAATAATAAAATGCAGTACAAATAGATTATGTATAATATTAAATGCAGTGATAATAACAAAATGCAGTAAAAATAACAAAATGCGGTACAAATAGATTATATATAATATAAAATGCAGTAAAAAGCGAACAATGTGTACTAAATAAAATATGCAAAATGCAGTAAAAACAGTAGTATGTATTATACTTTCATACAAAATGTAGTAAAAATGGATCATATGTATAATATAAAATGCAGTAAAAAATAAACAATATGTAATATATGAAATATATGCAAAATGCAGCGAATAATAATAAAATGCAGTGTAATTTTAACAAAATGCAGTAAAAAATATATTATGTATAACTTAAAATGCAGTGAAAAACAAACAATATATATAAGATTGATGTGTATAAATAAAATGCAGTAAACAAATCAAAAGAATTATGTGTTAAATACAAAAATGTAGTAAAAACGAACAATATCTACTAAACATATATACAAAATGCAATAAAAATAATAAAATGCAGTACAAAGTGATAATATGTAAAAAAAATTGAAAAAAGAAAATCATGAAGAATTTTGTTTTTTTTTTTAAATTTTAATAAAAAATGAAAAAAAAAATCCGACGACCGGCGATGGCGTGTGACGGCGACTGGTGGCAGCAGCTAGTGGTGGGTGGTGGAGGGGAGGGTGGATAGGAAGAAAGCATGAGGGAGTAGTGTATACAATTAAAAAGGTAGAGGGGGTAAAAATGAAAATTTGAAAATTCTTCTCTTCCTTTTTCTCAAATGATACCTTCTCCTCTGAACCTGGAATTTCATGGTTATAGTATTACTCCCTTCTTCCCATATTAAATGTACACTAATCTGAGAATTATCCAATTGTAAAAAATAAGTACAAAAAATCATCAAACTTTCAATTTTACCCCATTTGTAATACGCAATCATTTATTTCTTAAAAATCTTAGTCAAACTTTCTCTAGATATAACGGCAAAATTAACATTTACCTAATGTATATTAAATTCAACCAAAAAATTGGAAGGGACATTTAAAGTGAGACGGAGAGAATGTTGTTATTGTAATAATATTTAATTATATTATATTAAACACTCATCACTACGGAAGTACGGATACTATGGAAACTTATCACATAAGAAGTTACCTTGAAAAACATTGTCAGCAACCAGATGAACTGCTAAGTTACGTGAAATTCTTTATATTTTTTATCCACACACCATACATTAATTCACGAATATATACAATTATCCAATCCCACGACTCGAACCCCCAACATCTTGATTGAAAGGGTCACAACGATACCGCTAGGTCAAAGACTAATTACGTAATTGTTTGTATCACATATCAAGCTAATAAAGTACACAGCTGAGTAACCACACACAAAATACATAACTATGTTGATACGTGGGGATATGCAGCATAAAGTTGAAGGCTAAGGGTTCAATCCCCATCCCTAAATTTCTTTAACCGTGGATTACACAGATTACCTCTTGACTGTTGGATCGGTTGTTGAGGCCGCCAAATGACCGGTTACCATTTTAATCATTTTCCACTCTAACGATGAAAGTAAGAGACAATGATACCAAATCATGAGGCCAACTCTTGTAAAAGTATTGGGATAATTGGGCTAATGAACACATTTTCTAAAAGCTACACTAGTATGAAGTTGATCAATAATAAATTGTCGATGATAATATGTCATTTTGGGTTCATATAAACTCTAAAGAGTAAAGACCACTTCTTATAATTTAGAAATTATTAGATTTTGGCAGTATTTTAGTGTGACATTATACTTATGATATGAACGTACCAATACATATAATCTCAATTGCTTATTTTTGGCTATAAATGTTGTAGCGAAATCATAGACACAAAAGAAAGAGACTGGTTACAAATTATCAACTACTTTGAGTTATGTTCTGACCCACACAGAGGTCGTTATCATACAGCTCGAAAATATATTAACTCGTGCACAGTGAATATTCACCGTTACACGAATCATCCTCCTAAAACAATCACTGAAAACAGACTAAGTTATCAGAGTAATGAATGGGTCACTTGTAACATTAATATCGTGTTGCTTTCCTTTAAACCCATAAGTATTGATTTACTTATGGGTGTAAGCGTTCACGTCATATTAAATGTGTAGAGGATTTAATAGGTGGACCATGAATATAGTTTGAACTGGCATTCTGCCCCATACCAATTGTACTCGTATATTTAGTTCCTACTTGTTACCACCCTCATTCATCCCTCTTTGTATTGTAGAAAGAAGCACAAACTAATTAATATAACACACACATGTGTGTTATTTTTTATAAAAGGAAGGCAGTTGGTACATATCATTATTGTAACTAAATCCAGGATATGCATAGTACATAGCAATATAGTTTTACTGTCATCAAGCATGTCATTTCTGACAAAGGTTCAATTATATATTCAAAGTGAGCACAATTTTGTATGTGTACTGAACATGAGTTTACGATTTGTTTGTGTACCTGTGTTTGCAGAAAACTGTTTTGTCAGTGGATCTACGATGTATAAAGTGCAGGAAGGAGGTAATGATGAAGATTTCATCAATTAAAGGAATAGACTCGATAGTTCTAGATCCTCCGAAAAGTACAGTAACGGTGATTGGTGAGGCTGATCCTATAAAGATCGTACGAAAGGTGAGGAAGTTTAGAAGCTCTGCATACATGGTAAGTGTAGGACCTGCAAAGGAAGAAAAGAAAGGTGAGAAAAAGGACGACAAGAAGGTTGAAAAGAAAGACGACAAGAAAGATACTTCAGCAGCAAACCCTGTTGTCCTCTGCTTGACCCCGAGAACATGCCATAGATGTGATTTATGGTATGTCGTTAGTCAAGATTACGTTAGTCCTTGTCACATTTTATAATTATCTTTGGAATCTGATATGCAACCTTCAATTTGTTTTCTCCCTATGCTTGCCTATACATTTAAGCATGTCGTATTTGACAGTTTACAACATTTGTAAAAAGAACTCGGATCGCACATGTGCTTTGCCATTTTATTTAATTTGGATATTCTTTGTGATTACAAAGAGCAAAGATCAATGCTTTAAAAGCCATTCTGTCAAATTTGCAATCAGTTGATTCTATATTTATCAACCAAACTATGCTTTTACCACTTCATAGGTGATCTCGTTCTATATATACAAATTTCAGGTGAAACCAAAACAATGCCAACATATAAAAAGCACACTTTTAATCAACACACTATTCATAACCAAAACTAAAAATTGAATGATAATATATATCTGTTGAGCACTCTTGAATTCCTAGCCCCCCAAATATCTGGACATTAGATTTAGGCATATAAAAGAAGCAATCAATTTTTGTTTATAATAACAAATTCCTTTCCATATCTGTGCTGATCGATTGCAACTCCAGATATATCGAGACTTGCACTCTGAATTCCCATAAATAAGGAGTCTTTTGAACATTAGCCTTCAAAGACAGCTTTTAAGACAAACCTGCTATGTACACTAGAAACTCTAGCTACTTCACAGAATAAATATGGTCACCATAACCTTCTTATTTGAATGAAAAACAATTTGTATAACAAAGGCAATTCAATCTTCGCTTCTTGAGCTAATACAATCACCGCTTCATATTATACACACTTTTTTCAGAGACCTACTTCGATGTTTTCACAAAAATTTGTGACATCCCAACTGATTAAATTCATTATATTATACCAACTACACAACTATTTAACTTATTAAAACCTCTTTGATCAATCTTTTTCAGTCTTGAGTTAATATCCACGAGAATCTAACTAAAGAAAGACCTATAGTTGATATTCAATAACAAACATTGAGAATTTTCAAAAGATATCAAAGATCACAAGATTTACAGCCACTAACATCTACTACTAAAATACCCTAGTCAGGAAAATATGATACCAAAAAAAAACCCTGGGCACAACTAAAATTTTTTAGTCCAGAAAGAAAACGTGGTTTGTTAGCTATAGTATCACTATAGATGCTATCATTCTTTTAGTCATCAAATTTTGCATTAGATGATTCCAGAAGCATAAAGGCTTTCAAGACTAACAAATCAATAAATATGACTAGTTATGTGTCATATTTAGACATGACAATTACCTGAAATACGTTATGTGCTCTGTACAGGTATTCTCATCTTAATCATCTGGTGAGAATCCTGATTAGTAAGTTCAAAGGACAAGCCACAAATGATACCATATCCTTCGTTTTGTAGGTTGATCCTCCAGTGCTGTAATCAATGAGAAGACAAAATACTGGTTCAAATAAGAATGAAAAACAACATAAATGGCTAAAGCATGATCTTGTATGAACCAATTTTACGATTGCTAGACATGTAGAAATACAAAAGGGAATCTAAGAATAAAGATTCGACTAATATCTCATATATTTAATTCAATAGAGGTATCATACAGACCAGTTACAATTGCAAGTTACTTCTGCGTTTTGGTGAACTGCAAGAGTTCTTCAAAACCACAACTTTACTTAAAACAGGTTCCTGGACTAACTTCACTTCTTTGATCAAAAATCATCTTTGGCAAGAAACTGAAATCTTCAACCTTCAACTTATTAGAATCTAAAATACTACTGTGTCGAACATATGAAACAAAACGATAATGCACACCATTCTCCGTTGCTGGTAAAGACGAATACCAAGGAAAAAATACTTTTGTATCAACCGGAGGTATGAACGTATCACAATCAATATTTTCATCAATTTCAGTCATATGTATTGCTTTACAACCCGGCCCATTCATAACTTCCCTATACCAAAGAAGACGAAAAAACAATTAAATCATAAAATCATAAAAACCTAAACATATTATTATATTATGATTGTCATGTATCAAACAATACGCTTACCTTAATATCTGGCCACCTCCTATAACAAACACTTTATCTATCGACATTGAATAAGGAGAACTCGCTAATAGTTCCAAAGCAGACGGAATGCTCCCACGTGTAATAACATTCTCAAAAGTAGCAACATTGAAGCTCGTTGATCGAGTTAAAACGACATTAAGGCGATTAGGAAGAGGTCGATATTGAAGAGGGATGCTATCCCATGTTTTTCGTCCCATGATAACAGCATTCCTTTTGGTGTGATCCGATGTACTTGTTGTTATTTCTTTGAAAAACTTGACATCAGAAGGCAGTTTCCACGGTAACTTTCCATCTTTCCCAATTCCGAAATCTCGAGTTGCAGCAACTACAATTTGGTAAGTCCTTTGAATAGTAGTTTGCATTTTACCAACCATAACAAAATACTGCACATAAATGTAGCAACTGTAAAGCTTTTTAACGATTAACTGCTTCTTAAATTCATAAAAATTGTTAATTACTTATGAGCTTATCTTGATATAAGTTTATAAACAGTAATGTTTGTATTTTTCCGTTTGACATTTCAATAGCCCATAAGCTGCTATATAAAGATTACCAAATCAATCACTTTTAACATCTTACAATTTGATTTTAAATTGGACTGATTATTGATGGCGAATGTGACTTTATTATTCTTGTGATTTAAGGTTTATATACAGGATAATGATTTAAGTAACAAAGAAGGATCGATAACGGACCTTTAAGATGTTAGACCTTGATGTGCGATTACCGTGGTGAATTAGGGTTCAGTTCATAACGATTGGGTTTTTTGGGATGTGCAGGTGAGAAATTCTAGTTAGAACCCTAGACTATATTAACTTTAGCAAATTGCACCCTAAACTAAAAGGTGAGACTTCGGAGATGGTTGACCCAAACATTAAACAAAGAGAGTTGATATATACGACACATAAATTACTCCATTCAATAAAACTGTGTATTATTATACTTGTATTTTGTGCTATAATCATTGTACATATGTTATTTGAATCAACTTTTGTTGTTGTATGTATCACTACCCTTAAACAAAAGTTATCTTAGTCCTTGAGGAAAAAGAAAGAAACGTATGTTATTTGTCGTCGGGGCGGAGCCATATCAAAAATACGGTTATCAATCGATATGGGGCCATTTGTTATACGTAGTATTTTTTTTAAAAAAAAAATGCATTTCTTATTGCATTTTTTGTTTGTTCTATAGGTTTACAAAAAATGTGTTATCCTACTAGTACTACGGGTCATTTCAAATCGTGAATCCGTCAGTGCTCCCTTACTGAAAAAGAAGTTACAAATTAAGGCAGTTTTATCTAAAAGACTACCAATGTGCAACTAAAAACTCCATGTAAACATAAAAGTATAGAAACAATCAACAGAATTTTCTTAATAACTTGCTTCCTAAGGTCATATGATAAGTCCTCAACTATCATATGCGGTTGGCAAGTGCGAAGCTAGAATTTAAAGTTGAACGGGTTCATTGTAGAGTTGAGTAGTGGTCATAACTCATAATGTGAACAGGTTGGGAACTTGATATTAGATTGATTCTTGAGGGCCCGAACATCATTTCATCCCTTTGTTTAGACCATCGGCTGCTGGGTCTGCATGCTTCCAAAATCAGAGGCCAACTCTATATGCTTCTTCACCAAGAAGTCTAATATATCTATCTAATTTTATATAATTAGATACAATCTAACCCACGAAGATTCAACGTACATTATTGTTACAAATTATATATGGTGTAATGATTAAATGATTTGTTATTAGAGCACGGGGACTGGAGAGGGAAAATATACGGTGTTCAACAACTTGAATGGCGAGATTTGACGTTAACCACTCACCATCAGTGTTCAAGCCCGAAGTTCAAGGGAATACGATGCGTTCAAGGCTTTAAGCATTTTTATTCTTTCTTTTCCTATTTTTGATTGGTCAAAAATCATTTTAGTGGACGCATTTGAACTTTGAGTTGAACATCGAACGATTCCCTTTAAATTTGTATTCGTGTTAAACTCAATGGCAATTGAACATCGAACACAAGAGCAACCGATCATGTCTCTTAAGATATCAGAACACACGAATGATGTGCTAAATCTAGTTATTAAATTTATCGTTGAAAAGTAAACAAGAAAATTACCGTGCTAGACCAAAACACAACCGGACAGTGGACCCTATCGTGTAGTAGTATAGTTGGGTAAGTTCGGGTTCGAACACAGGGAACTTAAGTTTAAGTAATCAAGATAAGTGTGAACAATTTAGAAAGTGAAAATAAAAGTTGGTATTGTGTGACCGAATTGTCACGTTGCTTTAAACTACAAATTTTAGTTAAACTAGGCAAGTGGACTCTTAAGAGTCAAAGTAATTTGTTTGAAACTTTCGTATATTAAAAACAATACTTGCTTGGACTAGATCATTAGTGATTTTGGGGTGTGAAGTTAAAACCGATTTATTTAATGCAAAAGCAAACTTTCATCAAACTTAGGCTTAACGTTCGCCATTACCTAAGTCAAACTTCAATTTACAAACTTATAATTCAATCAAGTAACGGACATTCGCCATAGCTACCCACTTACACGTTTGAGTTTAAATTATTAACCCATTTCAAAACCACATCCGCAATCAAGTTCAACCGTTTATAGACAAACGATTGACAACAATTTACTAGATAGAAAACGTTCGCTATATCTATTAGCAAATTATCAAATAAGTTAATTCATTGACATCAAGCTCAAACACGCAAGTTGGAGATTAAACATAAGTTTAAGCTAAACGAGTTTATGATTCATCCATACGAAAAATGTTCGCCATTTTCGCTAACTTATATCTTACTAATTTGCTAGTTTTACTTGTAACAATTTTCACATTCGCGAAAATAGATTCATTTATACATTTCGTACAATCAACGAGTATTTTTAATAAACAACAAACATTTGCTATAGTTGTTTAGCCAAAATACCGACAAGTTTCACCAACTCAAACTAGTTACATACAAATTTGTGGATGAATCTTAAACTCGAAGAATAAACTCACACCAAAATATAACACTCCTAGTCACCAACTAGTTCATCCAAGCAAGTATAACTAAATCTAGCTAACAATCATGCTAACACCATCACAAACACATATTATTGTAAGTGCAAACCAAGTGATTACAATGTCCGGAAGATGATTGTAAGTAACGAGTTAAGTTGGACTACAAGAGATCTTCAAGAAAATGAAAAGACCTTCACAAACCCATGAAAATCGCCATTTTTTGTGCTGGTTTTCGTCTGAGTTTTTTTTTTGTATATGAAAGTTTGTGAAGCAAAAAGTGCTTTTCTAGTACAAAAGTCATCTGCCGCCCAAACGACCCGGCGGGTCCCTTAAAATAAGAGGACCCGACTGCTTCATCAACAAACATGGCGGGTTCAAGATTTGAATCGAACCGGCGGCTCCAACATACCACCCGCCGGCTTCTACACGCTTATTTCGGGCGAAAGACTCTGTAACCAACATTGTTGAGAATCTTTAAATCACCCGCCGGCTAGCACAAACAACCCGGCGGCTTCACATCTTCACCCGGCGGCTTCTTATCTGATTCCAGCAGACCACCTTTTTACCATAATCTCATCAAACTTGAACCTACGCACAATAAAATGAATTTCTAACTAAATAAGTACCAAAAGTTCACAATATTTACACGAAACAAATGCAAAATAAATGATATCGTGAAAGATTCACGTATACAAAATGAGCGATATCAACGAACAAAATACATAATAATTGTAACGTTTAAAATATTGATACAAAAAATTTCTTATACCTAAAGCAAGTCGCAGTGATGACTTTATTATTACATTATATTATTATAAAATAATAATACAACTTAAAATATTAACGCACTTTATAAGGAGGACCACAATAATCGCTAAGATACAAATAAATCATGATCCAAAAGTATACATGTTAGAGGACAAACGAGGGGCCAGAAGGACATCAAGTGGTGTCGATTTTATGTTATTGAGTCCATTGCTTTCGCTCATATCAACCGGCTCGTTCCCTGGCGTTTTCATCACGAAAAGTTGTAGCAAACTCGCTAATGTTGAACCCATAGCGTCTAGCGCAAAGTTGTCACCAGGACAAACTCTTCTTCCAGCACCAAAAGGAATCAATTCGTAATGTTTTCCTCTAACGTCGACATTTTTGTGAGTCGTTAAGAATCTTTCTGGTTGAAATTCTAAAGGGTTCGCCCATATTTTGGGATCACGATGCAATTTATAAAGATTTACCAATAAGCGTGTGCCTTTGGGGATGTGGTAGCCGCTTATAGTGCAATCGTCTGTAGACTCATGAGGAACGGAGAGAGGTCCTGGTGGATATAAACGCAATGTTTCTTTGATTATGGCGTCGATGTAGACTAATTTCTTCATGTCTGATCTCTCAACAGGTCTCTCTTTTCCGACATGCTGATCAACTTCTTCTTGGGCAATTTTTAAGGTTCTTGGGTTGTTCAACATCAATGATATAGCCCATGTTAACGTCGTACCCATTGAATCAGAGGCCGCGATTAATAATGCCTGCAAATATTGATAAGATTACATCAAATAGATGGCTTGAAATCAAGGGATTGAATTTGAAGAAACTGTAACCAACATTAAATTGGCAGAGCATTCTAATAGTTTACTTATATGTGTAATTATCAATATTAATTAACTAGTGAATTTCAGTTAGCACTTATAACTGTAAGAATATGGTAGTTCATGACTAGCTAGTTCTTACGGTTATAACTTACAACCTCTCTCACATTCTCACTATAATGCATAATCACACATATATATACACATTGTCTTCAACCATTTATCTGCTTAAAGGGATCGATTTATCGGATCATTAGTTGAATTAATATATATATTTTATCGAGTCATTTAAATGGATTGGATTGGATTGGATTGGATCGGATCTGGATCATATATGATTTGATCCATTACTTTGATAACTTATTAAATACTGTATTAATCAGGAAACAACTTACGAACTAAATGACGATGATGATGAAATAGCAAGAAGTTAATTATGATTTACTTACCAGACACGAGGCTTTGATGACGGTATCATGATCAAATCCAAAGAAATCTTCCTTAGAGGCACCTTGAAGAGTATTCATCAATACATCAAGAAACACTTGGTTGCCTTCATTTTTCTGTTGCTGCCCTGACTCTTTCGCTTTCTTGAACTCCTTTAACCATCCTTCAATGATTTCGTCCATATCTCTCCCTGACATCTTCATTTTCTTTTCAAATCCTCCCACGTCCAGAAAACTCGTATAAGGAATGAAATCCGATAACACAAACGTCCCCGTTAAATCAAAGAAATTCCTTACTGCATTTTGAGACCGAACCGCTTCTTCAGTGTTCTTTTCAAGTCTTTTACCCGAAAGAATTCTAAGTACCACATTTAGTATCATGTCCAGAAACCATTTTCCCATCTCCAATTTTACCATATGACTTTCATCCGAACTTATAATCATCTCATCATGATTCTTCACATTATTCTGCACTACCCAAGAGTCATAAATATCTTTCATCGATGCATGAAGTTCTGAAACTCGAATATGTGAAAGCATCTCTACTCTTCTTTGAGAAAGAAGCTCAAGAACAATAATCTTGCGCACTTTTCGCCAGTAATCTCCATAAGGAGCAAGACCAACTAAGGCGTAGTTATAGCCCATGATCTCTGCCGCCTTTGATTTAGGCCGACTCGCAAACACCTTGTCATTTGTGGTGAAAATCTCTCTAGTAACCTCGGAATCACTCACCACCAAAGCTTGGTGAGTACCTAGCTTGATTGTATAAATAGGCCCATTTTCATCGGCCAAATCGCCCAGGACCCGATGAGCCAGAGCATCACCACCGAGAAGGTGTAAGTGTCCGATTATAGGCCATGCGCCTTTCGCTTGAGGTGGTGCTCTCTTTTTGAGATCTTTCTTTTTGTGTAACAAGAAAGCTATTACAATAACAAAAAATATGCTGCTAGCTATTACATGACTTGATGAAAATGAAAGATTGAGCTCCATGTTTGTAATTTTGTATGTTAAGTTGCATATGTTATGCTAGATGTTTGAATCTCATGCAATATATATATTAGGCAAATTTACATATCTCTAGTTGCAATATCACATTTCTATTTTGCAGTTGTTTTTCTTTTGGTTGACTACAAAATTGTAATTTTAGATATTAAAAAAATCTCTGGCTGGTTGTAATTATAATTATTTTTAAATTTTAATGATGTGAAACATGAATCTAGTGCTTATTCAAATTAAGTGGCTGCAGTAGGAGTGAGATTTCAAAGCAAGTTAGCCGTACTTCAACATTGATTGGTTTATTTTATATAAAAATAGAAATTATGGCCGGTATATAAAAAGATAATAGTATATTGCTAAAAACATTTTTAGAGCAAATTAATTTGCATAAAATTAAATATATTAATTTGCATAAAATTAACGATCAGAAAATTATGACCCACATATTTTTCCCTTTCCCGAAATAAAGAACAGGACCAATTTACACCAATCATATCATATTAAATACTATAAATATTAAGTTTTCCATCGAAACATATAAAAAGTTGAAAAACTGTTGACTAATTTTGAATCAACAGTTAATCTATGTAAGGTAGCCAAATGTATGTAGAGTATTTAATTACGGAGTACTAATTAGTGTGTTTAATATTAGTTATTTTTTTTTATTTTTAAAACAACAAACCAACAATCTAACACACAAACTACTAATCAACTACTCAATTTACATCGACGAACTCTCTAATTCTTGACTATTTAAGACGGTAGACACTCAACAACTTAATTATATGTTGGGAAATGTTATGTAAACGTGGTAAGATTTCAACCGGACATATTGTTGCTACAGGAAATGCTGATGCAATTGAGTATCGGTATAGGCTTGTTCGAATGTGCATTCGGTGCGAGGATGGAGGAGGGGCGTACCGAATGTGAGATCAGTATATTACTTCAGGAAACGTCACCTATCGACCTGCTAAGAAAGAATACCGTTAGTCTCGTCAAAGGGGGAAGGGATTTCCCCTTTTGACCAGCCTCCGGCGTAAGAATAAGTATATGTTCGGTTTGAGAGCAAATTTAATGCAATGTGTATTGAATGCCTTACCTGTTGGTAGTTGAGGGCTATTTATAGTGTTGAAGGTATCCTTCTTTTATCCGATTTGGTACCATCGCATTGTCTGATGGTTAAAAGGTGTTACCGCCACCATCTATTGTATTAATTAGACGTGACAAGTCAATCTCTTGTCATGTTCCTAATATGGTGTTGCGGTACGTTCATACCGAAATGTATTGCGTGTGTTGTCCTTTCATGCAACATAGGTATTTCCGTTCGGTACATATGGGTCGATACCCAGGTACGTCATCAGCCCCCCAATCTATTTCGGTATAGATGACATGTTGTTGTCTTATACCGGAATAGATTTTTCTATACTTTTGTCCTTTTATTTATTTTTTTTGGTGTCTAAATGTGAGTGGTTTGTAGCATTGCAGGAGTTTAGTAGGCTGTACGAAATGGGTGTGTTGAATATGTTTAGTCGATATGTGTTTTGCCATCATTACTTTCTGTCACGTCAGTGTGTCAGAAAGGTGGTGCGTTGGTTTCCCAACGGTTGGATTTTCAGCTATAAATAGCTGCTTTCGTTTCCGCATTTGTGACGTCCTCTGCGTGTTCTCTGCTGCCGAAACCACATTCGACCCTTTTTGTCCGGTGTTCTTTGAGCATTCAGGTATTTTCCTTCCTTTCGTAATTACATTTGTGTTAAGGCTTTCCCTATTCGTCCTTCCCTCCCTAGTTGCCTTTATTGGTCATTTTTAGCTATTGCCTTTGTTAGTTGTAGTGAACCCGTGTTTGCGGTAGCTTTAGTTGTGTTTTACTTTCGGCAATTATAGCTTGTGTTATTTTCGATACATGTAGTTGGTTTTTCCTTTCGGTATGACGATCGACAACTGGGATACGTGCTTCTCTGTCATGACTCAGACCAGTGTGAATATTTTTTATGCCACGTATAACATTCCCATGGACCTAAATCCGCTAGCTCCTGGACCTGATAGACGTATAGATCAACCTCCGGCCGGCATGATTCGTTTTTTCAATTGTTCGAACCTTCACATACCATTTTGTCGTTTTTTCCTTACAGTAATTCAATACCACAATTTTCATATATCGCAACTGGCTCCTGTAGGTGCGATGAAAATTGTGTAACACCCTACCATTTTCAAGACTATTTTTTTTAACATATCGGAAGCGCATTAATAAAAGTACTTCTTAGGTTGCATATAATATAAAATCCCGAAATGGCAATCCACAATTACATAGTTTTGAATTCAAATTATCAAATAATTACAAACCTTGAGTTAGGTGTTATTTAATCCAAAAACCTAAATGTTAAATCATTAACATCGTTATCATAATCAGAGAGAGCTGTCAAACATTCCTTCAACCCAACCTCTTGCAACCCACAAATCAAAAGCTTAACCTGCAAGAAGTATTAAGGAGGGTTTAACACAAAGCTAAGTGAATAGATCATTACTATCAACCTAACTTAGATTAACAAATGATTATAGCAAAGCATAATAAACAAATACTTCAAAGAGGATCGGTGGTCCTTGAGGTGCCCTCAAGCCGCGATAGCCCCCAAGTAACACTTGTAACCAATTGAAAGCCAAGATAGTGGTTTAACCGATGGTTGGCAACTATTACTTCATACAACACAAGTTCAATAAACAACACATGTACAAGTACTTATGTTGTCCAAATAGTACCCAACCCAATCCATGTTGACCTCTGAATAAGCACACAATACATAATCATCATGGTAATATGTTTAACATAAACAATAAATGTATATCTTATACAAATAAACCAGGTTTACCCGTTATAACCATGTTGTTACAACTAATTTAGACTGATAGTCAAAGATCCACTCACCCTTGTCGATCACAGTCTCCACTCAAAGATCTTATTTTATTGAGCTTTCGGTTTATCTGAGAACACAATCAAAACCCGAATTAGCGTCTCATATTATGATTCATAGTATTCTATTCAAGTGTATAATGTCAAATAAACACATATAATATACATTCAATACTATTTAAATAACACAAGTACATAAGTCACAAGTTATCAAATTTGTCAAGTTATAACATGCAAACGCGATCCGGGAATGAGTGAGTTGGATCGCGTTCCACAGTTCAAAACTATTCTGTTACCAATTTTAACTATCAAACACGATCCAGCATGAGGGTCAGGATCGCGTTCTCAAGAACAAACTTGAACTGACCCAATATTACACTGACCAACGCGATCCGGGTAAAGGGACTGGATCGCGTTTCAAAGAACAAATCATTCTGTGATCAAAATACTCATAGCAACGCGATCCGGGTAAGAGTGCTGGATCGCGTTCCCACGTTATACAGCAGAAGTTTAGACCTGCAACTACACAACACGAACTAAGAACCCAATTTCACCTAAATCAGATATAATACACGTTTTTATCTATCAAATGACTCCAAGTATCATCAACAAACATAGTGCAACAACAAACAACATCATCAAGCTTCAAATTCTACACATGCATCATAATTTAACCTAAATCAACCAAATTTATTCATAAACATGAAAATGAAGCACAATTAACTTACAATTTAAATGCAAACAAATGATAATGATGAAAGTAAAGTAACTTCAGTTGTATTGATCAATTTAACATCCAATTCAGTTTAAGCATCAAGTTCTAACCTAATTCATCAAGAAACCTCAAGAGTTCCAAGTAACTCAAACTTACAATTAAAAAGGGGATAGATGAACAAGATGAAAGAGATGATGGTGAAATCAGTTGCATACACAAATCACAGCTTCAAAATGATTGATAAATGATTTCTTCTTTGATTTTGTTCATGAATTCTAAGTGTAGTTGAGAGAGTTTTTGGTTACATGCAATTTCTTGTAACTGTGGAAAATAGGTGTCGGCCTCACCAACTAACTCATATGAGGTGGTGTAATTTTTATTCCCTTCTAAACCTATTGTCTGGAACCTAAAAACCATTTGCGAGAATAATTCTTTTATTTAACTAATATCTATATAATTTAAAGCAAATAATAATTTATTAATCACAATAAGTTATTTAATCAATTGACCTATTTATTTCAATTATCTAATTAATATCAAATATTTCTAAACAAAATTAAATAAGAAATTAGAATAAGAAATTACCGTATTTATCCTAGGCCCAATATGAGGATGTTACAAATTGCTACGTTTGAAATTCATTGTCGGTCTCAGGGGTTCGACCCTACTAATTCTTTATTTCGTCGTTTTTATACGATTAGTCGTAAGGGCTCTTGGATTACTGTCGAAATGAGACCGAAACCAATAAAGAGTTGTAATACTCAGTATCCTTCTAGTGTTAAACGGTGGAAAAACCATTTCTTTTTTATCAAGGCATCTGTTGTGCCTTTTCCGATGGTTTGGAAACCCACTACTGTTACTATTAAAGATGACATACCGACAGATGCCGAAGCTGGGATTGATCTTGTTGCGACACTTATTGCTAATCCCATCTGAGTTTGGACTTTTTTCGAGCCCGCTTTGGTGGTTGCCGGTATAAGTGGGAATTGGCCACATCCGGACGAAATACCCATTTTGAAAGTGGGAAACGAAGGTGGGTTTAAACATGGTTTATCCCTTCGTCATGCTGACTCATTTACATATATTATTATATACGCATGTATATTTTATCCCTACTGTTGTATATTTGTTATAACTTGATTGTTTACTTCCTATTTTGTTTGCAGAGATGAGTCTCAGTGTGTATCTCAACAAGAAGGATCTAACAGATGTCACTTCCGGTTCCCGCCCTCGAGCTCCGAACGAGGATTTGCACTTGCCAAAGCATCAGAGTTTAGTTGTTCCTCCTTCGGAGGAGGCAATTCAGCTTATTGTTCCAGATGCCCTGCCGAAACCCTCTTCCAAAAGTACCCGCAAGCAGTCAGGCGAGGGTGAAGATAAAGTTAATAAACGTCCTACCAAGAAATTGAAGCGTGTCTCTATACCCAGTAAATCCAAGTCTAATGAAGTCGAAGGTGGTAGTTCAAAAATGCAACTTATTGACGAGGTTACCGATTTGGATACCGAAGGTGATACATCTGATTTTGATGGCCGCTTTCCGGGTGGTACACCTCCTACTTTGGGTTGGTCTACATCAGATGTGTTTATGCGTGATTTTGCTTTTGATAAGCTAAAAGGTAGTCCTTGTGATCGGTTTATTGATCTGCGGGATATTCTCCGTCTTGCAGGTTCGAGACGTGTTCTGCCTCGGTCACATGTTACTGAAGATGTTGGTCCCAACAATGATAGGGATGTGATTGATGTTGACAATGTAAGTGTTGAAGATGTACAAGTGGTGGGTGGCTTTGCTAAAGATAAGGAGGTTGAGGAATCGGAAGGTGATGGAAGGTTTAAGAATGGTGGGAGAAATCTTCATATTTCTGAGTCGTATGCCCGTGGTGATGATACTGAGGGATCGAAGTCTCGGTATTTCGAGAAGGATTTGATTGATTTGGATTCGGAATTTGCTAATCGAATTTTTCAGCCCACCTGTAATATAAAAAACCAAGATGTGATGAATAAACCTTATGTTTGTCGTGAGCTAATCCATAATCTAGCTACCGATGCCGAGAAGCGTGTCATGTCTGCGAAGTCTTCAATTGAAGTAATTTCTGATTATTATCTTCATCAGGCTGCAGCACTCTCTCATGGCCGAGAGGCTGTCCGGAGATGGGAAGCTTTTTATGATGCACTTAGAGAGGCAGAGGATGAGAAAAGCCCATTCTGACCTGCTGAACCGTGATGCTTGTATTAGAGAGTTACAGTACAAAATAGAAGGTCACTGTGATTCCGTCAATGAAGTTGATTTATGGGTGGCTTCCGAGGAGCTTCGTCTTGCCGAGAAGGAACGTGCTAGGGTTGTTCAGGAACTTGATTCTCTTTAGTGTGAGTTGCAGTCAAAGAACAAGGAAATTAATAGGTTGGGCCGTGAGGCAAAGTGTATGTTGGTGGTAAAAGATAAGCAGATCGCAGACCTTTTTGCCTCCGTTGCCGATTTGGAAAGATCCCTCGCTACCGAAAGGAGCAGTGGCGCCGAGAGGCTTAAAGCAGCGGAGCAGGATAAACAAAAGGTAATTGATGATCTGACCTTGGAGAATTATAGGTTGTGGGAGGAGCGCAGGTGATTTGCTTCTCAGTCTGCTGGTCATGCCTTCGAGAGTCTTCGTCGAAGCCATGAATATCTCCTTTCTCTTGCTCAGGTCCAAAATGCGTGTATAGATTATGGACGTCATGAAGGTGCTATCTTGGGTTTTCATAACGCGGGTATGGGTGTTGAACTTGATCGGTCCGAGTATTATGATTCCGGTGCCGAAGCAAGAATGGATAAGGTTGCCGATGATCTATCAAGCGTTCAGTACCCATATCTTCATCGCTTGGCTGAAAACGGAGATATTTCGATTGATGGCTTCAAGGCTCTGAAGCCCGAACCTGCTCCCTGATTGTGATTATGTTGTTTAAATTTTTAATGTAATCGTACTTTTGGCAATCATTCGTTTTTGTATTACAGGCCGTGGGCCGTTTGTACTCTTTTGTATTACGGGTCGTGGGCCATTTGTCTTATTTTAAGTATATATTTATAAGAGCATGTCTATTTAGTGTTGTTTATCTTTGAACAAAGCGTCCTTTGCAGATATTGACAACTATTTTCGTAACCCAAGTTGATCATTTGCAACCTCAGGTTTCGGTATGCAGACTCGTGTTAGCATACCGGAGCAGATTAGAGAGGTAAGCTCAACCATGTGCGTTATATGTTAGTCATGAACCAAATTAGAACCTGCTGCTTACAGCGGAATTATATTGATATCAATAATAAGTACATTCGGGACATCGAAAAGCAAAATGAGTCCCTATATTGTTTTTTTACAAGTAGTACTTTCTAAGATTCGATCCATTCCAGCTTCGCGGTAAGATTTTACCCTTCTGGTCCATTAGCTCGTACGACCCATTACCAAAAGCTAGAGTGACACGATATGGGCCTTCCCATTTCGGGCCCATCTTGTCAAGACTTTCGACCCTGCTAGCATCGTTTTTTCGTAGCACATAGTCACCCGGTCGGTGGGTCGAATGTCGTACTCGTTGGTTGTAATACTGTTCAACTCTTTTCTTGTGGTTGGCTTCTTGAATTGCTGCTATTTCACGTCGTTCCTCAAGTAGGTTTAAATTCAATCGCAATTCTCCATCGTTCTCTTCCCCTCCTCTCTCGGTGTTCCGAAAGGTTTGGATGCCAATTTCTGGCGGTATCATGGCTTCGGAGCCATATGTGAGACTAAATGGTGTTTCTCCATGAATTGTTTTTACCATGGTTCAGTGTGCCCATAATACGTGTGGTAGGTGTTCTGTCCAGTTGGATCTGTCCGTATCGATCCTGGTCTTCAATCCGTGTACAATACTTCGATTGATTCTCTCTACCTATCCGTTTCCCTGCGGGTGAGCTACCGAAGTGAAAATCTATATTATGTTCAGTTCTTCACACCATCCTCTGAAAGGGTTATCTGCGAACTGCCTTCTGTTATCCGTCACAATTTCTTTCGGTATGCCGAATCTGCAGACGATATTGTCCCAAACGAACTTTTTTACATTTTTGCCCGTGATTTTTGCAAGGGGTACTGCTTCCACCCATTCCGTAAAGTAGTCCACGGCTACCAGCAAAAATTTCATCCTTCCTGGCGCTTGGGGAAAAGGCCCAACTATATCCATTCCCCACTTTCTGAATGGCCAAGCACTCATCACACATATCATGTTTT
The DNA here is from genome assembly GCA_963422505.1 of Pseudognaphalium luteoalbum. Lineage (NCBI taxonomy): Eukaryota > Viridiplantae > Streptophyta > Magnoliopsida > Asterales > Asteraceae > Pseudognaphalium > Pseudognaphalium luteoalbum. The sequence continues at coordinate 104,839,677 of OY730197.1, forward strand.
GCTTTGGGAGTTTTGGTAGTAGCGCGGGTATTTGGCATGCATTACACTTTCATATTCCTGATACCGCCTCCTGGTGCATCGATGGCCAATAATAACCTGCGTTCATTGCTTTGGCAACTACTGATCTGGGGCCCGAATGTAGCTCACACGACCCTTCATGGATTTCTCGTATCACGTAGTTAGCTTGGAGTGGACCGATACACCGCAGCAATGGTCCCAGATATGATCTTTTGTAAAGGATCCCGTCTTCTACGGCATACCGTAACGATTTTATGACAATTTTTTGTGCTTCTTTCTCGTCCTAGGGTAGGATTCCTTCGGTCAGGTACTGGTGAATCAGTGTCATCCATGTGATTCCTTCTTCGGTCACTACTAAGTTGACCTCTTTAGATATTATCGAAGGTTTCTCCAGTGTTTCCACTAGCACTTTCTTGGTCAGGTGTTGGAATGCTACCGAGGCTAATTTGCTCAATGTGTCAGCCTGATGATTCTTGCTTCTAGGGGCTTGTTTGATGGTTGCCATTTCAAATTGTTGCAGTAGACTCCTTGCTTTGTTTCGGTACAACCTCATTGTTGTTATCTCTTACTTCATATTCTCCATTTATTTGACTGGCGACGAGCTTCGAATCGACGTATATCTTTAATTTGTTTGCATTTAGCCTTAGTGCTAACTGGAGCCTGCCAGCAGCGCTTCGTATTCAGACTCGTTATTCGAGGTGTCGAAGTTGAGCCGTAGTGTGTATGTGAATTATGTTTCGGTGGGGTCTGTAAGTATAAGTCCTGCACCGGAGCCGGAGCTGTTTGATGCTCCATCTGTATATAAACTCCATTCGGTATCTTTGGGGACTTTGCAGATTACCTCCGTTGGCATTTCAACCATGAAGTCAGCCAGTACTTGCCCTTTGATTGCGTTTCTCATTTGGTATTCTATCCCGTATTCTCCTAGTTCGATTGCCCACTTCGCAAGTCACCCCGAGATCTCCGTTTTTTGCAGTACCTACCGTATGGGCTTGTCAGTTTTTACAATTATTTGGTGGGCTTGGAAGTATCTACGTAACCGTCTTGACGCGTGTATCAACGATAGAGCTAACTTTTCTAGGGGTGGATAATTGACTTCCGGACCATATAATGCTCTACTGATGAAATAAATTGGTAACTGCTTTCCTTCCGGTAAACTGTCGTAGCAAACCCGAGCAGAACCCGATAACGTTTGAGCGAACATGTGACACCACAACGGCATGGACCACTGTTCCATCTCTGCAACTCCCGAGAATAGACTCAGGTGATCGTCTGGATCCGTCGTACCATCATAAATTCGGACATGCGAAGGCATCCTCATTCGAGATGGCCTCCGGCAATTTTCAATCCGAGGTGTGAACCTTCGTGCTATCGACGGCTTGTATGGTGAATTTAGCTCTTCCTTCGAACTGTCTTCGCTCTAAGTGGTGTTGTCCGACGTTGAAGTGCTCGTGTCCGTCGTTCGAGCCCGACTACTTCGTGATCTGCGCCTAGGCTTCCGAGACTTCCTTTTCTCCGTGTCCCTCTTCGGACCCTTTCGCCTCTTACGAGAATATTTCTTAGATGCATCCTTTTCAGTCTCCCGTTGTACGACTGTTCGGGATTTACTAGTAGTATTGTCTTCCGACCCATCGGCGGAGTCGCTAGAACATGTCTCTTCTTAGGACAACCTACGAGACGTCCCTTTCGGATCCTCCTTCTCAATGGTTTCCATGATCGTACGTATCTTCTCATAGTTGTCCTTCACAAATATCGGTGTGATATCATTTGTCTGTATGTTTGTTTCGGCTATGGGTGTCGGACCACCAGACTCTCCTGATGGGGGATTATCTGCCATGGTTCGAAAAATCGAGCGATGTCCTTAGCAGGTTGGTATCGTGTCGTTCCCATGGATGGCGCCAATTGTTGCTACAGGAAATGCTGATGCAATTGAGTATCGGTATAGGCTTGTTCGAATGTGCATTCGGTGCGAGGAAGGAGGAGGGGCGTACCGAATGTGAGATCAGTATATTGCTTTAGGAAAAGTCACCTATCGACCTGCTAAGAAAGAATACCGTTAGTCTCGTCAAAGGGGGGAGGGATTTCCCCTTTTGACCAGCCTCCGACGTAAGAATAAGTATATGTTCGGTTTGAGAGCGAATTTAATGCAATATGTTTTGAATGCCTTACCTAGTTGGTAGTTGAGGGCTATTTATAGTGTTGAATGTATCCTTCTTTTATCCGATTCGGTACCATCGCATTGTCTGATGATTAAAAGGTGTTCCCACCGCCATCTATTGTATTAATTAGACGTAACAAGTCAATCTCTTGTCGTGTTCCTAATATGGTGTTGCGGTACGTTCATACCGAAATGTATTGCGCGTGTTGTCCTTTCATGCAACATAGGTGTTTCCGTTCGGTACATATGGGTCGATACCCAGGTACGTGTATCACATATCCTAGAAACGTATAAATTATTTATTTTACGAAAGTGATATTTCAACCCTATATATACATAGGTTTATATAGTTCACTTCGGATAATACTAGAGAATTTGAATTTGTTGGGCAGACAATCATACTCCTTTCTTTTTTCTTTGTTCTTTTTTTGTGTGTACGTATTTGTTTATTTGTAGGAATGAATTAAAAGAGACAACCAAATCGGAAATTGAGAAAGAGTTATTTGTGAAAACTATTATTCTTGGATTAATTGAATCTTGTCATTTTTGTTGTTGTTTCGAGGTGCTGTCCTGCATCCCATCAGAGACTCTTCTCCTAAAACCCGAATAACCTGACTCGAATAACTTGAAATCCGAATAAATTAAGCGAATATCACCCCTAAATACACGTGACAACTCTAATACTTTGATTAATATGGTAGAAACTTTCTTTTCTATTGTGTGTAATTAACTTCATTTTTACTGTTACAAGTCAAAAACGGTAATATGTGTTTTTATATTTTTTTCCCCATTATCAAACTTAAGCATCTTGTATACGTTTACGAATGTGAATATTTGACAAAATTTCAATGACCTAAAACTGTGTTGAATATATGTTGGAGTGACTTGCTCCTCAAAATATATATGTTGAGCAACCTCAATTTGAAATCTCACATACACAGCAACTTACATTGAACAGCCACGTACTGCATGATGCATCTTTTTCTTCTTTAATGAAAAAACAATGTATATTTCAACCAGTCGTACGATCTTTTTCACTAAGTAAATTGAAATAATATTAAACACAATTTTATAGCCAGCTAACTGTAACCCTTGATACTATTGTTAGCGTTGTACATATTTTTATTTACTATTTAGACATGTGACTTTGGTAAGTATATCATGTTTTACAAAGAATATGTCCACATAGATGCCGACTTTGTGATTGATTTCTTGTATATATTTCGATCTGACGTTTGATTATGTTAGGATTTGGTGTGAATAGGGTAAGATTTTAATCGGAGATAATTTAAAATCATGTAAAGAAGTGATATTTTGACCTTGTATATGCATTTGTTCGCGAAGTTCACTTTGAGCTAAGACTACAATTCGTCAATTTGAATATGTCTGGTACATAATCTGATTTTATTTATTTATTTATTTTCGTGTGTTTTGTGTTTGTTCATAACTTCATATGCAAATAATATCAAAGAGACAACCAAAAATATAAGTTAGAAAAACACTTATTTGTGCAAAATGTTTTTCATGTTCATTGAATCTTGTCATTTTTTGACTTCATTAAATTTAGTCAATTTTGTTATTGTTAAGGGCACTACCACTTGGACCTTTTAAGGTCGCCCATAGGCCTTCTATTTCAAACCCATAAATTTTTGGTCTTTCGTGATGTTATCTTTTTGTTTATCCAATAACTTAAAATCTTCAAACCCATAATTTTTTGGTCTTTCGTGAGTTTCATCCATTCATACCTTAATATAGGGGTGCGAAAAATCGTTTTTTTTCCGGTTTTCGGTTTTTTAAAAACCGGTTTTTTATCGGTTTCGGTTTTTTTCGGTTTTGGTTTTTCGGAATCGGTTTTTTTCGGTTTTAAATGTTCGGAATCGGTTTTTTTCGGTTTTGACCCGGTTTTAACCGGTTATTTTTTTTCGGTTTTTTTTCCGGATTCGAATTCGGTATAATTGTATAACAAAATTTTAATAATACAAATGAAAATAAAATATACAAACATAACTTTTATCCAAAAAGTCTATATAATTCAAACACGTTTGAGCGTTAGACGTTTTAAGAAAAAACAACGTTTGGGTCAAAAAAATTTCATTAACTTCGTAGAACATTAGTAATGGAAACATAATTGATCAATAACATAACCAAAAGGCTTGTAAAGCTTCCTAAAAATATTAATGAATCTAAAAAGTCTATAAAATTCAAACACGTTTGAGCGTTAGGCGTTTCAAGGAAAATCAACATTTGGGTCAAAAAAAATTCATTAAATTCGTAGAACATTAGTAATGGAAACATAATTGATCAATAACATAACCAAAAGGCTTGTAAATCTTCCTAAAAATATTATTGAATCTAAAAGTCTATAAAATTCAAAGTGAGTTGATACATTCAAGAAATTTTTTACTAAATTCAAGGAAACATGTGCATAAAAAGTGGTACTGTAAGCATAAAGAGTTGTACTTTTCCGTGGATTTAGTAAAAACTTCCTTGCATTTATCAACGTCTGATTCCAAGTGGTTCGAACGTTAAGCTTTTTAAGGAAAAACAATGTTTGAGTCTAATTTTTTTTATTGAATTCGTAGAACATTAGTAATGGAAACATAATTGAACAATTACTTAAACAAAAGTCTTATATAAGTCTTCTTAAAATATTATTGAATCGAAAAAGTCTTCATAACTTGGAAATTTAAAATACAAATGGAACTAAAAATATGAATACATACAAACATAACTTTTATTTGAATGATACAATTACAACTAAAAATATAAAATACAAATACGAATACATTCGAGCTTCGGCATGGCCATCACTCGGAAATGTAATCGTGTGGTAAAGTATATCGAGCTTCGGCATGGCCATCACCCGGATACACTTAACCACTTAGTTCGTCCCAAACTTCATCCTCATCTACGGATTCAACTTCAAATGGTTCAAATTCACCTTCATCTAATTCGGTCATTGGAGGTGATATCCCTAATGCGACTTCTTCATCTTGGATAATCTCTTCAACATTATCTAATAGTGGGCCTTCCAACGTTGTTACATTTTGTATCCTATCTACCCCATCCAAGTAATCTTTCAAACATACACATACTTTCACGGATTCAGCGGTTAGTCTTGATCTTCTTTCCGATATGATTCTACCGCTAGTAGAAAAAGCCGATTCGGAAGCTACCGTCGAAGCTTGGACGGCTAATAAATCCCGAGCCATAGCGGATAAAATTGGAAATTGTACTTCTCTTTCTTTCCACCAACTCAAAATGTCAAAATTACGAAAAGCCTCGGGACTTAAAGTGGTTAAAAAGTTTGTAGAATTATAGTGTCCCAACTCGCTTGTTGGAGCCGATGTTCGTTGACGCTTTGTAGCGTCTTCAAGTAAAGTGTTATAAAGGTTTATGTGTATGTCACTCGATGATGCCCGAGATGTTCCCGCCCGCATGGAATCAACAATTGGGTTTGGTTGGTAACCAATTTTTGTTGCATAAATCTCAAATAGTTGTGTAAACCCATTGTCAAATTTAATAATTTCATTTGTAATAAAGTTTGGGTCGTCGGTTAAGTTTAAATCTAAATTTTCCAAAATAGTCGTGAGTAAACGTTATACGCCGTCAACATTTATAGCTAGATTTAGTGCGGCGGCACAAGTAAAAACCAAAGGCATGCTACCAAAATATTTTATAAATTTCCTTTTAATAGCTCTAACCATTTTTCTAAAAATTGGAAATGACGAAAGTTCTAATTCTTTCAATTTTTCGGTCATTATAAAAACTTGGTTTAGAACTAAGGAGCTAGTTGGGTAATATACACCCGAAAGGATAGTAGTAGCATATTTAAAAACTACTAAAAAATTAGTCAAATCATAAAGTTGATCCCATTCAAAATCGGTTACTTCCACGGACTTACCTCTATCAACTAACAACGTATTAAAAGCATTTAAAGTATCACGTTGTCTTAAAATATTTTCAAACATAGTGTGAGTAGAATTCCACCTAGTATTATTATCATAGCATGGGCCTAGAGGAGTTTCACCACATTGTACACGAAAACATCTATAATTAGCTTGACGTTCGTTACTTGAACTATATATAGTTACTAATAAATTCTTAAATTTTTGACGTAAATTATCACATATTTTTAATGCCGCTTGCACGGCCAAATTAATAATATGAGCAACACAACGAGAATGAAAAAAAGCGCCATTTAAACATGGTTTAAAACGTAATTTTAGTAAATTCATAGCTCTTGTATTATTTGACGCATTATCTAGTGAAATTGTAAAAACTTTATCGTCTAAATTATATTCAATTAAAGTGTCATTTATAATTTTTCGCAAGTTACATCCCGTATGTGGATAACCAAACAATTTAAAAGCAATTGTTCGTTTCATTAGTAACCAAGATTCGGGATGAAACCAATGGGCCGTAACGGCTAAATAAGAATTTGTCGTACCATGTGGTGCGGTCCAAACATCACAAGTAATAGAAACGCCATGTTTATAGTTTAGAAAACTATCAATTATATCTTTTTTAGCATTTTTCCATAATTTAAACGCATCGTTTCTAAGGGTAGTACGACTTACTTGTTGGTATCGCGGTTGTAGTCTCTTTTTGATGATACTCGTAAGCCGTTGGTTGTCAAAGTGGTTGAATGGAAGCACCTCTTGGATGACAAACTTGGTAAAATCTTCTCGAAGAGCATCATTGTCATATATAAATACCCCACCATCCGAACCAAGTGTCGATTGTGAGGGATCTCCACTTATTGCTCTACAAGACGAGTTCATGTGAGCTCGTAATGTGGAGTTTGATGTGGAGTTATAAAAATGCTCACATCTCTTGCAACGAGCCTTTTTCGCCCCATCATTCATAACACACAATTCATAATTCACCCAAATATCCGGGTTCCGCTTCGTCGTTATAATTTGCACGATATCATCGTTTGTGTAAACTTTGTTTCGTACATTGCTACTAGCGAAAACGGAACCGGAAGCTTGAGATTGTATATTTTCCATTTTGCAAACGAAAAGTATATATATATATATATATATATATATATATATAGTTTTTTAGAGAATATGTAAGAAATGGAAAGAATATGAGAGAAATAGATAGAAATTGGTGTGTTTTGAAACTAAACTAACCATGGGTATTTATAGTGTCATTGAGGGGGCAAAAGCACCCAAAAAAGTTCAAAAAATTCAAATACCCGCTCCTCCAACGGCTCCTAGCCGTTTTCCAATTTTTTGAAAAAAACCCGGTTAAAACCGTTTTTTTAAAAAACCGGTTATTAAACCGGAAAAAAACTGGTTGTGGCCAAAACGAAAAACCGGTTAAACCGGTTCGGGTTTCAAAAACCGGTTACGGTTATATAAAAACCGGTTTTTATTAAAACCGATTTCGGTTTTAAAAACGGTTTTGAAAAAAACCGGTTCGGTTTTTGCATCTCTACCTTAATAGACAATAGAACTATATTTAAATAATAATAAATATATCCCACCCACCCACCAGTCCACCACCACAACCAACTTCAGGGCCCAACACAACCCACTAGGTTGGATTGTTGCGAGCGAAACGAATGGGGTGGGCTTTGGAAGAAGCGATCCGTTACCAAGCCGTCTTATTGGGAATAACAAAAGCATCTATGAATACTTAACCCGATCAAAAAATCAGGTTGGGTTTGGATCGACTACTTCTAATCCACCAACTCGATAACTCAAACGGGTCAACTCGACCCAACCCGAATTACCACCCCTAGCTTATATACGGAGTATGATATATCTCACCCACCCACCAGTCCACCACCACAACCAACCTCAGGGCCCTAACACAACCCACTAGGCCATCAGTGTTACAAACAATTAATACAAATCCTAATTAAAAAGGAAAATAAGACCTGACATATATCCCCAAATTCAGTTAAAAACTGAAGGTCTACCCATGCCAAACAAAATTCATATATGAATCTTAAAAAACAAAAGGAATAATCCTAAAAAAATATCTTTACCGAAAAAGAAAAAAAGAAAAAAAACCCTAACGAATATGTATGGTATAAATTTAACAACTTGTATAAAGTTTGCAAAAGAAAAAATGAACTATTAACCCTGAACACACACATATATAAAATCCAGTAGCTTAAAAATTAAAATTTTCATCATACAAGCAATCTTACAGTTTGTTTGCGGATTCGGTTGATGATATGAGACATCGAAAGAGACAAATTGGATTTCCCTGATGGGCTAATTTAATTGCAAGCCCATTTGACCAAACCATAGGCATAGGTGCATAATACACATATTGGCATATTGCACTGCTGCTATCAATATAGGCATGGTCAACATATATATCATAAAGTTTTAAAAGTTTAAACCAATTGTCAATATGCCTACCAAAATTTATGGTTATACCGCATAATCTAAAAAAAAAAAAAAAGAGTTATCTTCTGATCAATTAAGCAAAAAGAAACTATTATATTTACAAGAGTTACAATTTGAGATGCATAAAGTATTCCATTTACATAACAGAATACATAGAGAATAAATAGCTAACTGAAATATACACTTATAGTGACATACAATGGTTAAATGGTAAGTTTGATCATCAAGAAATCATTTATTATGCCCCATATATATATTTCACACATTTGCTAATGCTTGCATTCAACTGTAGCAAGGTGATCAGATACCAAAGAAGTCGATTTGGACGAATGATTTCTATGAATAAATACGTCTTCCTGAAGTGTACAAAAACAAAAACTAACAGATTACTTCAACTGATTTATACTTTGTGAGTCGATTTTACGAATTAAATAGTATGAATCAAATTTGTGTATGGCAGTAAGATGGTACCAATGAGGAACATCGTCTACTACCGTGTGCTATTTCCTCTCTTGTTGAATCCAGCCTTGAAGCGCAATCTTTTGATTTACCACTTGAAATAACCTGCATCCGAAACCTTATGACTTAAGCAAATAAGTATACATGTTAAGAGTAAAAGATGAATCTTTTGTATTCACCTTCATAACATGAGGGTCATTCCAAGGTCCTTTATTAGATCGCATGCAACCGCCTTTTTCTGGGCAATTGCAACTTCCGCCTAAGAAATCTGGCAATTCGCTGACACATCACAACGATTTATCAAGATCAAGTTGAAATAAAGAAATCTGACCATGCTGTAACAACTATCATTACTATGATTTACCTTGCATCAATTATTTCAAGCAAAGTGCTTTTGAATTTGGTTCCCAGGACCTGAATCTTGGATTTTGCCTTGGGTTCAAGAAAAGACTGAACCATGTTCCAGAGCATCTTAAATCCCGGAGCAGAGTTTATGATGAACATCTGGTGAAGTGTCTACAGAAAAGATAGATTTTATGTTTAGCCTATTGTAGTCCACTCATGTATAAACCTAATTTTGTAAAAGTAAGTCGCAAATATACGTCGGGATAGTTGGTGTTAATTTGTTGAAGCCTTCTAATGAGTTCAATCACCGGTTTTGTAAGGTTCCATAAACCCTGCGGAAAAAATAACATATGATATAATCCCAATGATATAGACATATAGTTTTCAGCTCAAATGTAAACTTTACATCACTTAAGTAATTTATCATACCACGCCTTGAACATCTATAATCGATGTACTAGAAGCAACACGTCTTCCTGCAGCTACTGAGCAAGCTGGGAACCGAATGGCTAAAGTCCTCTCATACTCCTGAACGTAGTATTTCACATACCGTTCAATAGTTGTCACTTTCATTAGCTTCTTTGGATCAACTTGTCCTAAAATCTCTATGTATACAGGCCTTCCCTCTTTATCAACCCCATGATAACCTTGAAGAAAGTACTGTTGTACTTCATCCAATTCAGTGAACTCGTAATCCTGCACGAAATTCAGTTTTTAATATATTTAGATGCGAGACATTCTTGATTTCGAAGTTTGCTTAGAAGTATTACCTCCAAAATGTTGTCAGCTCCAAAGTCTCGCCTCCATTTAAGCATATTGATCCACATGTTCTTAGCGTCTTCAATACTGAAGTTACTCGTCTTCAAGTATCTACAACGATGCAATACAAAAATAACCGTCACATTGAAGATCAAAAGTTTTGAGTCTAAATCACTATCAATCTATAATGTAGGATGCAACAATAGGTCATTAATTACCTTAACATCATTTGATAATCATCAAGAATCTCAGGTAGCAAGTTGTTTGCAATAAGTACTTGTCGGAAAGTGTTAACTGCTTTAACCTCTTTAGGATCTTCTTGACCGTCCCCTGTTATCGTTCTGCTTTTCTCCTTTCGAAAATGACCCATTTCTGAAGAAGCATTTTCTAAATTCTGCTTCCAAGTTCCATTTTCGCCTTCAGATTCACGATCTCTACCCCATGTGTTATGTTCAGCACAACCATAACATCCTTCACAACAGATAATACTTATTAAAGAATACTGTTTATATAAGCTCTTGTACCTAAAAATGTGAAGCATACATACATAAAATGTCAAGTGGGTCACATTTGTGCTTAATCAAAGTCTTTTAATTTTTGTAAGTCTCTTATTAATTTCTCCTAATATCAACTCAAGTAACTGATACCATATATAAACATAACCCACAAGATTAAAACTAAACCAGATAAGCCCTTTGGCAACATAAACCTATTTTAGCAGCTACCCATATCAAAGTTTATGGTTATGAAATTGCATAAGACATATGCGTCATATGACACCATTGCAACTACTTGCATCTAGATCTTCTTTGATCCATTTTAAGAAGAAAATCATTTGCTAATTACCTTTTAATTAAGTCAAATTGGTAAGCCGAAGCATCTATGCAACATTATCATTTTAGGCTAATTGTTGATGGTTTCAAATACAAAATCAGGTGCAATTTACCGAGCTTAAATTTCAAACCAACTGTTGTGTTAAAGCATTAAACCAAACATTATTAATTCCATAAGAGCAAGAAACCTCAAAATGCAGAACTTTTTCCGGACACAAAACTTCAAAATGTACCCGATACATAACTCACGTATCATTTCGATTACACGTGGTTCGTTAAAAGCCTAACAAGAATAAACTCCAACGGACAATTTCTTTTGTTAAGATGAACATCGGTAAGAGCATAATTAAACCAACTACACTTACCCCGAGCCATCGAATTGCGTTGGATCGCTTTAGACATGGTAGGTGGCCGGGTTACGCTTGATCAAATGAGTCTTAAACTCTATTCTAGTATACACTTAATGAAGAAAGTTTAGGATTATATTTTTTAAGAAGAAGGGAAGAATTATGATCTGTTTTGGTATGAAGGAGCTTTCAAGTGTTTTGTTATGTAACGTCATGAAATCATTATAATGTTACTTCTTCTCGCGGGAGATCGAATATGCGAATTTATTAGAATAAAAACATCTTTCCATCATTCAATTACAATTACAATATTACCCCCCTTAAAACTATGTCCACTATTAATATTACCCCCCTTAAAACTATGTCCACTAGTATATTCTATATTTATTTATTTATTTATGGATGGATGGATAAAACTTTATGGATGTTATGACATTATAAATATAATAATAGTACTTTATAATATGTTTTATATTTTTATTGCGTATATCATAGATGCACTTGAACTTGATGGTGAAATGAATTCTAAAAGAGTATTAATCCGAGTAGTTTGCTGTAAGAATGATTTCTCTATCTCTTCATTTATAGGATGACATACGTACCTCTAGCAACATATATGTTATGCACGGATAAATGTTAAAAGAAATATTAATGTTCGTTACCCTTCGATTATCTTATTTATATAAATATAAATCATTTCTCCTTTTACATATACCTAGACTAGAAGCTTACATGTTTCTCTCTATATCTATATCTACTCATCGTTACATTCCTTTAACAATAAAAGAAAATATAACTTGACAAACTTGTTTTCTTGTATAACTTAGTTAAAAAAGTTGATAGATTCACTCAGTCACGGAACCAAAGCAAACTAAGGGGATATCTCATTTCTCATTTGAATCATGTAGTCATTAAATTGATTAGAAATTATAACACAACATGAGAAGATAGTATAATCGACTTCTCAATCGTCCATCACTTGGTAGATTTTCTTATTTTTGTTTGATAGTTGTTGGGCTATGTATGGGTTTGGGCTAGTTTTACCTTCTTCTTTTTTATTTATATTTTGTAGTAGACGTAACACTTTTAAATTTCTTCCATCCGTCTCATTTTAAATATCAACCTGTAACAATTTTTGTTATCCTAATAGTCATCATAAATCACTAAATTCTCAAATTTACCCTCATTTATTATTCTAAGTCATATTAAAAAAAAATCTACTCAAACTTGCTATGTATGTATACATGGGTAAAATTGATAAATTATTAGAATATCATAAATCATTTTTTTTTTTTGTTGAATGATATTCTTTTTGCGATGGAGGGAGTGTATTTTGGGTAATACAATTAACAATTAAGTTCACTACCGTTTAGAAAAATATTTCAATTGAGATACGAAATCTACTAGTAGGATCTTGTCTTACAAAACAAATATCTATCTATCTATTCTATCTATCTATCTATATATATAAAACAAAAAAATTTCCTTAATTTTTAGACATGCCACATCATTATCTTGCCTTTTTAATAGAATCTCCTAATTTACACATCACCAAAAAAAATATTTTTTCTTGATTTTTAAACATGACACATCATCATATTTCCCTTTCTTTAGAATCTTCATATAAAACAAATATTTTTAATTGTCTATTAGAGCATATTATTTTAGCTAATGATGATGTGTCATTAATTTACAAATTCTTGAATTAATCTCAATTTCTAAGCATGATACATGGCTTTCCATATATCAACTTATTTAATTTAACGTGTTTTTAATGATAATGATAATAATAATAATAATAATAATAATAATAATAATAATAATAATAATAATAATAATAATAATAATAATAATAATAATTATTATTATTATTATTATTATTATTATTGTTAAAATAACGATGAAAAATGGCTTTCGATTTGTTGTCCATTAATATGGCTTTCCATATACAATTTAATGTGATTTCAATTATTATTTTAATTTTAATATGATTTTAATAATGATAATGATAATAATAATAATAATAATAATAATAATAATAATAATAATAATAATAATAATAATAATAATAATTATTATTATTAATTTAATTTAATTTAATAATAATAATGAATAAAATCCGTTATATGTCTCCCATGAAGCTCAATACCACCTAAATATTATTATTATTATTATTATTATTATTAAAATAACGATGAAAAATGGCTTTCCATTTGTTGTCCATTAATATGGCTTTCCATATACAATTTAATGTGATTTCAATTATTATTTTAATTTTAATGTGATTTTAATTATTATTATTAAATTAAATTAATTTAATAATAATAATGAATGGAATCCGTTATATGTCTCCTCATGAAGCTCAATACCACTGAAATATGTATCATATTATATTAACTAGTGTTAAACCCGTACGATGCACGACTAGCATTATAAAATATCGTAATATGTGAATCACAAGTCAAAATGATATATAAAATTGTGAAAACTTTCAGATTATAAAAGGAATTTTTTTTATCGGTATTGGTGATACTTTATAAATTTTAACCCCTCAAAAATGAATTAATAAGAGCACATTTTTCCCACAATATATCAATGAAATGGGAAGGTTAAAAAAGATGTGTATGTTATAAGTTGACATTTTTCTAGCTAACAAAAATTGTTTAGTCATTGTGACCTTACCATTTCCTATAGTTATAATATGTTAACCTTGCAACAATTGATAAACAATGTGTACGTTGTTATAAAAGTTAATATTTATTTTTTAAAATTGAGAAAGTTAGAGGAATAAGAGTTAAGATTAAGATGAAAGCTAAAAGATTAAAATTAGAAGGAAAAAATATATTAAAGGATGTCATGAGTTTGAACTATAATAAAAAGTTATAAGTGTTATTATATGACACATTATTTTGAATTAAAATAGTATAATTTAATTTTATTAATTACCTTATTAAATGAAAATAGTTATAATATAAATTTTAATTGAATATTACCTTATTTGGAATAATGGTGTAGGAAAATCCACATCATCAATTTTTTTTATATATGGTGATGACACATAAGATTTTTATAATGTGGCATGTGTATATATTTGACAAATAATTAAGGGTCTCCTCCCTTAGTTATAAAGATAGATTAATAACGATGAAAAACGAACTTACTTATTTTAACGAATAACCATTGAACGTAAAGTAAAATTAAAAATAATAAAATAATATATTCAAAATGACCAACTCGCAATATTAAGAACATTGTCAGTTAAACCATTTATTTGAGATTAAACTGACCGATGGTGTAGTTTATTAAGAAGTTTTGTATCATTTGTGACTTTAACATTTTTGGTGGTATATTTGTATGTATAATAATTTAAAATACATTGTTTTCTATATGTTTTAGTCTATAATAATAATAATAATAATAATAATTTTTAAGATTATTGGTAACAAATTTACAACTTCAGACAACAATAATAATATTTGCATGCAATGCACGGACTTAAAAATAAAGTGTTGTATAAGTTATGTGACACGTGTCTTTATCTTCTATTTTCTTACAAATTCTATGTGTCATTGAAAAATTTTTATATTATTTTAATTCATTTATACCACATATTTTTAACATGTTATTTCTTTTTGTGAGTAATCAAATCATGTTATTGATGAAAACATCTCATTATATATGTAACTACTAATTCGTTTTCTAAAATAGTTACATTCTATCTAAATACCAATTTCGTAGTTTAATAATGATGACATCTTCATTTCAAAGTGTTTAACAATATATATTATTTTGTTTACAACTTCAGACAACAATACTAATATTTGACGTGCAATGCACAGTCTTAAAAACAAAGTGATGTATAAATTATGCGACACATGTCTTTGTCTTCTATTTTCTTACAAATCCTATGTGTCATTGAAACAATTTTTATATATTTTTTAATTCATTTATACCACATATTTTTAATATTCTATTTCTTTTTGTGAGTAACCAAATCATGTTATTGATGAAAACATCTCATTATATATGTAAAGTTGAACAACTTCTTTTTGTTATTAATTCAATTTCTAAAATAGTTACATTCTATCTAAAAATTAACCAATTTCGTAGTTTAATAGTAATGACATCTTCATTTCAAAGTGTTTAACAATAAATTATTTGTTAGGTTTAGTGTAGGGGAATGTATCTAACTTGTGCACGAAGTTTATTGTATGTATCCAACTTTTTTTTAGTCTATTGTGTGTATCAATCTTCAATTTTGATTTATTGTGTGTATCGGACTGACGTGGCACCCGTTTTCGATGATGTGTCAATGATGTGTCAATTGACATGGCAAATTATACGTTTGACACGTTATTAAATTAGTTATTGGATACACACAATAGACCGAAAAAAGTTAGATACATACAATAAACTTCGTGCACAAGTTGGATCCATTCCCCCACACTAATCCCTATTTGTTATCACACCTCTATTCAAATCCACTGTTTCGTCTGAATGATTTTGTTTATGAAATAGAGTATGATATAATCAACAGAATATAAAATTTATATCCAATTCAAAATCTCAATTATACCACAAAATATATAATACATTTTCTTGAGAGATACAAAACAAATCATCTAAAGATATGCAAATATTATCATTTATCCAAGTAAGTTAAGAACATTTTAAACCAATCATTTTATCCTCATTAGTTAGCAACCTTCAGCTTTTTCCTATAACGGTACGTTTTGCAATTACAATAAATAAGGGTTAATATGTCGCTATTTCAAAAGTTGAAAGGACAAACATGTTATTTAAAGATCTTGATTTGCATCAAAGGCAAGAAAGCAGTTACAACACAATCAACGTCACTTGCAATGAAGTTTGATTTATGTTTCTATCTTTTTAAAATAATAATTACACAGTTAAGTTAACAATATTAATATATTAGACTGTTTACAAATAAACTATATAAATGTACTTTTCAAACGGTCATGCATCGCACGGCCCAATACATAGTATATATGTGAAATTTAAGTGCAAAATTGCATGTGGGTCGTCCTATCATTAAGCTATAAACACTTTGGGCCAATGTTGAGAGTTGAGACCCCAACAAAGGATGTATATGGGCCTACAATATTTACTCTAGTTATAGTTTAGGCATTGTTTGGGAATTGGGAGGCCATATTTAGGAATTAAAGGTAATAAAAATAAATATTTTTTTTTTGTTGGTTTAGCTTTCAAAGTAGCCAGTATACTACACATACTTTATTATATCAAATTCATGGCTAATTAAGGTATAAAAAGTGGCTTCTCAAACGTCTATATAATTTCAACATAAAACGTAGGTGACCTAAAAAATATCACGAAAAATGAGTTAATTAAGGAAGATACATTAAGATAATTAACCCAATAGTCGACTATCTCAAGCATACGAATCGTTATAACAATAATAATAATATTACAATTTACTCACTGATTAATGGATCAAGTGTGGTCCATACTTGACAACATTTTCTACAAGATGACCAAACTTGCTCCATTCTTTCATTGTGAAAAAGTGAGACTAACTGAACTTTTGAGAAGATGAAAAGAAAACTGGATCTGAATTCAGGACCTCGATAGCACGTTTGTTCCGAGGGGATGAGTTCAAACACACTTAAACTACAATGTTTTGTTCACGCGACTTAATAAATTCTCTATCATTCACGGGGAATCGATCAACGATCATGTTACGTTGACTAGGACGTCGGCCAAATGCCTTCACCTCCATCTGAAACGTATGACAAGTATGATAACGGCACCAAACATAATCCTCGACTTCTTAGGTCTCTCTTTGCCTCTTGATTTCCATCTTCCGTTCGACCCTAAATTAAATCACACACAATCGTCGTTAACTAGTACTCAATTCGAACATTTGTTCCTAAATTCGCACCAACTTGTCCCAACGTACCCAACAAATTAGTATATAACTATATGTATCTTGGCAAACACCATTAGTAATGGTATTTTTCATGCTATAATAAATCTTATAGTAAAAAACTTCAATTTTTCATACCTCTCGTGACAATAATCCACCAATCTTGTCTGTTGACTTCATGTACGGCACACTTAGTGTCTACAAAATCAACAGTGTTAGGGTTTCGTAGTCAACTCAAGTCAAATCAAATCAATGTACCATGTATAAATTATGCCTCATAACATGGGAATTGAAGCTATATATGAAGATTAGAGGACACACATAAATTTAGATTCTCAAGTTATGTCATTATCTTGTTTCCCTATATATAGGAGCTTATCCTAGGTTAGCGGTTCATGTTTCCTATACATGCGGAAACAAATGTAAACACCCGTATGCCATTTATTGTGACTACTTGTTTTTTTTAAGGTTTAGAAGACCTTATATAAGAAAAAGGAGGAGAAAGCTTATTTACTGCATTTTAGGATAAAAATGTAAGAGTTAAAATGTAGTGATGGTAAAATGCAGTGATTTTTGATATGTATAAAATGCATTGGAGTGATGTTAAAATACAGTAACTTTCGTAAATTATAATATTTTAGCCTTAAAATGCAGTAAAAGTAGGTCTTCTCCTCATTCATCTCAAATGAGGTCTTCCCCTCGGATCCGCTGTCTGTTTTTTTTATTATATATCAAAGTTTTATTAAGTACTCCGTACTTCTTTGGTTTTTTATTTGGTCGAGCTTAAGAAGAGATTCTATGTTTTTGTCGTGGCAATTTTTGTGTTGGTCTTTTGGGATTTTAATTTGTTATGACTTATGAGTGTGCATGAAGACTACAAGTTTACGTGGGGCTTTGTTTAAAGTATATGTTGGCTCCACAGTGTACACCTTTATTTGAGTATAGTTTTTATGATTTGAGACCTTTCTTAATAATGGTTTTAAGATGATATAATGTAGCATTTTATTCAAAACTCAATTTAACAAAAGTAGTCTTTGACATCACCAGAAGAAGTTGAAGGGGAATGCAAATTTTCTATCCTTTGGACGATTGACTTAACACGATGTATGGAAGAGAAAATAGGGCAATTAGTATCAAGGTATATAGATGGCGAATGTTAGAAACCATCACCGCGATTGGAGAAAAATAATAGTGTTATCAGTCCCTGACGGCTTAAAGGCGTTCTATGTGTTCTCTTTTGGTTCTGAAGTTTGATTTAACTTTACTTTAGTTCATGAATGCGATGATCCTTTATTGTCAGAGCTTCGATTAACTATGGTTTTCGATTTGGTCGTTTTTAGTTGATTGTTTGTTGCACTTATTAGCTAATAGCTAGTATTAATCTTTCACGTGTGTGAGTGAAAAAAATAATTCATTGCTAAAACTCTAATAATCACTAATGACAATTCTAATCATAGCAACTTGTACTAATTACCTTTATATATATATAAATTATCATCATCATTATAATCAATGATTTTAGATAAATTAAGGAATTGCGTAGTAACTTTATTAAAGTATAAGTTAGGGGTGTTTGACCATTTGAAAAGTTGAAGGAAACGAGTTATAAACCCTAAATTGGATTGATTATGAAAAGAGGTGTATATATTTTATTTATATTTAATTTAATATTACTATACAGTTATGGGGGAACCAATATAGTAATGAACAAAACCCAAGAAGAATGTTTTGATAGATGAAGGTGCAGAAAGTATGTATGTATACCTCAACTTGGGTTTGAAGAAATTTGATATATCCAATGGCCTCCATTAATACCGAAGCTGTATCAGTCTGCAACCAACAATCTTCATTATTTATTTATCCATATAAAATTATCACAATTTTATAAGATTATTTTTTATTTATATGTTACTTAATTATAATTTTATTTACTAGTATATATAGAAATCATTTATGTTGTTAACAGCATGAAAAAACATTCATTAAAGGCGGACACGGATGAGATCAAATACTCCCTCCGTCCCATTACAAATGTCCACTTTGACTTTGCACGTAGTTTTAGGATTCTTCACTATCTACACTTTTCACCAATCAAATATTATATCCACCCACTAAAGTCTTTTTTGATTGGTTAAATATCAAAGTTGACACTTATAATGGGACATCTCAAAATAGTAACGTGGACATTTCAAATGGGACGGAGGGAGTAATCAATTTCCGATTTGAGGTGGGTTCATTTAAGAATGCTAAAAAAGTAGAGAATGAAAGAAATTTCTCTACAAAACCCATTTTTTTTCTACCCCTGGTTAATTTTTCATAAACCATAAGTCCATAAATTATAAAAACTACATATTCGGAACCAACGTGTTTTTCTCTTCGATTAGAGATGTCATAAGATGTACTTTCGACGAATTTTTTTCCTTCACCTTTTTACCGGATTTCACAATATAATCACATGTGATTTATGATAAAAAATTAAAATTTGTTCACGATTATTTATTCATGGTATTTGCTACTTAACACGTGATTATAACTTAATATTCACCTACATTAATAGTTATAAATAAAACATTAAAAATTACAATAATTTTCATTAACAATCACATGTGATTGTTATTTGTACACTTAATCACAGTTGATTTGTTATATAATCACATATGATTTTGCATATAATTACATATGATTTTCATTTAAAAATTAATATTTGATGATAAATTTACCGATATATGATAATTCATGTATGATTTCAACTTAATTTTTACTTTATTGTATAATTCTTAGTCAATGATTTGAAAATCCGTATTTTATTACTCTTTAAACATATGTGATTGATAGTTTGATATTCAATCGCATGTGATTACACCTTAGTTTTTCATGTCTTAATTTTTTTACATCATCAATGATTTGAATTTAAAGCTTAATCGGAAATATAAGCGAGTGTGATTATTTTTTAGTGTTACATCACATGTGATTTCACATTAAAAGTTTCTAAAACAAAAAAAAATGGAAAAAATACTTCGTTGAAAGAATATGTTGTTGGATCTAGAATCGAAGAGAAAAAGACGTTGATTCCGAATATGTAATTTTTATAATTTGTAGACATACGATTTGTGAAATATTTAGCTTTGAAAAAAGAGAGAGGTGAAAATGAGTATTTGAAATGGAGAAATCTTATTAGTTCCTCTATTCCCTTTTTTTTACCATTCTTTTTCGAACTTTTCACTTTCCCATTAATGTCACTTTTCAATGATATTTTTATCAAAACATTTGAATGCTAGCATCAAAATTATGTACCATATGATAAGAACATAAATGAATTTTTAAAGTGAAGATATATAAAGGTAAAGCTAGCAACTTTTATGAAGTAGGACGTCAAGTCTTGGTCCAATTGATTTTATTATTTTACCTTTAAATAAAACGTTTATATTCCTTTAGTTATCGAAAAATAAAAATAAATAAATAAACATTACCTTGCCAAAAGGTGCCACCAGTTGCTGAATAGCTGCAATTCTGTCCCCTAATTTCTCCTTTCTGACCTGATTCAATACAATAAACATGCACAATTTCAATTAAAGTAGATAGATTATATTATAGAGCACCCATAAATTAAGTTTTAAAAAGAAAAGAAAAAGATGATGAAATAATGTACGTTTAAATAGTATAACCTGAAAGGGTGCAGACGATGAGCGTGGCTCCGATTTTGATTTCTTAGGTGGCGTGGGTTGAGTCGTCTTGGTTTCGATATATTTGCTAGCTGTTCTCTTTGCTGATTGATCTGTAATTCCAGTGTTGGAGACCGGTGATATCTATAATAAGTTGCAAACAATATAGAGTTCAGTTTTTTAACTTGAAGATATCAAAATATAATATATCCATAGATATGGATCTTTGCTTTTTTATATTTCAAGTATAAAGATATATGAATGCTTTCAAACTCATCGTACATGCTACTCATTTTTTTATGGAAAAATAAATTACGAAAACCGCTTATTCAACTCACCTTACTAGGGCAAACTGATGGCCTTTGATTCGGTTGATGTGTACGATTATTGTAACCATAAGAAAGACCACCAAGATTATGGGCATTTAGGGACGAATGATGGCTAAAACTCCCATTGAATCTAGGAGAGCCAAAGTGATCTAATGCTGGCAAGCAGTTTATATCAAAAGAGCTTGAAGAAATTACTGAAGACGATGAAGATGATGACGATGAAGAGGTGGATTGATTCAAACTTGCAATACTTATAGTTGGGTGAATCTGACTAAATGTTCCATTAGAACTATTTTGATGATCATTTAAGTGCTGGCCACCTTTGATTTGATATCCATTTGAGAAGTTTGAAAGCAAGAAATCTTGATTATTATGCGAGTAGCTAACTTGTTGATGATGATGATCATTCTTCATGTAGTTAGAGTAATTAGGGTGTAACTCTAAATCTTCGATGCTCGATGTTGGGCTGCAGTTTAACAGTTCTAAGAATTTAGGATATGATTCTGCAACTGAAAACTCGTCCTTGATACGTGCAAGACGTTGCAATTCTTGAGTCACAAAGTTCTCTATAGGAAATCCCATACCGTTGTAAGGCAATCCAAAATCTTGAACCATGGAGTTCGTACTATTACCAAAGAAAGGTGCAAGATTTCTGGAGTTTATGTTGTTATTCGATCCGTTCCTGCATAATATAATTGACATACATAGAAGGCACGCTATATATTATACGTCATGCTAATCGACAAATTTGTGGACAAGGAAGCTTTGGATTAACTTGAAATCCTTAATAGCAATCATATATATATCAAGAAACATAATGATGCAAGTTAATCAAATAAAGATACATACTTTAGTACAAAAGAGATATAATGAGTAAAATCAAAAAGCAATATGACTTAGATGTGATGTGCTTAGTACATAATAATTATGGATCTCAAGGAAAAGCATCAAACCCTAAAGTTGAAAAAAGGTTGATATAAGAAAAAAGCAAGAGAGAGAGAAATAGAAAGCTTACAAGATGGGATTTTGAGACCATGAAAAAGAAGAAGATTCCACAAGTTGATGTTCTTCTTGTTGATAGTGATGAAAATTTGAAGACTCCATTAACTATTGCTATTGCTATTGCTCTATGCACTTTCCTATCTCTTATGGTGAAAGTTAACCAAAAAGAAATTGAAAATGAAAGGGAAAAAGGAGATGAGCAGCAGCAAAATTAGCAAAGAATCTTTACTCAGGTGACATCCACATCTACATCTACATACATGGACATGGATATATCTATATATCTCCCTTGGTGTCTGTGTGTGTGAGTGCAGTGGGCTTTTAGTGATGCTTTTTCATAGTTTCTGCTGCAATCTTTACTCTTTCAAACAATCTTCTTAAAGTAAGCCATTGAAAAGAAAGAAAGCAAGGAAGAGGAGCCAACACAAATCATAAAATAATATTATATTATATTATATTATATACTAGACTTCGAATTCATGTATATACACGGGTCGTTGGTTTTTATTATGAAATGTCATATATAATATCTTATTTTTAATAATAAAGTGTGTAATGTTAGATGTATATTAAGCATTTAATTTGAATAAGTTAGACCGGTAAAAGGTTTAATTTCTCAAGGAATAAAGGAATAGGCTAAGGTCTTATTTAAAATTTTTACTAAAATTAAAGTTTTTTATTAATAAATTTAAAAATTAACTAAAATGATGACATCATTTCATATATATAATTTAAGATTATATATATTATATTATATTTTTTTTCTATTATAAACGGAGTATATTATATTTCCTTGCTTTTAAAACATGAAATACACAATGGTCGTTTAATGGGTGAAACTTTGATTGATAATTAGTCATCACAAAATATTTATGTAATGAAATTGAGGGTTGTGATTCCTTAATACAAGTTATTCCTTGATTAATAAAGAGGGTATTTGAGTTTGCATTTTAGAAAGATTATCTAGATTATTGCATTCACAAATTGACGCGGTTTTGTCAAAGAAAATACGCAATTTCAATAATGGATTTTTTGCCGAAAAATGAATCAATAGTTCAGTTTTTTGCATTTTCGGGTATCAACTAATTTTTTTCTTTAAAAATGAACCACTGATTTAAAAGCGATCATTTTCGTGTATATGCTAACATTTAAAACGGTCACCGATGATTATACAGCTGGAGATTTTTTCTTAAAGATGTATTTTGAATCGATCATAAGCGTTTGAATTGCTATATAATCCTCGGCGATCGTTTCAAATGTTAGCATATACACGAAAATGATTGATTTTAAATTAGTGGTTCATTTTTCTGCAAAAAAATTAGTTGATACCCGAAAATGCAAAAAACTGAACTATTAATTCATTTTTCGGCAAAAAACCCTTTCAATAATGCATGTTTCAAAATGATGTTTTGAAAATGCAAAATCTATTTTAAAAACACAATCCCAAACCCCCCCTAAAAAAATAAGGTTTTCGATTTGTTGAATGACGATTGATATTATAAAAAATATTCTTTTTCTTTATTATATTATATTGTATCACATCATATTATATTATTCATACTTCATTATATTATATTATTGTAAGACAATATTTACGTATGAAAAAGATGTGAACAATTAATTCAGATTATTAATGGATGACTAAAAACAAAATTTTGTTTAGTTACAATCATTTCCCAATTTGACTTATATTGACTCTTTGGTGCACAAATTAAACAAACACAAAACAAGTACAATTTTTTCCCACGTAAGTATAAGGTGAACAACCTTAATGGAGTATATATTTTGTGGATAAAGATCAATATCTTTAAGTGTTGGGCATGGTGTAATTATAATCCAATTTGTTGCCTTAACATAGGAAGTCACCACCATCGTGTCTTCTTCCTCTACATAATCAACTTCATCTTCGATTTGTTAAATGTTGTGCTCAAGCATACAGATCTTAAAAATAAACATCGGTGATTTTAATCACTCGTACTTAAAGGCTAAATAAGGGCAATGACACAATATAATCTATCTTTGATTGAATTTAAGTTGTGTAAATATACTGATCGGTCAGTTTTAAGTAAGATGTCATTAGACCTACATTATAATTAAGCTCTCCAAATTAAAATCCAAAACATAATGCATTGAGTATCCTCCTAAAATTTCATCATTCAATTTACAAAGTTGGTTTGATAAATATCTTAATAAATAATAGCTAAATACCTAAGTTGCATAACAAAACAAGGTTAGGAAAACTATATGTCACACCCCACTGAAAATCAAAGTTTTCTTTCTTGTAGAAAATAAAATATAAATTCAAAACTAAAAACTCAAAAGCCAATATGTATTTTGGCCTTTTGGTAGTATTAAATTATAGTAAAAGTTATATGTTTGTTAAACATAGAATTTTTTCATCACATCAATATTAAACTTGTGTCCTTGTAATCATAATAAGAGGTGGTGCCACGTATAAAACGACACCTTTATTTATTGTAATTTGGGTTTTGTATAAGGTTTGTTTTGTATGTTACTATATTGTATATATTTAGAACATAGGAGAAATTAAATGAGCAATTGCTGATACGATTATTAAATGATATTTCGTGAAAAATAACTACCAAAACGGAGATGAGTAGACAAGTGGTTTGTCGAAAGTGAAAAAAGGACAAAACATGGACAGGGTCACGCTATAAAACGACACCTTCTTGAATGCACATTCTAATTATGATGTCAGTGACCTTCGCATGACGTCATGATTGCGTCGTATTAGCTCATATGTGGTTAGACTTATTTTGTTATGAATTTAATATACATAATTACGCAATCGGTGTTGATTCGTACACTATTAAAAATTCTACGTACATTTCTAGTTATGTTTTGTGTGATGTATGGTATAACACTGTAAATCACAATTAATGATGTACATAGAATTTTTGATAATGTACGAATCATCACCCTTGGGAATTGATTTTTGCAAAGAGGTTTTTTATATATACTAGGAAGAGCAATGTTAAAAATTAATATTTTATTTCAAGATTTAAAAACATTAAACCCAGTGCACCAATAGTCAAAACGACATTCATATCCTTCAATTCTCTACAGATGTTTGCTATCAAGTCTCTTTTAGCATCATGACTACATTAAGTTTGTGTGTGTATAGTCGATCTGTGCATCATCTCTACACATAACAGAATGGTCGGGATGGGTAATGAGTAAAATCTAGAGGTTCTTTAATTTTTTGCCTTGTTCCAATAAGGTTGCTGGAGATGTCACATGTAGACTTTCATAATCAGCATGTTGTACCATTTCAAATTAATATACCTTATACAACTAGTGCATCTACATATGTTTGTTAGCATGACTCGTTATATCATATTTGTTGACTTTAGATAGGAATCCTCGATCTTTGCTTCTTGTTGATAGTTATTAGATATGACCTCTTTACTATCAAATGATATATAATGTCCAGATCAACTCCAAATGAGGCTATTGATCTAACTGTTTCTGGAAGATGGAAATTGTTTAGCAATTAGTAGTCTAGATTCAAATAGAATAGCAGTAAAGTGTACCAATTATGAAAGGATCACGTCGGGGTGAGCTAATTGATCCAACAGTTTGTCTTATTCTTTCATCTAGTTCAAATAATTACTATACTTGAAATTAATTAGGTTTGTTATCTTTTTTACGTGAGCAAGTGCAACGACAAAAAGAATGTATATATAAATTTGAATTTTCTCGAGAAGTGGCGGAGGCTACCGTTTCAAACTTATCTTAGATATAATGTAGAGAAAGATTTTGATATCCCTTGTTAAATGAAGATTCTTCGAACCTGCAGCTTGAACTTGTGGATTTTTGTTGTGCTTGGATATGATTTAACGTTACATTTGAATGAAGAAAAAAGTTGATATTGGGTTCGATTTGATATCAAATAGTTTCAGTGGTCAATTGTTTTATTATGTATGAATAATGTTGTAATTAGAAGCATCAATAACGAAAAAGCACTACCTATATTGCACTGAAAATAGCGATGTTAGAGCAGAATTTGCGATAGTGAGACACAAATAACGAAGTTTTTGGAGAATAGCGACATAGTTAGAGCCAAAAATGCGACATCCTATTACAGTAGCGACACAATTGGTGACTAATATAACGACGTATCTGAATATCAACAACATATATAAAGAGTTAAGGACGTCTCATAAATTTTTGTATGTCAGACAATTTTGTTATTTTCGCGACGTGTTTAGAGACAGCTAAAAGATTTGCGACTTTTTCATACCTGAGATCCCGCTTGGCGTCTACAGATGCGTCACAAGTCCTAAATCCGTCACTAAGTATGTCGTTGAACATGTCGCTAAACAACTTTAATAGTGGGTCGTGTGTAACATCCTCTCCAGTGGTCTGGTAATTCCTTAATTTAAATTGATTATTTAATTGTTGTAGGAATTACTTGAAATTATTATTTAATTGTAAAACTTAATTAAATAAGTCAATTGACTTATTGTGAATAGTAAATTATTGTTTGTTTTAATTTACTATAGTCGACAGTAAAATAATATAAGTTTCTCGCAATTACTATTTAAGTGTCAGACCATAGATTTAAGACGGATATAAAATACCCGTATTATTGAGTCGGTTTATTAAGGGGCCGACCTTCCTTTTTGTTACTTTCCCAAATTGTGAAATTCTTCCTTGTTTTACTTAAACTTTTGAAACATAGACAAAGTTCAAGAAATGAATTATAGTAGCTTGGATTCAAGACTTGTTTAATCATCATCATCATCCTCATAAGCTTCTTTAACTTGGTTATCTCCTTCATCTTGCTCCTTAATAATTGTAAGTGTTAATTTGACCTAACTAACTCTAAATTTGCTATGGTTGAAATGAATAGATACATGATATTGGTGTATTGATTAGTAGTTAGTTAAACTTATTACATGTCTAGGCATAGCTTTAATCAGAGTTTGATGATTATATGTGGTCTTTCAAAGTTGTTAGGTAATTGGATATGGTTAGGGTAAATACTTTATGTATATAATGATCAATATTGAATTGATGTTAAAAGTTGTATTACAAAGTTAGTAATTGATATTGGCATTAGAATCCTGCTTAAATTCGATTATATACATGAACTTATGTGAACTTTGAGTGAAATTCGGGACTGAGTTATGCAGTAGCAGGTTGCAGGTTTTCTGGGTTTAACATGTTAGCCGATCGGCTAACCAACTTAGCCGATCGGGTATGAATTGTTTTAGCCGAACAGCTAAATTGAGACGATCGGGTATTTTAGTATAAAAGCGTCACAGAACTTAACCTTGAAGTTTAAAGAAGGAAATTTTTAATGATAGCCGATCGGG
Source organism: Pseudognaphalium luteoalbum (assembly GCA_963422505.1). Classification (NCBI taxonomy): domain Eukaryota; kingdom Viridiplantae; phylum Streptophyta; class Magnoliopsida; order Asterales; family Asteraceae; genus Pseudognaphalium; species Pseudognaphalium luteoalbum. The sequence continues at coordinate 104,867,210 of OY730197.1, forward strand.
TAAACTGACAAGCCGATCGGGTATCATGTTTTAGCCAATCGGGTAAGTTTAGCCGTTAGGTTGAATTAGAACAAAACTATTACAGAACATTTCATCGGAACCAAAATATCTCGAAATGACAAGTTAGCCGATCGGGTTGGTTAGCAAGCCGATCGGGTAAAGAATTACTAGCCGATCGGCTATGGGATTAAACCGATCGGGTAAGGTTAAGTACAGGAACAAAATAATTAATTTGGTTGGTGTTGTAATTCTAATGCCTTTATAAATGATATTCATATTAACTAAAAGATGTAGATGGCTATTGTTAATAACCTATACATCTTTTAATTATATTATACAATTTGTGAATGTGTTGCTGACTTATATTTGACTCTTGTTCTCAGATCCTCCAAAGACTTAGTGACATCTGAATTCTGAGTTGTTGAAGACAAAGGTATTGGTGAGTGGATTTGAAACTCACCGTTTGATTTAGCTGTGACTGTTTGGTTGCAACAAGTAAACGTAGATGTGTTTATTAGACTGTTTAGTCTTAATTATTGAATTAATCTACGTGATATGTGAACCTTGGTGCATCCGTGTTATTGAGGTCAACGCGTTAGTTGGGCTAATCGGTTATTATATGAATTACACAGGATCTCAATTCATTCGTTGTGTATAGAACCTGTGTTTGATTATAATAACCACAAGCTATCGGTCTCGTCCGTTATGGCCATACGGATATGTACGATAAGTGTTCTTGGGGAATCCCCGGGTATTATGATATCCTAAGAGCCACCGATCCTCATTGAAATATGTGTGTTTACGGTTATTTGATGTAAACTCATAGTTATGTTAAGTTGAATTGTGTGTGACAAGTTCATTCACTTAGCTATGTGCTAATCCCTCATTTTACTTCCTACATGTTTTGTTAATTATGGGGTGGTCAGGAAGTGATGCTTTAACAGCAGGGAACGTTTGACTTATTATACTACTCTGATATGTTTTGTGTAAACTTGAATTTTGAAACATTATAATACCCCGTCTTAAGTAGTTTGTTAAATAGTTTAAATTTGGTGTGTAATGAATATGTAAACTGTTTATGTACATTATCTTAATGTATAGTCATTGAAATGTATTTGATAATATACGCTTCCGTCATAAATAATATATAATATTCCTATATTGAAAGAGGGGTGTTATATCGTGTTTAAGGATAGGCGTGATGGTTGACCGTTCAGAGCTTTCAAATTACGGGGTCCGTGTGTGCGTGTATAATCTGAGTGTTCATTGCAAGAATAAAAGACTACGTTCTAATAAAAAGAAAGACACAAAAAAATCTTATACCTAGATATGACCTCCTTTTGACAACTAATCCTTTTGACTCAGATGTAACCCGCCCACTAACTAATTGCAAATAAATATTAATGAATAAAGCCATTAAGGTGGTACTTAATAGAGACTATTCGTCTACTTAATGGTTACAAATGGTGCCTATATAAAGAGGGAGTATTATGTGTGATGGGGTTAGCACATTAGACGATACTAAGTTACTAACACACAAAAGAGAGCTAATCGAGAGAGGCGAGTGTGAGCACTCGTTTGATGTGTGTATGTCCGAGGTAAACATGATAACGGAATCCTAGGCTGTGAAATCGTGCAAGCTTTTCGCTTGTGATCGCTTACCCAACCGGTGATCTAAATAATGGTTCAACATTTCCGCTATATCTATCGGTATGTTCCGAATCTTTTATTTCCTATACAAAATTTTGTTCATGATCTCCGAAACTTAAAAAATAACCTTGATTATGGATGACATCCAACTTTTTAATTTACTTTATATCCAAACTATATGATTTCTACAAAATTGATTGCATCTAATACTTTTTAAAATTGGGCAAAGTTGGTCTCATGGTTTTATAGTTTTTGCAAGGAAAAAGACAAATTATTGGAGCAAGGACCAAGGAGTCAACACTCGAGAGAATATACTCCATGATTTAAACATTCCAGCAAATGCATCAAGGGCTCCATATCCCACTTAACATTAAATATTATTATTAGTTACTTTTAAGTATACATTATTTAAGACCATAAAAATAGTAATATATTATATAAATAACTAATTTTCTCTGTATAAAGACGCTTTAAATTACTTGTTCTGGCTTTATTTTAACCATTTATATCTTGTTTTGTCACTATTATACTTCATAATTAAGGAAATGATATGACCTATCGAGTTCTAAAACATACAAGTACTGAGTCACTATACTCACTAAGCTTTAATATTCAACACAATTTATTGTTTATGTTCAATAAATTAAAGGTGGATGTTTACGAACTTTGGTATCTCTATGTGTTACGAAGTTCATTGCACGCCAAATCGGAATTTTATAGCGAACGTTTCATTATCATCGGCTCAACGTTATTATTTTCGTGACATTAGAGTTCATATATACTTTTTACACATACTATGGTGTATACATAAGCAATAAAAATATATATTGATGCAAGTAACTCTATAAAGACATCCATTAAAATCAAGTTTTCAAATTTATAATACTTCAAGCTGTGTCCATTTTTATAACATTCGTCTACAAAAGATTGGTATAACATGTTGAGGGGCCCAATTTGTATAGCCCCAAGAATGGCTTGGAGTATAAGATCAACAATGGCCCAGCTGGAGTCCAGATATCAAAGGCTTAAGAAGCTCAGGTCAAAGTCGCCCATTTATTTTATTTATTTATTTATTTACAAACATAATAAAACTACTCTATTAGGACCTACTAGTGTAATACCCGCTTATGTAGCAAAATACAATGTTTTATTTTAAATAGTACACTCGACGATAATCGTACATTGTGCTTGTTCTTAACGATTTGTCCATGATAACGACTCAATAAACGTTAATTTGTTATTAGTTGAGTGTATTTGAGTGTATTGCTAGTTGAGGACTTGCGGTTGTAGTTGTGCAAGTTGATCAGGGTGTCATGATACAACTTCTGAATTCCTTGTAATCGTTTGACTTTGGTTAAATATATATTCACCTTTTCAAAAAATAATAAAATAAATGTATGTTAATTTGTTTGTATGTAGAGTTGAGAACTTAAAATATGATGGTGAAAAGTGAAAACCATTAAATTGATAAAACTAATAAGAAAACGAAAATTACATTAATTAAATTTAGAATTGTTGAGTCAAAGTTTTAAGAGTTTCTAAATATAAAACATTAAGATTCTTTATATATTACTATTTAGAGTTGAGAAATTAGGATATGACGGTGAAAGTGAAAATGAAAATAAACTAGGGATCTTTTGTTTATTCTGATTACTTATAGCTGAAATCCGAAATCAGTTCTGAACAATAAGACATGTCATTTGAAATCTGAATACATAATCATTAAGATCGTTTGATAAATAAAAAGTACAGACATCTGAATACATGTGTTTCACTATTTTTTGACTTGTACAAATGACATGAATATAATAGAGTTTCAAGCGACTTTACTTAAGAAGAAGAAAAACTTACACGAGTTCTGAAACAACTTTCTAGACTTCTAGAAACCAATAATAACATCAATAAGTAAATTGTCATGAAATAATAAATAAACTAAAATACAAGAATCAAAAAAGGAAAGACATATTATTTTACATAAATTAAAATACGATAATCCATTTATACGAGAAAATTGACCGGTTACTTATGAGATTTATTTATCAGTTATAAGTTTTAAGCAATTATAAATAGCTTACTGAATAAGTAGTTTTTCAGCTATATTAAGACCTAATTAAAAAAATATACCAAAACATTTTAATGGACATTTAGCTTATCAAATAATACAACTACCACTTTTAAGATATTTTAAGTTCAGACAAAAGACCTCTAATATTAAAAACCCTAAATAAAATGAAAATAACATTAATTAAATTTAGAATTATTAAGTTATAATTTCAAGAGTTTCTAATAATAAAACATCATGATTCTTTATATACTAATATAGATATAGATTATTGATTATTTTTTTTAGTTTTGTTAAGCCAGATATTATATTATAATTTAATTACTTACATATCATTCTTTAGATTACAGATAATAAGTTAGACCATTGATAAGCCATATCAATAGGGATGGCATCCGCGAGTTGTGAGTACGGATATGCCAAATTCGTTACCCGTCCGTGCGGGTTTTTCTTGACCCATGAACCCGTGGATACCCACCAGCGGGTTTATTTTTACACCCATACCCACAAATCACGGGTATATGCGGGTCACGGGTAACCCGCGGGTTTTAAATAATAAAAATGATTTATCAAATATCAAAGTATTTTATATAATTTTAATCTAAAAAATATATTTTAAAACAATGTTTAAATCAAATGATCGTAATTTTAAACAAATTAAATTGTTAAAATTTAAGACATCGATCTATTAGTTCGATATGTATCAATTTATTTGAAATTTTTTCCTTGAGCATTTTATAAATTTGCATTCGAAACATCAATAATATGCTTTTTAGTCTTTGTATTTATAGTTTCATTATATATTGTTAAACTTAACCATTAAATATACATATATATATGTGATAAATTATACAAATCCACTTAAGTGTAACTATAATATGTTTTGTATGTTCACGGGTCGGGTTTGCCCGCGAGTAAAAGTCTATGCCCATCACCCGCTCACGACCCACCAACGGGTAAAAGTTCATACCCGTAACCCATCCACGGGTGAAATTTTTGCGGGTTTACCCACCCACGATGGGCGGGTACTCACGGGTTGCGAGTTTTTTCTAGCCCATTGCCATCCTTACATATCAATCAGGCCAAAATCCACTTTTAATACTTTGGTTGATCAGGTTTCCTAGTATTAAAGGTACAAGATATTACTCTGAACTTATAAACTCGATTAAAATTAAGCATCAACTCAGTCACATGATTAATATATGACTTATTTGTGTTAAAAAATGAAACAACCAATACATCGATCCACCACCGTAACACAATCTATTTGAAACTGACCATTTAATATTATTTTCTTACCTGGCTATCGAACCTTTATATTTGTAATTATAGTATTCGATATTCTATTATTGTTAATAAATCCAATTTATGCATAAAATAAAAAAAGAAATAATGAAAATATGAGCCTAACGGTGTGTTTCTTTCGTAGAATTTGATAGAATTGGAATATCAATTCAATTACATAATATTGTTTGTTTCAAAAAAGAATTGCATTTGAAGACATCACATTCCTTTACTTAAAGAAATTTACATTCTCTAAAATTTCAATTCATCTGATAAATTTCAAATCATCAAAAAAAAAATCACGAACTAATTGCAATCTCAATTCCTAATTATCTCAATTGATAGCATATATGAGAACATTGCAAAGGAGCACATGAATGCATATGATAATTCACGAGCAATGTGAGACGTGTATCATACTATTGACGATTTAACGGATATAGAGATCTTTTCATTTGATTTTATAAGGTGGGTAATTGATTTTGGTTCGGAGAGGAAATAGATGATATTATTTGGTGCCTTACCTTTATATGTTACATTTAATCGAATTAAATCATGTGTATGAGTTAACATCTGATTTTAATTGAGTTTACAAGTTCACGCATAATCTTATACTTTATATAGTTTATTATGGTACCAAAAATCTTATCAACCAAATTTAAAGTAACAAAATGGATTTTGGCCTATTATTAACTTTAATGCTATTATTCTATTAATTTTATACAAATGATCAATATTCTATTAATTTCCTTACGCTCACTTTTAATTAGTACTTAAGTTTATATTTTTGCAATGTTGATAACCAGCAAACTAATCAATCAACATGCACCATCACAAGAATAATATTTAGAAAAAAATGAGAACCCATTAAGTATATCGGTCACTTTCATATTTATCATATTTCTTTTTCATATCTAAAATTATATACAGGAAACCCAATAATAATATCATCGTCTAATTAATTTCTAATTGAACAATTTAGCCCCAAATTAAAAGTATAACCCCTAACATAATAATAATAATAATAATAATAATAATAATAATAATAATGATAATAATGATAATAATGATGATGAATTGTAAACGGCAAATACAATAATGGTGAAGTATCTTATTATTTGTAATTTGATCACGATTTGAATTAATTAACTTAAATTTTAAAACTACATGTAATAAATGGCATGATTTAATCTTTTGAATTAAGATGGTTATAACATATTAGAATACCATTTAAAGATTTAATCTCTAAATAGATCATAGTTAAAATAATCTTTAAACTATAATTAAATACGGAAGTGACTTTTTATTTATTACTTACTACTTTAAGACCCACAAAATTTGCGGGTTGACTTTATGATATATCTTATATGGATGTTTTATATGGATTTAATAAGTTTTTTAGTGTTGGTATATGGTATATTGGTTTGTGTTGTTTTAATTTTAAATGAAAAATGTATTAAAGAATTAAATTGTGATAGATTTTGAATTGATAAGTCCAAATAAATAAATTAATTAATAAGAATAATATTATGTATGATATAACTGTAACACCTGATTTTAGAGTCTATTAATTTAAAATAATTGTTGGTTTGGAAAGGATTATTTAAAGAATAGAAAAAAAAATTATCGGTTATGAAGAAAATAAATAGGTAAAGGAGTCTCAGAATTTATTGTGACTAGTAAATTATTACTTGTTTTAAATTTATAAAGTTATAAGAATAATAAAATTGTAAATGATTTTAAGTTTCAGACAATAGGTTAAAAAGGGGATAAATATTAAAACATAAACTGGGTCGATTGTGTGGGTATATCGACCTAACCTCCCTCATTTTCCCCAAATCTCTCATTCCCTTCTTTTTATTTGAAAACTCATCTAAGAACCCTAATCAAAATTCAAAGAAAACTTAATAATCTTGAAGCAACAATTTTGGGGGTTGTGATTTTTGAAATCTAACATCATCTTCTTCATCATCATATTAACTCCTTCTTCCCTAAATTTGGTGTAAAGTTTGTTTGTATTGTTCCAATTCGTTGTGTGATGTAGTTTATACAAGTGGTTATGAATTAGGTTTGAAATTCAGTGATGAATTTGTTTTAGGTTAAAACATGTAAGTTGATGAATTCATGTGGAAAATTAGGTTAGGGAACATGTTATTAAGGTTATGTGTTGTTGTAGTTGATTGTTGTTGTTTTGAGTTGTTTGTAATCTGAATTAGATGTTGTTTTAGGGTATATTTTCGAGTTGGGTTTGTGCAGGAAAGATTTCAGGTTGCTGGTATTCAGCTTTTACCCGGTGGGTAAACTGTTACCAGGTGGGTAAACTGTTATCAGGTGGGTAAATAGTTACCAGGAAGGTAAAACCTGATAAAATGGAAAATCTGAAAATAAGTTTATCCGGCGGGTAAACTCATACCCGGCTGGTAAAGTGGATAAAATGGGTCGGGTAAAGACTTATACGGTGTGTAAACTAAGCGGGTAACCAAAAGTGGCTTCTTGTCTGGAATTGAGGCCGGATACATCCATGTACCCGGCGGGTACTTTGATACCCGGCGGGTAAACTCTGACCTGGGGTGTTCTTTGTTTTGGCTCATGTACTTGTATCATGTATGTTTGTATAGTTTTTATATATGTGTTATATGCTTGTTTATGATCATTTAATTTGAATTAAGTTGTATGCATTTGAAATGAGTATATGTTAAGGAATAAGCAAGTTGATTAGTTAAAGACTTAACTAAAATTCAAGAATAACTAGACGTAACTATGTATTGTTATTTTGATACTACATATTGAAATATAAGATGTGATTATGACATAAGTTGACTCGATTACATGTAAATTATGAAGTAAATATGACTATCACTTATAACTCGATAATTGTTCTTAATTTGATGTTATGAATTGAATTGAGTTATATAATGAATGAGATAAATTACTAACTCATTATTTGTTTGTATTTCCAGACTCGGAGAAGACTCAGTAATATTAGACTTCTAAGTTAACGGCTGAGGTAACGGTGAGTGGATCTGTAACCCTCAGTGTGATTTAGTTGTAACAGGTTTGGTTACAACAGGCAAACGTATTATTATTGTTTTAGTGTTGCCATGATGAATATGGTTTTGTAGTAATAATACTGTTGATAGACTGTTTAGTCTGAAATGATGCTGAGAGTCCCGAATTCACTATTGATTAGTAAAATGGAATCACAATAAGTAAAGTTTAATTGTAGAACAGAGTATGTAGACAGTTTTTAATCAAGTTAAAAACTTTTCTCTGCTTTTAATCAAGTTATTTAGACAGTTTTTAATTGTTTTAACAAGAACAGAGTATGTAATAAGAATGATATGACAATATCAAAGTACGAGAGTAATAGTAGCTGAATGGTGAATATTATTAAACATAAAATTCACAAGTGTTGATTGCGGAATAGAATAGCCCAAGCTAATCCAAATCAAACACCCAGGCTAATCTATTACAAATGAGATTAATAGCAGTGGACAAACACGCTGATTGTTCACTCGCTGATCGTTACGACGTGCTTAGACTAACTACTCACTGACAAACAAGTGATTAACACGCGTAAACGAATAGCCTCTAAAGTACAATATACTGGACTATTTATACTACAAGAGTTCCTAGAATATCTCCTACAAAATAGGATCTTGGAATGACACGTGTCGCTGCTTGATTGGCTTGATCTCTGATAAACCGACATTCTGCAGGTCCCAATTCAGTTACCGCAAATATCTCTTTTCCTTTAGACCAATCATTCGCTGCCACGTAATCCTTCTGAATATTCTTTAGATATACTTTAAGTACAAGAAACTCTTGCTGATGTATATAAGTACAATACTTTTGCACTTGTAGTTAAAGAGGCTTTATTGAGTAGTCACTGAAGAAGCAGCATTCCTCTGCACTCACTGTAAGCTAACACGCTCTGTAGAATGTCTTGAAATATTGTTCTTCAGTGACTAGCTGTTATTCGGGCAGTGACTTTTACCTTTATTAAATATGAAGATGTAGAACTCTCGCTGCTTAGTATCAACGACACACCAAGTTGAGTTATAATCTTCCTCACCATATCATATCCTTCAGAATAGAATGAATAACGATCAGCAATAACAAACTTCAGCAACAGCAGCTTTGATACAATTCATTTCTTCATCGAGTAGTGTATAGTTGAGTTGACCAGCGAGCAGTGACTCAATCAGCAACCAGTGACTCAACAATCTCCCCCTAAATGATTGTGATCGAATCTCCCTAGATAAACTTGTTGCTGTGAAAGTTTATAGTCGGTGTTTAAGAATTTAAACATTCATTGACTTGTACTTGTGATCCATTCATTTATCTTTTTGGATTCTTTTGATATGATCTGAGTTTTGCACTTTGGTTTTCTCAAAAGATCATATTTCATTTGAACTTTAAAATGATATGAATTACAAAGAGTTTCAGTTACAATAAACCTAATCTATTACAGACTTTATTACAAGCTGCTCCATATCTCTTCTTGCTTTGATAATTCCGAGCTCATCACCTAGTTCGTGTTTCTCTGTGGACGGAAGGTATCTGAACTGTCTGGTCATGGCTTCCTTAATGATAAAATGAACAAGTTGTTGTAGATCATCTTGTTGTGTTTTAAATTACTATCTTCAATTTTTCATGAATTGTAGTGACTCTTGATATATCAAACCTGCTATCTTCAACGATCATGAATTGTAGTGACTCTTGACATATTAAACCTGCTATCTTCAGCGATCCTTGATAACATAAGTCATCTTGAGACTTGCTACACATTCAGGGAGGATGTCGAACCCACTGAGTTTGAGAGATTTGTTGCTCAGGCATTGTTTGACTTGGAGAATGCAAACCAGAGCCTAAGTATGAACATGTTTCTAGTGGTTTCTACATCCAAGGTTCCAAATCAGCATTTCTGGTAACATCAACAGCTTTTGCTCATGAGCAACATTAGTTTTTGCATTTATTTGCACATTTTCTCCCCCTTAATGGTAGCACGAAATGCTTTTGTTTATAACTTGTTGAATTATACCATTGGATTGGGTATCCTCATCATCACCAGCTTGTGTTTTAGCTGATGGATCATCGGATACAGAAAGGCCAGCCTGTATCTTTCCCTGTAACTAGGGAGAGACATTGACAGCTGGTGCAGTGCTAGATGAGAGGTGGCCCGGGTCTGTAGCCAGTGATGTGACATCAGCGATGGGTGTGTTATCACCCACTGATGCCACTTGCCCTTTGTTTACAACACCATCCTTTTGTGAGAATGATGAGTGGCTAATGGGTTGAATCGATAAGGGGGTGTGGATTGCACCCGAATCACTGCTAACAATGGGTTGAGCCATTGTAGCTGTCTGTAGGTTTCCCTTTTTAGAGTCATTGAACTTTCGAGAGTCTAGTGAAGCAGTTGAAGGTTTAGGGTCAGCAAGAGTGCCCGCAGAGACTGAACGTTCAGTCTCTGTTTCACCCTTGGCGTCCTTAGACGTCTTCTTTTTGCTATATCCCTGATCCTTTAATGTCAGGGACCCTAGTTTGGATTTTCTTTTGGTGGTTGGTGGATTTTTCTTTGGTGGTTGACCAATTGTAGTCACTGGGGGTGTTGTCAGTGACATGGTCGATTAGGGGGCGTGATCTGACAATTGTTCAGCAGTTACAGGCTGGGGTGCAAGTATCCCCTGTGTTTTCATGAAAGCAGATAGAGACACTGTCACTGGTTTAGAAAAGTTTTGACTGTCTACCAGGGTTGTTTCAAAAAATGTTGAATGAAACTTTATCATAAGCCTTGAAATGATTTTTAATGATCAGTGAAAAGGAACTTAGAATAAGGTTCATATTTAACCCTGGTAGCCTCAGTGACTCTATCGATCAGTTCTTCAAAAGTCACACTTGCAAAATCAACTCTAAGAGTGTTGATTAGTGACCAGTTAATATGTGCCCAAAGAGTGAATAATATTTGAAAGCAGGTCATTGGTGATTTGTAAGAGCAGGGAGAATAAAATGTTTGTTCAAAAAGATTAGTATCTCCACATACTCTGTTTTTGGGTACAGATGATTTTCCAAACAATATGATTTTGATACCGTAATGACAACATCCTCACACACTGCAGAAGCTCAAAGAGTTTTAACTTCTACAGTGGCACTAAGTGTTGTTAGAAGATTTTGATTTCGTCATTACAGAAAAGAAGAATTTCCGCTTAAAGTTTTTGAAAGAAAAAGTTTTATGAAAATCAAGAAAGCGTAAAGATTAAGATGGGATTAAGTTGCTGATTTATAGAAGCGCCTCTTGATTTTCTTGTGGTTAAAACTTAATCAACGTGCTCGATAATGGTGGTGAGTAGTGGTGGTAGTGGCGTAGGGGTAATGATGGTGGACTGGTGGCATTAATGGTGATTGGAGAGGTGTGCTGAAAAAATGCACTGACGTAAGAGAGAGAATGTCAGAATGTGCGACTTTTGCGTTGTACCTCAAAATAATTATTTTTGAAATCCGTAATCTAATCGCCGTTAGCCAATATATCAGGGAGTCACTGATATATATAATCAACAAGAGTTGATTATCTATCAAAAAGAAATGTAAGTATCAAAGAGAAATAAAAATAATCTTCTATTTGGCTGAGGGTCTAACTCGCTGATTTAAACACAACTTAGAATATTGAATAAATCATTGAGATGTAGTCACAGCATTGATATAAATCAAATTTATTATTTTTGAATATTACATTATTTATTAAGCAGAAATGAGTATAGATTATGTTGATTATAAATTGTATAACATATTACTGCATTAACATTCACTGGTCTAGTTACAACTTAGAATACTAATAAGATCAGTTAGAGAAAACTTAGATCAATGATATAAAATTCATATAAAAACATAATAAATACTCATGCGACTGTCTAAATTATAAAAATAGTTGAACATAACTAACTGATAATTACACTTACTGATTGAATGAGTTGATGTAAATCGATTAGTGAATGTGCTCTGCTAAAGCTATATTTCACACATTCATTTTATTCAAAAGCATAGTAATAATTTAAACAACAATAAATAAATGAACTCAGGGAGTTCATTTATTCATTGAGGTTTAACATACCAAGCTCGCTGATGAGATAACTAAATCTTTCTCATCCAGAGTTTTGTAAACAAATCAGCGAGTTGGTAATCAGTTGGAATGAAATGAAGTTTAATATCACCTTTCATCACATGGTCCCTGATGAAATGATATCGTACATCAATGTGCTTTGTCCTTGAGTGTATCACTGGATTATTGGCAATGGCTATGGCACTTTGACTGTCACAGTAGATTGGTATTTCATTGAAGTCAAATCGATAGTCAACGAGCTGATTTCTCATCCAGAGGATTTGAGCTTTGCAGGCACTTGCAGCAACATATTCATCTTCAGCGGTTGAGGTTGAAACTGAATTTTGTTTCTTGTTGGACCAGCTTACAAGCTTTTCTCCAAGAAATTGACAGCTACCAGAAGTGCTTTTTCTATCCAGCTTGCATCCAGCATGATCAGAATCTGAATATCCATTCAGCGAGAAATCTGAACCAGATGGGTACCAGAGACCAAGATTGGGTGTACCCTTCAGATATCTGAATATTCTTTTAACAGCCAGTAAATGAGATTCCTTTGGACCAGCTTGATACCTAGCATAGAGACATGTAGCAAACATAATGTTTGGTCTACTTGCAGTTAGATATAGCAGCGACCCGATCATACCTCTGTAAGCAGTAATATTTACAGATTTACCATCAGGGTCAGCATGTAGTTTCACTGCAGGTGACATGGGTGTAGCAAGGGATTAATAGTTGGCGAATTCAAATTTCTTTAATAAATCTTTGACATACTTTCCTTGGTTTATAAAAATTCCAGCTTTTGTTTGTTTTACTTGAAGACTAAGGAAAAATGTTAATTCACCCATCATACTCATTTCATAACTTTTTGTCATAACGTCAGAGAACTCCTTGTACATGTCACTGTTAGTAGACCCAAAAATAATATCATCCACATAAATTTGAACTAATATGACATCTCTCCTATCTTTTTTGATAAATAGTGTGCTGTCAATCTTACCTCTGACATAGCAACACTTTATCATATAATCAGAGAGAGTATCATACCAGGCTCTAGGAGCTTGTTTTAGTCCATAAAGAGCTTTTTCAAGTTTATACACATAACCAGGGTTTTTGGGATTGATGAATCCAGGTGGCTGTTTGACATATACTTCTTCCTGCAGCTTGCCATTGAGAAAGGCACTTTTTACATCCATTTGATAGACTTTAAATTTCTTGTGAGCTGCATATGCCAGAAATAGTATGATCGACTCAAGTCTAGCCATTGGTGCAAAGGTTTCGTCATTGTCAATACCCTCTTGCTGACAATAACCTTTAGCAACCAGCCTTGCCTTGTTTCTGACCACGACTCCATCAGCATCCCTTTTGTTCTGTAATACCCACTTTGTTCCAATCACTGATTTACCAGCAGGTTGCGGCACTAGCTTCCAGACTTTGTTTCTTTCAAATTGTGCCAATTCTTTTTGCATGGCAGATATCCAGTTGTGATCAGTGAGTGCTTCATCAACCTGCTTTGGTTCCATCATAGACACAAAACTAACAAACAGACAGAAGTTAGCAGTTGTTGATCTCGCCTGGACCTTGGACTGAGGATTACCAATAATCAATTGATTATCGATATGTTTTGTCCATTTAGTCATTCGCTGAGGTTCAGCAGCGACTTGCCTATCCATTGATGGTCCTGATGGCAGATCAGTATTAGAATTGTGAGAATTATTATTACTTTGTGAACTTTGGTTTGAACATGGAGGTGGTGATGGTTGATTATCAGCGTGTAAGGGTGATGTTCCTGAAATATTCTCAGCTGAAGTAGAGCTAGAGATGTTTTCAGAGACATTACCTTCATCCTGAGAATCAGATGAGAAGTTTTTGTATTTCTCATTGATTGACTTTCCCTTGACTGATGAGTCACTATCCATTTCATTAAAAATAAGTTTTTCATATTCCGTTGGATCAATGAGTGACTCATCATATGACTCATCAAAAGTAACATCCATTGACTCCTCAATGCATTCTCTTCGCTTATTGTAAACTTTGAAAGCTTTAGAGATAATTGAGTAGCCAACAAATATTCCTTCATCAGCTTTTGGATCAAACTTTCCTAAGTGCTCTCTTTTGTTTAAGATGTAGCAAGTACTACAAAAAACATGGAGAAAACTTATGTCCGGTTTTCTCCCCCTTAACACCTCATATGCTGTCTTATCATGTCGTTTGACAATCAGTGACTTATTCTGAGTGTAGCAGGCAGTACTCATTGCTTCAGCCCAGAAATAGGTCTTAAGACCAGCATCAATGAGCATTGACCTGGCAGATTCAATCAAGGTTCTATTTCTCCTCTCGGCCACCCCATTTTGTTGGGGTGTTCTAGGTGCTGAAATTTTTTGAGAAATACCTTTTGAATCACAAAACTTTCCAGGTCAATATTTCTAAATTCAGTACCATTATCAGATCTTAAATATTTCACCAGACTACCATTTAAGTTCTCCATTTTCTTGATAACGGATATGATCTCGCTGGTAGCATCACTCTTGGCTTTAAGAAAGAATACCCAGGTGTATCTGGAATACTCATCTACAATTACCAAGCAGTATTTCTTCCTACCAAGACTTGGAGTACTCACTGGACCAAACAGATCCATGTGAAGTAGGTGGAAACATACAGTAACTGATGAGACTTGTTTACTTTTAAATGAGGAGTTGTGATGCTTTCCCTTCTCACATGCTGAACATAGCTTATCTTTGTCATAAGACAATTTTTGAAGTCCAGTGATTAGTCCATTTTTGCTTAATTTATTGATAGCTTTTAAGTTCAGATGTGAAAGTCGCTTATGCCACAACCATTTTTCTTCTGAAACGGTTTTGGAATAAAAGCATGTTCCTGACTGAGCTGAGTCCATGTTGACCACATAAGTATTTCCTTTTCGGTTAGCAGCAAGTACAACACTTCCCTTCTTGTTGTAAACAACACCAGCCTCATGATCAAATAGTATCTTGTTCTTGGAGTCACAAAACTGACTGACGCTCAATAGATTGTACTTCAGTCCCTCCACATATGCCACTCGCTTAAACATCACATTACCATTGGTCAAGACACCATACCCTCTCGTCTTAGCAACCTTGTTGTCACCAAATACTACATCAAGACCTTTTTCATCCTGGTAGTCGCTGAGCAAAGACTTACACCCGGTCATGTGTCTGGAACATCCATTGTCCAGATACCAGATAGTCTCTCTAAGAATGCCTTTATAAAGAGTTTCAGGATCCCATCCAGATGTTGAACATTTTTGAGCTACATCCCCTATATCTTCATGGAATTCAGCATCATCAGCCATCAACAGTAATCCTTGTCCAAGCAAACCATTGCTTCTCCATCGTCTGATGATGAGGATGAGTCAGAGTCACTGAATGAACCTTCTTCAGCGAAAAAAATTTTTCCCTTCTTTTTCCCATATTTGGACATTGCCTTCAGTTTCTTGTACTTTGCCTTGTACTTGTTGTACTTGTCATCTCTGAAGCTTGGCTTTGGTTCAGGTATTGGGTTTACTGACTTAGATCTACAATCAGCTGCAAAGTGACCAGGTTTGCCACACTTGTAGCATTCACCTTTTGATTGGAAATTATCAGATGATGGAGCATCAACGAATCTTTTTGATCTGGTGTTCCTTCTGAAATTAGCAACTATCATGGACATGTCTCTTTCTAGCTTCTCCAGACCCTCATCATAATCATACTCTGGTTGTTCTTCAACTTAATCATCTTCTTTGTCAGTTTTCAGTGATTTAGAGTTCAGCTTTGACACTTTAGACTTCTGTCTCTGATCGATTTCATCCAGCTCAGCTACAAGGGCATTAGATATCTTCTGACTTCCAAGAGTTGCACGTATATGCTCACTCTGATCAGCTTGCTTCTCAGACTACTCCCAGTTGAGCAAAATGCCATAGACTTGAGTAAGATTCAGAGTTGTATAATCATTCCTCTGTCTGGTGCACGTTGCAATGATTCCCCAGACTTTCCTTGGCAGCAACTCCAGAAACTTCTCAACAACAAATCTCTGTTCCTTACTGTTGTGGGTGAATTTTTATCTAACTTTGCAGGATCCTTATTAGCATCATAATATCAACGTACAGGTATGGAAAGTATTTGCATTTTATATTCGTGTCTCAGGATAATGATAGTTTGTAAGTCTGTTTTCAGGATCACTGATATAGTTAAGGATCCTGGAAATATCCTTATTATTTATCTTGCAGGATCCTATTCGGGATATGTTTATCTAACGTAATAATGTAGGATACTGGACCAAGGATTCATTTACATGAGGATCCTATGTTTAATCTGGATTATGCATAGCTCAAGATCCTGAACCTGTATTAGTTCAGGATCGTGTGTTGTTTAACATATTTGTTTTCCTCGAGTATTGACCAGGTCATAAGAGGAACGCTTCAAGTGAGATATGCTCCGGATTGCATGGCAAGCTCTTGATATGATTTATGAAGATGAAGTCAGCTGCACGTGTTAAACGAAGTCAAAAGAGACGTTGGGAGTCTTCACCCTTCATCGCAAGATCCCTGAAATCTCGGAAATATTGTTATATGCTCTTAGTATTTAAACGAGGCATGGATGATCGATTAGGGAAACGAATACTTACTATTTTTCATCTAAAAAACACTTATACTTTGCTCTCATTCACCCTCAAACACATTCATCAACACTTAGTCAATTTAGTAGATAATCACATAGCCGATCATCCGTATGCTCTTAGTTTGTAATCAATTACTTTCATTTTTATAAGATTAACAAAGGCAAAGATCGTTTGATCCTTCCCTAGGTTTTGTGCCGGCAATCAACCTTGATCAAGGGCTTTCCTCGTATATCATTGTGTCATTTTTATTTAGTTATCATTCATATTGCTTCAATCGCATTCTCTTTACATTTTCATTGTCAAAAATAGCATTATCCTCAATCTGTTCTTGACATTTTATATTAAACATTTGTTCAAATGGGATCGACATATTTAATCTATCTTTTTATACGAAATATTGGCTTACTAATATACATAATCATGTTTCTACGTAGTTATCTTGAGAGTAATTTTAAGCACCCAACCTCACTTTTCTAAATTTGATCACTTAATTGCTTATAGTAATTTTTGACCAAAACACTTACCTATACCAGCCTTCTCCATTTTGTTCATCAGCGACTGGTATCTGGTATAAGTAGAGGATAGAGACTCATTGGGCTCCATGGCAAACAACTAGTACTGGCGAGTGCGATTCACTTCCCTGCATCGAATAATATCAGGAGTTCCAATATATATATATCTCAGGGTATCCCACATGTCTTTAGCAGTCTTACAAAGTCTAACAGATTCAAACACTTCATCAAGGAGTGCCATGCCTATGTAGATTTTAGCTTGTTTATCCAGTCTAACCAATCGTCTATCCTCATCCGACCATTGTTCCTCTCTTTTGGGCACAACCATTTCTGGTATAGCAGGAGTAGTAGCTGTAGCAATAACAGCATGAACAATTGTGGTTGGAATGTGGGGACCATTGATTATTGTATTGCAAAGACGATCATCAACGAGGTCCAAAAACATCATCATTCGGGACATCCAGGTTTCAATCCTAGAGGGATCAAACGCTGGAGGTTTGGTAGTAGAACCATTTCCCTTTTGATACTCAGAGTCAACACAACTGTACTTTACTGATTCCATTGCAGATCTGGTTAATTGATTTAAACCAACTCTGTTCTTATACCAATTGAGAGTCCCGAATTCACTATTGATTAGTGAAATGGAATCGCAATAAGTAAAGTTTAATTGTAGAAGGGGGGGTTGAATACAATTAAAAACTTTTCTCTGGTTTTAATCAAGTTATTTAGACAGTTTTTAATTGTTTTAACAAGAACAGAGTATGTAATAAGAATGATATGACAATATCAAAGTACGAGAGTAATAGTAGCTGAATGGTGAATATTATTAAACATAAAATTCTTAATTGTTGATTGCGGAATGGAATAGCCCAAGCTAATCCAAATCAAACACTCAGGCTAATCTATTACAAATGAGATGAACATCAGTGGATAAACACGCTGACTGTTCACTCGCAGATCGTTATGACATGCTTAGACTAACTACTCACTGACAAACAAGTGATTAACACGCGTAAACGAATAGCCTCTAAAGTACAATATACTGGACTATTTATACTACAAGAGTTCCTAGAATATCTCCTACAAAATAGGATCTTGGAATGACACGTGTCGTTGATTGATTGGCTTGATCTCTGATAGACCGACATTCTGCGGGTCCCAATTCATTTACTGCAAATATCTCTTTTCCTTTAGACCAATCATTCGCTGCCACGTAATCCTTCTGAATATTCTTTAGATATACTTTAAGTACAAGAAACTCTTGTTGTTGTATATAAGTACAATATTTTTGCACTTGTAGTTAAAGAGGCTTTATTGAATAGTCATTGAAGAAGCAGCATTCCTCTGCACTCACTGTAAGCTAACACGCTCTGTATAATGTCTTGAAATATTGTTCTTCAGTGACTAGCTGTTATTCGGGCAGTGACTTTTGCCTTTATTAAATATAAAGATGTAGAACTCTCGCTGCTTAGTATCAACGACACACCAAGTTGAGTTATAATCTTCCTCAGCATATCATATCCTTCAGAATAGAATGAATAACGATCAGCAATAACAAACTTCAGCAACAACAGCTTTGATACAATTCATTTCTTCATCGAGTAGTGTATAGTTGAGTTGACCAGCGACTCAATCATGGTCAGCGACCAGTGACTCAAAAGATGCCATGATGAGTATGTGAATATGTGATCACATAATATATTACCTTTGTGCAAGGAGTTATTTAGGTCAGCGGGTGCTGGGCTTAGTTGCTATAGTTGGACGACAGGAATTTCCTTGTACATATCGTTAATAGGAAATTAGGTCGTGTGAAAATAGTAACAAGCTATCGGTAGATTCTGTATAGGCCAATACAAATTGTTGATAAGCGTCGCTTGGTGGGCCACCGCGGCTGAGGGTGCCACAAGGACCACCGATCCTCATTGAGATGTTGTGTTATTAAGACGTTACCTCATTGAGATTATGTGTTTACGATTATTTGTTGTAAGATTTGTTATGCTAAGTTAGATTGTTGATTACATATCTACTCACTTAGCGTTGTGCTAATCCCCCACATTTCTCCTTACAAGTTATAGTTGAACTGGGAGGGCAAGGAGTTTGGATACGATGGAATGTTTCACATTGCTGGCTCACTCTGATCTATTTTTGGAAAGTCTATATTGTATTTTGAATCAATAAACATCTAATCGATGAACTATGTTTTGTATAGTTTAACTTATAAGTTTATTATAAATGATGAAACTTATTACCGATTTGTACCAAAGCTTCCAAATGGTATTTTAAAAAAAAATGTCCTTGAAATTAAGTGGTGTTATAATAACCTTGTTATTTGTATTAATATTAATGATAATATATCATTTAAAATCGTACGGATATGTTTTTCCAAATAAGCAAATTTACCGGTTCAGCAAATAAATACTATTTTGTGTCTAAAAATTAACGCTCTTTGCAGTGTTTTGGTTATTTCCGTCCATCTAAGTTACTATCTGTAATTTAAATCAACAACCTATAATGAATTACTTTATCTTTTTAACTTTGATGAAAGATGACAAAACATGACAACTCAAATGCAGACTCTACTGACTCGAATGACGTTCACACAACCTTAAAAAATTAACTGTTAAATTATTTTAAGGATGTAAATCGAGATATACATAAATTAATGGCAAAAGAGTAAATTAGTTAATCAATTATTGATAATATTATGCATGATAGCACTTCCTTTTTGTATTTGTATTGTTCTTTAATAATAGAACTATATTATGTACCGAAACTTTTAATTAGTTAATTAAAAAGTTTAACTTTTTGCTTTAAGATTTCAAATATTGTATTTTGGTATAGTTTTTTTTTTTTTTTTTTTTTGTGTTTTAAATTTGTGTTGTATTTTCAATAACTTATTTTTTTGTGTGCCAAAGTTACATACATGGGGATAACCGAAACCCGCGAATAAATATGAAAAACCGATGGGTAATACTAATTGGGTACCTAACGGGTATTGAGCCGGCTATTAGTATGAATATTCTAAACCAGTATGTGTGCAGATACACAAAAATCCGCTGGAAACCGAACCGTTAACATCCATAATCCAATCGTTATAAATTAGAAATTGAAAAAAGAATTCAATTTTTTTAGAATTGAAAATAACTTGTTGGAGGGTTTTTGCAGAAATTTTAAAATAAAAAAGATTTTAGGAAGAGTTTGAATTATGAAAGAGGTAATAAAGTAGTTATTAAATTAAAAGTTTCATAAAATATTTTGAGGATTATTTACAATTAAAGAAAAATAGAGGATTTATATTGTAAATACTAAAGGGTGTATATTGTAAATATCGAAGGATATATTAGTCTTTTAGTCATATAAAAATAGAATTAATGATGTCATTAAATCAATTAAGGGTTAGATCTTAATTATTGATCTCAATCTAATGGTTAATATTCTTTCAAGATTTTTCTTTTAATATATAAAAATAGATTACTCCGTATCTCACTAACTTAAATTAGCTCTAACGATAGGCTTTATTTACTTACTGTCTAAAATAATTTACTTTGCAACCTACATAACTTTTTTAACTTCGTATAAAATGATGTAACTTTATTATATACATTAAAATCGTCTTTATAAAAAACACTTATAAATTAACATTCTGTGTGTACACACTGATTTCAGTTGTAGCATTATAGTAAAAGGTAAATACCTAGTTATGTACTTGCATTGTTTGGACTACCGACTATAATGACTCGAAGAATTGAAGTGTCATCTTAACGTCACGTCAATAGAACCATAAAAGAATTGATAAAAACTGAAGAACTGACTTTTTATGAGCTCCGCATTAACTATTAATACATTTATCGTATACTAAAAATAATAATACTCAGTAATAAATACATAAAAAAGCTAGGCTAGCCCACTTTTCTTCCATTGTCTTTCGTCTCTCTGACTAACGCATGCATCATAAAAACAAGAAAATGTTAGGTCTTATACATACGGCGTTCTTGCGTGAGGACTTTACGATTCCCCTAAGGAGAGGTCTTAACGACCCAATTATAACTATGTCATAGCTTTAATCATTTATCACCAATCATAACATCAATTTGTAACTACACATCACTAGCTTGATCACAAACTTCTTTTGTAAGAAAAAGGAACAAGAACCATAACTTTACGTAATAACCATCCCTATATCAGATCATAAAGGATATCATAAACAATTAAACATCTTTATGTGTTTCAAGTTATACACGTGTAACAACTATACGTTTACATAATCTATACTTCTTTCTAAATACAACAATGACCTAAAAATCACGTTTTATACGATTTTTAACAATTTGTATCATATGCATTTAAACTTAGACGTAAGTTTGGATATTTTGTAGCATGTAGACATTGGGGAAAGAGAAAAAATTAATCCTTGATCGATATTTTTATGTGTTTTTAGTTTTTAATTAAATTCAATTTATAAACTACTCCTGTGTTCCCTGGTCCATCAAAACAGTGCCCATGCGTCTTCTGATCATAATCAGATAACGACACATACTCTTAACTTGATGTTTTCATAGATCCGTTTAACAGATCTCCTTTTTAATATCCCTTAATAACAACGAGTTCTGTTATCAATCTCTGTTTTCTTGATGCATTGAATTCCAAGATCACATCTTTCGATCACTTCAAATCAGCAAATTGAACTGGTATTTGGGTGCAATTCTGGTTTAATCGAATTGGGTTTCTGGTTTATTACTCCGAATCGATGTAAAGTTGCTCAATTTTGAGGCTTTCGCTGCTGAAAGTTGTTGATTTTTGTTCGAAGTCAATTGGGTATGAAATTGAAGCCTACGATAGTTTGATGGGTAACAAGAACTTTATATTAATTAAGTGTCTTTTGCAAATTGAGTTGAAGATTGTGAACTGAAAAAGAAAAAAGGTATGATCTTTAAGGTTTTTAGTTCATTTTTTCCTAAATTTTTGTTACTACAGTATTATTTTGTGTTTATCTTGCTTGCTATTTAGGGTAAGTTATTCTATAGTACTAAGCTTAAAAAAAAATTCAATACCCAAATTGGAATATGTGTGTGCACCAGTAAGTACCTTTTTTTTCAGAAGAATAATAGCATTTTAATATCATTTAGTACTTGCTTGTGTTGTTTCAAGAATCTATCATTTTGATTGTGCATTATGGTTAATTTGTAATTCTTATGCTTCTAGAATATTAGGATTGATGCTGATTTCTGTTTTCACTATCTATGCTAGAAGGATCTAAACTAATATGTAGAAAGTTATGTAATTACTGTTTCTATTGTTATCTTGATGTAGAAAAATGGCAACACCAGTTGAACCACCAAATGGAATTGAAACAGAAGGGAAACATTACTTTTCAATGTGGAAGGCATTGTTTGAAATCGATACAAAATATGTTCCCATCAAGCCCATTGGTCGAGGTGCGTATGGGATAGTTTGTTCTTCTGTTAACCGTGAAACGAATGAAAAAGTAGCGATAAAGAAAATACACAATGCCTTTGATAACCGTATTGATGCCTTGAGAACCTTACGCGAACTTAAGCTTCTTCGCCATCTTAGACATGATAATGTTATTCGTTTGGAAGATGTGATGGTTCCGATTCATAGAAGAAGTTTTAAAGATGTTTATTTGGTTTATGAACTTATGGATACTGATTTGCATCAGATTATTAAGTCGTCTCAAGCTCTTAGTAATGACCACTGCCAATATTTCCTCTTCCAGGTATGTCAGTGGAATCATACACGAAAGACTTTATTTGAATTATACATATACATGTAGTGGTGTTTGGATGTGAGTTTATAAAGTGATTATATATAGAATACAGCATTTGGATGTGGTTGTGTTTGACATTGTAATAGTCAGTAATAAAGACGATTGATGACTGGAAAGTGTTGATTATTTTTATGGAATTACTAGTTAAGATGATGAAAATGAAATTTTTGTGCCAAATGATAGATGTGCTGTGAAATGGTAATCAGTTTTGTTGCAGCTGGTGTAGCGTTAACTATCCCATAAACAGAAACTGAATTTCTAAATCATGCAATTCTTTTGTTTT
This sequence comes from Pseudognaphalium luteoalbum, assembly GCA_963422505.1. Lineage (NCBI taxonomy): Eukaryota > Viridiplantae > Streptophyta > Magnoliopsida > Asterales > Asteraceae > Pseudognaphalium > Pseudognaphalium luteoalbum. The sequence goes on from OY730197.1 coordinate 104,890,520, forward strand.
TAGTTGTTGCGAGGTTTGAAGTATTTGCACTCGGTAAACATCCTGCATCGTGACTTGAAGCCCGGGAACCTACTAATCAATGCTAACTGTGACTTAAAAATATGTGATTTCGGGCTAGCACGTACAAACAATGGTAAAGATCAGTTCATGACTGAGTATGTGGTGACTCGTTGGTATCGTGCCCCAGAGCTTCTTTTATGTTGTGACAACTATGACACCTCAATTGATGTATGGTCTGTGGGGTGCATCTTTGCTGAACTTCTTGGTAGAAAACCACTTTTTCCAGGAACAGAGTGTCTCAACCAACTGAAACTGATAGTCAACATACTTGGGAGTCAAAGAGAAGAAAACATAGAGTTTATAGATAACCCAAAAGCAAGAAATTATATAAAGTCACTTCCTTTTTCAGCTGGGACTTCATTTTCTCGACTTTATCCTCAAGCTCATCCATTAGCCATTGATCTGTTGCAGAAAATGTTGGTTTTTGATCCTTCAAAGAGGATTAGTGTGTTTGAAGCACTTCGTCATCCTTACATGTCTCAACTTTATGACCCAAATACGGATTCTCCGGCTCAAGTACCTGTGGATTTGGATATAGATGAAGATTGGGGGGAGGATATGATAAGAGAGATGATGTGGAAAGAGATGGTTTATTATCATCCTGAAGCTGTTGCTGCTAGTAATGGTAATGCAGATGTAATGTTGTAACTTGTTATTGTGAGTGTATGTAATAAGCATGGATATACATATAATGCATTCCTAGTTTGTGTTGTCAAATGCATTATATATACTACTGCAAAACAGTCCAAACTTGGTTTTTGTACATATGATATGGTGTGTGCTTTTTTGCACTAATGTTTGTTGAAGCAACTCTTGGAACCTTGTTTTCCACTGTATACCAAGTAAGGTATGAGTATATTAGATTTAAACTGCTCGTGTTTCTTCTGCGTATATTAGATTAATGATTTACATGTCAAGGTTTTAAAACTGAATGACCGCCGCGTACATACAATGGGATATTAAATTTATCTGAAGTAGGAAATGTATTCGAAGATATCTTGATGAGTATCATCGTTTGAATTTGTCGCGATTCAGTTATATGGTAACTGAATACGAGTTGAACCGTTAAGATTGAATTATCCTTCTAACTTTTAATTTTAAATTCTTACTTGGTTTTTATACATGTCATATTCATGTCAACATCATCTTCTTTTTCCATATTATTCGGCCACTTCACTGTCTCTAAATAAGTTTGAAATTTGTGAGAAACACAAAAGTTTGATTTTTTAGAAACATAGGCAACGTACTTGGAATAAGTGAATAATGGCGTCTTTGTAATTTAAAAAAGGGCAAATTGTCGACAAATGCATTGAAGTTGTCACAAAATCCTTTAGTATGCATCCAAGTTTGAAAACTTCTTTTGTACGCGTCGAAGTGACTAATTATTCATTTTGTATGCAGTCACTAACCTAATACCTCTGTTAATCAACTTTTGTCCACGTCATACGCCACCTAGTTGGCCACGTAGGACTAAAAAATGTAAAGAACTTTCCTAAATGTATCAAACTTTACCTTCATCAACCTCATCATCTTCAACAATATTTTCCGGTGACTTTTCCGACGACACCAAAACCACTACACTAACCAACATCTTCATTATTATCTCTACTTTACAACCATCTCCGGCGTAACCACCATCTCTAACTTCATCCACAATCTCCGGCGACACCATTTTTTTCGACGATATGATACATGTTTTCCGATTACACCATAACAACCACTACCATTACAACATCCTTATTATCTCTACTTTACAACCATCTCCGACGACACCATTTTTTCCGGCGACATCATGCATGTTTTCCGATTACACCATAACAACCACTACCATTACAACATCTTTATTATCTCTACTTTACAACCATCTCCGACGACACCACTACTTTACTACCATGTATGATGTCGCCGAAAAAAATGGTGTCGTCGGAGATGGTTGTAAAGTAGAGATAATAAAGATGTTGTAATGGTAGTGCTTGTGATGGTGTAATCGGAGAACATGTATGATGTCGCCGGAAAAAATGGTGTCGCGCGGAAAATGTGGATGAAGTTAGAGATGGTGGTTACGCCGGAGATGGTTGTAAAATAGAGATAATAATGGAGATGTTGGTTAGTGTAGTGGTTTTGGTGTCGCTGGAAAAGTCGCCGGAAAATTCACCGGAAAATATTGTTGAAGATGATGAGGTTGATGAAGGTAAAGTTTGATACATTTAGGAAAGTTCCTTACATTTATTTAGTCCTACGTGGCCACCTAGGTGGCGTTAGACGTGGACAAAAGTTGATTAACAAGTGCCCCGTCACTAATTTCTAGAGATTAGGTTAATGAATGCATACAAAAGGAATAATTAGTCACTTCGATGCATACAAAAGAAGTTTTCAAACTTGGATGCATACTAAAAGATTTTGTGACAAGTTCGATGCATTTTTAGATAGTTTGCCCTTTAAAAAATTACACAATCGAAACCGTAGCCCATATAAAATTTTTACAAGGTTTAGGGCTACAAGGGTGGTTCAGAGTCGGATATCTGAACTTTAGAAATTCCAAATTTCAGGTAGTAGATATATGTTACCTGAAATTCGAATCCGAAATTTTGGATATCTTAATTCTATAGAGAAATTATTTGATTTTTCGAAACAATATCCAAATCATGGAGCCCAATGGGGTCGAACGGTTGGGTTTGTTCAGTTCTTCAATAGCCCAATAAGGGTCCAGTTGCCCATCAGGTTTGCCCATTTTAACAGACCGATCAAATTAACTGGAACACTTGTACTGTTGTACAGTTGTACACTTGTACTCGATGTCGTAGTAATTACTCGATATAATTTTTTTTAAAGGCAGTGTTGGAGTCACTGACGGACCCTCATTATGGTCTACCTGATCATCTCCAATGAGTTTGAAACCAAGGCGACGCCCTAAAGGGTTGTTTTCCCATATCTTGGATGTGTATTGCGTCGTAGGATTCCCCCTCACAACGAGGTTCGAACTCTCACCCCCAAGGAGGAGCCCCATTATGGGGAAAACTCCTTACCACTGGGCCAAGACACCAATAGATTTCCTTGAGGAAGAAAACCTAAATCCAATACCCTTTGCAGGGATCGAACCTGGAACAACTTCCCCCAAAGATTTAAGAGAATCTTTGGTGGCCAACTCTCTTTTTTATTTGTTTTGGTCTAAAAAATAGAAGTGTCATTGTGGCAAACATATTTGGAATAGTTTTTAACTTTTTTTTTCTCTTTCTTTATATTGGCTAAAAAACTTACGTATTAGGTATTTATGTTCAGGAAAATGTACAAAATCATTATCTTTTTTTTAACCTATAAAACATAAAATAATTACTAATAATAGGGATAGTAGAAAGATATGGAAAAGAATAAATCACCGACTTCATAATTGTATATTAGTTTTTTTAATAATAAAATAGTGCAAAGATTCTTGTGTATTTTTTTTATTACGTTTTATACTTTTCGATCTAATTTATACGCATAAACAATCAAGTAAATGTTTTCCTGGCACTATAGGAGGAACACACCATGTTAATTTATTAACAATTCAAAAAGGGCTTTTTGCTACATGCAATGAACAAGTTAATTGAGAGCATAAATCTGCAAATATTGTTAACATATCAATTTCCCCATGACATCTTCCAAAAATAATTTTACAATAATTGAATGCATTTTCTACTATAATATAGCTGTTATTATTAACCAATAATTTAGTTTAAGATCTGTAAATTTTAAAAATTATCGTCTTTGAATAATATATACGTTGCCCCATATAAATATATGTCTGAACTAAGTTACATTATCAATGTACATTATCGGTCAATTAGTTATATCTTTTTAGCATATGAAGCAAAATGTAAGATATAATTCGAATGATATGAGTATATGTATAGTAAATGTATTTATAAATTGCATTACTAGATCAAAGAACTTGTGACCAAAAAACTGTTCAAATTTTTACAATCTTAAATCAGTGAAGCACGAGTATCTTGTGAAATCGTTCACTTTGAATTTTTTTTGAACTATGATAAGACAAATTATACTATATTATTTGTCAAAATTCTATAATATTCTTCATACTTCGTGATTTTATTTGGTTAACTCGTTACAACAATTAGGAATTGTCCGAATACTTACTCGGACAATGTATGTTATATTCAAGATATTAGCGATGACTTTTGGGATATACTTTCAATAACAATGTAAGTTATATTCAATAAAATCGATAAAGCTATGAAATTGTTATTATATTTTCAAAAACTTTAACATGCACTTCTTTTTAAAATAGATCCACGTGATACTGTGATAGTATAAGCGAAAAAATAAAAGCCACAAGCTTATCATATCGTAATTTTATAACACTTATATTGACAACCATGTGATGTGATCAACCTTAATTGTATCATAATCATTATCAATAAGAGTGTTATCATCCTTTATCAGTTGTCTAACAGATTTCACCCTTTTGACTTCATAATCTAAAGAGTAGACTTGGGATCAAAGTTAACTCAAGAAGATACCTACTCAAAAATATATACTACATATCGAAATGGAAATATGAATAATACATTATGTAATAATTTATTTTATTCAAAACACGTCTTTATCATAGATTTTAATCCATGAATTAGAAATTAGAAATTGATAGAAAAATTTTAAAAATGGCGATCGTATAGAAATTTAGATCACTGAGTGGCGGAATGAAGCCATTAATTTTTTGAAATTATATAAAAAAAATATTGGGTTTTAATTAGAGAAATAATAAAATTCGAGTAAGATTGAAGAAAGAGTTTAAATTGTGAAAGAAATAATGAAGTGGTTATTAAATTAAAGTTTTCATAAAATATTTGGAGAAGTAATCTACAATTAAGGAAAAAACAAAGGACTTTATTGTAAACATAGAAAGATATATTAGTCTTTTTATTACATAAAAATGAGATAAGTTTGTCATTAACTAAATTAAGGTTAGATCTTTATTGTTGATCATCATCGAATGGCCAAGAAAAAAAAATGGAATCAAATAAGAAGTTGCAAAAAACTCGATAAAAGGAACCTAAGTTATTTTGCACATTTAAAAGAGTGATTTTTTTTTTTTGAAATGCAGTAGTTCATTAATAAAAGGCTAGTAGCAAGGCGCTAAAAGCCACAAGATTACAATATACCTACTTACATAAGGTTTTTACTAGCATTTGAAACACCCAAATATACCCGGATCCTAACTTCGAGGATACTAAAAAATATTTAAAAAAAAAACTAGGCGAACCCAGGAAAAAATCCTCGAAACTAGAGGTTGCGCTACCGGTTTTCACTGTAGAACGTTTTTGATAGTATCCCAAACAGATCTGGATTGCCCTATCACACCAAAATAAAATACAATACAGAAAGTTAGACTTGATACACCAAAACAAAATGAAAATTACAACTTGAATTGGCACCATCTTTCCCATGTTAAATATTGCCTTCTTGCTCTACTTTTATACCAAAAATAGGAGAGACCTTGCATCTCATCTTTAACCCGAGTCTATGAAAGGGCTACACCATTGAAACACGCATCATTTCTCACTTTTCATAAGTACCAACAAGCGGTGAGAATAATCACTTTAATGATGGGGCTATTTTCAACATTTTCTTTCTCAGCTATGTAAAAGAGTGAATATTCAAGACTTCATTAAAACACAAGGATTAAAATTGTACTTTAATGACAACTTAAAACTAATTAGAATTATAAAAAATGTAAATCACCAGTAATGTCATTAATTATGTCTTCTCACTCGATCCGCATCCGTTTCACAATTTTGCTCTTGATCGCTTTTAGATGTTTTGTACAAATTTAATATGAATAGTATATTAATGTACACGAGAAAGCCCTTAACTTGTTATCGTCTAATCCCTCCGTCCCATCCAAAGTGTCCACTTTGACTTTGTACGCAGTTTTAGAATACTCCATAAACTATATTTTTCACCAATCAAATACAGTAACATATCTACCCACTAAAGTCCCTTTCGATTGGTTACAACATGAAAGTAGTCACTTATTTGGGACAACCCAAAATAGTAAGGTGGACATTTGGGATGTGACGAAGGGAGTAAGTTCTAACGTTTGTAGTTTCTATTGTTGTAATTATGATTTTGTATGAGTTGTATGAATTGATTCCAATAAAAATATAATATTACTTTAATAATTATTAGTGTGGATACTTTTTGCCCCAATATTTGACTTTGAATGCATACATGACATGGTGATGATCTTAAGTATCTAATAAAATGTATTAAAATATAAATCATTAGGGAGTACTCTAATTAACAAAGAACATACCAAGCCTATAAAGCATATGTTAAAATTAAAATAATTTTATCATATTTGAGTTGATGTTCTTTAACTTGTCCTCCGTTACCAAATGAGTACTTGACGACATTACTCCATTGGCGTGCATCAACAAGACAAAAACGTCACATGTCGAAAATTAATATTTTATTTTTTAATTATAGCTTCTTCCTACTACTTAATAATATCCGCCGTAATAATATCCACCCGTTAAAACATGTCGAATTGTGAACTAATTCGATTTCAATTTAATCGAATCAACATAAAAACAAAAAGTTGTCGACCAGGTTCAAAATCGACTTGTTGCGGTATAAGACCTTTTTTTAAGTAAATATAATTACTTATAATTAAATACTCCATCTCAAAATAAGTGTACATCTTTTGATTTTAGTTTGTACCAAATTAATTGTTCGCTTTTAAAATGGTATATTAACTTTATCATTTAACCCTCAATACATTTTTTCTCTACACTGATATATGAAAGTCTGTATAAAGAGTAAGGCTAACGTCATCTACACTATCAGAAAATGTAATTTTTTAAAATTCGTGAAAACTAATTGTGGGATAGTTATTTTTTGGACGTAAGGAGTTATTAATTGATGAGGAATTCTACACTCACAAAATTTTTACAAACAAATTTTTACAAATGATATGGCATGCAAAATCATCCAATCAAATTAATCGGTTTTTTCTCTTTCATGTTTCACTCTCTTCATGGTATTGTAACACTTCATTCTGTAAAGAATTTTATGTAGAAATTTTGTGAACAAAGTATTTCCGGTAATTGATACATTCTTGAAGTTTGGATGGTCCCTTCGATATAGTACTACACATATATAGATCATCTTTTATAAAGCCGTATCTCTACTGCCCCTCCTTTATTCAAAGACCACTGTAACACCTAATCTTTAAATCTAATCGTACAATCACCATGTGCAGTTTCTGTGTTTGTATATACCTCACAAACAACATATTGCATTGACTTTTCATGTCCTAATTAATTTGTCGGCATGGTTTAAGTGTTTGATCAGACTCTTTTATTTACAAATGGTATAGAAATTAAGCTAATCTAATAAACATAATTGAGATTGAGACTGGTGCCAATCTCACTGTCTTCCTCCGGCCTCCTCATGTCCTTGAAAAGAAGTCATTGGCACCAATCGTTATTTCCTTGCTTCGTTTTTGTATGGAGACGGAGAAAGACGGGAGAGTGGTGGGGCCGATATATTGTTTTGGGTAAAATTTAAAGAAATGTTGGTTAATGTTGAGGAGTAAGGTTCAAATGGGTCCATGATTTTTTAGTGAGATTAAGGGAACCAATAATATCATGCTACATGTACAAAGAAAATGTTCTATACTACAAAACTCATTTACCCCAAACATCAATTATCTCACAAACGACAAATCGAAAAATCATGAAACTTGCACCATATTTTTCAGCGTTTTATCCTCGATTTGCCGTCCCTCAAGGCATACTTTCAGGAAAAAAATTAGTTTTTTGGTGGGTTTTATAAATTAGTAGCACATGTGTTAGTGATTGATTGTACATTTTATTTACGGTTATGGTTAGGGTTTAGGGTTAGAGTTTAGGGTTAAGATTTAGCAGGGTTTATGGTTTAGGGTTTAGATTTTATGTTTTAGTAGGGTTTAGGGTTTATTAGGGTTTAGAGTTTAGTATGATTTAGGGTTTAGAGTTTTATAAAGGGTTTGAGGTTTAGGGGTTAGAGTTAGGGTACGTAACACTCTAATACATGTGTTAGTAACATATGAAACCCACCAAAAAAATGAAAAAAAAAATTCGTCGGAAGTATGCCTTGAGGAACGGCAAATCGAAGAGGATAAAATGCTGAAAATTATGGTGCAAGTTTCATGATTTTTCGATTTGTCGTTTGTGATATAATTGATGTTTGGGGTAAATGGGTTTTGTAGTATGAAACATTCTCTCTGTATATGTGGCATGATATCATTGATTCCATTAGTCTCACACAAATTTTTAGTCTCATGTGAACCTCACCCTAATGTTGAGTCCTGAAAAGTTCACTTCTTCAATCCTCTAATACTAGTGTTCGGTCTTTGTTCAGTATTACTAAGAAAGTGTTGATGTGGCATTGACTTTGCAGTTCGGTTCCTTAATCTTCCACTGGGAGTGGTCTTAATAGAAAGCAAGTATGAGGAAACCTTAGCTTGTAGAATACAAAGTGATGCCACACAAAAGCAAATATAATTTAGAAACACATTATTGGGTACTTTTAAATTCTCAATATCGACTATCAAAATTATCAATAACAAAAGTCAATTCTCAATTTCATCACAATTCTAGTAACATTATACATGACATGTAATATCTGCATTCCAATTTTGTGAGAGCATATTACTAGAATAATTATGTAACTGAGAGTTAGTTTCTATTGTTGATAATTTTAATCTTGAATAGTAAAATTTAAAAGTCTAGAATCATCAGTCAATAGATCATTTATATCATTTGCCCTTAAAAAACCACACGAATATTAAACTCGAAATTTAAGAAGAAAACGTTTTCTATCGAATTGAAAATACTAGATTAATGAAGCATAGTAATTATGACATGTCGTCTTTCAATGGACTTGGTAGAGTTGTTTCGAATACACATTTTTAGCTTCTAAACTTTATAATCTACTCCTCATATCAAATTTGTGGTTTTCATATGAAGTTTTGTATTATAGACTTAACCTCGATTGTATAAAATAAGTAAATTGAGACGGGGAAGAATATGTCATTAATTTAGTTTCATGGAACCAAATCAACCACGTATTACTCGACCATGTTGTGTAATATTAATATGTCAATAAGTTTTTGGACGTCGAGTAGGCATCAATTAATATAATTTATAATTGGCATGTAATTACTTTATGTAGTGAAGTAGCTAGAGGTGGTGGGTACATACGTGCAAAACTTTGTAATGAAGGAATTGGAGAGTGGATATTAACAAAACGTCGGATGGGTTTCGCTTTTACACGATTATTTTGTTGGTAATGGGACATGAGCCCAAAAGTTTATGTGGCTTGATTACCATAAAGATTGAATCAATTTGCACATGCTAAATTCACAAATTACTCAAATTCTTAACTCGTATTCTCACATCACCTAGAGAGTAAGATTACGGTATCCTTGACAACATGATCTATTGAAACTTCTAACATTTTTAGCATAATTTTGTTATAAGTTCAAGTTAATTACTAGCTAGTATTATTTGTTGAACAAAAGTATAAAAGGTTAGTGAGCATATGAGCATTAACAAAATAAGCGAGTTGAATTAGCTTTTGATATCGATCGAGCTTACAAAGGATAAACCTAAATACAGCTTATTTCATTGATAATTACTTCATACATTTTTTCGACCATGTCATCATGTCAGATCACATATTTAAAATTGTATGCTACAACTCTAACTAATTTGTCAAATGTTTCGTAGATAATTAATAATTAAGCTTCAGCTTCAAGCTACAAAGCCTCAACAAGTTTCGTCAAACATATCCTAAACGTGATGCATATGGAATGTGAGTTTTAGGCAACATCAACATTGTAGACTTGTATCGAGGTGAACATTCAATCATGAGCTTGTGGCTTCAAGTCCTAACGTTTGGACATACATACGTAAGTATTCGTTGGAATGTATATATGTTCGTGATGGTGTGTGAATTCTTGGTTTTGTAATTATTAGGGAAAAGGCATTGGGGACTTGTAGGACTAGATCGAAATCTTAAACTTAATCGTTTGACACAAATAGTGAAACACTTGGAGCTCGATCAAGTGATCAAGATTTGCGAATTTGTCGCTCTGTACACATGATTCGGTAACGATGGGAATAAATTTGCTTAGCCCAAAATAAATAATGCATCATTACAATTTACAATTCAACTTTAAAACGACAATTCAAGGAATAGTAACACATGTACGATATGTTCCAACAGAAGCAATAATGCAGCGTATATACTTGCCAACTTACCTTAATTCGTGTTTAAGTAACATGGGAGGAAAACAATATATGTAACATGCATATATATTTTGCCTCCTTAATAAAAAATTATGCACATCTTTCAGTTTAGAAGCCTTTTATATGAACAAAATTCTAAAATCTGATAGATCACACGGATGAAAGATTGGTATTTTTTTGAGTATGTATCATTCCTAAATTCTAAAAACCATCCGCATCAGCCAAACATCTTTTATCAATATTCCTAACCATTCCCATCCTCATTCCTATCTATCTGAACCATTAATCCAAACATGCCCAAGTGTTTTTTTCATGGGTTTATATTATATGCTTTTTCAATTTTATGTTTGAAGCTTTACGGGCCACGAGTATATGATTTATGAATTTAAAGCGTTTCAAATTAAAGTAAAGGTATAACTATAAGAGTTTCGAGAGTGGTCACAACGTTAGGCGTGGTGCACTTTGAGACCGTTGTGGCACTAGCTCCCACCCTTGGCGTTGTGATGTTCGGCATCGAGTTCATGATGCCAAAGAGTATATAAATAAATATATTTAAAAGAAACTAATTGCAATGGGAAAAAAGCTATTACTCTAATATATAATTTCAAATTTCAGTGTTATCACGAAAAAGTGTAACTGGTTTAACGTGATTATAAAATACTCCGTATTTTAAAGGGGTAATAATTTGTACATCCCCTGATTTATTTCATTTACCACTAAATGCATAGAATAATGACATACTTTATACAATACTCTAAAACGGATTTAGTGTGTATATAAAGAAAATAAGTGATGTATAAATCATCACGAAATTATGAAATATGATAATATTACCATTTCGACCATTCCTGAATCCTGATGCTCCAGTAAATTAATGATTATAAAATAACAAAATGAAATTATTGTTAGAAACAAAAACCTAAAGAAAATACTCCGTAGTACACTTGCAGCGAGACGATTTACCTTTTCAGTACTGGACCCTCTTTGTTTCAACATAGCAATGATCATTCATAGTCATATGGTCCATTATTTAACCTTTGAATTACTCTTGTAATAAAAATTCAATAATTCACTATCTTTTTATTTTGTTACTAACAGTGAGTAATTGAAAACGTGTACAGTTAAAAAGAAATCACAAACAGAGGATTTATGTAACCTGTCGGATTCTTTTCTTACCCCTATGTTTAATGTCAAACTGTTGATAGGTTTACTTCAAATAAGTTTAGTATTAAAAAAAAAAAAAAATTCGAAACCGAGGAATACACACTATATCATAGACGGAGCTTCATGAGGGCATGGAGGGGTTGTGGTAACCCGGGTTCAAGTCCCATTCTTAGTTCTTTTTGTGATTTTGGCATTTAAGGCTTAAATGTTTCTACCAGTTATATCGTTTTCCGTATTTATTATTTTTATATAACGGCATTTCAACTACAAACATATTATTACTCCTATTATCTCCATCTCTTATTCTTATTCAAGTATTTGTATATTATTAATACTAATAAATTTTTTCCATAACATGGCTTATTGATCTCATATCAATTTTAAGCTAACTTTATTACTATGCTCAAATATTATAATCAATAATAACTTTGTAACTATTGATGAGTTCTATAATAGAGTTAATGTTGGTTATAGTGTTGTACAATATTTATATAACAAAGACATGGGTTTTTTATATAAAAAAGATACATACTCCAAAAAAATTTTGGCCTCCCATAAAACCTGTTCAAGCTCCGTCGCTGCACTATATTATCTCTTCTGTTTTATCATACGGAGTATTAAATAGTGAAATAGCAGTGTAGACGGCCTCTACAAAAATAAAAAGTTTCTCAAATTCGTTTACTTATAAATAAATTTCTAGCTCTGCCATCTAAACCCACGTTAAACGACTTTATAAAAAGTAAGGTTTGGCTAACTTGTGCCCTTAAGGCACAAATTACGCCCTCATTAAATGTACTAAAATTTTCTAATTATATCCCAAAATTCATTTATAAAACTCACTAAATTTCAATTATACTTCTTTATTAATTACAATTTATATTATTTATAACAAATTCAACCTCAATAAAAAAAATTAACTTGTGCTCGACAGATTTTTCCTAAAAAGTAAGTTGATTTACCACCGTGAAAAAAGATCAACATTAAGCATGTGATGGAGGTGTATTGATTTCATGAAATTTATGTTAAAAATTGCTTGTTTTTATGCACCATCCACCACCATCACCAGCTGTTACTTGTTTTTTTATGTAAATTTCTCTCCACCCTACGTCCTCAATCACACTTTTCCCCTACCCTTTTTTATTTATTTGTAATAAAATACAACACTTGCCTCCATTTTCCATCTATATAATCACTCCTATTTCTTCCCTTAAAAATCTCTTCCATTTCTTCTTCTTCTAATATCTTTCAAGTTACATAAGCCACTTTGATTTGATTCATTCATTCTTTCTTTCGATCATCAACCGATCGATCAATTCGTGTTGTTTTGTTACGAAAACTAGTTGGTTTTTTATTAAATGCCCGAAATCGGATACATAGATGCTAGAGATTAATTGATTGATGTCTCCTGTTCTTAGCGAAATTCTTCGGTCCGGCTTTACTATCAATTCTTCCCTTCGTCGCCGGACCCATCTCGTTCAATCTTTATCCGTCGTCTTTCTCTATTGGTTTTACGTTTTTTCATGAACAACCCATCAACCAAAAAAAACTAGACTAATATAGCTTCTTCTATTTAAATCGATTTTACAAACAATTTAAATAAACCCTATTTTGATCTATCTAGGTCCTTTATTATTTTTCGAAGTATTATTATTTAAAAAGTTTAGCCAAGTAGTAACGAGTCTGCCCCGGTTGTTACAATTTATTTGTCGTAGTAAAAAGGAAATTATTCGGTATGGCGTCTTCAAGTGGTAACTCATCTCAGATCCAAAACTCGGGATCCGAGGAGGATTTGATGGATCAGAGGAAGCGCAAAAGAATGCAATCAAATCGCGAATCAGCACGGCGATCAAGAATGAGGAAACAAAAACATCTAGACGATTTATCCGATCAAATCAATCAAATCAAGAAAGACAACGCTCAAATTGTCACAACTATAAGTGTCACAACGCAACAATTTGTTCACGTGGAAGCAGAAAATTCTGTTATAAGGGCTCAAATAGGTGAGCTAAGTCAAAGGTTGGATTACCTTAATGAAATCATAAACCTCATGAACAATAACAACAATTGTACAACTACTCATTGCACCAATGAGATGTATGAGTTTGAGAATCATTGTGATGTCATGATCAACAATCCTTGGAACTTGATGTACAATAATCAACAACCAATCATGGTTGCTGCTGAGATGTGGCAGTACTAGTATTAATGCATGTGGTACTACTCTATAGTAGGGTTAGGTTTGATTGGTGGTGCTTTACTGGGTTGTACTTTTAGGTTTTGATTTGGTGGTGGAGATTGAGTTGGCTGTTTGTATCTTAAGTTGTTAAAAATAATACTACTGGTAATCTTGGTTTTGTATCTGTGGGTGGAGGGGGAAAAAAGGGAATATCTCGGCTTGCTTTTTTATTTTATTTTGTATTGTCTTTTTAAATAAATAAAAACATTATTATATTATATTTAAATATTTATACAAATTATTTTGTATTTTTATGGATGTATCTATGACCGGTGATGTTATTATAACTTTTAAGGATAGGAAGACACAAGTGGGTTGCGTAACTGAAGTGTGTACAAGTGGTTATTTTTATTTAATATAATTTATATTATGATTAAAATTAAAAATGAAACTGAAATAAAATAAAATACCTCGTTTTCAGTTAAGAAATCATGGTTGATTAATCAATTCACGACTAGAATGTCCTTTTATAAATTTTTATTTTGTCAAAAGGAATCTGTACTCATATTAATAATTGAACTGATGAAAACATCTTGATATAATTTGCATTTTGGATTCTTATGCAATGATTAAATATATAAAAATCGTCTTGAAATTGGACATAACCATTAAACAAAAAGTAACACGGAAGGACGAATATAAATGATAATATTAAAAAAGGTAAACTAGATTTTTAGACAATTCGTCCATGTATATTACGGGTGATATATTCATCATATTTTTTGTTTGATCCATTAAAACTGTGCATTAAAAAATTGTTTAACTAGCCATATATCACATTCCGAGTTCCCATGTTGGTTATTATGCAGATACAGTTCCTTAAACTGCTTTTTTGTTTCAACGACAATCTCTTGACCCTAACGAATGTTAATTTTGTTTTTCATTTCAAATCATGTGCATCGAACATAATGGTATTTTGTTTCACTGCCAATCCCCAAGATAACAGACGTGATATGAGATAACAAACATAAATAACACTTACTAGAAATAAACCCACGCAATGCGACGGTAATAAAATTAGCAAATCTGTTCAATGCGGCAGTAATAATTAGAAGTTTTATTGTGAATAATTAAATCTCAAAATCAACCTGTCATATCTATATTAATAATTGATCTCCATTGACTGATTTGACTCATAGATCACTTGATCTTTGTGCTTGTGATTTGTTGTTTTGAGACGGAGAGAGTAATATGTTTCATGTTTTGAATCTTGAACTTATAGTTGTCCGTTCTAATTGGTTGCTTTAACTAAGGAAAAAGTATGGAAAATTGATGTTTTGAATACCCACAAAAAAATAATTTGAAGCTTACACATAACAATTAAGAATTAATTTGAGTTAATCCACATATATAGAGATAATGAGGGCAAATAAGAAATTTTTATTTTTATTTAAGACTTAAGAATCAACCAATGGGAGACTTGTTATATGTAATTATAAATTAAACAGGGGTAGCATAGGCAACCGCCCCCACAAGAATTTTCAAATTACGTAAAAATGAAGGGAAAAAAAAAGGTATTAAACATTTTAAATTTTCGCACCCACTAAACTATAAAAGGAAAAAAATATTATTTCACCCCCTCTACTTGAATATCCTGGCTCCACCCCTGTTTATTAAGGCCGAGGACTGACGGTAAAATAAAAAGGCGGGTCAAAGGGACTGTATCCATATAAAACCGGACCGAGAAATTGAGAGTGTAATATATGGACAATGACATGGACTAGCAATAATGGTAAAGTACATTATTACAGCGTTACTTAATTATTTATAACATAAGTTTCCTCTCCTAATGCATTCGAGTAAACTGAAACTTCATTCGTGTATCTTCTAATTAACGAAAGGACGGTGTTTACCATGACATTGAAATGAGTTTTACTCTTTATCGCTGGTTGGAGTGAATCCGTGATGTTGTGAACGTCATTGAAGTTACGGTAATATTCAGAAGTTGAAAATTCCAATATTTAAAGGTTCGATTCCAAGTTTCTTTATCGATTTTACATTCCAGGAAGAAATGTGTTTCGGACTCTACATCCTTGCAACATAACGCACTCCTCGTTAAATGTAAATCGACACTTCGGTTGCCAAGATTCAATCTTGTTGCGAGTCTCCCTTTAGCTAATTGCCATGAGAACATATTTTGGTAAGCTGCTAACATGGAATTGAACAATATTTTTATGGGCCGATTTATCAAACCCATTTGTTCCGATGATCACTGAATGGGCCCATGTATTGGATAAAATCTTCTAATTCCAGGAGTTCGGCCCATTAAATTGGCCTTTTAACCCCCATTTATCAACCACCTCATAATAAACTATAGTAAGCGGGGTCTTTGTTTAGACTTATTATATCTTAGAAAGTGATGTTTGTATTATTCAGTAAGCTAAAAATCATTAAGATGTTTTGATAGTTTTTCCCTATTAAGTATTAACCTAGCTGAAAAACCTTAATAAGCTATTTACAATTGCTTAAAACTTCTAATTGATAAAAAAGAAAAATAAACCCTAATTATTAATTAGTGTCCCGCATAAATGGATTTCATATGTTTAATTTATGTGTTAAACAATATTTTTTTCCCTTTTTGGTTTATGTATTTTAGTCTTCTTTTTATTCATGACAATATATTCATTGAAGTTATTATTGGTTTCTAAAACGTTGTATCGAGAACCTCTTGTAATTTTCTTTTTCTTAAGTGGAGTCGTTTGTAACTCAATGTCGTATTCATGCAATTTATGACACCAAAAAATGGTTAAACATGTGTATTCAAAATGTTTGCACCTTTTATTTGTCAAACGATCTTAATATTATGTATTCAGATTTCAGCTGCTAGCTCTTATTATTCAGAACTGGTTTTCAGATTTAGCTTTTAGAATTCAGAAAAAACAAAAGACCCTGTTCACATTCTACTAATATACATTTACGGTTTTCTTTGGTGTCGTTTTGAAAATTCGCTTGTCGTTTTGAAAAGCTCCGTCATTCACGGTCGCAGACCCTCTGCCCAAACCTATTTGCCTTTTATTTTATGAATAACAAAATACTTCAATCAATTTGTAAGATATTACGTAGTAAAAAGTACTCCGTTACGTGTACAAACTAGACTATTTCAATTTACTTCGTAAATTTTTATAAGTTAGCCTTGAAATTATTAACTTGTTTTTTTCAATTATCATTCCGATCATAATAAAATATATATATATATTTTTTATAATATTCTTGAATAAACATATTATTGATTTAATTTATTTAAGGGTATTTACTTTTTTGCTGAAGTTGTTTAGTAAATCGTAAATGATACTTAGAACGCCAGGTATATAATATTAGAATCATCCTTTTGTTAAATAATTTTTTTTATATATTTTCACAACAAAAAAACAATAAATAACATCTACAGTAAATAATTTTATAATAAATGTATTATCCTTACAAAGGTATTTCGAGTTTACATTTGATTAGTTATGGTCCCTAAATTATGTGTTAGTTTATTTTTTGCATTAATCATGGTAACCAGAACAATCAAACCTTAATTCAAATTAACTGTAGTATTAAATTAGTTGACAGCATAATCAAGAACGCAGAGAGTAATTTTGATATGTTTAAAGCTAATGAAGCGAGTACTACTAACACTTGTTCAATCAGTCCTCATATATAGTTTCCTAACATGTTGTTAGCATATATCTATTCTCCCTTGTAAAGGATTTAGTGTTTTCTTTAGGTCTTAGTTTTTTCAAGATGCGAAATGACGAAATTAGCTTCCACTATATTGAGCAATATTTTTATAATTGGAAAGTGTGGATGGAGCTTGATATGTACGTATATATCTGAAGATGTACGTTTAATTTTGTTTTAATAAAATTGTTACTTTTCTAAAAAACTAATTAGAAATAAAGTATAAGTCAAACCATATTAATTAGCACAACTTCCTCTTAAATTGTTGGATTGGAAATATATATATATATATATATTTAGAAAGATCTTTGAAGTATTGGACAAATCGATACTTTTGTTCATTTTTTTCAACATTCGTGTAAACTATACAATATCATTTGTAAAATTGTAGTTTATGCTCTACAATTATCTAAGTGTCCATGTGCATCGAACTTCAACTAATGCTTCAACCTTAATCATTTTAGTACGAATATAATATATTGGTTTTCAACGTAATTGTACATATTCTTTATGACTCACTAAACTATACATTTTTTAAGTGTCACGTATCACTGCATTGCGCGGGTGACCTAGTACAATAATATTACCACATTTATAGTGTGTTTGGTTTGCGAAGTCTTTTTGGATGGAATTGGATTTCACGAAAGAATTTGAAATTTCATGGAGTGTGAATTTCTCTGAATAAAAGAATTTGATAACCTTCAAATGAATTCATTTGTGAACCAAACAACCTTTATGTAATGTAATGGAATTGAAATTCCGATTTCATTGAGTTTCGTGAACCAAGCGCAACCTTAGTCATATTTTTAGAATTTTTGCAATAATCATATATCAAATATTAACTGCTTGAATATAAGTATAAAGCAAATGATCGTAAGAGTACAAAGCAAATGACCAGGCCCGACTCGTTAAATTTGATGACACGGTGCAATGAAAAAAAAAAGGCCCTTTAAACATAAAATTTATTGGGACTATTTTAACATACATTCTTCTTTAAAGTAGAGTTGTCTATCCTTGCTTCTCAAAATCATTTGAATATAACATATTTATATGTTCAAGATGGTAGTTTTTGTTGAGATGGGTTAACTTGCTTGATGGTTCAGTTGAGAGTGGAGTTCCGTTTACATTTGATTTTTTTTCCACAGAAAATAAAAGAGTAAATTACACGGGTCGTCCCTGTGGTTTACCCAAAATTACACGGGTCGTCCTTGCAAGTTTTTTTTGGCACTGGTCATCCCTGTGATTGCGTGATGTTGCACGGGTAGTCCCTATCGCTAACGACCGTTAGTTAAGTCCGTTAAATAATGTCATGTACAGAGCATGTGAGGGTATAATAGTCATTTTAGTGTTATAACGGACTACGATTGTAATTTCGAAAACACAGGGACCATCCTTGTAATTTTTTAATTCTTCATTTTTTTTAATTTTTTTTCAAATTTTTTTTTAAATATATTTTTTTCAAAAAAATTTTTTTAACTTTTTTTTAAAAATCTTTTTTTCAAAAAAAAAAGTTCAATTTTTTTTAATTCTCATTTTTTTAAAACTTTTTTTCAAAAAAAAATTTCCAAATTTTTTTTTTCAAAAACTTTTTTCCAATTTTTTTTTTTTTAAAAAAATTTTATGAATTTTTTTTTTCATTATTTCCGTGTCGTGGGATGAAGGTAGGTGAGGTTGGGGGAAGAAAAAGGTACGAGAGGAAGAAAATAAAGTGGATGGGTCAAAATGTGAAGACAATTTCTTTCTTTTTTGAAAATTTTTTTCAAAAATTTTTTTTTTGAAAAAAAGATTTAAAAAAAGTTGAATTTTTTTTTGAAAAAAAAATTGAATTTTTTTTTTGAAAAACGATTTTAAAAAAAAATTTGAAAATTTTTTTAAAAAATGAAAAATTAAAAAATTACAAGGATGGTCCCTGTGTTTTCGAAACTACAATCGTAGTCCTTTATAACACTAAAATGACTATTATACCCTCATATGCTCTGCACATGACATGATTTAACGGACTTAATTAACGGTCGTTAACGATAGGGACTACCCGTGCAACATCACGCAACCACAGGGATGACCAGTGCTAAAAAAAACTTGCAAGGACGAACCGTGTAATTTTGGGTAAACCACAGACGAACCGTGTAATTTACTCAAAATAAAATAAATAAAGCTTATAATAATAATATTATTATTGTTGTTGTTATTTATCAATAATTGAAACCTTGCAATAAAAAAGTCACTACTTTCTCTAAATGATAACTATTCATTGATTACGTAAAAGAAATTAAGTTAAAGTAAATTAATTGGTCAAAACGTATACGCAAAATAAATGCACTTTAATTAAATGAAGTTCAACTAAATCATGCTAGATCATGAAAAGATAGAGATTACCGAGACACCAATTATTATGAACAAGGCCGGGGCACGTTGGGGAGAGCCTAGACATCTGCACCCACTTTCAAATTTATACAATATATGTAAAAAAATATATTATGAAAGAGTGTGTTTTTTAAGAGTAAATTATACGGATCACGAAATTACATCGATAGTCCTTATCTCTTGAAAATTACATCGATCATCTCACTAACGACGGTAAAAAAAATCCCGTTAAGCGTGTCATATGACTCGCACATGAGGATACATAAGTCTTTTTACCCTTTTCTTCTTCCCAAAACATTTTGAAGCTCGACACGGTTGTACCCTCATTTGCGAGTCATGTGACATACCTAATGGATTTTTTTAACTGTCGTTATTGGGAGGGACTAACGTCGTGTATTTTGATATCATTCAGGGATGATCGATGTAATTTTCAAGAGATAAGAACTATCGATGTAATTTGATGCAAAACACATATGATCCGTATAAATTACTCATTTTTAAATATTCTCCTCTCATTTAAAAATAATAAGAATAATTTATGCTTAAGCATATTTTGATAGTTTCCCTTTAAAAAGAAATTTCTTTGATCCGTCAACATATATTCTTCCTCCGCTTTGATGATGAAAATTATTTTCTTGTATTTGATAGAATCGAGCAAAAGAGAAGAAGCTATTATTATTATTGAAAAATTTGAAATTAGTATATTAAAAGCTCTGAATCTGTTTAGTGTTCAGTTTAGCGAATACTGTATACTAGTGTAATATTTCTCTGTATGAAGGATCAACTTATATACCATAAATATATAGACTTATCAGATATCAAGATTTGAACTCGCAATTTTAAGGTTAGAAAGTAGTCGCCTCAACACGCTAACCATACGGGACCACTTAATTGGTACATATTGAACTATTTAACTTGAGACTTTAAGTTTTTTTTTATTCTTACAAGTATTCAGCATCAACAATATATTGACTCTGTTTAGCATTAACTTAAAAGTGTTAGTATTCTTTAAAAATGTTATTATTTTTTAAAAGTCAATGGTATATATATTAAAAAAAAAAATTGGGGCGTTTCAAACGACGGTGGTGGCGGTGAACCAGTGGCATTGGGCGACAGAGGTGTTGGTGGTGATGTTAAAGGAGGTGGACGGTGGTGATGTGTGTGTGAAATAGAGGCGGTGACGGCAGTGAATGACAGTGGCAGTGGCGTCGGTGGACGGTGGTGGTAGCGGAGGTGAACGGTGGTGGTGGCGGCGATGGTGGTGAACGGTGGTGGTGGTTAGTTAGTGTTTGTGTGTTTTGTAGAGAGAGGAAACTAGAGAGTTGTGTGTGTTTTTGTGAGAGAAAGTGATAGAAAAGTGGCTGTCCAAAATTGTGCCCTAAATTTGACCCATTCATCTCATATTTCAGAAATTGCAATAATGGTCCCTCCGCCCAAAATATTTGCAAAATGGTACTCGCGTGAATTGTCTTGATCTTGACCATTGATGAAGGGAATAGATGGTCTGGATCAGCTTGCGCTCCTTGCCCTCTCTAACTTGAGTTCTCCTCTGATCTCAAATCTTGATAGAATCGAGTAAAAGAGAAGAAGCTATTATTATTACTCCCTCTGTCTCAAAATAAATGTCTCATTTTGATTTTTAAAAGTTTTTATTTTTCAACTTTGACTTTAAATATATTTATTTGTGTTATATAATCTTGATGAAAATTATACCAATGAAAATACATTTAAAACTTAATTCATTCATATATTTTGCATCAGGTATTATATAACACAATCAAAAATATTTAAAGTCAAAGTTGAAACATGATGACTTTTAAAAGTCAAAATGAGACACTTATTTTGGGATGGAGGGAGTATTATTATTGGTATATTTGAAATTAGTATATCAAAAGCTCTAAATCTTTTTGGTGTTCAGTTTAGCGATTACTGTATACTATTGTAATATTACTCTCTATGAAGGATCAACTTATATACCATAAATATATATACTTATCAGAAATCAAGATTTGAACCTACAATTTTAAGGTTAGAAAGTAGTCACCTCAACACGCTAACCATGCGGGACCACTTGGTACATATTGAACTACGGAGTATTTAACTTGAGACTTTTAGTTGTTTTATTCATATAAGTATCCAGCATCAACATTATATTGACTCTGTTTAGCATTAACTTATTTCTATAAGCCTTATTTAAATCAAATTAAAGTCTAACTGTTATAGTAATAATCATATCATATATTTGTGAATTAGAAAAGTGGCACGTTTCAAGTGTGAACAGTTCTATGATTATCAGCAACCATTACCGATAAAAAAAAAGACATAAGGAATAAGTTACCGTAGCCATCCCACCCGTCACATGCGAAAACTTCCATTCTTAGCAAAAACAACCTGAAAGCAAATCACATGATGAAGATTGAAGATACACGCGTATTTCATTCGATTTAAAGTATCATAACTAGGGGTGTCAAAAAACTTGACCCGGCTCACACCCGATCCGACCCGAACCCTATTAAGACTATTCAGGTCGGGTTTAATAGGGTTAGAAAGTTTAATCGGGTTATGCGGGTTAATCCGATTAACCCGAATACTTATTAGGGTCGGATTACGGGTTAAAATAGAGAAACTTATGCGGGTGCGGGTTGACCCGATTAACCCGATTTAACCAAGTATTAATTTTTCTATTAATTATTATAGTTAACTTTCTTATAAAATAATATAATTTGAATATGTTAATTTAATGTGGTAACATTTTATATATAAGAGTCTACTAGAATTTAATTAATAATAGTATCTATTCTATAAACATATAATAACATTAGTGTAAAGTGTAGCAATGTATATGAATATGATTATGAAGAATTGAAAATTTAGTATTGTATATTAGTTGTAGCACAACTTGTAAGTATTCTTCATCAAAGTGTTAGTGTGGTAGCTGCATTCTTCAATTTTCAAAGATGTAAGTATTACTCACATTTCAAGTATACTTGACCCGCTTTGAAATCCAATATGTATATACAATTTATAACAAAACTCACCTTTATAGACTATAGTTCTACTACGTATACATAATTCACGTGGTTTCAACTTCATATATCATTTAATAATTTGGTGTACTATCCCAACATTCAAAGTCATCTATCTATAATTCTATATATTTGTTTTAACAATTATTAGAAAACTGTAAAGTTATACGGGTTAACCCGCTACCCGATTAACCTGAACCCGATAACCCGATTACCTAATAGGGTCAGGTTACGGGTATATATTTATTTCTAAAAAACCCGACTAACCCGACCCGATTAACTCTTATTAGGGTCGGGTTGACCCGATTAACACCCCTAATCATAACGTGTTAATTAAAAGTTAATTGAGTTAGTAAGACACTTGCAACATCATGTCGTTGATGAAAATATACATTTTTTCAACAAGGTACAAAAACAAGCTCGTACGTAACTAATTAGCGAACTAATTGATGAGCAAGTGGTAATTAGCAAGCAACTTATAACAAACGTTGCACGTAATTAGTCAAACGATCCATAAATGATCGACAATACATATACTAAACGATAGTTAATCAAGTTGATAATACTATAATTGTATTATATTATATTGGTAATATGTCATGATCCTTCTTTATTGTATGTACAAGTAACTATTAAATGCAGCTAACCAACCCGTCCCCAAAAGACATCAAACTACCCCACCAACAAACTCCCCTAATGTTGCTCATCAATGTTCTTTTTCATTGTTTTTTAAAGTGAAACATAATGGCAACATTCATGTTTTGTTATCAAAAAACTACTCTTGATATCTAGTATGTTATTAGTTAAAGATAGTTGAAATAAGGAGGTATATAATCATGGAAGATTATGACAAGGTTTATTTGGTTGTGTATGGAGTGATCTCATGGACAACTGCATTCTTGTTAACAAGAAAGATTTTCCCAAAACGATCTTTTGACTTTTGTAATCGTATTGTTTCCACGATTCATGCTGTTTTCGCGGTCGTCTTGTCGTCTTTATCTGTTCAAGATTGGAGATGCCCAGTTTGTCCACTGGCTTCAAACTCTTCCCCACTTCAGGTTTGGCAAAAAAACATAATAAATATTTCATTTAGGCAAAATATTTTATTTGTGTTAATGGTTTGTTGAATTTGATCAACAGATGAGGGCTCTAGGAGTTACGCTTGCTTATTTAATCTACGATTTAGTATGTTGTCTGTTTGATAAGAATATAAAGATTGATAATTCGGTTCATCATTTAGTTAGCATTGTTGGGATTGGAGCAGGCCTTGCTTATGAAAAGGTACCTTCTTCAAAAAAAAATTATTTAATTTAATCTTGAACCAAGTTTTCCATGAAATGGATTTATATTTCCAAATTTAGAAAGTTAATTCATTTTGGGTTCAATACAAATATGTGTAGTGTGGATCAGAAATGGTGGCTGCAATGTGGATCACAGAAATATCAAGTCCATTTCTCCATTTAAGAGAGCTGCTCAAAGAACTTGGTTATAAGGATACCGATGTTAATTTAGCAGCTGATGTTAGTTCCTGTTAATTTTTCAAATCTTGATTGATAATTGTCTTCATTGATTGGTTAAGTATTTTCATTATTATTGTATTACAGGTTTCATTTGGGTTAATTTTCACACTTGCAAGGATGTGTTGTGGACCATATCTCTGTTATGTTACACTATCTGCCAATAATCCAATTCTCATCAAGGTATGGTTTCGTATATATCGTATATTCGTATGCATTAATAATTTCTACCATACGCTTATGAAAAAAGCGCCTTTTCGACCATTTAAACTGAATGATGTTATGTGATCATGTGCAGGCAATGGCCTTGGGGCTTCAATTAGTCAGTGCTTTTTGGTTCTACAAGATTGCGAAAATGGTGAAATACAAATTGATTAAGAGATCCTCATCCAAAACCACTTAGTTTTAGCCCATTTATGTATTGCAATTCATTCCATATTTAGATATTTTTCTTGAATATAATTTATGAAGTTCTACTTTCCGGAAAATCATTCGAGACCACCCCCCACCCCCCCCCCCCCCACCCCCGATTATTGAAGTTCATATTACTATTTATTTATGATATGATATACCTAAACTTGTGAAGGCTAATATTGTCGAGAAAATGATGAAACATCGTTGGTATGCAATGTTGGGTGCAAACTCAATCCCACATCGGAAAATAAAAGAAGATAATGTCTGCATATAAGCTCATGGGCTACTCCCTCTATCACCAATTGGTTTTAGAGTGGAACCTCAGTGGGCTTATATGTTGGACATGTTGTTGGGCTAAAGTATGATCCTAACAAGTGGTATCAGAGCTACGGTTATAGCCCGGATGTGGACTCTTGGTGACTCATGTTCAATTTTGTTGGTTTATTTTCTTACAGTAAGTCACATCATCGATCATACTGTACTGAATATATACTAAAAAATAATTATAAGTACTGAATTTATTCTAAAAAGTAACTAGAAGATATTTTAATCATTTCAGTTGGAGAAGGACCAAGAGCGCAAAAACTTTTGAGTTTTTAGACTGTGAACGCAAAAAGTAAATTATAGGGGTAAGGTGTGTTAGTGTGTGTAAAGTGTAAATACAGGAACAATCATACAATTGACCATATGATTTACCTACATATCCTGATACACATACTTATTTACTAGTACAGTATCATTTTTATTTACACTATCCACTTCCAAGAGGCAACGGTGAAGAGTAAAGACCAGAAGCCTTACAACCTTGTGTTGTTAGTACTTATTAGACACTTACTATTTAATAATGGAAAACTATGTTTATCTGGTTGGTTATGGAGTAATATCATGGACAACTGCATTTTTGTTAACTAGAAAGATCTTTCCAAACCTGTCTTTCGACATCTGTAAACGTATCGTTTCCACGATTCATGCTGTTTTCGTAGTCGTCTTGTCTTTGATATCTGTTGAAAGCTGGAAATGCCCAATTTGTCCATTAGCTTCAAACTTAACCCCTCTTCAGGTTCCACCCAAACTTCATACCTTGTTCAATTTTCTTTACTGTTGTAAAAATTAAAAAATTGTAGTAATATGGTGGTTATTTTTCTTTATGAACAGATGAGAGCTTTAGCAGTCACTCTTGCTTATTTAATATATGATATCGTATGTTGCTGGTTCGACAAGAATCTAAAGATGGATACTTTGGTTCATCATTTAGTTAGCATTGTTGGAATTATAGCAGGCTTTGTTAGTGAAAGGGTATAGTAGTACACTTCTAATATCTTTCGATTTTTCATTGAAGATACTTTTGGGTTTCTATATTTATAAGGGTTTGGTATATATAATTTGTAGTGTGGGTCAGAAATGGTGGCTACATTATTCATTACAGAGATATCAAGTCCATTTCTTCATTTAAGAGAGCTGCTTAAAGAACTTGGTTATATGGACACTGATCTTAATTTAGCAGCTGATGTTAGTTCCATTTCATTTTCTCAACTCTTAATATATGCTTTTGTTAGAAAAAAAAAGAAAAAAAAGAACCTCGTCGATTATAGTATCCTATGAATATTGGTATTTGTCATTTATACAGAACTTTCAAGTCGAAATTTTTATATAAATATTTACAGGTCTTGTTTGCTGTGTCCTTCACTGCAAGGATGTGTTTTGGAACATATATCTGCTATGTTATACTGTTTGCTAACAATCCTATTATCATCAAGGTATATTGAAGTTTCATATGACTCATTTTGCCAAAAGTTTCTATAAAAACTGAAAGATGTTAATATCGGATATGTGCAGGCAATGTGCGTGGGACTGGCATTAGTCAGTACTTTCTGGTTCTACAAGATTGCAAGAACGGTAAAATACAAACTGACTAAGAGATCTATATCCAAAACCAGTTAGCTCCAGCCCATCAATGTGTAACAGTTCATTCAACATCTACATTTAATTTCTAACTTTTTCTTGTATTTTATATAAATTCTTTCTCCCATTTGATACCCATTATTTATTTATGAATATTAGCAATAGGATCTTTGGTTTAGCGGCATCTGTGTGTTTATTGGTTTGATGTGCGTGTGAGTTTGTCTTTCATAATAAAAAATATATAAATTGATTTCTTTGGATCTGTACTGAGCAGAGGATATATGATCGTTGCAGCTTAGAAGAAACCACATTTAAGTTCATTAGATAGTAGGATTTCCAGAAAAGAAAATCGAGAACTAGCATAAACCCATAGCATACAAGTCACGAAATTTTAGTACTAAGCAACGTTATAGAGTTTTCGTTAACTGTTTAATTAGTTAGGCACTCGACAGTTCTTCCTAATTTCTCCTTTATAACCGATGAGAGGATTAATGCTTCCCATTTTAACCATTGACCTTGCAAATTGGTCAAAGAAGAGAGCATCATCCTCGGCGAATGCCTTCACCAGAAACATAGTTTCTTGGACATTTCCAGTTAGAAGAACTTGATCAGAAGTTAAAAGTCCTTTTCCCCACATAATGAGCTTGAAATATGTGTTATCAAATCTTACGGGTGATGAAAAATCTAAAGGAGAAATGTTGTTATCGCCACCAGATTTTGGGCAAACAGTTTTTAACTCATTGTAATAGTTTATCTCAAGAGTTGAATCAGGTTGATTGTTTCCATCTTGATTGTATAGCCTTTGCTTAAATGCTGTGCATCGAGCCATCCCTATGGTATGAGCTCCTTCAAGAGATAGAAAAAATATAAAATAAAAATCTCACTGTAAAGAACTTTGAGTAATGAAAAAGCGAAAAACAGGTTTGGAAAGGTTGGTATTCTGACTAACCAGAAAGGGACACCAAGTCAACTTCATCAAGGCCTTGGCGCCGAAAAAGCGTTATAAGGTTTTGAATGGTAGAGTTCGGTGGCGGAAGGTTGTTGTTTGAGCCGCTTATACTTGCTTGTGTTGCATCCCTCCTTCCTAATGGCAGTTCCCAATTGGGTCCACCACTCTACGATGTTTTTACAAGAAATATTTATTAGTCAATCGAACACTCGTGAAGCTTGAGGGCAGTTCTAGTAAATTTGGTATTTGTCAAAACAAGTAGAATGACGATAAATTTGAATGTGTACCAGAACAGTAGAACCTCGAGCAGCAAGGGCAAGAATGTCTGCACAAGAAACCGTCTCAGGACATGCTTCTTCTAATTTAGACTTGATCTCATCAATCACTTCAAATCCCCTAATTGAATTAATATTAGGCCCTGCACTTTTTTCGCTTGAAAATGTTGCACTGTTATCCAACAATACTGATGCATCACATCCCTGTATCAAGCCAATAGAAACATTAGTTTCACAATCAATCAAGCCTCATTACTGCTTATGAAACTTAAAAGTTTTAGGTCACAAATCCACTTACACCTATGTAGGTAGGTTATATATATGATATATCAAAAAAAGAGGTTATACACTTAATTACCTGAACAAAGCAATCATGAAAATGAAGCCGTAACAAAGAAGCAGCCATTCTTGGCTCTTTATCAATAACATTCTCAAGTACAGACATAACAATGTCATTAGCTTGAGGACATGAGAAACTGTAAAATTCTGGGAAAAGACCATAATACCCTTGGCTACCGCCAAAAGATCCATCTCCATCACCAAAAGAACCATCTCCGCCACCACCACCCCATCCAAAGTTAAACCCCGGAAAACCAAAGCATATTGTGGAACACGACAGCAAAACTGTTAGCATGAAACTAGTGGATAAAAAGGAAGCCATTTTAAGAAAATATTGCATGATGGAGAGAAAATCAGTAATGTATATAAAGAGTGAGCTCAAGACCAATAATCAACCACCACTCTTACCAAACCTTACTGCAACTAATTAGTTGTTATGAGCTATGACCATTTCAAGATACATACTTACATGACATGCATCCTTTCACAAATGTACAAAAGGTGAGTGTTTTGGTAGAATGGTGACAAGTTTTATGGGTCATATATGATACGAGATCTTAAAAAACTTATTGTTAAGTTCTGTAGGACGCGTAGGTTTGCAAGCTGACACAAGTCTAGAAGAGAATAGTTGAACGAAACCGCGTAGAAAGTGGTACTTATAACGATAGGAGATTGACTTGCAATGAAAAGAAAAGTTGTTGTTATGCTTTTCTATAAAGTGGTGGGGATTACAGTTTTACCTGCTCCAAAATCAGATATGGATCTTGATATGTCACCTTTCTGCCTTAGAATTGATCAAATTTGGCATACCTTGTTGGAGTTAAGTATCAACATTTTTGCTTTATCTAACTCCTCATTCTTTCACCTTTCAATTTTTACCTTCACTCGAATGGTGATGTAGATGTTTTTAAAAATATTTCATTTTGCATAACAAATTATATTATAACTAGTTTGTATACCAAAATTCAACAAGCTGCGCTGGATATAGATGAGGTGGCAAAATGGACGGGTTGGGTAAGGTGGTCGGAAACATTAAGGGGTTGAAATTTACAAAAAACTTTGAAGGCTAAACCTTAAACTTTGTCATCCTCTAAGATATAGTATATTATATAAAAGGACAATTACAGCAAGCCAACAATTGACATTTTATACCATCACAAAGAAGCAGACTTTAAAATTACTCTCTACGGTTACTTTTCTGTTATCTTTAAGTAGTATTATGGTTTTTGTGACAAGATTTCTTAGCTTTACAAGAAAATCGGAAATAAAGTATGACACTTTCATTTTAGACATTAAGTGGCAGCGTAAATAACACTTTCTATATCAAATATGGAAATCTTAAAATGTTTCTAAGAAAATGCATGTTAAACATTGAAAACTAACCATCTTATTGAATTGACAAAACACTTTGTAACAGAATGCTTTTTCATTTGTAGAATTCGAATATGAAATGCATACACACACACACACGGCGGTAGTCATTTCAAAGCAAATCTCCGTGTCAGAAAACATCGGCGGTTTCAACATTGGTAAGCATTTCTGTGGCAAGCCCAGTAGCTCGAAAGAAAGAAAAAAATTTCAATATGCATGCTAAAAGTAGCATGAACTTTTTTTTATCTTCAAGTAACACATATAAATTGTGAGGGATAAAAACTTAAACATAGTGTTCTATCATCTAAATCCAACTTATGAAACATTTGCCTGAGCATATTCTCCAATATTGTTGTTCTCAAACTAGTACAAGAAGTTGTAATGTCGGATCTATGCTTGCAACATTCAAAACCAAGTAGTTGGGTCATTGTTTTTGGGCCAGAGTGTCGGATCTATGCAGAATGGGCCAATTTGGGTCATCCCTACTACGCAGCCGGGTTTCCGATTTGGGTCATACCTACTAGGCTACTACGCAACCAGGTTTCCGCCGGGTCCTGTAGATCCAGTAACCCACAAGGCCATAATCTACTGTAATTCTTCTCATTTCAGTCTGCAGTATATAGATTTTCCATGGTTACACAATGTTAAGAAGTTAAAAGACTCGTCTTGCCCCAAAGTTTTGTAAAACTAAGTTCCACCCATAATGTTAGAAGATCAATTTGTTTAACTTGGGGAGAAGCAGTACTTTTTACATGCACACGTAATATCGAGTAGTTGAGTATGGACTCATCAAGACGAATGAGATTACGCGATCATGTTTGGATTTCCAGTTTTTTATGTGACTTCTACGATGAACAAAAACAATGATGTTAGGAATGATGAAAGTTAAAACGTTTTGTAGCTTTTACACAATGAACTCACAAGTCACAACCAACAACTTAGAGAATATATTTCTTGTTCCTGACTATTACTAAGCTTATTTTAAACCTTATTATGTAAATGTATATATAACCTTAAAAGCTAATGAACCTTAATATTTTATTCTATGAACAAATTCTTATTGGGTATTTGGGTTTCACTTGCACTGAGGTCTGAAATGACAATCTGGTGAATTATCCATGTATTTGAAGGGGAGTTTGGTCAGTCAAACCATGTTTAGCAACAGAAGATGAAGTCAAAGATATTGGTCAATGAAGTCTTCAACAAGATTCAAATTTCAAGAAAATTAAAGTTGTTACTACAAATGAAGTAGGTAAAAAAGAACCCTCTTTCTAAGATGATGAAAAACCAGAGGGTGTTGGTACACAAAAAGAAATGGGTCATAAATGTCAATTACTTTCACAGTTCAGACCCCTCATAGGCATTTACAGAAGCTTCCAAACTGAAGAATTGTATAAATGATATATATGTATGCATGTATAACTAATCATGCTAATAAACAGCTAAAACTAGTAATCTCACATGCATCTCTACAATGCCTACAAACCTATAGGACTCATAAGGACACAAGTTTAATAGATGAACTGGTCCCCAACCCTCCTCACACCTCCCAGCTTCCTTAATAGCCTGCTAGGTTACTACAAAAATCATTGCTATCCTACACTGAGTTTTGCAATGGTCTGTTTGTGTTCTTAAACTGGTGGCCCTTTTTTTCATGAACCTTTCCATAAAGTACAACAATAATATCACACAATGGACATTTGAATTCACTACATGATTAGTTGGTGAGTGCATAAGAAAGAAATTAACAAATTGTTGTTTTTATTACATAACAGAAGGTACTGTGTGACATCTATATTTTCGACAAGTAACGAGTTTGATTATCCAATGAATTCACAATAATCTTTACTTACAGGCTGATCTTTGAAGAAAAATCATGTACTATATTGATTCTAATCAATACACCACCTATATTCACATCTGTATTTACAAATTCAAATGAAAATCAGCATACCTGTGTGTTGTGTACACTTCTTTGCTATAGTTTTTTCAACACTAAATGGCATGCGTTTTATTATACCACAAAATCAGATAATAACTGAGGTTCACCAAACCTGCTGACTTCCATTTGATTGAAAAAGTCAGGATTTGAGTCGCTAGATTGACCAACATGTCCAGCCATTGGATCCAATTCTTTATCTTTATCTTCAGAAGATGATGAGTTATGGTTTACTGATTTAGGTGCATGTTCTTGTGATGATATACAATTGCCTTCTTGATCGCCAAATTCTTCTTTGTACATATCTTCAATCATTGGTTTCCATAGGCGCACTCGTGCATTGATAAACCAATTTGCAATCTAAAAAATGCATATATCAATTCATGAAAAATAGATCAAGATCATCACAAAGTGTAAACTTGATACTTGTAAATTGTATTTACCTGGCCTCGAGTGAGTCCCGTTTGTTTAGCTAACATAATTTTCTCGGAATCTTTCGGGTAACTGAAAAATATCAACATCAGGATACATAAAACCAAACCAGTTAACACATAATAAAATCAATAAAAGATGAGAAACATACGGGTTAAGAAAATGCTCAAAAAGCCAAGCACGAAGAATGGAAACCGAGCTTTCTGGTAACCCTCTCTGCGGCCTCCATGAATGGCGGGTCCCACCAAGATGATGAAGATGCCTCTGTTGTCTGAGATGCTTTTCCACGTTACGTAAACGTGGTAAAGCTCGGTCTGACGAATCATCTTGCTCTCCTAAACTTTGACGAGTCACTTGTATTTGACCATTAACTGCATCACGTAAGCAGCGAAAATGGCGAGATATTGTTTGATGTGCAAGCGCTGTGTAAGGCCTTGCAGCCCCACATCCAGAAACCACATCTAATGTTGCTTCAACTATTTGCAATTGCTGACAATATTCTCTGTATTTTCTATCTACCTGTATTTCATATATCCTTGTTAGTATTCATAGTGCAATAATCAAGAATACAAATTGATAAGGGTAGAGCGGTTACCATACCTCATCTAACAAGGAATACAATTTTGTAACTTTGTTTTGCAGATCTTGTTTCTCAGAAGCCGAAAGTTCACCAGATGAACTAGTAGTGGATTCAAGAGACATGAATTTAGATTCTTTTTCATCAACATGAAGCTTATGTAGATTGGGGTGGCGATTTAACTTTAGCTGAGTCAACGCTTCACGAAGATTAGCTACTTCCTCGAGTAATTCCTGTGACGGTTTTAGATACTTGGAGTCCAAAATTCTACCCACAACCCCATATGAACCATCATATGTATTCGAAATAGAGCATTGAACGTTTTTTGAAGCCAAATCAAATGACAAATACTCTGTATTTTCAACTTTATTAGTTTGGGAGCCATGATCACTAGAATTCGGAATATGGGAATTCAAGTAATTGTATTGAAAGGCAGGTAAATCCATTGAAGAGGAAGGTAATTGCATTCCTAAACTGAGAGACAATTCTTGATAATTCAAGTTGTTTTCAGCACGTTCATCAACTCGCGAAAGGATTTGAGGGTTTGGTTGCATATTACTGGATAAAAGCTCTAAGAAAGAGGTGTCGGTAGACGACTGGTTTTGGTACATCATATCAACAGGAGGACAAGATGATTCTTGATATGAATCACTTGAAAGATATGAATTTGGAAACACATCTCTCTGATGATTACTTGAAGTAGGATAATAAGTAGCCATCGTAATTCCGAAAACCGAAAACTATCAAAGCCAGTGAATGATCCCTTTACAAGCTGATATGATGCCTAATTTTAACAAGAAATAAACAAACTATTAAAGAGAGAATGAAATGAAACACACCTTAAAAAAATTCAAATAACAGAACATAGTTTCTTAATATAGTTATTTCAACTTTTTAGCTATTCTAAACAAATTCTACATAATTAAACCTAACTAAATTCCATAACTGAAAGCACATGGCAAGATTAATGATTTATTATGCAAATTTCATCAGCAAACACAAATTCACAAAAGGCTATAACTTTCCATACAAATAAAGTTTCAAAATTTACATAACAGACATAACATCAAACACTTGGTATGCATCAAAAAACACAAAAGTTGCATGAAATCAAACCTCAGAGGTATTAAGTCAACTGTGTGTTTTTGTATGCAACTATGAGAGAGATGAACTATGAAGACACAACCAAAGAAGGTGAAACAAAATCTTCCTAAAAGGGAGACAAAAAATGGATATGAACAAGAAGAAAAATATAATGATTCCACACAATATATTATTATATGTTAATTAAAGTAATAATTTTTTAAAAATAATAATAAACACAACTAACTAACCCTACTTATAATTGAAAAATGAGCACCTCCCACAATTAAACAAAGATTAAAAATCACAATTATTGGATAACAACAAACAAAAACAGGATTACATACAAGTAACCTAAAGTTTCTATAGTTGTGGCAACACCAAATTTTTTAAAGTAATCAAAAATAAAAATTAAAAACAACCAACCGTGTAAGTTCTCACGTGCAGACAAAACACAAGATTTTAAATGATTTGGGGCAACAACAGAATTAGGGTTTTGGTTGTTTGTTTGTTTAGTAGTAAAAACTAGATAAGCAAAACAGAATAGAAGAAGAAGAAGATTGCTTGGAAAATGGGGATTGTGAAGGCTAACCACCAGTTGGTGGACCTAAACTGAATATACATACATATACATACACCTTTGTTCTTGATTTATTATGAATTTAAATATTAAAATATAAATTTATTAATATTAAAATTATGAATATGTGAAAATTTCAAAACATTACTTATTTTTATAAAAATTAGAAAAAAGAAAAGAGTATAAAGTAAAGAAGTCAAATGATACACACAACACACGTCTCCAACGTGTATTACGTTTTCATCGTATTTAATATCTTAATTTTTAATTTTTGGTATTCATTTTTCATATTTATATTCATGTTGCCGGCAACTAACATGAGTACAAAATACATTTTTATATATTTTGTTTAATTTTTTTGAAAAATATATGTGTTCCTTGTGTAAATAGTTAACGTATATCTTTTGCTTTTGGTACCTTTGAGTTTTATTTGCAATTTAAATATTCGTTTCCGCTTCGTATGTGTATTTGTTTGTTCTTTGTATTCATTCGAATGTATCTCCAACGGTATCAGAGCTTTAGGTTCGTGAATTGGTCATCCTCCATTTCCCGACTAATTTTTGGTGATCCGGAGGGATTCCGTTTGTGTTTGAATTTGTTTCATTTTTGATATTTGGCTTTTTGGTTGTAAGTTTCTGCGCAGCTATACGAAAATTGGTGTTGTGCAATCTTTAACCATCGAATTGTTGTAAAATTTTAGCTATAGAGTCTAGACACGTAGCTCTACTGTATGACCGTTGGGATCATTGATTGGGGGATTGATTTGAGAGAGATAGATTTTAGAAGTTGATGTTCGAGTTTTATTTCATTTTGAATTTGACTTTTGGTATTGAAGATTGTCTGGGCCAAATTTGTTTGCTTTTTAATTTGTCAGTTAGCGTTTGATTGTTTGGTTCGAAGTCATCGGCATTTGTTTGGGATCGATTTTGTTTTGGATCGTATATGGGAATCGATTGTTTGGTTTGTTTGGAAATTTTGAATTTGTGTTTTAAATTTGGCTATTATCTCTAGCGTTTAAAATTTTGGTATTTGGTTTGAAATTTGATTTGGATAGCGTTTGGTTTGAAGTTTGAATACGGAGTTCAAGTCACGGTGAAGATTGATGGAAAATAGTTTAAACACTATGGTTTATTTGGTAAATTTGATTTTGCTATTTAAGTCGGTTTAGAATTATTAGATTATGATTAGTGTTTTGTGAATCAAATTACTATTAGTCATAGGGCGGTTAGAGTAAAGAGATTAGTATCTTTGGGATTTTTTGTACCTTTCGAATTTGATTTGTTTGATTTTTTAATTTGTATAGTACCTTTGAATCTAATTTGGAATTTGAATATTCATTTTCACTTCGTATTTGTATTTGTTTGTTCTTTGTATTCGTTCGAACATATCTCCTACAATTATGTATCATACGAAAGTTTATTATACATCCTATGCAACACAATTTGGTCCTATGTACGGAAATTAAATCATTTTATTTTAAGTTTTAACTATTTGTCCAATCACATACTTTAGAAATACATCACAGTAGTATTTTAAATGTATATTATAATTAAACATCAAAAGTGTGTATATATATATATATATATACACTATTGCACGGCCCACTCTCGAAAAGGGTAATGTTGATTTTTACAATATTACATGTTATCATAATCAAAATTGATGATTGAATCATAATTACACGAAAATAAGCTTCTATGTATTCAAAATGAGATAATACACAAATATGTCACTATACTTTACGAAAATGTTCATCAGGGTTACTAAACTTTAAAACTGTTTAATTATGTTAATGTACTTATAAAAATGTTCAATTAGGTAACCAAACTTTAGACCTAGTTGTTATACCTAAGATGACGCCGTTTACTAAACTCAAAAATGTCACTATTCTTTTAACCGAAATTAAGCAAGATATGCGGTATGACACCAACAAACAAGTATAGTGATCAAATTGAACATTTTAAAAGTTTAGTAACTCAGATGAATATTTACGTAAAGTATAGTGATCTATTTGAGTATTATCCCATTAATTCGAAATGATCATCGTTTTTGACAATTTAAATATAAGTACAAATTGTAAAGGTGAAAACATGTGGCGGAAAATAAAATGCCAAAAAGATGCAGATATATCAAAAAGTGTTGAGTAATTTGAGTGTACATCATAAGATACATTATATTTTTAGCAACTGAAAGAGAAATATCAGTTGAGAAGCTGTAAACGTTAGCTAGAAACATTAGATATTTTGCCATTGAAAATGTAAAGAGAAGTATATATTAAGAAATTGAAATTTTTTGTTAAAATAAGAGAATCTGTAAATGAAACGTAGATGCATCAAGATTTGACGTAGATATGGCAAAATTTAAAAGGAGTTAAACAACGTTTTTGTAGCAAAAATTTTACTTATACGTGTACTTACATTATGACAAACTAACATTAGAAATTTTGAGTATGAGTTATTTGAGATATTTAGGTTTGCCTTATAATAATATATAAGATAGTTTGTTAAATAGTTAAATGTATAATGGATTATTAATTGTATTAATCATTTATGTAACACATAATGTGCATTTTTAATGAGTTATTTAGCAATTAGATGAAGTAATTTTCTACTAAATTTATAAATTTTGATGATTTATTGTAGACACTTGGCAACATAAGCAATGTCGAGTGTCTCTTTTTTAGAGCATAAGGCTTTGGGTTATCCCAAATTAATTGTCCACTATCAAAAATAGACAAGGAAGTTTGATTATGATTACTATATTACCCTTATTTAAAATTATTATTACAAACTTTAAAAAAAAGTAGTAATTAATTGGTTAAAGTTAAAACTGTCATTCTTCAAAAAGCAAGAAAGAGAAAACAGTAATGATTTTGTTTTTATTAAACTGTGTGTTTTTTATCATGTGATAATTCTTTTTGGGACGGAGGGAGTATAGTACAGAAGACAATATTAAGACAAAGATAAGCAAGTTCTTCGAATATTAAGGTATATTTGTATTATGAAATTCATTATGTATAGAGATAGATATCATGTATTAATGGTCATAAAATTTTCTTTGATAACTAATAATAATTTTGTTTAAATATATATCCTAAACTAATGATGGGTTAAGAAGACTAATGATATTCATTTATCATTTTTTAAAAGTGATGAATTTCATCATGTAATATCGGGATTAAGTTTAAAGATATACATGTAAAGTATATTTTCTAATTAAACCAATGATGTATTAAGAATATTAATAATATGGAGTATTTGTTTATCATCTTTTTGATGTTTTAAAGTGTTGTTTATAATGTTGTTTATGATATTCAAATTAGGATTAGTTTTAAGATGTTAATGTAAAGTATGTTTACTAAAGTGATGATGTGTGAAGACTATTTGACCTCTTTTGAAGGTGGTGAAGTTTTGTTTGTAATGTTTACATTAGGATTAGGCATTAAGATATAAATGTGAAAGATTATAAATAAATAGAAAAAGTAGTGGACACATGTCATCTTTAAAGAAGATGATGTGTCCTCTAGAGATTGAATATATATATATATATATATATATATATATATATATATATATATATATATATCATACATCTTTATATATTGTTTATGTATTTTCTTCTTTGACTTACATATTTAAAGAATTCAAATAACATAGATATTGTGACCAAATAGACCAAATTAACCTCATCTAGCTATGGAAACTACTATATATAAAGGAAAATCACAAATCCCGTCATTTGACCAAACCCTATTAACAAACTGTAACACCCCCAAATTTAATGATTCGCGGAAGCATACTTTGGGTGTTACTAATCAATAATCAAAGCACACAGATATATAGCAAATGACTCTATATGCGTCGTTTTAACAAAATATACTAATAGTAAAAGGTTTACAACAGTTTGAACTCATACATAGCTCGTTTTCGTAATATGAGAGATTTAAGTACATAATTAGTTATACAAAATCTAATACTGCAATGAAATCTCTGAAGTTTGCATGAAGACTCGAGCTAAGATGCATCCTGATGGGCAGTCCAAATCTACTGCTGAGTACCTGTGATACATGCTAAAATGGGTCAGCTAACGCTGGTGAGCTCACAGGTTTGAGTATCAAATAATATTCTATGAACCGCAAGATTTAAGTATTGATTTGCATCCAGCAAATAATAATAGTTATGTATACAGCCATGAGCGCATAGTCTGAGCTTAACTCGAGGGTCGGGTCCCATATAGAGAATTCCGAGCGAGGTGCCTCCACGAGTGCCTAATCTACACTCGTCTTCCCAAATATTAGTACGTCCGTTTACCCGGTTAGTGCTTGCTAACCCGGACGAGGAGGGTCAATCCTATATGGTACCATATACTAATATTCACGCTACTTTCGTATTACCAGACTATACTGACGGAGGACTTTGGTTTGATTAGTTGAAAACAACTCATGTAGTATATTGAAATATGTACTCGCGTTCATGTGTTAAAAACAGAGCAATGTATCACACCCCTAGTAAAACAG
Source organism: Pseudognaphalium luteoalbum (assembly GCA_963422505.1). NCBI lineage: Eukaryota > Viridiplantae > Streptophyta > Magnoliopsida > Asterales > Asteraceae > Pseudognaphalium > Pseudognaphalium luteoalbum. The sequence goes on from OY730197.1 coordinate 104,929,225, forward strand.
TAAAAAGAGGGGCCATGAGACTCACCTGAGCCTGAAGAGTTTATCTTAATAAACTTAGATTGATTAGCCAAGAATCGAAGTCCAACGACTTGTAACCTGAGGGTGTCCACGACACGCGATGGTTATGACATGATTGAGTATCTCAAAGATCACCCTTGTAGTTGTTTGTTCAACTAGAATGTCCAAATTACCATGATTTGGTTGCTTGTTTATGTGTTTGAAAATGTATACGGCCCGTTGGTGATTGTTTGTAATAATAATCCCACATTATTATTTTGATGATTTTGAAGTGTTATACCTAAAAGTAAGTTCCAATGTGTTTTAGAAGTTGTGTCGCATTTGTGGTTGATGTTATACAAGTTCAACACTTTGTGTGAAAGTTTAGATGTAACACCGTTACTCGTGAACCTAGGGTAAGGGCGAAGCCCGTTAATGACGGGGGTCCGCGGGCAGCGCCCCTGGTAGCAGGGTCCAAGGGGCGGCAGCCCCTGGCGGGGTCCAAGGGGCAGAGCCCCTGGCTGGGGTCGAGCCATCTGGACTTGAATTTCTACTATATTGCTTTGGTGAAAAACGCATCTGGACTTGAATTTGGGTGAAATGGGGCGTCAAATTTAGGCCTCAATACTTAGTGTAAAATTTGTTTGAAACCTTCTGTTTTATACGTCACTTATAGCGTCACTTAGGGGCTTAGGCGTCACTTAGGAAGTGACGCATGAAAAGGCAGGATCTGAGTGAGGGCGTCACTAACGGAAGTGACGCATACTGAGGCGTCACTAAGGTAGCTTGGGTGACACTTAGGAAGTGTCGCATAAAATTGGAAATTCTGAGTTTAGGGCGTCACTTAGGTAAGTGACACATAAGGTGGCGTCATTCCATTAGTGTCGGGTATGAGTGTCGGTTAAGGCTTCTAGGCGTCACTAAACAAGTGACGGAGGTAAGTGTCGGGAAAAAGGGGTTTTATGCGGCACTTCTGCAAGTGACGCATGATTAGGGCTTTTAGCGGCACTCAATGCGTCACTTAAGTGACGCATGAAGTGACGCTATACTGCACCTTCGTTGCGACACTTAAGGCTGTTAACGAATTTTTGAGCCAAAAATGAGTTTTCGGGTTTCCGTTTGGTCTGATTCTTTTACCCAACCCTTATAAGGACATTCTAAGCTTAAAGAAACAACTAAAACTTAAAAACACTTGAAATCGAAAGGTTTCAAGATTTTGTCGAAAACTTACAAAGTGGTGAATAAAGATTCCGAAAAGATAGCGTTGTAGATCGTGATGAGGTGAACGTTTTTCTTCAAATGAGCCTTGAATTTTGAGGACGTTTAATGGTGCTTTTTGGTGATTTTAATGAAGTGGTGGTGGTGGTTTGGTTGGAGAGAAAAAAGGAAGAAAGGGAGTAGAGAGAGAGAGTGATGGATGAGAATGAGGGTGGGGAGGGGTTCCCCCCCCCCCCCCTTTTGGGCAGATTCGGTGGGGGCCCACCGGGTGTGGGTCTCCACTTTTTAACTCCGTGCATTCGCGTTTCGGGCGGTGTTCATTTTCTCGTTCGTTTAAACTTTAAATAATTATCTAAAATATTTAATTGTACATTTTTAAAGAGAAATTAATTACTCGATATTTATGTTGAAGTATTTTATCAAAATACTTAATACTTGGATTATAAATCATGACTTTAATTTATTTTGTTTTGTTTGCGCGTTTACGTTTTAATCACGTAAGTTGTCAATTATACGAAATGAATATGAAATATTATCAGAATAATATTTTGGATATAAGGTCGTCATTAAATAATGTTTTCTTATTCAATAAAATTGTTCACCAACGTCCGTATTTTAAGTGAGTCGTGTTACATTCGATTTAGAAACGCGTGCGATTTAATCAAATCGCATATTCGTATATATTCGACAATATATATTTCGATACATTAATTAGCCTAATACATAACTAATTACATGTATTAACTGTTAATTAGGAACTAATTACTAGTCCTAATTTGGCGGGTGTTACACAAACTAATCCTTTAACTTAAGCTTTTAACAAAATAATCATACTTTTCGCGCCCTCAAAAGCGATAATAGTGCGCATGATAATTTTTTTTTAAAAAAAACACCACCGCCTTTTCACCAGGTGTTGCGCGCTCCCGTCAATTCATTCACGCCGATCACTAAATGCATGCGCACCATATATAAAATTGAGAAATGCATGCGTCAAATCATTATCTCCTAGCGAACCCGCAAAAGATAATGATTTTTTTTGTTCATATAATATTAATAACATGGAAGATCACCACACACACAAAAAAATCATTATCTCTCGCAGGCCCTGCGGGAGATAATGATTTTTTTTGGTTAAAATATATAATAACATACAAATATTTATCAACAATACTATTATTACTATTAACAATAATAATTAATAATAATAACAAATATATATTAAAAACAATAATGATAATTAATAATAACAATAAATATATATTAATAACAATAATAATAATAATAATAATAATAATAATATAAATGTTGTTATTAATATATAAAAGAATAGTAAATAAATAAATAAATATTTTAATGTTATTACATATATATTTATTATTAACAATTATTATTATTATTATTATTATTATTATTATAATTATTATTACTATTTCTGTTAATATATATCTGTTAATATTATTAATTATTATGGTTAATAATAATAATAATAATAATAATAATAATAATAATAATAATAATAAAAATAATAGTATTGTTATTATTAATAATTATTATTGTTATTAAATATTTTAACAAAAATAAATTCATTATCTCCCGCGGGGTTCACAGGAGATAATGATTTTTTTGTGCGTGTGGTGATCTCCCATGCTATTATTATATTAACAAAAAAAAATTCATTATCTCCCACGGGAGATAATGATTTGACGCATGCATTTCTCAGTTTAATATGTATGGTGCGCATGCATTTAATGATCGGCGCGAAGGGATTAACTGGAGCGCTTAACTGGAGCGCGCAACACGTGGCGAAAAGGTGGTAGTGCTTGATATCGCGTAAAAAGTCATGTTTTTACTACCGATATCTCTCTCATTCTGGAGCAATACTTGGCATTTGGACTCAAAAGATGCTCAAATCAAATAAACTTTACCAAGAAGATAAAAATGAAGTTGCACGAGAAAAATCAAGCAAAACGGACGAAAAATGAAGATTCCACACACGTTTGAAGATTCAAGACATCAAGACAAGATTTAAAGACAAAAGTCCCCATCACTGAGATTTTTCTTATCCAAGATACTTTTTTTTAAAATATGAATCTAACAGAAGAAGAATCAACAAAAACGGATGAAGAATGAAGATTCTACGTACGCCAGAAGATCCAAACGATTGGTACGAGACATCCAAAGATCAGAGACACATTTTTGGGATTTATTTTCACCAAAGTCTTCTTTTTTGAAAAATGAATCCAACGCAAAAAGAATCGACGAAAACTGACTCATAACGAAGAAGATACGCACCAATCGAGTAACGAAGCGAAAGACGGCGAACCGGGGCGGCAGGCTGCCAGCCGCCGCCGGCTGCCAGGGTGGCGGCGCCGGCTGCCTGTCCCCCGTCCCCCGTCCGCTTTTTCGTCCTTGCTCGTACTCGCAGGGGTACACGTGTTAGTCCTTTTCCGTAACTTCAGGGTACACGTGCTAGGCCTTTACGCGCTTTATGGTACATGTGCTAGCAACTTTTCCATATTTTTCTAACGTGTGCCCCAAGTTGCTAAAATGCACCGGATTTCCCCTATAAATAACAGGCCCATGGTTCATTTGAAAACACACCTTGGATACACCACACACCATACACTTTCTACTTTCTATATTTTTCTTTTTCTTGTAAAATTATTATTTCTTCCTTTAGGATAGTTTAATTAATTAGAATAGCTAATTAATTAACTAAGAAAGATTTGTACGGAGGTGCTCCGGGATGCATTGTAGCTACGAGTTATTTGTACACCTTTCCAAGTTTTAATCTATCATCCATATTTAAATATGTTTGTTCTTTATTTTATAAATTTAAATATGCATGCTAGAATTGCCATGGATAACTAGATAACTCAATTGTCTGCTATGATAGTCGTTTAGAGAGGTTTAAATATGTAATTGTGTTGTATGTTATGAGATTGCAGATGATTTATATTACAAATGAATGTAAGAATTAAATCTTTATCGTTTATCTGCCCAACTCATGTTGTGATTAAAACCTTATCCAAAAATGAACGTAGCTAACTAATAGGGTATATGTCACTTAGTTATACTATGTTAGATTGAATCATTGAGCTCGGTATGGCCGGTGTTCTCTAGACCAAAATAGGATCCAAGAGACACGGAATATGAGAATAGAGGTAGATTAAGATTAAATTCATATAGACGATATTTTTGAGACAACTTTCGGAATATCCTCGACTTAAATAATACCTTTGCATGCTTATATCGAACTGTTGCCTTGATCGTCTTATTGCATGTTCTTGTTTGATTGTTGCCTTAGGATTATCATAATAGTTAAATACAAATGGTATTAAAAATTGTGACGTAATATGACGGCCCCTATTCGAATGTTCTCTGATATAGTACTGGAAACACCTACGGCGGAGTACAAATGTATGGAAGTCGAGAACGACCGAAGGTAGTTATATTATGAATCGAATAACAAACGTATTACTTAAGTTTCCATTTGTAGTACAAACCATCCCTGTATTCTTGCATACCTGAGTAATGTTGATAATTCGTACGAATAAGTGATGACATATTATCCGGCCGCCTAGACCAGTTAGTTCAACCTATTCCGGTGAGGATAAACCCCGTTCATAAGTTTGTTTATTCAACAAACTATGCCATTATTCGGACATCTCTGACGACTAAGATTGGGGAATAAGATTCGAGATTAACTGTCGGATAATATGGGTATACATTTGAGAGAACTTTCGGTGTATGCTTTAATATATTCTGCAACCCACGTGACATTCTATTTGCCTGAGTGTGGACACCTCCGCGTTAGCCCGATAGAAGGATTGCAGTAATAGCTCACATTAACTTACGAATTTATCCCATTAGAACTCTCCACATTTAACAACTCATAAACCACTTCATAGTAGACAATCGCTTTAATTGCTAAACGCCCAAAGTAACCTCCACGTTTTAGTTTATTTTAATTTAGAATAGAAAATCCAAAACCAAAACCAACTCTTTTATCCTTAGCTAAATACACAAAAGTTTCTAAATCCCCTAGCTTCAATTTGCTCCGCTCTGAAGAACGATCCTAGGTCATACTTGTCCTTTGCTAACCCCTTTGATTAGCATAATAGTAATCCTAGGACCCAGCCTTCACAAATTGAAAACCCACTGTTGTCTCGCATCACCATTAGAAATTTCAACGACCGGTATGCAACACAACAGTGCTTTTTTTTTTTTAATTATCATGCGCGCTATTAACGTTTTTAAGGGCGCGAAAAATACGATTATTTTGTTAAAAACTTAAGTCAGAGGATTAGTTTGTTAATAGGGTTTGGTCAAAAGACGGGATTTATAATTTATATTTAATGTTTGCTCATAAATAAGCACATTTCCTTTTGGAAACTAGCATTTAATGTTTTTACGCAAATTATTCATACTCATTGGAATACAGCTAATAATATTGTGCTCTCATACACTCGATCTCTTTCGCGGTCCATATAATGTAAATTGATATCGCTCATTTTGTCTATATAAATCTATCGCGATATCATTGTTTTGCATATATATTTGAGTAGATTTCATGAACTTTCGGTACTTATTTCGTTTGAAAATTTATCTCAAGTTGAATCGTTGGAAAAGCATGCTATGTTGGTGAAATTGTGAAAATCTGATGCTGAGCTGAAATGGCTCCATAGCCGATCGGCTTTGCCCCTCAGCCGATCGGCTAAACCTTGCCAGATGATCGGCTAGATTCAGCTGATCGGGTGGTTTAGTTCAAATGTGTTACAGCAGCTTGCCCATGATGAAGTTGAGTTTGAAGCCAAAAGAAGCCGATCGGCTGGGCTTGATGAGCCGATCGGGTAGCAATTTCAAGCCGATCGGTTGGACTTGATGAGCCGAATGGCTAAAAAGGTGGGGTACTGTTTATCTTTCATATCTGGATAAAAACACCTACGGACTGAAGAATATTAAGTGCGTGTGCAGTTGGGAATGGAGCAACAAATAAGACCTTCAACCTCTTTTTGGTCCATGGTTTCCCTCTTCCTTTTTACATAAAGGATGGAGCAATTTTGGAAGGGTTTTATAACCCCAACATCATCATCATATTCACCATCTTTTACCACTTCACTTAGGGTTTTTTCTCTCCAACAAAGACCCAAGACTTCCACCTCCATTTTACACCCACTTAACCATTTTCATAGGTTTACTCTACTCATTTTCACTTGTATTTCACTTGGAATTTTGTGAGGAACAAGCTAGTAACAATTTCATCAAGAACAAGCATTTCAATTTGTGGTGTAATCATTTGGGTACAATTTTAACTCTCATTTTTATTCAAGCAATTTATGGTTTCCTTGATCATTTGCAATTGTTTTATGATTATTGAGGTTATGAGTAGCTAATTTCATATATACTTGTTTGGATGATTTAGCTAGTGATTAGGGGGTGATATTCTTTGGTGTTTGATTATGTTAGGTCTTGAAGTTCATCCATGGACTCATGTATGCTTATCTTAACAAAATTTGTGAATCAAATTGGTGACTTAAACTTGATGATTATAGCGAATGTTTTGTGTCAAAATTAAATTACCTCATTTGTATGTCATGTATGAATGATCTTTGTTCATGACAATGAACATGGATTTTTGTTAACCAAATGAGCTAAGCATATATGGGTTGGGATTGTGGCGAATGTCTTTTCTTTGGATGAATCAAAAATCATATCTTTGGTCGTTTTGTTTAATTAATGAAACTTGCATGTTGGAGCTTGTGAACTTTATTCTTAACTTATTTGGTGAATTGCTAGTTAATATGGCGAACGTCTTTACTTAGTAATTTATCGTCACTTATTTGTCTATGAGTAATTGAACTAAATTGCGGATGTGATTTTGGAATAAGCTAAATAATTCAAGCTCAAATGTGCAAGTTGGTAACCATGGCGAATATCCGTTACTTGATTAAATCATTAGGCCATGAATTGAAGTTGAGCATTAGGTGATGGTGAATGTTAAGCCTTTGTTCAAATGATATTCACTTTTGCATAATTCAAACCGGTTTTAACCCTTCACCCCGAAATCACTAGTGACCTAGTCCAAACAAGTATCGTTTTACTATAAGAAAGTTTCAACCAATCACTTTGACTCTTAAGAGTCCACTTGCCTAGTTTAATTCAAAATTGTAGTTTTTAAACAACGTGACAACTCGGTCACACAAACCCCATTTTTATTTTTATTTTCTAAATTACTCACACTTAATTTAATACATCGAAAACTGAGTTCCCTGTGTTCAAACCCGAACTTGCCCAACTATACTACTACACGATAGGGTCCACTGCCCGGTTGTGTTTTGGTCTAGTACGGTATTTTCTTGTTCACTTTTCAACGATAAAATTTATAACTAGATTTCACACATCATAAATATGTAATATCTTACAACCTTATATAACGAGACTAAACGAAATAAGTACCCCGCTGCTTTGCGTGGGTACCTGCTAGTGTGTGTGTGTGTGTATATATATATATGTGTGTGTGTGTGTGTGTGTGTGTGTGTGTGTGTGTGTAGTGGAGTGATCCAGAGGGAGGTGCATTTTTTGAGGGAAGGGGGAAACGTTAGTATTCATCAAGAAGCATATTACTTTCACCCATATAAATCTCGAAAAACGCAAACTGAAATTTAGTAAATTTTAATCAGAATCGATGCTATGAATGTTAAGTCATCCTTGATAAATTCTTTCTGCAAGTTATAACATCGATTTATGAATATTAGATTCAAATCCGTTAATATGCATCGTTGTGAATATTAGTTAATATGCATTGTGATGAATATTAACAATAAAAATAAATTTTCAAATAATGTGAAGTTTTAATATGCATCGTGATGCATATTAGTTAATATTTATCACGGTGAATATTAACAATTTATTAAATAAATATTCATCAACTAATGTTATGACTTAAAAATGAAATTCGTTCGTTAAAATATTCTTTATAGCATTGATTTTAATTACTATTTACCGGTAAAAATAACTTTTGTTGACGTTTTGATTGATAATTGTAATATGCTTCTCGATGAATACTAATGCTTCCTCCCTTCCCCAAAAAGACACTTTCCTCTTGATCAATATATATATATATATATATATATATATATATATATATATATATATATATATATATATATATGGTTTGCTAAAAGAGAAAAAAAAAAGTTACATGAGCTTTTGATTTTCGAAGAAAAAATGTATGTGCGAAACTGTGAATCATAGAAGTTTTTAGGTGTAAAATTATGAAGATCTTATTTCACCATGTTACTTTAGTTTAAATACAAATTACTATTTGTGGTAAAGCATTACAAGCATATATATGTTTTTAAAAAGAATAATACCTGTAATAAAAATAAATAAATAAGGCTTTAGGAAAACATAACTAAAATTGAAATAAATGAAAAATATTATGTCAAACATAGAATTGTCTCATTTTAAAATGCACACAATTTTAAGAAGGACATTATCTACCTATAATTCTCATCATTACCCACTATTTTTTTCTAATTGACTAAAACGAAAATTATACACTTATTTTAAGACGGATGAAATAGTAACTAATGGTAGGAGATGTTTATTCTAACCGGAAGATTATGTAGTAGGCTTTTAATAGTTTTTTAAAAAATGAAATAACAACCTAAATTGTGTTTCAACCATTTTGAGGCATAATATCACTTAATGCCCAATGATGATGACAATAAAACTTGACTTTAATACGTACAGATTTAGGCATTATTCACATCACCCATCAGAGGTAAACAATGACTAATATGGTCGATTTTATACCATAAGATCGTATTTAACAACATAATAAGTAAAATACACATAAAACGAAAAAGTAAAGGGGAAAAAATAAAATGAGAAAGTAGTAAATAGTGTGTAAGCGAAAACTAACATTATATTTTCTTCTTATAACAGTTGCCGTATTTTTTCTAACAAAATTACCATTTTGATGACCATTGATCTTAATTTGCTTTTTGTTTCAATGGTCTATCAACCTTATTCGTGATAAACCCCTTTCCCCTTCAATTCCATATCTAATCTAATACTGAATAATAATAACAGGATAGTCACATATTTCCTCTGTCCTATGCACACATTTTTAAAAATGTCTATTAAATACATTTTTCATCAATAAAATAACGTATCTACCAATTTATATCTTTTTATTAGTTGTAATATGAAAGTAAACATTCTTGATTGGAACGATTGGAACAATTTAGATGACAATATCAAGCTTTAGAGGATGGAGTAAATAATAAAGTCAAATAGAAAGTTGGTTGTAACTATTACGAGAGAAGCAATAATGTAAGAAATGGAATATTTAATGACGTAGGCATAGGCTTAGTTGGATCTGTGTATGTTGTTGAATCTTCTTTCTACTTTACATACATGTTTATGTAAACGTTTGTTGATTGTTTTTGCTTTAAGGTTTTCTTATTTAATGCACCATTCTTTTATTTTTTATTTTTAAATAACTAGTTTAAGACCCACAAAATTTACGGATTAACTTTATGATATGTCTTATATGATGTGTTATATGGATTTAATACGTGTTTTATTATTAATAATATTGTGTATGATACCACTTTTTTTTTATTTTGTATCTGTATTGCTCTTTAATAATAATAATAATACTATATTATGTACCGAAACTTTGAATTAATTAATTAAAAAATCAAATTGTTAGGTTTAAGATTTCAAATTTTGTAATTCGGTATCGTTTTTTCCCATGTTTCAAATTTGCGTCGTATTTTCGATAACTATTTTTTTTTGTTTCACCAAAGTTACATACATAAGGATAATCAAAATCCGTGAATAAATATGAAAAACCGATGGGTAATACTAATTGGGTACCCAACGGGTTTTTGATCGGGTATCAGTACGAATATTCCAAACCGGTATGTGTACAGATACACTAAAACCCGCCGAAAACCGGCCCATTGAAATCCATAATCCAAACATTGTAAATTAAAAATTGATAAAAGAATTAAAGAAATGCGGTAATATGGGTACGAATATAAATAAATCCGTTGGAACCCGACCCGTTAGCATCCATGATCCAAGAATTATAAATTGATATAAGGATTTAAAATAGTAGGTCGTATATGAAATTCAATCATTAGGCGATGGAATAAAGTTATGAATTTTTTGGAATTGAAAATAAGTTATTGTGGTTTTTTAGAAAATAAATAAATAAGATTGTATGAAGAGTTTGATTTATAGAAAAAATAATCAATTATAATATATTTGTAGAATTATCCACAATTAAAGAAAAAGCATAGAATTTATATTGTAAATATTGTAGGGTGTATATTGTAAATATAGAAGGGTAAATTAGTCTTTTAGTCACATAATAATGGGATTAATGATGTCATGAAATAAATTAAGGGTTAGATCTTAATTGTTGATCTCCATCTAATGGTCTTTATTCTCTCAAGATTTTTCTTTTAATATATAAGATAGATTTGAATTATAGAAAAAATAATCAATTATAATATATTTGGAGAATTATCCACAATTAAAGAAAAAGCATATAATTTATATTGTAAATATTGTAGGGTGTATATTATAAATATAGAAGGGTAAATTAGTCTTTTAGTCACATAATAAATGGATTAACGATGTCATAAAATAAATTAAGGGTTAGATATTAATTGTTGATCTTCATCTAATGGTCTTTATTCTCTCAAAATTTTTCTTTTAATATATAAGATAGATAATACGGATTAATAAATAACGATGAGGACCTTTTCATCGCAAAAGCCGGTGCCAAGTAAAATGAAACGGTAAAATTACAACAAAACTTTACTTATTTGTAAAGCAAAATAAAATAGAGGTTCCCTGATAAAAAGTTTCTGGGAAGCAAAAATGAACAAAGTTTCACTCTTTAGTAAATTGTTGTGAAACAAAAGAAATAGAGTCATGCTACACTTACACAAAGCTTACATAATTTTGTTTACATAATTAGATGGACCAATTAAATCATGAGAGAGAATGGAGTGAGAGAATGTACAAATTCATGTGATTGGTCCACATATTTTACCAACTCATTATGTATATATTTTTGTGTAAGATTTATGTAAGTCTAGACTTTTCCAAAGAAATAAGTATGTTCACCGCGATTAAAATTTTTGTGTAGCCAAAATTTAATCATGTTCCCATATAAATTTTCTACGAAGCAAAAGAAAAAAGATTAACAACTAAAAAAAAGAAGGGTGGTGATTTGTACACCACCAAAAATTGACCATGCACCACTAAAACTGCTTGCATCAAAATGATGTACGGTTAATTTTTGGTGGTGTACAAATCACACCCCAAAAAGGAAAGCTACATAAAAATGTTTAACTTTTTTTTACATATTTCAATTTAAGATATATAGCTAAAAAAATTCAATTCAAGGTAAAAACTTTCGATTAGTAATCAACATAGTGATTATTATTCCTCGATCATTTTAATGAGTATTGAGTGAAAATATAGAAAGAAAAAAAAATCAATATTAAGTTTACTCTTTCACCTATATTTTATATTTTAGATTTTAGAAGGTAATTTGTCAAAATTAAATGTACCCATGGGTGTGCTTGGCTGCGAGTATTTGGAGGTGAGGAATTGGTATGATAGTGATTAAGGGTGTTTGGGTTTGTTATAACATAATATATCATTACCCAATACCCATTAATAAGCAATCAACCAATACTACTAATTTGGGGTTATGGATCAAGTAATGAAATACTAATAAATTTTATTATATTTTTCTCACTTATTTTTCTTCCACACTCCATTTAACAGGTACACATTTATAAATCCACATATTTGTAAATTGACTGGATTGTTTCAAAAACACTAACACCAATATTTATGAGATGTTACTGTACATAACCATACTAGTAATTTACTTGGGTTTGTCCCATCACTCATGTTCTTATGTGTATTCATGTTAATTTTGGAATTTAGATAATTGTTTTATGTATGAAGATGAAATAATATACATATATAAACTTATGCGCCCAATGATGCATTTTTTTAATTAATCATTATTGCTTTTATCACTTTTAGGAGGATATTTCTCAAGTTAGTGATGTAGCACGCTTTGAAGTGTATAGATATGTTATAAGTTTGTGTGAAATATAGTTTAAAAAGTTTGATGTGTTCATTTGTGAAGTGTATATGTTATTTGTTAAGGTGTTAAGGTATCTCTATTAAATATGGAGAATTTAAGATTAAGATATTAGAAGATACAAATTAAGAAGAAAATGTTAGCAATATTAATAGGGTTAATAATGGTTTAATACTCAAACTTTCAATTTTTTTTCGTTTTAACACCTCAACTTTTTTTTTAACGTTTTAACACTCCAACTTATAGTTTGACCAAAACTTAATACCCAAACTTTCAAAAAAAATTCGTTTTAACACCTAAACTTCTTTTTTAACGTTTTAACACTCCAACTTATAGTTTGACCACAATTTAATTCCTTTAGTTTGTTTGTCCGTTTAAAATTACGCTTCTGGATTTTTTTTGTTAACTCTTTAGTTTGAAATAATCAAGATTCGATTTGAATACACTAGAAATTCTTCTTATGTGTTGTCTATTTAATATGTATTCTATTAATCCTTCAAAGAATACTAAGATTAGCTAACCTCATGATCTCGATTGTTATTAACCTCTTAATTATAGTTTATTAATGTTATAATTCTAACTTATTACCTGATCAGATTTTAATCAGAGTATTTATAACTAGTAACCTGCTGAATAGGTAATGTTGAAATAATTGACTAGAAATACTCATTTATCGTTTAATACCCATTTATCATTTTTTAGCAACATCCATTCATTATAAATAGCTTTTCATATAACTAAAAATATTATACACGAAAACATTATAAAAATACATCGCTATCAAAATAAAATATTATAAAATTAATTATGATGACACGTTACAATTAATTTATAAGCATTTAAATCATATATATATGTACGTATCAAAAAAATCCAGAAGTGTAATTTTAAACGGACAAACAAACTAAAGGAATTAAATTGTGGTCAAACTATAAGTTGGAGTGTTAAAACGTTAAGAAAGAAGTTGAGGTGTTAAAACGGAAAAAAGTTGAAAGTTTGGGTATTAAGTTTTGGTCAAACTATAAGTTGGAGTTTTAAAACGTTAAAAAAAAGTTGAGGTGTTAAAACGAAAAAAAATTGAAAGTTTGGGTATTAAACCATTATTAACCCATATTAATATTAAAAAAATGAAGACATGTGTAATTTTTAAAGAGACATTTCTATTAGGGTGTTTAATACTCAAACTTTCAACTTTTTTTCGTTTTAACACCTCAACTTTTTTTTAAACGTTTTAACACTCCAACTTATAGTTTGACCAAAACTTAATACCCAAACTTTCAAAAAATTTCCGTTTTAAAACTCTAACTTATAGTTTGACCATAATTTAATCCCTTTAGTTTGTTTGTCCGTTTAAAATTACACTTCTGGATTTTTTTTGTTAACTCTTTAGTTTGAAATAATCAAGATTTGATTTGAATACACTAGAAATACTTCTTATGTGTTGTCTATTTAATATGTATTCTATTAATCCTTCAAAGTATACTAAGATTAGCAAACCTCGTGATCTCGATTGTTATTAACCTCTTAATTATAGTTTATTATTGTTATAATTCTAACTTATTACCTGGTCAGATTTTAATCAGGGTATTTATAACTGGTAACCTGCTGAATAGGTAATGCTGAAATAATTGACTAGAAATACCCATTTATCATTTTTTAGCAATATGCATTCATTATAAATAGCTTTTCATATAACTAAAAGTATTATACACGAAAACATTACAAAAAAACATCGCTATCAATATAAAAAATTATAAAATTAATTGTGATGACACGTTACAATTAATTTATAAGCATTTAAATCATATATATATGTACGTACCAAAAAAATCCAGAAGTGTAATTTTAAACGGACAAACAAACTAAAGGAATTAAATTGTGGTCAAACTATAAGTTGGAGTGTTAAAACGTTAAAAAAGAAGTTGAGGTGTTAAAACGGAAAAAAAGTTGAAAGTTTGGGTATTAAGTTTTGGTCAAACTATAAGTTGGAGTGTTAAAACGTTAAAAAAAAAAGTTAAGGTGTTAAAACGAAAAAAAGTTGAAAGTTTGGTATTAAACCATTATTAACCCTTTCTATTATTGTAACTAAGAGCTTAAAGTTAACTATTGAAATTATAGATTAAGGTATCCGAAAAGGCAAATCAAGAATAACATGTTAGAAGTATTAAAAATAAAAACATGAAGAATCATTGAATCTTACGAGAGATATATGTAATATGCCTAATTAACAACTTAAAATTAGAAAATCAATTAAGAAAAAAATATTAAATATATTATTCAAATATAAAATGAATTAAAAAAGAAAAATAAATAAAATTGTGAGCACATGCCAACTTATGAGAGGACCATGTGTCTTCATCAAAATGAACATGATCTTCCTTTTATATAGGGGAATTTGTAATTTTTGTCCCTGTGGTCTTTCATTTTGGTCGATTTTGTCCTTAAAGATTTTTTTCTGCAATTTTTACTCCGTGGTTTTCATTTTCTGTAATTTTTATCCCTTTGACAAACTTTCGTTAGTTTTTCCAGTTAAATCAATTAAAATGACCAAAATACCCTTGTTTTAGCATTTTTCTTTTCTTCTTTACTATTTCAAACCCCAGACCCAAATTCTATCATTTCATTTACCAAGTTAAGACAAAACATTCTACCATCAGTAACCAAATTAAAAGAAAATATTGAGCACTAGAATACGAAATCAAAACAATCCATACACAAATTTTCTTCAAATTCAGGATCAAAAAATTACCATTTAACTTCCATTTTTTTTTTTTTTAACTAATACCCACCAATCCACCATTACACCTCTCTTGACATTTTCCACCGCCACAACCACAACCATTCTCTTATCCACCAAACTTTGAATACCGATGACCACCACCACCTAAAACTCCGACGGCAGAGACTTGGAACACAAACCACCACCGATTCGTGTTAATAATGGTACAATCAATGGTAATCTCGCTGGAATTACCACCCAACGGAGTTGGATTTCGAGATCCGACATCAACGCTACCTGATTAGGTCGCAAACACCCACCGCCGCCGAAAATCACCCATCTCCATCATTATTTGAAGAAGACAGTTGGTGGTTGTGGTCAGATCTAGAAAGTGGCGACAATGGTGGTGTTCGAAAAAGGCGTTCCCCACAACCAACCTGCAACCTGGATCGTGACTAAGAAACCCACACCAACACCCACCATATCTGTTTTTAATTGTCATCGTCACCGCTGACTTTTCTGGTGGTTTCCGTTCCGTTTGTTTGACCATTGATTTTCCGTTTGAATATTAATATAGTTAGGATTTAAAGCTTGTATTGTTCATCATTTTGTTGGCATCAAACTTCATGTTTACGTCGGTTTTAATTTCGAGTTTTTTTCTTGATTTTGCTATGAAGATATTAATGGGTTATGTTTTACGTGAGTTTTTAATTTTGATGAAGTTGGTGATAATTAGAAAGGTCTGAATGTGATAAGGAGTTTAAGTAAATTTAATTTTTGATGAAGTTTGTTTCAATTCAATTGTTGTTGTAGGTTGAATGACTTATTGGAACATTTTTCTCTATGTTCTGAAAAGGAAAAACCTAAGAGGCTGAGAATCAGGGTATAAAAACAGGAAATAACATGGGAAGGGAAAAATGAAGAAGATGAGGGTATTCTAGTAATTTAGCGTGAGTTAACTGATATTTTTAACAAAAGTTAGTCAGAGGGACAAAAATTGCAGAAATTGATGATCACAGAGTAAAAATTGCAGAAAAAATTCTTTAGGGACAAAATCAGCTAAAACGCAAGACCACAGGGATAAAAATTACAAATTCCCCTTTTATATACATACTAGTTTTAGGACCCGTGACTACACAGGTTTGATGGAAAAAAGTTATAAATTTATATTTTTGATAAATATATACTTCACTCATATTTGTACATGAATTTAACATCACTTAGATTGACTTTTCTTGATATTGGGAGCTGACACAATCTAGCTTTAATAACTTTTAAAAACAATATGAAGCAAATCGCAAATGAGTTTTTGTGCAATATAAGATTGATGTAACTATGTCACTAACCATGAAACTATGTATGAATGATGGACCTATGTCACTAACCATGAAACATATATAAAATTCATATGTTTTACATTCAATTCTAAAAAAAAACAACTTAAATTTCTCATGACAGTAGCAATAAATCTTTCCTTTTCCTCCTCCTCCTCAATCTTGTCATCCATTGCTTTTCGCTATAACAGTAAACACGGAAAATAGTAAGAATAATTGAGATCACTAACCACACAAATTTTCAAAATATGATATTCATCACCAATGCACGAAGGACCAACAACACCAACCTCTTAAAGCAATTATACATTGTCATAAATAACTGCTTAACAAAAACTAAATGAAAACATCTGTAATTTACTTAATACTGGTCCATCACATCCCTTCTCCTAATATGTGCATAGAATAACAACTATGTCGGTCAGTTGCTCAAAAGAATAAGCTACGCAAAATAAAACTGAGCTAAACCCCAACAAAAACTAAAAATATTACAATACAACTTAATCATAAATTATGGAATAGGCAATTTTGAAAGAAAGAAAAAAGCATATATGTTGGCAGTAGGATACAGACAATTGTAAACCAAAATATGACTACTATATTTACATTTGTTAGCCATTTAATTTTTAGTAGTTTACCAACAATAAGATACAGTCGATAATGGAAGGTTCTCAAAAATCAATATAAAGTCATAAAGAGCTTTTTAAGACTCCATGGCCAGTCCTGAAAGGCATAATACTAACCTTGACAGGATCTTGCATATCCTTGAAAGCTTTATTCAACTTGATAAACGCTTGGTGGGCTTCTGGATGGGAGCATTTGTCAGAGTGAACCATAAGAGACAACTTCCAATATCCGGATGACATTAAAGAGAACATCAAATAAAGTTTTGCTCAAGGAGTTAAATAAATAGTATGCTTGCAACAAATACAAATTGAGCCTAACTTTTAAAACAAATATATCAAGAGAAGTTAATAAGCTAACCCTCAAAACAAATATATCAATAGAAGTTATATTAATATGATCAGACAGAATACTGTGAAATTAGCAAATAAAAATCCATACATCCTGTGACATCTACAATGATGATTTCAGATAAACTGCAATAGTTATCTTTTTAGCTACATTACTAATTTATTTGATAGCAACAAATATCTACTCATCACTTTTTTGGTTGACATGAAGATTTCAATGTCAATCCAAAGGTAGATGATTGGCAGCAAAGTTTACAACCAACTTATTATCAAAAACTAAAAGCCAATTAAAAGAAGTAACAGAAGAAGACCTGGAAAAGCAAAGCAAATTGAGACCTCCTCAAAATGCTCTGCTTCATTGGCAGATGCAGCCTCATTGACCACAGCAGGAGGTGGAGGTCCAATAAATAAGTCAGCATCATCACCGACTTCTGCTTCCCTACATTGCATAGGAAACAGATAAAATAGGAAAGATAAAATAGGAAACAGATAAAATTACTCTTATTGTTAAAATAGATAAAATTACTCTTATTGTTGATTGCATCGCGAGTCATGATTAAGAACTCATCCCAAGTGTGTTTACTCAGGTTTTCTTTTTCTTTGTCGGTGAGATCAAAGTTCGGTTTCCTTCCACACAGTCAAAAGGAACGATAAAGACTATATATGTAACACACTAGCATTAAAGCTACTTACAATACAAATCTTGTGATCAACATAAAGCTGGAGTGTTGGGGAGTGACAGTATAAAGCTTCAACAAAAATAACACAATGTAAAACACTAAAACTAAAACTTATATACTTAAAAGTTAAAACTGAAAAACATACTACCTGGTGCATACAACAGACCCTAATACGACATCTTGTTTCTTTGATCGAATATCCAAGATGCATAATCTGCTAACAAAAAGTAAATTCACTCTGTCATTTCATCGAACATTTGGTGTGCGTCCCAGAAGATACATATCTTTTGCCAATATTATCACGTTTTGAATACATAAAAATAAGAAATCAAACCTTAGACATGTATATTCGAAAGCACTATGTCTGAAACCTTCGAAACCAAAATTGAAAATTGAGATGAATCATGAAAGTAAACCATAAAGTTACAAATTGAGACCAATAACCTTCAAATCCATGTGTCAAACCTTCAAATTCAAATAAACAATAATATTATTTAGATGAAAACTAAAATGCCACAGATCATATTTCACCATAAACACAAAAGCACGGATCTTAAAAACCACTTATTGAACCCTAAAAGCAGATACAAAGAGGATATTTTATAGTAAATAAAGCCTGAAAGCTCCTGTAATCGAACAATTGTGTACTCACCTCGAAACTTCATACATCAAAATGGCTAGTTTCATCGCCATCTTCGCCCAGGATTCACCATCATCATCGCTCACCAATATCTCAACTTTTTTTGTGAAAGAAAAACCCAACTTACAGCAAGACAAATTTGAAAACAATTGAGAGTAAAAAGTGATAGAGAAGAAGGATTTAAATTTCTGATTTTTGAAATGCTGATGGGGAGTGAATGCTTGATATTCCTACCAACAGATATCAATGCACATTCTATACCCAAAAGATTTTCTTGAAAACGTGAAAGCGTGCATGCAGAGCTCAAAAAAAGCTTACTGTTTAAAAAATGGGCCTTGTAAATCACATAATCGGCACTCGGCAGAACTAATTGAATTAAACTATTTAAAAAAAATCAAAATAATAAGAAAAAAGAATGCACCTTAATGCTCATGTCACCATGGTAAATAGCTTAATATTTGGACACGTCAACTTCATGACATCAGCACCAACTCCTTTTTATTAGATAGGTAAGACTAATAAAGATAAAGATAAGAAATATCGACATATCATCATGCTATTATTTGTCAGATTCCATCAAGTAAATCATTTCTGCATTTCATCAAAAAGTTTTTAACTCAATAAAATTCAATTAGAAGCATATGTTTGATGAGTTAGTTATAACACATATTTTACGTTGTCACACATTACATGTATTTTAATAGTTATATACCAAGTATATATTGTTTTTTATAATGTATTTCTTAAAGTTAATGCTATGATATATTCATTGATTCTCGTTGAATGAATCAAGTAATTATATTAATGATAAATGTAATCATATAATATATTCATTTAGTATACTCATTATCTTTTCCATTTTCATTCCCTCTTTATCAAGCGGTCTCTAAGTAATTACCATGTAGTCGAAGATGTAATGTGATGATGATGTATACAATTACAACCTCGTTGAGGAAGGCAAAATTATGAAGTCATATGTAAATGGTCACATAGACAATATTATTTTTTTTGAGTGTCGTGTAAAAAATGCTCCCAAGAATAAACAATGGTTGATCTAGAAGTTTTTTAGGCTTTTTGTGCAATAAAATTAAATACATATTATAAAAAGAAAATTAAAATAATATTATTAGTTAAAAAATAAAAAGTTGAAGACAGTTGAGGTGGTCCAGTAATCCAATGGGCCAACATAAATTAATCCACCTCGCCTGACTTATAAAACAATTTAAAGTTCTTATTAATATTTGAGCAAATGATGCGAAAAGATAATTATTAATTTATTAAAATTTGATAATAAAGAAAATATTATTAGATTGAAATTAAAAAATGACCTATATTTAAGATCGTGTTATAAAATGATTTAGTTGTCAAAAAAGTTCAATTAAAAGTGTAATTACTATTTCATTTTTTTCCGTTTTCAATTTTTGATCAGTTTTAACTGATGTGAGGCTTAAATCTCAAATATTCAATTAATACGTGACATTTGTGACCTAGAAAATATACGATATAAACACTAATTTTACTTTTTGAGTGTTTAAGCCCGAATTTTATTTTGAATGTTTAGTTTTTTATGACCTGATTTAAGAATGTTTAATTATTATATGATACGATTTCAAAATTTTAAATCATTTTATGTCACGTTCTTAAAAATGAAACGGTAATTTTACCCTTAGTTGAACTTTTATGACAACTTATATCATTTTATGACACAAATTTTAAGATGTGAATCCTTTTTGGGCATCAACAAAACTCTATTTCCCACTATTGTCAAATTTTGACAAGTTGATTATCTTTTTAGTCATTTTCTCAATAATATTTCGATTTCAATACATTTAATGGCGGTTATATATAAATTATAGATATTTGACATGATGTTGTTAATTCTTATGTTACGATTTTATGATTTTTCAAGATGTAGTTTATCAAGTTATGTATTGCTTTTGTGACAATAATATGAATTTGCTGAAAAAGATAAATGTGTATATAAAACTATCATTATTTTCACGCAATGCTGGAAATTACAAATGTGTAATAGATGTTAGTTGTATGCTTTTCGTTTCTTATTCATGTGTTAAATTGGAGATTCATATATAATGGTAAAAAATGAAAAAGGTATATAAATGGATTAATGAAATACTATTATCCACACACACACACATATATATATATATATATATATATATATAAATAAAAGTGAATATTACCAAAGCTAAAGAAATGTAAAAGTTTATAATTACCAAAAATATAATGGCTAAATAAATGATAGTAAAGTAAGATAAGATAATTAAGTTATCTAATTACTAGCATTAAACCGTGCGATACTCGGATAAAAAATAAAGAAATATAATAAGATAAAGTTTAATGATAGTCAACTTAATGCTATTCCCACATTGTACTAAAATAAAGAAATATAGTTCGAATTTAACAATCATATTTATTTTAAAAGTAATATAAGGATAATAAAATATATATTTATTTATAAGTCGCAAAAATAATTGTAATTGAGTTTGAAACTAACAGAGCCTTATAAAAAGATTATGAACTTGATCTACCTATCCACGAAGCGTGTATTAAAATAACAAAATAAACTAAATTGAGATAAAAAGAATTAAGCTATCATAATTCACTAAAAAAAATAGAGAACTAAAGAAAGAAGGTGAAGCTTAAAATGAAGAAAACTTAATTCTATGTTTAGTAAACGATTTCAACTCAAAATCAAAGAAAAAAAAACAGATAATGGAATGTCATGGTTTTGAGCTATAGCTAAAATTATATTACAAATTACAACTGTTATCTCATGATGTATTAATCATGATAAGACTGGTTATAATTTAGTTTTATGTGTTACCTTATATCTTATATAAAAATAATGACACATTAAATTACTTATATTTATAATTATAAATGAAATATTAGCTTATTTACTGTATGCAGATTTGTCACCTTATTAAAGTTGGTGCAGAAAGTGATGATACATGTAATATATATATATATATATATATATATATATATATATATATATATCACTAGGTAGCTTAAAATGGTTGTGCTACGCACAACCCACCCCTGTCAAGATTAACAGTGAACGCGGTCATTAGATGAACGCAAATAAGAATCAATGAAGTGTTAGAAATGAAAATCGAAAATTGGGAAGGTAAAACATTAATTTCTTGAATTTGAGCACAAATCAATATTTGAGTTTGACTTATAAAAATACCCTATTCACATCATACTATATACTCCGCAATAAAGTAGATTAAATAATGACAACATAAATTGTATGTCTTAATCACTTTCTTCACGAAATGTATTCTTCTAACTGTTTTATAACAACTTGTACATTGGAATTACTATAGGTTACAATATGAAATATTTCTATAGATAAAAAAAGGAGACCATAAACAATCATTTGAGTTATACGAAATTTGCAAAAGGAAATACAATATTTTCTCCCCAATAAAATCAAGTAATAAATACTAAAATAAGTTGACTCAAAAAATTTACTATTTATGTAAGTATATATAACATACTAAAGATGTGACAGTTAGTTCATCATTAATTATTATGCATATATTCATTATTCATATGTGTCATTCTTAAAACACATATACAAGTTCATTTCAATATCATTAGGTTGATGTGTAAGATGCATTAAGCTCCTAAGAATTACTATTAGTAAATAATATTTTACATTTAAGCATGACATTATTGGTTCTAATCACACATAAAGGTTAATCTAATTAAATTAACATATATTTTCATTAACATGTATAAGAGTAGATAATAGTATCAAAATATTGAGAACTAAGGACATATGTCTAGTTTATGTTCACATTTTAAGGGTTCTTAACATGTCAAATTAAGTTTTAGAGAGCATATGTCTTTAGAAGGCGTTAAAAGCTAATCTAAATTCTAAAGTAATATATGTTTCATCTAATGTTCAAGACTCCAAGTTAGTACATAATGATATCAAAATTTGAGAACAAATGAGATATGTTAAGGTTGTAGGAATTAGTATTATATAATATAAGTTCATGTTTAAGGTGTTTAAAAAAAAACATATGTATAGATTTGTCACAACACAAAAGGATTGGTAATAAAAAAAATGATTATGTATTAATTAATCAAGGATATGATTTTTCAATTTTATTTGAATTTAATGGACACATGGCATTGTTAAAGATGATAATGTGTTCAAATATTAGAATATATGAAGTGCTGATATGTCAAGTAAAGAAGCAATATGCTTCTTCTTCTTAAGTAACTAGTATGATTACGGTTGTGCATACGCACAACCCAGGTTCCAGTTTGTATGATAATTTTAATCATTGCTAGGGTTGCACATGAGTCAAACTTTTATCGAGCAAATCGAGCTAGATTCAAGCTTGAGCTTGATTAAGTCGCGATTTTGTCGAGTTCTGTGACACCCCGCAAATTTGAGTACAATTAAGTACAGTGAACTCGTGAATTTTACGCTAAATTCCTGATAAAATTTAAAACAAAAGTTTTGATGTGAAATAGGTTTAGCAAGCCCAAAATAATAATACAAAAAGTATTAAAAAAGTGGTAATTATCATAATTACAAAAGTGGTAATTATGATAATTACAAACAAAATAATCTGAATATTTACAGAAGGTTAGCGAAACACGCGTCCGAAAAACATCTTAGAAATGTTCCCAAAATCATTTTGAAATATTATTTAACTAAAGTAATATGTGGGAAAAATTTTAAAACGAAATAATATCGTGTTTTAAACACATATTGAGCATGCAGAACATTTATAATATACAAATCATACATCAGTCAAAAATAATGAAAATGTCATTATTCTGATTTTAAATAACGTACCTAGAGAACATCTATAAAATAAAAATATAAAATATTAAATTTTATATTGCACTAATTATACCCGTACCTGAAATTAACGGGCATTTTACACTACGTATGGGAGACACCCAACTCCAATTATTGGAGCTGGGAAGTATAAGCCGACCAAACACCCTCTTCAATCATTTTTCATCTTCTTCATCATCTTTCTCGATCTCTTTCTCTCGGTTTATCTTTATCAAACAACAACCAACAACAATAACAATAAGATTAAGCAACAGCAGCAAGCATCATCATCATCTTCGTCCTCATCATCATCTTCATCGTAGTCCATCATCAACATCACCACGGCTCCACTTTTGATTCGTAAGAAAACTCCACTTTTCTTTGAGTTTTTAAGTTTAAACTACTTATATCATCACGTTATATTGTTCCATTAACTAGTTATGTTCAAAAATCGGGTTAAAAATGTATTTTGAGTGATGATCGGACGAACAGACCTGAAAAAAAACACCATAGCCGTTCGGCTATACCCCTCTAGCCGATCGGGTGAGGTTCACCAGCCGTTCGGCTAAGAAACCATAGCCGATCGGCTATATACATTCCCAGCCGTTCGGCTAAGAAACCACAGACGATCGGCTATGTACAATGTTCCAGCAAACCATATTTTGTAGATTTGTAGCCCTCTGAGTGACGGTCATTTGGGTGCCTGAATCACCTCAATCCGAGTTCGTATGAGGGAGATATGGCCAAAATGGTGCAGCCTCGCCAAATCAGTTCAACAACCAACTTTTATCGTGTGTGTATATATATATATATATATATATATATATATATATATGCGAACACAAACATGTACGTACGATATGAGACACTTTTAGACAAACTTTGAAATGCGAAACAAACATAATCAAACATTGGGAATTATGTTTTCGAACTATCACCAACAAGTCGTGTACGTATTCAAAACTACAAACTTAAACAAGAAACAAAATACTTGGATATAATGTGGTTGAACAAAACACTAACATGGATTGTCTGGTACGACATCCACATACTTATACATTTAATCTCATTCGTCTAGGGCGTTAGGAGATTAATGACTAGGAGAACATTTGGGCTTAGACTTTACTAGCACTCTCGCGTACTTAGCTTACCAGGTGAGTTCACAGCCCCTATTTTCACTGTTTTAATTGCTTTTAAAACTTGGGGTGAAAAACATAGCTAACGTTTTGCTACAACATGCAATAATTGTTCATAATTGCTTTGGTGCTTATGTGCTACTTAATCACTTTGGTGCTTCTGATTATGTGGATGATTTCATACTATGATTACGAACTATTCAATGAATACTTGAATGCTTTTGTGCGAACATAGAATAATGTTTTCCTATGAACATAGGATACTTACCTTCTTACAACTCTCAGGAAATGAAACTTAATTGACTCGCATGTCAACAACTCACAAATGAATTTGGTTTAACAAACCATACTTATTGTGACAATCCTCCATTTAGGGTATAATCCTAAATTAATTTCATGCATTACCTAGAGTAATTCCCTGATTAGTGAATTCAAAACAATTTCTATATGTTAAGTTTGTGATACGTGATATATTAAATTCGTAGTTATATGTATATATAATTACGTATGAAATAAACGTACTAACTCGACAAATTAAATACAACAAAGTTGGTGATATAAAATAATTAATAATTCGAAAATTATTAATTACAAATATTAGATATTTATATTATTGAAATAATATAATAACTTATACGTTTTATATTAAACGTATCAAACGCGAATCGTAAAGTCCCAAAAAGAACTGCAAAATGCTTTCGAATAATTTTTGTTTGAAATTATTTTAGAGAAGTATTAGAACAAACCGAAACCGTTAGACTGCTTTATAGGACGCGTCATACACGAACATAAACAATTATAAAACGTACCTAAAGGTCGAAAATAATAAAAGTATTTATTTTCCCGTTCCTGTTTTAGTATTTGGAACATTACCTTAAAATATAAATTCCAAATTCAACCGAAATCTGACACTCAAATAAACTGTACAGTCCCACTACGGTGAATAATTTTATTAAAAGTTTTAAATAACATTATTTCATTTATTTTACTTATCAATTATAAAGTTTAAAATAAAATTTAAACAAACGAATAATTGAGTTGGACACGGGGTACAAATAATTGGACCCGTACATGGAATTAACGGGCTAAAAACCCAAACAAATAACACATTTGAAATATCTGTCGACAATCTTGATCACCACCTTACCTCTCCTTTGAAAAATTTGGAACCAAAACTCGTATATACTCCCTCTTTCTCATTTCTGCTACCAAACCAATAATTCATCTGTGTGTGTTGTGTGTGTGTGTCGAGCAAGAGCAAAGAGCAGAAGCAACATTTATCTCCATTTCATCATCTCAATTCTCAAGTTTAAATCCTTCAAACCAACACAAAAACTAACACAAAAATGGTTTCTTGATCATCATCATCATCTCGTCATCATCAACATCAGGAATCATCACCATCTTCATCTATAATCTTGTAAGGTTCAAAAACATATATATATTTCATACTTTGATCATATAAAATTTGTATGCATAATGTTAGTATATATGAAGGCATTGTTATAAGTGTTGAATTGTATGTTATATGGTGATGATGTAGTAGTATACCAAAAACTGAGCTCAAACACCCGAATATATATACATATATGCTGTTACAGACAAGAACAGGGGATGAACACGGGTTTGGAACCAAACCGATCGGTTGGTTTTAACCAGCCGATCGGCTGGAACCAATGAGCCAATCGGCTCATCACACCTAGCCGATCGGCTAAGGTGTTTTCGAGCCGAACAGTTTGTTAAGCCCTTACCCGATCGGTTAGGCAGGCTGTGTCCAGACTTTTGCGATGCGTTTGATTAATACACAGTCGATACATATATTTTATAGTACAAATACATTAACGCGTACTAAATACAAATACTAAAAAGTTATAAAAATTATAAAACTTTAGGATACAAAGTTTGGGACAAATTTGTACACGACCGCGGAACATTATTTTGACACGGACAATTTATAAATATAACTTTTTAGGCCAAACGGGCCTAATCTAAATTGAATCAAAAATGGTATTTTGATAACGGGCCAAAATAATTTGCTAAGCGTACTTGGGCCAAACTATGTTGGGCCACGCATATTTGGGCCAAATCTATTGGGCCAAACCTATTGGGCCGAGCCCAACGGGCCACGAAATTTCAAAATGCAAACGTTAAAACGGGTTACATATATATATATGTGACGAGTAAATGGGACAAATAAAAATTGTAACGCGACAACTAGATTATACATATAGTGGACGATTATAATTTATATATAATTATATAAATGAACTAAGACAATCGTATTAGAACTAAGTTATTTTTATAACTACTATAATTATGTTTTAAAACATAAACAACAATGATAAACAATATATACATATATATACGCGACATTAACAAATGAATAATATATATATATATATATACACGGCAACGACAATTGATATATATAAGAATATATATATTCAACTAATAAGTATATGTAAATATATACTTGTACGCAACGTTTAGTTCAACGTAAATATCACCAACAACTAAAGTATTATAAACATCTCAACTCAACAATTGGTCCATATACTTATATAAAGTATATTTAATTGTGCTTAGGTATTTGAAAGGCACATTCGGACTACAGTATTTCTAGCTGTACTAGCTGAAGACCGCTACACGTGAGTTCACAGCCCCTACCTTTTACTCGTTTTAAATGCGTTTAAAACCAGGGGTGGAAAACATAGAACTACGTGCTATTACATGCTACTTGTTTATATAATTGCTTGACATGATTTCATATCGAATTGATTTGTATAAATGCTTATTGCTTTATAAATCAACTGTTAACTATATGAAACATTTCACAACTTTTTGGGAATAAGACAACGAATCTTGGTACGATCCTAGGTGTACATGAGGTAGTTGTAGTGCACATAAGTCCCAGTGCTTGCAACCTATAACCATTAGCTAGGTAACTCTAGCCACTGAGTATACAGATAGTACTATCGATTTGACAAACCTCCCACTGATATAACTCGTTGGTCATTCCAACCACACGACGGCAGTCGTAACGAGGAGTGTATACTTACCGTGTTACTGAGGCAACAACAACAACTAGTCGTGGTTTGGTTATAGTACTAGGTATCGTTACTTTAACTCTAAAGGTTTAGCTCACCTTAGAGGGATCATAGTCTATGTTTCCCATATAACTAAACAACAAAACTATAACTTGATTTGGGAAGGGTATTCCCTGCGGTAACTAATAGGACAGGTGTTCCTACGCATGATTTCTTTATAGGAAACGTTTACCTTGATTGGATAAACTTGGTTTCCCGACAAAACAACATTTATATGGAAATGTTTACTTGATTGTTAAACCTGTGTTTCCTACAACTATTTTTATGGAAATGTTTGCCTGACTGTTAAACTTGTGTTTCCTACAACTGTATATATGGAAATGTTTACTTGATTGTTAAACTGTATTTCCTGCAACCATTAATAGGAAATGTTTATGATTAAACTTGTGTTTCCTAACACCTCGACGGAATTGTAGTAAGAATGACATTCTTACAGTAAAATAGGAAATGTTTTCTTTAATAAGAACACCTGTGTTTCCGGCTATACATATAAACATTATGTTTGAGTACATGAATGATTTATACAAAACTTGGTTTAACTACTTTTATACTAAACCTGTGAATTCACTCAACATTCAATGTTGACGGTTTACTATGTTTTCAGGGAATTAGGACTCAGGTACTCCTGCATGCATAAAGAACGTAGGCAACCCAGACTATTTATGATGCCACTTTTGGGACACTTGGATTTCCTTTGTATTACCAATTACATTGGTTATACTTACGAAATCCCTCTTTTATAAACCCATGTTTTGTAAACTTATGTTGTTCTACAACACCACTACTTGTACGACTTTATAAGTCGTACCCTTTTTGTAATAACGTTTAAACCTATGGCATCTTAAATTAATATGTTCTGTATGATCATATGCTCTGATACAATGAATGCACTATTGTAACGTCAGCACCCCCGCTGTTAA
The DNA here is from genome assembly GCA_963422505.1 of Pseudognaphalium luteoalbum. NCBI lineage: Eukaryota > Viridiplantae > Streptophyta > Magnoliopsida > Asterales > Asteraceae > Pseudognaphalium > Pseudognaphalium luteoalbum. Next base: position 104,957,933 of record OY730197.1, read on the forward strand.
ACTGTAACTTAAAATGCTTCCGCTAATTAACTAAAGCTTCCGCTAAACCAATTATAAACTCGATTACCGATTTTGGGGGTGTGACAGAACTTGGTATCAGAGCCATTGGTTATAGAGAACTAGGAGTCTTTAAGTGACTGAAAACCTTAGAGACCTAGACTATAGCCTTGGCTAACACACTTCTGCATTCATACTTTGCATACGTCTAACACGACACACACAATTGCCTTTGTCACAGTTATGTCTAGGCAGTTTCCGATCTACATCTCAGAGTCAGAGGAGGATCCTGACTATGCTAGTGATGACCCTTCTGAGGAGGTCTACCCACCCACATTTCCTAGAGCTACTTCAGATGGCACTATAGGCACTCCACCATCACCACCCACTGATCCCGCTACTCGTATGCTAGGGTCTACTTTCATGGTGACTCGTCATCTTGGAGAGTCTTCACGTGGGCCTGGATTGTGTAGGACTGCTAGGATGAGCGTTAGATCCCCACCTATAGGACCCTTGGCACCTCGTGACAAGGATCCTATGACTGAGGAGAGAGAGATACCTTGTGATCAGCAGTCATTGCAGAGGACTAGAGTTCCGCATCTTGACTGGATGCCGCGTATACTACGCCACTGGAGGACACTTGAGAGGATTCCTTCCACTTTCGAGACTGGGGAGTCATCTCACTCATCGACCCCCTTACATCTGACTGAGGAGCCTCTGGAGCTCACTATCCCTACTGTAGTTGCAGTTGTCCGTACCCTTCTTGGATTTCATTATGGTACGCAGGATTCTATCAGAGAGTTGCACAGTGATGCCTCTCGACTGGACGGTGATGTACTCACTATCTATGGACGCCTTGCCACTTCTGAGGTACACATTGAGATGGATCGAGAGTCCGCCGATGAGACTAGGGCACGTCTGATGAGGCTTGAGAGACGTCTGGGGATAGTAGGTTCTGCAGTTGGAGTTTGTGTACTGATGGCAGCTGTTAGGATGGTTGTAGGGATGTTTCTAGCATATTTCTATTAGATTCACCATGTCAGGATGGTATCTATGATGTATTAGGATTGTAGCTATGATGTAGTAGGGCAAAACTTTTGACTAGATGGATGTATACGTTAAATCCGTCATATTTTGTAGATCATGTTTGATCCGATGGGTGTATTTTCTCTTTATTGTAAATCCCATCCTTGTATAAAACTTATGTAACACCTTTTGACTTATATATGATATGTAACTTATGTTTAGTTTATGTCACTGTGTACACTGTGAGTGATATCAATTGGTGATTGATTATCATACTATGTCTATATTTATCACATACCTTATGAGTGATGATTTGATTAGGGTATCTTACGAGTGTTTCTTGTGTGTGATTAGGACTGAATCATGCCGCCTAAGCGTAGGAATACCCGAAACGTCCGAAGAAACCCTTCACCACCTCCTGCTGTTGAGGAGACGACTGAACAAATGGTCAACCGAAGGATTGCTGAAGCACTTGCTCAGTATGATACTGACCGAAACCGTAGCGACAGGGTCAGCGGTAGCAGAAATACCGAACCTGTTGTATCTGACGGTAACCGTGAGAGTACCCAAAGAGGATGTTCGTACAAAACATTCCTAGCTTGCAAACTGAGCCACTTTCGTGGTACTGAGGGTGCCATTGGAATCATTCATTGGATAGAGAAAATGGAGTCTGTGCTAGATATTAGCAACTGCGCTCGTGATTGCATGGTAAAGTATGCTACCTGCACATTTTCTGATAAGGCATTGACATGGTGGAATAGCCAAGTTCAAGCTCTTGGACGCGCAACCGCCCACTCGATGACTTGGGAAACTTTGAAAACCATGGTTGTGGAAGAATTTTGTCCCCGCAGTGAGCTACAGAAGATTGAGACTGAGCTCTGGGACATCACTATGGTTGGTACTGATATCACAGGATATACCACCAGATTTCAAGAACTGGCACGCCTTGTACCACACATGGTCACACCTGAGTACAAGCGCACTGAAAGGTATATCTGGGGTTTGGTACCACAGATTAGAAGCTTGGTGACTTCGTCTAATCCTGCCACCTTTAAGAGTGCTGTAGAACTAGCACAGCGCTTGACAGAGGAAGCAATCCGAATGGGAACCCTTACTAAGAAAGCTGCTTCGGGAAAGGTTGAATCCAGCAGTGCTGATGCTGGAAGGGGAAAACGTAAGTGGAATGACCGCCAGGGTCAGCAGAACAAGAAACCGACTGGAACCACGAAAGCTTACCTTGCCACGACTGCTGAACAAAAGACTTACTTGGGGAACAAGCCCAAGTGTGGCAAGTGTGAACGTCACCATGATGATGATTGTATCTTCTGTGGGAATTGCAAACACTGGGGGCATCTGGCCCAATACTGTAGATCGAACCCTACTACTCAAACAAATAGGGATCGACCAGCTAATGGATGTTTCGAATGTGGCGAACAAGGTCACTTCCGAAACAAGTGCCCTAAACTTAACCGCGGCAACCAAAACAATCAGAACCACAATGCAAACTCGAACAACAACAACCGTGGTAACACCAACAACCAACCAGCTCGAGGTCGTGCGTTTGTCATTGGAGCACAGGAGGCACGCCAGGACCCCAACACTGTCACTGGTACATTCCTAGTTAACAACCATTATGCCTCTGTGTTATTTGATTCAGGCGCCGATTTGAGTTTTGTGTCTACGGAATTTAGACCACTATTAGACATTAAATCCCGTAAAGTAGATAACAAGTACACTTTAGAACTAGCCGATGGTAGGTTGATTGAATCAGGAGAAATAGTACCAGGATGTACTCTAACATTGGAGAGTCATCCTTTCAAAATAGACTTACTACCGGTTGAGTTGGAAAGCTTTGACATCGTAGTCGGTATGGACTGGTTGTCGAAGAATCGTGCAGAGATTGTTTGTTTTGATAAAATGGTACGTTTACCATTGATAACTGGAGAAACCTTGGTGATACAAGGAGATAAGAGGACGAGTGCCGTTAAAATAATCAATTGCTTAAAGGCCACTAAGTATCTCCGAAAGGGATACCAAGCGTTTTTAGCACATGTTGTAGAAAAGAGACCCGAGGAGCAAAGGTTAAGTGATATACCTGTAGTGCGAGACTATCCGGGAGTGTTTCCTGATGATCTGCCAGGATTACCACCTCCGTGACAAGTCGAGTTTCGCATCGATCTGGTGCCTGGAGCCGCACCAATCGCTCGCTCACCTTATCGTTTAGCTCCATCAGAAATGCAAGAACTGTCTACACAGTTGCAGGAGCTCTTAGACTTAGGATTCATCCGACCGAGCTTTTCACCTTGGGGAGCTCCGGTTTTGTTTGTCAAGAAGAAGGATGGATTCATGCGGATGTGTATTGACTACCGAGAGCTGAAGAAGGTAACTATTAAGAACCGATACCCGTTAACTCATATAGACGATCTGTTTGATCAGTTACAAGGATCGAGTTACTACTCAAAGATCGATCTGCGTTCTGGTTATCATCAACTGAAGGTTCGATAAGAGGATGTACCGAAGACCGCGTTCAGGACTCGTTATGGTCATTATGAGTTCCTAGTCATGCCGTTTGGATTGACTAACGCGCCTGCAGTATTCATGGATCTCATGAACCGAGTGTGCAAACCTTATCTTGATAAGTTTGTCATTGTGTTCATTGATGACATCTTGATTTACTCGAAAACAAAAGAGGATCATGAACAACACTTGAAACTTATCCTCCAACTACTCGAGAACGAGAAGCTGTATGCTAAGTTCTCCAAATGTGAATTTTGGATTAGAGAGGTTCATTTCCTTGGTCACGTGATAAATGACAAAGGAATTTATGTGGACCCATCCAAAATTGAGGCGATCAAAAACTGGGAAGCTCCAAGGACCCCAACCGAGATTCGACAATTTCTTGGTCTGGCTGGGTATTACCGTCGATTTATCGAAAACTTTTCTAAAATAGCCCAGTCACTCACCACCTTAACTCAAAAGGATAAGAAATTCGAATGGGGCGAAAAACAAGAAAACGCCTTTCAACTGTTGAAACAAAAGTTGAGCACCGCACCAATCTTATCTTTACCTGAAGGAACAGAAAACTTCATCGTTTACTGTGATGCCTCACATCAAGGATTAGGTTGTGTCCTCATGCAAAACGACAAGGTTATTGCTTATGCATCTCGTCAATTGAAGATTCACGAGAAGAATTATACAACTCATGACTTAGAGTTGGGAGCCGTCGTCTTTGCACTCAAGATCTGGAGACACTACCTATATGGTACAAAGTGTACGATTTTCACCAATCACAAGAGTCTACAACACATATTCGACCAGAAAGAACTCAACATGAGACAGAGACGTTGGGTCGAATTGCTGAACGATTATGACTGTGAGATTAAGTACCATCCGGGCAAGGCTAATGTAGTAGCGGATGCCCTGAGTCGTAAAGAGAATGTTAAACCTCGTAGAGTTCGAGCCTTGGTATTAACAATCCACTCGAATCTTATTACTCAAATTCGTGATGCACAACGAATAGCTTTCACCACCGAACGCATGAAACACGAATCCCTGAGGGGAATGGAGAAACAACTCGAAACCAAAGAAAATGGAGTTTTATACTTCATGAATCGAATCTGGGTACCATGCGATGATGAACTACGCAAACTGATTTTGGACGAAGCTCACAAGTCCAACTACTCGATTCATCCTGGTGCAGATAAGATGTACCAAGATGTGAAAGGTTTCTATTGGTGGCCAAACATGAAAAGAGACATCGCTACTTATGTCAGCAAGTGTCTAACTTGTTCAAAGGTCAAGGTTGAGTATCAAAAACCTTCAGGACTTTTGCAACAACCAGAAATGCCAAAATGGAAATGGGAGCACATAACGATGGACTTCATCACAAAACTACCAAAGACATCAACTGGAGTTGATTCAATATGGGTGATTGTCGATCGATTGACGAAATCAGCCCACTTCGTTGCTATCAAAGAGTCGGACAAACTAGAGAAACTGGCGAAGATCTATATCAAAGAGATCGTGTCTCGACACGGTGTACCATTGTCCATTATATCTGATAGAGATAGCAGATTCACATCTCGCTTCTGGCAATCACTACAACAGGCTTTAGGTACTCGACTCGACATGAGTACAGCCTATCATCCACAAACTGATGGCCAGAGTGAACGAACGATTCAAACGCTCGAGGATTTATTGAGAGCGTGTGTGATTGACTTTGGGGGAAACTGGGATACTCACCTCCCATTAGCCGAATTCTCCTATAACAATAGTTATCACACCAGCATACAGATGGCGCCATTCGAGGCACTGTATGGACGCAAATGCCGATCACCACTCTGCTGGGCAAAGTTGGGTGACAGACAACTATCCGGACCCGAGCTTGTACAGGAAACCACGGACAAGATATCTCAAGTACTCAACCGATTGAAATCGGCAAGAGACAGACAAAAGAGTTACGCCGATAACCGTCGTAAACCTCTTGAGTTTCAAGTAGGAGACAAAGTCCTACTCAAAGTATCGCCCTGGAAAGGTGTAGCACGATTTGGCAAACGAGGAAAACTTAACCCGCGATATGTTGGACCTTTTGAAATCCTTGCAAGGATTGGTCCTGTCGCTTACAAACTGAAGTTGCCACAGGAGCTTAGTAGCATTCACGACACCTTTCATGTGTGTAACTTGAAGAAGTGTCTTTCCGATGAAACACTTATCATCCATCCTGACGAAGTCTTTATAAATTCAAAACTTAACTTTGTGGAGGAACCTATCGAAGTGACCGATACGAAAACACAGAAACTCCGACACAAACGAATCAAACTTGTCAAGATTCGTTGGAACTCGAAACATGGCGCGGAGTTTACTTGGGAACGCGAGGATGAGATACGAAAGAAATACCCTCACATGTTTGAACAAACGCCAGTCACGAATAACTCAACTTAAATCTCGGGACGAGATTTCGCTAACGGGGGGAGAATGTGACAATCCTCCATTTAGGGTATAATCCTAAATTAATTTCATGCATTACCTAGAGTAATTCCCTGATTAGTGAATTCAAAACAATTTCTATATGTTAAGTTTGTGATACGTGATATATTAAATTCGTAGTTATATGTATATATAATTACGTATGAAATAAACGTACTAACTCGACAAATTCAATACAACAAAGTTGGTGATATAAAATAATTAATAATTCGAAAATTATTAATTACAAATATTAGATATTTATATTATTGAAATAATATAATAACTTATACGTTTTATATTAAACGTATCAAACGCGAATCGTAAAGTCCCAAAAAGAACTTCAAAATGCTTTCGAATAATTTTTGTTTGAAATTATTTTAGAGAAGTATTAGAGCAAAAATAAAACGGAAACCGTTAGACTGCTTTATAGGACGCGTCATACACGAACAGAAACAATTATAAAACGTACCTGAAGGTCGAAAATAATAAAAGTATTTATTTTCCCGTTCCTGTTTTAGTATTTGGAACATTACCTTAAAATATAAATTCCAAATTCAACCGAAATCTGACACTCAAATAAACTGTACAGTCCCACTACGGTGAATAATTTTATTAAAAGTTTTAAATAACATTATTTCATTTATTTTACTTATCAATTATAAAGTTTAAAATAAAATTTAAACAAACGAATAATTGAGTTGGACACGGGGTACAAATAATTGGACCCGTACATGGAATTAACGGGCTAAAAACCCAAACAAATAACACATTTGAAATATCTGTCGACAATCTTGATCACCACCTTACCTCTCCTTTGAAAAATTTGGAACCAAAACTCGTATATACTCCCTCTTTCTCATTTCTGCTACCAAACCAATAATTCATCTGTGTGTGTTGTGTGTGTGTGTCGAGCAAGAGCAAAGAGCAGAAGCAACATTTATCTCCATTTCATCATCTCAATTCTCAAGTTTAAATCCTTCAAACCAACACAAAAACTAACACAAAAATGGTTTCTTGATCATCATCATCATCTCGTCATCATCAACATCAGGAATCATCACCATCTTCATCTATAATCTTGTAAGGTTCAAAAACATATATATATTTCATACTTTGATCATATAAAATTTGTATGCATAATGTTAGTATATATGAAGGCATTGTTATAAGTGTTGAATTGTATGTTATATGGTGATGATGTAGTAGTATACCAAAAACTGAGCTCAAACACCCGAATATATATACATATATGCTGTTACAGACAAGAACAGGGGATGAACACGGGTTTGGAACCAAACCGATCGGTTGGTTTTAACCAGCCGATCGGCTGGAACCAATGAGCCAATCGGCTCATCACACCTAGCCGATCGGCTAAGGTGTTTTCGAGCCGAACAGTTTGTTAAGCCCTTACCCGATCGGTTAGGCAGGCTGTGTCCAGACTTTTGCGATGCGTTTGATTAATACACAGTCGATACATATATTTTATAGTACAAATACATTAACGCGTACTAAATACAAATACTAAAAAGTTATAAAAATTATAAAACTTTATGATACAAAGTTTGGGACAAATTTGTACACGATCGCGGAACATTATTTTGACACGGACAATTTATAAATATAACTTTTTAGGCCAAACGGGCCTAATCTAAATTGAATCAAAAATGGTATTTTGATAACGGGCCAAAATAATTTGCTAAGCGTACTTGGGCCAAACTATGTTGGGCCACGCATATTTGGGCCAAATCTATTGGGCCAAACCTATTGGGCCGAGCCCAACGGGCCACGAAATTTCAAAATGCAAACGTTAAAACGGGTTACATATATATATATGTGACGAGTAAATGGGACAAATAAAAATTGTAACGCGACAACTAGATTATACATATAGTGGACGATTATAATTTATATATAATTATATAAATGAACTAAGACAATCGTATTAGAACTAAGTTATTTTTATAACTACTATAATTATGTTTTAAAACATAAACAACAATGATAAACAATATATACATATATATACGCGACATTAACAAATGAATAATATATATATATATATATACACGGCAACGACAATTGATATATATAAGAATATATATATTCAACTAATAAGTATATGTAAATATATACTTGTACGCAACGTTTAGTTCAACGTAAATATCACCAACAACTAAAGTATTATAAACATCTCAACTCAACAATTGGTCCATATACTTATATAAAGTATATTTAATTGTGCTTAGGTATTTGAAAGGCACATTCGGACTACAGTATTTCTAGCTGTACTAGCTGAAGACCGCTACACGTGAGTTCACAGCCCCTACCTTTTACTCGTTTTAAATGCGTTTAAAACCAGGGGTGGAAAACATAGAACTACGTGCTATTACATGCTACTTGTTTATATAATTGCTTGACATGATTTCATATCGAATTGATTTGTATAAATGCTTATTGCTTTATAAATCAACTGTTAACTATATGAAACATTTCACAACTTTTTGGGAATAAGACAACGAATCTTGGTACGATCCTAGGTGTACATGAGGTAGTTGTAGTGCACATAAGTCCCAGTGCTTGCAACCTATAACCATTAGCTAGGTAACTCTAGCCACTGAGTATACAGATAGTACTATCGATTTGACAAACCTCCCACTGATATAACTCGTTGGTCATTCCAACCACACGACGGCAGTCGTAACGAGGAGTGTATACTTACCGTGTTACTGAGGCAACAACAACAACTAGTCGTGGTTTGGTTATAGTACTAGGTATCGTTACTTTAACTCTAAAGGTTTAGCTCACCTTAGAGGGATCATAGTCTATGTTTCCCATATAACTAAACAACAAAACTATAACTTGATTTGGGAAGGGTATTCCCTGCGGTAACTAATAGGACAGGTGTTCCTACGCATGATTTCTTTATAGGAAACGTTTACCTTGATTGGATAAACTTGGTTTCCCGACAAAACAACATTTATATGGAAATGTTTACTTGATTGTTAAACCTGTGTTTCCTACAACTATTTTTATGGAAATGTTTGCCTGACTGTTAAACTTGTGTTTCCTACAACTGTATATATGGAAATGTTTACTTGATTGTTAAACTGTATTTCCTGCAACCATTAATAGGAAATGTTTATGATTAAACTTGTGTTTCCTAACACCTCGACGGAATTGTAGTAAGAATGACATTCTTACAGTAAAATAGGAAATGTTTTCTTTAATAAGAACACCTGTGTTTCCGGCTATACATATAAACATTATGTTTGAGTACATGAATGATTTATACAAAACTTGGTTTAACTACTTTTATACTAAACCTGTGAATTCACTCAACATTCAATGTTGACGGTTTACTATGTTTTCAGGGAATTAGGACTCAGGTACTCCTGCATGCATAAAGAACGTAGGCAACCCAGACTATTTATGATGCCACTTTTGGGACACTTGGATTTCCTTTGTATTACCAATTACATTGGTTATACTTACGAAATCCCTCTTTTATAAACCCATGTTTTGTAAACTTATGTTGTTCTACAACACCACTACTTGTACGACTTTATAAGTCGTACCCTTTTTGTAATAACGTTTAAACCTATGGCATCTTAAATTAATATGTTCTGTATGATCATATGCTCTGATACAATGAATGCACTATTGTAACGTCAGCACCCCCGCTGTTAAACTGTAACTTAAAATGCTTCCGCTAATTAACTAAAGCTTCCGCTAAACCAATTATAAACTCGATTACCGATTTTGGGGGTGTGACACTTATAAACACCTGTGAATTCACTCAACAATTTTGTTGACTTTTTACTATGTTTTTCAGGTAAGTCACAACACAAGTAAGAACGCATACTTACAGAGTTAGGCGACCCACGACAAATTAGGATGCCACATTTTGGGACAAATCAAGACTTATTTTGTATAATTTATACTAATTCTACGACTATGACGGGTTGTAGCTTTTTGTAACAAACTATTTACTCAAATGGCATCTTAATTTACCGTTCAACAATAATCATATGCTCTGATCTATATGAGTGTCAAATGTTGACGTCAGCACCCCCACTTACCCTAATGCTGTAACACCCATTTCGTGACCTGAGGGTAATTAGGTAATTTCCTTTACTTTCATATTATTAATTGTTATAATTACATATATTGTGTTTTATATGTTTTGGATTATAATTTAGAAAGTTTGGGTAAAAGATTTATTGTGACTAGTAAAATATTAACTGTTTTAAATAGTTATATGTCACAGTAAAATAAAATACTTTTTCTCGCAATTAGTATTTAGGTTCCAGACAATAGATTTGGAACGGGTATAAAATACCCAATATTTGAGTCGGTTCATAAAGAGGCCGACCTTTTCTTTATGACATTTTCCCCAAATTGTCATTTTCCTTCAAGAACAAGTGCAGACACTTGATCATATTTGATGAAACTGAAATCATAAATCTAAACACCCAAGAATCAAGATTATGAGAGTGTGATTATAAGTCATCATCTTCTTCTTGCTTATATCATCATCATCATTTTCATGTAAGTAATTGATTGTTTATAAACTTCAATATTAGTTAGGTCAAATATGAAATTGATGAATTAAATCAGTTCTATGTGTTTAATGTTGATAAAAAAAGTATTAGCTAATGATAGTGAGCTGATTTCTTAGCTCAATTTGTGATTTGTAGTGTGGTTTGAGTGATTTGGTACTTAAATATTTGGGATTTGGGAGTTAGGATACGAGCTGGTAATGTGCAGGTCGAAACTGAGTTTTCTGGGTTTCAGGCTATAGCCGATCGGCTATACATAGCAGATCGGCTATGTTAGTGTAAAAACTCAACAGAATTTAACCCAGGAACAAAATGGACGAATTTAACTAAAGAAACCGATCTGCTTTACAAAGCAGATCGGCTACTCTTGTAAAGCCGAACGGCTATCTTAGTTCAAAAATGCAACAGAACTTGACTTAGGTGAAAAGGCTTAAAAATCAACTAAAGAAGCAGATCTGCTAAGATAAAGCAGATCGGCTTTGGTTCAGAACAGGCTCAAATCAGTTTTTATTTTGTGTTATACTCACAAGTGCATAGTTAATATATATATATATTCATTATTATGTGATTACTTGTATAATATCATGATTCAAATAAGGTTATTGATGAATGATAAGTTATTGACTTATGTGTTTTGTGGTGATTACAGATACACCAAGAACTCAGTAAATTAGTCAACTGAGTAAGTGGACTGAAGTGAACAGGTGAGTGGATTTGTACTCTCAGTATGAATTGGTTGTAACATAATTGGTTACAACAAATGAACATAGTTGTTATTATTTATGTTGATTGTTGAATATTGACTGATGAAGTACAAGTAAAATGTGTGATGAATCGCCTTTGGGCATTAGTTGATATAGAGGTCAACAATGGTTGGACTGTGTGGCTACAGGTTAACCATCATAGGGTTTGTGAACATGTGTTGTGAATGAACTTATGTTGGTTAAAGGTAGCAAACAGTTATCGGTAAATCACTGTAATGGCCTGCAGTGATAGTAAGTGTCGCTTGGTGGGCCACCGCGGTCTGAGGGCGCCACAAGGACCACCGATCCTCTGGATGATGTTGAATCTATGTGATACTTGTTGATAATTAATTATGTTGAGCTAAGTCAAACTGGTTGAAACAGATTTATTCACTTAGCTTTGTGCTAATCCCGTTGTTTACTCCTTGCAGGTTTTGACTAGAATGGGACTGGGCAAGGAGTGCTTGAAAGTGGTTGACCATAGCTACTCTGATATTATTTTGATATATATATATTGTTCCGATACATTTTACTAGTTTGTAAATTATCATCTAACACTTATGAATTGTATAATGATTTTGCAGATGACTTTATGTCATCTATTGTATATAATAAATATGTTTGCGCTTCCGATATAACAAAAAAAAAAGTGGTGTGTTACAAATGCTTCCGCTAATCGCGCGTTAATCGCGTTGACCGAATTTTGGGGGTGTCACAAGTTCGAGCTTAAAAATCAAACTCGAAATATATATGGAGTCAAGCTCGAGCTATTAACAAGTCTTAATTAAAATCAACATGTGTATATACATATATATGTAATGTTTAATATGTAAATGACATTATTATTATATTTTAAAATTGTTAAACTATTTTACATAGTTTTTAACTTATTTTCACGATTTATTTTATTTTTGTATATATTTGTAATGATTCTTCATTATTGATATCTATTTTTAAATAAATATAAATAATTTCGAATATAAAAGTTATCATTGTATAAATTTTTGAGCTTTTCGAGCCGAGCTCAAGTCATTCTAAAAAAAATTCGAGCCGAGCGCAAGCTTGCATAGTGAAAGCTCGTCGAGCTATAGAACCGAGCTCGACTCGGCTCGGCTCGGATACAACCCTAATCGACGCAATATGATATTTAATGAATGTCATTTAAATGTGGCCCTTTTAAAATTAATATGTTAGTTAATGATAAAATGATCAAATACTTACAAAATAACATATGTTTGCTCATGGATTTAAGATGTTCAAAATCATCTATCGATGCCATTCTTTGTGGCGTAACTGACAAAGCGAGATGTGTTAAACTTTGTAAATCACGAACTCAATCCAAACAACGTACTAACATGCGTGTTGATGAAGGTTCTTAATCATAGAACCCGATCAAGTTATAAGAAATGAATAACATCTAGATAAAAAAAAAGAATAACAATTTTTTTTGGGTAGAACAATAGTAGGATTCTAGGAGTTTAAAAAAAATGAGGTCAAAAAAATGTGAAAATAATTATATGTATTAGATAACTAACTAATTTAAGTAATAAAATAATGTTCATTAGCAAGGATATATAATAAGGTAAAGAAGATAATATAAAATAAATCTCGAAAATATTTGTTGAATTAATATGTACATTATGTTAGTTTTAAAATATATTTGTTAATGATTAAGATTATTTTTTTAAAATATATGTAATAGTGGTGGTGTAGTGATGTGTCAAAATGTCAAGTGCTTATGTGGCAATCAAATAAATCTAGAAAATATTTGTTGAATTAATATGTATATTAAGTTAGTTTTAGAACATATTTAGTAATGATTAAGATTATTTTTTTAAATATATGTAATAGTGGTGATGTAGTGATGTGTCAAAATGTCAAGTGCTTATGTGGCAATCAATGAAGAAACTTGTTCTTCTTATTATATAAGTACTAGCTCAATGACCCGTGACTACACGGCTTTACTGAAAATTTAAATTGAATAAATAATATTAGTTTTTCTAGTTGATATTGTTGATATAAATAATTAATCTATAATCTATAAGTAAAGATAATACGTGATGTACATGATTAATGTAAATTTGTGAACCAAAGAATAAACAAAGTATATTTTGTTTCCACCGTCTCATTTAAAGTCTGGTTTACACTTTATATTATTGTGTGCGTAACGATTAATGTAAACTTGTTTAATGCTTTACCATAACAAATGGCTCAGAAATAACTTTTTTTAAAAAATAATGGCCCAAATACATGAAAAGTCCATAATTTCATCAACAGACCCTCCACCCAGCCTATGATCCATTGCAATTATCAAATATTACATTTTTTGAATCTTCCCTTCCTTCCAATCAAAGCATCTTATTTGTTTTTCTTGAATAAGACAAATACATTTGACTCTCAATCCACAAAGTTACCTGCATAAGATCTTTAGTAAACAATTAGTAGGATCAACATCTAAGATGTTATGTTCCCTGGATTGTTCTTGAATTTAGTTTTTGGAGCCACAATACCTTACAGCAAAGAAGGCAATGCTTTTGAGTATTAGGCTAAAATATTAGCAGCTGATTAGCAAACAGAGATAGTGATTTATTACCAATATGAAGCTCCATGTCATTAGGCTTAGTTTGCCCGAACATCCATGGAAATTAGATTGCCATGACTACAATCAGCATAGCAAAGAGTGTTTCTAGCTGCTCACACTATATAATATATAATCAGTTGAAGAAAGAACAAAATGTGCAGGTAAAGCAAGCTGAGTAATGGATTAAAAGGTAACAACACTATATAATGTATTAGTGTCAAAATAATTAGAAACACCATTTTAATACAACTAATATAAAATGGGAAGGGGTAGCAGATAAACCAAATACAACCAAAACAAAATTAAATCAACCAAATGGCATGACCTAATAATCTAATAACAGTGACAAAATGGGCAGGACAACAACCACATACAAACTCAAGCATACCCATTTGCCCCCATAAAACCTTACACTTATACATACATGAATGTAAATGATTTATATACCTTGACCTTGCATATCTATTTGCACCCATAGAACCTAACGCTTACAAACTTAAGATTACCTGTGCAAAAACAGAAAGTTAAACAACATCACAATTTACGTTCAAAGTTGCAGTTTATGAACCACTTTAACGTAATAACCCAATATAATAGCAGATTTATATACTTGAATTTAACAACCACACATTTACTTCTAAAAAACAGTTTATGGACCACTTTATTTATACAAACATAGGATTTACATAATGCAACCCTTTCAATTTAGAGCATCAATCTTTTGTAAAGAACAAACAAAGATTACACGACATGTTTTGAAACCTTATATTAGCAACACACACATCAAATGTATCAAACGGGTCATTTGGATTAGCTTTAACCATCTTACAGCTCAAAAATATGGTTAAAATTTTATAACATCAATAATACTTTAAAAAATCAAGACTCATTTTAATTCTTGGCCAAACTACAATGAACCAATTACAAACAACAAAAAGCTTCTGATTAACATACATTATAAGGTAAATGTTTGTTTAGAGTTTCCCCATAACCAAATTACAGAACTATAGACCCAATATATGCAATTTAAGTATTAACTTGTAAGGTCATGCCTTGTCATATGAAAAATTAGCATATATTAAGCTATACCTACAATATATATGTTGTAAGTTGACAGGAGGGTCCTTTTGCAAGTCTTTCAACTCCTTTTGAATCCATTTTGAAGCCATCACAAGAATTTAAGCTATACCTACAATATGTATGTTGTAAATTGACAACAAAAACCGAGAAAATATTTCGTTAAAGTAATTATCTTGTTATATAGTGGCAAACAACATTCTTATGTTTCAAGATGAGATACAATATTACATTATGGAAACAATCAAATGAGTACTTAAGTACTTACCAAGTTGTGAAGATTACTAAGCAATCAGCAAAGTCAATCATTACTTGAGCAATCTATCTAACACCTTGTCTATATGTGGTTGAACAAATCCAAATATGCATTTAAAACTCTAACAAAAATGCAATCTTGATGATACAATTTAACATAATCATAGCAAATCCAATAGTAGACTAATTGCTCTTTGAGAAGAAAAAAACCCTGGATACAACAAAAAAAATCATGGAAACACCAAACAGAACAAACATAAATTACTAAATATCAAACCTTAGTATAGTAATGTAAACCAACATGAACAAACCATGAACAACATTGAAATCTGAATGAGTAGCTTTTATTTATATCAGTATAATTCCAAATACTCAAACTTGAAAGAATAAAAGAGATCAATATCAATATAATTATATACATCAAATTAGCAGTGAATAAACATGATTCACACAAATTCAAACATGATTATTGGAGTTCGATTAACAAAAACAAAGTGCCCATATGCCAATCAATTCAAACCTAGTGCTTATATTGCAACAAAATTCAGCAAAAAATAATTAGCCATATTAAGATAAAAAGATTTATTAAATCGCAAGAAATAAAAAGGGAATGCATTACCATGTGTATATTCATACCATTCTAAAAAACATAAGTGTCGATGACATCAAGCCTCCATTTTTAGCCTTTTAAATAAAATCTTCTCACATCTAAGCCAACGAAAGTAAGCTTAAGGAATTTTTTTATTATAAACAACATGATATAAAAAGAGTAATGTATAGAACACATACTTTAAGAAGTTGTTGACAATATTTTCGTTGAGACATTTTATCAAATAGTTGGTGCTCATCAACAACAATAAATTTCATCTCGGTTACATTCATACATATACATATAATGATAAACAACAATAAAGAGGAAGTTTAAACCCTAAATGGTAAATGCTAAAAGCCAAACTAAAGAGAAAGTTTAGTAAGATTGATTACCCGAAAGAAATTCATGATGAAACTTCAAAAAGATTGAAGAAATTTTTGTGGAGAATCATGGAGATGGAGGAGATGATGCAGGGAATTTTTCAGTTGATGAAGATATATTAATCGGATGGAGAGTGTTCTGAAAGATTTTGAATTCTTGATTGGAGAGCTACCGGAGAAGAAGAAGCCGTGCAGAACTTTTTCCAAGAGACGCAAGCGTGCAAGAAAAATAAATTAGTCCGTAGGACAGAGCAGAAAGCATGCTTTAATTATTAGGATGCATAGGAGGAACTCACAAATAAAACCCTATATAAGCTGGATTTTTTATATTTTTAATAATTGATAATGCAACAAAAATTTCCACTGGATAATCATTATATTTAAAAAAAATCAAAATTAGGAGAAAATTTCTTACATATTAAAGAGCCATGTCAGCATTGAGATTGTCTAAGAATGAGACAAATCAGTTTAATGACATCATCATAGACTCCCTTTTATTAGGTAGGAGAGATTATTATATAAGTATAAAGTAAAACATTTCGTTAAAGTAATTATCTTGTTATATAGTGGCAAACAACATTCTTATGTTTCAAGATGAGATACAATATTACATTATGGAAACAATCAAATGAGTACTTAAGTACTTACCAAGTTGTGAAGATTACTAAGCAATCAACAAAGTCAATCATTACTTGAGCAATCTATCTAACACCTTGTCTATATGTGGTTGCACAAATCCAAATATGCATTTAAAACTCTAACAAAAATGCAATCTTGATGATACAATTTAACATAATCATAGCAAATCCAATAGTAGACTAATTGCTCTTTCAGAAGTAAAAAACCCTGGATACAACAAAAAAAATCATGGAAACACCAAACAGAACAAACATAAATTACTAAATATCAAACCTTAGTATAGTAATGTAAACCAACATGAACAAACCATGAACAACATTGAAATCTGAATGAGGAGCTTTTATTTATATCAGTATAATTCCAAATACTCAAACTTGAAAGAATAAAAGAGATCAATATCAATATAATTATATACATCAAATTAGCAGTGAATAAACATGATTCACACAAATTCAAACATGATTATTGGAGTTCGATTAACAAAAACAAAGTGCCCATATGCCAATCAATTCAAACCTAGTGCTTATATTGCAACAAAATTCAGCAAAAAATAATTAGCCATATTAAGATAAAAAGATTTATTAAATCGCAAGAAATAAAAAGGGAATGCATTACCATGTGTATATTCATACCATTCTAAAAAACATAAGTGTCGATGACATCAAGCCTTCATTTTTAGCCTTTTAAATAAAATCTTCTCACATCTAAGCCAACGAAAGTAAGCTTAAGGAATTTTTTTATTATAAACAACATGATATAAAAAGAGTAATGTATAGAACACATACTTTAAGAAGTTGTTGACAATATTTTCGTTGAGACATTTTATCAAATAGTTGGTGCTCATCAACAACAATAAATTTCATCTCGGTTACATTCATACATATAAATATAATGATAAACAACAATAAAGAGGAAGTTTAAACCCTAAATGGTAAATGCTAAAAGCCAAACTAAAGAGAAAGTTTAGTAAGATTGATTACCCGAAAGAAATTCATGATGAAACTTCAAAAAGATTGAAGAAATTTTTGTGGAGAATCATGGAGATGGAGGAGATGATGCAGGGAATTTTTCAGTTGATGAAGATATATTAATCGGATGGAGAGTGTTCTGAAAGATTTTGAATTCTTGATTGGAGAGCTACCGGAGAAGAAGAAGCCGTGCAGAACTTTTTCCAAGAGACGCAAGCGTGCAAGAAAAATAAATTAGTCCGTAGGACAGAGCAGAAAGCATGCTTTAATTATTAGGGTGCATAGGAGGAACTCACAAATAAAACCCTATATAAGCTGGATTTTTTATATTTTTAATAATTGATAATGCAACAAAAATTTCCACTGGATAATCATTATATTAAAAAAAATCAAAATTAGGAGAAAATTTCTTACATATTAAAGAGCCATGTCAGCATTGAGATTGTCTAAGAATGAGACAAATCAGTTTAATGACATCATCATAGACTCCCTTTTATTAGGTTGGAGAGATTATTATATAAGTATAAGTATATAAAGTAATGATGATAATGATATATATATATATATATATATATATATATATATATATATATATATATATATATATATATATATATATATATATCAAAGGTGAGAGTTTGACAAATAGCCGTATGTGATATGAATGACCATATTTCTAGGTATTATTTATTTCTAACAATTTACTCAACTAAAAACAACTATTCTTCATTTTCTAGAGCTGGCTTTAGTTTTATTCTATAAACATATAGCTTAAAAAATGCGCAGTACTTCAAATTTTAAACACATAAATTCCATAATGATCATTAAATGAGTAATTGGTTGATATTAAGACGTATTTTATATGCATTTTTATATACCGTAATTTTATTCTATAACAATTCTTTAAAAAGATTATTTATCATAAACAAAATATTTAAAAAAGTTTGCTCTGACTTTGCCGGGTGATATCCTCTTTATACAAAAACAAAGTTTGATGTAATATGTAGTGTCTTAAAATTTCCTGTTTAGGCAAGGAGTTTTAGGAGGGTTTTTTTAACTTAGAGCCTTTTATTTGAAAAATAAGTTTTATACATGAAGAATTTACAGTGCATTTAGTTTGCAGAATTTTTTTAAATGAACTTGAAATTCTGAACGAAATTCAAGGATGTAAATTATTTTGAGTAAAAGAATTAAATACTTCCAAATTAATTTATTTGTAAACTAAACAACATTATGAAATGGAATCGTAGATTTCATGAAGTTGTTAGCAGGGGTGGATCTCGAATGGGGGCAACTACCCCTCAAGAATTTTGAAATTATGTAAAACAGAAATTTTTTTAAGATATTAATAACAATTAGTATAAAATTTTACGCACTCAAAATTATTAGAGAGAACAAAATTATATTATTTCTTTTAATTTATTTAGATTTTCTAGCTCCGCTCCCAGCAAAGTACACAAAATTACCCAAGTACCCGTTGAAGATCAAAGAAAATCACGTCCAAATGGATAGTAATCCCAAAAAATAAAAAAATAAAAAAATTAGTGTTTTGGTCAAAGGCTGGTCCATATATGTGAAGTAGCATCTGTTTGGCAAACCTCCTTCATTTGTACAACTTCAAAAACTCATTGACTGTTGTTGTTCTCTTTATCCAAATATAAATAAATATATTTTTAACTTGTGAAAAAGCTCAAGGTATGACTTGCTTACTCTCACCTGTAATTCCTATGTTTATTCCTGTTATATTGACTTGCTGCAACTCCAAGATCAGATCTTTTTTTCAGATTACATTCTTCTTGTTGTTTTAACTACTGATTATTTGGGTTTCTTTTTCTTGTTGATAATAACAAGTTTTCTTGGTTGATACACTTTTACAACTCTATGGCATAAGCTAATCAGTATGATTATGAGAGTTTATGTCTTGATTAATGAGGGGATGTTGTTATGCGATTTTTGATTCATATATAGGTTTGCATATGTGTACTGTGATTTATGAAGGGAAAAAAAAGTGTTTTTTGACTCATTGGGTTTATCAATTCAGGATTTCAGGGTGTTCATGATTTTGACTTTGTGGTGTTGCAGCAGCTATCTTAGTTTGACTTTCTTGCTGTTAAAAATATATACTGGAATGAACATGAAAACCGTATTATCTGTATGTTTTGTATTTGACACAAATTTTAAAAATGATTTGGGTGTAACATTGATTTATCCAGTTGATCATATTGCTTGGACTTGTCCAACTGTACTTGTTTGGCAGAAATTAGGAAATGAAGATATACAGTTTGACTAATTTTGGTCAAACAATTTCAGTTTGCTAGTATGTATGAAATTTTAAGTTATCTTGTAGAAAACTAGAAAGTGTAGACTACATTAACTAAAAAGGACACAAAATTAAAGATGTTAGTCTTGATTAGCAATATTGTATTAGTGTGATCAAATATGTAAGTAGTGATATTGACAGTTGACTTCAAAAGTAAAAGCATAACTACTATTAGAGATTTAACAATAATGTCGCCTTATCAAATTTGCATGGTACATGGACTTTTATCTGGTGAAACCCGGTCTATATATGGACTTGTTTACACAATTTTTCTTGAGTTTTTGTTCTACATTTTGTGGGACTATCCTTATCCCCCCATTTCAAGTTCCGTTTCGCTTAACATCATAGAAAGCAAAATGAAAATACTGAAATGTTGATTGTCTTGAATGAATTACCATGTAACTTCAAGATATGATCTTTCTTGAGGACAAAAGAAGATATGATTCCACACGTCAATTACTTTATTTGATATTTGATATGGAAATCGAATATTATGCTAACTTCTTCCCTAAAACTATCATTCAGTAACCTCTAAAAAACATGGAATGCAACGTTGGAATTGCAGAAGATGTTACTGAAGTAAGTCCATTTCTGTAAAATCTTGAACATATTTGAATCCGATTGACTTAAATCACTTGAAAATATTCTTGTTTTCTTCTTGAAATCTGCAGTTGATCGGAAATACACCTATGGTTTACCTTAAGAAGGTTGTAGATGGCTGTGTTGCTCGTATTGCTGCCAAATTAGAGAATATGGAACCCTGCTCCAGTGTAAAGGACAGGTGAATAATCTTGATTATCTTAATTCAAACTATCAGTCAATATTTACGTTATCTGTTTTTTTCCTTAAATTGAACACATAGGATTGCATTAAGTATGATCAAAGATGCAGAAGACAAGGGTCTCATTTCCCCTGGGAAGGTTAGATAATTTGCTTTGTAGACTCACATTCTTTGTAACGACTTAATATTGATCCACGTAATCGTTAACATTGATTATTGTCTTGATGAAGACGGTACTTGTTGAGGCTACTAGTGGCAATACTGGTATTGGTTTGGCCTTTGTTGCAGCACATAGAGGTTACAAACTTATCCTAGTCATGCCATCTACATATAGCATGGAGAGAAGGATCGTTATGCGAGCTTTTGGGGCAGAATTGCGAATCACTGACGCAGCCAAGGGCATTGATGGCGTTTTTCAAAAAGTCGATGAAATAGTTGAGAAAACACCCAATAGTTATTTCCTTAAGCAATTTGATAATCCTGCTAACCCAAAGGTAATTTCTTATTTATGTTATGTACAAAGAGAAGAAAAGATTCATGTTTGGTGTTGACAATGGTAAAGTTTTAGATTCATTACGAGACAACTGGACCAGAGATATGGCTTGGGACTAAAGGAAAAGTTGATGCTTTCGTTTCTGGCATAGGGACTGGTGGTACCGTGACTGGTGTCGGGAAGTTTCTTAAGGAAAAAAATGCAAACATAAAGGTATTGTGCTTCTTGATTTCGGCATACAATTTTTTTTAGTTTCCTTATTGATTGGCCTAATTTGAATTCAGGTGTATGGTGTGGAGCCAACTGAAAGTGCTGTTTTAAATGGAGGAAACCCTGGTATTTATCTCAATTAGAGTTAAAAGTTTATTTCTTTAGTTTCTTAAAGTTTGTTGTTATATTTATCTCCAAATTTCCATTCATTGTTTTCTTAATTTGCATTGGATTATATAGGACCACATAAGATCCAAGGAATTGGTGCTGGTGTTATACCTGATGTTTTGGATGTCAGCATTCTTGATGAAGTTATTATGGTGAGCATCTGATGAAAATCCTTTTCCTTTCAACTGTTATAAGTTATAACAAATGAATCATAACACTTGCAAAATATTTTCAGATATCCAGTGATGAAGCCATTGAAACCGCTAAACTCCTAGCACTGAAAGAGGGTTTGCTGGTACGTTCTTACCGAATGCTACAAACCCATTTTGCCAAAAATTTCTAGTATTATAAATAGTTAAACGGGACGTGTAGGTGGGAATTTCATCTGGCGCAGCAGCTGCTGCTGCAATCAGAATAGCAAAACGTCCAGAATACACTGGAAAGCTCATTGTTGTAAGATTTAACTGTCCCTAACTTACCATGTTGTAGATTTATATAAGTGACTCATTGTAGCTAATTGAATTCAGTGTTGATATATAAATCTATTAGCATATCTTTTACCTGTAGTTAGGTATTGCTTGCAAGTTGTAACTTTGTTTCTGAATAATGAACACAGGTAGTATTTCCGAGCTTTGGGGAGAGATATTTATCGACTGTGCTGTTTGATTCAGTGAGGAATGAGGTAGAGAACTTGCCTATCGAGTGATTGATTACAACACGGCTTGTAGGAGTGGGCATCAATTCAAAATTGGACCAAATTTGGGAGGATGCCAATTCAGTGATTTGACAGACCCAAAATTTTGTGCTGTCATTCTATCGATAAATAAAAAATGGCTCCTTTTGTTTTACATAATTGTAATTACTTTTTGATTATAACAAAAATCCTTGATAAAGAGGTTTAATGTGTAAGATTTTTCAGTCATTAACTGTCCATTGTCATTGTATCGAGAAATTAAAAATGTCTCATTACTTTTTGATTGAAACAAAATCTCCGATTAGGATTTTTACTGTCTAAGATTATTCGTCATTAGCTGTCCATTGTCAAATACTCCGTATGACATATACAAGTCTTATGAGAGAACTTTTGTTAACCAATAAAATTCTTTACCCAAAAAAAGTCTTATGCGAGAGACAATATTATTCGGTTTAATCATCCAACTGGATTCGTTAAAGTGGTTAAGGTTTGCATATAATAGAAATGATGATTCGTTAAAAACCACACTGCGTTAGCTTGCCACGATTTAAAACTTAATAATATAAAGATGGTTTTGAAGACCCCTATTTGGTCAAGTCAATCTGTTCAAGCTAATTGGCAGTATAAGTTTTAAGATTCAATTTGAACTTTCTCAATTACTATTTGGAAAATGTTATATGTAGCCCTAAGGGCTATGAATAAGAAATTCAGACACGCATTAACTTATTGTACCTTAATAATAACCACCCACCCCCTAATATAACTTCCTCCAACCAACCTAATACACAACCGTTTTATGCACAAATCTAACGCTTAAACATAGCCATTAGGGCTACAAATAGCAAAATCCTATTTATAATATAAATACTAGTCAAAACGGTTCGTGTATAAGGATTTCCTATGTACTCCAATGGCAACTCTTACCTCTTACTTAATGTCTTAAGGACACAATCAAAAGAGTTGATGACACTCAATAAAAAAACTCAACATTTAGAACTATTTAGACGAATGAAATGGTCGTGTACAAAGATAGGACCTACTGGACAAGGCTGTTGACGGTAGCTGGTTATGTGTATCATAACCGTTGGCTGACGCTTTAAAAAAATTAGTTATGTTCATTTTTCACACTTATTCCATTCTCTAAGTAAATAGTATAATCCCAAGAAATGAGAGAAAACAAAACAACAAAGAGGTCATGGTGTAAAACTTTGTGAGCTTGCATTAGAAAATGCTTACCACTTTACAAATACTAAAGGCATTCATTGTTGACACAGCCACACAAATCTTGACTGGAGCTACATGCTTAAGTTAGAGATTGTTTTTAAATGTAATGTTTTCTTCATATTTTCAGATAAGGAAGGGAAGAGAAGGAAATGAAAGGGAACCACATCCTTTCTAAATCGAAGAGCACGACTCTGTTTTACAGACTTTTACCGGAAACACCTTATACTTTATCGTCATGGAACCACCATCTTGTCTCCTTGGGAGATCTCCCGTTCCTACAGTTCTTCACGTAGCGTTCATCATCTTGTGGGCGGCTCTGTAATACCACAAGATCATATAAATGTGTTGCCATTTGAAAAATTAACATAACAATACCTCGTGATGTCTCAAATAGATAATCCACATTCAAATAATATAGGGTTGATAATAGTTTGATCCACAAAGTTTCACATATTTTTCGCTTTAATCATTCAAGTTTATTTTCTCATGACTTAATCATTCAAGTTTCAAAATTTTGTGGTTTAACCCTTTGAGGAGATATTCACTCTTCATACTTCAAAAATTTTATGGTTTAATCACTACAGTTTATCTTTTATAACGATTTTTCCCTTTTAAGTTTATCTAGTTTAATCATCTCACTTTCAAAAACAATTTGGTTTAACCCTTCTAGAGAGAGGAAGCTAAAGAGAGTAAGACTAGGTGGAACTAGTGAAAGAATTTTGACTGGAGAGTTAAACAACAAAATTTTTAAAACTTGAAGAATTAATTTATGAGAAAAATTTTTGAATGGTTTCAACGAATTTTTTTTGAAACTTTGAGGATTAAACCATTATTAACCCAATAATATGCAAGTGTAATAAAACCAATGACATTTTGGATATGAATAAATACAAAAATCTATAGATTTTGACTTCCCGAGAAGAAAAATTGCAACATGAATGCGAACCTTAGAAGTAGAGCTTGATAACATGGAGAGAATACTGATGCATACAGAACTGACAGTCATGGCAGGTGACCATGAATCATACAAGATATCTGCAACAATAGGCAGCCAAGTCATTAGCACCTTCCTGGTAAACACGCAGCCAAACTGACAACAACGGATAGTTGTTAAATGTGACTAGAATGTTTGACAGGCACATACTTAATCTTAACTTCTAGTTCTTAATGATATCTACATAAAATAGCTTCGAGATTACACCAACTTTTCATATAAACAGTAGTCTACAATTATGCGAATAAACAACAACAGTAATGTATTGACATGATAAGCATTCTACAGCGAAGGGCTTTCAACTTCAATTAGTATGACTCACATTATTAGAAAGGATGAAAATGCCACTGAAATAAAGTTAATGGCTTCATGTATGATGATCACTGAATAAACATCTTTTCTCTTTCTTCTAATTCTTACTATTTGGGAATAAATAGAAATGACATTTAACAATTTGCAAACATAGAAACATATGCTACAATGAAAGATAACACAAGAAGTTGCTTTTCTGATAGTGTGAATTGATATGAAGTAACAACACAATAAGATTATAGTTTAGCATCTTATTGTGCATTTATCATACACATATTCTATTACAGAGCACAAATAACTCCTTTTTTGATTGAATTGCCTTTATATATTTATAAATACCCTCACATTTACCATAGGCAACCTCACCCTCGTATCCTTAAGATTTTAGTGTCCTAGAATCTGGATAACCACAAATGCATCCATACTTCTACAGATTGATAAATGACTATAAATGTATTTCAAACTTCCAGTTACACCTTGCATATGAGTACCCATGGCTAATTCAATAAATCAATAATGGGTATGGTACGTTGAGCGGTGGTCTATCAGGGTACAAGACAATAAACGTGTTACCTTCCACTACTGTAAATCTGTAATGAGAGTAACCTATGCACAAAGACCTATTATCAAGGTAAACACAGAAGCCTCTCAATTTGATTATTACCATTACAACTTTTATGTTAATGTATGAAAACAAAAACTATGGAGTTTAGATTGTGTCTGTTTAGGCCATCTAACAATCTGTGGGTTCTGTTTGCACGATGTTAGAAAAAAATGAAGATGGGACCCTAGGCCCATTCTTAATGCAATGAATAAAGCGCATACGACTTATATAATGAAAACTAATGCATCCACCATTCTAAGTTGCATGACTTCTTTAATAAAATGTACTTACAATTTGATAAGTTTCCTTCATGTTAAAAGCAAGAGATCGTATAGACAAATGTTCAAAACCTATAACAACTAACTGCGACAAAGGAAGATGATACATTGGGCTAGTGGTATTGTTTAAACCAATGGCAAGGCAATTTTTGTTTAGTTTAAACTGTCAACTTATTTCAGTTAATGGGTACCCATGACTTGTTCCACACTTCTGCATGAAGTCCGAATTCCATGTATACGTTAAAGACCATTTTCCATTTTTATTGGTTGCATGCATGATGCATGTAGCCACTAAAGCATCTTTTCCATGTTTCCTTATTAATTTCCTAAAGACTAGCTATTGTAGTACATTAATCACATGTTGTTGTTTAGGTAGTTCAATTCCCTAAATGAGTACCAATGTTTGTTCCTATTAAGTGGGTTGTTTGACAATAATGTATAGTTGAGAGTGTGAGTTTGCTTGGCTAGCGAGGATTTTACCAGTGCTGATGAAAGTGTGTGAAATGAGTTAAAAATGTTTTTGGCCATTACGGCAACAGAGGATCGAGTTTTGAAGGCATGATAAGAAGCAACGGAAACACTAAACAATAAGAGTCATAAGACCACTTCGAGATAGTCAATTTCCAAAGAAACATTGTAAAAGATAAATATATAAATAAAGGGTTTTGGAGCAACTTTCTACTCTATTCCTTCCAAATGCAATTACAGAATTTAATGGAAAACTAAGGCAACTGCCTAGACAAGCACGTGGGATCTATGCTCTACATGGACTACACTAGCTAGTCTTTAAGAAATTAATTAAGGACATATGGAAAAGATGTTTTAGTGGGTACATGGATGCAACTAAAAAAAAAGGAAATGAACAATGTTGCATGGAATTCAGATTTCGTACAAAAGTGTAGAACAAGTGGCTGGTACTCATCTACGGAAATGAAGTAACAATTGAAACTAAACTGTAACTTTTTACCACTGGTCCAACATGTACTGGTAGCCCAACGTATCAGAAGAAAACCTTTAGCATGTGTAAATTCAATTACAGAACAACGTGAATTCCTAAAATTACAGCATATACACATTCCAAGAAATCTGTAATGAATACATTCATTTCTTTAACAACTTGCATAATTTCCTCATCGAAGATATCAGATGAAAGCCGTCAATGGGCAAGATAAACATTTTAAAGTTTCATGGCACCCTATTATAAAAAATTATAAAAATGACTCTTCAAGTAGTATGTGTGTCGCTTAAGTTAAATACAAACAAATCTTTTGTTAACGATTAGAGCAATTAATCTGTATGTGTACATGTGTGAGAGTGCAAACGCCTAAAGATGAAAAATATAGAACAAAGTGAATTAAGGCCAGTTAGTTGAGTATTGATAATAATTCAGGTGGGACAGAAACTATAAAAGAGTGGGAGTATTCTCTGTGCAATCATATGTTCTGGAATCCACTACATATAGGAAGTGTCAATGTAATAGCTATTACACATAACATGCATAAAAGTAGAAATAAATATGGCCAATTGTCTATGCCACAAGCAACATCTCAAACATTCTGAATGCAGAATTGATCGTAAACAAGATTTAGACGGGTCAACATTTTGGAACCAGTCTAAACTCTAAAGACAGCACGTACAATACAGGTGTTATAATCATCACGCAAATGAATCAACAAGAGCTTGATCTAGTGCTAGTTGCTAGGATTTTTATATAAATTCAAGAATGCAGAAGGTGAAGAACATAATCAGCTGGTTACCAGATAAAGATCAAGGGACAAACCTAGACAAATATGACCATTACTATAAATGTGCGGATGAAGGGGAGCCGGAGGAACAAAAATAACCTGTCAACCATAAGAGTAAAACAAAACAAAGATCAAGATTAACAATACTGGAGGAATAAAATAGCCTAACAATAAACACTAAACAGTGGCTAAAAAGATATACAAAAAAGATAATTTTTGACAAGCTCTTTTGGAAATACTAATGCTGTAATCCCTAAAGCTCTAATTTATGAAAATTTGAAGTTATACTGCCATTATTGAAGATAATAGAAATAACAAGACAGTTAACAGAATTTCTTATTAATCTAGCTAGCTATTTCCATAACTACGTAACCAATTTCCATACTCCGATTTTTTTTCATGTGCTTCCTAGTTTAATCTGGTGCTATGCATAAAAAAGTAAGCATAACAACACACATCGGTAATGCATAACAGTCCATGTGAAGAGCTACAAGCACACACATATATCATCTACTAAACATGCAAGACTATGAAAGAGAAGTGAATCACAAAGTTTTTCAAGAAAAGGTATAGAGCATAGAGATCCAATATATTATCTCAACTCTCAAGCATTTAAAGTGTCACCTACAAAAATGGCATTTAATAAGAGGGTATTATTAACAATAATCCTTCCGAATTAATTTCCAGAAATTAGAAAGTGGGCCCAGTGAGGGATGGTTTTAGATTTTTAGGAACACCGTGAAACTTTCGAAGAGACTTAGGCCAACATTACAATAATCCGGCTATAGAATAGAGTAGGGAAATTCAAATTTGGGCTGCTTAAAAAGAAAGACAGATGTCACAAAACAGTAACTAAGTTTCAAAACTGTTTAAACAAGGTCACTCAAACTTTTTATTAAGACAATTATGATCAAGCTTAACTAAAAAAATGAGTGGCTAAACCGACATGTACTGCTGACCTAGCTGAAAGAATTGTAAAACTTGATTACCAACACTAGCCATAAAAAGAAAAACACTTATCACGTAACTGATAACCGATTAAGTAACACATCGGTATACAAACAAGTAGACATTCACTTGCACAGGTAAACAAACAGAACACAAACCCGAAATTCTACTCATTCATTAACTTCACTACTAATTAGCTACAGTCAACAACCAAAACCAAAAATAATTCAACAAAAAAAACTAATTAATCAATTAACATGCATCATCACCTGTGGGGCTTCCATAGGGTAATGTTCAGGGAAATCAACTTGCAGCTGAAAAACTTCATTCGCATACAACGTCCCCGGTGCACCGTTGACCTCAATCACCCATCTTTACACAAAATCAAAATCACAAACACCTTTATAACTCTTCGAAATTCAAAACCTAAAAATTACAATTACAAATAAATAAATAAAAACCTTACCGTTGTAAATTATCAGTGACTTTATGTTTAAATCCAGCAGGTGGATTCACTTGCCACTCCATTAACTCTTTTTGCAGACGATTCGTTGCGATCTTGCTTAGCGTCTACAATTAATTAACAAATGATCGTTACACAAACTGATTGTCAATTTCGGTTGTTGAATCTTCAATTGCGGTGAGTGATTTAAATTAGGGCTGCGTATATAGATACACGTATGCGTGTATGTATATAATAATAAAATAAAAATAATAATCACAGAAAATAAAAAGGAGAAGATTAAAAAACCTTGCGAGAAGAAGCAGAAGGGGTCGTCATGTTCGTGTTGGCTTCTAGAAAGAGAGAAACAGAAGAAGTGTGTTATTTTTGTGTGTCGAAAGAGGGGTGATAGAATGAGTAATGCTGTTTTTGTGACAGTTTTAGTACTTGTAGATTAAACTATTTCATTTTCTAACCAAATATTATAATTTTGTGACCGTTTTAGTACTTCTAAACGAGAGTATATCACTTTCTAATGAAATATTACCGTGAAGTGTATACAAGTATAGATCTAGATTTTTAGTAGCTTATACAACAAATGGCCTTAGCGTGTTGTATCTGTTTCTAGATGTGAATTTGAAAAGAAAGATTGTAGGTTGAGATTTGGTAGTTGATTTTAAGTTAAGATCGTTGACTCGATAGATTACTTAGATCGAGAGTTAGCTTCAAAATGCTTGTGTAAGTGATATAAAAAAATATTTTTTTTTGTAGTTTGAGATAGCCTTGAATAGTTAACGTGATACCTTCCTGTAACATTAGCTTCAAAAAGTTAATATAGACTACTCAATGAGGATCACAATCATTGATACAGTTTGGATATCAAACTATCTTATCAATATTACAAAGAAAGCAAGATCAAATCAAACTTATGGACGTGGGATCTTGCCTAAATATAATTACATTGAGTGATTAAGATGAATCTTGACTTCGTTATTTATATATTTATTGCTCAAACTCAAAAAAATATCTTATCAAATTAAAAAGTATGCTTGAAAAACTCAATAGAACTTTAACCCGCGTTTAGCGTAATGTATAATTAGAATGTGATAATTATGAGAAATGTATACACCGACTAATGTATTACAAATTAGTTAATAAACAATTAATTATTTTATTATTATCCACTCTTTGAGAAGACAACAATATTTTATGTACAAATCACAATTTTATTGTTAACAAACCATCTAGCTATTTTCATTCGATAATCTTTGGGTAGTTAGTTCACATCCCAGATGGATTGTAGAATCATTATGTGAGAAATTGAAATTTGATATAATTTTGGGGATTTTATGTGAACTATCAATACATTAAGGGGCTTTGCAGAAATTATGCTTTTGTTTAAAGTAGAACTCGTGATTGAGTGCGTGTAGTCAAAAGGTGTGCCTTGATCGAACGGTCGAAGTTGCTCCGTTGGGTGCAGACTGCGTGTATTTTACGGTGCCACGTGTCATCGTATGGGAATATAATGTGTTCAATTTTGGCCCTTTTATTCGAGAAGAATCTAGTTATTACCCTCCATTATCTCAAAAGCTTCCACCATAACGAATTATTCTTTGTGGTCTAAGAGATTTTTTTTTAAACATATCCTATCATTGTAACTAGTTTCAAACCCGAAAAAATTGCGGGTGTCTTTTATGTTATATTGTTGTTGGTGGTACTTAAACAATAGTTATGCATAGTTTAGTTGATGTTAAGCATGTAGGTACAATAGTTCAACACGATTTATTTAATTATTCCGTAAGATTTAGAACACGTGTAATTTGCGACCTTTTCAATTTTGAGCGTCGGTGCATTAAAACAATAGTTAAAAATAGGTTATTTGATGTTAACTGCTAGTTAGAAAAAAGTGATATCAAACATGGTATATGGAAAAACATTTATTTAAAATCTAAACTTCCCAAATTACGCCTTTATAATAGAACAAAGATGTCCTTACACATATATATGGAGTTAAAATATTGTATTAAGTACAAGTTGAAGTCAAGTTCACTGAAAGGGTTTGGACCGTATGTAATGGCTTCCTTAGTAGGTCAAACTAATTCTACTGATAACGTGCAATTGTGGTATTTTGAATCGGTGAGTGAGTTGTTTTGTAGGTCGTTATTGTTGAATTCCACCGATATATTTATTTAGTAAATGATGAATTTAGTATGAATTAGGTGTTTAATTATTTTTAGTTTTATAAGGTTTTATGGATTCCTAGTTGGTTAAATATACACATACATCTGTGTGCGAAAACTTATTGTGATTACATACGTAAATAATACCTTATTAAACAACATGATATTGACTTCAACAATCTATCTATCTTTATATATATATATATATATAAAAAAAAAAAAACAGAATACAATGGAGCAATCTGGACCTTAGATTGATTCCATCCATAAAGATCCTACAGTTAAAATTATTTCCTTCATTTTTTTCAATTTTTATAATGTGTACCCACAACTATTGACACTTTCAATACTTCCCTATTTTTTTAGTTTATAGTTTAAATATCATGACATTTCAAATGGTAATTTATAAATAAACAATCGTATTTGAAATATTTATCTATATTGATTAATTACATAAATTTTTTATTAACATTATGAATAAAAACTATTCATCCATTTAGCCAAACAACTGTAATATCATGAATACGTTAAAATCCTAACTAAAATATTTTATGATTTTAACTAATAATCCTTTAAATAATGTAACTAAGATATTTTATGAATTTAACTAACAATCCCTTAAATAATATACATTAAACTAAACAATAGACATATGTCATATTCAACCATAATAACATTGTTCTATTTTCTTTTTGTGATTCATAGATTTTATATTTTTACAAGTTTTGTTTAAAGCATTATCAAAATAAAACTTTGGTTTTACTATATAAATATTAAATGATAAAGACCCTCTTGAAGATCATGAAATTTCAATAAATTTTGATGGTATTAAATTAAATGTACATTTTTATATTAAAAAATTATTTTTCCTTTTCATACACACATCTTTCAATTTATAATAACAAGTTTTAAATGTACTTGATGATAAATATGTTATCGAACGTTTTATTGATTTGCTAAAAAATAACGCCTACAAAGATCAAGTTGCGAATATGGATTTTATTA
This sequence comes from Pseudognaphalium luteoalbum, assembly GCA_963422505.1. Classification (NCBI taxonomy): domain Eukaryota; kingdom Viridiplantae; phylum Streptophyta; class Magnoliopsida; order Asterales; family Asteraceae; genus Pseudognaphalium; species Pseudognaphalium luteoalbum. Next base: position 104,990,116 of record OY730197.1, read on the forward strand.
TCGTCATTCAAAATCTATTATTATTGCTTATATATATGTGTATATATGATCACAACAATGTTTGATTTGGATAGAAATTTAGGTTTGAATTACAAAATACAGTTATTTGAGTTACACTGAATTCATAGTTAATTTACGTTTTAAAAAACTATTTTATGGGTTACAATAATTCTATACTTCCTTCTTATTATATGCATATTATATTAATTAATGTTTGACTATCCGTCCCTTCATAAAATGGGTAACTGTTATAACTAAAATGTTTACAAATTAGATAATATATAATTTACAACCGACATGTATTTTTAATAATTTAACTTAAAAAAAATAAAAAACCTGAACCGTACCAAACTGATAGAGTATATGCTAGATGTTATTGGTTGCCGATTATATTATATAAAAATTCAGTTCACGGTACAATTTTATTTGACTTAACTTTTTAATTACACAATTTATAAAATCAAATGTTGAAACTCCGCGTTGTCGCGGGACCTCACCTAGTCTTATATATTAAAAGAAAAATCTTGAGAGAATATAGACCATTAGATGGAGATTAATAATTAAGATCCAACCCTTAATTTATTTTTATGACATCATTAATCCCATTATTATGTGACTAAAAGACTAATTTACCCTTATATATTTACATTATATACCTTCAATATTTACAATATAAATTATTCGTTTTTCCTTTAATTGTAGATACTCCAAATATTTTGTAATTTATTATTTCTTCTATAATTAAAACTCTTCCTACAATCATATTTATTTTATTTTTTCTGAAAAAACCCCAATAAGTAATTTTTAATTCCAAAAATTTATAACTACATTTCACGTCCAACGATTTAAAATTTTATAGGAACTACTATTTTTAATCCTTTTATTTTATTTATTTTATTTTTTCTTAAAAAACGCCAAAGTTATTTTCAATTACAAAAAATTCATAAACTTCATTCCATCGTCCAATGATTAAATTCTCATACGACATGCTATTTTTAATCTTTTTATCAATTTCTAAGTTACAATTCTTGAATCATGATTGCCAACGGGTTGGGCTCCTGTGGATTTTAGTGTATTTGTACCAATACTACCACCTTTTTTGAATTTTTTTATAAATTCCTAATTTACAATGCTTGGATTATTGATGTCAACGGGTCAGTTTCCAGTGGGTTTTAGAAATTGTAACATTCTCGACTTGGGCCTAGTAGAAATACGGTATTTTCATTACTTTCTTGTATTTAAATTGTATTTAGAAATAATTGATATTATTTGGATAACTTAAATTAATAGGTCAAATGATCAAATGATTTATTGTGTTAGATGAATTATTAATTGTTTTAAATTAATTTAGTTGACGGTATAATAAAATGTATTTCTCGCAAATAGTTTTTAGGTTCCAGACAATACATTTGGAACGGGTATATGATTACACTGCATGTTAATTGGACTTGATTGAAAAGTCGACCACTTTCCATTTCTTTAGTTCTTTCATTTCTCTCACATTTTCTCTCAAGAACACAAGCACCAAAAAGAAAACAATTCTCCATCTGATTTTCATCTTGTTGAAGTTGTGATTGTGTGTTGCAACTGATTCACCATCTTCTTCTTCTCCACCTTGTTCATCTAATTCCTTCCTTTCCATTGTAAGTAATTATTTTGCTGTTCTTGAGCTCAATTGATGATATTGAGTAGAAAGATTGATGCATGTATAATCCAATATGCTTAAATGAAGTGTAGTTGCTGAAATCATCATCTTGTTCTTGTCTTGAATGCGAAATTCTAGGTTTGAATGTGTGAAATGGGTTTCGGTTAAATTAGGTTGAATGAGTAATGCATGTGTTGATTTAGGACTTGGATGATTATTGTTTGTTGTTATAACATGTTTGTGGTTGATACTTGTGGTTAATTTTCGATCAAAATCGTGTTTTACATTGGTATGTAGCGGATTTGGGTTTAGTGTTCGTGCTGAGCTTTAACAGGTCTGAACCATTGCTGGAAAGCTTGGGAACGCGATCCAGCTCAATTGCCCGGATCGCGTTGCTATGTGTAAAATGGCCACAGCACGTTTTGCTCTTACAAACGCGATCCTGACACGGCCCAACCCGGATCGCGTTGGTCAGTTGGTTTTGAGTCCGGATTGAGTTTACTCTTGGGAACGCGATCCTAGCCGCTTGCCCGGATCGCGTTGCCAAGTGAAAATTGGTAACAGAATGTTTTGTACAGTGGAACGCGATCCAGCCACTCCCAACCCGGCTCGCATTTGCTAGTTATAATCTGACGAATTTGATAATGTGTAACTTGTGTACTTGTGTTATTTAAATAGTATTGAATGTATCTTATGAGTATTTAAATAACCTTATATGTTTGAATAGTATACTATGAATCATAACATGAGGATCTAAGTTGGGTTTTGATTATGTTCTCAGATAAACCGAAGACTCAATAAGATAAGACCTTTGAGTGGAGACGGTGATCGTCAAGGGTGAGTGGATCTTAGACTCTCAGTCTAAGTTAGTTGTAACAAATGGTTGCAACTAGTAAATTGGTTTATCGCATTGATTGCTTTAATATTATACTGCCATGATGGTATTCCTTGAATGATTATCGGTGTCCTATATACTATGATGAATGTGAACTATTTGATTTGGTTGAGGTCAACTAATGGGTTGGGTTTGTGTACTATTACTTTGGACAGCGCAATGAAATTGTACATGTGTTGGGCACTGAACTTGCGTTGTATGTAGTATTAGTACCAAACTATCGGTTAAACCACTGTTTGGCCTTCAGTTGGTTATAAGCGTACTTGGGGAACCACCGCGGCATGAGGGTACCTCAAGGACCACCGATCCTTCTATGTTACATGTTGTAGACATTTGCTAAGCTAATTTAGATTGTTAGTTTTGGATCTATTCACTTAGCTTCATGCTAATCCCACCTCACTACTTCTTGCATGGATAGCTTTTGATTGTGGGTAGCTTGAAGTATGGGACGAATGGGATGTTTGACAAACCTACTCTGATTTAGTTATGTTTGGATTAAACATTCTGTATCAGATTTTAATATAACACCTAAATATGTATTTAACAAATTATGATAATTTGGTATTAATGGTTGTATGTATTTTGGGATGCACTAAGGAACGTATTACACGCATCCTATGATGTGTATTTTAAATATTCCCTTCCGTAAAATAAAAAAAAATAAAAAAAAAATGTCTTGAGAATTTGTAGGGTGTTACAGAAATTGTTTAACTAATTCAAAATTTTGGTACATAAAATAGTATTATTATTAAAAAATAATACAAGTACAAAAAAGGAAGTGGTATCATGCACAATATTATCAATAATTGATTAATTAGTGTATTCTTTTGTAACTAATTTCTCTCTATCTCGATTTAATTACAAAATAATTTACCATTTAATATTCTAAGAATGTGTTAACATCATTCGGGTTAGTAAAGCCTGCATTTGAGTTATTATACTTTGTCATCTTTCGTCAAAGTTAAAAAGACAAAGTAACATAGACAAATTTGTTTATTTGGAAAAATATTGTCGTACGATTTTAAATAATATACTATTATTAAACATCAATAGAAATAACAAAGTTATATCATACACAATATTATCTCTATTAATAAATGTATTTATTTGCACTCATTAATCCAAAATCTATCACAATTCAAGTTCTTAATAAATTTTTCATTTAAAATTATAACAATAACCGATGTACCGTACACCAACACCGTAACACTTATTAATCCATATAACACGTTCATATAAGACATATCATAAAGTCAACTCGTAAAATTTGCGGGTCTTAAACTAGATTGTCAGGTTCGAACAACATATAGCTTGATGCCCTTACTCCTTTATCATCTTGATCAGCAAGCTTTTAGGTTCAGCAAGAAAAAGTTTACTTTTACTATTAGTTTATAGGAGTATACCGAACATGAATATATAAAAGGTTTAATATATAAGAAAAAAAAGAGAAATATCACAATCACACTGCTCTCAAGTCTAGATACTACATCATATACCCTCATAATAACTCATGACCCATGGGTATTGTTGTTGTAAATATCTAATAATTGGCCTAATAAAACTAAAAGAAGCTTATATATTATAAATATTAAATTAATAACCAATAACTTAGCTAGTAATGCGTCTGCAATTAACAAAGCAGCTGGTTTTCACCCTTTCTTTTGGTTTTAATACGCGTACTTTGTACACGGTGTAGTTTTGTCGAGCCTTTGAATTGTTCAAGTTCATTATGTTATACTATATAATCAAGTTGTACAATATACTAACAACATGAGATAAATGAATATGAAATACCTTGTAGACCCACATACATGAGAACACATGATTTTCCTAGGATTCAACATTTTGCACTGCTCATTAAATATAGCCTATAAACAGATCATTGAGAGCCGACTAATAACCTCCTCAGATTTAAGTGTAAATTGTTAAGAGTTTTAGTAGACGGTCGAAGATTAAAAAACAAAAGAAGCTGGAAGTGGTTGAGTGTTGTCACCTTGAATGGCAGTTGGACCAAAGATATGGTTGAACGGAAACGACTTCTTTTTTTCTTTATGTGGTTTTGCAGGATCCAAAACTACTAAACAACCATCTTCTCCAATATAATCAATCAAATTTTTTGTACCAGTTCTAAATGCAGGTCTGATCCTCAGTAAACTCAAATGGTCCGTGAAACTCCATTATTTGACTCTCTGAAAACAAGTGAAGGAAAAGGCAAAAATAAGTACAAGAAAGATAATGACTTGCTGAACATTTATAAGTAAGTTCATATACCTATCTCTTTAAAATCGTTTAGCAATAGTGACCGCATATCCCCAAACTCAGCCTATAAGATTGACAACAATGCCTTTAAGTTCTGCAAGATGAAGATTACTAACAATGAGACAGTAAGTTAACATCATGATGTTCGATATAATATTTAAAGATATTTATTATATAAAGCATACTTGTAGCTTTTTCTCGAATTTTTTTTAAGAATGGTGTTTTTTTAATAATTGTTGTAGTAATGGTGCGTTTTTGGAAGTTGTTATGGAAATGGGTCTTACGCGATTAGATAATGTGACCCATGACTGTGTCAGTATGGTCCCAAACTTTGAAATGCGTATGATGGATTCATTCACATTTGAGTCAAACATTTCAGATATATGAGTCAGCATTTCAGATGTCCCAAATTTCAAAATGCGTTCCATGCATGATCCCAAAGTGTAAAATGCAAACCATGAAATGAAAAGACCAAAAGATGCTATCCATGTATGGTCCCAAAGTGTAAAATGCAAATCATAGAATGAAAAGAGCACCATCTAAAAGAAAGCTGGTGAATGCATGCTACAATTTTCACAAGCATGCATGTGTTTTCAGACATTGCTCTTCACAAGAATATATTACTCATCACAAGAGTACAGGTTTTGGAACTTAGTGATAATATTATTACATGCTTTGACTATTTAATAAAAGAAAGCTAGTGAATGCATGCTACAATTTTCACAAGCATGCATGTGTTTTCAGACATTGCTCTTCACAAGAATATATTACTCATCACAAGAGTACAGGTTTTGGAACTTAGTGATAATATTATTGCATGCTTTGACTATTTAATAAGCTTCCGTAGCAAGGATTTTTCATATCATCATTTCACATTACATTCATCTCAAATTTTATCAATTACTCTGACTATTTAGGCTAGTTTTTAACATGAATTCACAAAATCATCTCCAACCAGGTCCACTTAATTCCGAGTTATTGTTTTTGCATAAAGAACATAGAGCACTTCATCTATTTCATGGAACACTTGAAGAAGATCAACAACTAGTAGCAAGACGGTGTGATGGGTATTTTTGGAAGCTTGTTCCTCATATTCCTGACAGGGTGATGTTACATATAAAAAATGCAGGATTTGGTGATGTCATTCGTATTGGTCATATTCAACTCGATCATGCTTTAATCACTGCCCTCGTCGAAAGATGGCGATCAGAAACGCATACGTTTCATCTCCCAATAGGAGAAGCTACCGTTACACTTCAGGATGTACAAGTTTTGTTTGGCCTAAATGTGGATGGTGATGAAGTGTCTGGCACCGATACAGCTAGAAAACCACATCAATGGCAAACGTTTTGTCAAGATATGATGGGTTTTACACCGGAGCTAGCTGCAATTAAAAAGGGTCATATTTATTTAAGTTATTTACTTAAAGAGTTGTGTAGAGACTTTTCTGATGATGCTTCAGAAGAAGAATGTAAGCAGAGGGCAAGGGTATATATAATGCACTTGATAGGTGGATTTCTATTACCCAACTCATCAAGTAGTAGTGTTTATATGTATCATCTCTCTAATTTACAAAATTTAGAGAGGTGCGGGGAACTTAGTTGGGGAAGTGTTGTTTTAGCATGCCTTTATAAAAGGTTATGCAAAGCATCACACTATTCTGCAAAAGAGATTAGTGGACCACTAGTATTACTACAGGTAAACATCTATTAATTATATTTAAAGATAAAAAATAAAAGAAGGTGTTTGAATAATATTTTTGTATGTAGTTATGGGCATGGGAAAGATTACCTATTTTTTGTCCAGTTCGACGTAACGAAGTCAATGATTTGCCAGTTCCAAATGGTGCAAGGTTAGATAATGTCAACTTATTTTTTGTTGCCTCATATATTTTTCGTACTAGTTTATTTTCCTAACAATAACTTATTTTAATGAAGGTGAAGTTGTAACCATAGTTTTCGTAAAGTGACTAAAAATACTCTTGTGGCATATCGTGACCAACTTGCTTTTTTAAGAGAAGACGGGGTATATTTATTGAAACTAAACCATTTATAAGAACTTGATATATTTCTTAATATAATAGTGATGTTCTTGATTTTTATTATTGCAGTTTATTTGGACCCCTTACTCTTATTTGTTTCGTGCACTTCCTGCACATTTCAATTGTTGTGCAATTTGGAGAGCAGTGACATATTTAATATGTTGGGAGATAGTTGAACCTCATTTGCCTAACAGAGTATTGAGACAATTTGGGATGCATCAACCAATACCTCAAAATCGTTTGTTGAATAAGCACAAAGAACTTCATAAGCTAACTCGTTCTGGTCATCGAGATTGTGATTGGATTAGCACACATGGTGAGTATGTGCATCATTGGCGTAATCGAAATAGTTTTCTTGAAGATGGGGAATTTTAAAATACAACATCTCCTACTCTATAATACATGCAATGGTATATTCCTCGTACAGTTAAATATATTAAGAATCCCGAACGTGCTCAACAAAATGTAGAAGGGTATCAACCGATGGGTCACACAGCTACATATCTAGTACGTTATTTTGTTACATTATATTTTAGTAATTGATATTTTTAAATTTTTATCTAATATATTGTTGTTATACAGATGAAAGGTATGAGTCAAATTCACAACCATTCCAGAAACATGGCAGGAAATGATTGAGAATATGGACAACAGTTTGGTGATATTTCAAGTTATTATATGCAAAGCTTAAATGAAAGTGAACGTATGTATATAGGGTCGTCACATGTTACCACAGGCCAGTCCAGTTATAATGCACCTCAAATGGTTCAAAGGGTACCTAGACAAAGTAGTAGGCAAGGTGGTCGGAGACGAGTTGTTGATCTAAATTTTGATGATGTGGGTCCTAGTAGTATTCCACAATCTTATCCTGATTCTTTCGGTTTTACACAACATTTCGAAGATGCGGGCCCTAGTAATAATGAAGAGTGTTATACACCAAACATGACCCGTCTTAATGAAGATAATTATTCACCACTAATACCCCAAAGCTTTGGACCTCAAACCTTTGAAACCCAAAACTTTGAAGAATTTACTCCATCCCAAATGAACCACGAGACTTTGACTCCAGTGCCTTTTGATATTAATCTACTTCCAAGTAATGAACCTCTGGCTAATCGTAGAACAAGAAGGCATACAAGACCACCTCCTTGTGGCACACATGGACGACTTGGTCATTAGTGTTCCTTTTTCATATTATTATTATTGCACTTTTATCGTAGTTTTATGTGTCTTTTTATTATATTGTAATGCAATGTTCGTGCAAGTTTTCCAATAAAAGTGGCTTTTACTCATATATTAAAGCTTTGTCAATACAATAATAGTACACTCTAGACAATACAATAGAAAGGCAACTATGACATTATACATATTACAACTTTCGTACAATAATAAGACACTCTAAATAATAAAATAGAAAGGCAACCAAAATATTATAAATATTACATAATAAGGCACTCCAAACAATAAAAACACTACATAAATACAAACTACAGTTGGTTGAATCTTGGTTGCGAATTTGGACATCTTGACCTATTATGACCTGGTTGTCTGCATATACCACAAACATGAGGTCGACCGGGATCTGGGTTGTCCATCTCATTACGTATACGTCTTGCACGTCTCCTACCTCGAGCCGAGGAGAGTCTTGTCATGTCTGCTTGAATCTTCCAACCTGGGTCCTTCCAATAATCAACATGAGGCAATGGTGTGAAATCACAATTATATTGCCTTCTATAAGTAATAGTCATGAACACCTCATTCACAATGGTATAAGGATTTTCTCCTCTATGACGACAAACAACAATCGCATGTGAGCATGAAAATCTTTGCATTTGCCACTTACCACATGTGCATGTACGATCAAAAAATCGAACATGATAATCATTGCCACCTGTATTATTTATGTGAAGCCTTGACACTACTCTATAATCACCATTGATATAATTGAACTCACTTATGTTGTGCTCTTGTGCATGTTTCTCACGAACATTGTAGAGGCTCCACATTCGCGAAGGTAACGGTGTATTGCAGTTCATTGCAGCTTCACTATACTTTCGAAATAGTTGGACTGTTCTATTGAATGTAAGATCGATGCAAGCCTTAATCGGAAGATTCCTCGCTCCTCGAAGCACATTATTAAAACTCTCCGTAATATTCGTTGTTAGACAACCTCATCGACGATTGTTATCATGCAAAAGACACCACTTGCTTTTACCAATTGTCTTAAGATACTACCAAGCTTCTGGATTTATGTCTTTAATCTCTCTTACATAACTTTTATATTTCCTTTGTTGTGTGGTGCTCCCAACAGCCCAACAAAGCTTCTTCAGACGAGCATTTTTGAATTTTTGCATGAAATTACTCCTTATGTGTCGTAGACAAAAACGATGGCATGAAAATGGCTCCTTCCATCCAGCTAGATGCTCCATTGCATGGATGATTCCTTTGTGTCTATCTGAAATAACACACAACCTCTTATCAAAGGCAACAAACTCCCTAAATTGTTCAAAAAACCAACACCAACTATGCACCGTCTCCTCATCAACTATGGCATAAGCAACTGGCAATATGTGATTATTAGCATCCTTTGTAACAGCGATTAGCATTTTACCCTTATATGAACCCTTCAAAAAAGTACCATCGACACATATAATAGGCTGACATTCATGAAAAGCATAAATGGACGGCCCAAATGCCCAAAAAATGTATTTGAACGTAGCTGTTGTTGATGAGCCCGTTTGATTATGGTACCACCTCACAACGGTATGTGGGTTAGAACTTTCTAATGCTGCAATATAAGTAGGCAACTCAGCAAAGTTACTCTCCCATGTACCATAAAGACTCTCTATGGCTTTTTTCCTACCTTGCCACGCCTTAGGGTATGAAATATCGACATTCAACTTAATTTTTATATCTGCCTGAATATGTTTAATCGGATACGCTACATCTTGTTGAATTGAGTGAATGATGTTGGAAGCGATAATTTTGGAGTTTAGATTTCTATTATTGTTGCTAACAACTGAACCAAAGCAGTTGTGTGCATCCACCCATCGAGTTATTTGCCACAAATGATGGCTTTTCTTTTTCCTTGCACGAACGTACCATGCACAAGGTTCTGCATGTTGGGAATCAACGTACTTTTCACTTTGAGTAAAACATTTCGCCACCCAATAGTTTTTCTTAGATTCTACAACTATGAATTCCCTATTTTGTTGAATCGACCAAAGTCTTATAGCCTTAACAACTTGATCTCTACTATCGAATAACATCCCTAACCAAATTTTGTTTTCTAACTCACTCCATATATCCATATGAACATCATCTTCAAAATCTGGGAGTCCATGATCGTCAATATCTCCAACATTTCTAAAATAGTTCATTACACCTTCTCTGTAAGGTTGAAACTTAGTTGCATTATGTTGGACTGGAATTTCAGGCGCATCATCCGACTCATCCTCAACATTTAGGGCCATCTCACTTTCTTCTTCACTATGTTGCGATCCATTATCATCAGAGTTATCAAAGCCACCGTTGCCATTGTCACGCTCATATCTATTATTATTTGGAATAGGAAATGGTATATTTGAGGGGTTGGCGGTGAACAATGTGGATTGATTATTTGAAAAAAAGCTTTGAGATTGAACTGAGGGGCTTGGTATCGACTCTGAAACTACATAATCAGGGTTAACACTCGCATTTTGTTGTGATAATTTTGGCAGACTTTCAACATAAATTTGTCCCCAATAACTTTCATTTAAACTGGCTAAATAATACATTGAATCTAAACTTTCATCACTCCACAAGATTATAACATTACTTATCCCTTGAAATTCGTAATATAATGAGATTTTTAACTTGAAATCTGATTTTTCAACCCCAACATAAGCATATATTAAATCAACAAACTCTGCATATCTCATTTTATGCCTAATTACAATTGAAGTAGTCATCGTTGATTGATCAGGCTTGATAAAACCATTTTGATATTCGATATTACCTCCCCAATATAAGTTGACCATAAATGGACGTTCCAGAGTCATGATTTATAAAAGTAGATGGGTTTCATTTCTTCAAAACTCCGAAAGGCGGTGAAGTTTGGTAAGAGATAGAATAGAGTATAAATAAAAACTGATTTGGACACACATATTTATAGATCAAATAAGTAGTTCAAAGCAATAAAATATGTTATCATAAATTTCGTTGGGACTCGACTTTACATACTTTTTTTATCCACCATTCAACTTACCTCTAATGGAAACAAACTAGACATTGTTTACTTCTTCTTTTTTCCACCATTTACTTTCTTTAATTTTCTTTTTTTCAACCAGTAACCCTAATGGAACAAACCCTAGTGGTTGTCTCGATGAGTTGACATCACTTGTATGGGTGCGGAAATTGAAGTTGGGACCATAAATGGTCCGTATTTTACAATTTGGGACCAAGGGTGGTTCGCATTTCACATGTTGGGATCATCGACTTTTTCTGACAGAAGAGCAGCTGTCTTGACAGAAGGGCAGGATTCTTTGGAAAGTTATGGGTTCGCATTTGAGAGTTTGGGACCATAGCTTATGGGTCGCATTATCTAATCGCGTAAGACCCATTTCTACAACGACTTCCAATAACACACCATTACTACAACAATTATTAAAAAAAACACCATTCTTAAAAAAAATTCCTTTTTCTCTTGTGCTTCAACTACCTTCTAGTGGTTTGAATCACCACTTTGACAACGCTGCAACAAAGTTTTCAAAGATAATTATCAAAGCAAAAAATCTTTTATAATAACACCATAATGAAAGGCTTGAATCCACATACTTTGCCATTCCCAGTTGTGGAAGAATTTGGTGGTGATGAAATTGCTGAACTCATAACCGATCCACTACCTTCTGTTGATAGATTTTTAATTACTGGGTCAAAATTTATCACCAACACTGAATTTCTGTACTTTATATAGGCATCTCAAGTACTCATCTTGTGCCATTTGTAGAAACTTCGGGCAAAAAAGCATCCCAAATGACAAAAATGAACTTAACTTTTCGTAATTTTTTTCATGTACGTATAAAATGTTAGATCCTTTAATGATAGCATATCAAGATACTAAAAATAAACCATTATAGACACCAAAAACAATAACAATGATCCACATACACAATGATCAAGTACTTCCATATTCCACTTTAAGCACTTTCATGCGACTCAAACATTTTATCGAACACGTTATAGGCACTATCCAAAAATGACTCACCCCACAAATGATATCATACTAATAACAAACAATTTTATACACCAAAACAATGACAATGATCCACACACAATGACTTGCCTTAAACTCTGTTTGTATATGGTTTGTTGAATACACAATTAATTAAATCAATCAGTAATAAAAACGATCAAATTAGGATAACAAATCATAAGACTTCTTAAATTCAAATACAAAAAAAAAAAAAAAAAAAAAAACCGACACCTGATCCATCAAATAGTTAAACAAAAACGATTGATGAAGGCTTGCGAATTTCAAAATTTATATCGATTCATGATCATTAGGGCTGGTATTGATCGATCGATAGAATGGAGATGAATACGGTTAGGGCACGATTGATTTACGGATACATATTTGAATACGTACGTTTCGATTTCAGATTTTAGATTGGGTTTGGATTTGAATTTTGGTTTGGAGATGAAGAACTACAGGTTTGTTTTTCTAGATTTTTAGATGCGGGAGTGAATTTCCAAGGAAACTATTTAGAGAGGGGGATGGTAATTAATTTATTTGGGGGCGTATTAGTAATTTACAACATAAGTAATAGGGTTAATGACATCATTGTCTTATCTAATGGTCAGCTAATGAAGGATCATCTTTTAATCAATGGGAGAGAATTGTTTTAAGGGTTTTATATATATATATATATATATATAGAGAGAGAGAGAGAGAGAGAAGATATAGATGTTAAATAATGATTGTTATTTTTCCTCTTAATCTCATTTAATCACTTTTTCAAACCAACCAATTATATCTTTAGGTGTATGATTAGTCCTACAAATTTAAGTCTACCAATCATTTTTCATCCTATCAACAATCAACAAAAGGAAATTAATATACATTTGTACATAAATATAACAAGAATACAAAAATGTAATATAGATTTAAAATATTCTGTTTTTGAAATTGCCCTTGCAAACCGAATTCATAAAAGTTACTCAAAAATATATATTTTATTCAATCCTACCACTCTTACAATGATTTTTATACTAAACATATGTTATCAACTAAGGTATATGATGATGTTATGTATACGATTTTTGTATATGATTTATTACATAGACATTCAATAACAATGACACTTTTAATTATATCTGGCAATCTAAACCCACTTTTTTTAGTGGGTTTTTTGGGTAACTTTTCCAAATCCATTGGGTAGATTAAATTATAAGGTAGATTCAAAAATGGGTCCAGCCAGACATGAGAAAATCCATTAACACATACTACGGGTCCATAGGTCGAGCTAACGGGTCGAGCTGGTTGACATAAGTCACGAGAAAGAACTCAACGTATACTCGTATAGGAACGAACGATACCAATATACCACCATCTCCGACCAACTTCTGCCGGCACCACAACTTACCGGCCAGATGTTGACTTCCGTCGATAACTTTCTAACCATAAGATAGACTCCGGGCGCCGTATAAACAACGTAATACACACATAAAAGAAAATCGAAAACAATTTTTCGATTTCAACACTTAAATCTAGTGTATTACATTGATCAATCGTTGGCGAAATCAATACATATAATAGAGAGAGAAAGAAATTGAGTTTTCTAGAGAGAGGATTCCATTCTCTGTATACTTTTACTTTACAAAACATGGTGTTTGACTTTTTCATCTATTTCCTATAATAATAGTAGAAGCGATAGTAATAGTAATAGTAATAGTAATAATAATAATAACATTATTATTATTATTATTATTATTATTATTATTATTATCATCATCATCATCATCATCAGTACGTATTTTTGACCCATAAAAATTGGAATTTATAAATAATCTAACTTTTTTAGTTTATTTCATTTCCATTTTTAAAACTGAAGTACAAAGTAACGAAGTATATATTTAAGTATTACGAGAGCAGTACAATTATTAAATAATAACTAGAAAAAAGTTTTAAAAAAATTAAAGCAAAACATATATTTTTTGAGTTGACCCGACCCGACCCAACTTGGATTTGACCTAACCCGTTTGACCTATAACATCCCATTTTCTTCACATATATATTTTATATTTAAAGACATCGGAAGCGTATATCCCAAACACATATATTACCTTATATATAATTATACATCATACAATTCCCAAAAGATCACACTTATAAACTTGATAATTACAAAACCATATACTAACGACCGGGTGTTATATTAGTTTCCAAAACAAGATTTTCCAAAATATCAGAGTAAGCGATGTAGTAGTCAACCATCCATCCAGTATTCCATGTCATGTTCGTGATTCACCCATAACCAAAATCTGCAAAATGTTAAACATGGTGGGATTAGCTCACAGCTAAGTGAATGGAACTGTAACCGACAGTTCAACCTAGTTATAACAAATCTTACAACAAATAAACATAAACACATAGTGTCATAGAGGATCGGCGGTTCCTGATTAGCCAATCAAAGAACCCTTAAATCACCGCCAGCCAAAACAGTGATTTACCGATAGCTTGAAGCTATCTTCACTGTAACATCCTGTTTTACGGTCTGAAAATTTATATAATTTTTGGTTTGGAAATGAATATTTAAATATAGGAAAGTAGATTTTGTTTGGTTTTGAGGAAAATAAATGGGTAAAATAGTCTCGGGATTTATTGTGGATAGTAAATTGTGGTTTGTTTTAAATTAATAGAGTGGACGGTAAAATAAAATTGTAAACGGTTTTTAGTTCCAGACAATAGGTTTAGATGGGGATTAAAAATTAGACTGTGTTAAAATGGGTTTGTGGTAGGTACCGACCTTTATTCCTCAAAAGTTCAGATTATTCATATTGGGTCTACACATTCATCTATCACCTACAACTTTCTCTCTAAAAATCTTTTCTCTAAATTCAATAAGAAAATTGGGATAAATAACTTGTGTGGATTCAAGACTTGTGAAATCAGATTATTGGCATCATCATCATCCTTATCATCTTTTTCATCTTGTTTTCTCCATCCTTGAAGTGTAAGTGTTCATACCCTTAATTTCATGAAATTGACTTAAATGATTGATGCATGTGGGTTTGTTCATATGATTTGTATATAATAAACTGATTTACATCATCATCTTGATATCTCCATCTTTGATAATATGAAATTATATGTGTTTATGCTTGAAATTGGGGTTATGAGATTGATTGTGTCAAATTGATAAGTTATGACCTAAATATGAATTTGAAAGGTGAAATGTTAGAGCATAATGTTATAGGACATATCTAGATGTTGTTTGTTGTTTTATTTGCTTGCTTGAACCTGGAAATTGTGGTTGAGTACTTGGAATTCGGATTGGGGTTATGTTGGATAATGCTTGCAGCTGTTGGTCTGGGGTTCGTACCGGCGGGTACCCGCATTAAAAAGGGGGTTAAACGGGTCTTTACTGGGTACCCGGTGGGTAGCCTAGGTACCCGGCGGGTAGTGAGTTTTTGGGCGAATTCTGTTTTGGTGAGAGCAGGGGTACCCGACGGGTATACCTCCCTTAGCCGGCGGGTACCCTCCTGCAGTTGTGATTTATTTGTTTTGTTCCTTCTTTTCATAGGATAAGTACTATATGTATATAACTTGTATCGTTTTAATTGTATAAATGTATACAATTGTTATATACTTGTATATGATCAATAAACTTGAATGAAGTGTGTACATTTGATATGAACATGTGTTAATGAACTAAGCAAGTTAACTTGATTTGATTTCGGTTATGAAGTATATATATGATAATTATTACTTATGAATCAATAATTGTTGTTAACTTGATGTTATGTATTATAATGAGTTAACTGTTATGAATGGGATACTAACTCATTATATGTTATTCTCAGATAAGCAAGAAGAAACTCAGTGACATTAGACTACTGAGTTCAGGGACTGGGAAATTGGTGAGTGGAACTGTAAACTTCGGTTTAGTTCAGTTGTAACAGGTTTAGTTACAACGGGTAAACTTGATTGTTATTGGTTTTGACTGGCTAGTCAAATGATATTTATTATTGTATTATTGTTGTTGATTGATTATTGTTATTATTCCATGATGGCATGACTCTTATGCATTATGTTGACGCTGTGTGACTCTTGATTGGCTAATTGAGATGTGATTATTCAAAGGTCAATGCTGGTTGGGTTTGTTGCTATTGTTTGGCTGGCTGGATTTCCGATACACATCGTTGATGGATGAACATTTGTCAGTGAAGATAGCTTCAAACTATCGGTAAACCACTGTTGGGGCCGGCAGTGGTTTAAGGGTTCTTTGGTTGGCTAACCAAGAACCTCCGGTCCTCTTTGACGTTGGTTGTTTATGTTTATTTGTTGTAGTTGGATTTGTTATCGTTGGATCGAACCGTCGGATACGGTTTCATTTCATTTAGCTGTGAGCTAATTCCCACGTGTTTAATCTTTTGCAGATGATGTTTAGTTCATGGATCGGGCTTGGGGCAATGGATGGATGTTTGACTAATGTGGTGCTGACTCTGATCTTTTGGGTTTAATCATGTTGTGATTTTGGAAACTTATGACATCTATGTTTGGAAAACTATTCGGCTTATATTTCAGCAACTTAAATGTAAATGTAAATCTTTTGGGGACACTAAACTTTTGGTAATTATGTACGTACATATATTATGATATGTATATATTTTTAGTAAATGGTTTTGAAAAATTTGGGACTCACATTTCGGTATTATAATATGTATAAAATATGTTTGTAAAAGTGAAGGGGTGTTATATTCACCGATATAGGTTCATCCATCAACTATGTGTATCGGAAACCCTATCGGTCAAACAATAGCAACAAGCTTAACTAGTGTTGACCTCTGAATAATCACAGATGCCCAAAGGCCCAAATATCACATAATGCATAATAGTCATGCCATCACCAATCAAACCAAATCAATAATAACAACAACCTAAATGATTAAACAATTAATAATCTAAACAAATATATTTACCCGTTGTAATCAAACCTGTTACAACTGGGTTGAACCGAAGATTACAATCCCACTCACCGATATTTCCAGTCTTTGAACTCAGTAGTCTTATATCACCGAGTTTCCTTTTGCTTATCTGAGAACACAACAAAATAATGAGTTAGTAACTCAATTATACTAATACAACTTATCTCAAAACATATCACTTAATGATAATAATCACAAAGTTCATCATTCGTCTTCACTTATTAATTTTTACTTTATATATATATATATATATATATACACACACACACACACATATACACAGAAAGTATAACACAATTAAAAAAACTAATTTTGATCTGGTTTTAAGCCTTACCCGATCGCCTGTAACACCATAGCCGATCGGCTATCAACCTTTACCCGATCGGCTCCCTTTGACCCGATCGGCTAACATGTCAAGTTCAAAACCTTTTTGTTCAGTCGTAACGTGTCGTAACATGCTGTAACAATTTTGTTCTATTCTAGCCGTTCATCTCAAATTACCCGATCGGCTAAATGTCTATACCCGATCGGCTTATTTAACATTAGCCAATCGGCTATGTACCCAAACCTAGTCGACTTGAACCTGCTCAAAACCCAGACCCCGAATTTCATATCAAAATTCAACAAACTTAAGTTCTATAATCACTTTAAACACAACAACTAACATCTTAACACAATATATAACATCAATCACATGTTTCCAATTTCAATTTCATCTATAAACCATAAATCCCAATATTTCAATTAAAACTAGTTCCTAGATAATTAAAACAAAAACTTACAATTCAAGAATAAGATGGAATTCAAGATGAGGATGATGAAGAAGAACTAATGTTAATTCCAAATTCACTAGCATCAATTTTCTTCCAATTTTGGTTATGAGTTAGGTTTTGGTGAGTTATCAAAGAGTGAAACAAAATGAAGTTTTGGGAAAGTGAGATTGAGTTGGCAACAACCAAACCGACCCAATATATATATTTTTAATTTTTACTCCCCTTTTGAACCTATTGTCTGGAACTGAAAATATTCGCGAGACCAAATATTTTATTTTACTGTCAACTTTAACAATTTATAACAAGTACCATTTTATTAGTCACAATAAATCATGCGACTCTTTTACCTATTTATTTTCAAGAAATCAAATAGAATCATTTCCCATTATTTTAAATAATTATTTTAAAACTTAGTAAAATACCATTTATTTCTAGGCCCAAAAATAGGGATGTTACATGACCCGTCTAAAATATCCGACCCATTTTGACCCGAAGCTATTTCGACCCAAATGCATTTTCGACCCGACCCAAATCCGACCCAATTGTCATACTTTTAATCTGAATCAAACATAAGAAACTAATAAATCTTCTAACCAAACATAAATAAGTAGAATTTAATATATGCTACTTCTAAACTTTCAAAAATTACGTGTATCATACACAATATATTTAATGCATGAAATACATACATTAGTTTTGGTGCATGAATCAAACATAACATATATGATGTTTCGAAGTTTAAAAATGGTATATATGAAATTTACATTAAAAAGATGGAGATTCTGCATGTTCAGGTTATATGAAGAGTTTTTTTTTTACTCAGATTATGCAGTCTAATCGGGTATACTCATGATCATTTCGGGAATTTTTTATACCACTCTCGAGATGTTTACTAAGTGAGATTCGAACCTCTAATAACACCTATTGTTGTAATGATATATGGACACCTTGCAACTAGTTATTTTGGTGATGGTAGATGCTGGTACTTTCTTTCGGGTGGTGATATTTCCACCATTCATGTTGATAAATATACTCTACAATATGGTAATGTATATTTGTGATGAATTTATCACTTTGGATGGTGAAAATATCATTTGCCATTTCATGAAATGTTTCATTTTGTGTACCAACAATCTATATATCTATATATATAATAAATATGTACATCAACCAATTTAGATATCATTTCTCTTTATTGCTTAACACAGTGTAACAGAGCAGGTTTGACCTTTTTCCGAAAAGGGGTTCTCAAGATATAAGCTACAAATTCAATTACAGAGCCTACCGAACTTCTTTTTACCAAGTTCTATATAATATAGTCGCAAGAAGTTATTATCGGATAGTAACCAAGACTCAAATCCCTCAATTGGTATTCACACCAAATTGAACTACATATGTAAGAAGTACTTACCGAGTAAAGAGGGAAACTAGGGCCTGTACGTTTGTTCCTGCTTACTATTCAAGGTTCTTGATGGTAACACAAATATTTTCTTTTCATGATTTACTCAATTCAATGTGAAAACAAAACAATATATCAAAAACAATATATGCTTTTCTTCATATGAAAACGTATAATATCAAACTTATACGAGGTAACAATAATAACTAACATATTATGCAAGTAATGGACACTTATTATTGCAACCAAATCATATACAGCAACTTGAATTTATGCATAGATCAAAGCACAAGTTATCACCCACGGTTACATAAGATCTAAGTTTTAGTGTTTTACCACAAACTACAAGACTCGGAAAAAAGAAACTGAAAGGAGTATTAAGTTGCTGCCAACGATATCATATCTAATAGGTAAAGATTAAACTTAAGCTGATACAGTAGCAGCTGCCTCTCCAGCATGCTTAACGATGCAAGCATAGAGCTCATCTTTCTTAGCACCCACAACCTTGTCCACCGTTTCTCCATTCTTGATGAACAGGAATGTTGGCATTGCCTCCACCTTGTAATCTTGAGCAACTTTCTGTAAAGTAGAACATGAATTCATTATTGCTATGTTCGAACTAGCCGTCTAGCCCTCTAAACAATATGAGAATATGAACATGATTAAGGGAGTTATTTTACCTCGACTTCATCCACATCAACCTTAAGGAAGGCAACATGGGGCAACTTTTTGGCAAATTCAGCCAAGACTGGTGCAATCACACGGCAAGGACCGCACCATGAGGCTGTGAAATCCACAACCACCTGTCAATAAGTACATCCAAGGTCAGATACCACATACCGATAAGAACAAACAAAAACATCCATTCTTAATTAGATGTCCTACGAAGACAAGGTTCAGGAGGTTGATTGGGTAAAAGGATAAACAGTGAATACCTCCGGATTCATACCGGTGATCACGTAAAACATAGACTGCTTTTGATTGTATTTGGCAAAGATACATCATAGGACTCAATAAGTTTCAGTGCACATACTTACTACGCAATTGTGTTACTATTAAGTACCCGCAAGTAGAGTATGCACAGAACGCTTATGTTTAGGCCTACAACGTGTATATATATCATTACAAATGAAGTTACCGTATACAGTATCTACTTTTCAAAAAACCAGTATGGCAATGTTTTAATACAATTCACAAATTGACCACAGCAAATACTTATAAAAGCTTGTGTGTATGTATACGCTGTGGCCAAGACCAGAGGCCATGCGCCCATGCCCATGATCAAAACATACGATCTTAAACTCAAAGACACAAATTCAAACGCAATCAAAGACAATCGTAACCATGGTAGCAGGTAGGCAGGCATGCAACCAAGGTTTCATAAAATCACTATTTTGCATACTTCTAACAAACTTGGAGCTCCTCTTGTCTACAACTTAATCTCTAATAGGCCAAATAACTCCTTTGACCATATTTACATTACTTATTCCACAAGAGACGTAATTAAAAAAAGTATATATATTTATACATGTATAAATTATTATATTTATTATACAATTAACAATAAAAGATCTACACGATACAATAGTCGGTAACAGAAAATTGTTATGTCTCCATCCCCAAATAGATACCCTAATTTTGTAATTTCGTACAAAAAGATACACAAAACTATTTAAATTCATTAATAATTCATACGAATCAATAAACGATTTGTAAAACCTAATTAATGCATGTCAAAACCCTAACCAAACTTCTAACATTCATCAAATCGGTCTTACCAAACAACCTCGAAAAAAGGAAGAATCAAATACGCAGAGCAGAATTGCATGCGAAACATATAAATTCATAATAATGATAAAAAACATAAAACAATTTCTACAGAAACTAATTTATTTTATTTTTTTCAAAAAAGGAAAACAGGAATATTATACCAATTTCGAAGAATCCTTATGCTTTGCAAGCTGTTCGTCCCACTGAGCAACCGTGTGACAGCCAATTACAATTCCTTCTTCTGCCGCCATTTTTTCCCCAAATTTTTGTTCAATAAAACCCTAATTTGGCTGGATTGATTATTATTAAGTAAATACAAAGAGATGCGTTTTGTATTTTTAGCTTTGGAATGGAATATGAAGATTGTGCAGAACCGAAAGCTTGTATTTATAGATAGGGGCCAGGCTTATTTATTTCTTTTCGGTGGTTGAAATGACACAAATACCCCCGTCACTAGGTCGGTTACGCGGATTTTTTTAAAAGAAAAGTATATTTATATTTAGTTATTATCATTATTTTATTATTTTTTAAAATTAAAGATGCAAACGTGTTGAGAATTATCTTTAATCTTTAATCATTTTTAAAATAGTACTCTCTATACTCCATCCGTCCCAAATTTATATATCCAGTATTCTGTTTTGGGTTGTCCCAAATTGATTGTCTACTTCTATAAATAGATAAAAATAATGTAATAAAATTCTTTTATACCTATAATTTATATATATAAGACAAAAAGCATATAAAAAGTAAAGTGTAAAACTATCATCTTATCAAAAAGTAATTAAGAATTTGATGTTTTCTTAAACTACGTATTTCTAGTTTGGAGACAATTAAATTGGGACAGACAGAGTATTAAATAAAAATAAAAATAAATGTAACGAGAAAGGAAGAATGGATATGTGTTTTGTGAATGTGGTCACGTGGAATATATGTTTTATTTATTTTTACTTTTATTTTTCAGAGAGAAGAATCAGAAGATATGATTCTGTATTTTTGTTAGTTTCTTAATCAAAAGTCAAAATTCTGTTTTGTATTATTTTGATTCCTTTCTTATAGTGTATTAAGAGGAGATGATAATTTTAAAAAGAGATTATTCTTGTTGTGTTAATATTGTCCCGGTGTTTGATGGACAGTTTTTTGATCTTACATTTTAGAAAATGATAATAATAATTCTAAAGGCTATCAATAAGAATTATTTGAAGATAGTTATTAAATTCATAGTTTCATTTATTATCAATAATCATAATTAACACATCGCAATTAAAATGAATCTTCAATGAATTAAATACAAACTTTCATTGTATTAATTATAGTTTTGATTAAATAATAAACTTTAACTTTAATGACTGCATAATTTTTCTCTTATTAATAGATCTTATTATTAAAGTAGTGGCTCTAATATACATTGAGGTTAGATTTGAGCTCGTTTAACTCCCATTCGAATCAACCTTTAATGCGTCGAATTCGAATAACTCGCTAGTAGTTTGGCTCAATTACACTTAGGAGCAGAGCTAGAATTTATAAATTCGGGG
Source organism: Pseudognaphalium luteoalbum (assembly GCA_963422505.1). Classification (NCBI taxonomy): domain Eukaryota; kingdom Viridiplantae; phylum Streptophyta; class Magnoliopsida; order Asterales; family Asteraceae; genus Pseudognaphalium; species Pseudognaphalium luteoalbum. The sequence continues at coordinate 105,012,618 of OY730197.1, forward strand.
ACAAAAATTTTTAAGGGATAATTTATATGTATCCTTTTAACCTTCTTAAATTACAACAATATCCTTAAAAATTCCAAATTACTTCACTATCCTTAAAAAAAAAAATCAAAATACTCATGTATATTCAAATAAACAATTTAATAAAAGTTGAATCATTTTAAACATCAAAACTCTTAATCAAATATTTATTGGCATACAACATGACCATTTTACCAATTTCCCCTAAATCTAACACAATTTTAAAACTTTCTTCAAACCGTTTTGTTCTTGATACCCAAATACACTTTTCATCTCCCATGACTGACTTTGGTATATCTACTTTATAATTATAATTTATGTATCTAATCCGACGACTATTGTGTAAAAATTAACAAAAATCGTTCTTACAATCAACTAAGATTACATAGATTTTCGGTATAACCTACAATTTTGTATGAAGAGTTTAGTGGGTTTTTTTAGTAGTAAAAGGTTGCCGACCTATAAATTTGCTTTAGTTTGATTTTTATTGATTTTGATATTAATTTAATTAAAACTGTGTGCAAGATCAATTTAACTTGATTTTAGATGGTACAAATGTTTGAGCAGTAAGCTTTGACGTGATTTGAGTTTTGTTATGTTATGTCTAACTAATTAAGACCCGCAAAATTTTACGAGTTGACTTTATGATATATTTTTTTGTGGATGTCTTATATGGATTTAATATGTGTTTTGTTGTTGGTGTACGATACATCGGTTTGTATTGGTTTAATTTTAAATGAAAAATGTATCAAACATTTGTATTGTGATATTGATAAGTACAAATAAATAAATAAATTAATAGGGATAATATTGTTTATGATGTCACTTTGTTATTGGTATTGATGTTCAATAATACAATATTATTTAAAATCATACATATATATTTTTCAAAATAAGCAAATTTACCGGTTCAGCGGGTAATACTATTGTGTACTTAAAAAATAATACTGATCTTTGCAGTGCATTGGTGATTTTCATCCATCAAAGTTACTCTTTGTAATTTAAATCAACAATACTATAATGCATATCATTGACTTTTTTACTTTGACAAAAAATGACAAAATATGACAACTCAAATGCAAGTTCTACTAACTCGAACAACGTTAACACAGCCTTAGAAGATTAAGTGGTAAATTATTTTAGGTATATAAATTGAGATGTAGAGAAATTATCGGTAAAAGAGTAAATTAGTTAATTAATTATTGATACCACTTCCTTTTTTGTATTTGTATTGCTATATAATAATAATACTATATACTATATAATGTACCGAAAGTTTGCATTAGTTGATTAAAAAGTTAAATTGTTATCTTTAAGATTTCAAATCTTGTAATTCGGTATTGTTTTTTTTTTTTGTTCAAATTTGCGCCGTATTTTCAATAACTAAATAAATGATGTTTCATCAAAGTTACATACATAAGGATAACCGAAACCCATGAATAAATATGAAAACCGATGGGTAATATTAGTTGGTTACCCAATGGGATTTGGACCGGGTATTAGTACATACGAATATTCTAAACTGATAAGTGTACAGATACACTAAAACACACCGGAAACTGACCCGTTGACATCCATAATCAAAGCGATAGTATGAGTACAAATACACTAAAATCCGTCGGAATCCGATCTGTTGTCATCTATGATCTAATAATTGTAAATTAGAAATTGATAAAAGGATTCAAAATAGTAGGTCATATAAGAATTTAAATAACTGTGCGATGGAATGAGTTATTAATTATTTGGAATTGAAATTAACTTATTTGGTTTTTTTAGAAAAAATAAATAAATAAATAAAAGTGTAGGAAGAGTTTGATTTATAGAAGAAATAATAAATTATAAAATATTTGAAGGATTATCTACAATTAGCGGAAAACAGGGGATTTATATTGTAAATATTGAAGGGTATATATTGTAAATATAAAAGAGTAAATTAGTCTTTTAGTAACATAATAATGGGATTAATGATGTCATAAAATAAATTAAGAGTTAGATCTTAATTGTTGATCTACATCTAATGGTTATTATTATCTTTTTCAAAAATTTTCTTTTAATATATAAGATAGATAACGATAATAGGTTAGGATGAAAAAGAAAATTGGTGAGGAGAGTTGCAGAACGTTGTATTTCATATGGATGAAAGGGCATAAGAATAATTATAATTGTCAATAAATATTTAGTAAAGAGTTTTAATGTTTGAAATGATTTAATGTTCATTAAATAATTTAATTGGATATGGATGAGTATTTTGATGTTTTTGAAGGATATTGAAGTCATTTTAAGATTTTCAAAGATATTGATGTAATTTAAAGAGTTTACAAAGATATGTATGAAATTAATCTTTTTTTTTTTAATATATGTTACTTTTGAGAAGCACAACTTATAAAATATCATATCTACATCCGCCCTGATTAAAGTAATATCCATCTCCTTTGAAATTAATTATCCCTGGCAAACAAACATTGTCATGTAGAAAGAATTAGGGCTGTAAACGAATCGAGCCGAGTCTGAACTTCTTTAGGGTTGAGCTCGGCTCGTTTAAAATTCAGTGAGCTTGAGCTCGAACCTGGTATATAGATCTCGAGCTCGGCTCGTTTTATATTATAAAAGTTCAAGCTCGGCTCGGGCTCGACTCGTTTATCCCATAATAATATTTTTTAATTATTATTTTATTAATTTATAATATTTATTTTTTCTAATTTTTAGCTATATGTAATACAATTTGTCAATATTATATTAATTATTATGTATGAATATTATTAGTATTATATAATTATATATATCTAAATTACATATAAAAAATTATATATGTATATAAATGAAAAACTTGTTTAGGCTCGCGAACTTGTTTGAGCTCGATATAAGAAATTTGAGCTCGAGCTCTAAATTATGTTCAAGCTCGAGCTCGAGTTCATTTAGGCTCGGCTAATCGAGCTTTTAACGAGTTGAGCTCGAACAGCACGCGAGCTGAATTGACTCATATACACCCTTAGAAAGAATATTGTTCATACGGTACCTATCATAAGTTATAATTTTATGATAACCGTACACCTCTATGATAAGTTGAATGATAAAGATTATCTTATTTTATTTGTATTATTATTAGAAAAAGGATAATGATAGACAGAAAGGAACTATAAGAATTTAAAATATGCCTTTGCATTTTAGATAATCCTCATACATATCATTTGAAGTATAATCAATTTATGCACGTTAAAAGAGTAGTGTAGACTATAGATTAGATTATCTAGCTAAATTGGTGTATTTATTGACGTATAATAAACAAATCATAATAAGGAAAAGTTTATTTCAAATATAAAATCTATAATTTTTTTCTTGTTTAATATGTGAAATGTTGTAATCGAAATTAATTTACTTTGATACATTAGTTCTCTCTGTGACCTCTACAAACCATTCAAGCATCTAATCGTCAAACGTGTCTACATGCATATATAAAAGCGTACGAAGTTCAAATTTAACCTACAATTAGGTGAAAGTGACAACGAAAAGCATCTATTTTTTTAATCGTCTTTTATAAAATATATTTAAGGTCTTTTGATTTTTATTATTAATCAGTTGGTTAAACTTTTCACAAATTAACATCCATAATTTTTAATAGCCAATACTTATATTTATATGAATTTATTATTTGGTTATGCGCTAAAATTTACATTCATCAATATTGTATACGCTCAACTTTCATACCTCTTAGAGCATTTGTAATCGTAACATCAGAACGTCATTTTTTTCAGGTGTCACGTCAGCATAACACCATAACGCCCCGGATCATAATACCAGAACGCCACTTTTTCCCCATTCTGGGACCCACTCACCCACCCACTAACTAAATTTAATTTTCTTTTATTTAAAATACAATACAAAACAATTTAATTAAAATTACAATACAATACAATAATTCAAATAAAATGAAATACAATACTTTTTTAAAATAAAATACAACACACTAATCTTAAAATAAAATACGATACAATACAATAATTAAACTAAAATACGATATGATACAATAATTAAAATAAAATACGGTTCGGATTAAATCATCGACAAAAAAGGAAAAAGAAAAGGAAAAACCGTGTGGGTCCCACCTTAACGCCCAAATTTACCCCGTGCTCCCACCCAGAACGCCTGCAGAATGCCGTGCCAGAACGCCTCATTACTGGCGTTCTGGCGTTCTCGAGCTTGACAACGCGTGCCAAATCACCGTGTTACGAATGGTCTTATTGTATATATACAAGGGTTAATATTCTATAAAAACTTTATTGTATGCTCTCAATCTTCATACACTCTATCGTACGATCTTAATTTTATATTCTTTATAGTTTGAGATAAACATTCTAAAAACTCTAAATAATATGATATGATGGTATCATATTCTTTAGCTGAGATGGTCTTAGTTTGTGGTCCAATGTTTGTTTTTCATTTTCTGTTTTGTTGATCTAGCTTTCATTTTTCTTTTGGGGTTCTTTTCTTTTACAGCTTGTAAAGGTGGTGCTTGGCTTGTCTTGTTTGTAGACTTTGTTTTTCTGGTATTTGATCTATCTTTTTCAAAAGTATGATATAAACTAGACATTCTCAAAACTCTGGTTTGTTTGACAATGTAACTTATAGGAGTTTTATATAGTTATAATACCAAAGGACCTTTGACTTAGAAGTGTATGATTTGTCTGTTCAAGCCTCGTACGAGAAATTGTGTAAATATTTTGTATTTGTGTACATAATAACGTGTGAGTCAGTTGCAGGCAGTGGCGGAGCCAGGATTTGAATATAGGGGGCCTTACTCAATAATTATATACCAACAACAAAAAGTTATTCGCACATCATAACAAAGTATTATTATTTAGATATATAAATTAACAACGATAAAAGTTTTAAATAAAACGAATGTATGAGATACAGTAACACCTAAGTTTTGCAAAAATTAATCTTCAAGATAAAAGCTAAATTCTACGCACACCGATCCGTTTCTCATTGAGTAACCTGTTACAAGTAATCAAATAGTTAAAACACTAGCATCTAAATATTAATAAAACATAAACCCCTTAAAAGTAGGCTTAAAATAATTGTACCTTAGGACCTTGAAGTCGGACTCGTCTACGTTTCTTGAAAGCGAAATCATCTACTATCTCATCCATAGAAAATGTATCGGCAATATCTCTCTCAATGTAAAGAATTAAACAACTTCTAAGAAAGTCATCGCTCATGCTGCTACGAAGTCTTGTTTTCACTATTTTCATTACTGAGAAAGCTCTTTCACTTGTTGCGGTTGAAACCGGAAGAGTTAATACAAGTCGAATCAATCTATCAAGCATTGGATACACTTCTGACCTCTCTGTTTCTTGTAAGCCTCTACATAACTCGGCAATCGTATGAACCTTTTTTAACTCTGGATGATTAGGTACATCTAGCTCATAATGTTGCAACTCAAGTTTTAGCTGAATATTTTTTTGCTCTGTAAAGTCCAATGGATAGAACGTTTTTGCCAATTTACAAATATCACTTTTATTGAAAGGCTTTCTTGGGTCTACAGCCACACTGAGTCGAAGAAGTTCTGTCACAGACTCACCGAATCTAGAGTTCAACTCTTGCAACTGACTATCAACAGCAGCAATGACATCAACTCGATAATGATGTTCAACGGTCACATTGTCTTTTTTTAGACGAGACCGAACTATATCTTTGTAAGTTCGAGTCATTTTAGGAACTCGAATGCTATTAGCCTCGCAAAAAGCAACAACTTTATCAGAAAGTGATTGCCAGCCTTGATCTCTCAGATTTTGAATCAACCTCTTTGTTGTGGAAAGCAAACTCAACGCATTAACTATATCTTGAGATTTACGTTGAAAAGCCTGACAAAGCTTCTCGGTTTTTCTCATTATTTTCTTCATCAAATGCATAACAATAACAAAATCGAATGACAATAACTATGTAAGAGCAAAAGAAGCATCACCTTTTTGAGATTGAGTAGACCCATTAATAGCAATGTCACGTAGCACGACAATGGCATGACCATATAATTTCAACAAGCTGCGTATTGATCGATAATGTGAACTCCATCGAGTATCTCCAGCTCTTTGCAAACTTTTGATTTGATTTGCACCTCTACCACTCTCTTGCTCTCCCATTTCGGCCAAGTGTGCAATTTCATGAATCTGAGCATCTTGTAATTGATCGTGACACTTGGAGGAAGAATCAATGACATTAATAATGAAGTTTAAATTCTTAAAAAATTTGTGCACCTCAACCACCTCTTTAGATGCTGCCACTAAAGCTAGTTGCAACTGGTGAGCAAAACAATGTATATAATACGCATAAGGGCATTCCTTCAACATTAAAGCTTGTAATCCGTTCCATTCTCCACGCATATTACTGGCTCCATCATATCCTTGACCTCGAATATCTTGTACATCAAGCTTATGAAAAGATAAAGAAACCAAGATTTCATTTTTTAAAGTCAACGAAGTTGTATCTTTGACATGAACCAAGTCTAACAACCTTTCTTTGACATATCCATCTCGGTCAACAAATCTCACAACAATTGCCATTTGCTCTTTTTTGGATTCATCTTGAGACTCATTAACTATCAAACAAAATTTTGCCGTTCCAATTTTATCACGAATTGATTTTTATACATTTGTAGCAAAAATATGCAAAATTTCTTTTTGGACATCCGGTGAAGTATACTTTGCATTTTGAGGAGCATTTTCCAAAACAACTTTCTCAACTTCCTTGTTATAAGAAGCAATAAACTTTATCAATTCTAAAAAATTTCCTTGATTTTTGGAATCTGGTCGCTCATCATGGCCCCTAAGAGCACAAACTTGCATTGTTAGCCATTTAATCATCTCAACATATGTTTTGACCCGCAATCTGTTATCAATAATCTCTTGAGTTGTTTGCTTCTCTATCACATTCTCTATATGACTCAACTGATTTCTTAAATCTTCATAACATCTCACAGAATAATTATGAGCCGAAGCTGGAGTTGTACCTTCGTGTTTGATGAAAGCACAATCTTTGCCACGATTAACTTTTTTCCATGTATTGAACCTTTTTTTGGTAAATGTATCGGAACCAACTCGTCCGATAGGCTTCTTAGCAAATAGATAACATGGAAGACAATATGCAACATTCGTTTTCTCGGAATATTCTAACCACCAGAATCTGCTAAACCAAGCTTCTTGAAAGCTTCGATTACCACTTGAACCACTAACAGTTAGAGCATACTTTGACTTACGAAGTTGATAAGGTCCATATTTAATATAAGCTCTTCTAATCTCATCACGTTAGTTACTTGGATAATCCATAATTGGAGGTCGTAAGCCCGGATCTCGAACTAATGAATATGTATTAAATTCCCGTGAATTTGATGTATCATCTTTTTCAAGATTAACTTTAGGAGAATCTTCCATGATATTTTCACTATCCGGTTGTGGTTGTGGGTCATTAACAACATCTTCCATAACAATATCTTCGTTTTGTTGTGACTGTTGATTAGCAGCAACATCATCTTTTCGCGTAAAAAAATCACGAATTGTTTTTTGGGGACCCTTGATTTTTTTTGGACCCATAATTCAACCTAACATAAAGCCAAATTAATAAACAATAGTACACTTTAATTGAATAAAAAAGTAAAAGAAAAAATAATATAGCATTGTAAATACTAATGACCATCAAATTATAAGGAATACGAGAGTCCAGATAACTAACTACTCATAAACGAAAAAAATATAAAAACACAGATCCATTAATTCTTAAAGATGATCTTTGATCTAGTTATAATATATAAACTAATTAGAAAACAGAAAATATTTAATGGAATTAAAAAAAGAAGAAGAAAAAGACAAGTAGAAGAGAACGAACCAAGGTATATGCGTCACAAAAATCTAATGGAATTCTTGATTTCGTAATTCGTAAACGAGACAATACACAGAAACTTCACGTAGTTAATTAATAATTTGTGTTTTTAATTTGTGCTAACATTTAGTTAACTTTTGGGCTTGGATAAAGATCTTTTAGTGCAATTGGGCAAAAGGAATCTAGCATTAATATTTTTTCATAGTTCATTAAGGGAGGCTCAACACAAATTAATGGACTTGGGCTATTGTAAATTTAGGGCAGTTGGGGGTTGCTGAGCACCCACAAGCTACCCTATTATCTCCGCTTCTGGTTGCAGGTATAATTTTCTACATTGTTTTTAACAAAGTATAGTTTTAATACGTCATGCCCACACGTTATGTTATTTTTAATAAAGTGAATATGATAATCACAATATGTGGATCAGCATAAATAATTTTGATTTTTAGATTCTAATTAAATAATGTGAACGTAATATGAAGTCTCAGCCATTTTGCTTCTGGATAGAAATGTACAGGAAGTAACCAAATCTCACCACGCAAGTCTTATTTTGCTACGCGTTGCGTTTTTTATTTTTTTAATCTCAAAGGCAAATTTGTAATGAACTAATGACATTAGCCATGATCAAAGCCTATCTTTAATATAAATTCAAATTCTTAGATATACTCGTAATACGTTATTAGTCATCGTTATTCAAGTAGATATCTTAGTTTAAGTAGAGGGGTCCATTTAGTCGCTTTGTCAAATAATACTCTAACTTTTTCCCTCTCACAAAAATTTTCTCAAACACATTTTGTCAATAGTAATATAAATTTTCCGGTTTCGATTTAGGTTCAAAAATACGTCGAATCGAGACTCTGGTTAATCATCCATGAACACCCGGGCTGTCGTTGAGTTTTCGAAGGCTCTGGGCAAAAACATAAATAATCGTTGAAATGAGACCCTATATCGAGTTATAAATTAAGCAGAGGGGTCCATTTAGTTGCTTTGTCAAATAATACTCTATTTTTTTTCCCTCTCACAAAAATTTTCTCAAACACATTTTGTCAATAGTAATATAAATTTTTCGGTTTCGTTTTAGGTTCAAAAATACGTCGAATCGAGACTTCGGTTAATCATCCATGAACACCCGAGCCGTCGCTGAGTTTTCGGAGGCTCTGGGTAAAAACATAAATGATCGTCGAAATAAGGCCCTATAGCAAGTTATAAATTAATTTTCTTACTTTTTTGTTGTGCCTCAATCAATTTTGAAACAACAAGAACATATTTTTTCCCTTGCAACTAACAATCAAATTATATGTATATGTATAGACACACATACATATACACAAACACATACAAATTTGAGACCCTTATAATTCGAAGGCCCTAGGCGGTTGACCACCTCGCTGTTAGGTGTAAACCCAATCCCACATCGGAAAATAAAAGAAAGTAATGTCTGCATATAAGCTCATGGGCTACTCCCTCTATCACCAATTAGTTTTAGAGTAGAACCTCAGTGAGCTTATGTGTTGGACATGTTGTTGGGCTAAAGTATCAGAGCTACGGTTGTAACCCGGGTGTGGATGGCGCAGCGTGATGTGCGACACGTAGTGGCGCGTGCCCCCTCGGTTGATCTCAGCGAACGATGGGTTGATCCTGGAGCCTTGTACCAAAAGTCTCCCTGATGTGGACCTAGTCAGGTTGAGTGTTGAGTTTGCGACGGTATTGAATAAGGTTGGATCGGGATTATCGTTGGAGGGATGCCCAATGGGCTTGGGTTTGAGGGGAGGATTGTTGGGTGTAAATCCAATCCCACATCGGAAAATAAAAGAAAGTAATGTCTGCATATAAGTTCATGGGCTTCTCCCTCTATCATCAATTAGTGGAACCTCAGAGGGCTTATATGTTGAACATGTTATTGGGCTAAAGTATCAATCCTAACATCACCACCCTCGAAGACGGCCCTGATATTAACACCCCTATAGTATACGAGAAAATTTCTTTAAATTGAAGGTTGTCGATTAAGATTTCACTTAAAACAATGATGTATATATATACATGATTTGTGATTATATTAGAATGTTTCTAAAACATGTAAAATACAACTACCGTCAGCCACGAGTCCACGACGTCGACTACCAACGTCGACAACATCAAACGACTATCACCAACAAATTACCACTGACGACATCTTCCATCTTTACTATTGCCATCTAAGTATATTATACTATCTCCCTACTTGTTACGTGTATAGAGAATAGAACAAAGTAGAAAAGTGCACAACTACTGCCCGGATCACTATTCGTGATGCATATTGCTCTTCATCAGCATCTTGTATAGTATTTATTCCACTTTGCCTTTTTAATTTTACCGTCACGATTTGAATCAGACAGTGAGTATAGAAAATTATAATGGAGAAAAATAATGATAGGAAATGAAATGAACAATTTATCGGTAGAAAATGAAGCTCGTATCTAGACTTCTAGCAGTTTAATGGGCCTATATTGGGCCGTGTAAGCCCAAAATCATATTTAATTCACATCCAGACATCCAGTTTAGACATTATACCAATTTTACTTCGTTAGATTTCAGATTCATGTATGTAGTTTTGTAAGAATGCTAAAAAGGTAGACAATGACAGAATCAATAAGATTTTTTCATTTATTTACAAAACTCATTTCTTTTTTCTACTCTATTGGTTAATTATCTCATAAACCGTAAGTCCATAAATTATAAAAATTACATATTCGGAAACAACGCGTTTTTCTCTTCGATTAGAGATGTCATAAGATAACTTTCGACGAATTTTTTTTATTCGCTTTTTTATCCGGATTTCACAGTATAATCACATGTGATTTATGATAAAAAAAAATAAAATTTGTTCACGATTATTTATTCATGGTATTTGCTACTTAACACAAGATTATAACTTAATATTCACCCACATTAATAGTTATAAATAAAAATTTAAAAATTGCAATAGTTTCATTAAAAATCACATGTGATTGTTATTTGTACACTTAATCACAAGTGATTTGTTATATAATCACATATGATTTTGCATATAATCACATATGATTTTCATTTAAAAAATGATATTTGATGAGAAATTTACTGATATATGATAATTCATGTATGATTTCAACTTGATTTTTACTTGATTGTATAATTCTTAGTCAATGATTTGAAAATCCGTATTTTAAAACTCTTTAAACACATGTGATTGATAGTTTGATATTCAATCGCATGTGATTACACCTTAGTTTTTCATGTCTTAATCTCTTTACATCATCAATGGTTTGAATTTAAAGTTTAATCGAAAATATAAGCGGGTGTGATTATTTTTTAGTGTTAAATCACATGTGATTTCATAAGTTTATAAAACCCAAAAAAATGGAAAAAAAAACTTCATCGAAAGTATATGTTGTTACATCTAGAATCGAAGAGAAAAAGACGCTGATTCCGAATATGTAATTTTTATAATTTGTAGACATACGGTTTGTGAGATATTAAGCTTTAAAAAAAAGAGAGGTGAAAATGAGTATTTGAAATGGAGAAATCCTATTTGTTCTTCCATTCTCTCTTTTTTTACCATTCTTTTTTAAACTTTTCTCTAAGTATCCAATAATTAAAATAAAACTATAAAAGGATCTAATTGGTTTATTATTGAATCAATTAATGAACTTATATAACTCATTCCTTAGTTATTGATCATTATATGAAACTTTTGCTTTTTTTTTTATTCTTTAATAATTTTGAGGCAACTTTGACCCATTTACTTATGAATGGGTTAATTTGCGTACATTAATTTTAGTAGATGAACCGATCTCATTTTATTTTTAATCGTCCTCTATTTCAAGCTTTAGTTTTAGCCCGTCATCTAAAATGTGTTCTTACCTTTGTGTCTATGGAGATATGTCTATAGAAATTTAAGATTGATCCAAGGTCTCATATATGATGCCAAAAAAGTCAAAATGTCCTTTATCTATTTACCTGACCTGAACAGTATTAAAGTGACTGATTTGAATTTAACAATTTACTAAACTTAGTTGGTCATGTCCTTCTTGCCACATCTAACTTTGATGTTGTATTTAGTAGCTTTACTTATAGATTTTGGTTGAAATGGGTCGGAATGAACATAATTTGTTCAATATATGATATATCTTTTATTTTTATTTAAAAATTAAAACTCATTCCTTAGTTATTGATACTTTAACTTCCTTTTTTATTCTTTATACATGCTAGTGTATACACTATACAGTCAATATGTTTAGATGCAATCATTGTAGAGTTTATTGGTATGAGGTCATCTTCAATGTATATAGAATTGCACTAAATTTGATGTTTTTGTGTAAAAAACCTTCTCCAACCAACACACTAAATTTAGTGTATACTAATTTTGAAAGATTTTGCACCAAATTTGGTGTAACACTAAATTTTGCACCAAATTTATATTGTTTCATTTTAGACCCTATATTTGAACTATTGCTATTATTTAAGTACAAAACTTGAAAAAACTTATTAATTTGTATGATTCCTTAAAGTACCATATACCTTAGATTCAATAATATGATTATTTAAACAATAAAATATAATTTTTAAATAAATTATGATAATTTAAACATTGATTTATGTAAAAAACTTATGTAATTGAAGCTTTACGAATGTAAATAAATAAACTAAACATTTAAGTTACTAGTTTGGAAGGTTAATTGATCATAAAATTAATGAATTCAAGTCAAATATAATGTAAAAATAGTTTAGGGGTCAATGTGTAAATGCTGAATGTAGTTTGAGTGCAGAAATTTAATGCATACGTTGGAGACGAAATACATTTGGTGCAAGTATATTCCTGAAAGATTTTTTTATTACCTCAAATTTGGCGTAGTGTCTAGTGCTACGTTGGAGATGCCATTAGATTGTTAAGGGCTTGGTGATCCTATTTTAGCCATACACACCAATTTAAGATGAATGGACTATATTACCCTTAGATATGTGCAGTACAAAAATAAAAATGAACACAATTTCTCTAATCCAAAACCCCTCTGCCAAAACAACCCTATACGCCATCAGTGATCCAATTCACCGGCATCGAAGTTCACAAACACCATAATCGTATGATGATATAAAATAAAAATTGGATTCAACATAAATAAACAATCACTAAAATATTGCTTTGTATTTTTTTTACTCAAAAAGCAAAAGAGAAAAAAAAAGGAAAAAACAAATCACCTCAAATTTCTTAATAGGAATTCGTTAACTCGCAATTGGATGCTTTGTATTCATTGATACCCACATCAACAAAAATCGAAATTTCAACCCCGGATTCATTCGGGGAGGGTAAAGAATTTTACAAATCATTAACTAACAAATATTTTTTTTATCATACTATTTCTACGATGGTAATTAAGGTGAAATAGGGTGATGGACTAATGGTGGTCGGAGAGAACACTCGATGAGAGAAAGGGGAAATTAAAATAGTCTAATCATTTAAAATTGGTGTGTATTGATATATATTGGTGTGTGAGGATCAGCTCCATTTGAGATTTGCATATTTTGTACGTTTAGATGCAATCTTGATGGTTTAAGACACCATTTTGTTATGGCTGATAAATGTTGCAAGGCTACTTTTTTTTGGCTACTCGGTCACGTGAGTCGGAATTTGGATATGAATAGTATAAGTTGCTCTATTGTACTGGTAAAAATGGATTCCATGATTTTTCAAGCAATACTACTTTTTTGATTTTTTTTGCCATAGTTTGTAGTTCGAAGTAAGGTATTAGTACAGTCAAGTTGCTGAGATTATTAGAAGTATGAAGCTGCCGGGTCGAAAGTAATATGATACGTTTTGCAATGCAATGTTGGTCTTCTTAAAGATTAAACTTGTCATTTAGTCTGTATACTAAAGTATCAAGATTTAGTCGATTAAGCAACACATTATGATTTACTTGATTGAATTATGACAATCTCACGTGCTATTTTGCAGGTTTATTCATCCAGTTCAGTCAATGTAGAGAGAAACTATTAGTTAATATTTCCAAAAGAGAAGTAGTAATTGATTAGATGATCGAGGCTGGCTGCCAGGATTATGATGGCATACAACTAATCGAATAATATAATTCGGTTTACAACTGTTCGGTGTCCGCAAGTGAACTGAACCTGAGCCGTGAGATTCAATCCAAAACAAATTACATATTCGCGACATCAAAGATTTACCATATGCACTGATCACTTATCAAATATTCGAAGCCATCAAACTAGCTAGTATTAACTTATATGCAACTTCAAATGCATAATGTGATAGCATATAACCAGGAAATTACATTAATACCCATGATGTTATGTGACATAAATATAAGGAAAAGGCTGATTATCATGACTTAATAATCATAACATTTTAGGCTTTTAATTTGTTCCCCTTCTTTTTGAAAGTGAAAGTGAAGGTCATCATCATGATTCATGAGCAAATTAAACAAACAAAATCTCAACTACAAAGGACACTTTTCTAAAACACACCATGCTTTGATTTGCTTTCCCCTTTTAAACATAACAACTTTCATCATCACACGTTTTCATTTGATTGAGTCAACAAAGGTTGGACGATCGACGATTTGATCGATGCTGATGGTGGTTGCTTGTGTAACATAAACTTCCTCTCTTCGTTCTTACCCCATAACACGAGATACAATCCTGTTATGATTAGTATCGCTCCTATAATCCTGTATCATCATTCAATTCAAACGAACATTTTTATTAAGTCGTCGTTCATGTTTTCTGGAGATTAAAGTTATAGCTTAGGATGTTAACAAAAGTTTATCGATGTTGACTTACCCTCCTAAGTAGAACTCTTCGCCTAAAGCAACGGAAGCCATGAGAGCAACAACTAGAGTTTGAACCGGTTGATACAAGGCGACGAAAACAGGACCACCTTTGTCAATGCACCATATTTGTACTGCAAATGCTATTCCTGATGCTACTACTCCCTACACTCAAATATTAAATATTAGTACATGTATATAGGTAACATGAATTAAGTCCAACTCCTTAAAATTAGTATCCATTTACCGCATAAAACACGCTGAAGAGCTCTGAGCCGCTATGAATAAGCCAAGCATTCAAATCGCGCTCCATAAACGCAGCCAACACTATAAACTGCAGAATTCCAAAGAAACATTGGTACGACGTGAAAGAAAGTCGAGCTGGATACTTTTTCAATACGGGAGCTTGCAACACCAACCACCCGGACCACGACAAACAATGCCCGATTAAAAACAAACACCCTAAGGTCCAGCTTTTCCCGTTGGCGTCCCCCAAAGACTGTAACACGGGCGCCATTTCTCGCACTCTGTTTAACGAAGGAGACGGGCTGTATATTGTTGGTCCTTTGTAAAGAGTGATCACTGATGCTCCTGCTATGCAGAATACAGTTCCCGCCACTTTTGATATGCCATCTTTTCTGTCTAGTCTCACTTTTTCTATCCTGAAATAATACAATTATAACATTATTTGATGTCACTCTAACAAAATTTTGTGAAATTTACTCGGATTTTATAGAACATGTGTATAATGAAATTTTGTTTATGGGAGGATGGTGTTGATTTACAATGATTTGAAAATTAAAAAAAATTGTTTGTCACATTTATTAGTAAGTAATTTGTTGAAGCGTAGTAATGCATTCGTATGTTTCGGGAATGAGTGTTAACTGTTAAAGTATGAATAAGAAAAATTGGGAGCTTGCCGGAGAACGACGGCCATGAGGAATGTGATGGCGGGGACAGAGTTCTGAATGGCGGAGGCAAATGTCGGCGAAGTGTTGTCTAAACCCAACAAGTAGAAACCTTGGTTTGCAGTAATCCTGATGATCATACATGCATCACAAGGAGAGCGTTAATAATCATGAATTTTCTTTACGAATTGTTATACTTTTGCATAATATACTAAGTCAGTCACGGTCGAATTAAATCAACATATGATCATACCCGACGATGGCTAGGAAGAAGAACTGGATAAGAAAGTTGAGATTAATCGGTGGGCGCTCCTTCCTAATGAAAAAAATTTCAAAGTTAGAACTAAACCCACAAGTTTTGAAATAACGACGAATACCATAATAATTTTAATTAAAAAATTTGGGGGGAAACGAACTTTTCTAGAAAGTAAGCGAAAGGAACGAGGAGGATGAAAGCAAGGATGTTGCGATAAACAGGGAAAACAATCTTGGAAATGCCCATATTAAGGGCAGCCCTTGAGACTACATGAAAACCGGCATATCCAAATTGCAAAGCCAACATGGCTATGTGCAATTGCACCCTCTCTGGAAACCATCCTTGTAACTTTTGAGTGATGGTGGGGGCACCAGGTTCCGCCATCGAGCGTGAGTTATGCAGATCGAACACTCGATCTGTCCGGTATCACAAGAGGGAGGAATCTAGTAGTAAGTAGTGGTGAGGTTAAAGGAAGATCAAAGGGAGATATATATACTACTTTATGTTTTCCTAGCTATGACTTTGTTGGAACACATGTGGGCCCACAAACTAACTAAGTGGCGTATCGAAAAGCCAAAGATCATATAATAACAGTTAACTAGTTAAGTAGGATCTATTTGGGTTGTTAAACCAGATAGATACTGTATGCATAGCAAAATTATGGCTGGCACATAAGTTATGATCTATAGTAATTGAATAGATATGTTTATTTAGAGGGCTCCATTTTATCTTGATGTTAGGATAACAAATTTAAGATGTCATACGACGATATCTCTGATTAAAGCAAGCATTTTTATAGTTTTGGTTCAAGAGTTATGACAACGGTGTGAAGTTTTCATATGTTCATAGTTATCTACTGGATGTTTATATGCTCTCTTTGACAAAAAATATCATATACTTGAGTTAATGTGTTTATTTGCTTACATGCAAGGGATTAGTTTACGCAAAGTTATTACTTGTATTAAACTTTATTATGACATGTCAGATGTGAGTTATACGGTTGCCACACCATAAAAATATCGACTACTGGATGAGTAAGTCATCGTTTACATAAACGCTAATTGAGAGTTTGATATAGATAATATACCAAAATAAAGTTGAATACACGTAATGAACATCGAGTCATAGCTTGTTATGCTTTTGAAAGTATAAACTTCACTTTTCATTCAATTTATAACTTTTATTTATTATAAATTATTATAATTATAATAATGGTTCTGTTTCTGAAAGGAGGCATGGTGTGATTAATGATGAAAGCAAAGTGAACGAGCGGTGGAGCCAATCCAGCCGGGGAGGTGGTCAGGTCAGGTGAGGTGAGGTGAAAATGTCCAACCCATGCGCCTTCCACCACCATATTAATTTCTTTCTTTTTTGTCCTTGTTTCATGGTCAAACCAAGACCCACACAATTCCACACACCGCATTTCTAATTCTCCACTTATTCACTCGCTCGATTGTCTCACTAAAAGTGTACCTTCACTTTTAACTATTTACAGAAATTTCTCACTAACCGTTAACCAATCAAATAACATATTTATCCAGTAACATAAAATTTAACACTTATCTAAAACAACCTAAAATAAAATAATAATGTGAATACTTGAAGTGAAACGAAAGGAGTATTTTATGTATTTGATTTCCACAAGATGTTAGTTACAAAATGCTTATATCTAGACGTGTAATAATCACAAGGGATAAATACTTGAAAAACTAAGGTCTGACATTCGTAATGTGTACCCAACTACCCGGATATAAAATTGTAGGTAAGAAACTTGTTATTTACTGTCATTGTATATATTTTGATTACGTGACAACTTATAAAGATTTCACGTGACACCTTATATAATTGACACGCAAGTAAAATGTATCAAAATAGCAACTTCTGAGTAGTTTGATACATTTTCAAGAACTTATCACATCAGATTGAAGTTGCCCGTATGCTCTCACCTAATTAATTATAGATTTTTATGATACATGGTATATATATATATATATGTTTCCGTTTGATTGATGGAATAAGTATTAGTTGAGGTTGAATATGCACTCAGTCTTTAAAAAGGAAAAAATAATGAAGAGAATAAAATACCATGCTTTGTCCCCCAAATCTGTTGCAAGTAATAGAGTGATTAAACAGGGGTAACTATTCAATATGTAAAAAGTAAAAACCGGCGTGATAAATATCATTATTCCATTTAAAATCTAAATCAATTTGTGAACTCTTTTACAAAAGGGTATTATATATTTCCACGATAAATTTTGATAAATCTACTATAACTGTAATCATGTTAGATTTATCAAAATTATGGTAAAAATATCACTACCCTTCACAAAACCTTGTTCCCGATCTAACAAAGGGTAAACTAAGATCAAATATAAAGTGTTTCTGCTGTTATAAATGAAGCACTAGTAGACTGAATCAGGACTCAGAGTACTATGTAAGACTATTATAATAAAGCTTAAGGTATTTAGGACATGTTTAGTTATCAAAAAATATTTCCATTTTCTTATATTTTTTCTATGAAGTCTTGTGTCACTCGAAAATTAAAAGAAACTTGAAAAAACACTCTCAAATGTATGAGATGGAGTTTTATTTCCAGATAAAATTCATTAGTTATTTAGTATCAACAACCTCATTACATAAATTTGCACTGGACCAAAACACCGAATCAAAACGCTTTTTTTTGTCAAACCATAAACCTATTCAGTACACATCAAAATGTTTTGTCTCATACTCACATTATATGCTTTTATGGGATATTAATCCTTGTATTAAGGAACCAAATGAAGGTGTTTCCACTAATAACTTTTGATTAATTTTCCCACCCAAATCAAGTTTTATCTTTGTCATCACACTTTTGCTTTAAGAGACATGTTGTCCCTCCCACATTCACACCACCATCATTCTTCACTATCAACAACTCACCAAGAGTGCTCTTAGTATTAATTGGTTTAATTAATTATAGTTAAGATCTAAACACTAACCTCTTTTCTTTTTCTAAAGGTGTATCCTTTTTCAAATTCTGACAACTATTTTTATAGGGATGATTATTAATAAACTAAAAGTATAGAAACATAAGAATAATAAGTGTAAAATTATGAGCACTGGCAACTATATTAATTTATGTTCTCTTTTCAGTTAATTAGTTAATTATATAGTTAGTGGGATTTATGTTATTTAGAAAAAAGTTCATTTGAACTTTAGTTTATTTTATCTAAGTAATTTATCCATTCAATGGGTTATGCAGATCATGTTCGGGTTGTGTACTTTTAACCCGTCAACCCCAATTATCAGATGAAACTGAGTTTGGATTGGACAGTTGGACCTGTCAATCTGAGCCAGCCTAATTTGTTACTCATACTCGTCACGACTAGCTCTATGAATCAAACAAGATTAATGACAATGCGAGCATTGGCTAGTATTGTCTTTTCCATTCTCATTCCCACTCTCATTCTCCACTTTGAACCAAATACTGAGATACGTACTTAAGTTTTCACCCGATCCAGTTCTTATCTATCAGATCATACATCATCTAAATCCGACACGACAAAGGATTTGGTTTTGCACGAGGGGTCCTATTGACTCCTTTGGTCTCCCTCCCACTTAACACCAATTAATCTCTTACATTCAAGCATTCATTACCAACACAGCCCTACACATTTACTCTCTGTATACAAACCACCAATTGTTCTGTCTCCATAAATAGTTTTTAAATTGTTAACCAATCTTAGTTTCTTTACCATCAAAATAACATATGTTCATACACAAATATGATATCAAACTATCAATTCCATAACCTTAATTACTAACTACTGATCTCATGTTAAAGATTTTAAAACTATAAAAAGGACACTTGTTGGAATATACATCTAAAAAAGTGATTAACACGGGTTGTATGTATACATTGATATCTAGTATTAAAATCTATTTACACTATTACTTGGTTATTATTTATATTATAAGTATCTTAGATTGGATTAAAGGAAAGGATGATACATAATCTACATTTCATTGTGAAATATGAGAATCATATTGATTATTGACCCATAAACACATTCAAAAGACTGAAAGAGGACATATTCTCTCATATATCCTTCTACCTTTAAGATATACTGGATTTCATTATCTATCACGATCTTCTGCATCGTGTAGACGAAAGTGAAAAAAAAGACGTTCAACATTATTTTAGTTTGGTCAAGTACTCCAACTCAAGTGGCAATCAAGTTCACATCTTTTTACTAGAAAAAAGTGATTTTGATAATAAGAGGAGCACCAAATGAATATATACTTATCTTCATACCGAAAATCCTAAATTCCACCTTTGAACCTAAAAGTTGAAAGAATCATTGCATAAAAAACCCATTATCACTGCTTTATTTGGCATGCATGTACCTGAATCTGTCAACCATCATGCATTATTTTCACAGGTAAACTATCACGGATGTCAATTTCGCTACAAAGACAACAATGGCAACAGTATATTCCAATCCATCTATACTTCCACATTTAATACTTTATTTTCAAAATTGTGTCGAGGAAGACACAGATGCATCTAAATTCACATGTTAAACGGTTCATCAATGATAAATGACCAACATGTATATGACAATAGTAATTTATATATTGTGAAGCCCCAAATGGATATAATTCTTATAAAAATGAAAAAGACTCCACTACTAGGGGCAAAGCCAGGATATAATTCTCAAGGGGGCGAATTTAAGGGAAGTTTTTTTCAAAATGCTTCAATAGGGGGCAGTATTTTTTCCGCGTGTGGGCGAACGTTCAAATAACCTATATAAAGCTAGAAAAATTACACTATATAAATTTTGAAGGGGGCGACTGTGTACACTGCCCCGCCGTGTCTCCGCCTATGTCCACTACCACTTCTTTAGAACCGAACATATGGCAGAAGGGTTCTTAAACAAGGGGGTACCTCTGTTCAATTTTCCCATTGAACAAACCTACCCAAGGTAGAAGGATGTAGCACAAGATGGGGCCCAAAATAAAGATGCTATAAAAATCTTGTATAAAAGACAGTGAAGATTCATAGTTGGTCATTTTCAAGATCCATATAGTTATTTGTATGCGCGTGACAATTTAAGTCAGTGGACGACAAAGTTGTTGCTCATAATTCTCAGCAAGAGCCCACCAACACCAAGTCATGTTTCATTCAACTTTCACTTCATATCAATTCATCCCTAACTAATCAACATGATGCACGTTCGGAAGCATGAGAAGAAACGTTCTTATTGAGTACAGGTGTTTTGGGTGTATGAGTGCATAAATTAGTAGATTTTAACGAGTAACAATGCGCATGAACTATGGTATGACTGTACGAGGATAATTAAATTAGACAAAGAAAACTAAGGACCACAACAGTGTAGTTAGATAGAATTTCAAAGGGACAAGATGCAAAGGCGCATCAGTAGAACCTCAATTTCTTTTTTTCACCTAGAACTTTCTTTTCATGCTAGAACCATATACTCGCTCCGTCCCAGATTCAGTATCAACTTTGAAAATTCACCCAGATTTAGAAATGTGTAATATATAATTTCCCTATTCTCCAATAAGATTTATTCTACACCTTTTAGAGACCTTTCAAATTGCTTGATATGGAAAACTGACACTTAATTTGGAACAACCCAAAATAGTAATAATTTAATCAGAGTAAGGGATCAAGCCTGATCGTGCAAGCTTGTTTATGGAGCAAGAAATTAAGTAGGAGCTTCCAGAGTTCCAGTAGAAACTAACTATCAACATGGGATGCACAAGCGTTTAGGATTTGGCTATAGAACACATAGGTCATTAATGATAATGATGGTAACTAGAGGAGTAGAAGTGGCAATTTTAGCCCATTACCAATGAACGGGTTGATTCGAGCTTGTTCTATATAAAAGTATGCATATTAAATTTTGTAACATATAATAAAACTGATGATGTATACGAGGAGAGAAATTTTATATATGTACAAACTACGAGTAGGTTAAATATAATTTGTAAAGCCTATGCTAATACGAAAAGAGTCATGATAAATACACAAGCATATTTTCTTTTTGCACAGGTAGTTATTGTTGGATTGGCAATAATTCCACTAAATTTATGTGTGTTACCTGTGGAGAAATAAAAAACACTTGTGAAATCACCACCCATGCGAAATTATAATAGACATCCAACTGTCTAAACATGTATATAATTTATTAATGTACATAAGTTAGACACACTGTTATATAAGTTTTGGTCATATAGATAAATGTCAATATGTTTTAAGGTTACAGGACGAGTATCTAGCATTTGCTCTTATAACACTAATCTCAAACGCAAATCAGGCTCTTTGATAATGGTTATGTATACATGCAATTAATTTATTACTTTTTTTTTAAACTTTTTATAGCATATACCTTTAGGCTTTAGCAAGTTCATTTGAGTTGAAGGATCTCAACATTGTTTCATGATTGTTGTTGGACTAAGACTTGCTAGCCTTTATTTGAGCACTAAACTAATAGCCCATTTGTAGACAAACCCCATGGGCTTATTTGTCCCCGTGACTAGATTTTTTTTGGGCTAGGTTCATTGATATACTTCTAAAGGTCTCCAGTTTTAAAGTAATGGGCTAAAATGGGCGTATACTTTCTATTATTAATATGATAACTCTGTAGCTTAAGTAGTTAATGGTCACACACTCAAGTGTTGATATATGCTAATCTTACCTAATCAAGACCTTCGTAATTGGGTTAACGGTCAACTTTATATAAGTTTCTACGTTTGTGAATCCATCTGATTGATATCTAAGACGTAAGATACATTGTCGTTAATGTATAAAATGTCCGAGATGTGTCTAACCCTTTAAATGACAAACTAATATACATAAACAGAAAAGATTTAAGCTAGGGTAATGATACGTAATTACAATAGTTGCCTTTCAAAAAAAAAAAAAAAATTTACAATAGTCCTATCCATCTCTAAAAACGACATTGTATTAGTTTAGTTCAAGGTATAACTTATGCATGGTATCAGTATACTTATTTTCTTCATTTTAAAGGATCCTTACGTTGAGTACTATTAATAGTAACGTTCGGTTAGAAATTTTCAAATGCTTATGACATGACCAAAAGTAAACAATTTTCATCATCATCATATCAATTCATCATTGTCGTCATTGTCATCGACATGTTGTCGAATGTGTGTCAGGACCGAGTGGCGCCGTTAAATATCACACCGATTGTAAAATATTACCGAAGTTAGTCACAACAACGATACGTACTAAACTTGACATAGCATAAGATTGATCCTCCAATTTGCTCCATCTTTAACTTTAAAACCATCAAGGACCATACTTCAACTTACCTAATTTTCCAAGGGGCCATACGAAAATCAAGGCCTGTGTGCATATTCCCCACGCAACTAATTTGACAAGCAAAAAAGATATTTTATACTTGCCATGAATTAAATAACGCCACGTGTCATGATCTCAACGGTTCAAACCTCACCTACTATCTTCTCGGAACCACTATAATTAAACCACCATATCCCCGCACCAGAAATATCATCAATCCACCATGAAAAACCTCTTATCCATCTTCTCCCTCCTCCTTCTCATCGCAGCCGTTACCTCAGTCGCCGATGACGTGTCATCATCTGAGCCGTTGATCCGGCAAGTCGTACCGGAGGAAGAAGTTGCAGCCGATCCGTTACTTAACGCCGAGCACCACTTCAGTCTGTTTAAAACTAAGTTCGGTAGAACATATGCTAGTCAAGACGAACATGATTACCGGTTAGCTGTGTTTAAGTCGAACTTACGGCGCGCTAAACGTCATCAGCTGCTTGATCCGACGGCTCAGCACGGAGTTACGAAGTTTTCCGATTTGACTCCGTCGGAGTTTAAGAAGAAGTACCTTGGATTGAAGAATCCTGCTCTTAAGCTTCCGGCTGATGCTAATAAAGCTCCGATTCTTCCTACTACTGATTTACCGGAAGATTTTGATTGGCGCGAAAAAGGCGCCGTTACTCCCGTTAAAAATCAGGTAGTTAACTAGCGTCTTCGTATAAACGGAAACTGTTACTTTTTGTTCTATACTCAAAATATCGTTTGACGTTGTTAGTTTGACTTTTTTATTAGATGATATTTCTTGATTGGATGGTGTCTGTTTAAGAAAGTAGTGAGCTAGTGATAGGTTTAATTTACACATCCAGTCCTTCAACTTTATAGATTTACGTAATCAGTCCCTCAGTTATACCTTGTTGCACTTCAATTGATACATCTTTTAAGAGTATCAGCTGTTATTGTTGTGATTTTGGGGGTTTTTAATTTTACGGTTATTTTATAGGGTTCATGCGGATCATGTTGGTCGTTTAGTACAACTGGAGCTTTGGAAGGATCTCACTTTCTTCGTACAGGGGAGCTGGTTAGTTTGAGTGAACAACAGCTTGTGGATTGTGATCATGAGGTTTGTTGACTTTTATTATTAGTTTGTTTGGGTTTTGAAGTTGAAAATGGTTTTAACTTATTCGTTTTTTGCAGTGTGATCCGGCCGAATACAATTCGTGCGACTCGGGTTGTAATGGTGGATTGATGAACAATGCTTTTGAATACATATTGAAAGCAGGTGGTCTTCAAAAAGAAGCAGATTACCCTTACACAGGAAAAGATGGCACCTGCAAGTTTGACAGCTCAAAAATCGCTGCATCTGTAGCCAACTTTAGTGTTGTTTCCACAGACGAAGATCAAATCGCTGCTAACCTTGTCAAAAACGGCCCTCTTGCAAGTAATTAAATTGCCCCATCATCATCATCAAAATCATGAATTGTCAATCCGATTGCCACTTGTTTATTAAATTGAGAAAAATTTTGTTGTGCAGTTGGGATTAATGCGGCTTGGATGCAAACATACATTGGTCAAGTATCGTGCCCATACATCTGTTCAAAGATGAAAATGGATCACGGTGTGCTTCTCGTTGGATATGGAGCTGCAGGGTATGCACCGTTGAGGTTCAAGGACAAACCATATTGGATTATTAAGAATTCATGGGGAGAGGACTGGGGTGAGGAAGGGTACTACAAGCTTTGCAGTGGTTACAATGCTTGTGGTATGGACACTATGGTTTCGGCTGTAGTTTCTACGACTACTTGAAGTTTAAATTAATGTGGACTTGATGCTTCCATTTGTATATATATGTATCAGCAACGATGTATTTTATCACAACTATCGACTGGCTGTTAGTTAATGCCACGAAGTACACCAACATGACTAGGCTTGAATTAGCTCATGCTCTAGATGTTGGTCTTATGTAGTTTCAGGATTACGTGTATTTTTTATATTTAGTACGACATGGAATCAAACAATTTGTAACACTCTTCTATCAAGAACAAGGTTGATTTCCATTCAATGTTATGTTGTATACGTTTATGCAATAACAAGACTGGCAAAATTGCCTATTGCAAGTAAAGAGGTACGATAATCATTTATCTATATAATCCAAACAGCTTAACAAAAGACACCTTACTCTTATGGTCTCTCATCACATTGCATACTTAGCTGCAAATGGACGCATCAAATGAAGTAAGAAATGAAAGATCCAAAAGTTGTTCATCAATCTTCATCGTTACCAATTAAATCAAATGAAAATGGGCAGAAATTGTAGCCATCTCCCACGTAGAACTTGTTCTGGAATTCAACCCAGTGAAGTCTGAGAGCGTGCAGGAAAGCACTTAAGGTTTCCATTACTAACAGCACACCAACCGTTGCAAAAATAAATACGATGATACCAATTATTAGTATCACCACACTGTTGTATCTGCAGTCACAAAGCATAGTTAGCCGAGAACTTAAGTCCAAATTGACAGGAAACACAAAGTGAGGATGGTATGATAACTTACCCCCAGGCAAGAAGCAGAACCTTTTCATAAAACACACTAGAAAGCTCTGAATGTGCAAGACTGAAAACACAATAAAATTTGAAGTATGATTTCGTTGCAGGAACTACGAGAAAAATACTACATATAGAAGACAGCGCGTTAAGCATTTAGAAGTTTCATGAAGTATCTGGCTCACCTTAGGGCCCACAGACGAAGGTATGATGCAGTGTTAGATACCGAACCCAGAACAAACTCAATAGTATGTATTAGTTGATGCACCAGAATCTCACTGAACTGAAATTCCTCATGTCCACCGTGGGACCTCTCATTAACCTCTGGTTCAAGATTGTCATCAAGACTGCCAAGTGGCTCATAGGCTTCACCTTGGTGTCTCTGATAAACAATGTGACATTATTACACTAATTATTTTAACTATATATGATTAGCATACTTAGAGAAAAGCTTTGTGCATACTTCTTCATGCTGTTTCTTCAGAAGAAATGGCTTTGGAATCAGCATCCATGGTACAGCAACAAGTGCCAGCAATAGCAACAGTAACTGACACGCGAGAAAACAGCAAGTTCCATCAGTTACATGTCAGTTTACACTTTACAGAAAAGGAAACAACTTGGAAAGTACAATTATATGGAACCTGGAGATATTTTTGGCCCATAAATAGCTGATTATCGGCTAAATCTTCCATGGGACTGAGGAACATGTATATCATTATATGGTACAGATCAGCTTGAGAACCAGTGCACCATTTTACTATGATAAGTAGCGAAAGGTAGCCAAACAAACTGTTGAGAAATATCATCTGTGGTACGAACTGATACCTGAAGTAACGCAAATTGAATGGTGGTTATATAGACTAATACATACCCTCAAGGAAGTAGAACAAAATCGCTAACATATAAGCTTACCAGATGTCTATGTCATTTCGAAAAAACTTTGCGTTAAAATAGCTCATGATGATTCCAAGATTCATCTGAGCTACTCCCAGTAAGATTGACATTTTCATTTTCAGTGAGTTAAGAAATGGCAATTCACTGCGGGTTCCATGCCATACAGGATCCACACCAAATGGGTAAGTGTCTCGCACCTTGATCAATCCAACAGTAGTGGCATCTCTGCAGTAAAGGTTTGGGTTTCAATGTGGTAGGCATCAGTAGAAGATGATTTACACAGATTAAAGGTGGCAAAATGGGTGGGCAGTCAAAATGAAACAGTTGTCTTTGTGTGCTGGATTGGTCCAGAACACAATTACTCAATTTGAAAATAATTATTACCGATTCAAATACGATTACAAATAGTATTATTATTTGGATATTTTTTAATTGCTTAGGATAATTGGTGTAAGAGGTTATATGCATTAAAGACACATTTTGGGAGACTTTTGACCCGGTTGACCCATTTCCATTTGATACTATACTTATTTAACTTTACCTGTTTGAAATGATGGAGATAAAAACTTAACCCTAGTCAAACCATTAATTAGTAATTGAGTTAAATTGACACCTCTAATAAAAAGATTGATGTATCAAGTCTTTACCTGCAGGAGGGATCACGACAAGCATAGGCGGAGGGACCAAATAATTCAAATGGCACAGAAAAGAACTCATTGTATATAAATCCAGTGTATATTGAGAAGATTGACATCATTATGATAACATAACGACCACCAAAAGCCATTTCCATGATATCTCCTAGTTTCTGTTAGCCACGAAAGAAAAGTGTCAATAATTCAAGAACTAAAGCGCAGTACAAGGGAAAGAAAAGCTCAGTGATGATATATTGGAGACATAACTTAGTAAGTTTCTTGCTGCCAAACAATCTCTTAAACAAAATGCACACTCAATAATGCGTTCCTAAAAATAAAGTGACGAATGTGGTATGGTGGCCAATAATTCAAAGTACAAAGAAGTTATCACCGGATTTTTTTACCTGACTGGAGTATGTCCTTTCTCTCAGAATAAGAATTAGTGTTGCAAGAAACAAACATATACCATGGCCCCAATCTCCAAACATGACAGCAAACAGGAACGGAAAAGTAACAACTGTGTACACACCAGGGTTTGCTTCTTGATACTTTGCCACTCTAAAAAAGGTAAAATATTTTTTAATCAATAATTGCTGTGAAGGAAGATGACGATTATTTCAAACAAAAAAGCTAGATATTAAGTTGACATAAGTAAATCAGTGGAATAGCTAAATACAAGTGTTGTAAGAACAGCGATGAATAGAAAGTGTATGATTCATATGCTTACCCATAAGCATTTACAATCCCTTGAAATGCAGAAGTAAATTTGTTTGTGCGGAAATAAGTTGGCGGTGATTCCTTAGAATGCAGAATCTCAAATATGGCCCCTACTTGTGAGTTACTGTCAATGGTTGCTTGCATCAACGTCTTCTGAATCTGTATAATGCGGATTGAAGGAAACTACTGTCATTCAATCATTTATCCAGCATGAATTTTAATAACATCTTAAGAGAGACAATGCTATCTACCTGACTTGTAGCAAAAACAGGACACCAGCCTTCGGCCACAAGGCACTTTTTTGTGACATCAAAACTTAACATATTCAAAGTGTGATAAATGGATTTCTCTTTCTTGACCTTTCATCAGTAAGAAATACAAGTTTAGAAGGAAGACTAGTGATTAAACAACACTGAGTAAAATAATACGTTGTAATATGATACTAATTCTAGTGAAATCTACCAGATTGTTCCAATGTTCAAACTGATGACCAATAGCCTGTACCACACTGCTCCAGTGATGCTGTCCAACATCAATGGTGGTTTTTAGCTCTGAAAGCTTTCCAGTCACCTATAAGTTGGAAGTAATAACTTAATACAAGCTACGAACTTTAAAACAATAACATATCATATCTCGTACCTCTAATAACTAGTATAGTCAAACCCATGTAAACTTCTATTATGCTTTCAGATATAATAATACTTGTAAGATTGTCCTTCTCTAAACACATATAAAGATGCATGGATCATGAAAAGTTTAAAACCTTAGAGAAACATCAATGTTAAATAATCAATACAATATAATGCTTCCTCTGTCCTAAAGAGTCTAAACTTGAATTTTTAGTATCAAACAGATGCCGTGAACCACTACACTAGCCATGATCATTTATAGTTATTATAATCAGCATTTTGCACAAGTTATCATATTTCTTATCTATTTTTCACAACAATAGATACATACTTATAACTGAAACTAATTAGGTACATCAAAAACAATATAGACCATAAATCTATAAGAGCACAAACTACATATGATGAAACAGTAATATAATCTTGACTAGTATTTTACGCTAAAGCATTAGAAGCTTTATTGCAAC
Organism: Pseudognaphalium luteoalbum; assembly: GCA_963422505.1. Classification (NCBI taxonomy): domain Eukaryota; kingdom Viridiplantae; phylum Streptophyta; class Magnoliopsida; order Asterales; family Asteraceae; genus Pseudognaphalium; species Pseudognaphalium luteoalbum. The sequence continues at coordinate 105,041,674 of OY730197.1, forward strand.
GAGCATACCTCTGTGATCATCTGATCTTGTTTTCCTACGTCATCAGAAAATGGATAACGGTTTGCTCCAAATGCATCACAGATTTTCAAGACCTTGCTTTTCGCCCTTTCTCCAGAATGGAATACAATGAAAACATTTTTCTCCACCTGAAAATCAACAATACTAACTTCTTGTGAAGAAAAGAAACAAAGTGATCATAGGTGCTTTAGTCGTAACTCGTAAGGCATATGCAATGTTACTTGGTTCAACTCTATTTGTGACCTTTTCTCGTATGTGGGACTCTCTATCTTCTTGGATTCAATATTTACATAAAGGACCGGCCACTTATATGAAATTATTCAAAAAAATTCGTGAAGTGGTAAATGAATTCGCATGTAACCTTTTGTCCTGACACTGGATCAATGACAGGTTCTTGAATGGAATCTTGCTTTAAGAATACGTTACCCCTTGTTGCACGAAACAAGATCCTTTCAAAAGCTATTGATTTATCTCTCGGGACAAGACCACTGACATATCCCAGCTTAACTTGCTTTGACAAATCGGTTGTCATTTCCTTTAAAGCCATGAATGGATAGGAGCCAGAGAAGTTATCACAAATTAAATACATTAATAAAAATAATTTAGAGCAACATACAATCATGAAAGTATGAAACATTTAACAGAAAATAACATATGAGTACTTGTTCTAATAGCAGAGGACTGTCGATTGATCTTTCAACACGGCGATGTTCGTGTTCTCTCTGCTGAGCTGTAGCACTCTTTTGGGCAGAATGAAATACCTCACCAGCCTGAAAAGCATGTTACGAGCATGTAATATACGCAATGCTACTAAACATATAATATATGTTCTTTTATAAGTACGTTGTTAGAAATCGATAAGCTTTTACCTTCTTCAAGACAAGCTTATATTCTAGAAGTTCATTATAAGCACGTTGTAGCTTTTCAGAGTTTCCATTCATCTCTATCAATTCGGCTTCAAGGTCTCCAAGTTTTACCTAATGTTTTTTTCCCAAAAGATACAAATTAGTTCTAACATGATAATTAGTTACTGCAAGATTATAATTAACCTATCCATTTACCTCCAGTTCGTCTAGAGTAATGACTGAGCTATATGTTGACCTTGATGAGGAAAGCCCGTCCTTATACATTTGATCTTTGAAAAAACGTAGCTTGCGTGCCATCTCTCCACACCTTTTAATCTACAAATCGATTGTAGAATCTATCAGATTTAAGATAGCAAGACTTTTTCACTAAAATCAATATAATGAACATACCTGAGTAGCATACATTCTCTGAAACGGACTCTTTTCCACGTTAAGCTACATGTAGAATTAAATAAACAAATTATAGCTTCTAGACTATAAACACGAAAATGTTAGGTGCAGCTAACAGCACGTAACCTACTCTTAGGCAAAGATGATGGACTGATTCGGTAAATATTACTGTATATAGTACTGAATGTAAAGTCGACTTATGTATAAAAAGTGTGTTGCGATTTGCAAACAGCACCTAAACTCCGAGCAGCTAGTAGCAACATCATTTACAATATATCTAGCATATGAAGATGATATTTTGAATCATTTGTTCTGTTTGTTACACAAATGTGTTAGTATAGTATTCAGATACCAGGAAATCCTGTAATTAATTTAGCATTTATATTTATGTTTTTGTATACATCTACTTTAAAGACCACTCTCATCCGTAACCGTGTCATTTGTGTCACCTTAGTACCACCTCAACACTTCCCAAATTAACACACAACTAATACAATGGTGCCAACCGTTACTATGTCACTTCAAATTTTGGAACCTACATTAACAATATAACTTTATTTATACGCACTTAACAAAAATAGAAAAAAAATAAAATAAATGAGGCAGCGTCGCTTTGGAGACGCAAGACCAAGCGACGCACAACGGTATCACTTTAATTTGGAGACGCAAGTGACACAAAACCGACGCACACCATTGGCGTTAGTCTAACAAGCTAGCATCAATCAACTAAGATTGAACCAATCACAATAATATATTAATGCATATAGTACATGTATAGCATATTAATTATGTATGTATCATAATCGCAATATATAATGTATATGTCATACATCTTTAAACTGAAAAAGGCCGAGTTCACCGAGATATGAAATGACTCGATGAGCAGATTCCATCGGAATTATGACACGAGCTAATTGCATACGTTCGGATCGCATCAGATCCATTGCCGGAAGACATTCTCCTTCCGTCATCCTGACCTAATAAATCGTCACTCTCAACTCAATCGGATCGTAATTCGAACAATGCACGTACGTAATCAAGATTATGATGGTTAATAAATGATCAGGTTGATTAGGATTTCATTTCACCGGCACAGAATCACGGGTTGTTAATAAGATTCCGGCAACAAGTTTGATTTTGGTTGTAATTATTGATTATTAATGATATATAATTAGATGCTAATTAATCAATTGGCTGGTCTTACGCGATGTACCAAGCCTGCGTTGATCTGAATTATGGGATGATGTAAAGTTGATATATTGTTTGAAACGATGGCGTTTTGGGTATGTTCTGTATATCAACACACGAAAAATATGCATGAGTTCATTTATTACCGAGTATATATGTGTTATGGTTATTTGAATAACTCCTTTATCTAAAGTATATAATAATTGTTGATTTTATAATAATTCTATAACTTTTTATAATAAGCATACATAATTAACTTGTAAAAATTGGGTTTTGATAAACATCACTATTATAAGTATATAACACCCCTCCTTCATAATGAGAATATAATATTATTTATCTCGGAAGCGTCAGTTAAAACTTACTATCATATTAAACATTGCATATAATGTACACAAGTTACTTCGAGCATTGCTACACAGTAGCTAAAAGTTATTACATCACAACTTATGTATTATTCAAAACGTACGGGTGTTATAAAACTTTAAACAAGGTTGATAGCGAAACCTCATCAGAGTTAGCACGATGTCAAACTTTCCTTGCATTTAAAACATCCAAGCCTGCCACCCATATATTTAACAAAACCTACAGGAAGTAACATGAGGGATTAACACGAAGCTAAGTGAATGAATTCATCACATACCAATTAACTTAGTTTAACTACTTGTTTACATCAAACAACCGTAAACACACAAGTCAACTAATCAACAATTTAATAATGAGGATTGGTGGCTCTAGGGAATACCATAATACCCGGGTGGCTCCCCAAGAACACTTATCCAAACATATCCGTATGGTCATAACTGACGAGACCGATAGCTAGTGGCTATTATATTTAAACACATGTTCCATACACACAACGAATGAAGCAAGACCCTGTGTAATTTATATAATAGCCAAATAGCCCAACCAACCTGTTCAACTCGTTGACCTCATTAACAATTGATGCCCGAAGGCCAACTAACACGTAATATCACAGTCAACAATATCAATTAAATAATACAACAACATATTTACGTTCTCTTGTTGCAACCAAACAATTACAACTAAATCAAAAGGTAAGTTCTAAATTCACTCACCGATACCTCAGTAATCTACAAATTCAGAAGTCTTATATCACCGAGTCTTCAGTTTGTCTGAAACATAACGAAACATCACAAGTTAGCAACTTATTTCATGATTCATGTGCAACACTATTTAATTACCTAGCATCAATAATCAAGTAATAATAAGAAGCAATATCATATATATAAATTATGTACCTAAGTTCACAAGTTATCAAAATCATCAAAATAATACTGACAAATGCGATCCTGACTAGAGGAGCTGGATCGCGTTCCCCTTTTGAAATTATTCTGTTACCAAAATACACTGAGCAACGCGATCCGGAAACAAAGGTGGGATCGCGTTCTCCTTTAGAAAACTTTCTGTCACCATTTTACACTTGGGAACGCGATCCGGGAACTAGGGCTGGATCGCATTAGCAAGACCAAAATCGGCTGTGATGAAATATAACTAAGGAACGCGATCTTGTTCAAGTATTGGGATCGCGTTTGGGCATTTTACAGCTCAATATTAGACCTGCAACTTTATGTACGAACTAAACATCCAAATTAAGATTTCCAGCTTCACAAATCAGTTACATACACGAAATTTTACCAATATTTGATCACAAAACAACTACTAATATCAACTAACAATACTACTATCACTTTGATCATCAATTTCATCATATCTCACTATACCTAATTTGCAATATGAACTAATTCATGAATACACAAATTAAAAGTAGACTTACACTTTGATGAACACTAAGATAAAGATGATGATAGTATTGAGTAATCACAATCACAAGCAAGCTTCAATTTAAACTTCTTTTGATTCAATCTGAGTTCTAGGTTTTGAGTTGTGACACCCGCCAAATTAGGACTAGCGATTAGTGCCTAATAACCTGTTAATACATGTAATTAGTTCTGTGTTAGGCTAATTAATGTATCAAAATATATATTGTTGAATATATACAATTATGCGATTTGACTAAATCGTACGCAATTCAGATCGAATGTAATTCGAATCAATTAATACGGACGTTGGTGAACAATTTTATTAAATAATATAACATTATTTAATATCACTACTTTACTCAAAATATTATTTTGATAATATTTCGTAATTAATTCGTATCGTACAAACAAACGTCTACGCGATTAAAATATTAAGCGCGCAAAGAATCAAAACGAGTTTAGGTTATATTTTATAACTCAAGTATTAAGTATTTGGTAAAATACTTCAACAAAAATATTGATTAAACATTCGTATTTTAAAACGTATATTTAAACATATAAAATAATTATTTAACGATTGAACGACCGAGGAAACAAACACCGCACGGAGCACAGAGACGGGGACTGAAAAGTGGAGGCTTCCACCAAAACCCCCCACCTTTCCCTTTTTCCCTCTCATTTTCATTTCTTCCTTTTCTTTTCTTTCTCTCTCTCTTTTTCTCTCATCCATTTCCACCATCACACCACCACCATCTTAATTCACAAAATAACAACATCAAACCTCCTTAGATCACTTCACTCCTTTGGAAGAAAACATTCACCACATCACGATCTACATTTCCATCTTTTCGGTTTCTCCCGACGTTAAATCGTAAGTTTCCGACAATTCTCGAAAACTCTTAGATTTCATTTATTTTTCACAAAAGTTGTTTATATAAGCTTATAATGTCCAAATATGGGTTGGGTAAAAGTTTCGAGTCCAACGGAAATCGAAAAACATGATTTCGACCCAAAATCCGGCCAACAGTTGTAAGTGTCACACAGGCCAGTGCAGTGGTGCGTCACTTCCTTAAGTGACACATTAAGTTTCGCTAAAAGCCCTAATTATGCGTCACTTGCCATAGTGCCGCATAAAACCATCTTTTTGCATCACTGCCTAAGTGACGCAAATTCAATACCCGACACTCCTAACCGCACTTCTAGCGGCATTTGCCTAAGTGTCGCCTATAATTGAAATCCGATTTCATACGACACTAGCCCTAATGAGGCGTGACACATATACCGACACTTCCACCCGACACTTGTCTAAGTGTCGCCCTATTTATGCGTCACTTCCCTAAGTGTCTCTAACACTTTAGAATTTCTCATTTTACGCGACACTTCCTGAGTGTCGCACAAACCCTAAGTGGCGCTAAAAACAGAATGTTTACAAACCACTTTTATACTAAGGGTCAAACTTGTATAACTTCAAACACTTATACGATACGACTGATCGCCTCTCAACGGTCGGTCAAGGAATTTCTTCCTTGTCGTTGCTGACTGTCTAGTCGGGTTGTAGATCAGAGGGTTTTAAAAATTTATATTTTGCTGGGAAGCCTAAGTTTCACCACTACTTGTTTAAGCGGTAAGTATGACTCAGGTGTCTTTCTTAAACCACAACGGGCATGGGATCTTAGGAGGATTAATTATCTTTGGTAATTTAGCTGAGATTTAAAACTTTTTTGAAGGGCTTTTGTTTTCAATTCTACTTTAAACTAAAAAAAAAACAGAAAGGTAAATGAGGAGTGTAGTCGCTGAGAGATCTATAGGTTACGTGAGTGTTTGCTATGATGTCAGTATATGTTATTTAGGGGTAGTTATGAGGATTGGGGCTCTAATTATAATGAATCCTAGCAATGCTGATTTGGGGTCTCTGAACGATGTTCAACATAGTACTGTACCTACGGCCTTTTCGTTGCTTCCACGCATTTGTACTTCACCAGAGGTGGTTTCAGCGCTATACCAAGTACTGAGCCATTTTACGGTATTTCCGATGCCTCGCCCAGAGATCCCGCATTATTGTATATGTCCTGATGGGCCATAACTCCTATCCTATTACTTATCTAACGTAGAGTTGTCCACAATCAAATAAATAACATGTCACATGGATAACAGATATGGAGTGTAAGCTACACCGGAAGTTCTCCCAAATGTAGTACCAATTTAACCGACAACTAACCTCGAATCCTATTCCCCAGTCTCAGTCGTCTGAGACGTCCGTATCATGGCACGAATTGTTGAATAAACAATAAAGTGAACAGGAGTGACCTCGCGGAATAAGTTGGGAAAGTCTGTCTAACGATCGATTAAATTGTTTGACATTATTTCATACAGATCATTGTAATTATTCCCCAGAATCTAATCCCCAAATTTCGGGTGTGATATCATTGCTCGTATTATTTTAACTATATGAACGCAAGTACGAAAACAAAAAATTACTACATGAGTTATCTCACTAATCTTTCAAAACCCTCCTCAGCATAGTCTGGTAATACGTTGTAGTGTGAATATTAGTATATGGTACCATATAGGATTGATCCTTCTCGTCTGGGTTAGCATGCACTAACTGGGTAACGTATGTACTAATATTTGTTCAGACGAGTGTAGATTAGGCACTCGTGGGAGGCACCTCGATTAGGATACCTTCAATGTGGACCTGACACCTCGAGTTAAGCTCAGACTATGTGCTCATGGCTGTAAAACTTTTACTTTGCTTAATTGAAATTTAAATTCAATTAAATCTTGCGGTTCATAAAATATGTGTTGACATACAAACCTGTGAGCTCACCAGCGTTTCGCTGACCCATTTTAGCATATATCACAGGTACTCAGCAGTAGATTGGACTGCCCTCAGGATTACTGTAGCTCGAGTCAGCATGCAGGCATTAAAGATTTCCTTGCATTAATATATTTTGTAACAGTATTTGTGTATTGGAATCTCTCATTTTCAGAACATGAGCTATGTATAACTGCAAATGTGGTAAACATGTCTTAAATCAATATATTTTATTAAAACGACGCATATAGAGTCGTTTACTATATATCTTCGTGCCGTGACTATTGATTAATCGCGCCCCGACCCGATTCGCTTCCGCAACCCGAAATTGGGGGTGCGACATGAGTGTTGGTAACTAGAAATGGAAATAACCAGGAGAAGAAAACTGAGGTCGGCCTCCATTTCACCTAACTCAATTATACATAGTATAATTTATCCCCTTCTCACCCTGTTGTCTGGAACCTAAAAATTAATCGCGAGGCCAACTATTTTATTTTATTGTCAACTATAGTAAATTAAAACAAACAACAATTTACTATTCACAATAAGTCGTTGGACTTTTTATCTAAGTTTCTCAATTAAACACAAAATATGAAATAATTTCTAAAACAAATTAAATAACCGATTTAAATTTAGAAATTACCATACCAGCAAAGAGGATGTTACAACTATTAAGGTGATACTATTTTGGAAATACAGGGAAAATCACAAATTTGATCCCTTGACCAAACTCATTTAACAAAATAATCAATTGACTTTTGTTTTTAACAAACTAATCCATTAATTTGCGCTACAACAACCGAGAACGCTGTAAATACAATAAGACAAACCCATCATGCAGTTTACGGTCGGCCCAATAGTGTTAGGGGTTTAGGCCATCACCTAGGGCCCCCATAAATTTAAGGCCCCCAATTTTTATAATATGTTGGGCTTATAAAATTTTTATGATATTTTTGCTTACCTATTTATGATATTTTGGGCTTACAAATTTTTTATGATGTTTTAGGTTTACCATATTTTTATGATATTTTGGGTTTACCTATTTTAAGGCTCTCAATTTTTATGATATTTTGGGCTAACCAAATTTTTATGATATTTTGGGCTTACTATATTTTAATAAAATTTTTGGCTTACCTATTTTAGGCCCCAGATAAATGTACGTGATTAAATTAGTTTTTTATGCTAATGGATTAGGCTCCAAAATTGACCCCGCCGCCTAATGCCCCCAAAAACGTTAAGCCGGCCCTGGTGCAGTTGTTTTTAAAAAATGGTGGACCCAGCGTGTGTCAGTGTGGGGCTGGTGCGCCCTTCACGTAACGATTGACCAAAATCATTCTTGTATGATTTTTCCAGTCGCGCCTGCCGATTGATCTTGACGTACAGTCGCGCCCTTCACGTTTTACACCTTCTAATTATATTTAACTAGACTAGATTATAATCCGCGAATTCGCGGACTAATCATAATTCTAATATAAATCAAAATGACCATTTAGCAGATATATAGATTGGAAATATGAGATGATGATCTAAACAATTTAGCGAACTAAATAATTATTTCATTATGAAAGGTATTTGTTATTCACATGTATATAGATTATATATATAGATTGATATTGATCTATATATATATATTTGTATTTGAGGAAGGTGCTATAGACGTAGTATATATACTTACTATAGACTTAAGTGTGTAGCTAAGTGGTTCAGTGAAATGTGTATCATGGTTTGTTGTTTGAATGTAGATTGAGAAGTTATGATGAGGCATATTCTGCATAGTAAGGACTCGGTGTTGCATGTTGCCATAGATGACATTTAATATACTTCAAGTCTCTAACTGTATGTATAAAATGTCATAGTTACTTATGTTCTTGTAAACATTCTCTTTTAAAAATACTAAAATTAATTTAACCCGTTTAACGAATGGTATCATTTAGCTGCATTATGTGTCATGAAACAATTGAATCATTGGGAGTGGTTTTATGTTTGGATTAAAATAATTACATATAAGTATGCAAAATAATTGTTGACATAACCATATCTTGCAAACAAATCATAAACGACAACACACAACACTACGGAGGTGCATGTCAATTTGTCCAGAAAGGAATATTTATTTTACATCTCATAATCTCGAAATGAATCAAAATCAACTATATAAACTAAAGTTCTAAATACCCATTCTAAACATGTATTTAATGTTCGTGTAACTAACAAAATTTCTAACTTTCTCGAGCAGTTACAATGGACAAACTTGTAAATAATTTAAAACTGAAGATTTTTCCACCATATGCTTGTTGATGTCAATAGAAAGGATCTCAGTGTCTACTTGTGACTTCAAGTTGTCAATATTACCCATCTAGATATTCAACATGGGCCTCAAGATGCCATCCCACCAGTGGATTTGTGTCATCAGAGGCTTCAATCTTAACTCCTTTTAGCCAAATTGAAACCAAATGTTGAAAATTTGCATAAGATAGACTAACTAAAAAGCAATCTCCAAAAATTTGAAGAGCAGATTTATGCATATTAACTTTCAAGAAATGCATCAGCTTAACTCTGACATGAACTTGATTAGCATTTGATTAATTGACAGTTTGACTTTGTAGTCTTGAAACTTCAATATATCCTGCATTTGAGAACAAATCATGCACTAATATGCATAATATCTGCACTACGTAATTTTATGAAGAGAACTAACAAAAACTCTACCAATCTTCTCACCAAGATAACCACCAATAGAAACCCTGACATGGCTTCTTAAATTCAAAGCAAAAAAGTAACAATATACTGCAATTAGTTGTCGTATTAGTGTATTACTGATTGACTCGTAAGGGGAAAGCATATCCCAAATCGGCCCATTATAAAATTGCCTCCTCTACTTCCTGCATCCTTCATCAAAAAGTCTGCCATGAATTTCCTTTGCAGATTTGATAAGAATGGAAGAAATAAAATCACAAAAGAGCCTACAAATTCGGATTCAAAGAATCATCGGCAAAGTAGGTTTCCGTTTAACTTAAAGAGAACTGTTAACTTTCACTAATACTTGGGTTACTAACTTATTAATAAATCTGTCATAAAATTTGAATAGCATAAACGATTGGTACTAATTTTTGCAGACATGTCATGCCCTTAACACTACATTTGGTGCATAAAAATAAGTAATCCTAGACTACTCACAATATTTTTTGGGGAAAACAATGGTCAGTACAGGTTGAAGGTGGCAAAATGAGTCAGTAAGCAGGTTCAGTAACGGGTCACAATACATATTATTACGGGCCAAACAGGGAAATTAACACTTATGTTCAAAAATATTGAATTTATGATTTAGCTACTTTGCATTATGCGATTGCAAAATCATAGTACGTCAAATCTAATGCACCAACTATCAAATAAAATTCCTAAAATTAAACACAAAAAATTATTACATAACCCTCTCATATTATATAATTTATTACATATTTTGGGTACACATTTTTCAAAATGTGAGAACGGGACAAAAGTTCTTGTCTACAGATACTTGCACTTCCAGAAAGCAAAAATCAGTTTACAAAATTTCGTAAGGAAGTCATAAATGGTAATGAGGTTGAGCTTTTAAACCTAAAACTGCCCAATTTCTACCTTAGAGTATTAGTTATAAGCATAATGTTGAGATAGTCATACCATGACAAGTGTACCGTTTCTTACGATATAACAGTTGTGCTGGGAGTTTGGCTGCAATTAATAAAGGTATACACACACGATCTCAATTAATAGAGGAAATAAGGATCAACGGAATAAAACAAACAATTCGCATCATTTAGAGTAAAATAGGAAGGTTGACAAACATAAATTTACCCACAAACTACGGGAAGTGTATTATATCAAAAAACTTACTGGACATACATATGTGGTTGAGTGTAACATATTTAGACATACTCTTGAGTCATAAGGAAGACTTGAACATTGTTTGCAACATTGTCATGTAGAATACCTTAAGAAATTGAGTACATTGGCATTGATTTTTTAATATGTATTACATTTGGATCATTCGATTAGCAACAATAAAGGAAGAAATTACAACGCTCAGCTATTTAAAAATGTTAAAACATGATCAGGTCCAAATAATACAATGTTTGCCGGTAGCCATACCTTCCGTGTAAAAGCTCACATATAGTAGTAGCCAAAGGAGCTAATGACCCCTCAGAGCCCACAATCCTCCTCCTACACCATACAATATACAATCATATTAGTACCGAACTTATGTTGGTCTTCCTAGAAAATTGGAACACAAATGTAAGTAAGATTTGGACACCAGGTTGCACCATCAAAGCTTTAAGAGATTCTTGCAATCATAGCCATCTATATTCAAGTAACAAACCACAACTCCAAAGCTTTAAGAGATTCTTGCAATCATATCCATCTATATTCAAGTAACCAACCACAACTCCATTTTCATAATTCTTCTTGGCTGAATCCAAAGTTTGCTCACTTGAACCACCTCTTTATGCTTCCCCGACTATTAACCCGAATCATGGCAAAACAATGAATCTAATGCATCATTGAAGAAGCATAACTAATGAAAAGAATAAATCAAGTAGAGTACAACATACCATATTCTCTAGATAGCAGCTTATGGATATAACATCGACAATGAAGCCTAATTACATTGGTTGTTTCATAAATTTTATGTGGCAGAGGGTCTGCAGACAACTTCAGATACTCAACAACTTTCTGATATATAATTATTTTATCATTAGTCGTTGCCAATGACAAGATTTTAAATATTGTCAACCCGTTTCACACAGCAAGCTACCAATACACCCTCCAAGTAATTCAACAGATATTCATTGGGAACACCAGTGCTCGTTATAGATAGAACGCTAATAGGTGGAACAAAAAGAGTTGCACCTGAAATTGATGCAAGGAAGAGGAACAACCCCTGGGTGTAAGGTCCGTACTATATGGTTGTGATGCCCACTGAGCCAACAATACTGCAAAAAGGGAATCATTATAGATTTTAATCATAATTTATGTAGCAGATATGATAAGAAAAGCTATAGTTGAGAATTGAACCTCGGAGTGGTTCCGATATGATCCAGCTTATGAATTAGTAAAATCATTACTTTGAATTGAATATGGTGTGATGATTATGAATCATAGGAAAGGATTATACCTCATCGGTCCCGAGCATCAACGATGAATGTCGATTATTCAACATGCTATTGCAAAAATGTCGATTATTCATACACACGTTGAATCGTTTCTGCCCTTCAATCAGTTCCAAGCATCAACAATGAATCGTGTATCGGGCTAATTAACATCCTCTTAAAATCTAAAGTAATTACAGGCGATCCATCTACATTTTTTCAAAATCAACAGTGGACTGATCAGAATTGGTTACAAATCTGTGTTGTTTCAAACTAAATTATAAGCAAGTGAGCTCTACTTATAGTACTTCCACATGCTATTGAAATAAATGGAACCATCAACTTCCAGATATATCACAAAAGAATTTCAGAGAGTATCAAAATCTTAAACTTAAATAGGCAGTACAATAGTAAGCACGCCAATGCATATGGCCAGGTCCAAATTGTGGGAAACAATGAGGCATGCCTCCACTGTTACAAAATTTCAAAGATCAAATGACGGAAATAATGAGGCAAACAGTCAGTAAAGTGCTATAACTAAAGATATATTGTAGAGTACACATGGCACATATGTTTGAACTTCATACATTATTACTCTTACTTTGTTTAAGAAATTAGCAACACCATATGCAACAATAACTCCAATATATGATCCTGGTCTGGTTAGTTTTACATGAAATAATATGATTTAAATTCGAAATATGAGTTAAATTCGAGTATGTCAACAGATCAAGAGGTCATTTTGTGCTAAAGAAAAGTGTAGAAGAATATAACCTTTTTAATAAAATCCTTTGACGAGGGCCCATTTTGCACCCAAACGAAGTCAAAGCAGCTGCATCAGTAGATTACAAATTTTTATACATAATTTATCGATGGGTTCACTTTCATTAGGCCATAACATAATCAACAGAAGTCACAAATCAATGAAAAATGGTACTTTTTTTATAGTCGATATAATGTGTTAAAGAAGTCCTTTGAAGTTTAACGTTTAAAGTAGCATTATAACGTTCAAAATAGCATGTTGACAACAATACTTACGTAAAATCTTGTGACTCAAACTCTACGAATCTGGATTCCTTTTCCACTCTCCTTTTTTATGCACATAGGCTTGATCGAGACCAACTCGCCAACGACATCTGCATTTTGTACATTGACATAATCATGTAAGAAAAACAATTTTGTTAATTATAAACATAACACAGTTTACAAATTCCCATTAAGCAAAAAGTTGATTGCTTAACAATAACCTTCACCGGTAGGATCTGTAAATCATCAAACAATTTTATCGAAAGTTGGGTGTTACACAATTACACATTTTGGTGAAAATTAGCAAAGTAGCACTCTACTCAGTTGATAATTTTATCAAATTAACAAATACATAGTCATCATTAAAATATAATAACATGAATCTAATATGGATGTATGAATGATTGTATTATGTAAACACGTTTCCCACAAACATCGAGCTACCCAGTATTGAAGGACTTAAATTTGGGAGGTTGATACGTAAGGAACATAAACAATGTACCATCAAAATTCGAACAAATCGTTAAATTTGCACTCTGACATAATATCAAATTGATGAAGCAAATCTACAATTTTTCTTTAGATAGATTTAATTTCGAAAAAGGCCTTTTTTCACACTAACCACAACATAAACAAATATCTAAATAAAAACATCATGAATAGCTATGTCTGTGTACATACATACATACATACATATATCAATATTCATCTTCAACATACTACTCAATTAATCAATTCATACTATTTCATTTATGGACCCAAATCAAACTGATTGAACATGAAATCAAAAATACAAAAATACAACCCATTAGAACGTTGAAATAAACATACATATATCAGTATTCATCTTCAACATACTACTCAATTAATCGTTCTAGAAAAGCAAAATAGAACCCAAAAGAATAAAAGTAAAGAGACATCGCTTTGACAACATACATACTAATATTTGCTTTTAGACCATAACATTTTGAACCAAGATTTGATCTCTACACCAGATCAGAAAGATTAATACTGTTTAAGCAAATCATATAAAACTTGCATCCAAGCATTTAATCAAACACTTGGTGTGCATACCCATTTTTTGTACATCATACAAGCTATAATTGAAACTCATATTACAAACAGCAAAATCATAACTAATTCCAACAATTCAGTCATCTTTACATGTAAGATTTTAAATTGACATAGAACAATCCGTTGGTAATTAATACACAAATTGAAACCAACCAAGAATCAACAAAGGAGAGATCGCACCTTGCCGTTACTCATGCGAATTTTGATTTGCTTTAGCAGAAGATGGCGTCAGAATGATGCAATCCCCCAACCCAAAAACTTGATCAATCGTCGAATTATTGGTTTGATTGAATGAGGGCTTGATGCGGGAAAGAGGAGATTAATTCAATAGGGTATTGGGAACTCCTGATCACTGCTCCCAAACAAATCGCTTGTTTGCTCTGTGATTAGATCGCTTGTTTGCCCTGGGTGGGGGAGGTGGGGGATTGGTCGATCGCTAGGTTTCTGGGGTGGGGGATTGGTCGCTATTTTAAAAACAAAAGGGAAGATACGGAGTGTGAAGCATGAGGGTATAATTGGAACTAATTAGGTCACAAAAGATTAAGATTAATTAATCATGTTGCTAATGATAATTAAGGGTTGTGATTAGACGAACTAAAGCAATGTAAGGTGGTGATTAACTTTTAAGGGTGATTTAGGACAAGATTACTTAATTAAGTCTCTCCTTTATAAGATAAGAGAGATATATTATATTTTTCATATTTAATTAACGTGGTACTTTTTTCTATGATAACTTTTTATATACAATGTATAAAATAATTTCGAATATATATTCATGATCAGTGTAATTTTATCTACATTTCGACATAAATTTTATCGTCATGTGTTATGTATTTAACAAAAATATTTTTTTGTTGATTTCGGTTCTAAAACTTATGTCATTATGTATTTGACGAAAACATTTTTTAGTTGATTTCGGTTCCAAAATTTATGTCGTTATGTATATAACAAATACATTTTATAGTTATGTATTTTATCGTCATTGTTATCGTTAAATACATAACGAAAACATATGACGAAATCAACTAAAAAAGGTTTTCGTTAAATATATAACATATGACGATAAAACTTATGTCGGAATGTAGATAAAATTACACTGATCATGAATATATATTCAGAATTATTTTATACATAAAAGTTATCACTGATAAAAGTACCACGTTAATTAAATATGAAAAATAGAATATATTAAATTTAATTAGAAGGTGTAAAACGTGAAGGGCGCGACTGTACGTCAAGATCAATCGGCAGGCGCAACTGGAAAAAGCAAACAAGAATGATTTGGTCAATCGTTACGTGAAGGGCGCGCCGACCCCACACTGACACACGTCGGGTCCATCATTTTTTGAAAACAACTACATGATGGGTTTGTCTTATTGTATTCACGCTGTTTTCGGTTGTTGTAGCGGAAATTGATAGATTAGTTTGTTAAAAACAAAAGTCAATGAATTATTTTATTAAATGAGTTTGATCAAGGGATCAAATTTGTGATTTTCCCTAAAATAAAATAATAATTGAACATTAAATAAACATAATTATGTCTAAAATTATAACATCACCTTCTATATATATTTCACTGATTAATTATTATTATAAAAATATTGAAGTTCTATTAATGTAATTCATTAATGGAACGTTTATCCATCGAGCGGTGTTTATAAAACCAATAAAATTTTGCGTTCATATTCAATTTTATATGACACATATTCGTGTCGGTGGGTACATTATTACCCCTATTTCGTGAAAGGTTTTATTAACATACGTTAAGCAGTATTAAATGAACTCATAATTTTCTTCAAAAATAAAATTTATAATTAATATATGTACATAAAAGGTAATTATTAGATTGAATTAATGAGTATTAAATGAAATTATATCAGTTAAGAAAATTACGGGTTTATTAAATACAGCTTAACGTGTACCCCTGAGCACATATTAGCAATACCCTTTCATGAATTGTAAAAAGTAGGGTTAAATATTTGTAAATGTATTTAACTATGCGTTGACTTCTTTAGCGTGTATAGAACTAAATTGACTACCATTATATGTACGTAACTATTAGTTCGGGCCATTGTGTGTATAAGGTTACCTATTGAGAAGGTAACCGGTCATTTTTATACAACTTATTTTAATTTTTTACATTTCTTTTATTTTATTATATTCGCAATTTTATATTTTTTTAATGTAGCAAAATTATACCAAATAAAATGTATGTATTACATAATAATAAAAATAAAAGAACAAGTCTTGAAAAATTCCGTTCATCAAGCAACACACTAATTTTACAAGTAGCAGATCACTAATCTGTTCATCAAGCAACACACCATCAGTATCACCACTAATTTTACAAGATTTCTAAGCAGCTAGAATTGATACACTCCTCGGATAGAAAAATTCCACCATAACTTCGGCGACTCGAAGGTTCTTTTAGTTCGCATCCGGCTATAAAAACAAGTGGCAGATCCAATCACCAGGAGTTCACGTCCGACCACGTTGTGGCGCCAGATCTGACAGTAGTGGCGGACCTGCTCGTCGCCGGAAAACAAACATTAGGGTAGTCGGAGATTTGTAAACGTAGATCTGTTAAATTCCGGGACTCTAGTGGACCTGTAAGGGTCGCCGGAAAACGAACATTCCGGTATCTCCCATTACTGAACCCGACGGAAATCGAACCAAGGGTTGTTAACGTAGATTTGTAAAAAGACCTTGATTTGTGATTTGAAATCAATTTAGGGATTTCTTGATTAAAACTTTAAGGTTTGTTGTTTCCTTTTACGTGGGCTTGTAAATTTACGAAGATGATATAGATTGGTTGTTCAATTTATTATTCTTGTGATAAGTTCTAACGAGCTTTTGAATGTAGATGATTAAAGGAATAAAAATAAAAGAATATAAATTTGAAACTACAAAATTAATTAAGAATGCATTGAAAGTGAAAAAAAATAATATGAGGGGTAGTCTGGTCATTTGAATGAGAGGTAACCGGATACACATAAGCAAGTAACTTGATATAGCCCGTCGTATACACACAATGGTCAAAATTAATAGTTATGTACACACAATGGTGGTCAATTTAGTTGTGTACACACTAAAGGAGTCAACGCATAGTTTTTTATTTTTTGAAAAGCAGAATGATATTATAGGTAGACTACTAGCAAGATACTATATAGTCACCAAAGTACAACTTACAAACACCATTAACACACCTCTATTACTTAGACACCAAAACTCCGGATCTTAACTAAGAGAGAACTAAAAGGGATGAAAAAAACCTGAAGACCTCAGGAAAAAATCCTCGAAAGTAGGGGTCGGGCCACCAGTTTTCACCCTACTCCGTTTTTGATAGAACACCATACAGATTACAAACACTTAACCCTAAAAAGTAACTTTCACTACAAATCAACTATCAACCTTTCAAAATACATATAATTGATATTTACTGTTTATATTGGAATGATAGTTCGTACATATTTCAAAATATACACAATTGATCCTTATATTTTATATCGGAATGAAAGCTTACCTTCTTCTCTTCTGGAAATCAAGTAAGCTTTCAAGCCCATTGACTTTCTATCAAGATCGGATATAGTTGGTCTTCTGCAAAATCTATTTGCGTAGAAAGTATGATGTCGATGGCCCGAGGTAGAGCACTCATCGGCTGGGGTGGCCCATTTCGCCTTACCAACCCAAGGAAACTCCTTATACATGCCTTGTTTGTACAGACAGACTTTTTGGGTGCTAAGATCCAAAGTCATGAAGGAAACAACCCAGATCGTACGGTTGTAGACTTCTTGTAGTTCACTTTCCCCTATTTTATTCTATATAAGATATAGAAGCTAGGTGGTAAAATGCTTCTTTTATGCCTCGGGTGTTAGCTACATCTCCTATTATTCAGTAATTCTACCCCTTCTTAATTCTTGGACCTCGATAGTTCGTACATATCTTTTCTTGTTAAGAAATGCGGACCTACAACCTAACGAACATGTTACATATAACCACGAATATCTACACTCACCACAATTATGATTAGTTATAAGTTATCGAGGTATGAAGAGTATAATAAAGGTTTTTAATTTTGAGAATAATAAAAATCACGTCTTCAATCTTTCAACCTTTCAAAATATACATTGACGATCCTCACTAAGCCTGTAAGCGAACTGAATATTCAACGAACTATTCGCGAACCTTTCGGTGGGAAGATCGTTTATGTTCGTTCGTTTTATTATATGAACGAACATGAACAAATTTTTATGTTCGTTTAATTATATTAACGAACATGAACACATGTCTTGTTCGTTCATTTACGTTCGTGAACGTTCGATAATATGTTCGTGAACGTTCGGTTAAATATTCGTTTATTAACTAATAGTTTAATTAAATTAATACATATTTGTATATCTTATTTTGATTTAAGCTAATTATATATTTTAGATATATTCATTTAATAATATTAGATATCTAGATATTTTTACCTCACATTTTTCTTTCATATTTCCCTCCACTATAAACACGCATCTACTCTCCCTTTACTAGTTCCATATATGCTGGTCTTACCTACGATCGGACCAAGCAAAGTAGTTTATCTTCATATTGTGATCGTTTTGTAATGTTGAATATGCATTGCAAGGTTTCAAGTTCTATACTATATATGTCAATATGTGTATATATACGTTTGTTTATGTTTGTTAAGGTTCGTGTAAGGTATTAACGAATAAATGCATTAAATTATGTGTTTGTTCGTGTACGTTCGTTTGTGTTCGTGAACAAACAAATTTTCTTAATGAACGAACATGAATAACAAAATTTGTTCGCTTATCCGTTCGTGTTCGTTCATTTGTTCGTCAAAACGTTAATGAACGAACATGAACAGACTCCGTTTGTGTTCGTTCGGTTCGTTTACAGGCCTAATCTTCACTTCTAGCTTTTAAACCATTTAATAGCTACTATTATATCTTGTTTCAAACGTTAATATACGTTTGGAACAATTACAGAATCTTGAATGAAACAAGGTCGGTCACTACGGTTCATCAGTGAGGGGCGTCGGCCCAAGTGACGAAACTGGCACCATAGGCACGGGGCGTCGGTTCGTCGCCGTCAATCATTTGCGTCGCCAAACCGAAGAGAAAGGGGGAGCGTTGGGCCCGCGTTGCTTGATCTTTTGTGTCTAACAGCTAGCAATAATAATAATAATAATAATAAATGTGGAGGTATCCGTTGGGAGCAAAGGCAGAGACTAAAAAAAAAAAAACATCCCACTCAATTTTAACATGTCGCACCCCCAAAATCAGTAATCGTGTTTATTTATGGTTTAGCGGAAGCTTTAGTTAATTAGCGGAAGCATTTGCTTGATAGCGGAAGCATTTTAAGTTACAGTTTTAACAGCGGGGGTGCTGACGTTACAATAGTGCATTCATTGTATCAGAGCATATGATCATACAGAACATATTAATTTAAGATGCCATAAGTTTAAACGTTATTACAAAAGGGTACGATTTATAAAGTCGTACAAGTAGTGGTGTTGTAGAACAACATAGTTTACAAAACATGAGTTTATAAAAGAGGGATTTCGTAAGTATAACCAATGGAATTGGTAATACAAAGGAAATCCAAGTGTCCCAAAAGTGGCATCATAAATAGTCTGGGTTGCCTACGTCCTTTATGCATGCAGGAGTACCTGAGTCCTAATTCCCTGAAAAACATAGTAAACCGTCAACATTGAATGTTGAGTGAATTCACAGGTTTAGTATATGTGTAGTTAAACCAAGTTTTGTATAAATCATTAATGTACACAAACATAATGTTTATATGTATAGCAGGAAACACAAGTGTTCTAATTAAAGAAAACATTTCCTATTTTACTGTAAGAATGTCATTCTTACTACAAATCAGTCGATGTGTTAGGAAACACAAGTTTAATCATAAACATTTCCTAATAATAGTTACAGGAAATACAGTTTAACAATCAAGTAAACATTTCCATATCAATAGTTGTAGGAAACACAGGTTTAACAGTTAAGTAAACATTTCCTATAAAAGTTGTTTTGTCGGGAAACCAAGTTTATCCAATCAAGGTAAACGTTTCCTAAAAGAAATCATGTGTAGGAACACATGTCCTATTAGTTACCACAAGGAATACCCTTCCCAAATCAAGTTGTAGTTTAGTTGTTTAGTTATGTGGGAAATATAGACTATGATCCCTCTAAGGTGAGCGACACCTTTAAAGTTAAAGTACGACTCCTAGTACTATAACCAAACCACGACTAGTTGATGTTGTTGCCTCAGTAACACGGTAAGTATACACTCCTCGTTACGACTGCCGTCGTGTGGTTGGAATGACCAACGAGTTATATCAGTGGGAGGGTTGTCAAATCGATAGTACTATCTGTATACTCAGTGGCTAGAGTCACCTAGCTAATGGTTATAGGTTGCAAGCACTGGGACTTATGTGCACTACAACTACCTTGCGTAAACCTAGGATCGTACCAAGATTCGTTGTCTTATTCCCAAAATAGTTGTGAAAACATTTCATATAGTTAACAGTTGATTTATAAAGCAATAAGCATTTATACAAATCAATTCGATATAAAAGCATGTCAAGCAATTATATAAACAAGTAGCATGCAATAGCACGTAGTTCCATGTTTTCCACCCCTGGTTTTAAAAGCATTTAAAACAAGTAAAAGGTAGGGGCTGTGAACTCACGTGTAGAAAAGCTTCAGCTAGTAATACACAGTAGTCCGAACGTGCCTCTCAAATACCTAGACACAATTAAATATACTTTACATAAGTATATGGATAAATCGTTAAGTTGAAATGTTCATGACATTTTAATTGTTGGTGATAATTGCGTTGAAGTAATCGTTGCGTATAAGTATATATATTTACATATACTTATTAGTTGAATATATATATATCCTAATATATATGTCATTTGTCATCATATTATATATATATATATATATATATATATATATATATATATATATATGTAGTTGTCATTGTTGTTGATTATGTTTCCAAAACATAAGTATAGTAGTTATAAAAATAACTTTGTTTAATACTATTGTCGCAGTTCATTTGTATAACTATATATAAATTATAATCGTCAACTATATACCACTGTTAGTTATAACTTTGCCACTGTTAGTTATAACTCGTTACCACTGTTAGTTATAGTTTGTTGAGCCTTTCGATTTGGAGCATTTCTCTTCCTATTTATACCTAACCAAAAATCACGCATGTTCTCATATATGTCTAGTTTATTTCTGCACTTTATGGTATTTTTATATGTTCATTTACTATTTTAAACAAAAATAGTTTCAAGGTGTGGTCAGACTGGGTCCAAAACAGTTATATGTTCAAAGATCGAGTTATACACGAAATTACGGACATTTCTGGAAATGGTCATAGAAGAACTTTTTAAAGTTGACAAAATATGTGAGGTTTTGGCACTGGTCTCATACGTTTTAGTGGTCTAGAACTCAAGATATGGTCTCAAGAAGTTACTGAAAATTCCTGTCAGCCGGAACAGTAAACCTATATCACCGAAGAAAAATGTTTTCGAGTAGCAAACGGAGTCAAAAAGTCACAAGACTAATTTTGTTGGAAAGATAACTTCTTGTACTACATTCTAGGCTTAAGAAACGTCCATTTTGTTGTTGTAATGATTTTTATAAAATTCGTGGAAGTGGAAACAGAATCTGGACAGGAACATAAACTCATAGTTTCTAGATTTAATTTGCGTTTCGGTTAATGTTTTGGACATGTAGAAGTTGAGTGAACACTAACACATGTCTATAACCATAAAGAAAGTAGAACTTGTGAAAATAAAGGAGTCCTTACAATGATGCTGATGATGATAAAATGGTAGGTGTGCTGCTGATTATCGTGAAGAAGAAGAAGAAATAGCCTCTGCTCAGATCTCCTGTTGTTGCTTCAGTCGATGGATGAAGAAGAAGGAACAGAGAAAACCAATAATTTGAGTTGGTGGGAACTTATGTGTGTGTGTATTTGATATTGAGTGTAAGGAAGTATAAAGGATGGTGTATGGTTTAAATTGTCAACGTAGGAAGTATGGTTCAACAGGAGAATGTTCCCCAGATATTTTAATTGGGTTAAAATTGTAGGCTTTTAACATGTTAATTTCGTATAATATCTTATATTATTTCAATAATATAAGTTACTAATATTAGTAATTAATAATTTTCAAATTATTAATTATTTTGTATCACCAACTTTATTGTATTTTAGTTTGTCGAGTCTAGTACGTTTATTTCACCCGTAATTATATACATATAATTGCGAATTTAATATATCACGTATCACATAATAAGTTTCATAAACTTAACATATAGAAATTGTTTTGAATTCACTAATCAGGGAATTACTCTAGGTAATGCATGAAATTAAGAAAGGATTAATACCCTAAATGGAGGATTGTCACATTCTCCCTCCGTTAGCGAAATCTCGTCCCGAGATTTAAGTTGAGTTGTTCGTGACTGGTGTTCGTTCAAACAGGTGAGGGTATTTCTTTCGTATCTCATCCTCGCGTTCCCAAGTAAACTCCGGGCCATGTTTCGAGTTCCAACGAATCTTGACCAATTTGATTCGTTTGTGTCGGAGTTTCTGTGTTTTCGTATCAGTTATTTCGATAGGTTCCTCCACAAAGTTAAGTTTTGAGTTAATAAAGACTTCGTCGGGAGGGATGATAAGTGTTTCATCGGAAAGACACTTCTTCAAGTTACACACGTGAAAAGTGTCGTGCATGCTACTAAGCTCTTGTGGCAACTTTAGTTTGTAAGCGACAGGACCAATCCTCGCAAGGATTTCAAAAGGTCCAACATATCGCGGGTTAAGTTTTCCTCGTTTGCCAAATCGTGCTACCCCTTTCCAGGGCGATACTTTGAGTAGGACCTTGTCTCCTACTTGGAACTCAAGAGGTTTACGACGGTTATCGGCGTAACTCTTTTGTCTGTCCCTTGCCGTTTTCAGTCGGTTGAGTACTTGCGATATCTTGTCTGTGGTTTCCTGGACAAGCTCTGGTCCGGATAGTTGTCTGTCACCCAACTCTGCCCAACAGAGTGGTGATCGGCATTTGCGTCCATACAGTGCTTCGAATGGAGCCATCTGTATGCTGGTGTGATAACTGTTGTTATAGGAGAATTCAGCTAGTGGGAGGTGAGTATCCCAGTTTCCCCCAAAGTCAATCACACACGCTCTCAATAAATCCTCGAGCGTTTGAATCGTTCGTTCACTCTGGCCATCTGTTTGTGGATGATAGGCTGTACTCATGTCGAGTCGAGTACCTAAAGCCTGCTGTAGTGATTGCCAGAAGCGAGATGTGAATCTGCTATCTCTATCAGATATAATGGAAAATGGTACACCGTGTCGAGAAACGATCTCTTTGATATAGATCTTTGCCAGTTTCTCTAGTTTGTCAGACTCTTTGATAGCAACAAAGTGGGCTGATTTCGTCAATCGATCGACAATCACCCATATGGAATCAACTCCAGTTGATGTCTTTGGTAGTTTCGTGATGAAGTCCATCGTTATGTGCTCCCATTTCCATTTTGGCATTTCTGGTTGTTGCAAAAGTCCTGAAGGTTTTTGATACTCAACCTTGACCTTTGAACAAGTTAGACACTTGCTGACATAAGTAGCGATGTCTCTTTTCATGTTAGGCCACCAATAGAAACCTTTCACATCTTGGTACATCTTATCTGCACCAGGATGAATCGAGTAGTTGGACTTGTGAGCTTCGTCCAAAATCAGTTTGCGTAGTTCATCATCGCATGGTACCCAAATTCGATTCATGAAGTATAAAACTTCATTTTCTTTGGTTTCGAGTTGTTTCTCCATTCCTCTCAGGGATTCTTCTTTCATGCGTTCGGTGGTGAAAGCTATTCGTTGTGCATCACGAATTTGAGTAATAAGATTCGAGTGGATTGTTAATACCAAAGCTCGAACTCTACGAGGTTTTACATTCTCTTTACGACTCAGGGCATCCGCTACTACATTAGCCTTGCCCGGATGGTACTTAATCTCACAGTCGTAATCGTTCAGCAATTCGACCCAACGTCTTTGTCTCATGTTGAGCTCTTTTTGGTCGAATATGTGTTGTAGACTCTTGTGGTCGGTGAAGATCGTACACTTTGTACCGTATAGATAGTGTCTCCAGATCTTGAGTGCAAAGACGACTGCTCCCAACTCTAAGTCATGAGTTGTATAATTCTTCTCGTGAATCTTCAATTGACGAGATGCATAAGCAATAACTTTGTCGTTTTGCATGAGAACACACCCTAATCCTTGATGTGAGGCATCACAGTAAACGATGAAGTTTTCTGTTCCCTCAGGTAGAGATAGGATTGGTGCGGTGCTCAACTTTTGTTTCAATAGTTGGAAGGCGTTTTCTTGTTTTTCGCCCCATTCGAATTTCTTATCCTTTTGAGTTAACGTGGTGAGTGACTGGGCTATTTTGGAAAAGTTTTCGATAAATCGACGGTAATAGCCAGCCAAACCAAGAAATTGTCGAATCTCGGTTGGGGTCCTTGGAGCTTCCCAGTTTTTGATCGCCTCTATTTTGGATGGGTCCACATGAATTCCTTTATCATTTATCACGTGACCTAGGAAATGAACCTCTCTAATCCAAAATTCACATTTGGAGAACTTAGCATACAGCTTCTCGTTCTCGAGTAGTTGGAGGATAAGTTTCAAGTGTTGTTCGTGATCCTCTTTCGTTTTCGAGTAAATCAGGATGTCGTCAATGAACACAATGACAAACTTATCAAGATAAGGTTTGCACACTCGGTTCATGAGATCCATGAATACTGCAGGCGCGTTAGTCAATCCAAACGGCATGACTAGGAACTCATAATGACCATATCGAGTCCTGAACGCGGTCTTTGGTACATCCTCTTCTCGTACCTTCAGTTGATGGTAACCAGAACGCAGATCGATCTTCGAGTAGTAGCCCGATCCTTGTAACTGATCGAACAGGTCATCTATGCGAGGTAATGGATATCGGTTCTTGATAGTTACCTTATTTAGCTCTCTGTAGTCAATGCACATCCGCATGGATCCATCCTTCTTCTTGATAAACAAAACCGGAGCTCCCCAAGGTGAAAAGCTCGGTCGGATAAATCCTATGTCTAAGAGCTCCTGCAACTGTGTAGACAGTTCTTGCATTTCCGATGGAGCTAGACGATATGGTGAGCGAGCGATTGGTGCGGCTCCAGGCACCAGATCGATGCGAAACTCGACTTGTCGCGGAGGTGGTAATCCTGGCAGATCATCAGGAAACACTCCCGGATAGTCTCGCACTATAGGTATATCACTTAATCTTTGCTCCTCGGGTCTCTTTTCTACAACATGTGCTAAAAACGCTTGGTATCCCTTTCGGAGATACTTAGTGGCTTTTAAGCAATTGATCACTTTAACGGCACTCGTCCTCTTATCTCCTTGTATCACCAAGGTTTCTCCAGTCAATAATGGTAAACGTACCATTTTATCAAAACAAACAATCTCCGCACGATTCTTCGACAACCAGTCCATACCGACTACGATGTCAAAGCTTCCCAACTCAACCGGTAGTAAGTCTATTTTGAAAGGATGACTCTCCAATGTTAGAGTACATCCTGGTACTATTTCTCCTGATTCAATCAACCTACCATCGGCTAGTTCTAAAGTGTACTTGTTGTCTAGTTTACGGGATTTAATGTCTAATAGTGATCTAAATTCCGTAGACACAAAACTCAAATCGGCGCCTGAATCAAATAACACAGAGGCATAATGGTTGTTAACTAGAAACGTACCAGTGACAGTGTTGGGGTCCTGGCGTGCCTCCTGTGCTCCAATGACAAACGCACGACCTCGAGCTGGTTGGTTGTTGGTGTTACCACGGTTGTTGTTGTTCGGGTTTGCATTGCGGTTCTGATTGTTTTGGTTTCCGTGGCTAAGTTTAGGGCACTTGTTTCGGAAATGACCTTGCTCGCCACATTCGAAACATCCATTAGTTGGTCGATCCCTATTTGTTTGAGTAGTAGGGTTCGATCTACAATATTGGGCCAGATGCCCCCATCGTTTGCAATTCCCACAGAAAGTACAATCACCATCATGGTGACGTTCACACTTGCCACACTTGGGCTTGTTCCCCAAGTAAGTCTTGTGTTCAGCATTCGTGGCAAGGTAAGCTTTTGCAGTTCCTGTCGGCTTCTTGTTCTGTTGACCTTGATGGTCATTCCATTTACGTTTTCCTTTTCCAGCATCAGCACTGCTGGATTCAACCTTTCCCGAAGTAGTTTTCTTAGTAAGGGTTCCCATTCGGATTGCTTCGTCTGTCAAACGCTGTGCTAGTTCCACAACACTCTTAAAGGTGGCAGGATTAGACGAAGTCACCAAGCTTCTAATCTGCGGCACCAAACCCCAGATATACCTTTCAGTGCGCTTGTACTCAGGTGTGACCATGTGTGGTACAAGGCGTGCCAGTTCTTGAAATCTGGTGGTATATCCTGTGATATCAGTACCAACCATAGTGATGTCCCAGAGCTCAGTCTCAATCTTCTGCAGCTCACTGCGGGGACAAAATTCTTCCACAACCATGGTTTTCAAAGTTTCCCAAGTCATCGAGTGGGCGGTTGTGCGTCCAAGTGCTTGAACTTGGCTATTCCAACATGTCAATGCCCTATCAGAAAATGTGCAGGTAGCATACTTTACCATGCAGTCTCGAGCACAGTTGCTAATATCTAGCACAGACTCCATTTTCTCTATCCAATGAATGATTCCAATAGCACCCTCAGTACCACGAAAGTGACTCGGTTTGCAAGCTAGGAATGTTTTGTACGAACATCCTCTTTGGGTACTCTCAGGGTTACCGTCAGATACAACGGGTTCGGTATTTCTGCTACCGCTGACCCTGTCACTACGGTTTCGGTCAGTATCATACTGAGCAAGTGCTTCAGCAATCCTTCGGTTGATCATTTGTTCAGTTGTCTCTTCAACAGCAGGAGGTGGTGAAGGGTTTCTCCGGACGTTCCGGGTATTCCTACGCTTAGGCGGCATGATTCAGTCCTAATCACACACAAGAAACACTCGTAAGATATCCTAATCAAATCATCACTCATCAGGTATGTGATAAATATAGATATAGTATGATAATCAATCACCAATTGATATCACTCACAGTGTACACAGTGACATAAACTAGACATAAGTTATATATCACATATAAGTCAAAAGGTGTTACATAAGTTTTATACCAGGATGGGATTTACAATAAAGAGAAAATACACCCATCTGATCAAACATGATCTACAAAATGTGACGGATTTAACCTATACATCCATCTAGTCAAAAGTTTCTCCCTACTACATCATAGCTACAATCCTATTATATCATAGATACCATTCTGACATGGTGAATCTAATAGAAATATGCTAAAAACATCCCTGCAACCATCCTAATAGCTGCCATCAGTACACAAACTCCAACTGCAGAACCTACTATCCCCAGACGTCTCTCAAGCCTAATCAGACGTGCCCTAGTCGCATCGGCTGACTCTCGATCCATCCCAATGTGTACCTCAGAAGTGGCAAGGCGTCCATAGATAATAAGTACATCACCGTCCAGTCGAGAGGCATCACTGTGCAACTCTCTGATAGAATCCTGCGTACCATAATGAAATCCAAGAAGGGTACGGACAACTGCAACTACAGTAGGGATAGTGAGCTCCAGAGGCTCCTCAGTCAGATGTAAGGGGGTCGATGAGTGAGATGACTCCCCAGTCTCGAAAGTGGAAGGAATCCTCTCAAGTGTCCTCCAGTAGCGTAGTATACGTGGCATCCAGTCAAGATGCGGGACTCTAGTCCTCTGTAATGACTGCTGATCACAAGGTATCTCCCTCTCCTCAGTCATCGGATCCTTGTCACGAGGTGCCAAGGGTCCTACAGGTGGGGATCTAACGCTCATCCTAGCAGTCCTACACAATCCAGGACCACGTGAAGACTCTCCAAGATGACGAGTCGCCATGAAAGTACACCCTAACATACGAGTAGTGGGATCAGTGGGTGGTGATGGTGGAGTGCCTATGGTGCCATCTGAAGTAGCTCTAGGAAATGTGGGTGGGTAGACCTCCTCAGAAGGGTCATCACTAGCATAGTCAGGCTCCTCCTCTGACTCTGAGATGTAGACCGGAAACTGCCTAGACATAACTGTGACAAGGGCAATTGTGTGTGTTGTGTTAGACGTATACAAAGTATGAATGCAGAAATGTGTTAGCCAAGGCTATAGTCTAGGTCTCTAAGGTTTTCAGTCACTTAAAGGCTCCTAGTTCTCTATAACCAATGGCTCTGATACCAAGTTCTGTCGCACCCCCAAAATCAGTAATCGTGTTTATTTATGGTTTAGCGGAAGCTTTAGTTAATTAGCGGAAGCATTTGCTTGATAGCGGAAGCATTTTAAGTTACAGTTTTAACAGCGGGGGTGCTGACGTTACAATAGTGCATTCATTGTATCAGAGCATATGATCATACAGAACATATTAATTTAAGATGCCATAAGTTTAAACGTTATTACAAAAGGGTACGATTTATAAAGTCGTACAAGTAGTGGTGTTGTAGAACAACATAGTTTACAAAATATGAGTTTATAAAAGAGGGATTTCGTAAGTATAACCAATGGAATTGGTAATACAAAGGAAATCCAAGTGTCCCAAAAGTGGCATCATAAATAGTCTGGGTTGCCTACGTCCTTTATGCATGCAGGAGTACCTGAGTCCTAATTCCCTGAAAAACATAGTAAACCGTCAACATTGAATGTTGAGTGAATTCACAGGTTTAGTATATGTGTAGTTAAACCAAGTTTTGTATAAATCATTAATGTACACAAACATAATGTTTATATGTATAGCAGGAAACACAAGTGTTCTAATTAAAGAAAACATTTCCTATTTTACTGTAAGAATGTCATTCTTACTACAAATCAGTCGATGTGTTAGGAAACACAAGTTTAATCATAAACATTTCCTAATAATAGTTACAGGAAATACAGTTTAACAATCAAGTAAACATTTCCATATCAATAGTTGTAGGAAACACAGGTTTAACAGTTAAGTAAACATTTCCTATAAAAGTTGTTTTGTCGGGAAACCAAGTTTATCCAATCAAGGTAAACGTTTCCTAAAAGAAATCATGTGTAGGAACACATGTCCTATTAGTTACCACAAGGAATACCCTTCCCAAATCAAGTTGTAGTTTAGTTGTTTAGTTATGTGGGAAATATAGACTATGATCCCTCTAAGGTGAGCGACACCTTTAAAGTTAAAGTACGACTCCTAGTACTATAACCAAACCACGACTAGTTGATGTTGTTGCCTCAGTAACACGGTAAGTATACACTCCTCGTTACGACTGCCGTCGTGTGGTTGGAATGACCAACGAGTTATATCAGTGGGAGGGTTGTCAAATCGATAGTACTATCTGTATACTCAGTTGCTAGAGTCACCTAGCTAATGGTTATAGGTTGCAAGCACTGGGACTTATGTGCACTACAACTACCTTGCGTAAACCTAGGATCGTACCAAGATTCGTTGTCTTATTCCCAAAATAGTTGTGAAAACATTTCATATAGTTAACAGTTGATTTATAAAGCAATAAGCATTTATACAAATCAATTCGATATAAAAGCATGTCAAGCAATTATATAAACAAGTAGCATGCAATAGCACGTAGTTCCATGTTTTCCACCCCTGGTTTTAAAAGCATTTAAAACAAGTAAAAGGTAGGGGCTGTGAACTCACGTGTAGAAAAGCTTCAGCTAGTAATACACAGTAGTCCGAACGTGCCTCTCAAATACCTAGACACAATTAAATATACTTTACATAAGTATATGGATAAATCGTTAAGTTGAAATGTTCATGACATTTTAATTGTTGGTGATAATTGCGTTGAAGTAATCGTTGCGTATAAGTATATATATTTACATATACTTATTAGTTGAATATATATATATCCTAATATATATGTCATTTGTCATCATATTTTATATATATATATATATATATATATATATATATATATATATGTAGTTGTCATTGTTGTTGATTATGTTTCCAAAACATAAGTATAGTAGTTATAAAAATAACTTTGTTTAATACTATTGTCGCAGTTCATTTGTATAACTATATATAAATTATAATCGTCAACTATATACCACTGTTAGTTATAACTTTGCCACTGTTAGTTATAGTTTGTTGCCCCTGTTAGTTATAACTTTGCCACTGTTAGTTATAACTTTGCCACTGTTAGTTATAACTCGTTACCACTGTTAGTTATAGTTTGTTGAGCCTTTCGATTTGGAGCATTTCTCTTCCTATTTATACCTAACCAAAAATCACGCATGTTCTCATATATGTCTAGTTTATTTCTGCACTTTATGGTATTTTTATATGTTCATTTACTATTTTAAACAAAAATAGTTTCAAGGTGTGGTCAGACTGGGTCCAAAACAGTTATATGTTCAAAGATCGAGTTATACACGAAATTACGGACATTTCTGGAAATGGTCATAGAAGAACTTTTTAAAGTTGACAAAATATGTGAGGTTTTGGCACTGGTCTCATACGTTTTAGTGGTTTAGAACTCAAGATATGGTCTCGAGAAGTTACTGAAAATTCCTGTCTGCCGGAACAGTAAACCTATATCACCGAAGAAAAATGTTTTCGAGTAGCAAACGGAGTCAAAAAGTCACGAGACTAATTTTGTTGGAAAGATAACTTCTTGTACTACATTCTAGGCTTAAGAAACGTCCATTTTGTTGTTGTAATGATTTTTATAAAATTCGTGGAACTGGAAATAGAATCTGGACAGGAACATAAACTCATAGTTTCTAGATTTAATTTGCGTTTCGGTTAATGTTTTGGACATGTAGAAGTTGAGTGAACACTAACACATGTCTATAACCATAAAGAAAGTAGAACTTGTGAAAATAAAGGAGTCCTTACAATGATGCTGATGATGATAAAATGGTAGGTGTGCTGCTGATTATCGTGAAGAAGAAGAAGAAATAGCCTCTGCTCAGATCTCCTGTTGTTGCTTCAGTCGATGGATGAAGAAGAAGGAACAGAGAAAACCAATAATTTGAGTTGGTGGGAACTTATGTATGTGTGTATTTGATATTGAGTGTAAGGAAGTATAAAGGATGGTGTATGGTTTAAATTGTCAACATAGGAAGTATGGTTCAACAGGAGAATGTTCCCCAGATATTTTAATTGGGTTAAAATTGTAGGCTTTTAACATGTTAATTTCGTATAATATCTTATATTATTTCAATAATATAAGTTACTAATATTAGTAATTAATAATTTTCAAATTATTAATTATTTTGTATCACCAACTTTATTGTATTTTAGTTTGTCGAGTCTAGTACGTTTATTTCACCCGTAATTATATACATATCATTGCGAATTTAATATATCACGTATCACATAATAAGTTTCATAAACTTAACATATAGAAATTGTTTTGAATTCACTAATCAGGGAATTACTCTAGGTAATGCATGAAATTAAGAAAGGATTAATACCCTAAATGGAGGATTGTCACATAACACTATATATACATACCACCATCAACACATTTTTTTTACCCATTTTCACTCCACAAAAAGTCAAAAAAGTTCGGGTTCGAGTGACGCCGCTACTTCTTCGCGTAGTTTGACAGAAAAAGAACGGTTAGCCAACATACAAGCCGCGGAAGCACAAAAAAAATATTGGCCACAATCGAAAACAATTCGGTCAAAAAAAACTATATTCAAATCGTGGAAAATGTTATATAAAAAAATACCAAAGGGGCTTAAAGCCAAGGAAAAAAGGATGCTCGAGGAGGTGCGAAAAAGCGTGGTCGATAATTATCAGAATGATTATAAAATAGTTGTTGGTCGCGAAACGGGTTCGAGTTCGATTCAAGTCAACGATTCGGACGATGATGACAACGAAAATGAAGACGAAGCGGGTTCGGACGATTCGGAGTAGACGACTAGTTATCTTTTTTATTTTCAAGAAATAATTTTTTTGGGGGAATTGTAACGATTTTTATATTATATTAATGTAATATTTTTAGTTTTAATGAAAATGTTTAATTTTATATTAATGTAATGTTTTTAGTTTTTAAAAAAATGTTTTATGTTATATTAATATAAGGGTGAGGTTCAAATGAGACTAAAAATTTGTGTAAAACTAAAGGAACCAATGATATCATGCCACATATACAAAGAGAATGCTCCATACTATAAAACCCATTTACCCCAAACATCAATTATCTCACAAGCGACAAATCGAAAAATCATGAAACTTGCACCATAATTTTTAGCGTTTTATCCTCTTCGATTTGCCGTCCCTCAAGGCATACTTCCGACGAAAAAAAATTTCCCATTTTTTTGGTGGGTTTCATATATTACTAACACATGTGTTAGAGTGTTGCGTTTAGGGTTTAGGGTTTGGGGTTTAGGAGTTAGGGTTTAGGGTTTGGGTTTTGGGGTTTCTCCCCGAAACCCCAAAACCCAAACCCTAAAACCTAAACCCTAACCCCTAAACCCAAACCCTAAACCCTAAACGCTTTATAAAACTCTAAACCCTAAATCATACTAAACCCTAAACCCTAATAAACCCTAAACCCTACTAAAACATAAAATCTAAACCCTAAACCATGAACCCTGCTAAATCCTAGCCCTAAACTCTAACCCTAAACCATAACCGTAAATAAAATGTACAATCAATCACTAACACATGTGTTACTAATTTATAAAACCCACCAAAAAAACGAATTTTTTTTTTATCGAAAGTATGCCTTGAGGGACGGAAAATCGAAGAGGATAAAACGCTGAAAATTATGGTGCAAGTTTCATGATTTTTCGATTTGTCGTTTGTGAGATAATTGATGTTTGAGGTAAATGAGTTTTATAGTATGGAACATTCTCTTTGTACATGTGGCATAATATCATTGGTTCTCTTAGTCTCACTCAAAAATCATGAACTCATTTGAACCTTACTCATTAATGTAATGTTTTTAGTTTTAATGAAAATATTTTATTTTATATTAATGTAATGTAAGCAAGTTTTAATGAAAATGTTTTATTTAAGTTTGTGTTTTAAATAAATAAATAAAGTAGTGTGTGGTACACAAAAAAAGAGAAGTGATGTTAACTGATGTTCACTGTAGGGAGTGAAGTGTCAGTTTATATCAGTTTGTGTCAATTTTGAAAAAAGCTGACATGACACAAACATGACACAAACTAATGCGTCAGTCTGTCACAACCATAATGAGCTGTCTAAGTAGCATAATTGCAATATACTCCGGTTTAGAAACATAATCGATCAAATCAAACAACACGGTTATTGAAAACAAGAGCAGCAGAATTGTATTCCCCCGGTTGCATTTATGCAAGTCATTTTTCATATGCAATTGACTATTATATAATGATAATTTGTAGCTGATTACTAGAACAAACCCGATAAACACAAAACTTGGGATCTGTATGAATCTGAGAAAAATGGTATTATTAAGATTTATGCTCAACGACTAGATACAACAAGCAAGGCAATACTGACTGCCTCCAAGAGAATTCAACAAATTGTAATATTAATAGAAAAGTAAAAGGTGGAAATCTCTCAAAAAGTGAAAATGAAGCACAAGTATAGTAATATTCAATCATTTAATGATGAAAAAAATTCGCTTATAAACCTCTGAAACAAATTTAATACCAAGATCTATTATACTCTGGTGGCCTCTTTGGTATTGCAGCTCTGAAAGCACCACCATTGGCAAGACAAATATTGAAACGTACTAGTTAGCAAACAACACGAACAGCAGCAGGACTATGAACCAATCCTGTTTGAACTGCAAGAATTTCAATGAGCCATCAGTATCTCATCTGTTAATAAGCATAGTTTGAAATTTGAAGAACGCAAAAATAAAGGTGGGACTCTAAAGTCATTTCAAGCTCAACACAAGTACAGAGAGACATAAGGGAGAGAGAGAGGATTACCGAATAGTATAAAGAACCGAGTCTGGCATCAAGAAAAAGAATATTAAATCATCTGATCTGTGATGTTGAGCAGAGTAAACCAGATGCATCAGATCCTACCACTGAAAGGTTACAAACAGCACAAAGCTCTCCTTCCTGAGAAACAACAAAATGCGAACTGCAGTATGGACATAACACATGCTTCTGTCCCCGATAAATAGGAACATAAGTTGCCCCACATGTTACAAATGGATTCCTGAAGTCATAATTTAGCTGTATGGCATCCTTCATGTTCCTCTCAGCAGCCTGCACAACAGACCGGGCTTTTTGGGCATGGTTTTCAGCAGGATTGGACTCCAAGAGACGTCTAGCAAAGCTTGATGCTGTAATGAGATTACCAGCCTTGAAACATACAGTCATCGCATTCATCAAAGCTAGTCTCAAGTGAGGCTGCTGAAGGTTACAGTGAGTAAAGTAAGCTGCCAGCTCTTGCTGACGAACAGGGTCGGCTAATCCTCTCCTTTTGAGTTCCATTTTCAAACCAAGAACATACTCTTTTACAATGATAACCAATTCTTTCACTTCATCCACCTCTCTCCTCGTCTCGACAACAATCAGGGGAATAGTATGGAGAATTCCCATAAAAAACCTCAAGGCATCTGTGAACTTCCCAGTTGTGGTGGCTTTATAACCAGCCTTTAGTTTGTCTTCCAATTGAGAAAAATTGTATACAAGGGCAGGAGGGGCCCGAACATTAGGACTTGCTGACTCACTCCAACCTCTTTCAATAGCCAAAGAGATTAAAGGAGCTGATGAGAAGGCACGTAAGTAGGTATGACTCCCCATGTGAAGGTCAATGAATAATGTTTTTAGAGGAGCAAAATTCTTTATTCCTAGCTGCCGGCTTAGTAACCGCATTGCAGTGTCAAAATTGCCTGCCGCTGCATGTTCAGCAGCAAGAGATGATTTTTGTACCCAAATCTGACTCACAGGCATGCCAGGTGTAGGCGCGACAAATACTGACGAGCGAGCAGTGCTAGCTTTAGGGGTTTCAACATCAGGAGGAAGTTCAAGATCCTCAAGATCCCAACCTCCCTCTTCATTTTCTTCATTTGTTTCTTCACCTTCCAATACCATGCTGATGTCACCATTCTGAATGTTTTCCACATCCACAATATCCAAATCCTCACCCCAATCAGCATCCGCTGCATCCTCATACTCTTCCTGTGTACCTCTTCCTACATTATCAAGACCACCCTCAAAGATTCCTTTCATGACCCTTAATAGTGGCCAGTCTCCACCACACAAGACAGGAGTTGGGGGCATCAAAAGAGAAGTGGTCCTACCACTAGGCAAAGAAGGAACTTCACCATTAAGCTTAGCAGCAAGATCTTCAGCAATATCATTCAGCCCATGGGTCTTGGCTGTAGCAAAAGCTAAAGGCAGATGACCCGCATTTTCCAAAATCTTGATTCTCTCTTGGACATCACCTAGGTACAAAGCATTGTGAAACTGACCCATAACATCGTTTTTTACCTCTGCAATTTTCATCATTTTGGACAATTTGTCTAAATTTCCAGTAATCAGATACAAAAAGGAGAGCCTCTCAAAGTTCTTGGTCCTCTGGTAGGCATACTCGACAATGCCTGCATTACCCTGTCGAAGGGCCTCCACACCCAACCTATACCAGTGATCTTTTTCATCGATCTCTTTGGCTGAAGCAACAGCAATCTGAATGTTACCACTTTCGAGTGCTAAATTAAAGCGAGTTCTCTCATCCTTTACGAAATGAAGAGCAACCTCTGGAAACCCTTTTTGCTGGAGATATGCAATCATAGATTGACCACACAGCTCTGAGTTCCTTATCATGCTCATAACATGATCATATCTCTTTTTCAGTAGAGACAGTTTAAAGAGATATTCAGTTGCATCGATAACTATCGACCGGTTTTTGCCATCTCGATCCAGACAGAAGATTGTGTTACCAAAAATCTTTGTAATGTACACAGGAACATCAAGTGTCCTTATAATTCCATAGTCTCCATTAGGTAGGCAATACTTTATGTGGGTTAGGGTTGTGTATATGAATACACCATTATCATCCCATGATCCACTTTTGACACGAATAGTTTCATGAAGGGTGCAGCGGTGGACAAGTTTCTTATCAGCAATGATAATTGAATGTTTGCTAAGTAAAGCAACACTCTCCATGTCATTTGACCACACAACATACCTCACAAAAGAAGTTTGAAGGTCTCCCAAAACCATTCGCTGTTGAAGGTCAAATATGACCACCCGATCCTCTGACCTGCATAGCAAGTTACCTGTACCCGCATAGAATATTGCATCTGTAACAACCGGAAGGGCACTCTTCTTCACTATCTCGTTTTTTAAGTTCTTGACTAAGACTTGATTGGTGCTCTTCTCAAGCACTGCAAACCTATTCCGGGCCACAAAAACTGCTGAGCCCCCAACACCTCTCTTTGCCTCTTGGACAGCATCACCCCTTGTGAAACTATCTTTAGGTACGACATAGAATTCATACGAGCCCCCATCCACATCTGAACATATTAGAACAGCATTCTCAGTAGGGCTATAAGAAAGAGTTCTGGGACCCTGGTTCAAGCTGGCTGAACCGGGCCTACGGATTGGTATTATTTGGGTGTCTTTTTGAGATGAGTACTCATAGAAACGCAGAAACCGGTCTTTCACATAGTACAAAGAATCACCACTGACGGAGAAAGCTGGACGTTCCCTCTCCAACTTGAATACTATCATGCCACTATCATGGCCAGCAGCCAGAAGGTTCATCTCAGGATGACACCCAAGAATCCAAAACCGGTCATGCTCTCGTCGGAAAGTTTGAAGGCCTGTCCTTTTCGTAGCATCCCAAACACGTATACTTTTATCCTCCGAGTTAGATACAATGATATCCATCCTTGAATGGAAAAGAACAGACGAAACATTGTTCATGTGACCTCTCAAAGTGTCTACTTCCCAAGCTTTTGAATCTGAAACATGAAGATAATAAACATATCCTTACTTATCATAGCAACGCATTAACAGTAATTCTCAGGAAAAAAACAAAAAACAGCAACCCTGAAGTACGGAACCACATATTAACATGTACATCAGTTAATATCCATTGAAAAACAAAAGTAAAGGACCACATATAAACATGAGCTAGCATGATAATTAGAACATCAGGATATGTTTCCTATGTGAGTATATCCCTAATATTGTGGGTTGGTGGAGATTGTACATGAAATAGCATATAGATAATAAGCTGTCTTTTCACCTTTGATGTGACAGACAATAGTCAATCAGCTGCCACAGAACAACTCCATTCTAGAATAGGCTTGCCAGTCATTGGCACACACAGTAAAGAAAAGAAACACCCCAACTACCATCTACTAATATACAATTGAAGGCATTGGCTGCTGGCGCACCCCCCTTTTATACATCATCATGAACTCTTTAAAACAGGTTTCTATGAAGCATATGCATATTTCTATTAACATGATATCAGTAGTAGAAAATTTCAAACCTTTTAGTATAAAATACATGATATTCAAGTACATGTAATTTTCTACGAAGCATATGTATGTTCTAATAAACATGAAACTGCAATGTAACCACTTCTAGATATTTCTAACCAAGGACTTTTTTTTTTGAGGAACACCAACATTAGATAAGCAGATACAACAGGTGAGAAGAACAAAGAAGTGAAGAATGAGATGCTCAGGTTATGTTTGTGAGTGTCTCCTTAATGAGTGAGTGCGACATTATCCACTCTCTCCTTTTAGCTCATTACACATACTTCACGCTTTATTTTACTTGTCCATACTCAAGTATCAAGAACTTGCTAGCTATCAAGTAGGTCAACTAAGATCACTGAGACATAAATGTCACTATACTCTTCATATTAGTTCCTGATCAGCCAAGCTGATGATAATTATCCCATAAAACATATAGATCACCCAAAAGTTTTTTTAAAAAAAAGTTGAAACTCATACCATTCATTCGCCAGATCTTAACTTGGCGATCATCAGCTCCAGAGACAATAAGAGGGAGGGTGGGATGGAATGAAGCCCAATTAACTCCACGATCATGGCCCTCCAAGACGTACTTTACAACGGCATCAACACCACCAAAGAAATCAGCATTCATCTGACTCAACCGAAGGATGTCGTCAGCAGGGGAAACTGATTTCTTCCTCAACGCACCAATATCCCAAACCCTAACAGTTTGATCTAATGAAGCCGACACCACAAGATCCTCCTTTGGGTGAAACAAAGCACACATTACATAATGATTGTGCCCTGTCAATACAGATATACAAGTACGAGACTGCCAGTTCCATATCCTGATAGTTTGATCGTCACTAGCACTAACAATCCAGGGGGACTCATGATGAAACTGAACTGTTCGGATGTAATCAAGATGCCCAAGAAGAGTAAACAAACACCTATGCAATTTATAGTTCCATACTTTGATCTTGTAATCATCTCCTGCAAGCACCAATTGTCATTGCATGAAGATATTAACTCGTGATTCAAGACACATTCAAAAAGGATTCAATTGCTTATAAATCATATACATTATTAAGCATCTTAATAACACATCCAGATCCAAATCATCAATGCATAAAGCATTCAAATAATCGTTAATACGAGTAAGACTTCAATATACTTGACAATGCTATACACATTTCACGGACAGATCATCAACCTAATTGAATCCAATGAAATCATTCCATAAGCAAACATGTCAATCATCAATTCAAAATCAAATGTACCTCCAGAGACGAACAAAGGCTGCGATTTATGAAAATGCACTCCACGAACCGGACCATCGTGCTCGTCGAATCGATCAATGAGAGTGCCCATTCTGTAATCCCATAGCTGGATCACACCACTGTGAAGGCTGGCTAAGATCCACGGTCTCTTGCTGTGAAAACTTAATCCTTTCACTCTATTACTCTTGGTTTCGAATTTCGTCAACATTTCGAAACCCTAATTGAACAACGAAAACATTCAAACGAAAAGATCAATTCGATACATTGATAATAATATTTGTGAATTCAGAGAATGAAATTGAGATTGCGTAATGTTTGTTGTTAATTACCTTCAGATCTGAGAATTTTGTGCCCTAATTGAAAAGGTATTGACGATCGGATCGAAATTGATAAGAGGTGGATTTTGTTTTGTGGGTGCGTAGATCAGAAGTTATTTTGATTTTTGAAGGAAATAAAAAAGACGTGTGCTGGTAGTCTGGTAGATCCACTCTACTCTTAGATCTGGAGCATGTCAATTTCGTAATTAAAATGAAAAATAAAAATATATAAATTGGCCAATAAATGCTATGAAAATATTACTATTATTTTGTATACGACGAAGAAAACGACTAGATAGAATGTACTTTTATACATTACGGAGTATTTTTTATCGTAAGTTTTTTCATAATTAATCGCATCTTAGTATTTCTAGAGGATATAGCGGATTCGAACAAAGCTTACTTGAAGAAAGAGATTAACCTAAAGTAACAAAGTTATGAAAACATGAAACAAAGTAATTAAGATTAAGAATTCACTACTCTAGTTGATAAAAACAAAGCCACAATTAGCTAGAGATAAAAGAAATTGATATGTGCATGGAAGCCCAAGATCAAGTCATATCTAGTTTCTTAATGCATGAACCCAAGTCTATAGTACGTTTATTTAGTAGTTTTGATGTTAAGTTCTTAGAAGTAGAATCACGGAAGTCACATTCTCTAGACTTTAACAAGTAACTTCCATTGTTCAAGTAACTTTTATACGACATTAGGCATTGTTTGAGAAAATTAAGAAGAGAATATTGAAAGAAGTAACTTCCATTAATCAATATCATACAAAAGTTCGCTATAGCATGAAACTCATAATCATATAATCGATATAGATATAACCTGTTTAGTTTAGTTTCAAAAGGAAGATTAACTATCTCGAATAAGTTTCCATCAATGGTGCTTGAATTATATCGAACTCTATCTGAAGAATCAATGGCTTCCTTAGCCGAAATCATGGCGTCCTTCGTCGAAAACATAGTTAAGTTGGTCACCGCCTCCCTTGCATATTCCACAAAACTCAAAATCATCTCGAAACATATCATCATCCAAACCGTCATTAACGCCAATTTGGTGACAACCATCACCAAGACTAAAACCGATGTTGCCACGTACACGAGGTTCCTCTCTCCCAAACTTGTTGATCCCTCCACTAACCAATGCGGCTCACAATACGTCACTGGTGTAACCAGAAAATGTCATCGTTCATCAGCAACACTTCCGCGCACCTAACATTATTAACACCACAAACAAATATTTCTAGCAAATCAAACCAAACTGCTTCACTATGGTTACAATGCCATCAAATGGCCGAGCTTATATTAGGGTTAAGTGCTTAAAAATGCATATAGTTATGCGTGAATCTTCATTGTGTGTACATAACTAAATTGATCTCCATTGTATGTACGAAACTATTTATGATCTCCATTGTATGTATATTTGTGAGTTGTCAACGTGTGAAGATGCCACATGTCGCCGTCTGAATGAGAACACATCACATATATACACACAATGGAGATCAATAAAAGTTTCGTACATGTAATGGACATCAATTTAGTTACGTGCATACTATAAAGATTCACGTATAGTTATATGTATTTCCATGCACTTAACCCCTCATATTAAAACCAATCGCAGCTCGAAACTTTCTTTTCGTTGCCCGAAGAGATTTCATTACGGTCATTAATTCCACCCACCTAAGTTCTCCTTCTCCCATCCGAACGCAAAGCACCTTGGGAGCCGTGTGACCCGAGGTACATCTGTGTAGTAAGCCTTGAGGAAAAGACTCGTTTTAAAGCAACGAGTAATGATATGTGCATAGAAGCCTAAAAACTAAGCTATATCTAGTTTCTTAATGCATGAACCCACGTCTCCAGTTTATTTAGTATTTTTGAAGTTTCGTTTAGAAGTAGAATCACGTACACATCTCTAGTTTATTTAGTATTTTTAAGTTAAGCTTTTAGAAGTATAATCACGTAAGCCGGCCATGTTCTATAAGCTTTAGCATGTAATTAACTTTCATTGTTTTCATTGCAAATATTAATTGTTGGGAAATTAAGAAGAGAAAATTGAAAGAAGTATTAGCTAGCTTTGTTTAGTTTAGTAAGTTTAGTTTTAAATGGGAGATTAACTATCTCGGTTTCTATCAAAAATACTCCAATCCACAACATAAATGATAAAGTTTCCACCACAATATTCGATAAATGCAAAGCCGCCACAAATACTGATGAAAAATTCTTCTAACAATCGAAATCAAATATCTATAAACGTAAATAGAGATGAGAAAGAGAAATCGAGATGCTCTATTCAAATAGCCCGAGTTTTAAATACTAATCTAGTCAACCCATGACGAAAAGAACAAACAAAAGAAATGGGGCAAGCACAAACAAAGTAGCCAATAGAAGAAAAGACAAAATCTAATAAAAGTCAGCAAAATGTATCCTTTTTCTGTAAAATCATGTTTTGTTCCACCATGATAAAATGCAGCTAAAATGACAATAATGAATCCTCCTTGAGCAACCTTATTTCTTCTGAAACAGAAACACAAACATGCATGTGGCTTAGCATAATTATTAAAAGCATAAATAGTTTTGAATCGCCTCAAACATTCATACTTCGTACAAGAAAATCAATATTCAGAGCTGGCTGAAGTAGAACTTACAAAGCTAGGTGAATTAGAAAACTTTAAAGTCATGTGAACGTGAAACTTCGTTGATGGTGAACTTGAATTCTCAAAACTGACTTTACTGAAAGAGTTATTCAATGATCATTCTTTGATCTGGGTGGCCTTCATTTTTTCAGAGCTGACTTGCCTTTAATTAACGACCAGAACTTTATTCTTTGAACTTGGCTAGTTAAATTTAAACACTGGTGACCCATGAGCCATCAAAGCTGGCTCTAAACACTCTTCCAAAGTGAGCAAGAGATGGTAACATGGTCATTGATCGACTAGATTCGGGTAACACATATTTGGTGCTCTCAAGTTGCT
The DNA here is from genome assembly GCA_963422505.1 of Pseudognaphalium luteoalbum. Classification (NCBI taxonomy): domain Eukaryota; kingdom Viridiplantae; phylum Streptophyta; class Magnoliopsida; order Asterales; family Asteraceae; genus Pseudognaphalium; species Pseudognaphalium luteoalbum. Next base: position 105,084,063 of record OY730197.1, read on the forward strand.
TATTTGTCACTTGGGTACGTATGTTCTTTATATATTTAATTAATTTTTTAAAATTTCATTTATATCAACAATTTGATTTCAATGATTAATTCCGCTATGACAAAGTTTTACAACAATTATAAGCAAGGGCTTAGTGTCCTGAAATGCAATCAACTTTAACGTGACATCTATTGTGTGTAACTATCTAACGAGTGGGTGTAAGAATGTAAGCTTTCAAATGGTTCTTTGATGTAGGTTACCTACAAAAAGCTTATGTCAAACCGGTAACAAAAATTTTTGACATGTAATCTGCCATGTATATAACACGTGGATGGCAAAAAATATATATTTTTTCTTTATATAAGTTTCCCTCCGTATCTTCACCATCATTCCCGCGCTTCCCACCCCCACCCCTTTTTTTCCTTCTTTCTCTCTGTAAGCATGGAGGCATCATCGTCTTCTCAAAATCAAATCGTTGAACCCCAATTTTACTATTGTCCCTGTGGAGAGAAGATGTATGTTCGTACTTTGTGGACTGATATCAACCCGGCCCGTCGATTAGTGAAATGCCCAAATGTAAGGTTTAACCTAATTACTTCAAGGTTTTTTTGTTCTAATCTTTTTTGCTGTTTATTTTAATTAAAGCTCGTAGAATTCTTCTCCAGTTAGTAACTAATGTTTAATAATGTTATTATGGTTAATAAACCTTGAAGGTTAAGTCCCGATTTTGTACAAAATATCATTTCTTGATCCGGAGCTTCCAAGTGAGTATTACAAGAAGATTGTGTATCAGTTAAGGTTGGAAGTCAAAAACAAGCCGATAAAGAATGAAATGGAAGAAGATGCAGAATCAAATGTGGTGTTGGTGAAGAATGTTGAAGAGTTGACTTTGATAAAGTCAAAATTAAGGATGCTTGACCAACTCTTTGCACTTTTAATTGCTGTTATAGCATTGTTGCTTGTAGTGATACTTGTTGTAGTCATGAAGTAATTTCAAATGTAATGGTATTTTGGGGTTAGATGGTATGTAATGATATTTTGGGTAATGTATTGCAAGAAGTAATGATATACTTTTGTTTAATGGTAATGTACTGCATTGGATAATTATTAACTTTTGTCAATTGTTATGTACTGCAAGAAGTTACCAAACTGAGGTGATACATTACCAGAATTGAAATTACCAAACATGAAGTAATACATTACATTACATAAGACCAAATCCATTACATTACATAAGTAGTGATACATTACCTTACATTAAGTCATAATAAAGCACCAAATCCAGAATGTACTTAAAGTGGCAGACTAATGATCCATTACATTACATAATACTACACCTTTCACCAAGGTTTGATCCATAAACAACCCAAATTACACAAAAACATGCCATAAAGGCATAAGGTCTATAGCAGTGAGATCAACTTCCAAAAACTACAGCAACAGTTGCTCTTTTACTCAAGATCCATTGCATTGATGCTTCCGGGTCTAGGAACTTTTTTAGGTCGGTCATGGTTTGCTATTTTAATGGGTTTTAGTGTGACTATAACGCACAAGCCTATGAAGCCCAATTTATATCTTTAAACATTAAAACCCTAGCCATTAACAGATGCTTCACTCAGTCACTTTCATTTGTAGCGTCGACAAGCTCTCAAACTCAATATTCAAATGTTAAGGAAATAAGGCATGAAATAGGTGACTATTTCGGGTAGTTTCAACGACAAATGAAAGAGACATGTTTCTGTGATATCCAACAACGATTACTTTTCTCTTTACACGTCTCATACGTCATCTTTCTCGTTTTCTATGCTGTTTACATGTCTCATACGTGGTCCTTTACGTTTTTTATGTTTATGTTGAACACGAGGAAGATAATCCGGTTAATTAACCAAAATTTCAACCAAACCACTATGCATAACCGATAACCAAACCGTTGTTTAACCAAAACTGGTCTATTTTAGATTTCGATTAACCGAAAATTCAGTTTTGGGTTCGGTTTTGGATCATAACCAACCCATGCTCACCTATACCACTTAACTCCCATAACCTGCATGAACACTTACTCTTTTCTATGTCAACTGCCCATGATTTCCCAGGCATTCTACCTTCAAACTCACTACCACCAGCATGTGTAACATCCTCCTTACTGGTCTGGTAAATTCCTATTTTAAATTGATTATTTAATTGTGTTAGAAATTATTAATATTAATTGTTTACTTGTGAAACTTAAATAAATAAGTCTCATGACTTATTGTGAATAGTAAATTATTATATACAATAAATTGTAATGGATGACGGTAAAATAAAATATTATTCTCGCAAAGGATTTTTATGTTCCAGACAATAGATTTAAGACGGGTATAAAATACCCAAATGTTAAGGTCGGTTTAAAGGAGATCCGACATCCTTTTGTTACTTTTCCCAATCTCTTGTTTTCATTTGCAAAACTTCTACCCTTTCACAAGAGCTCAAACCCTTGCACAATTAGAAATCAGATTCAAAGAGTGAATAGAACTGTGATTTTGAAGCTAGTATCAGATCATATCATCGTCATCTTTCCCTTCCTCAAAAAGTGAGCGTGATTCTTGAATTATATAAAATGGGTTTTGAGAGAAATTGAGTGATTTAATGAAATTGAGAATAATTGGTTGTTGTTTGATGTTGTAAAGCGATTTTAGAGGTCATATGAAGTATTAGAAACCTAAGAAACCTTTTTTATGGAGTTATGGTAAGATTTGGTTTGAAAAATTCGTAACAGCAGCGAAGTTCGCAGTTCTCAGCTCGTCTTGCGAACTGAGTTTTGTTGCGAAGCGAACCGAGATCTTGCGAACCGAGTCACTTTGATGCGAGTTGAACTTGCGAAGCACGTTGATTCAGATATGCGAACCGAGTTGAATGTGCGAGTCGAGATAACTGCGAACCGAGATTTTTAAACTTTTTGTTTTGTAAATTTTGAAAACGCGTAAAGTATTTTCAGGGTCGCGGATAAGTGACAAGTTCGTTAACTCGGATTGGGTTGAAATTCGCATGGTCACTCGGAAACGGCCTAATGATCAAGGCTCTATTTAAAAAGCCTAGGCAGTTTTTGGCCATTCGGGGTGTTCTAAGGGTCGAAAATGACATTTTCCAGTTTTTAAACGTCATTTCGAGATTTTCTGATTTTATTTCTGATTGAACTTTTGTTTGTCTAGACTTCAGGGATTACCTGATTGAATAAATATGCTATGATGATGATTATGGAACGAATTACTAATTTATATTTGATTTTCTGTTTCAGATCAACCTAAGACTCGGTGATATAAGAATCCTGAGTGTGGAGACGTCAGAGGTATCGGTTAGTGGATTTAGAACTCACTTTCTGATTTAGTTGTAACTGTTTGGTTACAACAAGTGAACGTAAATGTGTTTGTTGAATTATTTAATCTGAGTTATTGATTATAAATCTACATGCTATGTGGCTTTCGGGCATCAGTGTATTGAGGTCAACTGGGTAGTTGGGATATTTGGTTATTGTGTGAATAACACAGGGTCTTGATTCATTCGTTGTGTGTAGAACCTGTGTTTGAGTATAATAACCTTAGCTATCGGTCTATTCTGCATTGACCTTACAGATTGTTGGGTAAGTGTTCTTTGAGAGTCACCGCGACAGTAGGGTTTCTCAAGAGCCACTAATCCTCATTGTTGAATTGTTGTACTGTGTAATATGTGTTTATGATTATTTGATGTAAACAAGTGGTTATGCTAAGTTGAATTGGGGTGACGAATTCATTCACTTAGCTTTGTGTTAATCCCTCATTTTACTTCTTGCAGGTTATATTTTGGGTATGTGGGTAGCAGGAAGATGATGCTTTTGAAGCAGGAAGTGTTTGACAAACTGTGCTACTCTGATATGTTTTGATAAACTCTGTTAGGAATTATATAACATCTCGGTCGTGTAATATATGTGTTATGGGTTTTAAAAACTTTTAATTGTGATGTATTAATTATGTAAATGGTTTATGTACATTATCTTGAATGTACAGTAATGAAAAATATTTTATAACCTACGCTTCCGACAGAAAATTATATAATATTCAAGTTTTGAATGTGGGGTGTTATAGCATGTATCACTAAGTAATCACCAATCTGATTTTTAATGAAATTCAACTTCTTCCTAATACTTGGTGTGATATCTTGAAGAATTCCAACACTCACTAAAGTCATTCTCTACTGCTTCACACCCAATATACAACCAAAAAAATGCTCTAGACCAAGATCTGGAATTTCTACCCATTAAGTATTTATATGCATTAGGATTAGCTCTTCTGAGTTCAGCCATTACTTCATTAAATTCACCTTTATGAGATGCCTTTGAGGCCCTCCAGAAGAGATTCCTAAAAGCAACTCCACTATACCTCTTTCAGAAGTTTTCATAGATGTGTCTAGCACATTGCTAGTGCTCTGCATCACATCCTTCACTGCTTCAATCAATCCCTACATCAAAAGGTAAGTAATATAAGTTTAATTAAAATACAATAATAATCTAACTAATCATTGTTAAGGAAAACCTAATACCTTGTGTTGATCATAAATGAAAGTGATATCATGTCTAGATGGACTCTGCAAATCATGACTTAACAACCTTAAAAACCAACTCCAATTGTCTTTATTCTCCACACTTACTACTGTGACACCCGATCAATTAGGACTAGTACTTAGTGCCTAATCATAGTACTAATACATGTAATTAAGGTTAATTATGTGTATCATTATATGTATTAATATATTTATTATATATACACACACGTATGCGATTTGTTTAAATTGTACGTTTACATATTCGGATGAATTCCGAATCATAATATGGACGTTGGTGAACAAAATATTAAATAATATGAAATTATTTAATAAACTCAAAAACTTATAAATATTATGTTGATAATATTTAAAACATTAATTATATCGTATAAGTAACACAAACGCAACGAAAATGCGCGAATTAAATTCGGCACCCAAACGAAAGTCAATAAATAATTTGACAACTCAAAACAAAGTATTTTAATAATACTTTAATGAAAATTTAACCAAAACATATCGTTAATTTAAACGTCTTAAAATAACGTTACGCGATTTAAGGGTTTAACGAAAATAACGAGCAAACGACTAAAATACGTAAACACAGTCTGAGACTGAAAATTAAATCACCAACCCATGGAGTGGGGTCCATGGGGCCAGCCACCTCCCCATCTCCCAATAAACTCTCATGCAAATGCTTTTCTTCATTTACTTACACCCATTTGAACTAAATCATTTTCATCACTCATTTTCTTTCAATTTCTCCTACTTCTCTCTAACTTTCTCCCTCTCTCACTAAAATCTAGAGATTTCCAGCCCTCACACCACTCTACAGCCACCACTCAACCACCATAAACCGCCATCGACCACTCGTCGGAAAATTTAAGAAAATGAGCTTTCGATCTCTTTTCTTCCTCTCTTCATCATCTCTATTGTAAGAACTCATTCACTCTTGATATTTTTACTTTCATGTTAGTTATTTGTATTCTTTGTTGATCATCTAACACTATTATGTCCAAAATATAAGTTAAAACACGTTTTTATAACACATATATAAAAACACAGAATCTGTCTCCAAAAACTGAGTGCACCAAAACAATCATAACTTGAGTTCTAGGATGTTATAGACAACGAATTTTTTTGGTTGCATATTGAAAATCTCTACAAAAAGTTCTTCTTTGGGTCTTTCCAGAAATCAACATATTTTTAGTTATAAACTAATCTTTGAGTCTGGTCTGAGGATAGTCGAAAAAAGAGTTCGGTTCTTATGCGGAATTTTATACCTATCTAGATGGACTCTATAATTACTGGAAAAATTTAGTTAACAACTAGACACATAGTAGAACAACTGATAAAAATTTTGGACTCTAATTCGGATCATAACTAGTCAAGAAAAATAGGCGAAGTGAACCGACAAAATCGAAAAACACATTTAGAGACTGTTTTGGAAATAAATATAAAAACGACACTTGTGGGTCACCAATGGTCACGAAACTCATTTTCTACAAGTATTATAATATAATAAAGGTTGTGTAAAAGTTTCGGGTCAAACTGATCTAGTTTGACCAGATTTGACCGGTTGACCAATTTGACCAGATTTGACTAGTTGACCAATTTGACCAGTTTTGACCAGATTGGACCAGTTGACCAGATTTGACCAGCTTGACCAGTTGACTAATTTAACCAGCTTGACTAGTTTGACCAAGTTGACTTCTGTTGACTTTCAGGAAACAAAATATTTAACCATAACGTTCGGATATAAATGTATACATGTACTTTCAAATACAATAAAAGAAGCTTGAAAAATACTTACTACACTAAGTATTCAACACCTACAATAATCAAACCTTATACAAAACTTACATTCGTACATTACAAACCATCACCAATGGGCCGTACATGTTTTCAAAACTCAAACAAAACAATCAAGCATTGGACATAACTAGTTGATGGAAAACTAGCATAGATGATCTGTTGAGACCTCTAATCATTTAAAACCTTGCGCGTTTAATACGCCCAGCAGGTTTCCACATCTAATCCTTTAAAACATTGCGCGTTTAGGATGCCCAGCAGGTTTCAGTCGTTGGAGACGACATTATCTCTCTTGTAAACCATCATTTGTGCTTGATAGCTTCTCATTAGACTCAGGTGAGTCTCATAGCCCCTATTTTACTGTTTTTACTCTAGGGGTGAGAATACATGCTCATTTTATTTTACATGTGAACGCAAGTATCAAATATCGCTATATTCTGCATGAGTTAATCATCTAATCATCATAAGTCCTCATTAGCATAGTTTGGTAATACTTTGTAGTGTGAATGTTAGTGTATGGTACCATATGGGACTGACAATCCCCGTTCGGGTCAGCAAGCACTGACTGGTCAAAACGGACGCATTATCATTTGTTCATACGTGTGTTGATTAGGCATACGCATAGAGGCACCCTCGCTCAGGCACTTAATTGTGATCATGACACCTCAGTTAACCTCGGACTATGTGCTCATGGCAGTTATATACATCTTTTATCATTTACTTATTTGCTTAATTGCAAATCATTATACTTAAATCTTGCGGTTCATACATTATACTTTATCATTAAACCTGTGAGCTCACCAGCGTAAGCTGACCAATTTAGCGTGTATTCTCAAGTTTGCAGCAGCAGTAAGTCTGCTCACTCAGGATGCCCATTAGCTCGAGTCTCATGCAAACATCAGGAGATTATCATGCATTACTATATTTTGTATAAATTAGTTATGACATAGAATCTCTTACATCAATTCGAGCTTTTGTAAACTATTATAACAGTGTAAGACTTTTATAATATCAATGTATTGTAAACGACGCATATAGAGTCGTTCATTATATCTTATGTGTTGTTGATATTTGATTAGTCGCGCCCCGACCCGACCCGCTTCCGCATCATAATTTGGGGGTGCGACAACTACTGCCCAAGCTATTGGGTAAATCTAGTTGTTACCATCTCTACCCATTGCAGTTAGTAACTGACCTTTACATGTGCTTTTCAGAAAACATCCATCTAATGCTACAACCTTCCTACATCCTAACAACCATCCATCCTTAACAGCCTTCAAACAAACATAAACTCTATCTAAATAGACCTTTTCATCTGGATTGACTGTAACACCAACTTGAAATGTAGACCCTGAATTTAAGTGTAGTAAAGCCTCTCCATAAGATCCGAGCATTACATAGTGTTCTTTCAAAGTTTTCTCATACTCATTTAAGGCCCATGTTCTTGCCTTTTTACATTGCTTACTTGAGACTGTGCACTTGTATTTTTTCATTACCAAGTCAGCTAGATCACACAATCTAATCTCAGGATTAATCCTAATTTTATCTGCAAAGTGCTTCCCAATCCACTTGTAGTTGATTAAGGATCCAAATTGGTAATTTCTTCCACAGTTATGAGTATCATCCAATGACATTACCATGTATGATTCCTCTTCTCTCATCCATGTTGCCATCAACCTCCACTTATAACCTCCCTTCTTGCTATTTCTTGTGTTCCTTTTTGCTGGATACCTTTTTCCTTTCCTTTGTTTCCCTTTCTTTTTATCTTGTAGCCTTGCTGGTCTTTGCCCACACTTAGCATTGATCTTGTTGTAACTACTTCTTGGGTACCATAAAGAGTATCCATTAGCCAGGGCATAGTAAGAAAGGCAATCTTTAAGCTGTTGAGGGCTTTCATACCTTTCACCAACCTAAACAATCAAAGTGTATTTTGTTTTACATTAACTGTTGAACATAAGTAAATGACATCAGAAATTAAAATAACTAAAATACTACTTTATTTAGTTGTACCTTAGTTAGGAGCTTTTAATCTCCAATGTGTTGATGTGTCATGAATGGGATATTTCTCCAATCGTGGTTCAGGAACAGGCATTGGATCAGTTGGAATATCATCATCACATTTTGATTTCAAAGCTTCAATTAATTCTTTAATAAAGTCTTCATGCTCAGTGTACACTATCTTCTGCATATTTTCATCACCTTCTACCTTAGAAGTAGGATTTCCTAGTTGTGGTAGATATTTACTTTCTGGAATTCTGAGAATGGGATTACCCTTCTTAACCTCAGATACTTCATCTTCACCTTCACTTAAATGGTCAAGTGAATAAGTAGAAGTATCACTATCGAATTAATCATCATTAGGTTCACCCTTTGTTTTCTTATTACTTTTGTTATCTACCCCCACCCTCTTTAATCTTATTACTTTTGTTACCTACATCTTTTAATGGCTTAACAAACACTTTACCACCACCAACTACTACATCATCTGCAGAATCAACCACATCTTACTACTCTTCTCAGCAAAAAATCCGCGGGTTTTAATTTTAGTTTTCATATTAAAAACATATAGACCGGTTTGTGACATGAACACCGGGTAACTGTAAATAGACCGGTTATTAAAAGTTCATGTAGACCGGTTAGTGTTTTTATAAGTAGCATAGTGAAAAATAGACCGGTTTGTATGTTTGAAAGTGGACAGGCACAACCTTTTAAGACCGGTTTTTATATAACCGGTCTCTTTGTGGGGGTCTTTATGATTCATTCTGTAGTCTTTAAAGCCACTTGTTTTCCTTTTTTACTAGACATATCATTATTCTCATTAGTCTCCTCTACAACTTCACTAACAACGTCCTTGTTGTTTTGTATATGGTCACCTAACTCCAACATAAAATGATCTATGTAGACACGGACTCTACCATAACTTTCAACTATGTCGAAAAACGTATTTAAATCATCATTATCTTCTATGATCATCATGTTTTCAAACCCACTATCTGGTAACACGTAATACGCATTTGAAAATGGTGTCCCAGTTTGTTGCATGATTAACTCAACAAACTCGTCAAAGTTACATCTGTTAAACTAATATTGAGATTGGTTCATCTTCTACATACCTCAGTGGTTGGAAGAAAAAGGCCCCTTCATAGTGAATTGTAATCGGAAACCCTCGAAATTCACTCTCCGTTTCTGTAAATAAACACACCAAACAAAAATTTCTTACAAATCTCAACATAAAATAAGTGTTAACACAATAAACAATTTTTTAAAGAAATTATTATATTATTTTTCATTTCGTTTATAAACCCTAATTTTAGAACAAAAATAAGTTGTTAGAAACATCTAAATGCGAGATACAAGTTTATAATACCTTTTAGCAACTTCAGATCACAAAAACGAGCAAAGATCAACCATCAATATTGATGTTCTTGAAGGATGAAACAAGGTAGTTGGTGCGTGTAAGAAACTTTTGGGTAAGTATGTTTGATGTAAGTGAGAGAATGCATGGATTTGAATAACATTTTAATAACACCCGTCTTTTTAAACTTCGGAAAGAAAATTGATAATATGTGGAAAAATAAATCCACCGTGTATTGCCACGTATCATCCAACTTACAAAAACACACTTCTTAACCGGTTACCGGCTCTAAAGGTAAAAACTTATATCAAAAATGCTTTTTTGAGAGTTACTTACATTCGTACACCCACTCGTTAGATAGTTACACACAATAGATATCGTATCAAAGTTGGTTGCATTTCAGGACACTAAGCCCTATAAGCAATGATAGTCATTATAAGAGCATCTCTAATGAGGAAAAGCTTTTAAAAACTTTTTCTCATGCCATGTCATCTTTCAAAAGAAAAACTTTAGAGAAAGGCTTTCTCTACAATATACAAAATCTTTTCAAAAGCTTTTTTTTAATCTAATTTTATATTTAAACTAGCGAAAAAGCTTTTGCCCTAAAGCTTGATGAATCTCAAGCGTTTGATATAAAAAAATTTTCCTCCAATAATATAAAGTTTTTCCAAAGACTTTTTTGCATAAAAGTGTTTTAGATAAAGTTTTCATTGAAGTTGCTCTAAGTTTAATGAATAGTTTCGTTTTTTTCAATAGTAGTCTTAGTTGCAAGACAATATATATATATATATATATATATATATATATATATATATATATATATATATAGTGGGAGGTTCAAATAAGAACCACTCTAAAGTTAAGAACTTTGAGAACCACAAAGAATACATGTTTGTTCACATGTGATTAACTTCAATCATATGTGAACATTGATGTACGTCTAGTTGAAAAAGAAAAAAGTCAAACAAATTCTAAAATTATATCGTAAAACGTAAAAAAACAAATATATGTTCACATGTGAATGATAATGTGAACAAATCGGTTAAAATGTATTTTAAGACGTAAATTTATGATACTTTTTTCTTTTTCAATTAAACGTACATCAATGTTCACATATGATTGAAGTTAATTGTAACACCCTACAAATTCACAAGACATTTTTTTTTTTTACATTACGGAAGCGAATATTTAAAATACACGTCATAGAATACGTGTAACATGTTTCCATAGTGCATCCCAAAATACATACAATCTTTAATACCATATTATCATAATTTCTATATACATACTTAGGTGTTATATTAAAACCTGATACAAAATGTTTAATTCAACATAACTAATTCAGAGTAGGTTTGTCAAACATCTCATTCGTCCCATATTTCAAGCTACCCACAATCAAAAGCTATTCCTGCATGAAGTAGTGAGGTGGGATTAGCACGAAGCTAAGTGAATAGATCTAAAACTATCAATCTACTTAGCTTAGCAAATGTCTACAACATGTAACATAGAAGGATCGGTGGTCCTTGAGGTACCCTCATGCCGCGGTGGTTCCCCAAGTAACACTTATAACCAACTGAAGGCTAAACAGTGGTTTAACCGATAGTTTGGTACTAATACTACATACAACGCAAGTTCAGTGTCCAACACATGTACAATTCCATTGCGTTGTCCAAAGTACTAGTACACAAACCCAACACATAGTTGACCCCCACCAGATTCAAATAGTCCACAACTCAACGTAGCATAAAGGACACCGATAATCATTCAAGGAATACCATCATGGCAGTATAATATTAGAGCAATCAATGCAATAAACCAATTTACCAGTTGCAACCATTTGTTACAACTAACTTAGACTGAGAGTCCAAGATCCACTCACCCTTGATGATCACCGTCTCCACTCAAAGGTCTTATCTTATTGAGTCTTCGGTTTATCTGAGAACATAATCAAAACCCAAGTTAGATCCTCATGTTATGATTCATAGTATTCTATTCATACATATAAGGTTATTTAAATACTCATAAGATACATTCAATACTATTTAAATAACACAAGTACACAAGTCACACAATATCAAATTCGTCAGATTATAACTAGCAAACGCGATCCGGGTTGGGAGTGTCTGGATCGCGTTCCACAGTATAAAACATTCTGTTACAAATTTTCACTTGGCAACGCGATCCGGGCAAGTGGTTAGGATCGCGTTCCAAAGAGTAAACTCAATCCGAACACAAAACCAACTGACCAACGCGATCCGGGTTGGGTCTAGTCTGGATCGCGTTCGTAAGAGCAAAACGTGCTGTGGCCATTTTACACATAGCAACGCGATCCGAGCAAATGAGCTGGATCGCGTTCCCAAGCTTTCCAGCAATGGTTCAGACCTGCTAAAGCTCAGCACGAACACTAAAACCCAAATCCGCTACATACCAATGTAAAACACGATTTTGACCGAAAATTAACCACAAGTATCAACCACAAACATGTTATAACAACAAACAATAATCATTCAAGTCCTAAATCAACACATGCATTACTCATTCAACCTAATTTAACCAAAACCCATTTCACACATTCAAACCTAGAATTTCGCATTCAAGACAAGAACAACATGATGATTTCAGTAACTACAATTCATTTAAGCATATTGGATTATACATGCATCAATCTTTCTACTTAATCTCATCAATTGAGCTCAAGAGCACAAAACAATTACTTACAATGGAGAGGAAGAAACTAGATGAACAAGGTGAAGAAGAAGAAGATGGTGAATTCAGTTGTAACACAAATCACAGTTCCAATCAAGATGAAAATCAGATTGATAATAGTTTACTTTAGGTGCATGTGTTCTTGAGAGAAAGTGTGAGAGAAATGAAAGAACTGAAGAAATGGAAAAGTGGTCGACTTTTCAATCAAGTCAAATTAACATGCAGTGTAAACTTATACCCGTTCCAAATCTATTGTCTGGAACCTAAAAACTATTTGCGAGAAATACATTTTATTATACCGTCAACTAAATTAATTTAAAATAATTAATAATTCATCTTGCACAATAAATCATTTGATCATTTGACCTATTAATTTAAATTATCCAAATAATACCAATTATTTCCAAATGCAATTTAAATACGAGAAAGTAATGAAAAATACCGTATTTCTACTAGGCCCAAAACGAGGATGTTACATTAATCACATATGAACAAACATGTATTCTTTGTGATTCTCAAAGTTTCCAACTTTAGAGTGATTCTCATTTGAATTTAATATATATATATATATATATATATATATATATATATATATATATATATATATATATATATATATATATATACCATATAAGCCCCAGTTTTTAACATAAAAGGAAAAATATACAAAATATACAAAGTCATACGTACTATACGAATACATATTTTAGAATACTATATAAACATATGGACCCATGATCATAAATATTTATTAAATCCATATATTAGTATAGTATTTTTTTTCTCATAATCATAATGGTCATTTAATGATTATATATATATATATATATATATATATATATATATATATTTCAATATCATACGTAGCCTTTGAAAACTTATTATTAAAATTAATATTAAAATATTAAAGTATAAAAATTGATAATAAAGATGGTAAGGATTCGATTTACAACCTGCCTGGTCAAAGGGTTTTATTTACCATTTGGTTGTCAAATACATTAGATATCAAAATCCCAGGTAGTCAATGATCAAAATGCCCGACACCACATCCAGGTATAAATGGGCTTACTGATGACAAAGGGTTTGATTTCTAACATATAAGGGACCAGATTAACCTTAACTATATGGCACAGTCGACCTTGGTATCCATATTTCAATTTCCATACAATTTTTTTTTTAGACTTGTTAGCTCATTTCCATGAATTTAGTATTCATAAGATTAGTGTTATCCAACAGAAGAATTTAGCCTGCCATATAGGCGGCGTCTATTTTCATAAATTTAAATATCAAAGTAAAAGAATAAGAAAACTTACAAATTAGACGGTGGCACCAATGGAACTATTTATTAAAGCTTCCAAGAAAAATTTACAATAGGAGAATAACAAAAAGAAAGATAGTAAAAGAGATATGAAAAAGATACATCACACAATGTTTGAGTCCCCTTTTATAATAGGCGGAACTTCAAACTTTCAAATTGTGGCTGACATGTTTCAATTATTTTGGCCAATTAATACATTTGAAAACAACCAAATAAAGTAGCCGACAATGATGATTTATTATTGGCCTATTATTATAATTCTTCACATGGCTATAGTAACCCGGAATTATTAGTCTGCAATTTCTTTTTTCTTCTTGTCTTTGTCTTTTTTGTCTTCTTCCATTTTGGAGGGTTCTGATTTAATCTTCAAAATTTGACTTTTCAGGATATCAAAAATTTCAGGAATATCCAATTCTTCATCTTCATTTGGGTCTTGAGATTCTCCAGCAAGACATTGAAATTGATTTTCACCAGATGTGTTTCCCATTGAGATATCTGACTTTGCTTTTGCTTGTGAAAAATTAAGCAAATCTTGTTGAATTTGAATCATATATGCCTCCATAATTTCTTGTTGAGTCGGATTTTTAACTCCTTTAGCTACTAATTGAGCTTCTATGATTTGTAATGGATTGAAAGGAGCTAATTCTTTCATCTTTTCTTTCTGCTGAATTTGTTGTTGATCTTTATATATGAGCAATGTTGATTGAATGAACGCTATTGTGTCCTTGGCATTGATTTGTCCTGTTTTTTCATCTATCTTAACCATTCCTATCCAGAATTTGGTAAAAAATGCTCTCTTTAATTGTGGTAATTCTTTGTCACCATATTCAATTTCAGGTTCCCATTTCTAGATCTATGGGATTGAAAATTCAATGAAGAATATTAAAGAGGGAATAATTTGCTTCACACTATATGCTTTATGAGTGACAACATCAAATAATTTTGGACATGTATTTGCCCATTCCACATATAATTCTTTGAATGGTTCAACTAATATTTGAACTGATGGACCATATGATTTCCACCAATTAAAAAACCAATTTGGTAGCTTTGGGTTATAAACCGTAGAAGATACTTTGATAAACCATGAGTGCTTCCTTTGTGGATTTTGATAAAGAAACACTTTATGAAGACTCTCAACATAGTTCCAATAATTATATTTTATCACATAATTATTTTCAAGGTTAGTAAATTATTTTTCCCTGAAAGGAGATAATCCCCATTCTTCTGCAGTAATAATTCTTTGAATAGTAATTTTATTGTAGTTATGGAATCTAACATTATTTTTATGATCCTCTTTTGAATAATGTTTAATTTCAACAGTAGAGGTATCCAAAAGTAATTTTTCATAATAATTTCTGGACTTATATGCTGATGCAGTAAATGATTGATTGTCCAGATATCTTGATAAAATTTCTCAAGATTTTTCTTGAAAAATGTCTTTTGATAATTCAAAATAATTCATAACATCTTGATATTCAAGAGTAAGAATTGTTTCCTTATGAGGAGTTTTAAAATAATAATTTGAAGAGATATCATTATCCTCTTCTTGGATGATTGCATCCTTATAAGGAGTTTTATTTACCCCTTGCTGTTGCACAAATTGCAGAAATTGTTGATATAATTGTTCATTTCCTTGTAATAAAGGAAATTGAGAAGAGAATTGGGATGACCCTGCATTTTGGGGTGACTGGTTTTTTATTGAACCTTGCGTAATTGCTTCATTGAATAATTGACCTCTGCCATTTGAAATTATGGCTTTTCCTCTTCCTCCTCTATTAGAGGAGTTGTTTGAACCTCTTCCCCTACCTCGAGGAATCATTCCTGCAAAAATTCTCTGGTTAAGAAATCAGGGAGAGAATTGTCTTCCCCTTTCTTATAAATAATTGTAAAATCAAATTGGGCTAAATGAGCCCGCCATCTAGCAAACATTTGTTTTGACACATCATGTTTAAAATCTTTGCTAAACATAAATTTAGCAGATTGACAATCAGTTTTAATTGTAAAATGTTGATTGTATAAATCATCTTGAAATTTTAAAACACATTTAACAATTGATAAGATTTCCTTAGCAATTGTAGCATAATTCTTTTGACCATTATTCCATTTTCCAGAATGAAATCTAATTAAATATTCTAACTTATTTTTTGGATTAATTTGTTTTAATATTCCTCCAAATCCTATATCTGAGGCATCAGTCTCAATTATTTTTTCCCAATTTGGATTTGTTAATGATAAACAATGTAATTTTTTTACTTTTGCTTTGATTCTGTGAACAGTTCTAGTATGTTTTTCTGTCCAAGAAATAGGCACTTTTTTTAATCTATCATACAAAATTGCTGTATCTTGTGCTAAATTTTTATAAAATGGGGAAATATAATTTAAACTTCCCAAAAGTCTTTGTAATTGTGTTTTATCTATTATTTCATCTGGGAATTTAGAAGCAAATTCAATACTTCTATTTATAGGAATTATATTTCCCTTTAAAATATTATGACCAAGAAACCTAACCTTAGTTTGAAATAACATCATTTTTGGTTTAGAAATTACTAAACCATTTTGAATTATTAATTTTTCAAAGATGTCCAAGTGTTTAAAATGTAGTTCAATATTTTTAGAAAATATTAGTATATCATCAATATAGACAATAATAAATTCACCATATGGATTAAAAATATCAATCATAATTTTTTGAAATTCAGATGGAGCATTTTTTAATCCAAACGTCATAACATTCCATTCATATTGACCAAATGGAACATTAAAAGCAGTTTTATATCTATCTACTTCATCTATCTGAATTTGCCAATATCCAGATTTTAGATCAAATTTGGAAAATATATTTAAATCATGTAATCTATCCAATAAATCCTTTTTATTAGGGATTGGATATCTAATCCATTTTAAAACTTTATTCAATGGCTTATAATTTATAACAAGTCTAGGTACTCCCCTTTCTTGTTCCGCATGTTTATTAACATAAAAAGCAGTACAAGACCATTGAGATTTTGATGGTCTTATTAGTTTTTAGTTATTAAAGATTCAATTTCTTTTTTTATAATTGTAAATATTCAGAATTCATTTGGCAAGGTCTTGCCTTTGTAGAAATTGTTTCTTCATTAAAGTCTTCTTCATAAGGAAGACTCACTGTATGCTTTTTTCTGTTCCAAAAAGCATTAGGATGATCATTACATATATTTAGTGAGAATTTATTTGTAACTAATTTTATCTTATCCTATAATTTGGGATTTTGTAATTGCTCATCAATTGAATATGTTTGAATCTCTTGTTTAAGAAAATTTATCTGATTGTTTTTTGCAATCAAAAGATCTTGTAATTCATTTACCATTCTAGTTATTGGCCTAGTGATAAATTTAAATTTAATTGCTTTTCCTTCAAAGGTTCCAATTATACCAGTGGAATCTACTCTTTGAAAAGGAAATATTTTATTTATAAATGATGCTCCCAAAATTATTTGGTTGGTTATATTTCTTACAAGGACAAAATTTGTAGTAATACAAACCTTGTCTTGACAAACTCTTGCATTTGATAATTTATAATTAATTTGTAACGGCATTTAATTTGCAGCCCTTAAACCTTGAGTGGTTTTTCCAAAATATCTAGTAGGAATTAACCCTTCTTGCAAGTAATTTAAATCTGCTCCACTATCAATAAGAGCAATAAATTCTTTGTAAAATTATTTGCTACTAGTAATTTAATTTTTACTAGCCATTTTTGAGATGTTACCATTTCTAAAATATTTAAACATTCATTATTTTGTGAAACATCTTCTTTAATTATAGATTTATTTTTTTCTAAATTTGTTATTCTATTTTCTAATAATAAATTATTTTTCTTAATATCTTGTATTTCTTTTTTGAGATTATTAATCTCAATTATCAAATCTTCTTTTGTTATTTAATAATTGTTTTGATGTTTTTGTTTTAATAAATTAAAAACTTCTGACATCATATAATTTTTAGTATTTGGAAATATCTTAGTTTGTTCTGAAGAGGTTGATTCTTATTCATTTAATAGTTCTTCAATTAGTTTAGACTTTATATCTGGATCTTTAACTATTTTTATTAATTCAAATGTGTCTTTATTTAAAACATTTATTTTCAAGTCTTCAAATTGAGCTTGAATTTTATATATTTCATTTTCAGATATAGATTCTTGACACTCACAATCCGTGTCTGAAATTAAAGATTTATTATCTAAACATTGTAAATTATCTTCATTTGAAGATTCATCAGATTCATCTATGGAATTTTCTGTCTCAGAATTATCAGAATTTAATAATAGTTTTGATAAGCTTTCTTTAAGTTCATCTGAAACACCCCGAAAACGTGACCATTTTTTTTTAACACTTTAGATAATGTCTCACATCTACTCCATTTATATACTTGATCTATTATAAAGTTCAATAGCTAAAATGGGCTTTTAAAAACTAAAATATTCATTTTATACATTGATACGCGATCCTAGAAAAATCTTGGATCGCGTAAGCACTTGAAAAACTTTCTGTTTCAAAAATACACTATCATATGCGATCCAGGAAAGTTTCTGGGATCGCGTAGCTAAGCACAAAATTTTCTGATCCCAATTTGCACTAACTCACGCGATCCAGAAAATTTTTCTGGGATCGCGTGGCTATGCCTATTTCAGAAAGTCAGCAAAAGTCAACTTTTTAGCCAACTTCAAATGCGCATAACTTTTTACTTGTTATGAATTAGGACATGAAATTTTGCAGGCATCTTTACTATAACAATAAGTAACTTTCCTCATTTATACTTTTTCAAATTTCATTTTTATCGGGATTTGACCCGTAGACGAGTTTTAGGCCATTTTTGACCAAAATTTTAACATACTAACTTTCAAACCAATCCATTTATAAACTCCACTCTTTTACCACTTTTTCAATATCACAAATGGGACTTATTGAAGTAAAAACATTTGACTTTACTCGAGTATAGTTCATTTTGACTCGTAACCTCATTGGTTGCCCATTTGAACACCAAAATGACCCAATTGGGTCTTTGACCATATTGACCCACTTTCTTGGTCAATTCTTACCCAAATGACTTATTTAAGTCAAATTAACTTACTAACATCATCAATTAACCTCAACATCAAAATATGAAACTTTTGACTTTCATAACTCAAAATTTCTCATTACATTCACACTTTTCATACATTCAAGCTTTTAACATATAAGTCTCACCATGACTTAAACTTTAATCATAACTTTGACTTTCACTTTGACTTCTTTCAAAACATCATGTACCATTTCAAGTGAGACTTAACATTCTTTACAAAACTTGGTTAGTGTCATAAACTTTACAAACGGGGGTGTAACTATCATATCAAGAGCATGATCAAAAAGGGATAAGACTTGTTACCAAAACCGAGTAACAAGCTCCACCACTAGCATCAAACGTGTCCCTTGCCCAAGTCACCCCTATTCACACTTGACTCACCTGAAACATGTTAAACATAACACATAAGCAATTGCTTAGTAAGTAATGGAAACTTTAACTTTAACATAAACATCATCACATTAAGGATCCTTAAACATCATCATCATGTTAACTACTACTAGTTAACATTATTACCGAGCTAATGTTCATGACTCATTACTCGGAACATGTCAAGCTAATGACTCGCTCATTACTTGACTCATCATTCATTCATATCCATCTACTTACCTTGATCTTGACAAAGCAATTTATTTGACTTTACTTCACTTTCTTGATCATCTATACATATAAACACATAGCATGATCAATTAACATAACACTTTACTAAAGCTCATCATTTAGGTGTCCATTTACTAACACCTATCTCATCACTTTCACTTAATCTTATAACTTTAACTTAATCATACAATTAGGGTGCTAGACTTCTAACATCTATTTTAAATCATTAGTGTTCCATACTTTAACTTTAACTTTCTAATCACATGTAAATGGGTATTCATCACTCTTCTAATCATGATTATCATTGATCATCATCAACATCATCTTAATTTATCACTATACATACATACATAACTCATACATACCCACTTACATATGAACTTAAATTCTTTAACAAAATTAACACTAATTAAACATACCACATAACTTAAAATCATACTTGGAACACTTATTACATAAATTATTTAGCTTTCATTAATTTTCTCAATCCTAGGGTTTAAGATAATCAAACCCTAACATGATTTAAGCATAGCATATAGCTCATTTATATACATAGAATACTAATTAAGCTAATTAACTAGCTTTCATACACTTTCATGATTCTAGGGTTCATAGACTTTCAATTAAACATGAAATTAAACTCAATTAAGGGTCATACATACCTTAAGAACACTTAATTTGATGATTACAAGCTTCAATCACTTAAACCCTAGCTTAATTTCTCACTTTTCTTCTTGTTCTTGATTTCTCCTCTCACTCACGACATAAACATATACATACAGTGTTTTTTTTTCTGGAACATAATAGAATACTGTAGGGAATTATATTTTCCTTCCTCTCCCCTCTAATTTGCTTATTTATATATTTGGTCCCTCTAACATGCATTTTCTTATTTGGTTAATCCCACTAACCAATTCTAACAATCTTGTTACTTTAAACATTCAGCATATTAAATGTACATATAAACTAAAACATAAACGTATTTTAATAATTTAAACTTACATATTTTAGGGGCCTTACAACTCTCTCCTACTTATTCAGGATTGTGTCCTCACAATCCATTCTTGATACAAAGCTGGATAATAAACTATAATTTCTTCCTCCGGCTCCCACGTGAACTCTGAACCCTTTCTATGCTTCCATTGGACTCTGAACAACTGAATATCTTTATTTCTTAACTTTTTAATCTTTTCATCAAGAATAGCAATTGGTTGTTCCACATAATTTAACTGGTCATTGATTTCTATCTCTTCCAATGGAACGTATGATGCTTCATCTACCAAGCATTTCCTTAAATATGACACGTGGAAAGTGCTATGAATGCTTGCTAACTCATTTGGTAGCTCAAGACGATAATCTACCTTACCAATTCTTTCCAAAATCTTAAATGGACCAATAAATCGAGGTCTTAACGTGCCTCTTTTTCTGAACCGTATTATACCTTTCCATGGAGATACTTTTAACATAACAATATATCCAACCTTAAATTCTAATGGGCGTCTTCTCTTATCGGCATAAGATTTCTGTCTATCTTGTGCTATCTTCAACCTTTCTCTAATTTGATCTATCTTTTCTGTCGTTTTCTGTACTATATCGGTACTGCCCATTTCTCTCTGTCCAACTTCACCCCAACATATTGGAGTTCTACACTTTCTCCCATATAACATCTCGTAAGGTGGCATACCTATGCTCGTGTGATAACTATTATTATAGGAGAATTCTGCCAATGGTAAATGCACATCCCAATTACCTCCAAAATCTATAGCACAAGCCCGCAACATGTCTTCTAAGGTTTGTATCATCCTCTCACTCTGACCATCTGTTTGCGGGTGATAAGCCGTGCTAAGATTAATACGTGTACCAATATCATCCTGAAACTTGGCCCAAAACTGTGAAGTGAACCTACTATCTCTATCCGAGACAATAGAAACCGGCATGCCATGACGTGCAATTATTCTTTCACATATAAATCTGCTAACGCCTCTGTGGACATTGTTTCCTTAATTGGCAAAAACAATGCACTCTTTGTCAATCTATCCACTATGACCCAAATTGCATCATGCTGACGCTGAGTCTTAGGCAATTTGGTAATAAGATCCATCGTTATGTGTTCCCATTTCCAAACAGGTATGTCTAAAGGCTGCATTTTCCCATAAGGCTTTTGATGCTCAGCCTTTATCTGTAAGCAAGTTAAACATTGTTCAACATATTTAACTATATCTCTTTTCATACCTGGTCACCAATAATCTGATCTTAAGTCGTGGTACATCTTTGTTGCGCCAGGATGGATGGAATACTTTGATTTATGGGCCTCATCCAATAATAATGTCTTCAAATTCCAAAAATTAGGAATCTATATTCTACCATAACGTGTCTTTAATCCACGTGAGTCTTCCACTATACTATCAACTTGACCCTTGATACGTTCTGATCGAATGTTTTTCTCTCTCCAAGATTTTTGTTGTGCTTCTTTAATTTGATCAATCAAGTTAGGAGTGACAGTGATTCTAAGAGATTTAACTGTTAGAGCAAAATGGGTTGCCTTTCTGCTTAAAGCATCAGCTACAATAATAGCTTTCCCCGGGTGATACAATATTTCACAATCATAGTCTTTAACAAGATCTAGCCATCTTCTCTGTCTCATATTCAAATCTCTCTGATCGAAGAAATACTTTAAACTTTTATGATCAGTATATATAGTACTCTTCACACTATAGAGATAATGCCTCCATATCTTTAAGGCAAAAACCACTGCTGCAAGTTCTAGATCATGCGTTGGATAACTCTTTTCATGTTCTTTTAATTGTCTAGAAGCATATGCTATAACTTTGCCACGTTTCATAAGAACACAACCTAAACCATTATACGAAGCATCACAATACACCACCAAATCTTCAGTACCTTCTGGAAGTACTAAGACTGGTACTTGACTAAGTTTCTACTTTAAAGTTTGAAAAGCTTGTTCTGCTTGTTCATTCCATTCAAACTTAATATTCTTTCTGGTAAGCTTTGTAAGTGGCATTGCTATCTTTGAGAAGTCTTGGATGAATCGTCTATAGTAACCTGCCAATCCAAGAAAACTTCTAACTTTTGTCGGAGTTGTTGGAGCATTCCATTTCATAACTGCTTCAATTTTAACTGGATCAACTTTTATACCCTCGTTATTCACAATATGTCCCAAAAACTGCACTTCCCGAAGCCAAAACTCACACTTTGAAAACTTGGCATAAACCTTCTCCTTTCTTAACATCTGTAACACTTGCCTTAAATGAAATTCATGTTCATTAGCTGACTTAGAATATATCAAAATGTCATCTATGAACACAATTACAAACTTATCAAGCATCGGGGGACATACTCTATTCATTAGGTCCATAAAAGCTGCAGGTGCATTTGTGAGACCAAAAGGCATAACCACAAATTCATAGTGACCATAATTTGTTCTAAAAGCCGTTTTACAAACATCTTCTTCTCTAACCTTCAATTGATGATAACCTGATCGCAAATCAATCTTTGAAAAATAATTAGCACCCTGCAACTGGTCAAATAAATCATCAATCCTAGGTAATGGGTACCTATTCTTAATGGTTACCTTGTTCAACTCTCTGTAATCTATGCACATTCTCATCGAACCATCTTTCTTCTTTACAAACAAAATAGGAGCTCCCCATGGAGAACTACTTGGATGAATAAAACCCTTGTCTAATAATTCTTGCAATTATTTCATTAACTCCTGCATCTCAGTTGGAGAGGGCCTATAGGGTGTCTTAGCAATAGGTATAGCTCCAGGCATTAATTCAATCCTAAACTCGACTTGCCTATCGGGTGGTATACCTGACAACTCATCAGGAAACACACCAGGAAATTCTTTTACTACAGGAATTTCATCAAGCTTTGGGATGAATTTCTGAGTATCTACTACATGTGCTAAAAAGGCTTGACAACCATGTGATAAATGACGTTTAGCTCTAGCAAAAGTGCAAATTGTAATGGGCATTTCTCTCTTTTCCCCATAAATATCTAATATTTCACCACGTGGTAACTTAACCCTTACAATCTTTTGTTCACATTGAATCATAGCATCATGAGCCGCTAGCCAATCCATACCAATTACAACATCGAATTCACCCATTTGCATAGCGATTAGGTTTATAGAAAATGGCTCATTACTTATTTCTAACCGACACCCACGATAAACTTTAGTCACATATATAGTTCTATCATTAGCTATTTCAACATCTAATGGGGTGTCTAAGTCAGAAATTGGAATCATAAAACTCTTACTAAACTTTTCTGAAACAAAGGATCTAGAGGCACCCAAATCGAAAAGGACATATGCAGGTATCATATTAACAAGAAAGGTACCTGACACTACATCTGGGGTTCTCTTAGCTTCCTCAGCTGTGATCTGAAATGAACGAGGCCTAGCTCTTGGTACTTCAGTCGGCTTCTTATCGGACGGTCTATGAAATGCTGAAGAAGTTGACTGAGACTTCAACTTTGGGCATTCTGATTTCACATGCCCAGGCTCGTAACAACCATAACATATCTTTAATGGATGAGGACAATCTTTACTAAAATGTCCTTCTTCACCACATTGATAACACACATTCATCCCAAATCTACATTCACCAAAATGTTTCTTATGACATTTCTTACACTCAGGAGGAATCGATCTTTCTGGTTTCCTTTCATCTTTCTTATAACTCCCACTAGCTTTAAACTTCTTAACTGGAACTAACACTGGCTCAAACTTTCTTTTAGATGAGGCACGCTCACCTTTCTTTGATTCAAGCTCTTGGAATCGAGCTTCATTTACCATTTCTTCAAAAGACTTACATCAATTGTGATTAACGAACTGACTAATCTCTTTCTTCAAGACTTCATGGAAATGATCCATAAGCCTTTTTGGGTTCTCCATGTATTCCGGACAAAACTGGGCTCTATCCAGGAAAATTCCGACTATCTCATTCACTGACTCCGTCGTTTGTTCCATAGTGATGAACTCACGACGTATCCTTTTTAAATCGGCTTCTTGAGAGTAAGCATTCTCAAACATCTTCATAAAATCATCCCAACTCAATTTACTAATTGCCTCGTCACCCATGGTGCGTCGCTGCACTTCCCACCAATTCTTTGCACGAGACTTTAACAAATTAGCTGCAAAGATTACCTTCAATTCAGTTGGGCATCGAGAAGTAGTAAATGCCCCTTCTACCTCCCTGATCCACCTATAACATTTTATTGGATCTAACTCTCCCTCAAAGTCTGGTGGATTGCAGGCTGAAAAATCTTTATAACTAAACTTCCTACTTTCTTCTTGAATTGGAGCTTGGGGAGGTATTTCCTGTCTTGCTCCAATAATCTATGCTCGATATTTCAGAAACTCTTCTTTAACTACTTCTTTAACTGTCTCTGAAATGGTTGACATTAAAAGAGGAATGGATGCCTTTTGGGCGCGACCAACCTCTTCTGAAACGAAAGACTTTATCTTTTCTATAAGTGGATCTAATTCCTGAACAGGAGACTGGGATCTACTTTAACTGCCTCCTGTTGGGTTAACTTCTGTTTCTTTACTCATCTTAACTGAAAGTAGACACACCACGTTATTATAATAACTTTACCATCTACTTTATCATAAATTTTTATACACACAATTAATAACTTGCTAATATCCGATCCTCTAATGTCTCGTGGTTTCCATGGATACATATAAGTAATATGGTAATCATTGCGTTGGCCATGCGCACTAATTATCGTATTACATTAAACACATCCATAGTTTGCACGCCACATTTTGAGTAAAGAACCATTAGCAATTCATTAACTCAATAACATAACATAATCATGCTCAACATCATATTAATTTTAGTTTAAGTTCAAGTACCCACTAATGGTGGATACCCGAATCCCTTAAACCGTGCTCTGATACCAAGTTGAAACACCCCGAAAACGTGATCATTTTTTTAACACTTTAGATAATGTCCCACATCTACTCCATTTATATACTTGATCTATTATAAAGTTCAATAGCTAAAATGGGCTTTTAAAAACTAAAATATTCATTTTATACATTGATACGCGATCCTAGAAAAATCTTGGATCGCGTAAGCACTTGAAAAACTTTCTGTTTCAAAAATACACTATCATATGCGATCCAGGAAAGTTTCTGGGATCGCGTAGCTAAGCACAAAATTTTCTGATCCCAATTTGCACTAACTCACGCGATCCAGAAAATTTTTCTGGGATCGCGTGGCTATGCCTATTTCAGAAAGTCAGCAAAAGTCAACTTTTTAGCCAACTTCAAATGCGCATAACTTTTTACTTGTTATGAATTAGGACATGAAACTTTGCAGGCATCTTTACTATAACAATAAGTAACTTTCCTCATTTATACTTTTTCAAATTTCATTTTTATCGGGATTTGACCCGTAGACGAGTTTTAGGCCATTTTTGACCAAAATTTTAACATACTAACTTTCAAACCAATCCATTTATAAACTCCACTCTTTTACCACTTTTTCAATATCACAAATGGGACTTATTGAAGTAAAAACATTTGACTTTACTCGAGTATAGTTCATTTTGACTCGTAACCTCATTGGTTGCCCATTTGAACACCAAAATGACCCGATTGGGTCTTTGACCATATTGACCCACTTTCTTGGTCAATTCTTACCCAAATGACTTATTTAAGTCAAATTAACTTACTAACATCATCAATTAACCTCAACATCAAAATATGAAACTTTTGACTTTCATAACTCAAAATTTCTCATTACATTCACACTTTTCATACATTCAAGCTTTTAACATATAAGTCTCACCATGACTTAAACTTTAATCATAACTTTGACTTTCACTTTGACTTCTTTCAAAACATCATGTACCATTTCAAGTGAGACTTAACATTCTTTACAAAACTTGGTTAGTGTCATAAACTTTACAAACGGGGGTGTAACTATCATATCAAGAGCATGATCAAAAAGGGATAAGACTTGTTACCAAAACCGAGTAACAAGCTCCACCACTAGCATCAAACGTGTCCCTTGCCCAAGTCGCCCCTATTCACACTTGACTCACCTGAAACATGTTAAACATAAACATAAGCAATTGCTTAGTAAGTAATGGAAACTTTAACTTTAACATAAACATCATCACATTAAGGATCCTTAAACATCATCATCATGTTAACTACTACTAGTTAACATTATTACCGAGCTAATGTTCATGACTTATTACTCGGAACATGTCAAGCTAATGACTCGCTCATTATTTGACTCATCATTCATTCATATCCATCTACTTACTCGGAACACTTAATTTGATGATTACAAGCTTCAATCACTTAAACCCTAGCTTAATTTCTCACTTTTCTTCTTGTTCTTGATTTCTCCTCTCACTCACGACATACACATATACATACAGTATTTTTTTTTCCTGGAACATAATAGAATACTGTAGGGAATTATATTTTCCTTCCCCTCCCCTCTAATTTGCTTATTTACATATTTGGTCCCTCTAACATGCATTTTCTTATTTGGTTAATCCCACTAACCAATTCTAACAATCTTGTTACTTTAAACTTTCAGCATATTAAATGTACTTATAAACTAAAACATAAACGAATTTTAATAATTTAAACTTACATATTTTAGGGGCGTTACATCATCACTAATTTTTAAACTATTTATTTTTCTTTTCATTTTATATTTATTTGCAAAATGTCCTGGTTTACCACAATTAAAACAAACTTTAGATTTTTTGTTTAATTTGTTTTCAAATTTTCTTTTTGACTTATAATTCTGTCTATTATTTGAAATTTTCTTTTTCTTTCTAAAACCTTTTTGTTTTTCTTAAACTTTTGGTTTAGATGTAGAACATTTCATCCCAAATTGTTCACATAAATGACCTAATTGTTTTCTTTCTGTTAATCTATTTTTTTTCATTTGTTGATTTAATTTGATTTCATTACAAAGTCCTAATCCTTCTTGAACACAGACTCTTATTAATTTTCCATAAGTAAAATTTTCATATTTTATTGAGGATTCATTTCCTCTCAAAGCTGTCCTTACACTTTCTGCAAATAAACTGGGTAGGCCATCAATAAATTTTGTCTTCCAATAATTACTATTAGTATCTGGAATTTTCATAACTCTTGATAAATATATATCTTTATACCATCTAAAAGATGTCAATGTAAATCCATTAAGGAGTGTTCTGATTGTATCAGAATTATCATACCATCTTCCTGTAAAATGTTCAATTATATTAACAACTAAAGTGTATACTGCCTGTGTATTTTCTATACCATTTTCTATTTTGATGGTATTTAATATTGTTGTATGATCTTCTGGTGTTAAATAATTATCCCACCATCATTTTAGTTGGCATGTAAAACCTGTTGTTATCATATTAGCTATGGTTTTATCATTATTGCCGTTATTTCTAGCAATTGTACTATACATGAGCATTTTATGTGCCAAATTATAAATCTGTCTTTCAGAATATCCATCTATATTCCATTCATAAATATTTTTGTCATTATAGCTATTATTAAATGTATATTCTTGTTCCTCATATAGAATATCTTGAGGAGTAGGTCTCGGATAGTAAAACATTCTTTGATTTGGTTTATTTGAAAATTTATTTGAATAAGTATTATCATATCTACTTATTTTATTCATTTCTTCTGTAATATAATTTTTATATTCTTCGTCAGAAGATTTTTCTAATTCTTTTTCTAAAGTATTAATTTTTAAAATTTTTAATTGTTCACTTAAAACTTTTTCTAATTCATTTGTATTTCTTAATTTGAAATCTGTAATTTCTGGTGGAGGTTGTATACTGTTTATTATTTTAGTTTCTTTTGATTCCTCCCTTTTCCAAAATGATTTAATAATTGTTTAACTCTATCATTTAAAGAAAATAATTGTTCTCCTAGAATAATAGAATATAAATTTGCAAAATTCTGTTGCTGAATAAGAGCATTTATTTGTTCTGTTGTATTTAACAAGGTATTTTCATTAAATAATTTTTTAAATGCTTCAAATTGTAGACTAATTTCTCCTTTTTTAATTGCAAAAGAAGATTTTGGAGGAAAAAATTCTTTTATTATTTTACCATCTCTTAAAATATATTCTCTTTCTAAAGTAGAAATATAATGTGTAATATAATTATCAAAATACCATGGAATAAAATATATAATTTGATTAATTTGTTCTGAGTAGTTATAAAACTGATTTTGAAGGAATGTTTGGTCTTCTCTTGAAATATTTTCAAAGAACCAATTTCTAAATGGCTCCCATTTAGGTAGCCTAAATTCTTTTGAATTAAGGATCTTACCTCTCATCCTTTTCAGAAATCAATTTTTTCTAATTTATCCATTAAATAATATCAAAATCAACTTCTGAGGCAGGAATTTCCTCATCATAATTACCTTGAACAATATTATCATTTATCTTTAAACTTTCAATTTTTCTTTCTCTTATTTGAGAGGTTGAAGCCCTTGATGGAATTGATGGAGGAATTTACTACTTTATAATCAAATGGAGAAAATTGTGAATAATTAAATCTAGTTCTATTTGATTTACTTCTTCTTATTAAAGGAGATTCATCATCTTCTTCCTTTTCATTTTCAAATTCAATTTTTATTGTCCCATCAAAACTTTGAATAATACTAGTTAAATTACTATTAATTTTAGGTTGAGGAGGGACTGCTTCCTCTATTATCCAATTTATTGGAAAATCAATTTCATCCCATTTAATTATTTTTCTAGTAGAAATTTTTGATAAACTAAAATAGTTTCTATTAAAATTGCTTCATTCTTTGGTTTATTAACCCTTTTACATTTAGGGTTCATAGTGACTAATGGCTTATAATAAATTCTGTAACATATACAAATTAATTCAGACCATGGCATATAATTATACTCATGAGTCTTAACATTTAAAGTTAATGCATCTAGAATATTAACATCTGTCAAAGATAACTGTAAATTAGGATATACATCAAAATAGACTAGACCATGTGTCAAACTAGATTGTATAATTCCAATTAGAGATTGTTTCCAATTTCTATTTCTACCATCTCTTAATACAACCATAAAGCTTTCTGGTAGACCTTGTAATGTTAAAGGTTTAAATGCAATTTGCACCAATCCTATATGTAAATAACTATATTCATTTTTATATTTATGAATATCTCTTTGGTTAAGTAATTGAATAACCATATCATCATTATCTAATGTTAATGTTTCTTCTGAGGTTTTTACAGTTTGAATTAAACCTAATTCCTCAAAAGTTCCTAATTCATATAAAATTCTTGGTTGAATTTTTGGAATAATCCATTTATTTAACAAATCTAAATTTTTAGGAATTTCATATTCCTCAAGCAAATTGTTTTCAATGTTTTTATTATTTATTTTTAAAAATACTCATTAAATTCATTTTTAAATTATGCTGGATAACACTTCTCAAAATTCTACTAACCCCATGGCTCTGATACCATACAAGCCCTAGTTTTTAACATAAAAGGAAAAATATACAAAATATACAAAGTCATACGTACTATACGAATACATATTTTAAAATACTATATAATCATATGAACCCATGATAATAAATATGTATTAAATCCATATATATATATATATATATATATATATATATATATATATATACTAGCCTTGTACCCGCGGAAAGCGGCGGCACCGAATTTTTTCTTTACGAT
This sequence comes from Pseudognaphalium luteoalbum, assembly GCA_963422505.1. Taxonomy (NCBI): domain Eukaryota; kingdom Viridiplantae; phylum Streptophyta; class Magnoliopsida; order Asterales; family Asteraceae; genus Pseudognaphalium; species Pseudognaphalium luteoalbum. The sequence goes on from OY730197.1 coordinate 105,114,215, forward strand.
TTTACAATTTTTGGTAGGTTGTAGTTGTTTTTATCAAATTCCGCAGTATCTAGCTTTAAAGCGATAATCTTTAAAGCATCTCCATTATAATTTTTATTTGTCGTATTATTGACGTTCAAGATGTTCCATGCAACAAATTAATGGATATGGATGCAACGAATAATTGAAGATAATTTAGGGGTTGTAGTTGCCACGCAACTACAACCTTGTGTTTTTGTAATGGTAAAATTAAAAAAATTAGAGTTTGTAGTTGAGATATATGAAAAACAATTTATTACTTACAAATAATAAATATATTAGCAGTATTAAAAAAAAAAGATAATGAAATATTGTTTCTAGGACACCTATTTTCAAATGTGAAGGACAAATATCGAGAACGTCAAAGTACACTTAAACATGTTATTTTGATATCCGATTTCTCCTTGTTAAAAACGTACTACGCCCATTTTTATATCAAAACCCTTCGTATGTTGTTTCAAAATTCAAATATTAACTTCTCAAGTCTCAAGAGTCAAGAGTCAAGCATGACTGCCAATTTTCTATCCAACCAAAAATAATGTCGCATGACACCTTTAAATCAATTCTTCCTTTTACGATTTTTCAACCTCCATACAAAATATTGTTGCATGCATATTTGTTCACTGTTTACATGTCCCTTTACTATGTAATTTAGTTACCAAGTCAAGTAGTCAACAATCAGTGTAAACAACTAAAAGGCAAATTTATTTATTTTTAATAAAAAGGAAAAAACCTACAAGGGCAATAATTGTTATAAAAAAAACACTTTAAGGCAAATGAAAATTTTAAATTGTAAGAAACACCAATCACCTCCACTTTTATTACTAACGCATTCCAAATAAAAAACGTCTCAGCTTAAGATAAACCTAAATAACCAAAACATAATCTAAATTTTTTCTTCACCATCTCCTTTCTATAATCTTCGACCAAAAAATGCATCATCTTTTCATCTTCCTACATATGCTCTAACATGCATTATAATACATACATATATATATATATATATATGTGTATATATATATATATATATAATAATCAAATCTTAAAATGCAAACTCAAACTACTCGATGGTATCATTCTATGCTATGGTTCAACATGACCAGCTCAAAATAGGAAGAAAAAAAATAAAGATAACCCATGAAAACAGAAATAATTACAAAACACAACATCAAAATACTACAAGAAAAGAAATGTAAAAGAAAATGACATTCCCATCTATTCATTTTCATATATAAATTCAAGCGTATATGATAAAATAAGAAAAAATAAAACTAAAATCAAGTATTAATATTTCAAAATTTTACAAAGTACATTTCAAACATTCAAAGAAATACAACCTCCAAGAACAAAGGTCATTTCTTCTCTGTATTCACAATTGCTGCTCCATTTTGTACTTCCCGGGGATAATTAATCGTAGAGCTTTGCTTGAATGCTTGTTAAGCAAACCCTTAGTAAATTCAGCTGCCCACAACTACAAAGGATACAAATATCTACATAATTAATTATAAAATAATACTTCAATAAATTCAAGATAAGTAATTTATTCCAACATCAGTAAATCCATTTAATGTGCTACATGATTTCCCATAAGCAGTCCTTTGTTAAATGTAGGGTGTGAGCTTCTCAAGCTAATTTTTTATGTATAAATTTGCTCCTAGAAATATTAGTTATGACACCCCGTTTTTCACAAACCCTTATTATATTATAAACCGTGGAAGCGCGTCCCCAAAGCACATTTACCGATATTACATATATTAAAATGTAGCAATTTTAAAACATCACACTTATAAGTATATAATTACAAAACATTTACTAATGATCGGGTGTTATATAACCAACAAAACATGTTCTAATTTCCAAAAAGATCAGAGTGTGCGCGGTCAAAATCAAATATTCCATCTCATTCCCAGTCCCGATCCATACTTACCCAAAACCTGCAAAATGTTAAACACGGTGGGATTAGCTCACAGCTAAGTGAATGGAACTGTATCCGACAATTCAATTCAGAGATAACAAATCATACAACAAATAAACATATCCCAACACAATCAAAGAGGGTCGGCGGTTCTTGGTATGTCATCACAAGAACACTTTAAACCACTGGTATGCCATCATAGTGATTTACCGATAGTTTGAAGCTATCTTCACTGACTAGGGTTCATCCTTCAACTATATGTATCGGAAACCCCGCCAGCCAAACAATAGCAACAAACCCAACCAGTGTTGACCCCTGAATAACTCACATAGTCAAATATGCCCAACGGCCAAGAATCACATAATGTACATTAATCATGCCAATACTAAGTATAAGTAACAAATCAACAATAACTATAACTCAATAAACTAAATAGTCAATAACCAATTACCAAAGTGTTCATCCGTTGTACCAAACTTGTTACAACGGAATTGAACAGAAGAATACAGGTATCACTCACCGATATTCCAGTCTCTAAACTCAGCATGTGAGTATGAGAGAATTTTGTTAGGTATGAAATTTGAATGATAGGTACCAGCTAAATTGAAAGAGGGAGATAATAAGATAAAATTTATCTATAGTACTATATGAATTGGATGGTTATGTTCACTCTTGATCAAAATGGACGGTCAAGATCTCAAGTTGGCTTAAAATTAAGACTTCCAAAAATAGAAAGGGGGTATATACATTATATATATATATATATATATATATAATATAAGATTAGGGTATATTGTATCCGGCGGCAGACTTACATGGTGAGCAGGGTATGCACGACTATACCCTGCGGAGATAACTTGCAGTGTTAAATTACATATATGAAGCATCAAACTTAAAGTTAGTACTAAGAGTGCATACTGTGTCCAAAAGGATTGCACACCCCTGTTTTAAGATCGAGTCAGATACAAGCAATTTTCGATTCCAAAATCAAGAATTAGCATGGTCTCTGTTTTAATGCTTCTCCGTCTTCTTAGTTATTTTGAGTTAGAAAATTAGAAAAGTCAACTTACGATTGTGAGGTGGAAGTAAGTGGATAAATTTGAAAACAGAAAACGTTAAAAGATAGTCTACTATACTTATTTACTGTAATACTTCCATCACATATTTTTTCTTTTGGAAACTGATTTTGACAATTAAGTTTTTACTTGTTACAAGGAAACATTATAATTGTTTATGCCTATAATACAACTGATTAATGTACTGTTTCCTTATGACAAGTAAAAGTTTACTTGCCAAAATCAGCTCCATTTTCTTTGGGTGATGATTTTTTCACAGGGACATTTACTGACTCCACAGGTAATTATATTGGATAGACAATACTACCCTTACCTTCTTTTAACAATTACTTTACAGCCTTTTTCACTCTTGAAAACTCTGATCTTTTAACAATTACTTTACACCCAAAACTTGTTCCCATCCACTCTCCACCTCCAATAAACTCATCTACACTGCTACACCACTACCGGAGAAAGTTCACTAAATACAGTTAGGGTTATTATTTTAGTCCAATTTATGTATACTAAATAGTAAATATTCTTTGATCTCCATTTTTTAGCTATATACAAATTCAAGATTATTAAGGGTTACGGTCTCATCACTTACATTGGCATAAAGATGAAACATGTTACTCTCTCTCTCTCTGCTAAACACAAGTGTATATATATAATTGAATATTATGGCAGAAACTTGAAAGAAAAAATCAGAACTGTGAGTTACAATCGGGAAAACTCGAGAGTAAATTTATGAAAAAAGAATATGTTATATGATGTATCGTTGGTATTCACTATTCAATTTTGTTTGATATTTTCTAAGATTGATGCTATGTTGGGTTAAATATGTATAATTTTGAACAAGGGAAATCACTATTTTATAATTGATCTATTTTCTGAATATTTGTTTTGATCTGGAGCCGCGGAAAGGAGTCGTAATGTCGGTTAATCACTTGTCAGGGGGTTTTTAGGATGAAAGTTAATAATTAATAATAATAGATAGGGGGTGTTTGGATTAGTTTACTTATAAGCATTTATGTGCTTAAAAAATAAGTATGTAAACCCTTACTTATTTTTAAGTGCTTATTACTTAGTAACTAAGCAGATAAGCAGTTTTCTTTTACCTTTATAATCTAATAAATATTTAATTATACATAATACATTGTATTTATATATTGACATCTAATTTGAAGCTACGGTGTTAACAAACTTTCAATGATTTATCATTCTAATCTTTTTCGTGTTTATTTTTTTCATTTCTAAATATCCAATCAAATGTAATGTGAGTATGAAATGAATATACCATTGCCCCATCTGATTCAAAGACTTTTGAATTTAGATTTAATTTTATTTAGTAGATTGTGAGTTTCTATATAATTATATATCTTTTCAAGTTTCTATTTTCTTTTAATTATTTTATATTTATTTTTTGAAGGGCTTCATTTAATTTCAAGTTTGTATGATATTGAACTAGTAATATTATACAGAATTGTAATTATATTTCAACAAGCATGCACTTTGTTTAAGTTTGATGTACATGTAAATATGTTTTACAACAATTCAATTAGGGAATTATCTTTTGATTTATCATTATAGGACAGAATTTTGTTAGATATTAATCTTTTATTGAAAAACATATATGTAATTTAGTTATTGAAAATAACAAATTTTTCAGATGACCCAACCCGAATATATATTAGTTTACGTTCTAAATCAATTAATGAATATTTCTATTAAAAAGTGCATACCTTGTGCCGAATTCCTAGATCTGCCACCGATTGTATCACTGTGTTATGAATGTCGATAAAAGCACGCGGAGTGGAGACGAATTCACATATGGACTATCGGATCACATTGTGGTATCACTATGTTAGCGGCTGCCGAAGAATGTGGTGGACTCCATGTTGAAGAAGCGACATGTTTGTCAAGTGGCATCAAGAGCATCCATCACATAAGTCTTCCCTCAGTATCAATGAAAACCTCTATTAAATAATTAGATTAATTGTATATTATAAATAAAGAATAAAGAATATTTTTATTTATGTATTGTTGTTTATATTAAAATGTAATTTATATATTAGTTACAATATTGTGATTTATATAAAATTACATACTAAAAAATACGATGAGTTGTGGTGTAGTGGGACCGCTAGAAACGGTATTAAATTTAGTGTGATCGTTATAAGTTAGTTGGCCCAAACTCAATTTTAAGTTTAGGGTCCATTAGATTTTTAGGGTTAAGATTGAGTAGCTAGTTCCCTAAGTTATCTAGCATATATAGGCATGAACACAATCAATAATATTATTACTCGTAGTTTAGTAGAGCTCACTAATTAAGTTCTAAAGATGAATCAGGAAGTACGTATGTTTAATGGTTTGCTCGCAGCGAGCTTATCTTTACCATAACAAACCATCTTCATTCTCTGTTGTTGCTTCTAATATGTAAAGGTTTGAGAGCATACGTTTTAAGTTTCAATAAAATCGCTCATGGATTATATCAAATTGAATTCTTCTTCCTTTTGGATTTAAGTCATATACCCATGGAATACACAACATAATTAATTTCTACTTAATATATAGACTTCTCTATGCTAGCAAAAAAGAAAAAGAAAACATTATATATTAATTATTACTTCAAATTAAATTCTTAATAATGGTTCCACATCAAACCCAACTATATCTAGTGGAAAATAATTAGTGACTACACATGGAAATGTCCCACGTGCAATAATATGTGGTTTTCAAAAATACGACTTATGCATGCCTACCATACAATAATATGTCCTAGCCTATTCTTAACATCTTAATATTAAATTAATTATATACTGTATACATCATGGTACAATAAACAGTAGTATTACTTTTACATAATGATAATAATGTAATTAATTACTATTAAAAGGATAATTTTTGTCTTTACGATTTTACTATAAAAGGAAAGTTTGGTTTGATAAAGTGGCGAATACTATTGAAGACACGTATGTTTTAGAACTACTAGATGACAACACTTTAAGATTGGACAACCTTGCAATCTTCTAATTCCCCTTCTTTACTTTATTACCCTTCAATCCCCACTACCAAGACTTTTCTTTTTCTTTTTCTGTAATGTTTTAATTATGGTGATGATTCATAGACTATTAAAATTAAATAAGTTTTACTTATATCATATACTATATAGAACCATAAAACACAATAAGTACAAAGTTAGAGGTTCAAGCCACAATAAACATAAAGTCAAGGGTTCAAGTTCTGACATCTTTGCACAATAAACAATGAGCACAAGGCAGGGATTCAAGTCGTGACACCCCATAGGCACAACAGCTGTATGAGTTAGTATGCCTCTCACATTATAGATAGGTAGTCGATTGTGAGTCGATCTGAGTTGTCAGTTATCAACCTTTTGCTAAAAAACAAATAGTAATGTAACGGACAAAATTTGATGATATACGTACCCAACAAATTACCGGGTCACATTGTGGTTTGAAAGTGGTGATGTGTTTTCGAATCACTACTCATATTTTTTAGTTACCATTATTTAGTTGGTACAAATTACTGTAGTTTACTAGTCAACGAATCACAATAATGTATGTAAATTGAAAACCTAGTAAAAAAAGAGTAACCTATTTTATAAATAGCTTTACCACCCTCTCTTACTCCTTTCATCCTTACAGTAATACTTTCTATTTCCGGAAACAATTCCTTTTTACTTTCTTCCTGTTTCCTTTCCTTTCCCTCTTCCTTATTATTTCAATCCACACATTAAAAACACACACATATCATCATCATCATCATCTTCTTCTTCTTCAAATCATCAACAAAAAACGGTAACAAAATAAAACATGGCAAGAGGAAAGATTCAGATCAAGAAGATAGAAAACTCAACAAACAGGCAAGTGACGTATTCCAAAAGAAGAAATGGTTTGTTTAAAAAAGCGAACGAGCTCACGGTGCTGTGTGATGCTAAAGTTTCGATTATTATGGTGTCTTGTACTGATAAGCTTCATGAGTACATAAGTCCTTCCATTACGTAAGTTTATTTTTTTATATATAGAAACCCTAATTTTTTGATTTTTGTTTGATTTGTGAAATTTTGTGTTTGTGATGATCAGGACGAAGCAGTTTTTCGATCAGTATCAGAAGGCTTCTGGAATTGATCTTTGGCACTCTCATTATGAGGTTTATTTAATTAAAAATTTTTTTTGCTGTTTTTAATTATGAGTTACATATATATAACCTCAAGTTAGGGTTACAATTTAAAATATTTAGAAGCCTTTTAATAGATTAATTATTTAATTAGTTTGCCTTCTTTTAACTCATAGTTAGCTGCTTAATTTAATTTAATTTAATTATTATCACATAATTTAGGCATGAAGTACAAACATTTTTGTTTATACAAGTATAAATTAAAATGATTTTGAACAAACACTGTAGCATTTCTAACCTTTTTACTGTGTATAAAATACTTCATATTCAACCCTTGATTTTTTACTAATTAGTCAAACTGCACTCTATATTCTCTTCCTGATCAAGTTCTTGATCAAGTGAGAATACTTGATTAGTCAAAATGGAACAAAACACATTATACTAAAAGTAAAAGGACCTAATTAAATTAGATTAAACTTTAAAGCAATATAGTTATAATTAATTATTATATTATATTTGAATATGAAGGCCTGAATACCATCTCTATATTAAGGGGTATATACATTGTTGAACATATGTGCTCATTACTTTTATAGCCGGTGTGTTGATGATCCTAGCTCGTGTTAATTAGAATTTTTATCTATTAGTATGGCTAATTGCCTAAAACTATATTAAATTGAATAATTTCTTTTATAGTTATTTCATCATCATATTACCCTATGAATAATCCATGTTAGTCATATCCTTAAGTTTCTCAAAAGGGAGACCTGAAGAAAGTGGTTGTCATTCATATGTATCAAGTTATGACTAATTAAGGAAGGTGAATCTGATGCAGAAAATGCAAGAGGAACTGAGGCAGCTGAAAGAAGTGAACAAAAATCTTAGAAGGCAGATTAGGTACTACTTCCTTACCAAAGATAACTACTGTATATCTCATATATATGATATGTGATGTGATATGTCATTTATTTAGGTCTATAATGATAATAATACATATACTTGCAGATCAAGGGTTTTCTTGGAGAATGTTATCTATGCATAATATTGTAAATATTGATCACATCATATTTCTTTATGTCACTTTTGTGAAAGACTGGGAATTGGACAATTTGTTCTAAGTGACAACATCAACCCCATTTAAATAAAAATGGTTAAAACCGGTCGAGTTTTAATGGTGACGACGTTCTGATGTGTAAATTTGAGAAAAAATATAGCTAAATGTGACAGTTTAATTAAAGTCATGTAATGTGTTTTCAGGCCTTAAGCCCTTCTCTTGAAGAAGGTAAATTATATTTTTAGTTATATGTATACCTCTTGTAATCATGATGATATTTATATTTATGATTTATTATGCAAATATGAAATCACATAAAACTGACGGTAGACATGACATGACCTGTATTGAATTGCAGATGAAAAAACTATCTATTGTCCAACCTCTATGTTTTACCACTTATAGGAAAAACTAGGTAGGAGTAAATATCTATCTGTTTCTTAAGCTGGACCTTAGGTTATCCTAAAAGACTGATAAACATTTGCACAGACCCACTTGTTTACTGTCAATGTGTAAATATGCTTTTTGCACAAATATGAATTTTCCAAGCGGATGCCAATTCTATGCACAAATTAGTATATATGCTTTTTGCAAAGTTTTGGTTATCTCTCTTTCTATTTTTAGATACATATATATTAATATCATTTTCTTTGGGTGGTGGTGGGGATTGGATAAAAGGCAAAGGTTGGGTGATTGCTTGGAAAATTCAGGCTTTGAAGAATTGCTTGATCTTGAAAAGGAGTCGCAGGATGCTGTGAACATCATTCGTGAACGCAAGGTCAAAATTTGTTTCTTTTCTCTATATTTTCATGTTAATTAGCTAGAGATAATATACGGTTCAGTTATTTATTAATCAAGTTTCATATCAATTATCAGCTGAGTTTCTGTTAACTTGTAGTTTTATGTACATTGAAATGTTGAAGCTGATATTGGCTTAAAAATGCAGCTCAAAGTGATCGGTAATAAGCTCGAGACTTCCAAGAAGAAGGTAACTTTGATATACATATATCAACATCGATCAACAATTTTTACTATATACTTGCATTTGTTAGGTTCACATCTTTATTTAATATTACTTTGCAAACTGATCATTCCTTTATAATGTCGTTTCAGGTGAGGAGTGCTCAAGATGTTTACAAAAAACTGATGCATGAATTTGTAAGCCTTCATTAATTAATTTAACTCGTTCGACTTTAAGTTGGCCTTCTGTAGCAGTGTTGTAGTAATAAAATGATTGGAATTAATATAAATGTAGGATATAAGAGGGGAGGATCCGCAATACGGGATGATAGAAGATGCAGGAGAGTATGAAGCTGTGTATGGATACCCTCCAGCACATATGGGTGCACCACGCATCCTCACTACTCTTCGGTTGCAGCCTAACCACCCGGATAATCTTCATGCTGCATCTGCATCAGATCTCACCACCTATTCCTTGCTTGGTTAGTATACATGTATCTTATCTCTCCTTTTCTAGAGGAGTTGGAAGACGTTAGTTAGTTATTTGTGTTATGTTTTTATATTTTGTAACTTGTGAAACATGTTGTGACTTATAATCTGTCTAGTAAACACTTAAGTCAATTGTTGGTGTTGCTGTTTTACTATTGGATGATCGAGTAGTGGATAGCTAACTAATATGAACTGATCGATCAAATGGATGTTTATCCTTAAATACGATGATTTTGATTATATATGCAAATGTCAAGTGATCTGAGGCTAGTTTGTAACGATGATGTGTACAATTTGATTTGATCAAAAGAAGTGATCTGAGGCTAGGAAATTGTACACGTCCAGAATACATTTAGTATGAATCTAGTCATGTGACATTGATCAATTTGTAAATAAGTTTATAACCCAAGTACTATACGTTAATGGTCTTGACAGTTAGTTTCTAAACATAATTATTTTTAAAGATATCTTTTCATTCTTGAACCATGACTACTCTTAACTAGATTTCACATTCAATGTACATTTCCCCATCTTTATTCTCTTGTAGCAAACCCATATCGTATTCTTGTCATATTCCATAATGAAATGAAGAATATCAAACCAACTAGACATGCATGAGACATCAAATCAACACTTTTTAATAGTATTATTACTTTGGTAAGGTATGTTTACGAAACTAACTCATAAGTCAAGCTGAAGATGGTAGTTGAAACTTATTTTTGAAAGTGAAAGTTAAATGATAAAAAAGAAAAAAAAAATATATAGAACATAATTTATGTAATTTTTTTAATTTAGAATGTGTTTGGTAAAACTAGTTGATACTTGTAGCTCGAGTTAGTAGTTGAGGATTTGAAGCTTATCGTTTTATAAGTATTTGGAAAATTACTTGGATCTTACGTATGTGAATTAACATAAAAGAACATTACAATGTACATATGATAAATAATTTATACATGGTATTTGTGTAATTTCTCATTTTTTATAAGCTAGAAGTTTAATTATTTTTAAAAGCTACTTAAAGTAGTTGTTTGTCTATAGCTTAATTTTTCAATAAACTCTAAAATTGTTGCTAATCAAACAAAGGTTTAAGCTTAAGGTCCTATATAAGTTACAATAAGCTAGTATGTCAAATACACCCTTAGACTATGAGCTTATATTAAAAGCTAATTCAACTAGCTTTTTAATTCTACGAAGCTATTTTTTTCGTAAGCTCGAAAGTTATTTGTCATCCAAACTAGCTAGTCTGAGCTTTTAAAAATATATAATAAGTTTAAAATCACATTAGGTAGAATAAGTTTTTGTGTCAAACTAAACATACCCTTAGCTTTGTTTAGCTTTGTGAAAAGTCCTTTGATTTTTGTAAATTCAGTTGCTTGATGATGGACTTGATGCTTATAAAGAAAAAGACTAGCTTCTGAAACACACAAGACGCTGTGCAATAAAGGCCCCAATCCAATTAATAATTTGCAAACGTTTACAACTTATATTATTATATTTGTTGTCAACAACGTTAATATCATTTAATTATCAGTTTATAGAAATAGATAAAACATAAATAAATCTTCTTTAGGTTATATATACTAACCCGATAATAACGTTGACAAAGTGTCATCGATCTTACCATATGGACGTAGGTTCGCAAGAGTTAAGTGTAACATCTTAAATGATTTATCTCTAGAAGATTATAATTAGAACATTAGTAGTGCATACATATAAGCTTCAAATACATTGCCATGTCAGCATATTATTTCTAATACTTCATATTATCACTTCATATTAGTAATTCATACAACCTTATTAGATATATAATGGATTGGGTTAAAAAATTGATGATGGAATTTCTTAATTCTTTATTTATTTACCATCAAGCATTCAATATCACTCAATGTTACATAATCTTTTTTTTGAACGGCAAACAAATTATATATATATATAAAGAGGGTCTCCTAGCAAGGAGCTAGAGAGACGATAAGTACAAACACCAATATTCAACCAATAACGATAAACCAAACAATGTCACATAATCACTAGTAATAACGATAAGTACAAACACCAATGTCACATAATCACTAGTAATAAGAGTGACTACATACAATATCATATCATATATTCCTATCTACCTTTTGTAAACCATAACAATTGCCCTTGAAACATGTTAGTATTATACTTGATGTTTAGAAATTTACTCCGTTTGCTAGAAGTAGTGAGTTGGTAGATATTTATTTAACGTAGAACACGATTATATGAAAGAAGCAAAGGTGGCGGTTGTCAACATTGAACCTGAAACCCGAAATGAATATAAACATATTATAGTTCTGATACCTAACCCGTGAATCCTTAATATTTAAATCGGTTTGGGACTTGAGTATCCAAGTTGACCTGTCAACTCATAATACTTTTTTAGAAGTTCATTATGTTACGGAGTATAAGATTAACATCCACCAAATTTGACTTACTTGGCATAAACATCATGACTTAAAAATATTCACATATATTTGACATGAAATCAATCCGTTAATTCTAACATCAATCTATTTAACTCATTAACACACCCAAATCATGCTTCTAGTGTTCAGGTTTGAAGTTTTTAACTCATCACACCAAACTCATTACCTGTCCAATCCGAATTAACACCCCTGATCAAAACGATATTTTTTAGTTGGAGTTCCAATATGCCCAATTGCCCACTACTACAAAGGGTCAATCCAAATGAAAGAGAACCTTTTCCCCTAAAAATATGGGAATAGATTACATTCAGCCCCCTATACTTCGCATAAACTAAAAGCTATGGACCAAAGCTATGCTTAATTAAAGTTTATAAGGTTATATCAGATATGCCTCACCCAGGCACCCAGGCACCCACATGTTCAAGTATTTAAGACACCCACTCATGAAGGAAATTTTCAAGTACCTATAAATAGTTTGACCATGGATATTATTGAAGAATTTTTTATTTTTTTTGTATGTAATTATTATGTACATATATGCGTATAAATAACATTTTGTTTAAATAAAGTTATTGAAAGATGAATATTTCATCTAGTTAAAGACGATATTTTATTGGTTAACAGTGTATCAGTGCATTTTGTATAAATTGAGTGCATTTAATTAGTAAAACTAGAATGGATGAGATTTATTATATGGGTGTTACTAAATCTACCCGGATTTTTTTTCTTTTTCTTGTACCCACCAAACAGTTAACATTGAGATTTGTGTTAAAACTTTGAAATTAAATGCAATAAAGACTATCAACCTCAAAAAAACAACAATAAATAATAATTTGCTTTTTAGTTTTTAAAAAGTATTTAAATAAATATTACTCTGTATTATCTTTTGTTTTCCAATTATCTTTAATATTGTGAAAAGCTTATTTTGTTATTACAACAAAGTTGTTTTATCAAACATATGTCAATGTTTAATATGTTTATGTATCAGTAGGAAATTTTTCAAAAGTTAAATAATAGATAATAGAAATCTTCAGAAATACTCGCTTGGTTAAATTATAATATTTAGCAAATTACAAATTTTAAAATATGCTACTTAGTGTCACTTTTCATTAATTAATGCCCTTTACTAATCCTACTTATAACTTAACAAAAGTTTTTATGTTCGTACCACTTAGAATACCAAAATTTAGATTAGTAACATTTTTGTTTGGTTCATATTTCTCATGTTGTATTTAGGCTGTTGTATATATATAACACATAATACTAAAAAACCAAAAAAATAGAACATACTTCAAATAAAACATAGGGAGCTGATTTTGGCAAGGAAACTTTTACTTGTTACAAGGAAACAGTTGCATAAATAGTTGTACTATAAACAATTATATTGTTTCCTTGTAGGAAGTAAAACCTTCCTTGCCAAAATCAGCTCCCTAAAATATACTGAATATGAAGGCTATAGAAGTTGAAAACATATATTTTATGTTATACAACATATACGATGGAAAGAAACGAAGATAGAAGTGCTCGGGTAAATGGAAAATGTAAGCATTTTACTGTAACAAATATGATACTATTATGTTAAAAAAGTATCGTACGGTTTAAGTTTAATTATATATATATATCAATACAAAGTATAAATAAAAAAAAGGGAAATTTTGGAAAACAAATTTAATTCGACAGTAATTAAGATGTAATTTTTAAAGGCAAAATTTAATGTAATTCAGCGTACTAATTAATTAGTAGTCAAATGCGTATACTAGGTAACTTTAATGGGTTATCTCGTTATTATATATGGTCATAAGAAAGTAACATGAATATATAGAAATATATAGTGCACTGATTCCCATGGCAACTGGAATATAAATTACTCCTATGATATGATATATCATCATCAGATTATCTAATCAAAAACTTTGATAATCGAGCATGGTTCGTATAACGAAAAAATTGCCTGTTGACTTTTTATGAATGATTGCCACATCCCCAATTGATAATTTTGATATCGCTGATTAAAAGTATAAAAACTAAGTTTTATTGTTTTCATTTTTGTTTAACGATGAAGTTGTTTAACTTTTTGATCTGTAATAGCTGGTAGTGGTAAAATGAATGGGTCTAGTCGGGTCACTGGATTGGTTTGAGTTTCAATAGGTTCGGGTCTAGATTGATAATTTAGAAGGATGAGTTTAAACGGAACCGGATTAAATGGGTCTTTAGTCGGGTCGACCCATCAATTTCCACCGATTTCTTTTATTTGATTGAAAAATGAAAAAATAAATATATTAGGTGTTCAAAAACAAATGTACTTGTTGGATCCATCTAGATCAGTTGGTTAATTGTTATAAAAAAGTTGAAGGTTATATTTGAGACCCATCTAGAGAAAAAAAAGAGGAAGATCAAACAAACTCATCACCTCATAAATGTTATCCAACTTGACACATAAATAGCCAATATGTTTAAAATTGTCACCTCTAGTGATACGTTATCAATTAAAGTAGGAACTAGCTGGTGCATAGGAACACAATTGAATTTAGTTCGAATTATATAGTAGTAGTACGTAGTATGTATCCGACTTTATTTTATTTTAGTATATCGTGTGTAACAAATTTTCAAATATCGTTATTGTATGTATGTAATTGTATAGTTGTTGCGTGACATACGTGTAAGGTGCCCCATAATATTCATACATGTTGGCACATCATCGAAAATACTACTTGATACATACAATTATGATATCGAATATTAGATACACAAGGTAAATCAAAACGAAATTAGATACACATTATGTCATTCAAGTTATAGTTAAATGCATTTCCACGGTAATTCCGATAAAGCATCATACTCATATTTGATTTCTCTTAATTTAAATTCCTGAGCATAAATCTGTGAATCTATTGTTCGGAAAAGAAAAGGCAATCGACGTAAATCAATTAGGACAATTTTATTTTGTTAGTTAATACTAGTATAATTTCACATAGTTTTAGGACACTATAATATCTAACATGAGGCAAGTATAACATTATGAGGTGTGATAATAAATCCATAGAATATAATATCTAACATGAGGCCATGAATGGGATATTTTATGTAAACTCATAGTCCCATACTCAAATATAAAAACTCATGTACATACATACTCAATTAGTACCATAGTACCATCCTAGTGAAATGAAGATCAACTGTGATGTATGTAACAAACATGAAGCGTCGGTTTTTTGCTCCGCTGATGACGCCGCCCTTTGCACCGCCTGTGACCACCGTGTACACCATGCCAACATCCTTGCCGGTAAACATCCCCGTTTCTCCCTCCTCTCCCCTTCGCCAAAAGATTCCCCCATATGTGACATATGCCAGGTAACACTAGTTAACGATTTTTATCCTACCTTAAGTCTAACTGAAAATATATAATATTTCGTGCAGCAAACTACAAACAAACGACGTGCCATAAATAATATTATGGTTCTTTTTTTTTGGGGTTGTTGTAGGAAAAGAAAGCTCTATTGTTTTGTCAACAAGACAGAGCAATACTATGCAAAGACTGTGATGTTGCAATTCATAAAATCAACGAGCATACCATGAATCATGGCCGGTTTCTTCTAACCGGCGTTAAGTTATCTCCGGTAGCTATATTGCCCACCACTCAAAACGATGTTGTTCCCAACCAAGTACCAAAATCTCAAGGTCAAGAACCAATTGTACATGAAACTTGTTCTAAAACCCAAAAGATTACAACAATTAAAGCTCCAAAATCAAACGGATCGGCTCATGGTCATACTACTTCAAGTAGCATTTCGGAGTACTTGATTGAGATGCTACCCGGTTGGCATGTTGAAGACTTTCTTGATTCTCCCCCTATTCTTTCAAAGGTTTGTAATCTTGAACTCATATTTATTTATTTAGAGGATGTTTATGATATGTATAAATTAAGTATACTACTTTTAAGCACATATTGAAGGCATATATAACGTGACTCAATGATATGTTGTGATCTTATCAACTAATGAGAGGGAAATTTTATATAGGGTTATGAGGATGATCATGATCTGTTTTGGGATGATGAGGTTCTTAAAGGAGATATGATCAACAATTGCTTCTCGTCGGAAACAATGGGTATCTGGGTACCACAAGCACCACCACCACCACCAGCACCGCCTCCGGTAGCACCACCACAACCACGCAATTATAATCATAATTCATATCAACCTCCACCTTATAATTCAAATATGGATTTTGGAGATGAAATAGTTAATGGGTCATCACTTGCTTTTGCTCCAACTAATTACCTTAATAATAAGATCACTAATTTAAACGGGAAACGAAGATCGGACGATGGAAATTGCTTCGCTGTTCCTCAAATGGGTCCTCCCTCAATGGCCAAGAGATCAAGAATGCTTAGATATTAACCAAACTTTCCTTCTTGTTTTGTATCGTTTAATTAGTTTTCGATCATCTTCTTGTTTTAATTCAAGTGTGTTTACTTTGGTTCTTCCATAAGTTTGCAAATTGTGTTTTCACCAAGATGATTAATTTGTTTATATTTTACTTCCCATACATCTATGTAAATAAAAGTTGCTAACTTTATGGAGTATAAATATAAAGTAAGTATGTAACATTTTGTAGCACCTTTCTATAAAAATCGAAAATTGAACATTAAAAATAATACGAATTTTGCTGTCCAAGTTGTGTTACAATTGGTACGTACTTATGCTGGATAATAATTTAAAAGCATATCATAATACAATAGAGTAAATCAGCAAAATCAAGATAATGTTATCTATGAAGTATTGAGATCTTTTGATTATACATTCCCTATTTTTTTGTAACTAGACTTATATTAAAGGAATATTTTGTGGATGAATGATTGGAAAAGACAATAGAAAAACAGTGTGCCATACAATTAATATACCATGGTTTCATGTTTCATTTGTTTTCTCTTTTATGGGTTCATTGTATGTTAAGGAAAATATTGCAACATGGATAATTGTGGAAACATTTTTATATTTAATGTTGGTAAAGAACAATGGAAGCATATGAGTAGCACAAACTCTCTGTATTCATCATATGATATGATAGCCATTTAAATGAATTCTTATAACAACCGCCTTTTAAGTTGAATCAGAAAGAGGTTTGATTATGGTCGAACTGTCAGTTCAACCGGTTTCATGAATAAAATACAAAATATTTTGTTTTTGTTTCGATTTTGAAGGGTACGATTTATGGTGTATTTGTTGATATGCTCTTATAACAAAATAAAAATAATATAGTAATAGTAATAATAAAAAATGGTTTGAATCGGTTCAAATCAAGTTTCGGTTCCCGGTTCAACAAATGAACCGGGCAATTCAACCAAAACTCGAAAAATGACTCAAACCGGTTTACAATAAAGCGGTAACCTAAAATGTCTCCAATTGATTCTACCAGTTGAACTGACCGGTTTTCTAAACATTGATTTATACACTGTTAGCAAGATTTAATTTGAAATTATATCATAATTTTTTAGAAAGCATTGGAATCGATAAGACTTTACCAAAGGAAGTGGTTACTTAATCACTCCAAAAAAGGTTGACACATCATTGGTACGTCATTTTTACATTAAAACCACATTGAAGCCTGAAGGTTAACTCACAATCAAATACTCTTTACCTTTAACATTATTATACACACACAAAACAATAAGAATGAAAAAAAAGAAGCCTACCACTCGGTAACAACCATCTTGAATCTACCGATTTGAGAACCACTTTGTAGGCGTAGTAGTGATCGTAGTAGATGACTGAGAGTTTGGGCCACATCATCCAACTACCATCACTCTAAATATGTAATTATTTAGTTCAGTTACTTATAAAATACATTTAATACTGTTCAATTTTTTTGTTATTTGTTACTGCTCATTTGTATTTGTTAATCAATGTTTAACAATCTTGGGAAATGGTAAACACGATTTGAGATATTTGAAATGGGTGGTGGATGGAGTTTTTAATTTTTCTTTTTACCTACATTTAATTTAACAAAAACGTAATACTTCTTTCGTCTCAATTTAATTTTTCTATGTTTTCCTTTTAAGATATTACAAAATAATTGTACTTTCTGTACGGAAGAGCAAATATTTAGAATAGGAGAGTGATCCATACATCACTACTTTTTATCGATACATCACCAAACATGCTTTGTAGTCTTGTATTGTTCAACAACGTAAAGCATAAATGTGGTATATGGATAAAAGGTAGTGATGTATGGAGTTATGGATACTACCTCTATAATATTTGTCTGATTTTGTTGTTGGACAACTTTTAGAAGATTACATTTAGTCCGTGGGCTGTTTACAAAAGGGTTTAAGCTTGGACTCGAACAGGCCCAATTTAGTGTTCTAAAACCCTAAATATTTCTATTCCATCATCCCCAATTACAAAAGGTGAAACAATCGGTTCTACAATCCTCTGCAAATTTCATCAATTTCTATTCAAACAATGGGGAAAAAGAAGAAATTCATCGACAAGAAAAAAGCAGCAACTTTTCAGTTAATATCTCGTGATTCATCCGACCCAAATTACTCCGAAGATCCCTCCGGTGACCGAGTTTTCGTTAGAGTTGACGGCAACTCAGATAAACCCTTTTTTGACGAACATGATAACGATGAAAGTAACGGAATATTCGATGACGCTCCGGAAGATTACAGCGGCGATGAAATCGACGGCCGTGATTTGAGTCTTGAGAAACAGACGGCGGCCGGAGGACGGTTGCCAGGTGGATCTTCGTTGCCTGATCATGTGAGGAGAGAGATAGTGGAATTAGGGTTTCCTGATGACGGATACAATTATTTGTCTCATTTGAGGGAAATTAGGGTTGCTGGTGGTGGTTCTTCGTTTTATCAAAACCCTAAGGCCAGATTAGATCAGTTACCTCGTGATATAAAGGTTAAATATTTCATCTTATATCTTAAGTTTTTATGTTTTCCTTTACTGTTTTATATGGTGTTTATATATATGTGTGTGTTTTTTTGGTATGGCGGTTTTTATTTGTTTACACTACCACATTGGCATTTCAATTAGATTGCCACATCAGCATACTATTAACTAATTGCAAACTAACTTATTGAAGATACTATGCCATGTTACAATATTTAGAAATAATTTGCGTCTATTAGAACTTTATAGCATGTATTGATGTGTAAAGCTACATATTGCCATTGTTTTAAATTTGAAACTTTTGAAATTTGCCACTTAAAAAATTGAATATGGTGATAAATCTCATGTAACTCACTGTGCGGTATGAACTGCAGTGTCGCTTAACCAGATCAACAGTTTTTTTAAATGTAAAATGATGATCTCGGGCATATGAGTGTGGGAAGAGGTGGGTTTTCTCACTGTGCATTGCATCTTGTAACATGGACTCTCTTATTCTTTCTATTACAATCTGACAACAAGATTCATTATGGATGCCCTAAAGTGTAACGGTGTAAGTTTTTATTTGCTGTTTAGGCATACGATGCATCTAAAATTGAGGTTAAAGAAGTGAATAATGATGATGAGTCGTACAAGAAGGCAATATATGGTGTTGCAGTTAAAACTGTTCCTGTGAGGATTCAGAAAGCAATTGATCCTGAAGTGGCTGCATTGTTAGATGATAGTGACGATTCACGTTTTGGTTCTGATGTTGAAGACTTGGAAGAGGATTTTGTTCTCAATGCAAATCTTCCAGATGAATCAGAGGATGTGGATTTTGATAAGAAGTTGAATTTGACTGAAGAATCGAATGTGAATAAGAAAGAAGATCAATTTGATACATATTATGGACGAGATACGAATGTTGTTAGCTCTAAAAATTTGGTTGGTGCAAAGCCCAGAGAACGTCGACCTTTGGATGAACA
This sequence comes from Pseudognaphalium luteoalbum, assembly GCA_963422505.1. Taxonomy (NCBI): domain Eukaryota; kingdom Viridiplantae; phylum Streptophyta; class Magnoliopsida; order Asterales; family Asteraceae; genus Pseudognaphalium; species Pseudognaphalium luteoalbum. The sequence continues at coordinate 105,134,154 of OY730197.1, forward strand.
GTTTGATATGGTGAGGAACTGAGGATGTTCTGTTGTAATTTATTGATTTATGGTGTAATTAATCTATGTTGATTTATTAGTTTCTAACGAGATTTTGGTGTTACAGCTTGAACTTCAGGAATATGGTAGTGATAGTGAAGATGAATATGAGAATGCCACCTCTGAAGAGTACGAGCATCATGACTCTCTTGTAGAAAAGCTAAATCAAGTTCCTTTGGAAATGGATGGAGATTATAAACTTCTGGTTAATGACAAAAAGATGGAAGAAGAAGAGCCTATTTCACTAGAAACAGCTCCTGATCTGAGACCTCGGTGTATGCAATATGCTGAACAATTTGAAAATGAGAATGAAAATGATAAGGAAGATGTGTTTTTGGAGGAAAGTAGTGATGAATCTGAAAAGTGGGATTGTGAGACTATAATAACTACATATTCGAATCTTGATAACCACCCTGGGAAAATTGAAGCTCCAGGGGGAAGGAGGAAGAAGAAGTTGACCGAAACAGTCAACAAGGCTTTTGATGCTCCTACTCGAGTAATAGCTCTTAAAGGAAAAGAAATGCTTCCGGTTGACTTTTTGCCTCGAAGTAGGACTAATGCTGTGGAGGCTGAGAAAGATGGGAGTAAAACTAAGAACATGCAGCCGCCGAAGAAGATAATTGGTGTAGAATCGAAGGAAGAAAAGAAAGAGCGGAAGGTATTATTCTCTCATCATTTTGTTGGTTATCCCTTTCATATTCTTAAAGCAGTGATTGTCAAATTTTTATTGTTGCTGATAGAGGTGGCATGAAACGTGGGTTGGTTAATGCTGCAGCACTGGTTCAGTTGAAACATGTTTGTCATACAGGTCAAGCAGTTCTGCTGGAGTTCTATACACATGTATTAATGCATTAATTTTGATTAGTATAAACAATCTTTTACGATTATAATCTTAACCTTTGACAATAAAAGTATTTAGGAGGTTGAATGCGTATAAAATAGACATTGGGTGACCTCCAACCCTTTTGATCAGTTTCCTTTGTGCCCCTTTTAGTTCTAGGTTTGATCCGACCTATTCATAAGTAAAGTGTTGAAATTGCCATGTCTTGTTAGAGATATATCTGTATGTCATACCTACTTTTATCAACTTGAACTAAAAAATATGATAGTAGTCTGGTAATTTGTTATCCTCAGTCCCCTATTAAGGCCATCTTTCTTGCGTCTTTGTGTGTACTTCATATTTTTTTTAACATCTTTGTCTTTTATTGGAATCTTATTAATGAGTTTGCTGTACCTGGGTTTTCTTTCACCTTTATCGTACAACATATGCTTATTATGTTGTTGAATACCATTTTACTGGTTCAGGCAGCAGTGAAGGAGGAGAAACGAGAGGCGAGACGTGCTAAAAAGGACATGAAGGAGTTATACAAGAGTGAAGCTCAACAGGCTCAGAAAGTGGCTGCTTTCACTGGCCCTTCTTCCATTCATCTTATGTAAGCTGGTGGTCCTTAATTACTTCCTTTTTCTGGATTGTGAGTTATCTATGGTCACCAGAAGCAGCCTTTTAATCTTACACTACAACTGATTTATGTTAAGTTTTGTGGGTAGTTGTAAGAATCTGTACAAGACTTGAGGTGCAAACAAAATCTGTATTTGTATCTATAGACGATGCATTATTATGGTATACATCCTTTTGGTTTACATAAATATGATGTATTGTTTTTTTGAGCATGGCAAATCTGAAAATACATTAGTACAAGATCAAGCTAGCAGATCAATATCATCAGAAGCCATACCGCCTTCTTCAGGTTCATCGTCTAACCCAGGGTGAGGTATTGGACCGCCTCTCCACCCTCCTCCAGTGCCAGGTGGACCTGTCCCCTCACCGTAATCTTGTGTTTCATCATACGGGTGGAAAATAAGAGACTCTGGTGGCTGGACTGGTAAAAACTCTGGCTCTGATGGTGGTGCTGGCTTCTGCCCTAATGGTGGTTTTGATGCTAGGGCTTTGAAAGAAATCATGCTTATGATGAGCAAAGTCATGCATATTGTGTGCATGAACAACTTTGCAGTGATAGGCAGGTTGTTGGAATCTCTCATTTTGGAAGCGGTACGAATTCTGAAATGATGTCCCTTAAGCTGTGGTTAATGGGGGGGTTATATATCGGGCTGAAATTCATGCGACCTTGTGATGCTTACGTGTTAGTGCCTCGAAGCTGTTAGTTTTTTGCCTTGACGTATTTAGCAAGATTAAAAATGAAAATGGTAGACGTTTTTAGCAGAAATAGGTGGCTGGTACGTATGTTATGTTCTAAAAATCAATAACAGGTTAAAAAGATGGAAGGAAACAAAAAAAAAAAGATTGAAGGAAACCACCGGTTCCGTCTATACTTTTGTTTACTTGTATCTCGCATCAGATTATGTGAGATGAAGTTATAATGCATAAAAATGGTGTATGATTAATTTTTGGTGATGTATGAATCACCACCAATTGAAAAACTAAAATTGAAAAATATTTACGTAGTAGTTCCTATATGCATGGGAGTAGTTTCACCAATTAATCACTAATTGAAAACAATTAATGGTAGAGATTTAATTTGGTTATTTTATTATTATTAATTAATGGGTAAGATTATTTCAAATTGGGAGATTTTATTGGTGATTAATTAATATTAGCTTTCTTGATAGATGCAATAGTTTTTACACGTATATTTTTTAAACTGATTATATAACTCACGCGATGGGAAGTTATATGTGATAGTATCATTTTTAACTATTTAATTTATGGAAAATGCTATACTTAGCCCTAAGGGTTATGAATAAGATTTTCAGACACGCATTTAATGTTGTACCTTAATAATAACCATTCACTCTCCAAATATAACTTCACTCAACCAATCAAATATACAATTTTCTTATGCACGAATCTAACTCTTAAACATAGTCTTAGGGCTACAAATAGCAAAATCATTTATTTATACAACGCTATTGTATATTTAGTTGGAAAATGTATGTATATATGTTGATACCACCGATGGACTTGTACTTCATGCCATATGAGGAGGATGTAATATGGAACTCTTGAAAATATATCTTCAACGTCTTGCAAGTGTATCTAAACTCTTTGTGGTTTTCCAAATCGTTAATGTCAACCATTTCAATTTTATTAATGATGTTTAAGGTTAAACCCATGGCTCTCACCCAACAAACCTGTACAACCCTAAGTTCCATTTCTGTCTCTTACCCCCGCATTCTTCAATTAACAGTATGATTACATTCGTAAACTATGCGAGTTTACGTCGTACGTTGTAAGCAACTTGCTATCTTTGATATGGAATACTTTAGGTGTGCTTGGTTGGATGTATTATGGGGTGAGGAATGAGAATGTTAATGATTAATGATGCTTAGTTAATTACAACTAATTATATCATAACCCACTACTAAGCAATTCATCATTACCCACTAAATTGGGGGTATTAAACCAATTAATACTAACAACCATTGATCCCTACTTTTTCTCATTTAGTTGTGCATCCTAATTTTACATAAAAAAAATTATCTTTTATAATAACATTAATTAGAGTCCATAATCCACTCATATTATTATGTGTTTGTGTGCTTATACATGTGTATATATACATTTCATAAATAAATTATATGTATACAATTCTAGTATGCTTATCGGTTGCAATGTATTTGCTTATCTAGCTTAAAAAAATTAATATTAACGCTTTAATAATTATTTTATTTTTCAATATAATTACGTACTAACAATTACATACAAAAATGTTAGAGTAAATTGCATGGATGATCCCTGTGATCTATACATTCTCACCGTTGACCCTATACTTTAGTTTTTGTACCGTCATTCCAAAAATGCAAATGTTGTTGCGCATTTGGTCCCTCACGCAAGTTAAATGTCTAAGATACCCTTATCTGAATTTTTTAATAATTTTTCTTAATATTAATTCATTTTACAAATCTAAGCTTAGATATTTTTTTTTATGTCAAATTCCATTCACGATTATGCAAATCTATATACTCCAATTTTATTTAAAATTTGTTGCATTCAAAATCATATTCTATACATACAGAAAGAATTTGAAAGGATTGGAACCACACAAATTCTTATGCACTTCCACTGTCCAAAACAAACCACCCACGAGGGAACTTGCACAATGCACATCAATTAAACTGGTCCTCTACTGGTATCCATCTCCGACAAGTCGCCACTAGGTCTACTCATTCGTTCATCGTCTTCGTTTCATGCTTCATCTCCGGATAACCATAAAACAAAGTATAGGGACCAACGGTGAGAATGTGTGTAGACCACAGAGACCATCCATGCAATTTACTCAGAATGTTACTATAATATAAATTCACTCATCAGTACAAAGTTTTTTATGCCATATGTATCTTTACAATGAGTGTTAGACTTATATATAATATATCTTTACATGTAATATGAACAACTATAATTATTTTTTTGAATGAACCAAGCAATAGCAATGGTAATGATAATACTCTATAATAGTCATTGCATTCCCGTAGTATACCATTTACCTTTCCCATTACCATTCCTTAGTTCGAACCAAGCGCCCCTTTGTATCTTTAATTTGCTATGTATCAACTCAAATCTGTCTCTATTTTCCATTTTCTGATTTTCCCAACAATGCTAATTGCTAAAGTTACACAAAAAACTGTATGTATACATGCAAGCAAGAGTCTTGAATTGATACTACAGGAAAATGATAATAGAATAATTAAGAAGCCCACAAATTTGGATAAACAAGCACTAGAGTGATTTGCAGGCGAGTTTCTTGCAAAATCATTTTTTATCAATTGAAAATGGTAGAGAATACTTAGTAGTATAAATTAAACCACATAGAGAATGCCACATCTTATTTATGGATGTTAAGTGAACTCTGAGATTATTAGCTAGTTACGGAGTACTTGCTAAGCTAAAGCACTTGCGAACTCTTCATCACATTCAATTTTCATCATATATCCTGGCAAAAGGCAAACTTCTACACCCATGCTCCCGCCCCCATCTCGACCCGGAAACATTGTAATCTTCCCATCAGCCTTATACGAACCTCCACTTCTTGCCGCTACTGCTTTCCCCAACCCGAATTCACACCCATACATATCAAACCTCGGTGAGCTTCCAATGGCTATAGTATTCGGATCATTCACCTTACTCATTTTTACAATTGTTGGCGTTTTAGACCACGACTGAACCCACTTTCTCACTGCTGTATCATCGTGATTCCTCACCGCTTCATGTAAAAGCAAAGCGGCCCAACCAAGCCCACGAGCCAGTAACTCCTCAACAGTCGTTGTTCCCCTCACCAATTGAATTGGATTACCAAAATACTCACTAGATAAAGGTGGGTTCAGCCTATGGCGGTTACTAATAGCAAGTTTGCATATAGTGTCCGTGTTTTGTGGTGGGTGTCTTGCTCGTGTTATGCACCTCCACAAAAGCGCGGACACTGCTTGTAAACTTGAGATTTTTTGTGTATTACACTCAGCGTTGGCTTTTGCTTTGAGTTTGGAGATTGAAGAAGACGAAAAATTGAAGAATCTCTCCATCAATAACTGTGGGAATTGGAATCGTTCGATGAATTGATCATGGTTGGTGTATGGAAGGTGTATTATAGGATCACAATATCCTTCAAGGGCCACTCGTTTGAATACCGGGGGACGCGATATGGAACAACCATTTTGATCTTGAGATGTAAATATTTCACTCCATGTAGACATGAAATGCCAGAAAGATGTTCCATCCGCGACCATGTGGTTGACCGACCCGCCGATGAAGATCCCATCGGTGAGCTCGGTCACCTGAATGGACAACAACGGCAATGTATGACCATCGTAACTTATAGCGTTATTAAGATCGAAGAAGGAATGAACAAGTAGAGGTACAGGTAGATCCACAGGGGTAAGTACATCGGATATATTAGCATCCGCTTTGGCATAAACAAAATTGACCCCGGGGCTGTTTTCGGGGTCCAAGTAGATAACATAAGAAGGTGGGTTTTGGTGTTTTCGAGTGGCTAAACGGGCTGCGAGTGGGTAGAAATGAGTGAGGGTCGCGGAGAGCGTGTGCTGAAGTTTGTCCAAGAAAGCGGTGATGGAAAAATGTTGGTTTTCGGGTTTTGCGAAAAGGAGACCTTTTTGGGTGTAATTGGCGTTGAGGAAAACCAGCTCAAATGGGGTGAGGTGGATAGGTTGTTTTGCATCTGCTGAGATTTCGTGTAATGGTTTCACTAAGCGTTCGGACATACGCCTCACCGATGGCCAAGTCATTTCAGGGGATTTAATTTCCACTATCCAGAGTGCATGAGCGTATATATGTGGCTCAAATTCTTCAACCAGCTTGTTTTTGGAGATAATAATATAAAAAACTTTAAATGAAATGATAAAAACCAAGAAAAATATCCCAAATATTGTCAAAATGGTTGGGCCGGCCCTGCCTAGGCCACGGCATTGGACTTGAGAACCTTTATTTTAACTTCTCGGGCGTAGGGGTGTGAAAAAGTCAGTTTTTTTCGGTTTTCGGTTTTTTAAAAACTGGTTTTTAAAAAACTGGTATTTTATCGGTTTCGGTTTTTTTCGGTTTCGATTTTTCGGAATCGGTTTTTTTCAGTTTTAAATGTTCGGAATCGGTTTTTTTCGGTTTTGACCCGGTTTTAACCGGTTATTTTTTTTCGGTTTTTTTTCCGGATTCGAATTCGGTATAATTGTATAACAAAATTTTAATAATACAAATGAAAATAAAATATACAAACATAACTTTTATCCAAAAAGTCTATATAATTCAAACACGTTTGAGCGTTAGGCGTTTTAAGAAAAAACAACGTTTGGGTCAAAAAAATTTCATTAACTTCGTAGAACATTAGTAATGGAAACATAATTGATCAATAACATAACCAAAAGGCTTGTAAAGCTTCCTAAAAATATTAATGAATCTAAAAAGTCTATAAAATTCAAACACGTTTGAGCGTTAGGCGTTTCAAGGAAAATCAACGTTTGGGTCAAAAAAAATTCATTAACTTCGTAAAACATTAGTAATGGAAACATAATTGATCAATAACATAACCAAAAGGGTTGTAAATCTTCTCAAAAATATTATTGAATCTAAAAAGTCTATAAAATTCAAAGTGAGTTGATACATTCAAGGAATTTTTTACTAAATTCAAGGAAACATGTGCATAAAAAATGGTACTGTAAGCATAAAGAGTTGTACTTTTCCGTGGATTTAGTAAAAACTTCCTTGCATTTATCAACGTCTGATTCCAAGTGGTTCGAACGTTAAGCTTTTTAAGGAAAAACAATGTTTGAGTCTAATTTTTTTATTGAATTCGTAGAACATTAGTAATGGAAACATAATTGAACAATAACTTAAACAAAAGTCTTATATAAGTCTTCTTAAAATATTATTGAATCGAAAAAGTCTTCATAACTTAGAAATTTAAAATACAAATGGAACTAAAAATATGAATACATACAAACATAACTTTTATTTGAATGATACAATTACAACTAAAAATATAAAATACAAATACGAATACATTCGAGCTTCGGCATGGCCATCACCCGGAAATGTAATCGTGTAGTAAAGTATATCGAGCTTCGGCATGGCCATCACCCGGATACACTTAACCACTTAGTTCGTCCCAAACTTCATCCTCATCTACGGATTCAACTTCAAATGGTTCAAATTCACCTTCATCTAAGTCGGTCGTTGGAGGTGATATCCCTAATGCGACTTCTTCATCTTGGATAATCTCTTCAACATTACCTAATAGTGAGCCTTCCAACGTTGTTACATTTTGTATCCTATCTACCCCATCCAAGTAATCTTTCAAACATACACATACTTCCACGGTATCAATGGTTAGTCTTGATCTTCTTTCCGATATGATTCTACCGCTAGTAGAAAAAGCCGATTCGGAAGCTACCGTCGAAACTTGGACGGCTAATAAATCCCGAGCCATAGCGGATAAAATTGGAAATTGTACTTCTCTTTCTTTCCACCAACTCAAAATGTCAAAATTACGAAAAGCCTCGGGACTTAAAGTGGTTAAAAAGTTTGTAGACTTATAGTGTCCCAACTCGCTTGTTGGAGCCGATGTTCGTTGACGCTTTGTAGCGTCTTCAAGTAAAGTGTTATAAAGGTTTATGTTTATGTCACTCGATGATGCCCGAGATGTTCCCGCCCGCATGGAATCAACAATTGGGTTTGGTTGGTAACCAATTTTTGTTGCATAAATCTCAAATAGTTGTGTAAACCCATTGTCAAATTTAATAATTTCATTTGTAATAAAGTTTGGGTCGTCGGTTAAGTTTAAATCTAAATTTTCCAAAATAGTCGTGAGTAAACGTTGTACGCCGCCAACATTTATAGTTGGATTTAGTGCGGCGGCACAAGTAAAAACCAAAGGCATGCTACCAAAATATTTTATAAATTTCCTTTTAATAGCTCTAACCATTTTTCTAAAAATTAGAAATGACGAAAGTTCTAATTCTTTCAATTTTTCGGTCATTATAAAAACTTGGTTTAGAACTAAGGAGCTAGTTGGGTAATATACACCCGAAAGGATAGTAGTAGCATCTTTAAAAACTACTAAAAATTTAGTCAAATCATAAAGTTGATCCCATTCAAAATCGGTTACTTCCACGGACTTACTTCTATCAACTAACAACGTATTAAAAGCATTTAAAGTATCACGTTGTCTTAAAATATTTTCAAACATAGTGTGAGTAGAATTCCACCTGGTATTATTATCATAGCATGGGCCTAGGGGAGTTTCACCACATTGTACACGAAAACGTCTATAATTAGTTTGACGTTCGTTACTTGAACTATATATAGTTACTAATAAATTCTTAAATTTTTGACGTAAATTATCACATATTTTTAATGCCGCTTGCACGGCCAAATTAATAATATGAGCAACACAACGAGAATGAAAAAAAGCGCCATTTAAACATGGTTTAAAACGTAATTTTAGTAAATTCATAGCTCTTGTATTATTTGACGCATTATCTAGTGAAATTGTAAAAACTTTATCCTCTAAATTATATTCAATTAAAGTGTCATTTATAATTTTTCGCAAGTTACATCCCGTATGTGGATAACCAAACAATTTAAAAGCAATTGTTCGTTTCATTAGTAACCAAGATTCGGGATGAAACCAATGGGCCGTAACGGCTAAATAAGAACTTGTCGTACCATGTGGTGCGGTCCAAACATCACAAGTAACAGAAACGCCATGTTTATAGTTTAGAAAACCATCAATTATATCTTTTTTAGCATTTTTCCATAATTTAAACGCATCGTTTCTAAGGGTAGTACGACTTACTTGTTGGTATCGCGGTTGTAGTCTCTTTTTGATGATACTCGTAAGCCGTTGATTGTCAAAGTGGTTGAATGGAAGCGCCTCTTGGATGACAAACTTGGTAAAATCTTCTCGAAGAGCATCATTGTCATATATAAATACCCCACCATCCGAACCAAGTGTCGATTGTGAGGGATCTCCACTTATTGCTCTACAAGACGAGTTCATGTGAGCTCGTAATGTGGAGTTTGATGTGGAGTTATAAAAATGCCCACATCTCTTGCAACGAGCCTTTTTCGCCCCATCATTCATAACACACAATTCATAATTCACCCAAATATCCGGCTTCCGCTTCGTCGTTATAATTTGCATGATATCATCGTTTGTGTAAACTTTGTTTCGTACATTGCTACTAGCGGAAACGGAACCGGAAGCTTGAGATTGTATATTTTCCATTTTGCAAATGAAAAGTATATATATAGAGAGAGAGTTTTTTAGAGAATATGTAAGAAATTGAAAGAATATGAGAGAAATAGATAGAAATTGGTGTGTTTTGAAACTAAACTAACCATGGGTATTTATAGTGTCATTGAGGGGGCAAAAGCACCCAAAAAAGTCCAAAAAATTCAAAATCCCGCTCCTCCAACGGCTAGGAGCCGTTTTCCAATTTTTTGAAAAAAACCCGGTTAAAACCGGTTTTTTTTAAAAAACCGGTTAAAACCGGTTATTAAACCGGAAAAAAACCGGTTGTGGCCAAAACAACAAACCGGTTCGGGTTTCAAAAACCGGTTACGGTTTTATAAAAACCGGTTTTTATTAAAATAGGTTTCGGTTTTTAAATCGGTTTTCAAAAAAATCGGTTACGGTTTTGCATCTCTACTTGGGCGTGGCTTGGCCCAAATGTGTGGATCTAATAAAGTGATTTGAAGGATTTGAAATCACGAGAGCGTGTATGAGGACACTTGCTTGGAGATCAAAATAGAGATTGGAGATCCCTATATAAAACCTAGTTTCAATTCTTTTTGTTTAAGTGATTATTTTTTCTAGATTCTATTGGGAAAAACGGTCTCAAAGATTTCACAACAATCTAGCTAATGAAAACAGTAAAAAAATATGAACACAAGAATATACGTAGCAACTCCAAAATCGGAGAAAAAATCACGGGCCTCCAAAAAGAAAATATTTCACTATATGAAAATTTATTACAATCACATAGACTAATCTCTTAAGCCACCACCCAACCAACACTCACACCCTCTAAAGATTTGACTCACACATTAGACACTTAAACCAAAGGGAGAAAGAAATAATCAAATACTTAAGATGTATATTGATTTGGTGCATTTTGAAACTAAGGCATATGCCTCCTTTTATAACCAATGAGGCACCTTTCCTTTTGCTCCTTCAACCAACGTGGGACAAACTCCCAATTTTATTTTAGCCAGAATACCAACAATCTCCACCATGGATAAAATAAAATTAACTTTGTTCCTACATTAGAACCATTGTCTCGACCGATAATCAAAATTCGGAGAGAATTATCATAAAGAGTATCTCCACTCAAGATATTTCATTCTAAGCATTTCACCTCGGCACACGTACGTTGAAAAAACTTGTTGAAATGGTATATGGTGCAACTTCCTTTGTTTGGCACACTTGGAAGTTCCTCAGCCATTGACGTCAATTTCCACTATACACCTTGCATTTTAAGCCAAACCAATGGCCATGTGTAAATACTGTGGAACCGCTGACTACCATCCTTTTTCCATGGTGGTGCGGACACATCATGGGGATGTCATCTCTTAATAGAACTCATTATTCTTTGTGAGAACGGAGACATTTTCAGCAGAGTTGGAGCCCTTAGCCGAATCCACTCCACCTAGACAATCCATCTTGACATGCCCAGACTTTTCACACTTCTAGGATATTAGATTTTTCTTGTTCTTTTTCTTCGTATCTTCACTTACCAAAACGATACCTTCAATTATGTCTATAAATAATTGGCTTTTGATTGCGGACTCAAATTAGGAATAAGTTAGACAGTTAAACTAAAATATTTAGGATAGTGATTTTGAGGAATGTCTTTCACTAGATTAAAATACAGTTAGTAAATTAGACTTAAGGTGTGGTAAAAATGGACACTAATCCTAGTTGAATAAGATTTACATTTACAATGCAAATAAACTGGTTTTAACTAAACACCCCGAAATTATTAGTGAGATAATTTAAGTAAGTGTCGTTTGAATATCTGATAAAAGTATTCTCATTTTGATGGTTCAGAATCCATTTGCCATTAGTTATTTAAAAGTAGTTTAAAGCAAAGCGACAATTAAGTCACAAAACCCCAACATTTAAATACTTATTTAAATTAATTATATTTTAATTATAATTCTTAAATTAACATTCTATGTGAAAGGAACTTGGACTTATTGTAGCTATATTATACACAACATGGTATACTTACCTAGTTGTGTAATAGTTAAGTGATGATATTTCTGTATTTAACTTTTATAACATGATTCGACACATCAGTATACTATTAGTGTATCTTATATTTTTTTTTTAGCATTTCTATATGTTTGTTGTAAATCATTATTTTATGTTTGAATTTAAAAAATTAGTATTACTTGTTTATTGCATCTTACATTTTCTTACCTTATCTTGTATATTTTTTTATTGCATCTTACGTTCGTTAGAATTTTAAGTGAATCTCTCATAATAACAAGTTTTCTGATTTAATAAAATTTTGTACAAGTTTTTAGAATTTTTAAGGCAATTTTTTAGCAGGTCCTTAACTTTTGTCAAAACTAAAAAATAGTCCCTCTTTCTTTGCTAAATATATTTAAAGTGCCATATAGTTTCTTCTTCCCATCCTTGTGTCCTTGTATGAACTGCTTCCTTTAGGATTGTGCAATTTGTATTAAAGTGCTAAATTGATTTAAAATTTCAAAGTGTACAATTGTAAATTTCTTAAAATCTCCCGAACTGGTTATTAGTCATCTCAATTATAAATCCATCTGAATGGGTTAACCCATTGGATCTCTTATTGGGTTCATAAGTCTAATTTTTCCACTCATTGAATGATATAAACATGACACAACCGGTCAGATCTAGATCAAGATATACCTCATTGACATCCATAATTTACTAAATTGGCATATTTTGTAAGTCCAATCTCTTTTCTCTTTTTAACCTAAACAACGGTTACATCTAGATGTGTTCACGGACGGTTAATCAGATGTTCGGTTAACTGAGAACCAGTTATCAAAAATTAGGTTCACCAATTTGTTAAACCTAAACCGAAATAGAAAGTTTCATTTAACCGATAACTGGTTAACCGATTTTTCGGTTCGGTTACTTTGTTAACCAATTAACCGTTATTAATTAATACATATTTAAAAAAAAGCTTTTAATAACACACATACACTTTTATTAATAAGTGTTTGCTATATTTAAAATATTTTAATAATAAAGGTATCAAATGATGAACATTTAACTCTTTATACATGTGTATTTATGTTATACGTATATTAATCGTTTGGATATAACTAAAACTATGTAGTAATAGCTAGCATATTAAGACAAAATTAAGCTGGTAAACTCAATTAAAATGAAAGAAAAAGAAATACAAATGATTCTATTAAAATACAAGTGTAAATATCTATATATAAATATAATATATACATATTTTTAAAATATATATAAACTTTTTCGGTTAAACGTTTATCATATTAATCCCAAAATCATGAACCGAAACGGAAACTGAAAAATATTATTTCGGTTAACCTAAATTTGGTTCGATTTAACCGATTTTTGTTTCAATTTTCTGGTTTCGGAATATTTAAACACCCCTAGATTTACATCGTCCCACGTGTCGTAGAAGCCTGGAAGGTTGTATTGGAGAGGGTCGTGAGATGACACATGGTCGTGCTAATGTGACGCTCACGACCTTCCCGCACTTGTAATGGTCTAAGTATTACTACTTCGTAACTTCGTTAAACCAATATCGATGATGTTCAAGAAAAGAGACTTGTCCAATCAACAGTGGCGTAGCCACGTAACACCCAAGAAGGGCCAAGGCCCACCTTGTAATTTTTTTATATGGTGTTATATATATACAATTTAGTAATAGTTTGATTAATATATAGTGTTTGGCCCATCATAAAATGTAACTCAACTAACAAAGTGATTCATTCGGTTAAAACTTTATACAATAAGAAATGAATTAAATACTTAGTAATGTAGTATATAATAGGAGTAGGTGTCCTCAATAGTTCTAAGCTAATATACCCGTCACTTAAAAGAAAAAAGAAAAAACAAATTACCTAAACTAATTGATTCATCATAAAAAAAAGTCGATCAACATCTGCCCACTATCAAAAACAGGTATTCACGATTGTTATCTACATATTATTTTCTAGTTACTTTTTATATGTAGTCTCGCATCAACATCTGCCCACTATCAAAAACAGGTATTCAAGATTGTTATCTACATATTATTTTCTAGTTACTTTTTATATGTAGTCTCGCAAGTTGCAATTGTTATATGTGATTCTATTTTTGATGATTTTAGGGATTTTAAAATGCTACGTGTGAAGTTAAACAGCGTAAATGTGCATTATAAATTTATAAGTCTCTTACACTCTTATATATATATTATTTTTCAATAAAATTTAGTGTATATGTTTGTTTTTTGTTTATGCCCACCCTAAACAAAAATTCTAGCTACGCCACTGTCAATCAAGATTATTTGCGTCTATCTTTTAAGTGCTGTTTGTACTACGTTCTCTTCATGAATAAGATGTTTTGTCTCTTTGTAGTATTTGTACTACGTTTTTCTTAGATAAGATGCGGAAAGCTACTCATAAGGTTAACAATTGTGACGTTTTTACTCGAACTCTTCGCAACAAAGAAAGACCAACCCCTAAGTTATCACCAAAAAGTAACTTTTACTCTTGACCCAATTACAATTTGATAATGATGCCAAACAATTGTATAATGATTTGATTAATCATTTAATCATAGCACATAATGACGTTATTATATAATTCAATTAAATAAAACTCAATCAACTAAAACCAACAAAATAGATGATGATCATGCCAACCAACCACCAAGATTATTCATTTATTTACAACTGATGCAATAAATATTGTATCATCCCCTTACCAAGAAGTCAACAATACTTATTTTAAATGCTCCCAACCAAACCAAACCAACCAATTCCTATTATATATGTTTGATAAATGCTGTTCTCTTTTTGGCCAGCCTGAAATTTTAAGGACTTGTACATTTTGCTATGAAAATTGTACTTCATCTAGACCACCCTTTTCAGTTATTGCAATTAGTCCTCTTATTCATTTGGGCCAACCACACATTGGTCCATACTCCATCCTCTACTACAATATATGGCCACTTCACTATGCCACCAAATATCCCATTTTTAGAAGAAATTGTCACCTTTAGCCAAGACAAAGCATGAACCCGTAACCCGTCTTAGTCTCGAACCTAACCACGGGCTAATCGATTCTGATCAGCCTTAAAACGGCCCATTTTAGGGGCATCCATGACCTAGCTAGGACAAACGGTCAATCTCACTCGATCCCAAAGAATCTAGAAAGCATTAGGGTTAACATAGTATTATCGATTTCCTAGCAGTAAAACGACAACATATTTTCACTAAGGAATGGTTAGATAGAATCGTGTCATGTTATACACCATGCTTATGGGTCAAAAACATACAATGAGAAATGATAGATCTTGATAGAGGGTGGTTAAACAAAGAATTCGGGTTTTATTGTACATTGGCAAATTAGCTTTATAAACACATTTGCAACCTATATCACACATCAAACAACTAAAAAGAATACACAGGCATTAAATAATACACAAAACTACAAATTAGTAGTGGTACCTGATGAGCTTTTACTAAACCACATACACTTTTCTTTTACTGCATCACTCTCTTTTGCATACTCTTTGAATCGAAACTCATCGTTGTTCTTAAAACTTGGAGGCACTTTTCCTTCACTGTAACATTGACTACAAAGACTAAAGTGCGATTTCAATTCCTTAAATCTTGATCCAATTATCGGGTATCGACAAACACCACAAGTTTGTTTACCATGTCGGTTTCTATCTGAAGTTTCAAGCTTTAACAAAGTCGACATTATACCAAAACCCCAATCAGGATCATCGAACATTGTAACAAACTCTGTAAAAGACACCAGTGAAGTATCCATTTCTCCATGGATCTCTAACAACTCGCTTGCACCATGAGTAGGGATATAAATTGCACGTAATGACTTTATATACTGTAAAGCATCAGTCTTTTTAATCTGCCCATTAGCCCCATGTTCATTTACAGGTCGCCAAAGAAGTGAATCAAATGCTACCCTTTTTCGTTTATCTGGCGTACCACCACATATAGGAGCTAGAATGGCGAAAAACATACCCAAATCAACCCGACCCGATTCTGATTCATCTAAAACTGTCAAAATTTTGAGATTAATCGCCTTTACAGCTCCTATAAAGGTTTCGGGCTTCAAGAAACTAAGTAATCTTCGAAGGACAATCTCTAATGATGCCTTACGTATAGATTTTTCAGGCAACCCTGTACCTGAATATATCAATGGAGTCTCGTTTTCGTTGATTTCCTTTTTTAAAAGCTCAACATCACAACGGGTCAACCTAGTGGTTCGCTGAAAAGCCCGAATGTTAAGAGCAGTAGCAAGTTCTTGCCTCAACGTCGTTCTTTCACCTACGGTTTTAAACCTCGATGGTTCCACAACAACAAACGCCTCATCCCCATTTCCATTCCCATTTCCTTTCAATTTCTTCCTATTGAGCTGCTTCAAGTGAGAAATCGCATCATACAATTCAATCCTGTTAGTCATTTTCAAAGCTTCTTTCAAAGCCTTTTTCGCTTCTTCAGTTTCACCAGCACCTAACAACGAAACGGCCGTATTGAGCTGAGCTCTCCAATGATTAGGCCATACTCCCAAAACCCTCGTGTACACTTCGGAAGCCCGTTGGTACCTCCCCATATCCATATAAAGCCCACCAAGATTATACAAAGCATCAACATGACCCGGTTTCAAATCAATCGCCTTTTGAAACTCTTTTATCGCATTCTCGTCATCACCAATCGCATGTAAAGCCGAAGCTAAATCACAATGCGCATCAGCATAATCGTTTTTCATATAAATCGCTTCTTCTAACGCTTTAACAGCAGCCTTATACTCACCTACACCAAGTAAAGCACTACCTAAAAGCTTCAAAGCCCGAAAATGGGTAGGACATAAAATTGCAGCCTCTCGATAATGTTCACAAGCACTAATAACCATACCTTCACATTCAAGAGAAATACCAAGATTCACATGAATTTGTGGAAGTAAATAACCCCATTGATTACCTCCAGCTTCTGCAGCATCTAAAGCCAAAACAAACTCGCTTTTCGCATCGGTATAACCACCAATCACATGATAACAGTTCCCGGCTCGAAAATGCGGTCTAACATCTGTTGGCTGTAATTCGCAGGCCCGTTTAAAACAAACCAATGCTTCCTTAAACAAATGCTGATCATACAAAATTCTACCCAACGCCATATGTCCATCAAATGCTTCTTCTCTTGATCTCGACCCGTCAGCCCGTGATCTCAACCCGCTTAACTCCTTAACAAAAACCGCGTAATCGTGCCCGTTTTCTTCCCAAACGATCCTTTTACTATTATTAGTATCGATTTCGGACGACGGCCCGAGCTCTCTAGACCACCCTGACTCAGAGTAAACATCCAAATTCTCAGTCTTCCCATCTTTCAACTGTTTAGATTTCAACCTTTTAATCAAAATCTCCAAATCATCCACCAGCTTCCACGTGTCATCAAACACAATCCCGTGGTTCGGAGACGCGGCCCACGCCGCCGTCCGGTGGTTCTTCTTTCCGACCGACGACACGCGGTCCATAACAGATGACGTGGATGCCAAAGCACCTTCCGCATCCACGTCAGCTAAATTAGAACCACCACCACCACCACCAAATTCATTATCATTATTATCATTACCACCACCATCATCATCAATATTAACAATATTATTATCCGGTTTCGAGAATTGAAACCCTAGGGCTTCAAAATCACGATCAACGTCACCGGCACCGTCGTCGTAAGTACGTAACAACCCGTCGTAGGTAAGACCTTTAACGCCGTCGATGAATTCCGCGTATGTACGGAAAACCTCATCGAGAATAGCGTTGATTTGTTCGTTACTGAATTTCACCCTAGGGTTTACAGCAACAACTAAAGCTGACATTTCATCTCTGTTTAAACCACCGTCTTTGTTCAAATCGAATTGCTGAAATATTCTTTTAACTTTTTCCGATCTGTTCCCTCTTGTAGTCATTCCGTTTCCGTTTAACTGAAATAAATAATCAAAACAACCGGGTTCAGGATAACCCTAACCCTAACCGGAATAACCGAATTATGAAATTGGGGGATTGGGATGGATGGAAAATAGAGAAAAGTGAGGGAAATTGTAAAGAGAAAAAGAAGACTTAATTTTATTTATTTTGATTATTAATAATATTTATTTATGGGTGGTGCAGGTGGTCTGCGTGTGTGTGCTGGGATGATGGGGATGGTGGGGACAACGCAGCCGCACGGGATAAGAGAGAAGAGAGAAACAAGGGTAATAGTTAATAGTTTCATGGCTTCTGGATTACACCATCTTCTTCTTCCTTAATGTTCCATCATTAAAGGTTAAAACAAACAAACGTTCTTTTTTAAGGTACTTTTACCTTTGAATGATGATGATGATTCTGTGTAACTTACTGTTTTTTTATTATGTCATTTATAGCATCCGTACACCACTAATAATACTTTAAGTTGTTATAATCTAAAACATATTTAGTGATGTACGGAAAAAAATTGATGACTTACGAATCACATTTAAAATGAAAAAAAATATGCTATATTAGATTTTACAAGGATTTATTGTAAGATTTTTATGTACCATATTGGTTGTCACAGTTACATTAACTATTTTTATATTAAATTTTGGTTTTATAGTTTTGTTTGATTTTAAGACAGATCATTCCTTAAAGGAGACTGTGGTACAATTGAAGCTAGAATTCATACGGGGTCATTTAAGATTTATTAATGAACTTTATTTTGTATATTAAAGTTCAAAAACAATACTCGTGGATTTTGCTATATCCTTTTTGTCTTGAGCTGTATAAAATGGAGTATATGAAAAGTATTATATACATGACTTAGTAGGATAACAGGAAAGTAAACGAGTTAAACCAGATAAAGTTTTTATTAAGCATTCTGAACTCGAACTTATTAAGCTTTAATAGAGTTTGAACCTAGGCTCAAGTCGAGGTCGCTTCGAATGGTTACCTCTACTCGAGTGTTTCGATCCTTAATATTATATGTACATGTAATAATAAACATATATGTAATTTTAAATTTTGTAAATGATATTTTTATTGGATTGTAAGATCGTTGGGTTATACTAATAGAATTTTGATACATTGCATGATTTGTTCTACTTTTGTATATACTTGAGGGTTAAATGTCTGAGAATACTTTTGTATCCTATTACAAAAAGCAAAAGTTGTAAGGAGTTTTACCACAATCACATCATCTTCTCCATCTGATATGAAAGTCAGATGGTGACTGAAACAATTGATAATAATGGGGTAGAAAGAAACATAAAACAACTTCTTTTACCTAAATCAAAAAATCAGAGGCAGATGTTAAGCCACTGAGTCAAGAAGACTCTGATACTCCTGGAACTAGGGTAGATGAGAATGCAAAAGCTGAAGGAAATGGTTCTGAAGAAGTACTGAGTTTTGGCCTTGAAGCAGTATCCAGTGATGAAACTGTATGGACTTTGCTTTAATAATTTTCTTTACATATACCGACTTTAATATGTTCATAAAATAAAGGTTTTGTTTACTACGGTTATCATGATAGGTTAAGAAGACCGAACCAAATGCCAATAATGATTGGTCTATGGTGTTTGAGATACATAGAAGAGAAATAATTGAACTATGGCACATATGCAACACACCTTTAATTCATAGGACTTACTTTTTCTTGCTATTCAAAGGTGATTAATCGGATTCTGTACGTGTACATGGAGGTAGAGCTTCGAAGCTAGACTCTCATTTCTAAAGAACACTATCTCGTGATACCAGTTACATCTTTCCATTTTTTGTTTCCCATTTCACAATTGATTTAATAATCCATTTCTCGATCTAGTGATGCTAATACTATCATGAATGATAACCACCGGTGCTCGTGCTCTTAGTCGTGAAAGAACAATGCTGATCAGCAAGAAACTTTTAAAGAAATTTTCATCAATGCAAAGAGATGAACTTTTTAAAAATGGGGAATCCCATTGGACTCCAAACATAAAAGAGTCCAATTGTCCCATTTAGTATAGTCCAAAACGAATGACGACATTAATGGTCCAAAACGAATGACAATAATCACATTAAGGACAGTGCAGAGAGCGTTGCAAAGTTGGTTGGGATGGTCGAGTTAAACCGAACACCAAATGAACTATTTAGGTTAAGCTTTCTTCCTAAGTCAGATTACTTTTAAGACTTCTTTTTGGAAAGCCACCATGTCCTTTATATAGATAAGCTTCATGTCTTTGTAAAATCTCGCACATTTATTGTATTACTAACAATAGTTTGGTTCTAAAAGATATAACCTAAAGATTTTGAGATGTTGTACAATAAAAGGTGACATTGTGAATCTTGATTGACATGAAAATTTCGATGCTCATGTAAGCTATGTTTATTTTATGGTAATTTTAATCTTTAAGGCCAATAGTTAAGTGAATTCCATTATAATTAGAAGTGAATTATCTTATATTTTCTTATAATTCAAACTAGTTTATTGACTCGCGACTACGTCAGTTAACATATATGAGTTTTAAAAAGTTAACGAAATATAAAAGAAACACAATGTACAAATGTTATATGAGAAAAAAGATGTAAATTAATCGATGTAAATAAAACTAAATTGGAACGTTAGATCTTCACATGGTTCACTATTAACTACTGTATTAAGTAATATAATGGTGATGGAAAAAATTACACCTATTAAATTAGGCAAAGAAATAATAGACATCTCTTTGACTTAAAAATTTGTAGAGCCAGTTGTAGGATAAGAATTCAAATTTATATCAAAAGCTAAATTGTTATAGATTTAAAATAGTAACGACAAAAACACAACTTGTAGAGACCTAAACTACTCCATGAATCACAAAAGAGAAAATAGAACAATTTCAGTGAACGATTAATTTTCAACTTTAAATCAAATTCATTGTAGAATTACTTGAATCTTTATATTCCACCTATATTTATCCCATGGATATTGCGTACACAATCAAATTGAGCAATATCAGTCATGCATGACAATTCTTGAAATTAATATATTTTGGTAAATTAGTAAGTTAGATTGGAAAAAAAAAATACCCGTTAGCTGAAAGTGAAATGAAATATGGTATTTATACACATATATGTTAGCATGATAGGTAATAATGTTGCCTCAAATATTGTAGGCTTGGAGGTTCATAATTCGATAACATTTGAAAAGATATTTGAAATCATTTGTAACTAATAAAAGGATAAAAATGACAAAATTTATCACTAATTAAATTTTAAGTTTAAATCACATTCAAATCTACAAATTCTGAAAGTCAAATGATTAATAATAAATTAATTCATCTTAGTAAATGATTTTGGTGAGAGTGTTCGTATTAGAAAAAAAGTTATAAGTTTGTGGATGTTGATTTGTGGGTTGATATATATATGATTGTATATTGTTTAAGTCAAGGTAACAATTAGCAATTAAAATCGTAATGTTTAATTTAAAATTTAACTACTATTTTGATGGAAAATGTAACATATATATAAATCCTTATAAAGCATGGGTACATGCTTAAAGTTTACAAATGGAAGATGTCAAATAAGTATTTTATCCCGTTCATTACATTAACTAAACTAATTTGGTAAATGTTAACCATTTATGTATTATCGAATGAGTCAATTCCAATATAATAGTAGCTATATTATTTATATGTAGAGATACATATTAAATTGTTTTATTTATTATAAAATTTAAAACTAATCAACATAATTTAAGTGAATTATAACTTCACATTATTTCAGTAGATTTGTAAATTTTAACTCTTAATATTAAACATTATTTCATAATATACTAACAATTTACTTACCAATTATTCTTAGGTGCTATTTTTGTGTAAACTTTGATCATTGATATGTACTTCATAGTAACAACTAACTACACAATGTTTACCCAACCTTTAAAATAGAGACTTGATATCCGTTTTTAATGTCATGTTATTGATTTTAAGGTCATGTTGTTGATAAAAAAAGGTCATGTTAGAAATCAATATAGACAATTCTTTCAAATATTAAGAGATTATTTAAAAAATTATCAGTAAAAAAAGTTAAATAAAAGAAATAGAGAATGACTGAAAATGTCTTTTGCGAATGTTGTAGGTACACGTTTAAAATGAAAATGGTGTAGGAATGAATTTGACCCGTACGATCTCTCCATGGATAGAACTTAAACTAGGGTTCAGATTGATCCATAATATTTTTCTTTAAGTATAAATAATAGAATAGACAATTGTATTTTGTTTCCCATAAACATAGTTCTTAACTCGTTAATCAGAATTTCGGTTTTAGCTCGTGTCTACACTCGTAAAAGTCACTATTACAATAAGTATATATATTTGTATGTATATTTATATTGTTTAATATATTTGTTCTTTAAGTGAAAATACGGTGATGATCCATAAGTAAATCGTTGATCTGCTATCAACACAAATACTTGAGTTAAAATAGATTATAATCATTTCTTTTTCTATTTTGTCCTTTCATTTATCCCTTACAATAAAAGTTTGTCCGATTTTACTTGGAAGAGTCACATAACTTGTAAGTATCAAAATCATTTGAAGGTTGGGATCCAAGTCATATCGTTTTTTGAATTTTTTACTTTACTTGTAAGAGCCTATTCGTGAATATAGTGGTATATATGTCAGAATGTCAGATCTCATTAATTAATTACCCACATTAAAAGGAAAATAAACACATAAAAATAACTAAAAAACGACCTGACCCGTTGATGCCTTGATGGAACCTCTTTTTGGGCTTTGGCCTTTTCGTTATTGAATTGTTCAGTTGGCCCAATTCTTCTATGTTTTAGTGCCCATTGTACAGGACTTTGTCTTTTTTTGGGCGAAAAGCACTTCTTGCTGAATCACTATTCACGGCTTGTTTTAATGTGTAGTCTGTATAATATCATTATTATGCGTTATTTGGATAACGGGGAACTTGTTTAATAAACAATTATTATATGTTTAACTACTATTCATAGTTTATAAAATTCATTAACTCCCTTCGTATGTCGAGGTCGGCAAGACTAGTCAATCATTTGCAATCGATCATATGTATTTGTTGTCTCTAAGATGCATATTTGTTTATTATGTATGTTTGTTGTTTGGTGCTTGTTATTTGATCAATTTCTTAAAGACAAATTTAGACAAAAAAGCATCTAATATGTCCATTAGTTACTCTTAGTTAATTATAAGGAAAATGATATCCATAGCCCTAAGGGCTATGGATAAGAAATTCAGACACGCATTAACTCTTTGTACCCTAATAATAACTACTCACTCCCTGAATATAACTTCCCCCAACCAACCTAATATATAACCTTTTTATGCACAAATCTAACTCTTAAACATAGCTCTTAAGGCTACAAATAGCAAATTCCTAATTATAATTACATAAGTTGTCCTCAAAATCACATACCCTTTATTCTCTATATGTAAGAAGTATGCAACTAATTATTTATAATGTTCCAATTATTAACTACTAAATGTTGATAAAACAATAGAACATTATCTTAGATTATCCTTAAGAATCAATAGATTAGATTCCCAGCCAATGATGCTTTCCGGTTTGTACTCCTCAAAAGGGTTTGCTTTAACAAAAAAAATGTATTGTTTCGCCTAAAGTGTCCTACGTGAAAGATTTTAAAATGTAATGTAACATATCTTGTGTCTGAATAATTGATGAGTAACAATCCGAGTTGCATTTTGAGGAGAACAAAGGACAATCGATGTTGATCAACGCCTTAAATTTGCTGCGACCTAAAACACAACATTTGTAGTAAAATGCATTGTGCACGTAAAATGCAGGGTGGTGAATTGCAGTTGCTTCTCCGATCAGAATTTAAAAATCCTTTGAATTTCATCCTATTTTTTGTTTATATTCTTAGGTTGCACTGTAGTTATTCAAAGGCGAAAGTACACTTATTATAAATTTGATTCTAATAATTATACGGATCAATGAAAGTAGTATTTCACATTTATTTTTACCCATGATAAATGAACACAGGAGAATTGTACGCAGTGCAACACTCGTAATAAATAATGTAAGTTTGATATGAAATAATATAATGGTCATAATGAGCAGTCAGACTATAAGAGTGATCCATCCCATCCTCCATTCCTTACAATATGACACGAGACCTCATACTTGACCTTTACTTGTTGGGAAAATCACAAAAATATCAAATCACCACACCCCTTTTAACAAATTAATCATTTGACCAACCATTTTAACAAACTATTCCACTCTTTAGCGTCGGGTGAGCGCCTCTGACGCTCCACTCTCAAAAAATGCACCACGTGGGTCGATTTATTAATATTTAATAGTGGGGCACCGACGCACCACGTGGGGCGCCTGGGGCACCGGTCCCACATGTTGACGCGTCTGACGATAATGGTGCAAGCTTTTTCCACGTGACGCGTTTTTTAGGGTGGGACGCCTGGGGCGTCCACCCGACATTAAAAGGTGGATTAGTTTGCTAAAATGGTTGGTCAAAAGATTAATTTGTTAAAAGGGGTATAATGATTGGATATTTTTGTGATTTTCCCTTACTTCTTTACTCTCCCCAAGTCCCCATCCACTTATAAATAAAATTACAGTAGGATTTACTATACAAAATGTAACCATTTTCAATTTACTGTTACACACTTGACATTATGCACGCTTTACTTTTTGAGTAAATAATGTTCATTTTGTTACTAACTGTAGATAACTAACAATGGTGATCTCTAATACATTGAAAAATAATGTTCATTTTGTTACTAACTGTAGATAACTAACAAGTTGATGACATAGGATGTAATGATAAAATTTCAGAGTGTGAGTTATTGTGTTTAAATATCAAATTTACCATTTCACAAAAGTAACATTGAAAAAGTAATGAAGCAAATACGATAACTTAATACACACCAATAATTTTGTTATATTTCAGTTCGTCCTAAGACAAAAAACATACAGTTTAAGAAAAACATCACTATCTCTCTTACTTTTTGGTAACAAGACAATTTTATCCTATACCTTTTACCTACCTTTTTGCCTTACATATATAAATTAGGGGCAAAAATGAACTTTATTTTGTTATTCTTTTCTATTTATGAAAGTGAACAATTAAATTGAGACATCCTAAAAAGAAATAATGGACAATAGATATGGGACGGAAGGAGTAGTTTTTATATTCAATGAAGAACACAACCCCTTCCATTTGCCCATTTATAAATTCACTTTGTACACTCACTATCATAGATAATGACGCCAAACACTGTAAATCTGTTTATATCTATTGTCACTACATAAATGGCTATTTCTTCATTTCTCTTCACTGCTTCTTCTATCTAGCCACCATGTCTACTAACATACGCTCCCACCATCCCTAAACTCATTCCCCCATGTCAACGGCTATTTTCCTTCTTCTCACCCTTCTCGCCACCGTACCACCGCCCTCCGCCACCACCACAACCGCCGAGATACAATCCCTACTTACCTTCAAACAAAATGTCCGCGATCCGCTCGGCGCGTTGGACGCGTGGAATGCGTCAACTCCTTCCGCGCCGTGTGACTGGCGAGGCGTGACGTGTTACAGCGGCCGAGTTCGTGAACTCGTCTTATCTCGGCTCGCGTTATCCGGCCAGCTAACTGGTCGGATATCAGAGCTGAGTCAGCTCCGTAAGTTAAGCTTGCATAGTAATAACTTCAACGGAACTATTCCGTCGGAGCTATCGCAATGCACGCTCTTACGAGTAGTTTATTTGCAATATAACGCGTTTTCAGGCGTTATACCCCAAACGTTAGGAAACTTAACAAGTTTACTACTACTCAACTTTGCTCATAATCGTCTTTCTGGCTCGATTCCTGTCAATTTACCTCCTAATATTCAATACCTCGACGTATCGAATAACGCATTATCAGGAAACATACCGATTAATCTTTCTGTTACGTATCAAATCAAGGTTATTAATTTATCATTCAATTCGTTATCAGGTCAAATTCCTCCTGTGATTGGCAGGTTTCAGAGCTTACAATACCTTTTCCTAGACTCGAATAATTTGTACGGTACGATACCGTCTGCGATTGGCAACTGTTCCGCGCTGATTCATTTCAGCGCGGATGATAACCAGCTCTCGGGATTAATTCCTGCGAGTATCGGCGAGCTTTTACATCTTGAAGTGATATCAGTTTCTGGTAACGCGTTAACAGGTTCAATCCCGGAGTCTATGTTATTGAATGGTAATTCTTCGATTAGAATCATTAATTTTGGATTGAATGCCCTCACGGGATTAGGAAATGTTATAAATGCCCAAAATTCGACAACGTTTTCCAGGTCAATTGAAGTTTTTAATATGCACGAGAATCACGTGAACAAAACGTTTCCTGTTTGGGTAACGAATTTACGCACGCTTAGATCGTTGGATCTATCTGGTAATTCGTTTTTCGGGAGGTTACCTGGTGAAATTGGTAATCTGGTTAGTTTGGAGGAACTTAAGGTGGCTAATAATTCATTAATTGGTGAAATTACAAATGAAATTGGAAAATGTAGTTTGTTAAAAGTGATTGATCTTGAAGGAAATAAGTTTTCAGGTCCAATCCCTGATGTTTTTGGGGAATTAGGGAAGTTAAAGTATATATCATTTGGACGAAATCGATTTGATGGGACGATACCTTTGAGTATTGTTAATTTGTTAGAGCTCGAATCGTTGAATTTGGGGGGAAATAAGTTAACTGGAGCTTTGCCTAGTGAATTAACACGGCTTAGCAACTTAACTTCATTGAATTTAAGCAACAACAAGTTTTCTAGCGAGTTTCCGAATATTACTGCGGGTTTACCGGGTTTAACGGAGTTGAACATGAGTGGTTGTGGGTTTTCAGGCGAGTTTCCGGCTGCCATTGCGAATTTGAGAAGTTTAAGTATACTTGATTTAAGTAAGCAGAGATTTTCGGGTGAGTTACCTGTTGAGTTATTCGGGTTACCGAATCTGAAAGTTGTTTGTTTGGAAGAAAACGAATTTTCTGGTGATGTTCCTGAAGGTTTTAGTAGTTTGTCAAGTTTGGAGTATTTAAATCTATCATCGAATTCGTTTTCGGGTAATATTCCTGAAGAGTATGGGTTCCTTTCGTCCCTCGTTGTTCTATCTATTTCGGATAACAAAATTAGTGATTCGATCCCAGTTGCAATTGGGAATTTATCGAGTCTTGAAGTTCTTGAACTCGATCGAAATGATTTGACTGGGTCAATTCCGGTGACTATATCGGAATTATCTAATCTACAAAGACTTGATTTAAGTCATAACATGTTAACAGGTGAAATCCCAGAAAAGATTTCCGATTGTTTGTCGCTTGAATCGTTGTTATTAGATTCGAATAATATTTCTGGGCGTATACCGGAATCACTCTCTAAGCTGTCAAATTTAACGAAGTTGAATCTCTCTTCGAATATTTTGACTGGAGAAATACCGGGAAGTCTTGCTATGATTCCTGATTTGAAGCATTTGAATCTTTCGAGGAACAATCTTGAAGGTGAGATTCCGAAGATATTAGGTACTCGATTTACTGATCCTTCAGCGTTCGAAATGAATACTCGTTTATGTGGGAAGCCATTGAGGAAGAATTGTAAGAAAAAAGTGCCGAAAAAACTGATTCTTGTGATTTGTTTAGCGGCTGGAGGTGGTTTGCTGTTGTTACTTTTGTGTTGTGGGTACGTTTGTTTGCTTCTCCGATGGCGGAGAAAGTTGTCGAGAATGGGAAAGGCGGGAGAAGTGAAGAAGCCGAGCCCCGGACGTGGAAGTTCGGGTAGGGACGGTAGCAGTGGAGGAGAAAACGGGCCTCCAAAATTGGTGATTTTCAAGAACAAAATAACTTATTCGGATGCTCTCGATGCAACAAGACAGTTTGATGAAGAAAACGTATTGAGTCGGGGTACATTTGGGCTTCTTTTCAAAGCCTCATTTGGTGACGGGACAGTACTTTCCATTCGTCGGCTTCCTGAAACTTCAGTACCTGAAGCGACGTTTCGAAGAGAAGCTGAGTCACTTGGGAAAGTAAAGCATCGGAACTTGACTGTTCTTCGTGGATATTTTGCTAGCCGGTCTGATAATGTCCGTTTACTCGTTTATGACTATATGCCAAATGGCAACTTAGCCACTCTTCTTCAAGAGGCATCACATCAAGATGGTCACGTTTTGAATTGGCCAATGAGGCATTTGATTGCATTAGGAATCGCTCGTGGGCTAGCTTTTGTACACTCGATCCCGATGGTTCATGGAGACATCAAGCCACAAAACATACTATTTGACGCTGATTTTGAAGCTCATATCTCAGACTTTGGTCTTAATAAGCTAACCTTACCTACACAAGTTGAACCGTCGACATCCACAACCGCAAGCCCGGTTGGGACACTTGGGTATGTCGCCCCCGAGGCTACATTAACGGGTGACATGACAAAAGAAGCTGATGTGTATAGTTATGGGGTCGTGTTGTTAGAGATTTTAACCGGGAAAAACCCGGTAATGTTTAATCAAGATGAAGATATAGTTAAATGGGTTAAAAGACAGTTACAACGAGGCCAAATATCAGAACTTTTGGAACCGGGTCTACTCGAGCTTGACCCAGAGTCATCCGAGTGGGAAGAATTCTTGTTAGGTCTTAAAGTTG
Organism: Pseudognaphalium luteoalbum; assembly: GCA_963422505.1. Classification (NCBI taxonomy): domain Eukaryota; kingdom Viridiplantae; phylum Streptophyta; class Magnoliopsida; order Asterales; family Asteraceae; genus Pseudognaphalium; species Pseudognaphalium luteoalbum. The sequence continues at coordinate 105,162,566 of OY730197.1, forward strand.
GTTTACTTTGTACCACATCTGACCCCACAGACAGACCCGCGATGTCGGATGTGGTGTTCATGCTTGAAGGATGTCGAGTCGGGCCAGACATACCATCATCCGCCGACCCGACATCACTTCCTTCACCTATCTAAATAGCTATTTAATTATGTATGTAATTGAATTTATAACTTGTAATCTTCTTATTGGAGGAATTGGATTAAAATGTGTTGATGTGTACTTTGCAATGAGAGTTTCTTCCTGTTTTTTTTGCCGATTTGGCGGAGTCAAAGAGAATAAAGAAAAGGTGAATATATTTTTAGTGAGGAATTGCCGCCAAATTATTATAAAAATAAAAAGCATCATTATTATAATTATATTGAAATTGAATAAAATAAAATAAAAATAAGAAATGTGAATTGATAAATGAAAGTAGCCGTTAATGTGCATGAGGAAGAAGGTATGACCAGCTTTTATTATTTTTGGGAAAATAGCGAAAAAGGGCGCTTGGTTTCGTGAATTTGTCGGGGCTTTTTTTTGATCTTTTTTTGTGCCGTGGGTCCGCGTGGCAATCATCTAGTGGTTGATACAGGTGGATCCCACGTGCAAAAGTATAATAATATATCCTGACTTGTCAATTTAACTAATTTCACCGGCGAACAAACAGCATTATAACTAATCAGACTTGGAAGTCGTCATCTACTAATATCACGTTCAAGCTCAAGATTATATGTAGTAATTTTTTTACTACACTGAAAATATATCCACATTTTTACATTATTTAATGGAGTTTAGCTTTTGCAAATATATTTAATTGTCTTATAATTATCGTTGAAATTTTAAGGGGTGCTGCATTTTGATATAAAAAGGTCGGACGATCTCAGTTATTGATTATCTATGAATAATAGATTAGATGCATTGTATCTTAATAACATCACATTTTATAAAATGCAGTGTGCACTTAAATGTAATGCTGCGAATTTAAAACTTGCAACAATGTTAAGGTGTCGTTGCTGATGTAAGGCTAGAGTCGTTACTAATGCAACATCACTTTTTATAAAATCAGTGTGCACCGTCTTTAATTGTTTTGACTTTCGATAACAACATTTTTTTGGCGAGTTGATCTATAATTATTTAACCTATTAAAGATGGATAAAGTGAGAGGAGGAACTAGATTATTAGACCACCGCAACGGAGGTGGAACTGGGCGTTGTGCCGGATGAAAACGCCCAGAACACCCGCAGTGGGGCGTTGTGCATGCGGCGTTCTGGGGCGTTTGTTATGCGAGAACGAGCCGAGAACGGGGAAAAGAGTGGGACCACATCGATTTTAATTTCTTTTTCCTTTTTCCTTTCGGTTTAAATTCGAAAAAATGTTTTTTTATTAACCAACGGTAACATTGAAAAAATAAAATAAAAAATAAAAAAAATGGGAATAGATCCGTTGGTGCCAACGGTTGGCAAAAAAAAAAAAAAACTTTTTTTTTTTTTACTTTTTTTCCACCTCCATTTCACACTATATACACACACATATATTAACCTTTTTTCACAAATCAAAACCCAAACCCTCTTCCATATACACTCTAAAAAAATCACCAACCCCAACAAAATCATCTCCAAATTTTTCTATGTATAATCCAAATTTAAACCTTAGTCCCAACCCAAATTAAAACTAAAATCCGGATAACTTATCATGTACCAATCTTATGTTATTCAGAACACCAAACGTACCCGGCGCGAATTACTCTCCCTCGATCCGCAATCCACCACTAATGTCACCATACGGAATGTATCCAAACCCGTACTTCCAACAACAACCATTCGATTATCCAAACCCGCACTTCCAACAACAAGCATTTTTTCAACCTCCTCAACAACACCCACCCCAACCCGAAATAGTCGAACAAGCAAGCTCCCACCGCTCCGAAAAAAAAGTTTGTCAATCTCCAAATAAAAGATCTCACAAAAATAAAAATGAGGGCGAAAAGAAAACGTGCAACAAAAAACAATGGTCTAATCGGGAAGAAGCGTGGTTAGCGACATGTTGGTGCGATACGTCGGAAGACTCGGAAAGAAGCAACTCACAAAAAAGAGGTAATTTGTGTGGTACGGTGCAAGAGAAGTTTAATAGCAATAATCATGGTTGGGTACGCGGCGCCGACCAACTTTCTTGCAAGTGGCGTATAATTAATATACTTGCAAAGCCTTCATTGGAATTTACGAGTCGCAATACAAGGCTTGGGGAAGCGGTCGAGACGACAAGATGATATACGACCTGTCCGTTGCCGAATACTATGACACGTGCTCAAAAAAATTCACCATGATGGAGTCTTGGGAGGTGGTGAAAGATCACCCAAAATGGAAAGCAATACCGTTAGTTGGTGGAACCAGATTACGCGACGAAGAAGAAGATGATTTTTTTAGTGAGTCCGTTGATCTCTCTGTCGACCAAAATGAGCTATCTGGGCCCGAAACACTTACAAGGCCCATGGGCCGAAACAAAGCCCGAAAAGTGGCTAGAAGTTCTGGTTCATCCGACGCAGCGATATCATCCCGTGCATCAAACCCGAACGACAAGGTGGAGGAGGCGATAGAGCATATGGCTAAATACAAAGCCGACCTGTTAGCCGCAAGAAAAACATTCATTGAGGCAATCACCAAGCAAGAAAGACTTGGAACTGCTTTGCAATATGTTTAATTTCTCAAAATCAACCCCGCCAACATCAGGGATCCAACTGACCACGCAGTAGTTCAGAGAATGAAGAGATCATTTCGCCAGGAGTTTCGGGAGTCCTACGATGCTGAAGATGAGGGCGAGGATGACGACGAGTAGTTTGATTATTTGTTGCTTGTATTTTTCTATTTTTAGGACTTAATCACATACTTTAATTTATTGTATTTTTATTTCTAGGATCGTAACGTTTTCTATTTTTAGGATTGTAACGTTTTTATTTTTAGGTGTAATCGCAAATTTAAACTTTCCTATTGTATTTTAATTATTGAAATGTATTGTGTTTTAATTATTCAGATGTGTTGAATTTAATTAAATTGTATTTGTTTTGTTAAATAAGTGAAAATTATGTGGAAAATGGTGGGGCCCGCGGGGGGGATAATGGGCGTTCGGGTGTTATGATTGTGTGTGATCAAATAGTGTTGTGGTGTTATGCTGATGTGGCGACTGAATAATGAGCATTCTGGTGTTACGACTGCGGATGGTCTTATCATATGTGAGGAGTGAGCGGCCATTATTTTTTTTTCCTTTTATATATTTTGAGTGGGTAAAGTTCCTTACCCTTTAAAAATTAAGGATCAGAACGAGAAGAATGAAGAGGAGGTCAAATTTATTGAATTTTAAGAGCAAATTGGAAGATTTAAAATGCAGTATCGTTAAAATGTAGTAATTTCATAGGTGTAAAATGCAATATTTGTTAAAATGTAGTACTCCGTTGGTAAAATGTAGTGAATCTGAACAAAAAAATTACCCTAAAATGCAGTGAATTCGGTCTCCTCCTTTTTCACATTTGAGGCCTTCTCTTCAGAATCTTACCCAAGTTTAAATGTAATTGATTATTTAAAAAATATGTGTTGAGGGCAGTTGCCCCGACCTTGTTTATATCCGCCTCAAAATAAAGTAGTATCATCAAAATTGTTTACACCATCTACACGACTACACCTTTTTACAGTCATAGACTCGTAAGATTATTTTTGCAAAGTATACAGAGAGATACTAATTTGTGCCTAATAAATTTATGCAAACCATGGTATGGTATGCATTATTGAATTTGTACTTGTTATCCACGTGATCTCAACTTCCGTATTAAAAATTGTTGTTTCACAATCAATTATATATTGATATGAAATAGATTAAAAATAGGGAATTGATAAAAGAAGTCCTAAGGGCTTTGGATAAGGGATTAAAAAAAATATTAGTTCAAATAATTAGATAAGAATCGTCCATGAACTGACATTTGCAATCTTTTCAAACAAAAATGGGAAGTTACATTTTATGAAAACAAAGTCAATAGAAGTTGGAAGAGAGAAATGTGGGAATATGGGTGACGTATTTTCAAATATTTGATTTTTTTTATTTTTAAAAATTTCTTATCCAAGACCCTTAAGACTTCTTTTATCAATTCCCAAATACTATTCTATTTAGATAAGTTCGGTTTCCAAATAATATATGTAACCCTTACTTCTTCCAAAAAAGTTGACATTTATTCATAACACTTTTCTCTTGGTTATGTAATACTCGCAATACAATTGTAAAATTAAAAGGCAAATTAAGATTTTCCAATGTGATTTAAGGGAGTTGATAAATATAAAAAATTAATTAATCCACACACTAAACTGTACAATCGATGAAGCTCACAGTACTAACACTTTAAATTATAAGTTTGGTAATATGTAACAATTTTTTTGTTGTATTTATTAGTCCCCGTAATTTAATTATATATCAATTAAATATAAATGTAAGAGTAAGGTTCAAATGAATCCATGATTTTTGAGTGAGACTAAGGGAACCAATGATATCATGCCACATGTACAAAGAGAATGTTCCATACTACAAAACCCATTTACCCCAAACATCAATTATCTCACAAATGACAAATCGAAAAATCATGAAACTTGCACCATATTTTTTAACGTTTTATCCTCTTCGATTTGCCGTCCCCCAAGGCATGCTTTCGAATAAAAAAAATTTCGGTTTTTTAGTGGATTTTATAAATTAGTAACACATATGTTAGTGATTGATTGTACATTTTATTTACGGTTATGGTTAGGGTTTAGGGTTAGGATTTAGCAGAGTTCATTGTTTAGGGTTTAGATTTTATGTTTTAGTAGGGTTTAGGGTTTATAGGGTGTAGGTTTAGTATTATTTAGGGTTTAGAGTTTTATAAAGCGTTTAAGTTTTAGGGTTTGGGGTTTAGGGTTTGAGTTTTGGGGTTTCGGGGAGAAACCCCAAACCCTAACACCTAAACCCTAACCCTCAAACCTCAAACCTTAAACTCTAAACGCAACACTTTAACACATATGTTAGTAACATATGAAACTCACCAAAAAATGAAAAAAAAAAATTCGCCGGAAGTATGCCTTAAAAGACGGCAAATCGAAGAGGATAAAACGCTGAAAATTATGGTGCAAGTTTTATGATTTTTCGATTTATCGTTTGTGAGATAATAGATGTTTGGGATAAATGAGTTTTGTAGTATAAAACATTCTCTTTATACATGTGACATGATATCATTGATTCTCTTAGTCTCACACATTATGGGAGAAACCTCACCCATAAATGTAAATAGATAGAATCCAGATTGTGCCCGTGACCGGAAAGAGGGGATTCTGCAATCTTGCCAGTTCTGATTACCGGCTACCCCTCTCATCTTGTCATTACCTCCTCCTTTTTACAATCAGACCAGAATCTTTTTTTTTCTTATGAGTAACTCGTATATACGTACCATTACAAGAACAAAACCATAATAATGCATTTTATCTTTTTATTAGAGTATTTTCAGTGTGTATAATAAATGTATCTTTTACACTATTTTAGTGTAAAGAGGACATAAAAATAAAAAGCTCTTCAATGTTAGAAGATACGTATTCATGGAACACTACATCAAATTTATTGTAATAAAAAGTTTTTTTTAGGAATATATTTGCATCAAATGTGTTTCATCTTCAACGTATTCATTGAACGCTTACACTAAATTTCTGCACCAATAATACTTTCAGCATTTACGCATTGCCCCTAAACTATTTTTACATTATACATTACCCGAATTCATCATTTTAATGAGAGTAACCTTACAAACTATTAACTTAAATGTTAAGTTTATTTATTTAATTTCGTAAAGCTTCAATTACATAAGTTGTTTGCATAAATTAATGTTTAAATTACCATAATTTATTTGAAAATTATATTTTATTGTTTTAATAATCATATTATCTAATCTAAAGTGTATGATACTTAAAAGAACCATACAAATAAAAAAGTTTTTTCAAGTTTTGTACTTAAATAATAACAATAGATCAATCACATGGTCTAAAATGAAACATTATAAATTTGATGCAAAAGTTTAGTGTTGCACCAAATTTGGTGCAAAATCTTCCAAAATTTGGTATACACTAAATTTTGCACCAAGTTGTGAGTTGGTTGGAGATGATTTTTTATACCAAAACATCAAATTTGGTGCAAAATTACATACATTAGATATGACCTTAGAGCATCTCCAATGTTAGCACTAGAATTTAACACTAAGATAGTGCAAAAAAGGAATCTTATTAGGATATGTTTATACTAAATAAATTTTACTCTAATGTATACACTACATTTTTGCACTAAATGTATTATTTTAATAATTTAAAGGCATACTTATGCAATATACATAGAGAATAAGTAACATAAAATATATCAATATTGAGCTAGTTTTAATGGTAGTAAGAAGAAACATATAATTTTTCATTTTATATAAATTAATTTTCATAAATTGTATTAAATAATAAAGAAATAACGTTTAGTGCAATAGATAGTGTTGCACTATATTTAGTGGAATTTGATCAATATTAAGTGTATAATAGTGTTAATTAGTGACAACATCTGAGAGCTTTTTATATACTTTTTGCACTATCTTAGTGCAAAATGTATATTTTATGCTAATATTGAAGATGCTCAATTATCACACTAATTTAGTGTAATAATTAAATCCTTATCAAATTACACTAACGCTAGTCACCATTTTATAATAAAAAAAACCCAATACAAATGCAATTTTATAGTATGACTTAGTCACCATCATCTTTGTGTGATAAAGTTTATATATTTTAAACCAAATTTAATGTAAATGTTTAATGCACACATTAGAGTGAAAAATTTTTGGTGTTAAAATATATTTTAAAGATTCTTGTTTTACACTATATTAGTGTAAATTTTTGGTGTATACCATGGGAGGCTAAGAGCATATTGCATACATGATGATAGAGACTAGAAAGTACGTATATTCTATCTCACGATGAGTGTTACAAATAAAATAAACATATATACTCCCTGGGTCTCCATTTATTTGTCCAGCTCTACATTTTAGTATGTCGTAAAATAATCATCATCTTATAAAATCAATCAATTAAAATACTTTTAAATAGGAAAGATAAAATTTTATTGACAGTCAACAGTAATAAATACAATTTTTTGAAATTGTTTGTTTAATAATTTTTTGGATGAATGGAGTAAAATGTTAAGAGAATGCAATTATTTCAACTTTTAAGACTCAAAGGTCAAATCTACCCATAGTTTTTGGTTGTATTTCTTGTCAAAATATATAAATATTTAATGTCCGAAAATAAACTAAGAGCATCTCCAGTGTATCGAACTCTTCTTGAGTTTAAAGCACTGCCACATTAGCATTTTACATTTTCACTAAAACTTTTTACAATCCATTGAACCTTACACTTTTTATTATACTGACACATCATCGTACCATTTTTAATGATTATAATTTATTTATCATATTTTATATCAGTTTTATATATGTTAAACTATAAATAACTGAACGATAAGGTATCACTTTGACAAAATAATTTAATATTGCTAGAAATTCTCGTAAAACCAGTAAGGGAATTCTTGTAAAATTTTTTTAAAAAAATAAAATAATAACAAAACAGAAACTATAAACTAACTTGACGTGCTAATGTGAATAATTTAATTCAATTCTTGTTCAGCTCTTCAATTGGGCTTTTCCTATTTTCATACAAAAGTGGGTTTAGGCCCCACTACTACGTTTTAATACGGGTGTGTACAGACACAAACGCATCTTAACACGGTTGCCTACGTAGCACCTCTATAATGGTATTACACTGATCCATGTCATCTTCATTTATTCATTACATGTTGACACCCACTCCCATTGTAGATGCTCTAAACTTATGTCCGTTATTAATTGAGTGTATCATAATTTCACTTATCATTTTTAATGCATCTAACTCTCAAAATGATATTTTGTGTATTTTGACGACGTGTTACTCGTTTAAGGTGTCACATGGCATCATGGAGTTCAACACGTCATCCAAACATCACAATAATACACTAAAACACCTTTTCTTAAAGCTAGATACATTAAAAATGACGAGTGTAAGTATGATACACACATTTAGTATCGAACACAAGTTTAGTTCATTCCTAGATACTAACCCCAATATACAAGAATGGTATAGAAATATTGCTAAATAACTTTTTTTCTTTATTGAACACCTACCTATTTGAAAAAAGTTAAAATATAAATAAAAAGATTGACATTTAAATTTGAGACAAATGTGATATTGAACTCGGTGCTATTGTGCTTGCCTTGATATATTTGTCATGCAATTAGCTCATAAACTTGTGCTATGCATTGTTCAGGAACTTTACCAAATCATTTGAGAGATAACTTTTTATTTAGTGATGAGTAATGCTAAATTGGTGTATTTATATGGATCTTAAAGTAGACCTGATTTTTTGATTAGTTGAAATTTTTTCCTTCTTTTAATATCATTCAATAAATTTTTCAAACCAATCATTTACATTTTTATTTCTATACGTAGTCATACAAAACTAGACCTACCTGTCATTTTTCTTTATTATTTTCCAACTAATAACCTTTTTGAGGATACATGTCACCATTGTAAATGCTAATATATGTCCACAATCTAGAACATATCGTGGATTTGTCAAAAATTGTGGTGAATATATCATAAACTAATACTAATAATGTAATGATAATGATATGTAGAGGCTTCTAGCAAATATTAGTTTACACTGAAACACACAAAAGCTTGATAAACCCAACCTTGAAATCTAGCAGCCTTTAGCTATTGGGATAAAGTCTCGTGAGGTGAAGTAGTCATAAAATTGTTGAAAAATAATATCTGATGTGACGTTAATGCAGTTGTATTGGTAAAAGTGGTGGAGTGAAGCATAATGAATGTTCTTAGTCGTCCATGGAGTAGCCTTGATGTTTAAACTTTTGCCTGCATAAACGGATACTGTGAGTAAAGATGGATTCTTGTTCATGACATTTGGGGAAATTAAAGTTGAACATTTTTGGTCAATTTTATGCCTTTTCGTAATTGTGTTAGACTTGATCTTCAATTCTTACAAGATGTTAACCTAATACATGTTTGAACATGTGTCTCTTATGTGATTATCAATATGCCTAACCACTAGAGGATCTTGAAGAAGTATAAGTGATACTCTGAATTATTAAAATTGTTTAACTTTTGTGAGATTCATTTATCATAGTTGTTACTGCTAAGATATTTGTAATTGTATATCCTACACGTTATTCCCTCGTTTTTAAAATTGTTGGCCACTTTTATATTTTTATTCTAAATTGGTTACCATAAGTTTAACTAACTACAAGTATAAGTAAGGGACGGAGCCATTACACAACGATCACGACGACCCACATAGACAGATTACAAACTTGTAGATAAAAAAGATTAAAACAGACAAGTGTGTATTGTCACTTCATAGAATAACAAACCCTTTTTCCTAAGTCCTAACACTGACTATTTATTATAAGCATACATAAGATGCAAATAACGTATATACTTTTTACAATTGATTGAGATTTAAATTCTCAAACGTTGGATCCTATTAAATTTTTCGTGTGTTTTGTCAAAATGAAAGGTATATATCATCCGCGGACTCCTAAACACGATAAAAAGTATAAACTTCATGTTCTGTTAAAAAAGAATGTTATTTTGCCTTTGTTTAAGAGGGCCAATAAGGTAAATATGTATTTTTGTTGCTCAATACAAATATATGATATATATATAATATATAGTTATGACTTAAACCCTTGGGGGGCCACAACCCCCTCTAGCCCCTTTAATACTTCGTTAACTAATTTTGTAAAGAAAAAAATAGCAAATAACTTCTAACTAATTGCAAGTATCTAACTAATATTGGCAAAAAAGTAGAATGAAATAAGACTCTCACCATCAAACTAAATGACTTTTGTTGTTTTGATGAACTCACAAATTTATTCAATGAAAAAAAGGGAGAAAAAAACAATTCAATATCTATCTATAAGATTTTAATAATCGATTATGTAATATCGGCGTGAATCTTTAAATAACTAGATCTTTAGGCATGTTTTCAACGAGGACAAGATAAAAGTGATGTATGAACGCAACTCGATCTACATGGCAGATAATGGCATCTATTCTCGAAACATTCAACATGAAATATGTTACACTCCTTATACGAAAGTAATTACGATTGTGGCAACCCATTTATACGTAAACCCAGAATTTTATTAATTTATCTTTGTACATTTGATAAGAAAATTCCAAAATAATGTTTGTTTTTGGAGGTTACAAACACAAACACATGCAATACCGGTCACTTCATTTGGTTTCCCAATAAATACCTTTGTAAAATACAATACAAAATATAGTAACAGAAATATGACTAAATAAATAAATATTTTTGTTAATCAACAAGAAAGTCTCCAAAAGGTTTAGATCGGCGGGGAAACCCTGACCCCGTGTACCTTTTGGGTACCAATTGGCATCGCGCTTCTACCAGCCCCAGGCAATGAGTCCGAAGACCCCCCTGTCACCACGCTTTGGACCAATGGGTGGGAACGAATTCGAACCCGTGACCATTTTCTCCAAAAGCTTACTCGGAATGCGTGCTGGTGCCAATTGAGCTAGGCTCTAGAAAGTATATATTACGAGTGTGGATAATATCCATTAATTAATAGATCTTCACATTGAGTATTTTTGTCAAAATTAACTTATAACTAAAATTGAAAGACTGTAATTGAAGCATTTTCTTAAACTCGAAGCTCATTCCGTATCATTTTTATTGTCCATTTTATTATATTTGTTTGTCTTATAAATTGTTTACCTACAAAACATAAATATGAAAAATCATTAAGCTCCATAACTTACTCTAATTTATTACTCGCAATTATTTATTTCATAAAAAATTCCAGTTAAACTTGCCATGAATATAAACACGAAAATGAAGTTCATACAACCTATATTAAATTCAATAAAATTTTATAGGGTACAATAAAATAAAAGTAGACGAAGGAAGTAACTTTTAAAAAGCATTTGACAAACTATCTTGAGCTAAAATTGAAAATTACAAATGACAAAAATAGAACTCGAAATGGAAAGGGTAGTTATATCATTATAATACTCATAGACTTTAAATTTTGTTGAAAACTACTTAACTAGATTATGTTCTCAAAAAGCTATCAAATTTTGTATCAAGTAAAAAAATGATTATAGGTTGAACTTTTACAAAAATAGAATGTTAAGGGTACGTTTAGTTACGCAAAATTTCTCTCTTTTTTAGAAAACTTCTCTAAGAAAACTAGAAACTTAGAAAATGTTTTCAAATCAAAATTTTCTAAAAAACTAATAGAAATAAAGAGTTGAATACTATTTTTATGGGAAATCGAACACTTCATCACTGGCATTTGAATGCATTTCTAGATTTTCATTGTTTTTCTAGGATAGTAAAACACTCATCACTCGCTTGAAAAATGGAAAATGAATAAATATTTCCGTAACTAAACGCACCTTAAGTTCTTATAGGTTAATAAGATTAATTAAAACTGGGTAGTGTGTTTATAAATATGAGTTTAAAATTTCATAGTGTATCGAAATATATATATATTATGATTGTATATATTCAAATTTTGAAATTTCCTATGGTATGTATTTAAGTTTTAAAATTTTATGTTAGTTGTACGTTTTGTGGCTACATAAATTGACATTTTATTTATATGTTCTATACATATAATCGTAAGTTAAATGAATACAATATACGATTTTAGAACATAAACACGTAGAATAGGATGTTTCGAAGTTTAATGTTTAGAGTGTAAAATTTGAAAGACTCACAAACTATAAACGTACAAAATATGTAATATATCGTAATATCTTTTATTCTGGCGTGTTTTTCAATAATTGTAATATTTTATAAATTTTATAGTAATGTTTTTATTAATAATAAAAGGGTTAAGTATCTGAAAATGCATCCAACTTATCTCGAATGTTTATTGTATGTATCATATTTACGGGAGGTGTATTTAATGCATCCAACTTTTAAAACTGGTTTATTGTATGTATTTTGATGATGTGTCGGTCGTTTACGATGCCACGAGCGTCCTTAGAAGATGACACATCATTAAAATACACAATAAACCGATTTTGAAAGTTGGATGCATTAAATACAGCTTCCGTAAGAATGATACATACAATAGATATTCGGGACAAGTTTGATGCATTTTCAGATACTTAACCCATAATAAAATGAATTTTGTTTTAATTGTTGTATTTTAAGTATATAATTAAATAATTAATGGGTCCCAGAAAAAATGAAGTGACTAATTGATGTCATAAATTTATCAGTTTTCAGTTAGTTTTAAAAAAAGTTGATGCAGCTACGTTGATTTGATCAATCAATTTCAGTCATCGTTGACCGATTATGGTCTAATAATCAAGTATCTACGTTTTTAGAGTTGTCTTATTTCTAATATATTACTGAAACTAACATAGTAGACTTTGTGTATCACTCAACGTAATTTTCCACCACTATTGATATTGAGCCAAACACCATGACTAATCCACTGAAAAAGAAAAAATCGACATAACATGATCATGATTTACTAATACTAATTAATTAATTATATTTTACAACACATTGCACGGGTATTATTTATAACATAGTTAGTGAACTTCTTACAAGTTGATCAAACTCTTAAAACAATTAAGCAATATAACCGAATGTTAACTTGGTCTTTCTAGAGTTAAGTGCTTCGAAATGTGAGTAATTCTATCCTTAGTTACATTGTGTGTAACTAGCAAAATTGACTTTCATCGTATGAATGTAAATTTTAATTTCACTGTTTGATGTAACGGGCTATAATCAGTTAACTGACTTATTTTGTCTTGTAAATATATTCAACTTATTTTAATCCGTCTAAAACATTACCCTACAAAATAATGTGGCTCTACTAAACATGTGTGAGTTTTCTGAATCTATGTCATGGTAACCATTAGGTGATTGTTGAAGAAGAAGAAAAAGAAACAATATAATGACCGGTTACCTCCTTTATAAGTCACCAAGCATAAATAAAACGGTAAAAGTTATAAGTTTTGTCAATACAATGAAAGTCAATTTTGTTACTAACACACAATATATATCAAAGTATAATCATTTACGTTTTAAAGCCCTTAACCCTCTTACTACACAAGACACATTCTACACAAAAAAACGCATCCAAACATCATCAAATTGTTATCGCTCTTTCACGTTATCATGCATTGCCTCTCACCTACGCCACTACACTGCATTGATATATATAACCCCGTGTAGAAAACATATAGATACAGATTTATCATAAACGATCCGTCCCTTTCGAACATCTAACTATATATGTAAAAAGATAAAAGAGTGGATTTATTATGTATATCAAGCTTTGACCAGTTTAGGTTAGCTAGCTAGGATAACGAAATATGATAAATGCATTCATTATTCACCAATTTACTGTTCCACCTACGCACAACACATGCACTGCTGACTGCTAGCCCTTAAGTTTCTGTTCTAGCAGCTCATATTCATCTGTATACTTGGAAATTGGAATCTATTCAATATAATTTGAAAACTTTTATATATTTGTTGCGGAAAAAACCAAGCACAACGCGTACGCAAAATAAACATAGATGCATGAGTTGCAGAATGCAACTTACTGCAATCACACTTGTACAAATCGACCATCACTTGATGAAAAATCTTGAATCGTAAAAGCATATCAAAAGTTCATTCTATTACAGTGAAACAACAAAAACACCAAAAATGATAACTGCGTTGTAAATATACTCAATCGAGTAAAGGACTTCTACGTATAATCCAAATAAAATAAATGTTCTACGATGCAGCATACTTGCAATATATCTCTTGTCTGTACAAGAACACGTTTCATTCTACCCATACTTACCTTTATACTTCTATTTTTAGTGTTGGTGTTAATAATCCATAGAAAACAAACCATTACTTTACATGATAAATTAGTAACAAGTTATGGAGAGTATAACTATTAATGCAATGTTATCAAATGGATACAACACCCTCAGCTAGAGGATAACTATTGGGTTCTGATGACAGAAACCTGCGACAGGCGTGCAGCACTGCCGAGTGAAATGCGTTTGCATTGTCTAAGAACACGAAATGACCAGCCTGCAAGCACATTAGTCAAAGATCAGTTCATATGATTGGATTATATGTCCGTCAACCAGTCAGTTCTTGATCTAAATCGATCTGATTTGATCTGTTTATGTAGTCCAATGGGTCAAAAGCTTGATCCCTTTATTTAGCAACTAGATTAACCAATTGTAGCTTATCAATACTTGAGTCGGAGCCATTAACATAAGTAAAGTAGAATGTACATCTTTTATAACATTATGAAGAATATTCCCAATCTACAGTGCAGCAAGATTCATTTCAAAGAAGATATTCAATACATCAACTTGCCTTGTAGAATTAAATAATTTTATTTTGTAATAGGATATGCCAGATATTGTCAATTTTTAAACCATGAGATGTTATTTTGTTCTATAAGTTTAATTCGTTTTGGGTGATTGGGTCATGATCCGTCTATTTGGATTAGTTAGGTCAAGGGTTATAAATATTAAATCATGATCTATTATTCAATGGATCAAACCACAATCTATCGTGTTGGGTCATGGGTCATGGGTCAGATCTGATGATTGGTAGAACTGATCCACATAAAACTCATCTGCACATCGAGTTACATGACCAAAACCAGATACGTCAAATATACACTAGGACGGGTATTCAAGAGTTACCTTTGGGACTCTTATAATTTCACAGGGAACAGACATGTTCTTCCTTGCACCTACTGCTCCTTCATAATTCATCCAATCTTCGACGCCATAAATAAATGTCGTTGGCAGTTTCCATTCCGAAGATCTACAAACCAAAAGGATGAAAATTGCTTTTAAACTTCTTAATCTAGTAAGATGACATCAATGTTTTAAGCACAGAAAGATTAAGGCTTGATCAGTATGCAGCACGCAGAATAAAGAAAAGTTATTTGAGGTTAAAAAACTTTAAGCTTAAAATAACAAGAACTGTAACAATTGAAAAAGTATCGCACTTTTGTAATAGTGAACTTAAAACAAACTCATTCACTACATCAGTTAATAAATACGAAGATGATTTTTCAATATATAAAGGAAACCCCCCTTTTCTTGGCAAGAATCGTAAAAACTCAAAAAGTATCCCACCTTTGTAACAGAGGACTTCGTGCAAATGCCCCAAATGAAAAGATGTATTTTAAGCAGAGCTCTCCACTTGCTTTGGCCGCCAAAGTATGATATATGTAGTCTTATAACGAAACAATCAAGTATTAGAAAATTTTGCAGGAATTCAATCTAAATATGGCTGACTTGATCTACCTGTAAGTAAGCTGGACTCTTCCTCTGTCAACATATCCCCTGTTGAGTATTCCCCAAATCTTGCACTAGTATATCTGCGAACCAACTTTGGACCCCATGGACCTAAACCTCTGCACCACAAAATTTCCACTAATCACATGTAATTAAGAATATACGGAAGGATGGCCCTTGTATAGGAACATGGACATAATTGATGTAAAAAGTCCTAACATTGTGCAATGAAGATCTTTTTAGTTTTTACCTGAGTACCTTCATAGGAGTAAAATTAGATTCCCACAAATGGTTCACAACGGCTCCTTTCCACGTGGACCGGAATTTGGTTAGCCACTCTGATTTATGTTCAGTTTCTGATGTAAAACCAGCAGGTCCCACCAAAATCAAATGTTGCACATGCTCCGGATGCTTCAATGCATAAGCAAAATGGGAAATCATCAGATTAATAGAGCATTTGTATTTGATGCAGAAAAGTTGTTATCCCACAAAAACCGCCACTGAGAAACTTACTTTCAATGCATATTTCGCTGCAACATATCCTCCAAAAGAATGCCCAAGCAACACAAACTTATCCAGATTTTTGGCTTTGCGCCATTCCTCAAGGGAATCGATAAACCAAGCCTCAGTTTCTGCAATATAAAAATGTAATTCTCTCATACATAAACCTTTGAATTTAGGAATGCTAAAGTAACATAAAGGTAATTCTCTCATAAAAATATAATATATACCATATTAGTCCCAACTCAAAAAACATCAAACAATATAAAGGATAGTATATGTGCGCACAGGCCACGACCATTAATGAAGGTGCACAAAAATACATCAAATAATTGTAAGTGCTGTTCATATAGTAAGAAGTGATAGTGAACCAACTACAAGCTAAAGGCATCTAACCTTCAGTACTTTTGCAAGTGAAGTCCGGCCTGCTAGATCCACCCCAACTGCACAGAAAGAAGATACTTCAAGATATACGCCAGGAATTCATCTTGAATTGAAGACAATGAACAACCACTATTACATTGAGAAGATCTACTAACGTGTTTGCTTGAAAAATGAACGCATATGTTTAACCAATGTTGGTGATTTTAGTATTTGTAGCAGCATTATCCAAGCTTAAGACATACATATTTCTGGAACAATATAATATAGGCTATTGATGCTAACATCTTGAACTAAAATTACACTAGGTACAGGGAAGTATATGCCATACACACAAGAAATAGCTAGAAGATAATGCAAAACAACGGAATACTAAAGTCTCAAAATAAAGACAGCCGTGCACTAATATCTGATTTATTAACGTAGAACATAAAAATGGCCATGAGCCCATAAATGGTTGAAATTATCAAGCACCCACCACTACATACAAACTTTTCATGTCGGTGTATTTTAACTCTTATGCATTTGACAAGAATGATTCTTCACAAACCAATAAATGTTCCTAATTCAATATAAAAATGGTAACTTCTCATCATTTTCAACTTCAGAAAATACAAAGTGGCACACTTTGCTATCACTTGGTACAAAATCTCATATTCTGTTCCATTGTATGTCCATAATAAAAATACCACAACAGAAAATTAGACACTTCACATCTAAACCAAATAAAACACAGCACATTGTTCTAAAACCATTTTATATTAATAACACTCATCTAGACATACGATTTCAATAATGTTAAAAAGCCACAAGATATATAACATAACAAACTCACCCAAGTTGATCGATTGCAATCACCCTGAAATGTTTCGTAAGAGCATCAAAGTTTCTAAAGAAAAACCCCTGAGCAGCTGCATATCCATGTACCATCACAAGAGTTGGCGAATCCTCCTTGCTGTCAAAGGTAACCGTATTGATATATCTCGACTCATTACTCGCAGAACGAAACCACCTCACCTTCGACCCTGGTGGACCAGTGCCAATATCAACCTTCTCCTGTGTATACGAAGTCCTGCAATTTCATCCAAAACAATCTTTCAGCCAAAGAATAACCTACTAATTCCAATAAATACCAGTCAACTAACATATACTACGTACAACACAGTTCACATTCCCACTACCATTGTATTCACAAACACAAACTCGAACAAATGGACATGTTTCCCGACCTAATCGTATTTCAAACCTAAACTACACGTAGCCAAAATAATTGTCATAATTGTGCTAGATATACATTCACACATACATATTTCCGGAGGGAGTTTAAAAACAGATACTAAGGCTGAATTTATATAATTAAAGTGTTCAATACCATCTTGAGGTATTAGAAGTTAACCTTTGAATTGCACACATATACCTGTACATTATGCTGATATACTACTCCGTAATCTAGAATTTTTCGAGTTATATTAAGATATTCATGAATACATCAATGTATATAAGAGGTTATATATGTATGTATAAAGTAATAAAGCACATGATAAAAAAATGGAAGGTTAATTATAACTTATAAGTGATTACTTGACAAGAGAGAGCAGTCGTTTTTCAGCGGCAATAATGTGATCAGTGGAACTCGGTATCCAACGAAGAGCAGATGGCCATATCGATTTTTTCGTTTTCGATGTTACAGTTGCCGTTGCGGCCGGAGATGAGTTGAATTCCTCCGTCATAGTTTTGGCCGTGAAAGTTGAAATTGACCGACGAAATTTGCTGCACATGCGACGAATACGATTCACCGTTTTCTGATTGGAGTGGGGATGAATTCGGGGGAAATGAGAAATTGAGATTGGGGAGATTGGGATGGTGAGGGTTTATAAATGGGTGGTTGACGTGGGACGGAATCGATCGCCGACTGACCACGTCAACGATTGATGGCGGTGATTCGGATGCTCTCACTTTATTATTTCAAAAAAATGAAGAGGAACTTTACTCGTGATGTCAGCCGTGACGTCATTATTACAAAATCTCACGCACACCATAACGATTTATGGTTACATGATTTATGGTTACATTATCTTCTTCTTTACTTGCTCGTTCTGTATCATGTATCATCAAGTAATCGCACCACTATTTATTGTTATATTAATAGCAATTTAAAATAGGTTAGAGTATAAATAAGTAATTAGATCCACCAAATGATTTTACTTTTCTTAAGACAATAACTTACGCGCACACTGATCAAGCACACTGATCACGCACACTGATCAAGAATAATTTATACCTGAGTGCAATGGGTTGGATTTGTTCGATTCGTTACTCTCCGCGACTTGCGTAAGGACCCGTTAGAGTGTATAGAACGAAACTAAGGGTGGTGTGAATCGGTGGCAAGGAGATGAACAGTGATCTCCTCTTGACGGTGAAGATGTAAGTATGAAAATGAGTGGGTATGTTCTTGAGGTGCTTAGGAATAAAACACTATTCATACCCTTGTTTTTATAGTGGAGTATGGTCACCTTGATGAACAAGTTTGCCACGTGTCATCATCTTGTAGCTTTGATCGTACGGTTAAGTCACCACCTTGATGATACAATTCATCGTACGGTTGAGTCACCATCTCATAGTTCTAATCGTACGGCTGAATCACCATTTGGTGGC
This sequence comes from Pseudognaphalium luteoalbum, assembly GCA_963422505.1. Classification (NCBI taxonomy): domain Eukaryota; kingdom Viridiplantae; phylum Streptophyta; class Magnoliopsida; order Asterales; family Asteraceae; genus Pseudognaphalium; species Pseudognaphalium luteoalbum. The sequence continues at coordinate 105,181,543 of OY730197.1, forward strand.
ACTGCTCATTGTGTGGTCAGATAATCTTGTTGGAAGTACTAATCGTACGGCTACGATTGATGCTTCCAGTTTGTGGGTCCCCTGTGATGACGTGGACCCATGGTAGGGCTGGATGGGGATCCTTGTCGGCCACTAGGGGGACCACCACTGTGACAACTCTCCAAATTAGGTACTAATTAACATTTAATCATGTGCATTCTTACGCTAATTTCCTGATTAAGTTTAAAACAAAACTTTTGATGTAATGTAAGCCTAGCAGCCCAGTACTTTCAAACAAAAAGTATTACTAATACGTAAGTATTTAAAGTTACGTACAAATGCATCGGAACGAACCCGACAGATAAATACCGCAAAAGTTGATGACATAATATAATTAATAATTCAATTATTAATTACGAGTACTATGGTATCTATAACCTACAGATTAAACGAGTTAAATATACGTTTAACATAAAACGTATTATAAGACGAACAGAAACAATTTTAAAATGCATTCAAAGATCAAAATGAGAAAAATTCAAGTTTTCTCACTCTTTCGGAAACAGTTGTAACATTATCTCAAAATATGAACCCGAAATTCGACTGAAATTTGGCACTCAATTAAATGTTAGCAGTCCAATGTACAAATTTGTACAACAGTCAAAAATAATGAAAACATCATTATTTCGAATTTAAATAACAAACCAGGAGAGCATCTACAAAATAAAAATATAAAAAGTTTACTTTTATATTGCTATAATTATACCCGTACCCGAAATTAACGGGCTAAATATTCCCACCACCTCAAATAATTGAGGAGGCAGTATGATTATATACTGCAACTCTCGTTTGAATTTTATACACTCCCACCTCCTTCTTATGTGATCTTCTTTGCACACACACCTATCATCATTCATCTATCTTCTTCTTCTTCTTCTTTGCTAAACACACAAAGGATCAGTAGCAGCAGGAGTAGGAGAACAACAAACCAGGATCATCATCTTCTTCGCATCATCATCGCCACCATCAAACCTACTTTGTAAGGAGCTTTCAAATCTTTGATTCTTTGCTTAAAATTCGTAATCTAACATGTTTATGTATCACAATCTGTGCATATAACATCAAAACTTGAAGATTGGAATGATTGTTCTTGAAATGGTTTTGTAAAACTAAAAACTTTAAATCCAAGAGGTTACATACATAAACTTGATGTAATGTGATATAACATAATATAATGACGTTATGATATGAAAATGATGTAAAGACGAGCTAAACAATCGAAAACCAAACATGTATATATATGTACCATGAACTCAGGCAAGAACAGAGAGTGCGAATGGCAGGGACGAACCAACCCGATCGGTTGGCTTGGGCCAGCCGATCGGCTCAACAAACTGAGCCGAACGGCTGGTTTGTTTGAGCCGAACGGTTTGTGACTTTTTACCCGAACGAACGAATGGGTTAGGATGTGGACTGGACCGAAACAAATAATGGGCTAATTAAATTGGACTGGATCGAATGGGATTTGGCTGGGTCGGAACCTCCAGCCGAACGGCTGAAGGCCCAAGCCGAACGACTGGGCTGGGCTGGGTTGGGCTAGGCTGCAGAATGGGCCTGGGTCGCAAGCTGGGTCGAATACTACTTGGGCCTAAGACCTTGGGTTTGGACCAAGAATTGTTAAAACAACTAAGTTAAATTAAATAAACGGGCCATTGGGCCAAAACTTGTTAATGGGCCCAACGAATTATGTAATCGGGTTAAGTTATTGGGCCGAAAACAAAACTAATCGGGCCGAGCCCAATAAACTTCCAAACATTCCAAACATAAGACGTGACCCGATTTATTTCACGGAACGAATAATTATAAAACGGAACGTTTATGATTCTATATATATATATAAATATATATATACAAACTTAATAATAAACGACGAATCTATAAATATATATGTTTTATGTATATACAAAAGACGACTTTTCAATAACGATAACATTTATTTATTTTATAAACGGAAATAAATACAATAAGAAGTTTTATGACAAATAAAACTTATATACATTTTAATACGTAAACCACGTGTTTAGAACTTATATATATATATATATATATATATATATATATATATATATATATATACATACACACGACAAATCCAATGTATTGAAACTATAACTATCTAATTTTCATATATATGCACAAAAGGAACAAAACAACGTTCAAATGTCTATATATATGACTACATACGTGTATATACACTTGACAAGGTATACGACGTGAGAAATATAACAATATTTCAACACAACGTCACCAACAAATTTAACGACTTTAAGAAATCAACAATTTCTTCAAACATACAAACCGTTAACATAAGTTGATTAAACAAATCAAACGTACTTATGTTAATACAATTATTGCATATAGGTTAACACACCTTGGGCTATTACCGGTCAGCTGCTAGCTTTCCTTACCGAGCACATCACAGTGAGTTTACAGCCCCTACTTTTAAATGTTTTCTGCTTTTAAACACAGGGGTGTTAAACATAGAAATTGCATGCCAACACATGCAATCAAACTATAAATGCTTTATTGCTTTTATACAACTGTTGATTTGTGATATTACATATTCACTGTTATTTTGGGAATTTAGACAAGGTATCCTAGTACGGACCTAGACTTGAATTGTGTGCATGAAAGACCTCATGACATGCTACTGTAACCATTAGCTAGGTGACTCTAGCCACTGAGTATACGGATAGTACTATTGCCGTGATGACCCTCCTATGGTGGAGCGTATACTTAAATGTCCGTTCAGGCAAACAACATAAGTTCTGGTTGTGGTTTGGTTATAGGGTTAGGTCGTGTTACTTTAACCTGCGAGGTTTAGCTCACCTTTCAGGGGATCACAGTCTAAGCAAATTCCCACATATTTTTAGGAAGAACGAATCCTACAACTGTTGGACACCGGAAGACATACCGGTAAATTATTTTACACTGGTAAACAACCAGTAACATATTTTGGGACGACATCCCACGTATAGCAATACTTTAGGGTAACAACCCTACCTAACTTGTATTTTATAAATGAATAACAAATCATTTATACAAACTTGGTTTAACTAACCACATACATATACAAACCTGTAAATTCACTCAACATATTTGTTGACGACTTTCTCTATGTTTTTCAAGAAATTAGCTGGGTAAGTAATCGCATGCATACAGGATGGACAACCCTGGACTACTTAGGATGCCACAAAATGTTGGGACCGCTTTTGGGGATTTCATTTGTATAACTGCAGACATTGCGGTCATACTTATGAAATCTTATTTTAAACTTATGTATTATTGTTAAAACTAAAATGTTTTAAACTCCACTACTACTGTTATGACTTACATAGTCGTACTACTTTTGTAACAAATGTTTGAACTGGCATCCTTATTTATTATGTTGTGCAATAACCATATGCTCTGAGTATGTATGTATCTGTTGGTTGAAAATACTGCTCGCAGCCCCGCCACGTCATTTAAGCTTCCGCAAACTAATCACAACTAATTGTAATTACCATTTGGCGGGGTGTGACAGACTTGGTATCAGAGCCATTGGTTATAGCGAACTAGAAGTCTTTAAGTGACCTAAAACCTTAGAGACCTAGACTATAGCCTTGGCTAAAACATTCATTGCATGCATACACACTTTGCATACATCTAACATACGACTGACACGTCACCTACGACTTCTTTGTCTTAGTATGTCGAGGCACAGTCCGATCTATTTGTATGCTTCTGATGAGGAGCCGACTGAGGATTCCTACCATAGTGACGCTAGTACCGGGGTTGCGAGTCCACCAGTTCAGCTGAGAGCTCTATCTGATGACACCGGTGATGCCTACATCACCCCACCACCTACTGCACATGTGGTCCCACCTACTACTGCTCCCACTGACCCTACCACTCGTATGTTAGGGTCTACCTTTATGGCGACACGCCATACGACTGCTGGACCTTCCAGAGGACCGGTACCTAGGAGGACACCACGGATGTGTGTCCGAGACTTCCCTAGAGGACCACTTGCGCCCCGTGATAAGGCGCCGATGGCAGAAGAGAGGGTGATGCACTGTGATGAGCCGCCACAGAGGGTACCTAGGCTTGCTCACTTGGAGTGGATGACTCCTATGTTGGGGCGGTGGAGGTCGTTGGAGGGTTTTCCTTCTACTTTTGAGACCGGGGAGTCCTCCCGATCCTCCGCACCACTGCCTACTACTGGAGAGCCTATAGAGTTGACTCTCCCTACCATTGTGGCTGTGATTCGCACATTGTTTCGTATTTCTGGTAGCAGAGGTGTTCACCTTGCCGAGCTACAGAGCGATGTCTCCCGTCTGGATGGAGACATGACAGACATACATGAGCGTTGCCACTTCTTGTTGAGCAACGTGGTTGCTGCCAGAGAGATAGCCGAGACCGCACGTGCTCGTGTCAGGGCACTAGAGAGGCGTGCGAGGACAACAGGGTTGATGATTGGAGCTTGTGTGATGATAGCTGTGCTGAGGACAGCTGTGGGGTTGTTTCTACCTTATTTTCATTAGACTTGTGTATGGCGGTTTGTGCCTACTGGGCATCAGACCGACCACTTTTTGGATGATGGATATGTTAGTAGGTCCATTACGTGTTGTATAGACTAGTATCAGATGGGTAGATGTATGTATGTACTAGACGGGAAAAATCTGTTGTTAGGATGGGTATATGTATAGGAAAACCCATTGACTTTTGTATAGCGCTAACCGCTGATGGGGCGTATTAGGGATCCCATCTTGTTTTGTATAAAACTGTTGTATCAACGCTACACCTTTTGATATAATATAATTTATGTTTGATGGTATTTCGTATTCATTACATTCAACAACGACTTTAGTATTATATCTACATTTACATACGTGTGTTAGGAACGGTAGCCCATCAATAACGTTTGATCATTCCTTGAAAACCATGAAACATACCACACCTTGATTATTGATCCTTATCTGAAATTTCTTTGAACCCGACTGTGTTAAATGATGATGAAAAGAAATATGTATTTAGCATTATATAATGACGCCTGGCCAACGTGATTATATGGTACTAACTACATATGGGCGTTTCAAAGTCGTGCGACATGTGACACAAAATCTTGTCCTTCAATCCTTCATACTGTTCACTTGCTAAACAATGTGAAATCTTGTTCATCACATTCATTATCTTGGCATTGACTTCTGCATTTTATTTCATCGCAGAACGGAATCATGCCACCAAAACGACGGATGACTAAGAACAGTCGACGAACGACTCCTTCTTCCATTCCTGAAACCGTTCCCCCACCCAACAACAATGAAACTACTGAACAAATGATCGCGCGTCGAATAGCTGAAGGTATTGCTGAGTACGAAGCAAGCCGAAATCGTGAGAATGGAATGAATAACAGCGGGTCTACTCCTGTTAATACTGAGGCACCTGCGAATACTCGCCGAGGGTGTTCATACAAGACATTCCAGGCTTGTAAGCCAGTTACTTTTCGTGGCACCGAGGGTGCTATTGGGATTATACACTGGATAGAAAAGACAGAGTCGATATTGGACATTAGTGACTGTTCACCAGACTGTATGGTGAAATATGCCACCTGTACCCTTGCTGACAAAGCTCTCACTTGGTGGAACAGTCAAGTCCAATCACTGGGACGACCAGCTGCCTACTCCATGTCATGGGAAGTACTGAAAAACATGATGTTGGAGGAATTCTGTCCCCGTAGCGAGATGCAGAAAGTCGAAAATGAGCTGTGGAACATCACTATGATTGGTGCCGATGTCACTGGTTATACAACCAAGTTTCAGGAACTAGCACGTCTAGTGCCACATATGGTGACACCTGAGTACAAGCGCCTCGAGCATTATGTATATGGTCTGGCACCGCAAATCAGGAGTTTGGTTACATCTTCCAAACCTGACACATTTAGGAGCGCTGTTGTTTTAGCGCAAAGTCTGACCGATGAGGCAGTCAGGATGGGAACACTGACCAAGAAAACTGCTTCGGGCAAGGTTGAACCGAGCAGTACTGAAGCTGGCAGTTCTGGAGGTACAAAGCGTAAATGGAATGACAGAGGAAGTGACCGTCAGGGTCAAACAAATAAGAAGGGATCTGGGAACCCAAAGTCCTATGCTGCCACCACTGTGGAAACAAAACCATACTTGGACAACAAACCTAAGTGTGACAAATGTAGCAAACACCACGAGGGTGAATGTTGGTATTGCAACAACTGTAGAGGTTGGGGTCACAAAACCCAAAACTGCAAAGCTAACCCTACCCCTAGGGAAAGCACAGAACGCCGAAACCAAGTGTGTTTTGAATGTGGCGACACGAGGCACTATCGGAACCGATGCCCTCGACTCAACAACCAAAATCCCAACAATAACAACCAGAACAACCAATACCGCAATAACACCAACAACCGTGGTAACAACAACCGAGCCAACAACATCATCAATCAGCCGGCTCAGGGAAGAGCATTTGTGATTGGAGCACAGGAGGCACGCCAGGACCCTAACACCGTCACTGGTACATTTCTTGTAAACAACCATTATGCCTCTGTGTTAATCGATTCAGGTGCTGATTTAAGTTTTGTGTCTAATGAGTTTAGACCACTATTAGAACTTGAATCACGTAAGCTAGATAACAAATATACTATTGAACTAGCCGATGGTGAGTTAATCGAGTCAGGAGAAATAGTACGGGATGTACCTTAGAATTAGAAGGTCATCTCTTCGAAATAGACTTACTACCGGTTAAGTTGGGAAGTTTCGACGTTGTAGTCGGCATGGACTGGTTGTCTAAGAACCGCGCCGAGATCATTTGTTACAATAAGTTGGTACGCTTACCACTACCGACAGGAGAAACTCTCATGGTCAAAGGTGAGAAACGGAAAAGTGCCACAAAAATGATTACATGCTTGAAAGCCCGTAAATATCTCCGAAAGGGATACCAAGCATTCTTGGCACACGTTGTAGAAAAGAAATCCGAGGAGCGATGTATAGACGACGTACCTATCGTACGTGACTACCCGGGAGTGTTTCCTGATGAGTTACCAGGATTACCACCCCCACGACAGGTTGAATTTCATATCGACCTAGTGCCTGGAGCAGCGCCAATTGCACGTGCACCTTACCGTCTTGCTCCATCAGAAATACAAGAGCTGTCTGCACAATTGCAGGAACTCTTAGACTTAGGATTCATCCGACCGAGCTTTTCACCTTGGGGAGCTCCGGTTTTGTTCGTTAAGAAAAAGGATGGATCAATGCGAATGTGTATCGATTATCGGGAACTGAACAAAGTAACTATTAAGAATCGATATCCACTACCTCGCATCGATGACTTGTTTGACCAGCTACAAGGTTCAAGTTACTATTCGAAAATCGACTTGCGATCTGGGTACCATCAGCTGAAGGTTCGGGATGAGGATAATTCTAAGACTGCGTTTAGGACTCGGTACGGTCATTACGAGTTCCTAGTCATGCCATTCGGACTGACGAACGCACCAGCAGTGTTCATGGACCTCATGAATAGAGTATGCAAACCTTATCTTGACAAGTTCGTGATTGTGTTTATCGATGACATATTGATATACTCACGAACGAAGGAGGATCACGAGAAACATCTAAGAATGATTCTTGGATTACTGGAGAAAGAGAAGCTTTACGCAAAGTTCTCTAAGTGTGAATTTTGGATGCGCGAGGTTCATTTCCTTGGTCATGTGATCAATAACAATGGAATCCATGTGGACCCATCCAAAATCGAGGCAATTAAGAACTGGGAAGCCCCGAAAACGCCATCCGAGATAAGACAATTTCTTGGGCTAGCCGGCTATTACCGACGCTTCATCGAGAACTTCTCGAAAATAGCCCAACCACTTACCGCTCTAACTCAAAAGGATAAGAAATTTGATTGGGGCGAGAAGCAAGAGATTGCTTTCCAATTGTTGAAACAGAAACTAAGTACCGCACCAATCCTATCACTACCCGAGGGAGTAGAAAACTTTGTTGTCTACTGTGATGCTTCACATCAGGGATTGGGTTGCGTATTGATGCAAAATGACAAAGTCATTGCTTATGCGTCTCGACAATTGAAAGTTCACGAAAAGAACTATACGACGCATGACTTGGAGCTAGGAACCGTCGTTTTTGCACTTAAGATTTGGAGACACTACCTATACGGTACAAAGTGCACTATCTTTACGGATCACAAAAGTCTCCAACATATATTCGACCAGAAAGAACTCAACATGAGACAACGTCGTTGGGTCGAATTACTGAACGATTACGACTGTGAAATCAAGTATCATCCGGGCAAAGCTAATGTAGTAGCGGATGCCTTGAGTCGTAAGGAAAGAGTCAAACCCCGTAGAGTCCGAGCTTTAGGTTTGACAATCCACTCGAATCTCATTTCTCAAATTCGTGACGCTCAAAAATCAGCCTTCATTCCCGAACGCCTTAAGGAAGAATCCTTGAAGGGAATGGAGAAACAACTTGAAACCAAAGACAACGGAGTATTGTACTTCATGAACCGAATTTGGGTACCATGCGTAGACGAATTACGCCGATTGATTTTGGACGAAGCACATAAGTCTAACTACTCGATACATCCTGGTGCAGATAAGATGTATCACGACTTGAAAGGATTTTACTGGTGGCCTGGCATGAAACGAGACATTGCCACATACGTTAGTAAGTGCTTGACTTGTGCAAAAGTCAAAATTGAATACCAAAAGCCGTCGGGGCTTTTCCAACAACCTGAAATGCCCAAATGGAAATGGGAACACATCACGATGGACTTCATCACGAAGTTACCGAGAACAACATCCGGAGTTGACACCATATGGGTAATTGTCGACCGATTAACGAAATCAGCCCACTTCCTTGCTATCAAAGAAATAGACAAAATGGAGAAGCTGACTAGAATCTATTTGAAAGAGGTCGTTTCTCGACATGGGGTGCCATTATCTATCATCTCTGATAGAGATGCACGATTCACTTCTCGCTTCTGGCAAACACTTCAACATGCATTGGGTACTAGACTCGACATGAGTACCGCCTACCACCCACAAACTGACGGCCAAAGCGAGCGAACGATACAAACACTCAAGACCTGTTGAGAGCATGTGTGATAGACTTTGGAGGTAATTGGGATACACACCTACCTCTAGCAGAATTTTCATATAATAACAGTTATCACACCAGCATACAGATGGCACCATTTGAGGCATTGTATGGACGCAAGTGCCGATCGCCACTCTGTTGGGCAGAGTTGGGCGACAGACAATTATCTGGTCCAGAGATAGTCCAAGAAACTACGGACAAGATATCTCAAGTGCTTAACCGATTGAAAACAGCACGTGACCGACAAAAGAGTTATGCCAATAACAGACGGAAACCTTTAGAATTTCAAGTAGGTGACAAAGTCCTACTCAAAGTGGCACCCTGGAAAGGGGTCGTACGATTTGGTAAACGAGGTAAACTGAACCCACGATACATCGGACCATTCGAAATCCTTGCAAGGATTGGTCCTGTCGCCTACAAGCTCATACTACCGCAAGAGCTTAGTAGTATCCATGACACCTTTCATATATCTAACTTGAAAAAGTGTCTTTCTGATGAAACACATATCATCCCTCCGGACGAAGTCTTCATTGACTCAAAACTAAACTTTGTGGAGGAACCTATCGAAGTTATGGACACGAAGACACAAAAACTTCGACACAAACGAATCAAACTTGTTAAAGTTCGTTGGAACTCAAAACATGGCCCAGAATTCACCTGGGAACGTGAGGATGAAATGCGCAAGATATATCCTCGACTATTTGAAACCGTGACCGCGACTCAAGACACGAATTAAATCTCGGGGCGAGATTTCCCTAACGGGGGGAGAATGTGACAACTCTCCAAATTAGGTACTAATTAACATTTAAGCATGTGCATTCTTACGCTAATTTCCTGATTAAGTTTAAAACAAAACTTTTGATGTGATGTAAGCCTAGCAGCCCAGTACTTTCAAACAAAAAGTATTACTAATACGTAAGTATTTAAAGTTACGTACAAATGCATCGGAACGAACCCGACAGATAAATACCGCAAAAGTTGATGACATAATATAATTAATAATTCAATTATTAATTACGAGTACTATGGTATCTATAACCTACAGATTAAACGAGTTAAATATACGTTTAACATAAAACGTATTATAAGACGAACAGAAACAATTTTAAAATGCATTCAAAGATCAAAATGAGAAAAATTCAAGTTTTCTCACTCTTTCGGAAACAGTTGTAACATTATCTCAAAATATGAACCCGAAATTCGACTGAAATTTGGCACTCAATTAAATGTTAGCAGTCCAATGTACAAATTTGTACAACAGTCAAAAATAATGAAAACATCATTATTCCGAATTTAAATAACAAACCAGGAGGGCATCTACAAAATAAAAATATAAAAAGTTTACTTTTATATTGCTATAATTATACCCGTACCCGAAATTAACGGGCTAAATATTCCCACCACCTCAAATAATTGAGGAGGCAGTATGATTATATACTGCAACTCTCGTTTGAATTTTATACACTCCCACCTCCTTCTTATGTGATCTTCTTTGCACACACACCTATCATCATTCATCTATCTTCTTCTTCTTCTTCTTTGCTAAACACACAAAGGATCAGTAGCAGCAGGGGTAGGAGAACAACAAACCAGGATCATCATCTTCTTCGCATCATCATCGCCACCATCAAACCTACTTTGTAAGGAGCTTTCAAATCTTTGATTCTTTGCTTAAAATTCGTAATCTAACATGTTTATGTATCACAATCTGTGCATATAACATCAAAACTTGAAGATTGGAATGATTGTTCTTGAAATGGTTTTGTAAAACTAAAAACTTTAAATCCAAGAGGTTATATACATAAACTTGATGTAATGTGATATAACATAATATAATGACGTTATGATATGAAAATGATGTAAAGACGAGCTAAACAATCGAAAACCAAACATGTATATATATGTACCACGAACTCAGGCAAGAACAGAGAGTGCGAATGGCAGGGACGAACCAACCCGATCGGTTGGCTTGGGCCAGCCGATCGGCTGGTTATGATGAGCCGAACGGCTCAACAAACTGAGCCGAACGGCTGGTTTGTTTGAGCCGAACGGTTTGTGACTTTTTACCCGAACGAACGAATGGGTTAGGATGTGGACTGGACCGAAACAAATAATGGGCTAATTAAATTGGACTGGATCGAATGGGATTTGGCTGGGCCGGAACCTCCAGCCGAACGGCTGAAGTCCCAAGCCGAACGGCTTGCCCAAGCCGATCGGCTGGGCTGGGCTGGGTTGGGCTAGGCTGCAGAATGGGCCTGGGTCGCAAGCTGGGCCGAATACTCCTTGGGCCTAAAACCTTGGGTTTGGACCAAGAATTGTAAAAACAACTGAGTTAAATTAAATAAACGGGCCATTGGGCCAAAACTTGTTAATGGGCCCAACGAATTATGTAATCGGGTTAAGTTATTGGGCCGAAAACAAAACTAATCGGGCCGAGCCCAATAAACTTCCAAACATTCCAAACATAAGACGTGACCCGATTTATTTCACGGAACGAATAATTATAAAACGGAACGTTTATGATTCTATATATATATATATAAATATATATATACAAACTTAATAATAAACGACGAATCTATAAATATATATGTTTTATGTATATACAAAAGACGACTTTTCAATAACGATAACATTTATTTATTTTATAAACGGAAATAAATACAATAAGAAGTTTTATGACAAATAAAACTTATATACATTTTAATACGTAAACCACGTGTTTAGAACTTATATATATATATATATATATAAATATATATACATACACACGACAAATCCAATGTATTGAAACTATAACTATCTAATTTTCATATATATGCACAAAAGGAACAAAACAACGTTCAAATGTCTATATATATGACTACATACGTGTATATACACTTGACAAGGTATACGACGTGAGAAATATAACAATATTTCAACACAACGTCACCAACAAATTTAACGACTTTAAGAAATCAACAATTTCTTCAAACATACAAACCGTTAACATAAGTTGATTAAACAAATCAAACGTACTTATGTTAATACAATTATTGCATATAGGTTAACACACCTTGGGCTATTACCGGTCAGCTGCTAGCTTTCCTTACCGAGCACATCACAGTGAGTTTACAGCCCCTACTTTTAAATGTTTTCTGCTTTTAAACACAGGGGTGTTAAACATAGAAATTGCATGCCAACACATGCAATCAAACTATAAATGCTTTATTGCTTTTATACAACTGTTGATTTGTGATATTACATATTCACTGTTATTTTGGGAATTTAGACAAGGTATCCTAGTACGGACCTAGACTTGAATTGTGTGCATGAAAGACCTCATGACATGCTACTGTAACCATTAGCTAGGTGACTCTAGCCACTGAGTATACGGATAGTACTATTGCCGTGATGACCCTCCTATGGTGGAGCGTATACTTAAATGTCCGTTCAGGCAAACAACATAAGTTCTGGTTGTGGTTTGGTTATAGGGTTAGGTCGCGTTACTTTAACCTGCGAGGTTTAGCTCACCTTTCAGGGGATCACAGTCTAAGCAAATTCCCACATATTTTTAGGAAGAACGAATCCTACAACTGTTGGACACCGGAAGACATACCGGTAAATTATTTTACACTGGTAAACAACCAGTAACATATTTTGGGACAACATCCCACGTATAGCAATACTTTAGGGTAACAACCCTACCTAACTTGTATTTTATAAATGAATAACAAATCATTTATACAAACTTGGTTTAACTAACCACATACATATACAAACCTGTAAATTCACTCAACATATTTGTTGACGACTTTCTCTATGTTTTTCAAGAAATTAGCTGGGTAAGTAATCGCATGCATACAGGATGGACAACCCTGGACTACTTAGGATGCCACAAAATGTTGGGACCGCTTTTGGGGATTTCATTTGTATAACTGCAGACATTGCGGTCATACTTATGAAATCTTATTTTAAACTTATGTATTATTGTTAAAACTAAAATGTTTTAAACTCCACTACTACTGTTACGACTTACATAGTCGTACTACTTTTGTAACAAATTTTTGAACTGGCATCCTTATTTATTATGTTGTGCAATAACCATATGCTCTGAGTATGTATGTATCTGTTGGTTGAAAATACTGCTCGCAGCCCCGCCACGTCATTTAAGCTTCCGCAAACTAATCACAACTAATTGTAATTACCGTTTGGCGGGGTGTGACAACCACTAACGTAGGTGAATCCCGTCATCAGGTTGTCTCCTAACAGAAGACAAGGACGTTACCTTGATGGGCTTGCGCCATTGTCTTGGGCTTTGGAAATTGGGCTTCCCGTAAACTGGGCTTCACGTTGTGGGCTTTCCTGTCAACGACATTCCCTGTTCAAGGGTTCTCCTGTCGACGAGATTCCCTGTTCAGAGTTTTCCTATTTAATAAGTCTCCCTTCGGATTGATTCCGCCTGTGAAACAGGCCTGTTTGTTTTGTTTGCAGGGGTATTGGAATGGTACCCGATTAAGTCCCCCAGTTTAGTTTGCTGGTGCTTGCATCAGGTAACTAAAATTAAAACTTCCTTTTTCAGGGGAAAATTCCAGGATAGTCTTTAATATTGACTTACTTATTTCCAAGTTTTGAGTTTTTGACAGGGACAGGGAATAAATTGCATCGTAGATGCAAGGAAGACGTGGACTGTTTGTGGCCATTTATTGCTGACTGATGGCGTCCCCTCAATGTGTCAGAATATTAAATGCACTAGACGTTTGAATGCATAAGGAATTGTGCATGCGGCGGCAGAGGCGCGTGTAGTGTTGGTTTTCATTTCTGTTCACGTGTCTCTCCTAATATTGTAACACGTGTACGGTGTTGATTAAGGCCCATAGGCCCATGGGACTTTGACGGTTAATTTTTCCTCTTATAAATAGGACTCTTTCTCCTTAAACGCACACTTTACGTTTTTACAGATTTATAGATTTCAAATTTTTTCCCCTCTTCTTCTTGCAATTCCGGCGATTGTGTTGAGATTTCTGGCGAGCACCTAGGTTTGTATTCTTTCTTATACAATCTCCTCTTCTTTATACCATTTATCTGTATTCGTGTCTTTTATTTTCTTTTAAACTTATGGAGCCGTCATCTCGCACCACCACCTCTGCCCATATCCCTTCCATCACTGGCCCTATGGCCAGAGTGACATCTCAATTTTCTGGTGGCACTGTAGAATCCGTTCAGAGTTTGATAGATAGGGATGCTTTGTTGGATCTTATTTCCTTGTATCCATGTATAGATAGGTATGAGCCTGTTGCGTCGTTACCTTCACAACGCGCTCACTTGCCTCCTGTAGATAAAGTGGCTGTATATTCCCACTGGTTTTCGATTAGCAATTTTAGGTTACCCCCCACACCTTTTTTGATCTCCTTGTTAGAGTATTATGGCATAGGGTTTTCTCAACTACACCAAAAAATTATTATGTTTGAGGTGTACTGTAGATTACATAGGAAAGAGCCCTCCCTGTTATATTTTACTTCCCAATTCTCTCTTACCAACTCTCCGGAGAGTTAGTTTTCTGTGACCAAACGTTCAGGGAGATTTGCCAACTTCTGTGGTCCTAGGGCAGACGGCCTGAGAGGCTGGAAAGAAAGATTCTTTTTTGTTGATGTTTCTATATTCCCCCTGAATAAGCCGGGGCTCCTTCGATGGGTGAACCCTCAAGATTGGGTCAATAGGTTGGTGCCTGTGAAGAACGCGCCTCCGAAAAATCTTGATTCTGATCCTGAGGTTGACGCGGACTTCCTTCGCCTGCTTCGACAGGGCGGTGTTGTGATGAGACCGTATCCGGATTCCGTCCTGGCTATGGCGAGTATGAGCGGGAATTTTGGTATGCAGGGCAGAGTTCTTATCTTCAGGTATCAGGATAAAGGTAGGGCGTGGTGGTATTCAGGCGGTTCTAAATATTCTTTTCTGTTATTTGTTATCTTTTGTATTGTTCTTATTGTTTACTGACTCTTTGCAGTGATGGACTTCAATAGCTTTTTGTCTGCTGATGACCTATCGGGAGTTGAGATAGGTCATACTTCTGTTGACAACATCCCTACCAATCCTGATGGTACTCCGATGGCTACTCTCCCCAGTGGGTATGAGGTTCCTGCTGACTACGCCACTGTGGATGACCTGGGGGAGTTTGCGGGGAAGAAGAAGAAGTCTACTGCGCCCAGTGGGAAGAGGAAGAAAAAGGCTACTTGTGCTGTGGTTGTGTCTTCTCCGGAGACTGGTGGTGGTTCTGAGACAGCGGAGCCAGTTTTTGAGTTTCGGCCTATACAGGAGTTGCGAGATGAACCCACGGGTAAGCTATTCTCCTGTGATATTTATATCTTTGCATTTTGTTGAGTTTGACTTAGGCTTTTTCTTGACACTTTAGACGAGGAAGGTGAGACGCCAGTTTCCAGGAAGAGGAAAAGAATTTAGTTCTCTGATGGTGATGATTCTTCCTCCAGGTTTCAGGCAGGCAGCAGTTCCAGCTTCTCCCTTCCTGATATGGATTTTGATGAAGATGAAGATGCTGCTGACTTCCTGGGTGGTGCCCGCGGTGTAACACACCCAAATTTAATATTTCGCGGAAGCAAACTTTGGGTGTTACTAATCAATAATTAAGCACCAAAGTATAGCAAACGACTTCTAAATGAGACGTTTGTAAAATAGTTACATACCATTATAAAATAGGGTTTGAAAACATAATGTTTTCGTTACAAAAGTAAGGTCCCCTAGAGTCCGCGTACGTAGCGGGAGATTCTATTACATAACCATAGTTACAAAAGATAATGCTAAAGAATCTCCGTTAAATGCAGTTTGGAAATCATGCGACTCTAGCTAGTAATCCTACTCCGTACGTGTACCTGAGAATACATGCTAAAAAGGGTCAACACGAATATTGGTGAATCTCACAGGTTTGTAACTAAGTAATAGTTTAAACACAAGATTTTTATCAGTTGTGCCCGCAGGCGTAAATCAAGTATATACAACCAAGCAGATAGTAAGTAAATATGTATATACCGTTGCCATGAGCTCATAGTCGAAGCTTAACCCGCAAATCAGTGGTACAACCAAGTACCGTATAGTGCCCCCGCGAGTGCCCAATCTAAACTCTCATACGAAACAAATAAAAGTCGTCCGTTTATACATAACGGTTCGTGGTAGCGCTACTACCCCGGGCGGGGAGGGTCAGTCCCTAATGGATCCATTAACTAATATTCGCGCTTAAGTCCATAACTAACGAAACTATGATGGAGGGACTTCAGTGGATTAGTAAGTAACTCATGCAAGCCCGTATATGAAAAGTAAGTAATTTAGCACTTGTGTTCAAGAAAACGTAAGCAATGTATCTCACCCCATAAGTAAAACAGTAAAAGTGGGGCTGTAAGACTCACCTGAGTCAAGTAAGCAAGCGTTTAACTTAATAAACGTAAAGTCTAAAAGCAGTAGTAATCCGTAGGTTCCGCAAACCCGCAACCTTCTAATGCCCTAAGCATATAAGGTTGTATGTATAAGTGAATGTCTTAAAAGACCATTCATGCTAGTTGTCCACTCAACTAGTTATGTCCAAGTAAGTATCCGTTTGTTTAATTAAAAATATTTGCGGCCCATTGGTGAAGTTTAGGTATGTAATAATAATCTAAACATTATTATAATTCATCGTGTTGTACACCTTACAAAGCGTATATATAAGTTGGTTATCTGTTATTGACGTTAAATCAAGTATGTCGTGATATTGTATGTATTCAAGGCTTGGTATAAAAGTATCTTCAAGTTTCTGTTTCATGCGACAATACATTTGGTCCGTGAGTCAAAGAAAGTCAAAGACCACAATTTATTCCGACAATAGGGTACTGCGTCAATAGGATTCTCGGACACTCTTCATGCGAGAATGGGGATTCACGGGCACTGTTCATGCGAGATTAGTAATTCACGGACTTTGCTCATGCGTTAATGATATTCACGGATTTAGTTTATGCGTGAATGGTATTCATGGAATTTCGTTCGTGCGTCAATAAGGATTGACGGAATTCTTTCAAGTGTTAGTTTTTATGCGACAATGAGTATGTATTCACGGAATTTAGTTTTTATGCGACAATACATTCACGGATTATTTGTGATTTTTATCTAAAATAGTAAACATTATCAAATCGTTCTGAAATTTTTACACAAAGTTCCTACATATGTTATGTACTTTCTGTAATTTTTTTATGATTTTTGGAGGTCGTTTGATATTTTATAAAAATTCACAAAGTGTCAGTGTTCAGTTTAATCCGAGATTAGACCACTTCTCACAAATCTAATTTTCTGGAGAAATGAGTGTGTTTCTGGAATGAGCCAAAGAAGAACTTTTTGTACATAACAAAATTACCAAGATTTTCCAAGTGGTCTCATACGTTTTTGAGTCTAGAACTCAAGATATGGTCTCAAGAAGGAGGTCATTGTCGGATTTTTACTATTGTCGGACCTATATTTCACCCGTGTTAAAACATCAATTTGGTCAAGTAAAACTTAACGAATCGTTATAAAATTTTTACACAAGGTTCTCCTATGTCTTAGATTTCCAAAATATATTTTTTCATCGATTTTAACCAAGAACAACTCGAGATGAAATTTTTTAAATTGAAGTAGGTCCAGCAGATCGTTTTTGTGACATATGCTCAATAATCTGGTCATAAGTTAAGTTTTACAAAACTTCACAAGAAGTTCCAGTAGGATTCGGAAAACTAACAAAATTTGTGATCTTTTCCCGTTGGTCTCAAGTTCTAATTTGTTCCATAGCCCAAGATATACCCTTTTTTATTTGGTCAAGATTCTGGTCAGATTCATCAGATCTGCTATGTACTTTTATTTCAGTAACTAAAAATATCAAATGAACTTCAATTTTTGTGAGGCTTATAGATTTGAAAATTAGACTTCTTAAACTTGATTTTAGGCTCAAGAAATGTTAGATTTCCTTTAGTTATGGGTTAGATTCTGCCGATCTAAGTTGATCCATCTTATTGTCCAGTGGTCAATGTCATTATCCAACGGTTAATAGTTTGTTCAAACGATTTTAACATAGATCTTGGACATAAATTAGTGGAAACAAAGTTCTAGCATGTACATATATGTTATCCAAGTAAATACAAGGAAAAGGGGAAGGTTTATACCAAACAAAAGCTGATTTAGAGTCGAAATGGGTAACGGTATGTTGCTGCTGTCGTCCTTTGTTCTTCTTTGCTAAAAAACGATGAAAGAGAGTGATAGGTGATGATGGTGCTGATTAGATCTCCTTGGAGGAGGTGGATGAAGGTTTTGTGATTGTGGTTTGGTCATTTTTCATAGAGGGAGCAGAGATATGAGAGAGGTTTGAGAGAGAAAGTGTGTTTTGTGGTTGTAGAAATGAAGGAAGTGAAAAGAAACATGAATTTATATGAGGGGTTGGGCTTGGGCCTGGTATTTGGGCCGAATTTTTGGCCTTAGGGTCGTGGGTTTGGGTCTGACCCATTACGGGTTAGGCTCGTGAATTTTTCCTCGAGTTCGTGCTACGTTTTGTTGTCGGTTAGACTTTAAACGCGTGTTTTAGAATGTAGTAGTTTTGGTCTGATTTCGTGTTATAGTTTTCGATATGAAATTGTCATTCGGGGTGACTAAGTGTATATATATATATATATATATATATATATATATTCTTTTTTTTAAATACTTGTTTTAAGTTACCAAGATATATTTTGGGTTTCGTTCGGGTGTTGGGCTCGATTCGCGCGTTCCTGTCGCGTATGGTTAGTTTTAGACGATACGAAATACGTTTGTATATATTATCCAAATCTATATATATATATATATAATAAGAATGAGTTTCTTAAATAATTTCATATTATTTAATAACTTGATCACCAACGTCCGTATTGTGATGAGTCGGATCCATCCGATAATGTAAAATGCACGATTTAATCAAATCGCGTACGTGTGTATATATATATATATATATATATATATATATATATATATATATATATATATCACTACACATAATGATACACATAATTAATCCTAATTACATGTATTAACACTTATGATTAGGCACTAATGATAGCCCTAATTTGGCGGGTGTCACACGCGGTCCTATCCCTGCTGGTCCAGAATCTGATTTGAGCGGCTCATCGGTTTTTGTTCCTGGGTGGAAGTTTCAGGTTGACAATCCTGGGCGCGATCTTCAGTCCTGCCGAGATTATATCCTGCATGTTATGCCTCCTGCTGTTGAGGAGAAGATGGCTACTTTGAATGCCCGCCAGAGCATTAACCGTGGTCTTAAAGCTACCTTCGATTCTCTGATGTGGAGCGTTAACACTTTGAAGGTGGCTGACCATTTTGAGAAACTCAGCAGGAAGCTTGGGTTGGCTTTGAAGAATGATCGCGCTAAGGCAGCGCAGGAGAGGGAGAGTTATGCAAAGTTCAGGGCGGATCATGCAGCGGATATTGAGAAGGTCGGCCAGATGGCTCTTGAGATTGAATCTTTGAAGGAGCAGCTAGCTGTTCAGGTAATTGCAGTTTTCTTTCCTTTTTTTTTTTTGTTGAATAAGCTTTGGGTTTTTGATTGCTTACCACTTATATTATTTATTTAAACATAGGTGCAAAAATCCATGGACATGGAGTCTTCCCTGCAACAAAGTGGCCTCGAGTTGAATTCTGCCAATGCTCAGAGGGATGAGGCCTTTGTTGCCAGGGATGCAGCCATAGCGGAAAGGGGTCAGGCCCAGCTAGAGAGGGATGCAGCAGTGGAGGATAAGAGAAAGCTCCAGAGGAGGCTCCCTGACTTGATCATCACCTCACTGGGCTGTTCCGGGATTATAGGGCCTTTCGGTCGATTGCTACAGCTTGTTAGGGCGCGGGGGAGACATGAGACAGCTGTCCTGGCTTCAAAGCATATCGATCCTCTCCCTGCTAAACTGGCTGCACAGGTTGACCCTGAGGTGACTAACAAGGTTAAAGCAGCCCAGCAGGTGTTATCGGATTTGTCTACCTCCCCTTTCCTGGAGAAGCTCGTAGAGGACTTGGACATGTCTGTTGATACTCTTTTATCCATGAAGCCCGGACGTTAGATTTGTTCAGTTTATGTAATTGGAAGTTTTGTGAACATTTGTTCTTAAGATACTTGATGTATATTTGTACATTTATTTTGAAATATATTCATATATATTTTGTATGCTTTGTTTTGTGCTTGTTTGATTGTTTCGAGCTCTCATTTGACAAGTCTTGTATATTTTTATTTGTCTAGTGGTCATGACCTGTCAAATTCTAGTTTGCCTATAGTGCAGGAATTGCCAGCTAGCAAGCCTATTGGCGAATGCTTGTGTCATTCCTGCCTTGGTCTGATTCAACACTTTTCCAACCTATTGGTTGAGGTGAATCTCTGTCAGGGATAGGGCTAGAATTCACCTTCCACTGTGGCAGGACCGCCACTCTTGCTTTCCATTTTAGTTGATAAAAATCAACTAAGTGTGGGGAGTGGGGTATTGCGGAGTTTTTATTGTTTGATTCTGACCCATGAAATGGTCTTGTGCATATAACATACCCTGCAAGTGGATATGTCCTTGGCACTTTGTAATATTTTCGACAAAAATAAATAGCAAATTGGCACGAACAACTAAGTTTTATTAATAAAGTGATTCGACAAATCACGCCGATCAGGAGAGATGATCAGGCCCTCCTGGGCTTACAGATAGTTGTTCAAATGTAGCATTTTTTTAGATTTGTTGCGTGCCAAGTGCGGGGAACAGGTGTACCGTCTGGGTGGACCAGGGAATAAGCTCCATTGCCGTGTGTTCCAGCAACTTGATAGGGTCCTTCCCAATTCTGCCCGAGCTTTCCAGTATCTTCTGCCCTGGAAGCTTCGTTTCTCCTCCATACATAGTCTCCTGTAGCATACTCCCTGCCTTGTACCTTCCTGTTGTAATACCTGGCCATTTTGTGTTTGTTCCTTGCCTGCTGGATAGCTGCCATTTCCCTGACTTTTTCTACAAAGTTGAGATTTTCTTTCAAGGATATTAGATTGGCCTCCTCATTAAACTGTAGTACCCTTTCTGTTGGAACGCTTACTTCTGCAGGAATAACTGTTTCTGTCCCATAGACCAAGCTAAAGGGAGTTACCCATGTACTACTTTCCTTTGGCATTGTGCGGTGAGCCCACAACACATTAGGCAGTTCTTCGATCCACCCTGTTCTAGATTTGCCTAGCCTTGCCTTGATTCCGGCCACAATGTCCCTGTTTACAACTTCTACCTGTCCGTTTGCCTGAGGATGGGCGACAGAGGTGAAAACTTGCCTGATTGACAATTCACTGCACCATGATTTGAACGGATCTGAGGCGAATTGCGTTCCATTGTCACTAACAATCTCATGGGGGATTCCAAACCTGCAGACTATATTTTCCCATACAAAGTTTACCATTTTCTTTCCTGTTATCTGGGCCACCAGCTTAGCTTCCACCCATTTGGTGAAGTAATCCACAGCTACGACGATGAACTTAACCCCACCAACTCCAGGGGGGAAAGGTCCAACGATGTCGATTCCTCATTTGTAAAATGGCCAGGGGGATGTAACTGGGATAAGGTCATGTTTTGGGGTTCTTGATATTGGGGCGTGAATTTGGCAGGACTGACACCTTCTTACCACTGCTAAGGTGTCTTGATGCATAGTTGGCCAGAAGTAACCCTGCCTCATTATCTTTCCTGTGATTGCTCACGGACCCGAGTGTAAGCCACATGATCCCTTGTGCACTTCCCTGATCAGCATTTCCGTCTGTTTTGGGCCAGCGCATCTGAGGTTTGGCCCCAGGAATGACTTCCTGAGTAACTCTCCTTTTTCGATGGTATACATGGGTGATTTTACTCTGATTTTTCTGGCGAGGAATCTATCATCAGGGAGCTTTCCATGCAGGAGGTATTCTATAATCGGAGTCATCCAGTTATCTTCTGTTTCTTCAATGGGGCTTACTTCGTTATCCTTTTCAATTGACTTTTGTTTTAGAACTTCTACGAGCACTTCTTTTGTCAGGTGGGCGAATGTCAGGGATGCCAACTTACTTAGCACATCAGCTTTTTTATTTTGGCTTCTTGGCACTTGATCTATTTTAAAATGTTCAAATACTTTGATCATTCCCTGAGTAATTTCCAGGTATTTTTTCATTGCAGGCTCTTTTGCTTCAAAGCTTCCGTTTACTTGGTTAGCTACCAACTGTGAATCAATGAACACCTGGAGAGAAACAATGTTCATTTGCTCAACTATTTTTAGGCCTGCAATCACAGCTTCATATTCGGCTTCATTGTTTGTGACAGGGAAATCAAATCTCAGGGAGTATGTGTGGTCTTCCCCGGCTGGGCTTGTTAGTATCAACCCAGCCCCTGATCCTCCCGAACTTGCTGCACCATCAGTATAGAGTTCCCACATGTCCCGGACGGGAGCGTTGGTGATCAGGGAGGTTTTTCCTTCACATTCTTTTGGCAACTCTGCCAGAAAGTCTGCTATGATTTGACCCTTTATTGCGTTTCTTGGACAAAATTCAATTTCATGCTCTCCCAACTCTATTGCCCATTTAGCTAATCTTCCATATTTTTCAAGTTTTTGTAACACCTGCTTAATCGGTTGATCTGTGAGTACTACTATCTGATGCGCCTGGAAATATTGACGCAAGCGCCGTGCTGAGTGCACCAAGGCCAATATGAGTTTCTCGATTGGCAAATAATTCAATTCTGCGGGTTGAAGGGCCTTGCTGACGAAATATACATGCATTTGTATTTTGTTTCTTTCTGCTATTAGGACAGAACTTACAGCAGAATTGGATGCTACCAGGTGGTGAGGGTTTCTCCTGGGATTGGTGTTGTCAGGGTTGGAAGTTTTGCCATGAATTCTTTCATTTATTGAAAGGCCTTCTCCACCTTCTCGGTCCATTGGAAGTCTTTTTTGTCTTTAACGCCCTTTAGTGTAGCGAAGAATGGCAGGGATCTCTCTGCGGCCTTTGACAGGAAGCGAGTCAAAGCGGCCAACTTTCCTGATAGACTTTGAACGTCCTGTTTGCTTTTTGGGTCCGGCATAGTGACAATCGCCTGCACTTTATCTGGGTTCGCCTGAAAACCCCCAGTGGTGATTAAATGCCCTAAAAATGTGCCTTCTTCCATTCCGAAAGAGCACTTGGAAGGATTGAGTTTCATATTAATTCCCCTGAGCATTGCAAATGTCTCCGAGATGTCATCCAGCATGTTGGCTTCTGTCTTGCTTTTAATTACTAAATCATCTACATATGCTTCAACATTCCTGCCGATTTGATTCCTGAAAGCAGAATCGATTACACGCTGGTATGTTGCCCCTGCATTTTTGAGTCCGAATGGCATTTTTTTGTAACAAAAGATTCCCTGATTCGTGTGGAAGGCTGTTTTGTCTTCATCGTTTTCAGCCATTTGAATTTGGTGATAGCCTTTGTAAGCGTCTAAGAAGCACTTCAACCTGTATCCTGCAAGCGATTTAACTTTCCAGTCTATCTCAGGCAAAGGGTAGTTGTCTTTTGGGCAGGCCTTGTTTAGGTCAGAGTAATCAACGCACATTCTCCACGTGCCGTTTGGTTTTTTTACCATGACTGGGTTTGCGACCTATGTTTGATATTTTACTTCCCTGAGTATACCAGCAGCAACCAGATCTTCTACTTCCTTTTGCAAGAAGGCGCTTCTTTCAGGTGCCATTCCCCTTTTTTTCTGTCTTAACGGTGTGATGGAGGTCTTTGTGTTCAAGGAGTGTTCTTTTATGCTTCTTGGCACCCCTGTCATGTTTGCTGGTTTGAAAGCAAATACATCTTGATTTTCAATCAGTAGTGCTTTTAGCTGCTGCTTGATCCTGGTCGGTAACCTTTGGCCAATACTGACTGTTTGATCAGGGAACTCTTGATTTATTACGATTTCTTCCTGTGCTTTATCTGCCTGATGTGAGCTTCCTGCCTCCGGTGTTTGGTTTACTTGAGAGCACTCAAATTGTAAAAGTCTATCTGCGTGTACCGTCGCTATGCCTTCTGGTGTTGGAAATCGTACCATACCATGGATGGTTGAGGTTACGGCCCCGAATTGTAACATAGTTGTTCTTCCAAGTATGGCATTGTACTTAGATGGTGAGCGAATGATTATAAAATCAAGCATAGTTGTCCTGTAACGTGGATATGCCTCAAGTGTAACTTCAAGCTTGAGCTTTCCTAGTGGCCAATTTGTCTCTCCTGAGAAGCCGACTAGTGGTTGCATTAACTCCTCTCTTTTAATTTTTAGATGCTCCGGAAGTTGTTCAAAGCAATGCTCATACATGATCTCCGTATAACTACCATTATCCATGTACACCCTATTAACCTGTAAATTCGCTATTCTAGCCGATATTATCAATGGTTCAGCAGATGGGTTTACTCTGTGGATAGCAGGGAAGCTTATCTCCTGTAATTCCCACATCTTAACTTGTTCTATCTTTCTTTTTTGTCTTGGAGCTAGGGGACTAATCATAAGTATGACTGCGTCAGGTGTAGGTAGCTCGGCTGATGCTTTACCCTTCTTGGCCTCTCCCTGGTGGAAATCCCTAGCTCCCTGTGCTAGATGCTCCAGCTTGCCATCTTTAATCGTCTTGTAAATCTGAGCTTTTAGCTCCCTGCATTCATTTGTATCATGCGCTCCTTCTTTGTGAAATTTGCAGTATTTGCCATTATCTTTTGCTTTGGGAGCTATGGGATGTGGCTTCTTGAATCCCTTAGCAACAGGTTCAGTGACTAGTATCTCGTGTGGAGTTTTGGACAGGGAAGCTACAACCCTGTCCTTCTCCAAGTTTTTGTTATACGGCTGAAATCTGTTCACTTTGCCATATCTTCCTCCCAGCTGTCCCTTGTTATGCCCCTGGGACATCTGATGTTTGTGATCACCCTTTGAATTATTGACGGCCTGCCTGTTTCTTCGGTTTAACTGGCGTTTCTCCATTGCCCTGATGTAGTCCCTGGTCTGAGACACCTGTGCTGCAAAAGTTAGTGGCGTCTCACCGATGAATTTATCTACCAGTGCCTGGAATCGACTATCGTCCAGGCAAGATATGAATCCGGACATTTGTTGGCTTTCCGGCAACCCTGGAATTTTTAGGCATTCATCGGTGTACCTATCAATAAAATCACCCAGGGACTCATGGGGATGTTGTTTTATCATGTGGGCTTCCACATGTGACCTTACTTGTTTTTTCTTCTGGTGGAAATGGCTTACAAACTTTCTCCTGATATCATTGAAACAGGTAATGCTCCTTTCTGGTAAATCCCAAAACCAAGATTTAGCATATGACCTAAGCACTGAGGGGAACATTTGGCAGGTAACAGCGTCTTCCCAGTGTTGTGTTTTAATGACATGATGGAATGATTGAATAAAATCTTCAGGATTTGGCGTCCCATCATAAGTTCCTAGAGTGGTAGGGACCGAAATTCCCCACGGGAGTGGTACGCTAGCTATTGCCCGGTGGAATTGAGTATTTGAATAAGGGATTACATTTTGTGGCTGAGGCATTTTTCCTTGCATGACCGCCAGGAGATTTGCCAACATTGGTGGTAGTGGTGGTGGTGGTGGTAACACTACCGGGGGTTGCGTTAACTGTGCAAGGAGTTGTCCCAAGGCATTTGCAGTCTCCTGCGTGGGTGTATGTGACTGTTGTGACTGCAAGAATGTTGCTTGTTGAAACGGCATCTGTTGGAATGGTGCCTGTTGGAATGGTGCCTGTTGGAATGGTACCTGCTGGAATGGTACCTGCTGGAATGGTACCTGCTGGAATGATGCCTGTTGGAATGGTACTTGCTGGAATGGTACCTGCTGGAATGATGCCTGTTGGAATGGTACCTGCTGGAATGATGCATGTTGGAATATTGGGAATTGTTGTGATTGTGCAAGAGGTTGTTGGAAATTTTGTGCAGGCGGTTGTTGGTATGTCTGTTGGACATTTTGCTGGGGAAACTATTGAAACGCCTGCACGAGTGGTTGTTGAAACGACTGTTGTTGACCAACACTTGATTGTGTTTGCTGGAAGGGTTGTGATCCCGTTCCAATAATGGGAGGTTGTCCGGTTGTTGGTGTTGGTCCTTAGTTCTGTGACGTTTGTCCTGCCGGTGTGGAAAAATCCAACTGACGACGTGCCTGCTCTAGCATCTATCTGTGATTCCATGCAGCCATTTCTCCAGAAGTATCCATTGGCACTTGTGTGTTCTGGACTGAGAAATGCATCATATTTTCACCGGCCGTTGGTGTGAGGCCGGTATTTGACATCATGGTGTGTGTCGCTGAGTGCGCGCAGTAAAAACTGTTAGAATATTTTAAATAGCTCAACAAGAGAGTTAGGGTTTAGCAAATGGATGGCGCCATTTGATCAAGCATAATTTATACCTGAGTGCAATGGGTTGGATTTGTTCGATTCGTTACTCTCTGCGACTTGCGTAAGGACCCGTTAGAGTGTATAGAACGAAACTAAGGGTGGTGTGAATCGGTGGCAAGGAGATGAACAGTGATCTCCTCTTGACGGTGAAGATGTAAGTATGAAAATGAGTGAGTATGTTCTTGAGGTGCTTAGGAATAAAACACTATTCATACCCTTGTATTTATAGTGGAGTATGGTCACCTTGATGAACAAGTTTGCCACGTGTCATCATCTTGTAGCTTTGATCGTACGGTTAAGTCACCACCTTGATGGTACAATTCATCGTACGGTTGAGTCACCATCTCATAGTTCTAATCGTACGGCTGAATCACCATTTGGTGGCACTGCTCATTGTGTGGTCAGATAATCTTGTTGGAAGTACTAATCGTACGGCTACGATTGATGCTTCCAGTTTGTGGGTCCCCTGTGATGACGTGGACCCATGGTAGGGCTGGATGGGGATCCTTGTCGGCCACTAGGGGGACCACCACTAACGTAGGTGAATCCCGTCATCAGGTTGTCTCCTAACAGAAGACAAGGACGTTACCTTGATGGGCTTGCGCCATTGGCTTGGGCTTTGGAAATTGGGCTTCCCGTAAACTGGGCTTCACGTTGTGGGCTTTCCTGTCAACGACATTCCCTGTTCAAGGGTTCTCCTGTCGACGAGATTCCCTGTTCGGAGTTTTCCTATTTAATAAGTCTCCCTGCGGATTGATTCCGCCTGTGAAACATGTCTGTTTGTTTTGTTTGCAGGGGTATTGGAATGGTACCCGATTACACACCATGATGATCGCACACCATGATGATTTTACTTTTCTTAAGACAATAGCTCACGCACACCATAACGAATATATAAATTTGTTCAACCCCTAAAATTTAACCCACAATCTCGTGATTAAATGGTCACTATCGATGTCGCAAGTTCAATGGCCATTTGGGTTGAAATGACTTTATTTTGGCTTGTTTAACGACTTTTGCTGTCGACTCTAATATTCTTTGTGAAAATAAAGACTTGAAAAAACCTACCTTCAGGGTGACACGTATATGTGTTTGCGTATGCACAGCAAAAAAGTAATGCACTTATTACTTGGGTGAGTCAAGTATCTTAAATGATTGATTTGATAATTGACATAACAAAATCTCGATTGGTTGATATGGTAATCCGTATAAACTCTAAAGAGCATACCGTTCTTCTATATCCCCCGTGGGACTTATACCTCCACATAAAATTGCTAAATTAGGGTTTTGCGTATGTACAATATTAACACAACAGCTAACCAGTAATTGATTGAGTAATCACGACATCGGAGTTATTTTGATTTGGAAAATAAAATAGATCAATTCCATTCCATTCTATAAAAACCTTAACGGCATCCCTGAAACATCTTTTACCATAAGAGAAAAAAAAAAGTTGCCAATAACTGGAATAAATCTGCAAAATAATCCAGTATAACACGCCAAAGGAGGTTCTTCGCTTAACAAACATTTAACAAAAATAATATACGGTAAAAGAGACGGAATTTATTATAGTTGAAAGCTAGAACTTGGTCTACAACCTACTATAGGTGCATAACCATAGGCCGTCTGTCCAGGCTACGGTATCATCACCACCAAAGAATCAATCATGGCTGCAGCTCAACCAACAACAACACAACCACATAGAGGATACTAATCATACGCTTAATTGATAGCAGTAAGACACACCAACTCAAGCACAAAGGCTGTTCTTCTAGTCTGCTCTGGATTGACCAGCTCGAGAAGAAAGGATGATGCCAACAATAAGACCATACAGAGCCAGAGCTTCAGCGAAAATGAGAATGAGGATCATCCCAACAAAAAGCTTGGGTTGTTGTGCATTGGCTCTGGAATCACAAATTAGAATGATATTTCATAGTTAGAAAAAAGAACAAATGAAATAGATCAACCAGAATAACAGTTGTTCAACTCACATTGTATGCAATACTATATTTGATAGCTAAAATGCCTAAAAAGCCATACAATTCGCTATCTCATGCATATTGCCATTATTGGATACCAGCAGATATAGTGATATACTATTTTGTTTACCTTGACACATAGTAGTATTGGAGCTTTAACCAACACAGGCAAGGCTTTCAAATAAACAACGACAATCACCAATAAACTATTTCTATTTCCTCTCTTTTACAAATATCTATTCAGGAAACTTTTCAATATGCTAAACTGATATGTGTTTTGTTGCTATAAGATTACAGAACTTCTCAATTCAACAGCGCTAATATTACTACATGACTTGGTGTTGTCTCTTGAATGATGGTATGAGCACCAATCCTGATCATATCTCATCACAAAAAACTTAAGAGGTGCATTCTTGGAGAGTGACTGAGCATAAACATTGTGGATTTACGGCGAACTCTTCATGTTTGGTAGTTCATCGAATCAAGTCACGATGCACAAGTAAATCATTCAATGCAAATCCAAACCAAATCTTGTAACTTAAATCTCATGATAAAGGCTTATGTGATTCGACTGTCCACTACTATAACTGTAAGCCGCCAAATACATCATGATATATGGCATCAGTTTGTATTTCCCTAGTTAAATTAAGCATGAAACAAAAATTGCAGCGACTATTGTCCCAATGAAACATAAAGAAAATCATCAATTCATCAGCCTTTTCTTTAGGCTTTATTTCTTTATCGGCATAACTTGGCGGGTTGAGTTAGTTACAGATCACTATTTGGTAAGACTTGACTCCGTATTATATTGTTATAGATACTTATAGACACTCCGTATCTATTAACATTTAATGATTTGATGGCAACATAATACATGTAAACAAATCTCGAGATATATAAGGAACAAAAGAATTTACCTAACACCAGCATCACCAACAATTCCAATAGCCATACCAGCAGAAAGACCAGCAAGACCACAAGCAAGACCAGAAGAGAGATGAGCGTATCCATCAAACAAATAATATGATTTCGCCTTAGGGTTGATACCGGTACTGATAATAACGGCAATAATCAATCCATAGATACCTAACACACCAGCCATAACCACAGGCACAATCGACTTCATCACCAACTCCGGTCTCATCACTCCCATCGACGCAACTCCTACACCACTCTTCGCCGTCCCATATGCGGCTCCCATACCTCAACAACACAAACGATATAAAGAATAAAACACATATTGAATAATAGATCGTGTTTATCTATAAGTTGATGTTTTCAAATCCAATTCAATCATGCAAAATTAACTAATTATTTCTCATCAAATGACTGAAATATATATATTTTTGAACTGAATCATCATAGATCGTTCATAATTATAAGTTAGGGCTTTCAAATCTAACTATGTCGCGATTAAATGATGAAATTGGTAACTATTTTGCATCAAATGACTGAAATCTAAAACAATAGATCGATATACGAATATACGATACTGATTAGGATATGGATATAGATTTAGATCGATGAATTTAGATAACTTACAGGAGAAAACTAGGGCTGCTGCGGCACCGAGAAATCCGAAGAACGGTGCCGTTTCATCGCCGGAGAATGTTGAAGACATGATGCTTGTGGATCTCTAGAAAATATTGATCGGATCTGACTGATTTTTTTCAGATATCCAAAGTCTTTGATCGAAGAAGAGATGATTGTATTTATACAGAGTTGTACGGACTTGATTTGTGATGAATATCACATGGTTCATGAGTCATGATTGAGTGGATTTTAAAATGGTCCCTTATACTATTCCTTTGTTTACAACTTTGGTCCCTCAACTTGTAGTTTCTCAATTAACCGGAAATGGTATGATACAAACACACATTCCATTTAAACTTTCATTTTTGAGTAACTCAAAATAGGAAAATTTTATTTTCTAATCTTACTCAAAAATAAAATTTTATATAGAAATAAAAAATAATTACAAGTTTAATACATATAATTGAACAATTATAAGTATGTTACATACAATAGTAGAAAGTGTAAATTTTAATACATAACAAAAAAATAAAACTTTATAAAATTTGAGTTAACAAAGTATGTTGCTAAATTGCATAAGTTATGTACAACATAAGTAAACTTATCATAGGAAATCGCTCGGATGTTCCCTAACCCAACCCACGGACGGACAGGAGGAAACTGCAACATGGGCTAAATGTTCACAAACACCAACTACAACTACAAGTACACTTACGTTGAATTTGTTACACGAAAGATTTCCCCTAAAATATCGAAGGAAATTTCAGTTATTACATATAATCGATTTAGATTGACCAACATTCTATTGCCCATAATTATATTTTTAACATAGTGATTAGTTCTTATACGGAGTAATATACTTTATACAAAGACCTTGTTAAAAAACGAGTTAATCTATTACTCTATTAGAATATTTAAATAGAGTCTTCACCCGAAAAATTGTAACTACCGGCTAGTGACCAACTAAATAAAGTTCGAGTTTGTTACAAATGTCCACTATTGATTATTTGAAGTCTTTTTTTATACTCTGACTTTATATATGTTTATTTGTGTTATATAATATATGACAAAAATTATATAAATGAAAATACATTTAAAACTCAATTCATCCATATATTTTGCATCAAATATTATATAACACAAATAAAAATATTTAAGGTGAAAGTTGTAAAAGAAAGATTTTTAAAAGTCAATAGTGGACACTTGTAATGGGACGGGGGAGTAATACATCTTTTTTTTTTTTTAAATCAGTATGACTCACAATGAACGATTAAAACTTTAAGGTTCAAATGGTTATAACGAATACTGTAACTACACAAAACTATTTCTAACTAAAAAGTAGTGTTACACTTACGATGAAATAAAAAAACATGATGGTTTAGAAACTGAGAGTGTCACTCTATGGTGTATGCATGTATGTATCATTTCTTTAACAACCTATGACGATAAGTAAATAGCTGTGTAAAGATTATTCATTTAGAGTACGAGTTGCGAAATTCTATTTACAGTGTTGAGAACACTATGCTCTTAAAGTGGAAGAGTTGGAGTCATTGAGTTTACAATATTCTCAAAATTTATTTAAATTGTTTAGATTAATATGTGTGTGGGAAAACCAAAATAAAAGGACGTTAACTGCATTCGGCACAGGAATACTTGATGCTCTTAGTTAAAAGTTTTTATTTTAATAGTATTTTAATTTTATATTTACGATCTAAGGCACCACTAATTAAAATTAAATACTAAAGTTATAGTAACTTTTAATAGCGTAAACTATGGAAACTAGCAACTTACACCTCATTTTCAAAATATTGATTTAATTATTTCGAAACAAAATTAGTAGCATGAACAACAATATTGGATCTAAAAAAACATTGATCGAAAGAAAAAAAAGAAAGAAAGAAAGAAACATCCAAATAAATTTTATGCAACAAAATCATTTAATAACCAACCATCATCTACTAAAATTACCAAGATTAAA
Source organism: Pseudognaphalium luteoalbum (assembly GCA_963422505.1). NCBI lineage: Eukaryota > Viridiplantae > Streptophyta > Magnoliopsida > Asterales > Asteraceae > Pseudognaphalium > Pseudognaphalium luteoalbum. The sequence goes on from OY730197.1 coordinate 105,213,594, forward strand.
GTACAAATTACGTATAACCATAAAAATCACTCTTAGAGATCATTTTTCTTTTCAATGAGAAATTAAGAGTGCGTTTAGTTACAGAAAACTTCCTACTTTTCTATGAAAATTCTCTAAGAAAACAAGAAAAATAGAAAAAGAGTGTTCAAATTCGAGTTTTCTAAAAAACCTTTATAACAAAACGAAAATCTTTGTTTTCCATTTTATAACTATAAATTTGAAAACTACTTTTAATGGTTTTCTAAGTTTTTCATCTCTACTATTCCTTGGAAAAGGAAAAGTTCACCCCTTGCATTTAAACACGTTTTCTTGATTTTTCATTATATTCCAAAGATGTAAAACACTTCTCATTTGCTAAGGAAGTGGAAAAAGAAAAATAGAGAAATTTTTCTAGAAATGTAGTTTTCACCTTATTAGTTATAAAAAGGGAAATGAGATTATTCTTTTTCTTAGAAAAGTTTTTTTTTTTTTTTTTTAAATTGATCACGTCTTCTAAATTTCTACGTTTTCTTAGAGAAGTTTTATAGAATAATGGATGAGTTTTCTGTAACTAAACGTACCGTAGCTTTAGGGTTTGTTAATAGGACTTCATCTTTATTTTCTTTTGGAAAAAGAAAACTCTACCCCTAACATTTATCAAACGCATTTTTCAAATTTTCATTATTTTTTATAAAGGAGTAACCCTCTAAAAATGGAAAATAAAAAATGTGAAAATTCAGTTTCCAACTTCACTGAAGGTGTCTATAATATCCAAATAATAATGAACCAAAGAAAACCGGAATCAAAGTGGGCTTCACTCTTTAGATTATAACACCGACAGCCCACTTGAAAAGTATCATTCATCCGTGACTAAAACTCACTGAAATCAACCAAGTCACGTCATTTTTTTAAAAATCTTACTAAAACTTACGTACCCCTGCCATAGTGACCCGTCACTTTAATTTTTAGGTGTCACATATACCAATTGACCTTTAATATTATACGCACGCGCAAAAAAAAAGAAGGGACGCGTCGGATTTCCGACAAGAAAAAGTGACGGAACAAACTGACGCAACCATAACATCGACGACGGTTCGTCGGATGTAAATCGACGATGACCGCTAGAAGGAGGCAACCTATGGAATGAGAGAGTTTTGTTGCTGAAAACTCATCCACTTCTCTATAAAGTTTCTCTACAAAACTAAAAAAAAAACAGAAAACGCGTTCAAACAAAGTTTTTTGAAAAACTTTTCTAATAAAAAGAAAATTCTCATTTTCCCTTTCCTTTTTATAAGTAATAAGTTGAAAACACTTCCAATAATTTTCTATGTTTCCATCTCTATTTCTCTTAGAAACTGAAAACTATATCCCTCGAGTTTAAAACATTTTTTGGATTTTCGTTGTTTTTCCCTTGAAAAAGGGAAAATGAAAAAAGTAGAAATTTTTCGTTAACTAAATGCATTTTCGGTTTTCCATCCACCACCATACTTGGGGTTTGAAGTATGCCTATATTTGTGAGTTTGATAACCCATTACCCATATCCAACAAATAAACCCTTTAAGCAAACTACATTATTGGTAATCGAACACATTATCTCCATAACCATACCCCTAACTAAACACACCCTTATATTTCAGACTGCACATTTGCACCCTCAAAGTATCGAAGTGAAAAGGATACATTCGTAGCATTGTTCCAAATGCCTGGCGTTTCTAAAATTTATACTGCAAAAATTCCACAAAACAAGCAAATAATCACAACATGAAAAGATTACCACAGGAAAAGAAACTCAAAACGGATACCACGTTTCTAAGGATTTCATCATGAACACAACGTGAAAACGAACCTTCATAGTAACTCTCGGACAACCAACAACATCTTCATGGTACCCAACACCAATACATTTCTGCATAAACAATAGAATACAACAAAACAAAAGACGGGAGACCTAAATTCTCGTCCTTTTTGCAAACCTCGACGACAAAAGTTGGTTTGTGTGGTTAGTAAAAAAAATGACTGCATAGAGTAAAACCAAGAAACAAAATGGGAGTTTCTTTTCAGTGAAAATCATCTTGTATAATCTTGTTGCGACAAGGTCAATCTAACCTGTACAGATTTCATGAAAGATAGGGAAAATTTGTCCTACTGCTCTGTAAAAGACAGAAATGGGGTTCACTTCCTAACTAAATTACAGTTTTTTTGGACTTGCAAAGAACCCATACCAAAGTTGACTAAAGACTTCCATAATTGATGGTGTCTGAGAATATATCTATAACTCAATGATGCCTACACATAGCATATCTCTAGTGTTCTTCTTCATATTTTACGGATTTTAAAAGCATATGGAGCAATTGAATCCAACAAAAGGCATAGTTTATCGGCGTAATGGAAGTTGTGAACCAAGAGACATCACAGGTTGATCTTTACGAACATCCAGATTTGGCATCTGTCTTGGTAGACATATGCCTCTCAATCAACTTGTCCACAAATGCTCGTATCTGCATAAAGGATGGTAATATAAAGTGATTGATTCAAGTGACTGTACATAGGATATATGGATCTGAACCAACTAAGAACAAGCATTATTAGACAAACTAAACTATAAGTTGCGAGCAAGAGGGAAGTAACATTTTTGAGGGAAGGAGGAAAGTAGATGTCTAGGCTAAGTACATATTGATGAATATTTCATCGAATACTAACTTTACAATAAAAGTATTCATTGAGTGATATATTCACCAGTGAGTATCATGGGTAAAAAGGGTCGCTTCCCTCCTTCCCTATAAGATGTTACTTCCCTCTTGATCCTTCCCCATAAGTTGCAACGCTAACCTTTCAGGCAGATAAAAAATGGATTGGTTTGACCGGCAGAACATTTTTTTAGTCTCCTCTAAAATTTTATAGTTACTAGATATATATCAAAAATAACATTATGAAAAGCTATTATTACACTACTATTCCAAGTTTTTTGATAAAACTTTTTAGTACGTTTTAGACACTTAATTATGTCTGAGGCGAGTTTTATCCCGCTGAACCCATTTCGGCAGTTGATTCGAACTTCTAGTAAAGTCACACAATATTTACCCTTCAGAACCGTTAGCATTAGAATATAGCCAAAATCAACCCTATTTAACTGATAGCAAGGGCCCCGGGTTGCAAAGGGTGAAACCAATAAACACCATAAGTGTAACAGTGTGTATGTGCAAAATGTGATCTAGGACACATACATGACAATACTAAAAGAGAATACGTAAACACAAATACATCCAAATACACACCTTGTTTTTGCGTTTAAAATCGAGAAACTCATATACAGCCATTGATTTCTCTGAATCCGTAGTCTGCTCCATGACCTAAAATACAACCATTGACATCTCATGAAAAGATGAGCTTCCCAAATTTATGGGCTTTAAAATTTTGTTTTAGGTTTATAATTATTTTTTTGTTCAATTGTTCAATATATATACATAAATTGATCGAGACAGAGAGAGATGGCTGACCTTGGTGGCTGTTTTCTTCATTATGGACTTGTAGCTGTCTTTATCGATTTTTCTTGTTTTATAAAGAGGCATAAGAAGTGATGCCACATAATCAACAACAGCCTGCTTAATCTTATCTACTCCTCGAGGTTGATTGCCCACTAACTCCCTGTTGACAGTAACTTGAGAAGCCGAGCTCTCATTGGGAAGAGCCAGACCATCATGCCTGCGACCTGATGATGGTTTTAGGTTCACGTTTGAATCCTCTTCATCCATCAGATGCATACTCCTATTATAGAAATCAGAATCAGCAGCAGCCGCTTGTGATTGCCATCTGTCAATAGCACTATGGTCTTTTAACCCTTCACTACCCGCACTATCAACCCATGCTTTTGTAAATATGCTGCTGTCAACACCTGCACTTTCACCCGAGTGCTCTCTGTAACTCAACGGCCCTGCATTTTCATTCGAGTGGCTACGCTGTGACCGGTTATCCACCGACATCTTTGTATTCTCTAGGTTAACTCCTGCAGCAGAAAAGTCAACCGACCAATCCCTTACTCTACAGTTTCTAGAATCAATTTCAGATATGCATTCTTGCCGCCCTGTAATGCCACCAGCCCATTTCTTTTGGAACTCTGAATCATCCATTTGTGCATATTGTTCTCGTCTCGCAAACTTGTGAAAAGATGGTATTTTTGGAAGCTGCAATGATGTGTTGCACTTCGCACCAGATGACGCATATGCCTGCAAATTTTCACCAAGTAGTCTTTGTTAAATGTTTCATTAAAGGTGGCAAGATGGGTATATCAGGTGACTTGGGTAATGGGTAATGCATGTTATATTATAAAAATATCATTCTTACTGTAGGGAGAAATGAGATGGGCAGGGTTGAGTTGACCCGCAAACACTTTACTTTGCCCACTTAGTAAGCTTTTATACAAACAATGAATCTTTAACTAAAAAGATTAAAGAAGCCGTATGCACTAAACCCTGTGTGTATAAAAAACTAATCTTTACTTATGAATGACACATTCATAAGTAAAAGAGTTTTATAAAAAACCTGTGTATCCATGGGTGTATGTGCATGTGTATTTAAGGAAAAAAGAATTTAGAAAAACACACCTCGGCAGCTGCAAGAGCAGCAGCACGGGCAGCTTCTGCAGCATCGAAAGCAGCTTGTTCCTCTTCAGTCATGGGTAAATCTGTGTTATCCTCCTCCTTAAAATTTTGTCTTCCTGCTGAACCTTGAGAACTCGAAGGTTTATTTTCAACTTTTGTTAAAGCTGCACCATTCCCTTTTCGATTGTGTGAATTTGCAGATACACCACCCTTCACACTTCTATTCTCAAATAAAGTATGATGAGCACGAAGTGGAGGTTTCCCTAAAGCTGAATGAGCTTTGCTTTTAGACGTATCTGCCACACTTGATTGCCTCAGTAATTTCAAACCACCATTAGACGCCTTCTCCTTTCGGAAAAGCTCGACCCATACACTAACAAGCTGGCTCGCTATAGCACGTATATCTCGGCTTGTATGAACACAAACTTTCTCTTTCACAGTTTTCCCAATACCTACAATCATAATTTAATACACTATCAATTAATATTAAAAATTAAATACCTGTTAAATATACACATTCAGTAACATGAAATACCAGAAAGACGAACTGCAAGTAGATCGGTAGATACAAGCACAAGAAGACGAACACAGTGACGCAACAGTTGAGTCCCGTTCTTCCCCATCGAATCCTGGTACAAGACGACATAACACGTTTGTCAAACAATTGTGATACTAAAGTGGGAGTTCATCTAACTTTAGATTCTTTTAGCACGTAACTTACCAGTATCCATGAATTAAGAATGCCGAGCCCTTCTCTAGTCCCAGCAAAAGATCTAAGAACATCAGAAGGAAGATTCAATAGCTCTTTAGCAAGATGCAATCGTCCAGCTCGAGTCTTTGCATTTGAGAACATATTCTGTAGCAAAGAGTTTTTACGAATACTTGTGAGCTCAAGAGCATCAAGTTTCCTAATAATGTCCTTAACTTCACTCCTTTCAGTGTCCGAATGCCTCTTGGCAACAGCAATGGCTTCTACTTCTGCTGTGAAATCATTTCCTGTAGTTAATATATCGACTATACGAACTGCTTCCCGCATCCCACTCATCATGGCCCCACCAACGGTATCAGGATGCTCCTTACACGTGGCTTCACCAGCAAAGAATAAACAGTTGTTTACCGGTCGACCCAATGTGTCATAGTCTTCACCAGTTGCCCCAACAGCAACATATGAGTAAGCACCATAACTAAACGGGTCCCGTCCCCAATCCGTCACCACTGATGCAACAGGATCACGTACCACAGCCTCCCCGAAAAGCTTTCGGAGAACCATTAACGCGTGATTTACATGATCAGACGGGCTTAGATCTTGGTCATTAATTGCTGCCTTCCCTACCACTAATGCTATAAGAACGGGTGCGTTGACAGTTTTCTTGACATTCCAAAACATAAAGCACCAACCCCTTTGATCGGTTTCTTCTGCTGTAGCTCCAAAATAATCAACGGAATCGTCCCAAAAAACTTCAGGGAATTCGAGAACAACTTTGTTGAGCACACCGAAACCAAGTCGCTGGATGGATGAATATTTCCATACAGGTAATGATGGAGAAAACTTTATGGTTTCTGCTTTTAGACACCCAAGTGGAACCGTGATCAAAACTGCATCTCCCGTGAATTCCTTTCCATTTTCTGTATAAACTTTGACTTTGGTTTTTGATTCGTAACAAACCTCGGTAACCATATGGTCTAGGTGGATATGAAGCCCATCTTTAAGAGAATCCACAATAGCACCGTAACCACCTTTAATCATGCAGTGGGCTCCACCAAACCCTCCATAAATATCATCTTGATTCCAGTAAGGAAGAGATACTTGTTGCAGTGAAGCAGCACAACCATATTCCAAATGAGCAAGATGCCAATCCATAACTCTCCTTTCTAGAGGACTCAAAATCTCCTCCTCGGTACTACGTTCATCAGATCCGACCCGTCGGATCTTGAGTCCGTATTCTAAACCCTCTTCAAGAGACATTAGCATTGCTCGATCGCCCTTTTGGGCCACAACCAATTGCATGTCATCAAGTAGGCCATTGTATTCAACCTCCACAGCTTCATCCAACTCGGGAGGAACTTTTTGACCCGTGACAGTATCATAAAGAGGACAGTCACTATTCAAAACAGTCAATTCGAGGCCCAATTGTGCACAAATCAAAGAAGACGGGTCGGGTCTTCTTTGAGAAGTGACATCAGCCTCAACACCTGTTATAATGCTAGCTCCAAGATCTACCGGCACAGAAAGAGACGAACGGTCGGTAAATACCCGGCCACCGATTCTATCACGAGCCTCTAACATGGTTACATGGAAACCCTGACGCTGCAAGTGTCGAGCGGCGGTTAATCCAGCAGGACCCGCTCCAATTATTATGATTTTCTTTCTTGTTTCTGAATCATCACACTGCATACACACAGTCGGCTCATTTTGATCAACCACGTCCTCCACTTGAGTAGGTAGCTTTACACTAATGCAATTCTTTTCTAGGCATTCACAGGGTGGATAGGACACCTCAGCGTCCTTATCGTTTTTGATAATCACATCCGAACTTTCTATTGCTACACCAATTTCGTCTGTCATGGCATCATCATTTTTGGTTTTACCAAGAATAAAAGAAACTCCATCATCTAGATCAGTAACCGGAGCTCCAGATTTTCTACCATCATTTCCTTCTCCCGAAAGTCTGAAATTAGGCTTTACACCAGCTTCAGATATCTCTTTTTTAGAAGCAACTCCAAAGTTTATATAACCCTGTCAAATTAACCTGTTAGAACAAGACACGTGCCAACAAATTCAAGTAAAGTAATCTACAAAACTTACATAATGATCAAGAAAAGAGTAGATATCCCTAATCAGAGAAGCCTGTGGATGCTCATCCACATCAGCAGTATCAGATATTCCACATTCTGACAGTGGTAATATGCGAGTTACATCCTTATTCCAAAGATGTAAAATATGATTCCTGCAGAGAACGGAACAAGTTTACTAAAACAAACAGCGATTTAAAACAGGATTATATTAAAATACACTTATAGAAACGCACCTGCACTCAATGTATTCTTGAAGCCCGCCTTTACGCTTGAGTAATTCCTTAAACTTCATCTTCTCAACAGGACCTGCACCACGAGCTTTCAGTCCAACTGAAACAGCTGCAGCACCTCCGCTTTCGGCATCCATAGCAATAGTTTGCAAAAAATCAAGTTTTCCTTTTGTTTTAGCTAATAGATGTTTGTCTCCATCTTGATGATTTGTAAGAAAACTCTGATTGTGAATCAGTGTGTCCCAATCTGCATCCCCCTCATAAGCCATATCATCGTGCCTGTGCCTTTTAGCCTGTCGCACAATACGTTTGCCAGCTGATTTCTTAACGGACTTTGTTTCGGGATCAGGCATAGAATCAGTGTCACTTGTGGAAGCTTCATGTTGATCGTCATCCGCTGCATATTTATTGGACTCGTCTAATGACACTGGAGATAGCCTACCGTTTTGTGCTGATGCACTCTCCTTTTGTGACGAAAATGAAACAATGTCATGGTTTGGACTATCACAGTCACTGGGTTGCGTACTATGTGAGCCGTTTGGAAACTGGTCCACAACAACCCCACCATCAGGGTTTGAACCCTGATTCATGTTTTCGTTGTGACCTAACAAGCTTGAAAAAATCTTTTGGTCTGTGGCTGATTTCAGGCTGGTAATACACCCTACAACGGGCTCATTCTCATTTTCCATCTTTTTGTCCTGAACTTCAATCTCAGAAAGATCATGGGTCAAATTTGCTACTGCAGAAGATGAATGTTTAGAATCATCTTCTATAACGTTATCTCCAGTAGGATCTTTACTAAGGTGGTCTGTTAATCTTTCATCTTCTTCAATCTCGTGTACTGGATCATTAGGTTTCTGTTCAACCTCATCATCACAAGTTTGACTTGTCTTAACCTGCTTACGTTTCGAAATCTTCCGAGATTTCTGATGCGAACCGGATTGCGCCTTGAGAAGAAAAACCGATAAGGAATCGTCTAAATGATCATCCAAACTACCATCTTTCTCATTATGTATCAAATTATCACCCAAACCCTTATTTTTCACCGATTTAGTTTTAGCTCTCTTGCTTTTCTCTTTACCACTATTTTTCGACCCTATATTAACACGCACAACAATTCCATCATCAGAAGCATTCGGCTCTTTTACCACAGTCTCCAATTTCGCAACCAAATCTGCATTCTTCAGATCCGTATCTAATTCGTTCCCTTTTGTTACGCTAGCCCTACCCTCCTTTTTCGGGCCCTTCAATTTCTTCCTAAATGCAGCCAATGTATCATCCATGCCTCCAAATTCCCGATCTATAGTCCCATCACCGTCACTCTCAACCTTAACCTTTTTAGGGTTCTTTCTGCTCTTAACCTTGAACATCGATCCAATCGGTTCATCATCATCCGAATCAAAACCGGTTTTAACCTCAGCAGATCTTTTCTTTTTCCCCAATTTCTCCACATCCATTTTCTCAGCCCTAGTTTTCACATCAAACCCTAACCCAATTTCCTTATCAATCCCAATTTCCAACAACTCCTGATTTGATCCACTTTTATTACCATCACATTCCATTAATCAAATAATTATTCAAATACCAGTAATCCAACACTCATCCCATACAAAAAAAAAAAAAACGCAATTTAAAAAAATCACAACTACCTCTGAATCAAAGTTCCTAAGAATTCAACACTTCTGCATTATATATAGCATATACATAACCTATACATACATACATATATATAACCACAAAAAGCAACGATTTCTAAGATTACTTCACTAAAAGAGCAACAATCAAACCTGTAGATAAAGCTGTTCCACAGCAAGCGCAAATGACCTATACATACAACTATCTTCTTTGATATGATTGAATTAGGTCGCCCAAAAGCACAAACACACTGCGTTGCTAGCTATTAAGAAAGAAATTAATAAAATTTATTGATAAAATGTAAATGCGTATTTCAAAGAAATAAACTTGAGGTCGTTTGCATATATGCCCGACTCGAAAGAGAGAATTTTTGTATTGCGGAGAGAGGTGGGGTGTTAGGGGTAATTTAGGCCAAAACGAGGGTATGGGGTTTTGAGTTATCGTGTGACAAATCTATCTATATTTATACGATGAATTTTGTAACCTATATGTCCTCATACAAATATGTTGCCTAATCATAATTATAATGTTTTCTTGATGGTTGTTATCATTATGATTATGATTATTGATTGATGTTGTACTTTTAATATTCGCGCAATTTTTTGAATATCGATTAGCATAGACTGTCGATTTCCAAGAAGATGTTATGTTTTCGTAACGTTTACTATGAAAAAATTAGTATTCGTGCAATTAACTTTGTGCGCGATCTTTTAAATATCCGTTAATGACAGTGGGTGATTGATAAAAAGACAATATGCTTTCTTAACGGTTAATATGAAGATATTGTTAAGCGTGTTATTAATTTAGCGCGTGATTTTAAAATTTCGTTGATGATGACGCAAGATATCATAGCGTCTTCTTATTAGTATTGAACATAAATGGTTACTATTATTTATATAGTTAACATAATTTATTGAAGGAATTATGTAGTAATAAAAAATAAAAACAGTTAAAAATATATATATGAAAAAGGCAATCATGCATTTACCTGATATCTGGAACTCAAATTTGGGGCTTCAAATATCGGTTGCTCGAAGTTAGTTATGACATTTGATCGGGATTCAACCATTTTAATTATGACGACTAAACAACACCTATTAGTGTGATGTAGAAACATTTGGACCTTTATCGAATAAGATTATAATAGTAAATCACTCTTATAGTTGTGAGAAGAATGAGGAAAGTTAAAACATTCCGAAAATCAAAAGATGGGATAACTATCTACAATCAACAATTCTATAATTTTTGAGTTTTGAGTTTTGTTACAATAAATGATTTACTTAATGACTTTAAATGATAGTTTTTTCAATATTGATGATTTACTTGATGACTTTAGATGATACTATATATGTATTAAGTAAGAAAGTCTGAATATTATGACCAATTCAAGGTGAAAAACGGTATAATATTATTGTTGGCCTTTTGAGCTTTGGTCATGAATGATATTTGATTAATAACCTATATGATGGGAAAAATAATAATGAGTTTGCATCGTTTCATAACATAAGAAGAAAAAAAATCACAAGCCAAGTTACTAACTTTCCATTTATTGATTTGAAAAACTCTAAGACTGAATATGGTTTATGATTTTGTACAGTACAACATTGTAAAACACAACTAATTGTGTATGGATAATTTTTAGCGATGTACAGGTCATACTTTTGAGTTTTGTTACAATAAATGATTTACTTAATGACTTTAAATGATAGTTTCTGCAAGATTAATGATTTGCTTAATGACTTTAGAAGATATACTATATATGTATTAAGTATCTTATTATGTCATAAATGTTGGCCTTTTGAACTTTGGTCACGAATGATAATAATGATTATTTGATTAATAACCTATATGATGGGAATAATATGCTTATCTAATAATGAGTTTGCATCCTTTGAAGAAGAAAAATCACAAGCCAAGTTACTAACTTTTCATTTATTGATTTGAAAAACTCCAAGACTAAATATGTTTTATGATGTTGTACAGTACAACATTATAAAACATAATTAGTTGTGTGGATAATTTTTGACGGTGTACAGATCATCATTCTTTAAAAACTGAATAATAATGCATTAATGTGAGGCAACACGTATGACTTAATCACACGTGAACACAATTAATTAAATAAGATAATAAATTATCTATGCTAATTATTCTTATCGTACTTTGTCTCAAGACCTAAAACAATCACTCTAACTTGACCGGTTACACATATCATAATTATTTTCAAATATTAAACTTAGATAAGGAGTATCTCTTAATATCTAATTTTACATTTAAACTTTTGATTACTCGATTTTTCTCGACTTTCATGTAAATGTTTGACTACTTATATTTAACTATCCCATACCCCATCCTCGGTGGTATTGAATAATGTTATTGTAGTTGTTCTAATTACTCGAGTTTTATTGAACGTAAGTATATACAAGATCCACTTGTATACTCTAATACAAAATATAAATATATACATAAAATGACAAAATACTACATATGTATCTTAAGTGATTTTCGATTAATGATTATAGAAATAAGTCCTATGTATAGTAAATCATTAAAACTCAAACATGTGCATCGCACGGGCCAAACTATCTAGTTTAGAGAAGAACTCAGTGAGAATGACAATTAATTTGATTGTTGTGGTTTGACTCTCTAATGAATATTCATACAAAAGTTAGTCAAATGACAACGACATGATGTAAATTAACAACATATGAAAACTAGTTTTTTACCCGGGCGTTGCCCAGTTAATGACTGATAAACAACATGTAACTAAATAAGTAAAACAGACCATAATATTGAACATAAAAATGATGTTCTCATTATTATGTAAAATTAGTTGAGAATCTAAAATAATACAATTTATATGTTCTCATAAATAGAAGTACAACAATAGCAAACATAAATAAAATACTTTATGGATGTATATCCAAAATAAGACAAAATAATGCATCTTTAGGAAAAATCATATACTAAGTAACACAAAATGTTAAGTAATATGCATGCCCTTTTCGTTACACTGTAAAAAGTATAGTTGGTTCATCATGCATCAAATCAAGTACAAAGATCATGTCATTGAAAACTTGCTATGTAATTGATCACAAGTTTATCTCAAGTGAATAACTCAGTTGACGTCTCAGAAAGTTTTATGAACATTGTATTTCCACAAGTGTAATTGTTACTCCCATAAACCTTTTAGATTTTCTCACCTTCACAACAATTAATTGTGCAAATCATTAGCAAGAAAAAAAAATATATAATTTAATAATAGCATATAGAGTTGAACAACGACATGTTTATGGATCTGGCAGAGTGATTCCATTGTCAGCATATCCCAACCACGACTGCAATGTCAGCATTCATACGTTTATTTACAAACAAATATGCCCCATTTAACCACCAAATAGAAAATGAACCATTTCAACCCAACCCATGTTGACCCGTACCCCATCTTGCGACCTTTCATGAAATATATCAAAGGATAAAGATGCCCTTAAGAATTGGCCAATGTCTTTGAATTGTATCAGCCACAGGTTTATCTACATATGTGTAAATAATACATTATTTTGATATATTAGAACTCCTGGAAAAACATAAATCAGTGACCAGAGCAAAAAATTGTTTTAACCCTAAATACATATTTGCTAGCCGATCGATATGAACAATGATTTCACATGCAGATTTTTGACCCTATACCGGAGGAGCCTGATTAACAACTTCCCGCTCATAGACATGTAAGTCAATAAGAAATAACACCAAAGTAAAATTACTTTATACTCCCTATCATTCTTTTTATGTTAAATAATTCCCAGAATAGTCAAACCTGTAAAGGTGCAACAGGAGGTATGCAAAGTGCCTTGAGGGCTGTTGATAGTTGTCTATATCTGTTTGAGCAACCCTTCATACATACAGATTACCTTATCAGCAAGGCAGTTAGCAATGATTTTGACAATATGATGAATCATCCCCTTGGCATGCTTGACAATGTGAACAACCATGAGTCTTACCAATGTTTTCCTGTAATATCCTTGCTAAATGAAGCACAAACTTTGGTTGCTTAGAAGTCATTCAAGTGATGTAAAACTGTTCACCGAATCAAAAATCCATTCAACAGTAAGCATAATCTACAGCAAGTATAATCCACTACTATCCACCTTTATATATATTTCATCTAATAGCAATTTTCGCAGAATAAGTTAGAGAAGAGATATAAGTGGTATTGCGATTCGACTATTTAACGAAAAAAACTAAGATTTTGCATGTAAATCAATAGCATCGGTGCCCCCAATATCCAAAGTTCTGACTATTTGATGTTAAGAGGATTTAAGAATCTGTGAAGAAAGATTGCAAATTCAAGCATTTGGACAAGATTGGAAACTAATGGTAGAAATATTAAGAAAAAAGAAAGTCGCCTAAAGACCGCATTTTTATTCAGTTTAATGGCATTTTAAAATCATATCCACTAACCCCACGATCAAGCTAATTTCATTTGGAAAAGAAAAAAAACGATGGTGAATTTAATGACAAAATATCACCTTGTACAGGAATATCTAATTTCATTGATCTGAATAACATGATCAGCTGTAATGATCAACAAAACGATATTAATAATTACTTAAGGGATTCATATGAATAAAATATAACTACCTGTTATCATATAGAGATGTAACATTGTCATGATATAAAGATGTAACATGATCAGTTGGTAAGGCACACTATAAAACTCTAGTAACTATATAGGCATTCATTGCAAAATAATTAGTGTATAAATCTATGATATAACATGATATAAAGATGTGAGTTACCAAGAAAACTAAAAAGAAACTAAAGATCTAAAAAAGATAGGGTCCATAACGTAATAAAATCAAGAAGAGTTAACTCGCCCGACCTGCCCATTTAGCCAACTGTACTAAAAATATACATTTCTGAGTTCATTTAAGAAAAATCTAAGGTCACATGGAGTAACATAAAACTAATGCATTACAAAATATAAAATAGACATACCTTCCATAATGTTGTGCAACATTTGCATCCTCCTGGCCATCTGATATGAGATGCCTTGAAACGTTGTGGAGCTACAATGCCAAAAAGTTAATTTCGTAAGCGCCGTATACATATAACTTAATATCCACTCTATACAATATACAATCAACTGATGTTAGTACAACTTAAAAAAGGAATTATTGATAAAAGTCGAGTTAAGCAACTTACAAACTGAATTTGGTAATTGAGTACAAATGTCAGTCATTACTTGAAAATTGCATACATCACAGTCACGGTCTCCATCTTTAGGCCTGCATACACATCTAAAACTCCTCTGCTCCATTACATGTAAACATCCAAGACCAATAATGTTGCTGCTATCACTAAAAACCCAACATTCCCAAGTGGGTTGTAAGTTCTTGATTCAACTATTCCAAGGAAATAACCACATACAATGTTCCCAAACAACGCTCAAGTTTCATGGGCCAGAATTAAGCTTCACCTTGCTTATAAAGGACCATGCTTAAAAAAATTCATGAGATTCAGATATGACCCAGCTAACCCTGCAAATTTTTGTGCACGGATGCCAAATTAATTGAGTTAAATTAAAAAATCAAAGAACGAAAATCATTGATAAATGAAATAATCATAAAAAAATGAGCAGCAATTATTACCATCATTCTGTGTGGTGCATTTTGGTGTATTTTGATTTCGAATAGCCGTTCCACTTCAACCCTAACCAATACAAAAATCAAGAATAACTTTGCTGCCATCTTGTTCTTCATTTTCTCTCGCTGTTTCCCTTTATCAACTTCAATGACTTCCTGCTCCATATACACAACTGTGTAATTTATCATTCTTCCAGGCATATCATTAAATCTTACAGGTGAAAAAGTGAATGTGTACCTCAATCTGCTTAAGGTCAGCTTCTATTTATGCTCTTTTAGTGTTCTCCCAAGCTCCGATTGCTGAAATCTTTGTATAAGCCCTGCACCCACATACTCGTGTACATATGGTTAAAATAGGTGTAAGCACATCTTATGCCACATGTTATTCATATAATTTGGACTAAAATAAAGATAAATACTTGTTATCTGCCTTTGTGTTTTCGTTATCTTCCCAGGCCTTGATCAGCGCCAGACCAGTTTCTTCTCCTTGACAACTGCTTCAAGTCCAGTGTCTGAAAGTAAAATCACAACAGATACTAATCAATAGCATGATAAATAATCCGCGAAACGGGAATTCATGACAGTCAGGGAACTTATTGTCATGGGCGCGTACTGATAGTTCTTAATATCACAGAAGTATAAGTATATTCCTTGCTAAAAAAATATTGATTAAAAATATAGCATTGCATTAATAAAATAGAAATTTCAATAATAATTGATCAGACCTCATGTAAGAATCTAATATCAAATGAGAACTCTTTGAACTTATCATCTGCAAGAAAACAACCCAAATAGCAAACCCTATTACTCACTAACTCGATAATATCCAAATATAAACAGAAAGGATAGAGTACACAATAATAAGTGACAGGTATGGAAATCGGAAACTAATTGGATGACAAAATCACATGAAATCGAACTTGTAAGTTCCAAACGCATAATGATACCAGCCCCTTACTTCAATCACGGTTGACTTCAGCAACTTGAAACCCTGAGATCAAAAATCGGAATTAAGCCCAGGTACAAAATGGAAATTACTCCGAATACCTTCAATTTTTCGATTGGGCCTTGAAGAAAATCAACCACCCGTCGATAGGTGAGTTGTATTTGGGAGACAAAATAGTGTGTTAACGTTATTGTTTAGGTGGGTGACGGTTTTGGCGAGACATGTTGATAGGAGAAAGATGAAGCGGTTGATGGAACCTCTGAAATAACCGCAACCCTACAAAGGGATTTTTAATTGATTACCATCACCATCTCTATGTGACTATATGTATCCATGACACTGAATACGGAGTATTAATGTCAACAGATTTGAAATGCAATAGTTGATCTCGAGAGATTGAAACCAACTTACTTTATATTCATTGGGTTTTTAGCAATAGCGAAGATTGAGTTGACCATTAAGAATTTAAGTATAACGAGAAACTCACTTAACATCTTCTAATGGAATGACATAGTCTTAACATACATACTTGAATATTTTGCAGATTTATTTAGGGAATATATAAGAACAACACATGATATACTTGTATATCCTTGTGAAGCTAGAAAGTCTCAATTTTAGAAAATAAATTCAAGTAATATTAGTTAAGGGGAAATAGTCCGTGTTGTTGAACTTCACGGATCAATCGTATTTTTAGCATTAAAGAAAGGCCTATATATATATATATATATATATATATATATATATAAAAGTTGATGAACATAAAATATAAAATGTGAAGTATGTAAATACCCATCGGTCAACATCGTACTTGCAAGGTGATGTCAACATCACTAATGTATCCCCTTAACGCTCTTCCCAACGCAGAGCTTCGGTTTACGTTGGTTATAAGCCGACGAAGAGTGACAAAGTGATGGGGATGACACCCCTTTGTCATTTGGCCATCGGTTTTAATCTCGTCAGATATCCGAAGTTTGCATCACTCCGTCGTTTTTTATTTCTTTTTAATTTTGTGTGTATAAAATGAAAGGTAAATTAGTAAATGCGGGACTCAAAAATTAAAGTGACGGAGCTGGGATGAGAGTGGTCAGTCAGTTTCAATCAGTTTTATGAAAAAGCTGACGTGGCACTGACGTGGCTCTGTTAGTTTCAGTCAGTTGGTTTGTGGGTTGGGAGTGACCTAATAAAGTGGTTGTGTTTGTAACATTTCATCATGATATAAATAAAAAATTAAAAATTAGGAAAAAAGGTAGAACCGAACTAAAAGAGAAAGTTAAGATAGTTTTAGAGTAACATTAATATTAGGGTTTCAAGGAGGGGTAAATGTCAAATCTTTGTGAGTTGGAGGCGGTGAATTTATGCTCTTAAACTATAGATTGCCTAATTTAATGAAATGCGAAAAATAGCATCGTTATGATAACCAATGTCATTGTGACTTATAATAAGTTTTATTAATTTGATTGAATTTGTGAGTAATAACGTAGGTACACTAATTCCAAATGGATTCCTAAAGATATATCCGAATGTAATAAGTTTTAGAAAGGGAAAATAGAGTTTACATCAACAATGTATAAATATTCAATTTTGCTTCAATTTGTGTTGGTAAAATTTGTAGATGCTGATCGATTTAAGCCGGATTTTATATGTTATTTGATCAATTTATCACATCCTAAAGTACTTATTTCAACACTTTTTTATTATCATTGGTATGTGTTAATAATGAAACCAAGATGAACGGACTTTATAAGAGCATACGGAATGGGGAGGCAAACTTCGTCATTCAACACCGGGCTCCGACGTTCACCATACCGGGCCGGCGTTCAAACGCGGCGTGCCAGAATGAACACTGCAACAACTCATCCATTTCCTTTTTTTGGGTTTTTGGGCTCAACGGCTATGTTTATAAAAAAATGATTTTTTTTAAAAAAAGTAGTCGTTTTATACCCGTTTATTTGACTTTTTTTTACTTTTAAAAAAAACTGTTTTACACTACAAATGATACCCACAATCCTCATGATTTTCACGCTCCAAAATCTCTTCTGCTTCATACTATTTCAACAATTCTTCAAACCTAAAATTCCAACAATGTCGCAAAACCCGAACGATCCATACAACCTCCATTCGCAATGAAATCCATTTATGCCAAACTACAACCCTCAAACACCAACATCTTGAAACATCCAAATGTCGAGATTTGATCATACATACCATATATAGCTTACAAAAGTTCCATCCACCCAATATCCTCAAACAAGTCAACAATACCCTCAAATGACTCCCGAGACATACCATGAATTCATGCTATGAAGTAATCACAAGCACCGCCAATGGAGCATTCAATTGAAGTCGAGACCTCGACGTCTTCTCACCCAAAGAATCGAAATCCAAACAACCCAACGAGTAAAAAAAGAAAAAAGTAATAAACGCCGACATTAATTGGACGTCTAAAGAAGAGCTATTTTTAGTTCAATGTTGGATTTGTATATATGAATGCCCGAACCGAGGCATCGGCCAAATAAATGATTCATTTGGTACTTAGTGGGGGACGAGTACAACAAGCATGCGGATGTTGAAAAAGTTGTCGAAAGTGGCAAAGACGTGTTTGTCGTCTAAGTGGAAATATTTGAATAATAGCTGTCAAAAGTATCAAGGAATTTGTGAAAGGTTGAAAAGAAAGAAACATAGTGGTGAAAACGGTGAAATATTTTCGGTTGCGGTGTTTGGAGAAGTACAAGGTTGAGACGAAATTTCTTTTTCACCATGAAGTAGCTTGGGATTATTTGAAAGATAAACAAAAGTGGTTGGTTCCCGAGGCGGTTGTAGTCGGGCAAAGGAATAAGCGGAGGGAGCCGGTGGATTTGGAAGATATCGATTTTGATTTGGGGCATGACGAAGAGGATGAAGAAAACCCGAACGCTGCCCTTTTTGGTGTGATGTACACCCGCGGCCACCGGAAAAATCAAGGCATCTTAAAAGTGCCAAAACATCTTCCGACACTTCTACTAAAAGTATTACTCCTTTTGATGATTTTATCATTACGAACTTTGAACAACTGACTCTATCTAAAACGAGTGTTTATCGTATGTGAGACATCGCCGAAGCAATGAGGGTCTAGAAGATGACAATGGATGGGTTATCGGAAGATGACGCGTGGTGTCTTAACATGGAAAAGGAGAAGATTCGGGTCAAATTCGGGTCAATTTCACTTCAAAGTTAACTATTACCTCACTTTTCAATTTCAGTGTTCAAGTTCAGTATATACAATCGGTAAACGAATATATGTGCTCTAAGAAAGATATATCCATCATCCGAATACATTATAATGGTTTACCTTTTGGCAAAAACTTGATCAATCATAGTTTTTCTTTTTCTTTCTAAATCAACAATTTGGTATGTTAATAGATATTATTATACTTGATGCAAGGAAAAGGTCTTAAAAACTTATGAATTACTACGTATCTATTATCTATTACTATTTATAAAGAATGTCTAATGTTGAAACTTAAAACTTAAAAATAATTGAAGTTCGTAAAATACCCTTATCCTATTATCTATTATCTATTACTACTTATTCTACACTAACTACACTTTTCACTAATCACATATTAAATCTACTTATTAAAGTCTTTTTTGATTGATTAAATATTAAAGTGGACACTTATAATTAGACATCCAATATAGTTACTCGCACCTCCATCCACCGACACCACTTTCACTGCTGTATTGCACGAGTATTATACTAGTAATAAGATAATAGGAAATGTATCCAATCACATATGATTGAAAACACAATCACATTTGTATTGTGATTATGAATTTGTGATTTTAAGTCACATGTCACTATGTATATGTAAGGTCAATCGTTTTCAAAATTTAAGCGCTTAATAATTACTTAAAAACGAGTAGTAATAAAATCCTTATTTTTGAGTAATTATAATTTCAATATGTTAATAACTAGCTTAGGACTTGCGAAATTCATGGAATCGTCCATATAAGATACTTAAGTTGTCTCATATATTTGTACGTTTTGACTAAGTTACATTATCAATATACGTTATTGATCAATTAGTCACGAATTTTAACATATGAAGCAAAACATAAGATATAATTTGACGAATGTGTTCATGGATTGATTAGTCAATCAAAGAACTTGTAAGTAAAAGACTGTAAAAATGTTATGTGTCTGAATTGACGCCTTAACTTAATTATCAGTGAAACACTACTATCTTGTCACATCATTTACTTTAACTTTTTTTGAAGTATGACAAAATACATTCCGATATATTATTTGTTAAAATTCCTATATTATTTTTATACATGAAATTGTTCGTTATCTTGAACGTGCCGAAACTTAGAATTAGTTAATTAAATAATTACATTGTTAGATTTAAGATTTTAAAACTTGAATATACTATAATTTATGGTATCTTGGCTTCGTTTTTTACCGTATTTCAAATTTGCATCATATTTTCCACAAATTAATATATATTTTTTCGGTCAAAGTTACATAGATGGGAATAACCTAAACTCATGAATAAATCCGAATATATAATCGATATGTAATACTAATTGGATACCTAGTAGATATTGGACCGGGTATGAGAACGGATATTATAACCGGGTATGGGTAAAAATACACTTAAATCCGTCAGAACCCGACTCATTGCCATCCCTAATCCAAGAATTATAAATTATAAATTAATAAAAGAATTCAGAAAATGCAATTATATAGAAATTTAGATCACTGAATGATGGAATGAAGCTGTCAATTTCTATGAATTCAAAAATAATGTATTGAGGCTTTTTAGGTAAAAATAAAAAAAATATTGAATTAAGAGTTTGAATTATTCAAGAAATAATCAAATTGTTATTAAAGCAAAATTTTCCTAAAATATTTGGAGGGGTGATGTACAACTAAGGAAAAAACAAAGGATTTATATTGTAAATATAGAAGAGTGTATACTTCATATATAGAATGACATATTAGTCTTTAATCACATAAAAAATGGGATTAAGTATGTCATTATTTAAAGTAGTGGTTAATCTTTATTGTTGATCCCCATCTAATGGCTATATATTCTATTATGAATTTTCTTATAATGTATAAAATATTAATGTTGTTAACATGTGCTCTAAGGGCACAACTTAGATTTTTTCAAAATATAAAATAGAATAGATAGAAAAATATGTTACTCTATTTTGTGAAAATGTTCAACTAAGCAACTGAACTATTATTTTGTTCAATTGAATTACTAAACCAAAAAAAATCACGAGATGTAGGTTACTTAACTTATAATTATTAACAGCATGATCCCATACTTAACTTATGAATTTAATTAAGTTACTTAATTTATAAATACGAAAAAGTAAAAAAAACTAATTAAGATATGAATATAGTTTGGTAATTTAATCGAACACTATAATAGTCTAGTAACTTATTTGAACAATTTCTCAAAGTATACTAACATATTTGTTTATTATTCCTATTTCAAATAAACAAATAATAAAATGATTAGTTTTTATGAGTATTTGAAAATGCACGTTAGTTCAAAATATCACTCTTGATTGTTAGCTATAAGATTGCATCGAGAGTCGTATATTCTGTTAAAATCTTTTAGTCTATACTAGACTTTAAACCCGTGTATATACATGGGCCGCAATTTTTATATGAAATTATGCATTTATATCTTGTTTCTAATAGTAAATTGTAAAATGTGTAAGTTAATATGTATATTAAACATTTAGTTGGAATCATAATAAAATTACTTTATGTAATTGGATTTTATATAAGTAAAGATTAAAAAATTAAAAGTTTTTGAAACCAAGTTAGTGAAAATAATAATTATTTTAAGTCTAAATTAACCTTTTCCACTAACTCTATTTCTACTCGATGAATTGAAAATAAAAACATTACCGAAGTCTATAATGTTTCTTTTTATATGTAAGTAAGTAGATAACAAAAATTCTTAAGTTAGGAATCATATTTTAAAATTCACTAAATTTAAAGGACTTAATCGAAAAATTAAAACGTAATTAAAATGTTGAAATCATAACGGTATTTCCTATCCTATATATAATACTTGGCATTGAGCCTGTGCGATGCACATCCGTTTAAAAAAGTGAAGTTATATTGTATTTTGTAAGTAGACGAATATATTAATGGGCATATAATTAGTATTATCGATAACACAATTAATTTGTGGTGTTGACCAATTACTTTACGTTTACTTCAGTATTTTTTGTATATATTATTTCTTTACTTTTCAGCATAAAGTTATAAACCAAATTTCTTTGTAAACAATGTTCAAGAGTTTGTAAATTAATAACACGTAATCGTTAACTAAAATAATACGCGCAAATAAGAGATTAAAAAACTTTATTTTTTAATCGTTAACTAAGTGGAATCTTGAACTGATTTTATTATTTAAAAAATGTTAACTTTGTCGATATTGACTTGGGGACATTAAAAGAAAAGGTTATATGATGAAAGTTGTGGTTAATACCCTTAACGGGTTAAATGGTACCTTATGTGAAATGCTAAAGTATGAAAATATTGAAATGGTTTCCATTGTCGTTTATTGTTTGTATAAAATTAATATATATATATATATATATATATATATATATATATATATATATATATATACACACGTTAAAGTGGAGATTTGAAGTTTTAATCTAATTGGGTGATGACATGTAGTCGTTACTTGAAATTGGTCAAAGTGTATAAAAACTTGAACTAGAAAGTCAATGAGTGGTAAATGATTAGAAGTTATGCTAATGAGTCAAAAGTGTCTAAACAAGCCACTAGAATGCTCACAATTTAAATGTGCTAGTGTATGAGTATGTTAAACATTATTATTGATTAAAAGCGTTGGTTTGTAAATTAAAGGTACAAGGATATATAATTCTTGCCACTATGAGGAATTATGATATATATATATATATATATATATATATATATACTATAAAGTGGACTAGTTGTTGAACGAACCATATAAAATCCATACGAGTTGCTAAAATTTTTTGATTTAAATTGAGCGTTAAGAGGTATTGATTCCATTATTATTTAATAAACCAATAGAATGATTAAATATTAATTGAAGAAAAACTTAAGAAAAATACATCTAGAATTTATATTGTGGTATGTTGACTCTAAAAGTCAAAAACCGTGAATAAAGAGTTTCGTATATGTGTATGGAAAGGACATAAATTAATTGATTATGATTGGTTTTAGTTCGGGTTAAAATTGTGAAAAATGGTTAGAAATTTTTATTGGTTGGATGATTGAGTTTAACGTTGACAAATAGTCAACAATGTTGAAATAGTCAATTATGAGTGAAAGTTAGTAATATTTTGTTTAGAATATGATTAAAATTCCAAACGGGTCAAATAGTGTCAAAATGGGCGATATATAACCTAAATAAGTTAAGTGAGTTAGTCAAAGGTTATGAAACCTTGGATAATTGTTTCAAGTTTGTCTTAGTGTATTAAAGTAATGTGCAAAAAGTCAGAGTTTAAGGGTAGGTGAATTGTGATATGGAATGTCATCAAATAATGGTCAAAACGGCCATAAATTAGCTACATGTCCAAATCCTTAGTAAATGCATAAATTGAAAAAGTGTGAAACGTAAAGTCTTTATTATGTTATTATAGATGTGTACGCAAAATTTTAGGTTATGACTCTCACCGAGTTAAAAGATATGTGCGGTTGAAGTTAGCATTTTAAACTGAGTTTGTCCAGGTCCGAGTCGCGGCGCGACTAGACTAAATCGCCACGCAATTGTTACATGATAGCGGCGCGATTCCTTCAAATCGCGACGCGATTTAAGGTTGAACAGAAAGTTGATTTCAGTTCCTTGTGAATTAATTCACATTTCATCATGTTTATTTATATTAAAACAGAGTGGTACACAAATAGTGTGCAAATCTCATAGTTGAGGAAATTTCGGATGTTTAGAATTTAAATAGTAACAAATAAATGCGTAAGCAAGTAGTGATAAAGGTAATATATTCATATGTTGTTGAAAAGAGATAGTGAAACGAATTAAAGTGGGGGATAAATTGTGATATAATGATATATATATACACATTATATGATGACATAGTATATGATTAGTCATTATATAACGAAACTTTAGATTATGATTATGAAATTATGTTGATATATATGTAAGGAGAAGATGGAATAATAAGATGTGACTAGAAAGAGTTAAAACATGGATTAAGTTAATGTGGGAGAACAACTAAATGTGATCAAAATAAAGAAGATATTGTTAAGAATGTATTTGTAAAATAGCACACTAAGATGTTATAATACGTATATTGATGTAATACAATATTAAGTGAAATGGACTTAGCATTCATCTAAATTTAATTCGGTGATAAATGATGAGGTGATTATAGTTTAAAGTATAGAGTTTAATCTCTACATATTCCTGAGTTAAATGTGTATAAGATTTTATGAATTCAGATTATCTTCGAGTATGAGTTTTGTATTAATCAGTTCCGAATAAGTTTTTTTTTAACTAGTTGCAAGCTAATCCAAAATAACAGGTAAGTACTAATGGTGTAACCACCTTTTTCCTTCTAGGAAAATCTGCCATGAAGATAAAAAAATAACATTAGTAGCGTAAAACGTATGCCCAATGGTATATGTTACCGTAAGGGAATTCGCTAACAATAAAATATATTACACCCATATGCCCGGAGGACTATACTATGAAACCTACGGGCGCAGCGTATCTTCGTGGGGACCATGCAGAATATTCACAAGATCAAGGTGAACGTCTAAGATCGAGTTTAGAGGTAGTGCGCATGATGGACGACATCCGCTCAATGTGTGATAACTTGAGAATGAAGAATGACACAAGTATAAATAGGAGCTCATCTTCTTCATTGAGAGGTTCATCTTCTACACTTTAAAAATATATTCACTCACTATCCTTCTCTAAAATTCATACTACAAAACCATGGATACTTATTCTCACACCGGAGGTGAACTACGGGGACCCTCCCCGTATTTTACCTAACTTAGCGTGTCATTGTTTTGCAGGTCTCTCTGGTCGGAGATCTTTCTGAACTAGGTTTATGGAGTCTTAAGCGTGTATGAGCTGATCGTACAAACAATTGGCACACCCGGTGGGACTCGATCATAATTAATCCAAGCAAAAACCGCAACGGTTTATAACGATTAATTTTCTCAAAAAAGTCCATTAATCCTAGTTTAGCAAAAAAAAAATAGTTGTTTTGTCAAAGTTACGGTAATGACGTTACCAATGTTTGGAAGCGGCAGCGATGATGCTCTGACGCCGCCACCAGGTTTCACACCCCTACCCAACACTAGATCCACCGCAAGTTTCATGACGTCGGAAAACGTTTTGGAAGAACGAAATCAGAAAAACCTTATACCTGGGGTAAGTAACGAAGCAATTATGAAGTGTTTAGAGCCTTTAATTACAAAGCGAATAAAGGAAATGAACCTGGAAAGTGTGAGGTCTCGATTGAATATGGAGGAGGAAGACGATGACGTAGACGAAGAAATCGAAATGGAAGGGCCAAGTACAACTAACCAGCCAACAACTGCACTCACCAACACGCGTCAGCCCGGAAGTCAGATTCAAGTAAGTTCCTCAATACCACTAAACACAATAAGCGCAAATCAACAAGTACAAAATGTACAAGCAAGTGCAAATGCACAAACCTCTTACCAGACTCAGCCTGGAGGTTTTCAGATGGCTCATAATAATCTCTGGGCAAGTCAACCGTACTTCGGACCACATCCAGGGATAATCCAAAATCAAATCCTACCACCCTTATTAAACCAACACCTAACAAATATGACAACCCACACAATTCCTACAGGAAATGCTCCAGCCACATCCCTGAATCAAAACGCTATGCCCCGAGCTATTTTTACAAATGCGCAGGTAGTGACTGACCTTAGTAATCAACAAGGGGCACAAGGACAATTCGATCTGCTAGGATACTACCCTCCGACAGGAGGTTAAATACCAACAGGATTTATGAATCCTGGAACATACAACCTCTAGCCAGGAGGTCATTCCGTCTATTCTCCCCAGTACGGAGGATGGATCAACTTCCCTCATGGAGGATATAACCCTGCTTATCCACAAATGGGAGGGGAGTATTATGATAATCCAAGATCAACCCGGTCAAGGGTCCATTCGACCATCAGGAAAAAGAAATCCCCGTTGACACCATGGATCGAACATTATGGAATGCCTGATGGTCTGGAACTCCCCTCAAACATCAAAGAATATACGGGTGTAATAGACCCAGAGGATCATTTAAGGGCATTCCGAGGGGCAGAAAAGATTAAAAAATGGACAATGCCAATCACATGCCACATGTTCTCAATGACTTTGGCAGGAGCTGCTAGAGCATGGTCTATCTCCAGGCTGCATTGGAAGTTTTGATGAGTTGGAGACAAGATTTTTATATCATTTTATCAAGAAGCGTAAGTATACCAAAACACACTTGGAGGCTCATAACATCTACCAAGGAGAAAGTGAAGGATTGAAAAACTTTATGGAAAGATACTCCAACGAAACACAACAGATAGAAGGCTTGCAAGAAGATCAAAGAGTATCCGGATTCATCCACGGGTTGAGGAACAAAATGCTTGTGGCAGAACTGGGAAGAATCTTACCAGAAACCTACCAGGAACTACAGGACGAAATCTACGCGTATGTAAGAGGAAAGGAAACAGCTATGAAAGGAGATCACTCTGAGACATCCACTAAAGGAAGTCAAGGCAGGCAAAGCGAGGGTGACTACGGAGGTCATAACAGCAGATCTTCCAAATGGAGAAATGAAGGCAGAGGAAAAACTTTCAACAGGTCGCTAAGAGAAAGTAAGTACTCTCTCTATTCAAAAAGAGATCAGGGCAGGAATCTCTGGGCAGGGTTGATTAAATCCCCGAGAGAAATTTGGTTAACAGAGAAGGTCTCAAGTGAGTTTAAAGCTCCCCAAAAACTCCAAGGAAAGGCTAAAGACAGGAATATGAGCAGATACTGTGAGTACCATGAAGACTATGGGCATGATACAGATTTCTGCCGTGAACTACGGGCAGAAGTAAGGAAGGCCCTAAAGATAGGCAAGCTGGCCCATTCGGTAAAAGATTCTAAGGATGACGAGAATGGTGGAAAAAAGGGGTTCAGTGGAACAAAGAAAGGCTGGAAAAAGAAGGAGGATGAGCCAAAGCCCATGGAGGAGGAAATCCTTATGATACGATCACCTGTGATAGGAGCAAAATGAAGCTCCAAGGTAGTAGAGCTGTGGGAAGAAGAAGAGATTTCTTTCCCCGCCATACAAGCCATCATACCTTTGGAAGCGCCAATGATAATCACTGCTGCAATAGCAAATAGGAAAGTGCACAGGATATTCCTGGACGGAGGAAGCGCCTCAGATATTATGTACGAAAATTGTTTCAGGCAGTTACCTCTAGGCATACAGGCCACTAGGAAGGAAGTTACCCGACCTTTAATCGGATTTTCAGGGGACGTATCATGGCCGCTAGGGATGATTAGCCTAAGAATGACCTTAGGATCTTACCCTAAGGTTAGGACTGAAATCTTTGACTTCATGATAATACGAGCACAATCACCATATAACATTATCCTAGGGAGACCCTCAATGTGTCTGCTGGGAGTGGTAGTGTCCACTGTGCACGGAGCAATGAAGTTTCCAATGCCAAATGGTATGGCGACTCAACAAAAAATATAAAGAAGGCACCGGAGAGAAACTATGGAGATGAGAATGAACAGAAGAAAGTCATATACCCCTGCGAAGAATCATAGCAGAAGGAGATCATTAATGACCTCCACCCGGATCAAAAGGTAGCCATCGACAGCCAATTACCGGAAGCAACTAAGATAAAGCTTGTCAGCCTGCTCCGAGAAAATATAGATGTATTTGCCTGGACTCCTGCCGATATGACCGGAGTTCCACGACGGATCACCTTTACGGAACCGAATGGGGAAAGAAAAGAGCTAGTCACAGAGCATCCTCTAAACGTACACCCGAACAAAACCCCCGTTCAACAAAAAAAAAGGCACCTGGCACCCGAACGGAGTAAAGAAGCATGTGGGCAAGTAAGAGATCTCGTAGCTGCAGGTATACTTAAATAGGTCCAATATCAGACTTGGGTGACCAACTCAGTAATGGTAAAAAAGTGAGATGGTGGGTGGAGAATGTGTGTAGATTACACTGACTTGAACAAGGAATGCCCAAAAGATTGTTATCCTCTACCCGCAATCGACTGGAAGGTAGAATCTCTCTCCGGGTTCAGAATCAAGTGCTTTCTAGATGCATACAAGGGGTACCACCAGATCCAGATGGCAAAAAGAGACGAAGATAAGACGGCCTTTCATACTTAGGGGTGTTCAAACGGTCAGGTTTCGGTTTAGTGGAGTTATTCGGTTTGGTTTGTTCGGTTTTTGAAGAAAATAAAAACCACCCAACACCCAAACCGGAACTACACAAACCCAATCCAAACCAACCGAATAACAATTGGGTTAATCGGTTTGGGGACCGTAAATCCAAACTTACGATGAAGGTTGAAGAATACTAAGAAAATAACTCAAATCTTTTAGGAAAATGGAGTTATATTTAATGAAAATTATATTTATTGAACTAACATTTATCATTAAGAGATAATTATTGACTTTTCATTTTATTCGTTTAATAATCATTGTACGTCTTACTTAATTGTTATTGACTCTGATTAAAATAAAAAATGTGGATTAAGTTAAGTTTTTAAGTGAAATATAACAATGGATGTATAAGTTGATAAATAAAAACATGTTACTAATAAAATGTATACACTTAGAAATGATAAATTTCATGAGATAAGAAGTGTGTGAAATCCATCCTATATATAAAAAACATACTACTACTATATCGGGTTTTCGGGTGGCCCCAAATTGAAATTTTCCAAACCAAATCCGAACCAAAAACTAATTATAATATCGGTTAAAACCAAATAACCGAACCAAATCCAAATAACCCGAAACCAATTAAGCCAAATTTATTTGGATTGGGCGGTTTTTCGGTTCAAACCAATTAATGAACACCCCTATTCATACTGATACTGGGATATTTTGCTACCAGAAGATGCCATTTGGTTTAAAGAATGCATGTGCAACGTATCAACGGCTGGTAGACAAAGCATTCCAGGAACAAATCGGTAGG
Organism: Pseudognaphalium luteoalbum; assembly: GCA_963422505.1. NCBI lineage: Eukaryota > Viridiplantae > Streptophyta > Magnoliopsida > Asterales > Asteraceae > Pseudognaphalium > Pseudognaphalium luteoalbum. Next base: position 105,242,638 of record OY730197.1, read on the forward strand.
AACCTCGAAGCCTATGTTGACGACATGGTCATCAAAAGTTACAATGAGGATGACATGATAAACGACATCAAAGAAACCTTTGCAACTCTCAGAAGAATCAACATGAAGTTGAACCCCAAGAAATGCACATTCGGGGTGGAAGAAGGACAATTCTTGGGACACCTCATTACAGCACAAGGAATAAGGCCCAATCCAACCAAGATACAGGCAATTAGGGAAATGGAGTCCCCGAAAAATCTAAGGGAGGTCCAATGTCTAAACGGAAGATTGGCTGCTCTTAGTCGATTCCTGTCAAAAGCGGCCGAAAGGTCACTGCCATTCTTCAAAATTTTGAAAGATTGCACTAACAAGAAAGATTTCTTCTGGCCACAAGAACCTGAAGGCGCATTCCAAACAATTAAAAACCTACTAGCAGAATTGCCGACCCTCGTCGCCCCTATGGCTGGAGAAAAATTGTTCATGTACGTCTCGGCAGCTAGTGAAGCAGTTAACGCAGTACTCTTAGCAGAAAGGAAGAAAGCCCAAGTCCCGGTATATTTCATCAGTAGAGCTTTACATGGCCCAAAAGTTAATTATCCGCCAATGGAAAAACTTGTACTGGCATTAGTGCACGCTGCTAGGCGGCTACGAAGATACTTCCAGGCACATCAGATTGTGGTGATAACTGATCAACCCTTACGACAAGTGTTGTCCAAGTCAGAAAAATCAGGAAGACTTGCAAAATGGGCAATTGAACTGGGAGAGCACGATGTCATCTTTCAACCACGTGTCTTGATAAAAGGGCAGGTTCTCGCAGACTTCATAGCCAAAATAAGCACCAACCAGGTAACCGTTGAGGCAGGATCCCATAAGCTAAGAGCAAAACCTCCACCTGAAAGGGATTCCTGGACCCTCCACACGGACGGAGCATCTAGCTCGGAAGGTTCCGGAGCAGGACTAATCCTGACCAACCCTGATAAGAAGGAATTTACCTACGCCTTGAGGTTTGAATTCCCAACCTCAAATAGCGAAGACGAATATGAAGTCCTCCTGGCAGGAATAAACTTAGCCATACAAATGAAGGTAGAGAACTTGAAGGTATATGTGGATTCACAGCTGGTAGCAAAGCAAGTCCAAGGGGAATTCGAGGCAAAAGATAATAAGATGATAAAATATTTGCGAAAACTAAAGCAAAGGGTCAAGAGCTTCAAAGAGTTCAAAATTGAGCACGTTCGGAGAAATCAAAACAAGAAGGCGGACGCGCTAAGTAAATTAGCATCCATGAAGTTTGCGCACTTAACAAAAGAGGTATTGGTGGAAGTGCTACATAAAAGCTCCGTGGAAGGAGGCGAAGAAGTGCTGCACATACAGGGGAAGAGAACTCTTGGATGAAACCCCTAGTTGAATATATTTGCCATGGAGTCCTAGTAGAAGACAAACAGGAAGCCAGGAAAATACAGGCCAAGTCACCTTGTTACACGTTCCATGATGGAATACTATACAAAAGAGCATACCTCCAACCATGGTTGAGGTGTGTAGGACCAGAGGAGGTGAGAAGAGTGATACACGAAGTACATGAATGGTCATGTGGAATTCATTCCGGACCCAGAACTGCAGTAATAAAAATAAAAAATCTAGGTTACTTCTGGCCCACCATGCATCAAGACGTAAAGAAGGAATTACAAGGCTGCGAATCCTGTCAGATACACTCCTCCATACCAAGGCAACCCAAGCACGATCTAATACCAGTCACGTCTGCCTGGCCATTTCTCAAATGGGGAATTGACATCGTAGGACCTTTTCCACAGGCTCCAGGCAGAGTCAAATTTCTCCTTTTGGCGGTTGATTATTTCACTAAATGGATGGAAGCTAAACCTTTGGCCACAATCACAGGAAAGCATGTGGTGAACTTTGTGTGGGACAACGTAGTATGTAGGTTTGGAGTACCAAAAGAAATAGTAAGCGATAACGGGAAACAATTTGCTGAAAATCCCTTCAGAAGCTGGTGTGAAGGGCTTCACATACAACAATCATTCACATCTGTCTACCACCCACAGGCCAACGGGCAAGTCGAGGTCATGAACAGGGAAATTGTCAAGGGACTAAAAACAAGACTCGGCAAACATCAGGCCGGGTGGGTGGATGAATTACCAAACGTGCTATGGGCACTCCGAACCACACCGAAAAGAAGCAATGGAGAGACCCCATTTTGTCTTACTTATGGGACAGAGGCATTACTCCCGGCAGAAATAAGCGTGCCCTCTTACCGCTACCTTCACTCCACCGAAGAAAGCAACAATAAAAGCCTCAAAGAAAACCTAGATCTTCTAGAGGAAAGAAGAGAGATCGCTGCAATAAGAGAGGCTGGATACAAGAAACAGATGGAGAAATACTACAACCAGAAGGTCCACAAGACTTCCTTTAAGGTTGGGGATTACGCGCTCAGAAATAACGAAGCCAGCAAAGTAGAAAATCACGGGAAATTAGACCAGAATTGGGAAGGCCCATACAAAGTGATAAAAGCACACCGGAATGGATCCTACAAACTCCATACCACAAAGGGAAAAATCTTGGATCGTACTTGGCATGCATCTAATTTGAGAAAGTATTACATATAAATACTTAGATGTACAAGATTAATTTCTGGCACATGTTTTGTCATGTAAGGATTGGTTAGAAAGTTTTGTTAACTTTAATGAATGAAAAAGGTTTTTTATGTTTCCAAAGCATAAACTCGTGTCCATAAATTGTTTGATGCAATATGACAACACTCTTAGCAAACCTAAAATAGCAAATGTATGGGGCAACCACACTTTTGGAAACCCCAAGCACTGTACATGGGATAGCAACCTATGGATAGTGGCAACCCTAGAAATTGTTTTCTTAAAAAAATATATGACATGTATGCATTTGACCTAATGTAAGTCATACACAGAACAAGCCTCATGTGAAAATAGGAACTTGGTCGAAAACCCAAAATGCCTATTATGTTGACATTAAAAAGATACATAAGTCATAATTAAGACAATAGATAAAGGCGTCCAGCCATACTTAACAAAGTTATGTCTACATGGATAAAGGCATCCAGCCATACCAAAACACAATCATGTTTATAAGGATAAAGGCATCCAACCACACACATATTGTCCACAACGAACGTTCAAAGCCATTTTCAGGCAACAGAGCAAGGACACATCACAAAAATATCAATTAACCATCAGGATTGGTAGGAGCTTGTTCGGGCTGAACTTTGAGAAGGTCAACAATAGGAAGATGGGCAGAATTGATCAACTTCTAGAGAAAAGGGAAGCGTGCATCATTCAAAGCAGACATGGCCTGGTCATAGTCAAGCCCGACTTGGGAGTCATACTCAGGAAATTCTTCCATATTTAAGCCATCTACCGGATACCTCGAGGAAAGAAGTGCCAGCATTTCCTGCCCAGACTTCCTCCCAGCGCATGACAAGGCATGAGCAACCGGATTCCAGAACTCCTCACTGTTAGTCAAACCTTCAGAGAAATGAGCCAAGGCTTTCCTAACACTATCGGCACGGATTAACTCAGAATTAGTAACCTGCTCCTCTGCCTGGATCCTCCTCTCCTCAGATGCCGTGACCATGCCCTCAAGCTCAGATATCCTACCAATTGAAGACTTGACCTGATTCTCAACATGAACAAGGTGACCTTTAAGATTTGCTATTTCCTTATCCTTCTCAGAAATAGTAGTAGCATTGTTGATCAAGCTTAAGTTTTGCTTCTCCAACTCCGACCGCATATCAACTGACTCCTTGGTAAGAACTTCCATTCTACGCTTAAAAGCTACCACCGTACCCTCAGAAGAAGCCTGTCTAATCTCCATCAAAGCCTTTGAAACGCAGTTACCGTAAAAAGACATCTCCACATTAGCCCTATCCAAACCCTCCACCATCTCTGCAAAAGTCAACTTACTACCCTGGAACTGCAAACTGGGAGGAAGAGCATGAGAAAGAAACTCACGCCTGGATCTAGCACTATCCAGAGTGCTATCAACAAAAAGATTCCAGCCAGGTACATAAACCTCCCTAGTACCCAATGTTCTAACCTCAACATTATCTTCAAGAATGGTAGAAAGCACATAATCCATATCAGTGAAAAAATTCCCAAACAAATTATCCCCGGGAGGAGGGTGAGGCATACTAAAAGATGATATATCAAAAGAAGAAGAATCAAGAATACCTTTCTCCGGACCAGACGTGGCAGGAGCTTTGTCCCTAGTAGGCTAAGAAACACAACCAAACTTAGGAGAAGAAGGCGGAGTAATATGATCATCGGCTACCATCAGCACCTCCTTTTGAACAGAGTTTTCAATCTTTGAGCTCCCGGTTCGCTCATCAACTTCATCCGATACTTCAACAAGATTAAAATCCACACCTCTTGACCTTTTCTTCTTCCTTGTCTTACCACCAACCGGCCTTTTTCCTCTACGCTTCAAACCTGCAGCACCTTCACCATCAACAACATTCTCCGCTTCTTGGTCAAAACTGACAGGCTCCGGGGAGTTATCTCTGATAAGAGCCCCACTTTGACCAATCTTGACCTTTTCTCCGGCCGTATTCGGACCATCACCTCCAGCCGTAGAAGAATGGGTAATCCTAACAGGAGGAACGCCACCAGGACTTGGCGATGCACCCTTGGAACCATATTGAAGAGCCTTCTTGTTACTAGAGTCCAACACATCAAACAGTCTCATCTCTGAAAGCAACAACAACAAAGAAATCGGAAATTAAAATTTCATAATCAACAGAGACAATATGCAGACGCAAAGTAAGACACTCACCCTCCCCATCATCCATAATCACATGTACAGAGTCCTTATCTGCCCAGACATCACTCATGCCAAGAAGAACAAGAATTTCTTCCTCATATGCATCAACATGGATACGACAGTTAGAATCAAGATAGGCACGGGTAGAAACTTCCTCATGGGTCAATTTAGGGGGGTCACTAAAGGTTTCATCATCTCTTTTCCACTCCAAAACCTCCCTATATGCTATAGGAATCATACTAGTGTTCAACCAAATAAAATTCCTTTTCCAGTCCTTTAAACTACCACGAATACCAAACAGGATCCTACGGGTAGAGGGCCTTTTTTCAATAGAAAACTACCTGTAATATGACCTACCCAGACAAAAGTAATGCCTAAAAAGATTCACAGAAGGAACTTTTCCATGAACCTTGCACGCCATCTCAAAACCAGTTATTTTTATGGCACCCAGAGGTACCAATTGCGAAATATGCAACTCGTAATACTTAAGAACAGCAAGAAAGAAGTCAGATATGGGGAGTCGAACATTAGCGACAGAAAAAGATTTTGTATAAAAACCGAAATAACCCTTAGGAGGATCGAAAATAACATCATCAGAATCAGGAAGTACTGGCAAGCCGGAACCCAAACCGTACAATTTACAAATCCGGTTAAAATTATTCCGGCGAAGACCACACTTTACTTTATCAATAGCACCTATGTTAGACATCTCCTAAAACGGATAAATCAAACAAGCAGAGGAAACGAAAAGAAGCAAAAGAAATAGCTTGATTGAAATGTTTGCCAGAGTCAAAGAAGAAATCGAAAGAGGGGAGAAAGATAATTAGGGTTTTCTGAATTTCAAATGAAAAGAAATAAAAAGAAAAAGGGGGAAAAACCTTTCAATATCCGTATTTTCTCTCTCCAAGGGACACGTGTCGCAGTGTCGTCAAACACGTAGAACCGCCATGATGGCAGTTAATAAAGGGAAGCTGAAAAACTGTCAAATCAAGACAGAGGTGATGTAATGAAAGCAAAAATGGGTCCATCGACTTGCACGCCCGGAGGTTCTACGCGCCCGGATGCTTCCTGTACCCCGAACCTAAAATAAATTAACCACTGCGAGTCTAGTAACGTCTAGTTAAGCATTTACCTATCCCCTACTAGACTGGGGGGACTTAATGGTGTAACCACCTTTTTCCTTCTAGGCAAATCTGCCACGAAGATAAAAAATAACATTAGTAGCGTAAAACGTATGCCCAGTGGTATATGTTACCGTAAGGGAATTCACTAACATTAAAATATATTATACCCATATGCCCGGAGGACTATACTATGAAACCTACAGGCGCAGCGTATCTTCGTGGGGACCATGCAGAATATTCACAAGATCAAGGTGAACGTCTAAGATCGAATTTAGAGGTAGTGCGCATGATGGACGACATCCGCTCAATGTGTGATAACTTGGGAATGAAGAATGACACAAATATAAATAGGAGCTCATCTTCTTCATTGTGAGGTTCATCTTCTACACTTTAAAAATATATTCACTCACTATCCTTCTCTAAAATTCATACTACAAAATCATGGATACTTATTCTCACGCCGGAGGTGAACTACGGGGACCCTCCCCGTATTTCACCTAACTTAGCGTGTCATTGTTTTGCAGGTCTCTATGGTCGGAGATCTTTCTGAACTAGGTTTATTGAGTCTTAAGCGTGTATAAGCTGATCGTACAAACAAGTACTAACTAGGTGGTTAGCTATAATTTGAATTTAAGCTCCCTTGTTGATATATACGGTGATTTCAAAATCATTGTTATTATTATTATAAGAATGTAAGTGTGTTATCAGAATTATGTATTTTAATTATCTTAGGTGACTAGATGTTTTAAAGATGTTTAAGTAATTAACTATAGTTGAATTACGTTGGTAGTCAGTTTGGATATAATGAGATGAGTTTTATGCAGGTTTAAAGTTCGATTTTGATTCTGATTGTACAGGACTGTTTAGACATAGATCGCGGCGCGATTCTCATAGAATCGCCACGCGATTTGTAAGGTGTAGCGATGCGACATGTTACTGTTGCGACGCGATTTTGATCACAGAAATGAAAAATCTATTTTTAAAATTTATATAAATACTATTAAGTATTGGGATGTTTACATGAGTGATCAGATTTTATATGAGGATAAGATTTATGCACAGTATATGTGCAGGGGTGAAAATAGAAGCATATGCATATTTAGATATGTGCATGTGGAAAGAATTGAAGATATGTATACATATTTTAAGTTATTTAGAAAAGTAATGTACGTTATAAGTATTAGTACAAACAAGTACTAACTGGGTGGTTAGTTATAATTTGAATTTAAGCTCCCTTGTTGATATATACGGTGATTTCAAAATCATTGTTATTATTATTATAAGAATGTAAGTGTGTTATCAGAATTATGTGTTTTAATTATCTTAAGTGACTAGATGTTTTAAAGATGTTTAAGTAATTAACTATAACTGAATTACCTTGGTAGTCAGTTTGGATATAATGAGATGAGTTTTATGCAGGTTTAAAGTTCGATTTTAATTCTGATTGTACAGGACTGCTCAGACATAGATCACGACGTGATTCTCACAGAATCGCCACGCGATTTGTAAGGTGTAGCGACGCGACATGTTACTGTTGCGACGCGATTTTTATCACAGAAATGAAAAATCTATTTTTAAAATTTATATAAATACTATTAAGTATTGGGATGTTTACATGAGTGATCAGATTTTATATGAGGATAAGATTTATGCACAGTATATGTGCAGGGGTGAAAATAGAAGCATATGCATATTCAGATATGTACATGTGGAAAGAATTGAAGATATGTATACATATTTTAAGTTATTTAGAAAAGTAATGTACGTTATAAGTATTATTACAAACAAGTACTAACTGGGTGGTTAGTTATAATTTGAATTTAAGCTCCCTTGTTGATATATACGGTGATTTCAAAATCATTGTTATTATTATTATAAGAATGTAAGTGTGTTATGTGTTTTAATTATCTTAAGTGACTAGATGTTTAAGTAATTAACTATAATTGAATTACGTTGGTAGTCAGTTTGGATATAATGAGATGAGTTTTATGCAGGTTTAAAGTTCGATTTTAATTCTGATTGTACAGGACTGCTCAGACATAGATCATGGCGCGATTCTCACAGAATCGCCACGCGATTTGTAAGGTGTAGCGACGCGACATGTTACTGTTGCGACGCGATTTTGATCACAGAAATGAAAAATCTATTTTTAAAATCTATATAAATACTATTAAGTATTGGGATGTTTACATGAGTGATCAGATTTTATATGAGGATAAGATTTATGCACAGTATATGTGCAGGGGTAAAAATAGAAGCATATGCATATTTAGATATGTGCATGTGAAAAGAATTGAAGATATGTATACATATTTTAAGTTATTTAGAAAAGTAATGTACGTTATAAGTATTAGTTGTAATTAAGTAATTGCTAATATGGCACATTGTATTATAGATTAGTGGGTTGTATAAATTCAAATACAAATGTTGTATAATGTATAGGCTTGTAAGCGAACTGAACGTTCGATGAACTATTTGCGAACCGTTCGGCAGGAAGTTCGTTTATGTTCGTTCGTTTCGTTATATGAACGAACATGAAGAAATTTTCACGTTCGTTTAATTATATGAACGAACATGAACACAAGTCTCGTTCGTTCATTTAAGTTCGTGAACGTTCGATAACATGGTTGTGAACTTTTGGTTACATGTTCACTTATTAACTAATAGTTTAATTAAATTAATACATATTTGTACAACATATTTTGATTTAAGCTAAATTCTAAGTATAATATTATTAAATATTTAGATATTTTCATTTAAAAATACTAAACATATAGATATTTTCACCTCACATTTTCATCCACTCCAAACACATCTCCACTCTCCCACCAATAGTTCCAAATCTGTTGCTCTTACATACGATCGGACCAAGCAAACGAGTTCATCTTCATATTGTGATCGTTTTGTAATGTTAATATGCATTGCAATGTTTCAAGTTCTATAATATATATGTGTAGATGTGTATATGTAACACCCGCCAAATTAGGGCTAGTCATTAGGTCCTAATCGTTTTTGTAATACATGTAATTAGTATATATATTGTTGAATATATACAATTGCGCGATTTGGTTAATTCGAGCACGGTTCAAATCGAAGGAAATTCGGTTCAAGTAAATACGGACGTTGGTGATCAATTTTATTAAATAATATAAAATTATATAATAACGATATCATACCCAAAATATTATTTTGATAATATTTCAATTACATTCCGTATCGTATAATAAACGTCTACGTGACTTAAACATTTAACACACAAGCAAACGAAACCATTTAAGTTTATTAAGTATTTGGTAAAATACTTCAACAAAAATATTGAATAAATCTCCATATTTTAAAACTTGTAATTAAACGTATAAAAATAACTATTTAACGCAAAACGATCGAAATACGAACGCCGCACGGAGCACGTACACGGGAGAATGAAAAACTGGTGAAGTCCACACTCGGTGGACCCCACCAGCCCCCCCCCCCTTTCCCCCCTCCTTTTTTTCTCTTTTTCCTTTTCTTCCCCCTCATTCTCACCTTCTTCTTTTTCTTTTCATCTTTTCTCTCTAAACCTCACCACACCACCATCACCTAATTTCCACCAAAAACACCACTAAACATCATCCTCTCGCTTAGCTCGTTTGGAGAAAAAGAACCACCTCGCAACGATCTACATTTCCACCTTTCCAAATTCTCCGCGCGACGATTCGTAAGTTTCCGACAAAACCCGAAACCTTTCGATTTCAAGTATTTTTAAGTCTAGTTGTTTCTTTAAGCTTAAAATGTCCATACAAGGGTTGGGTAAAAGAATCAGACCGAACGGAAACCGAAAAACTCATTTTTGGCTCAAAAATCCGTCAACAGCCTTAAGTGTCGCAACGAAGGTGCAGTATAGCGTCACTTCGTGCATCACTTAAGTGACGCACTGAGTGTCGCTAAAAGCCCTAATCTTGCGTCACTTGTTTAAGTGTCGCATAAAACCCCTTTTTCCCGACACTTACCTCCGTCACTTGTTTAGTGACGCTTAGAAGCCTTATCCGACACTTATACCCGACGCTAATGGAGTGTCGCGACCTTATGCGTCACTTACCTAAGTGACGCCCTAAACTCAAAAATTCCAATTTTATGCGACACTTCCCAAGTGTCGCCCAAGCCACCTAGTGACGCCTCACTATGCGTCACTTCCATAAGTGACGCCATAAGTGACGCCCTTACCCAGATTCTGATATTTCATGCGTCACTTCTTAAGTGACGCCTAAGACCCTAAGTGTCGCATGAAACAGAACCCAGATTTTTACTAAGTGTCGAGACCTGAAATTTTATCACTTGATTTTACCCAAATTCAAATCTTAGATGCGTTTTTCCCTATAACAATATGGTAGAAATAAAAAATTTTCGAGCTGACCTGACATCTCGACCCCAGCCAGGGGCCAGCCCCTTGGACCCCGCCAGGGGTTGCCACCCTTGGGACCCCGCTAACCAGGGGCGCTACCCCCGGACCCCCGTCACCTAAAGTTTGTAAATACTTTTTAAGTATAGCACTTCGGCATAATAATAATATTATTGAAAATAATCACCAACGGGCCGTACACGTCTTCAAAACTCAAACTTACCAATCTAATCAAATCATTGGACATTACTAGTTGGATGAACAACTATCATAGGTTATCTTTTAAGATAGCTATTTATTTTATTCAACCTTGCGCGTTATAAACGCCCGGCAGGTTACAGTCTTCGAACACCCCATTTTACTTCACCACATTTGCTTCGCTGCAACTCTTCAGGCTCAGGTGAGTCTCATAACCCCGACTTTTTACTGTTTTTACTCCCGGGGTGGGAATACATGCTCTAACTGTTTTACACGTGAACACGAGTACAAAACTCGCTATATTCTGCATGAGCTGTTTTCTAATCACTTTTAAGTCCTCTACGATCATAGTTCTGGTAATACTTTATGTAGCGCAAATGTTAGTGTATGGTACCATATAGGATTGACCATCCTCGTCCGGGTCAGTAAGCACTGACTGGTTAAACAGACGCATTAACTTTTGTTCATACGAGTGTGGATTAGACACTCGCGCGGAGGCACCCACGATCAGACACTTTATTGTGATCCTGACACCCACGTTAAGCGCAGACTATGACCTCATGGCAGACATATACATCATTTGATTCATTTCAAACGGTTACTTTTAAATCTTGTGGTTCACACTTACATATTTATTATGCAAACCTGTGAGCTCACCAGCGTTAGCTGACCTTTTTAGCATGTGTTCTCAGGTACCCAACAACAGTAGGACCTGTTCACTCAGGATGCCCATAGCTCGAGTCAGCATACACGTCAGGAGATTATTTTGCATTACTACATTTTGTAACTAAGTTATGCTGATTAATCTCTAAACATTGTAACTATTGGGCTTTTTGTAAACATTTATACATTGTAAAACTTATATTATCAATGTATATATAAAACGACGCATATAGAGTCGTTCATTGTATGCCTTATGTGTTTTGATTATTGATTAGTAGCACCCCAAAGCTTGCTTCCGCTAAACAGTAAATTTGGGGGTGTTACGGTATATATATGGTTGTTATCTTTGTTGAGGTTCGTTTAAGGTATTAACGAAGAAATGCATTAAATTATGTGTTTGTTCGTGTACGTTCGTTTGTGTTCGTGAACAAACAAATTTTCTTAGTGAACGAACATGTACAACAAAATATGTTCGCTTATCCATTCGTGTTCGTTCGTTTGTTCGTCAAAACCTTAATGAACGAACACGAACAGACTCCGTTCGTGTTCGTTCGGTTCGTTTACAGGCCTAATAATGTATATAAAGAGATAAAGAAATATATATAATGAGTGTAAGTAGACATGTTTAAGTTATATGATGTTGAGTAGTTGTGTAAGTTGATAAAATTATATGAAATATATAGTTGGGGAGGTAGTGAACGCAATATGATATGAGAATATAACTGAATGAGGATATACCTACTTCATTGGTCTCGGTGGATCAAATTGCGTAATATATTTTAAAATTTCTGACCGTATGTATATGATTAAGCTATGATATAAGTTTGAAAAGAAATAAATTATAAACATGAGATAAGTATGATATAGATAAAATTAGTGTATGTATGATAGATTGGTATAGTTTGAGTACCGGTAAGGATAAACTAATTAGAGACATTATTAAGATCGAACTGATTTAACCAACATTCGTGAGGACGCGAATGAGATAAAGTGGGGGATAGTTGTAACACCCCAAAATCTAAAATATTATTGTGACTAGTAAATAAATAATTGCTTATAAGTATAAATTATGTATAACCATATAGTGTTATAAGTTTGGGGTAGAAAGTGTAATTAATGAAAGTTATTGGGCCTGTATAAGTTGAGATCGCGACGCGATCTAGGATGGATCGCGACGCGATTCAGTCGGTTTCAGAAAAACGAGTTTTAAGGTTTCAAGGCTTTTATTTTCATTTTAACACCAAAAATACAGAACAGAGACAAGCTCTGTAAAATGGCGATTTGGGGGAAACTAGGGTTGTTCTTCACCTCCATCATGTTCTTAATCTATTGTAAGTTTAAATCCTCCCCTTTTAATCTAAAAAGTTTGATTGAGATGATTTGAAGTGGGTTACGGATTTAGATGTAAAATTGAATTAGAAACCTAATTATTTGGTGTCTATTAGTTGTTAGTGAAACATGTAAACACTGGTTTTGAGGTTTTGTTATAAAGTTGAGTATTTTGTGTTGTAATAACAGGTTTAGGGTTCTGATACGAACCAGGTCGCGACTCTATCATTTAGGATCGCGACGCGATATACTCAAGATCGCGGCGTGATTAGGGTAGATTGCGATGCGATTATGACCTGACCAGAAACTGTTTTGCCTTCATGCTTAATTTGAGTTTGTTTTCGTTAAAATACTATAACCAGAAGAAGTAATAGGTTATAATAATGACATAAAAACATATTGAAGTGATAAGTTTATGAATCATTAATAGTTGTTAAGGTAAGAGTTGATTGAGTTATTAATGACTAAACTAAAGTGCCATGGGTTGAAGTAACGAGTGATTATGATTCAACTATGGATACTATATGTAAACAAGATTATGTTAATATGATAATTAAGTTAAAGAAAGATGTAACGAATAATGAAATTATGTTATATGTAATCATATAAGTAAACAAGAAGTATAGTTATAAAATGAAGTACTATGTGATAATATTGTTTGTAATCTGTGTTATGTGCATATGTGATTAGGTAATAAAGAAGCTGGAAGTATTACAAGTAAATCGTTAAGTTCCTTGCCAGGTAAGTTCTCGAATTACAAGATCATGGTGTTAGGAATGGTTGCGGCCATTTGCTAACGGTTTGGTGCGGGTAATGGTTGCGGTCATAGGCTCGTGTGATTGCTAGTAGTATACGACTAGCATGGTAGCAAGGATCCTTAGCTAAAATAAAAATAATGACTTGTGATTGTAATTCGTTTACTTACTAAGCATTGTGCTTACTGTTGAATATTTAAACGTTTTCAGGTGCATCACTTGGATGGAAGGGAGACTTGGATAGGAGTATATTGGAATCTTACTTTATGGTTAGATGAGCTTCCTTTCTTTTGGATTATCGCTGTGGTGACAGTTGTGTAAACCGCCCAAGTCTTACAAAGTTAATTTATGTATTTTATTAGTTGTAAACATTGTATTAAAAGTGATGACTTTGGTAAAGTTATAAAGATTTATGTCATGTCATAAAAATAAAAAAATTGATTTCAGAAGGGACCAAAATAGATAAAATATGTTTTAAATAACATAAATTTATAAAATGTAAATCAGGGCGTTTCAAGAGACTTATAAGAAAAAGTTAATTTAATGATGTGACATAATTATGAAGGTTTGTGAAAAATATAATGTGATAATGTGGCATAGCTAAGAAGTAAGATTTTTTTTTGTTTTTTTATAAATATAGATAGATATAGATATGAATAGATAACAATCCCATGTGATGCACAACATTAAAAAAATATATATGTAATAAATATATAGCCTTTAAGGTATTTTAACCAGTCACAAATTATTTAGAAGAGATATAAAAGTCCTTTTTTTAAATATGAAGTTGATCATGCGCTTGAAAAGTATAGACAAAGTAATTTAATGAGATGCTATATTTTGATCCCGTGCGATGCATTGAAGGTATTTTAACCTGTCACAAATTAAATAGAAGAGATATAAAGGCCTAAGTATATACAAATTAACTTAATGAGATGGTATGCTTTGATCCCGGACGATGCACACCAATTAAAAAGTATATCTAACAAATCTACGGACGTGAATGTATTTTAACCAGTTGTAAATAAATAAGAAAAGATATAAAGGCCTAAGTATATACAAATTAACTTAATGAGATGGTATGCTTTGATCCCATGTGATACGCAACAATTTATAAGTATATGTGAAAAATGTACGAACTTGAAGGTATTTTAACCGGACATAAGTTAATTATAAGAGATATAAAAGCCAATAATAAAAAGTATATATATATAATAAATGTAGGTTTTGATCCATGCGAATAACACAAATTAAAAGTGTATGTCATAAATGTTTGGATCTGAATGTATTTTTTAATGTTTATTTAAATATATGAACTTAGATTAGATCATCGGTTCAATGGGTATATACACATTAAGTTAATAATGAGATGATATATTGTTGACTAATTTTTAGGTATTTAAGAAAAAAATAGAATATTTGTATATATGAAATTAATGCGGCGATATTTAATTATTTAATTAAAATAAAGTGGTAAAATGGAATGTGTTGAGTCAACATCTTAGGTGGCATGGCTAAAATTTGTTTAAAAAACCTTATTTATCTTTTAAATTGTTAGGACATAGTTATTTAAGGTAAAAAGTTGATGTGGCATGTTTAAAAATCAAGGAAAAATCTTTGTCTTATAAGTATAGATAGTTAAGACCAGCTCTCAGACCCGTGTATAACGGCCTGATCAATGTTTTTTTTTTTTCTTCTTTTTTTTGCATATTTATGTATATGATAGAATTCTATCATTTTGTATGAGTAAAAATGATATACAATGAAGTCGTGAATTAAATTATTTTTGTATAAATTAAATTAAATCATATCATTAATTATTTTAGAGGGAAATTGATTTATTGACGATAAAAGAAAATAACGGAAGAATAATATAGCATGAATTAGATTCTGTATATGGTAAGAATTATAATTGTAGATAAATGAATTAGATGTTGTATAATGTAAGGTTTTTTACTATCATAGGATTTTAGTGATTAACATTTGAATATAAAAAGTACTACTTGTAATGTTTTTACGTTGAGGCTAACTTTGGTTACATTAATATGCTAGACGCACTACTGTCGATTTGTAGGAAGCTAGCCTTCATCATTATTATTTTAAATATTGTTTTCTTTGCTAACTAGTTATCCAGGGAACCAATAAATTTCTGTCATGTGTCTCTTTATTCTTTCTCCTTCACATTTTTAAAAATTAAATATCTCATAAACGGTAAGTCGAATAATCATGAAAATTACACCATAAAATTCAGCATTTTCTCCTCTTCGATTTGCCGTCCCTCAAGGCATACTTTCGACAACTTTTTTTCTTCTTCCATTTTTGGTGAGATTTACAAATTAGTAACACATGTGTTAGTGATTGGTTATACATTTAATTTGTGGTTAAGGTTAGGGTTAGGGTTTAGTAGGGTTTAGCAGGGTTTAGGGTTTAGAGTTTTATAAAGCGTTTAGGGTTTAGGGTTTAGGGTTTGAGGTTTAGGGGTTAGGGTTTAGGGTTGGGGGTTTGGGGTTTCGGGCAATTTTCATAATTTTTCGATCTGTCATTTGTGAGATAATTGATGTTGAAGGTAAATGAGTTTTGTATATATCGAACATTCTCTCTATATACATGACATGATATTCTCATTTGAACTCCACCCTTAGTTCTCATTATATATTATGAGTATGAGTTTGAATTTTGTTAACTTGAAGTTTTACTTGACGTTGAAATAAAATATGTATAATAAACAAACATGATATAATATGGTAAAAAATGTATCAAAGTTGGATTTTTCGTTAGTAAAAAAAGTCAACTAAAATTGATTCTTAATTGAATAATAATGTTCTTTTGTCTTTAAATTTAGCGTGTTGAATAAATTCAAGTAATTTTATTGGTTAATTGTAATTTTGATGACATGTTGTATGGTTAATAAAAAGATTTAAATAAGTTATAAAAATAAATAAAAATATAAGTAGTCGGCATGTATTTGTATTATAACTTGTGGTCGATCTTCAAGCATGGCTTTTCTTATATACTTGTGGTCAATCTCGATCTTAATATTACGAAGTAAATCTCACGTACTAAATTTTTTTGAACAAATTTAAATATATATATATATATGATAATAATTTGTATTGTATTAGGAATGTCCTTTAAAATTAGATATCAAAATAATTTGGATTTTTTATGATGTCATTATTACCTTAATTTCAATAATTGGGTAAAATTAAAGAGTTTAATCGGTTAATTGAATGGTTAATGACATCATCACATGTTTAAACCCGTGTATACACACGTGTCGTTGATTTTTAATATTAAATTTTATATTTGATACCTTATTTCTAATAATAAAGTGTATAAGTTAATATGTATATGAAGTATTTTGTTGAATTCATGATAATATTACTTTATGTAAATAAAATTATATAAAAAAAGATTGAAAGTTTTTGAAATCAAGTTAGTGAATTTTTTTTTTTATTAATTTCAATCTATATTATCCTTTTCAAGTATTGAAATTCCTATTCAGTGAATTGAATATACAAACATTAAGGATTGATTTAGATTATGTTTTAATTAATGAATTAAATTTCTTTCTATATGCAAGTGAGTAGTCGATTAAAAAAAAATCTTTATTAATAAATTAGGAAGTTTATTTTGAATTTTACTAAAACTAAATAACTTAATTGACAAATTAAAACTTAATTAGAATTTTAAGTTTTTTCTATATATAATTTTAGAAATTAATTTTTTTTAGGATAAATAAATAATTATTGTAAATACGATATTATCTAAAATATATAGTTGATGGATATGATTGATGATGATTTTAATGATTTTAAGAAAAGTGAAATTGATTGAAAAAAATACGTTAACAAAAGTTTAAAGAAGGAAGATATAGATATATGGATTTTAAATTAAAAATATTATTATATTTTGCTTAAAGATAATTGTATTATTTTGTTAAATCTTAAAAATAAGTAAGTTAATATGTAGGCATTAGTTACTGTGACATTAATAATGTAAAGTATTAGAATTTTTTATTATATAGTTCTTGTGATAGATATATAAACATAAGATTATTACAATGACGTTAAAATGTATATAGAAAAACATAAATATATACTTGATATATATCTTTCAATATAAATTGAGTTATATTATAAAATTTATCAAATAGTAATATTAATTATAAGTATATACCTTTATTTAGATTTTAATCTTTGTATTACATATACACCCAAAAAATTAAACTTACAGTTTTTTTCACTCATTCGCCGTCCACACATAAATAACAATTTTGTTACTTTTGCACACTTCACCCATCATAATTTTTTGATTACTTGTCAAATGTTAATCCATTTAATAAGTCTTTGTAGAAACATGATTAACGATAATTTTTCGTGTTGTACATACATGCATATTTTGTTTGAAAAAAACTTAGATGTATCAATCTTATGTTTGAATTGCTGGAACGTTTTATTATTAGATGATTTAAGTTTTTTTTTTTAATTCATTAAATCTTATATTTAATTCGATAACCATCCGCTTTTACACTTCTTATTCTTCATAACATATACTTGTATAGTATTTGGTTTGCGGTTTCGAACCATAAACGCAAGAACCAAACTGGTTATGTGCGATTTTTGGACCACGTACATCACTACCCATGAATACACATGCATTTTGCATAAACCTATATTTCGTTTATACGGATATCGAATAAAATTATTTGTCATAACCCTGTATACACACAACCTGTTAAATGTGACTTTGTCATTGAATGTGACTTTCGGTTGTATCAAACCAGTGAATAAACACTTATTATCCTGCATGAAACTATCTTTCGTTTATTTGAATGTTAAACCTTTAAAACATACGAATATCGAATAAAACTATTTTTCATAAACCCCGTGTAGATACATATTGTTACATGTACTTTGTAGTTGAATGTGACTTTCAGTTATTAGTGTGAATAAAATCATTTACACATTAAATTATTCTATCTTAATGAGGCATCATTTATTATTATTATTATTATTATTATTAATATTATTATTATTATGGGATTATTTTAATTAATTAATTAATATAATAAATTAAAAGTTAGAGTAATTTTAATAGGCATCTTCCGAACTACGTCGTTATCTTTCATTTATTTTTTGTATATGAAATAAAATCATTTGATTGGTTGATAAATATTAAATTTTCAAATAATATGTATAAACGTATATGTATCCACAAATTATGTAAAATATCCTTTTTTAACCTTGATGCTCATGTATTGTCACCTTAGTTAGCGTCATGAATTTTCCACAAAATACATTTTATTCACGTGGATGTTAAACTCATATTTTATTCATGTGGATGTTAAACTCATGCATACACATGGGTGTTGAATTAAGTTATCTTTGCTTATTTGAATTTTAAACTCGTGAATATACACATATGGCGAATAATACAATCGGTGCTTCTTTGATCGTAAAACCTATAAATACACACATTAGTCGAATAAAATTTTCTTTCAATTATTTGTATATGAAATAAAATCACTTGAGTGGTTGATATATACATATATATATATATATATATATATATATATATATATATATATCAAATTTTCATATAATATGTTGAAAAAACGGACATACGTATCCCTACGAATTCTGTAAAATATCCATTTTAACCTTGATGCTAATGTATTGTCACCTTAAGTCAGCTTCAAGTGTTTTCCACCCTAAAAGGACAATTATTATACGAAAATGTTTTGTATTATGATTTTACGAAAAGTAAATGCTATACCGAAAAAGAAAAAGATAAAAAAAATAAGAAGATTTTTTTTAATAAAGATTAAAATATAAAATTGAGTTAACCATGTATATATTCTATCCAGACTTCCAGAGTAATAAGATTAGAATATGTTAAATTAAATTAAGTAATCTATATTCACGAGTAAACATGATTGGTTAGTTTATGATACGGATAAAAATTAATATCACCGCTAAGAAATTTATTAATTTATAATTTAAGTTTTATTTTTGAAAGAGATTTTTAGGTAAATTAGTATATTTGATTGGTTAATTAAAAGTATGATGAAGTCAAAGTATTTATTATATTGGTCAATAGAGGTTGATTTTAAGCAAAATTGAATTTAGTAAAGTTTTCTTTTATTAATATTTAGATTAGATTTAGATTAGATAAAAGCCATGTCCCGTCACTGATAGAGCATGGTCCATTTAGTTTTGGTTGCATAGTTACCTTAAACGTTCTCGAGTCTTTTTAAAAATAAAAGGAAGGAAAAGGAAAAGAAATATAAATAGTATCAATTTATAAATAAATTATATTTTGTTCTTATCTAGTGTAAGAAGGAAATTAAATGATATGAAAGGAAAGATGATGGATGGAATTTACATGCATCTTATTTACTTTCCATTCTTTTTAGCGGATTAGGAAATTACATGCATCTTATTTACTATTATGTTTTTATAAAATTACAATTTACCCGAATAACCATAATGTTAGAGGTTATTAATATAAAACAACTTAATTATTTTCTTTGTTTTCATTTTTGTATGTATCACAAAACATGAATATACCATTACTTTCTTTTTCTTTCTTTTGCTTTCTTTCCAACTCGACAATACAACATTATATTACATTCTTTTATTTTCCTTTTCCCTCTTTTTTCATTCTTCCTTTCAATAAGTAGTTAAGTGTATTACAACCTCCACAAATTATATTAGTAATATTTAGGATATTCCAAGACTCATCACGCAACTCCTTGATGTCGGTATGAACCGTTTCTGAACAGTTTATTAGTCATCTCCGTGCAAGTACCGTGAGTAGCAAATGATTGCCGAGGGGTGCATGGTTATAAAGACGAGATTAGGAGCATAGCTTTCATATGAGTTATCACTCCTCTAAAGATGTGCCACTCTTTTAGAGGAGGATGTGCACCATTATTATCAAGGGTGGCTCATTGCATGGTTATTGCTCCTATATAGGCAATATATACCTTGATTTATGATCCTTTTGCTGGTAAAGGTGTAGAATGTTCCCCGGTCTATCTTGCCAAGCCTTAGTGGATATAGAAAGTGTGACGCGAAGACGACCTTCAAACAATATAGGAACCTTTCAAACCGTACTGCTCGCACTCCTAAATCTTTACATCAATTTATAGGTCCTTGGACACTTGACTCATTTTCCAGACACAATAATCAAGAAACCTTCAAATGCATAGATCTTGTGCAGGTCATTCGGTATACAAGTAAAACCGTTGCTAATCATGAGTTGTAAAACGGTTTTCATCTTGAGTTGGAGATGAAACTTTTTAGTTTTCTTTTATTGCTGATAGCAGTGATGAGTTAGCCTTATTGAGCCCACCTTCAATATGCACCCATGGATCTTTCACTGGATTAATAGGTCATGTCAATGATGGGTAGCTTAAAACTATACCAAAGTTGTTTAAAGACTACTCATACTTTTTCCCATCCATTTTGAAGTAAATGGTTTGGAGAGTGTCATTGTTTGCCTTAAGAAGATAATTCCATAACAATTATTCAAAACAACAAATGATCATGGGAGATTGAATGTCAGAGAAATCTACCACACATCCGTCACTTATCTCTCTTATTTGCTCTTAAGTGGTTTATTTTTATTCTCGAGGGTGGTATGTTGGCCTCTTAGTAGTTTTCTTTCTTCGTGTACTTAATTTTGTGTGTTAGTGAGGTTGGAAAGCAATTAGAAGATGAGAATGTAGATTCCTCTAATAATGGAGGGCATGGAGAATGAAGACAACCCAAGACATTGTCATAATTTCTAAAGGGAATCATAGAGGAATAATAGTGGACGTTGAATAGTAGGTTTGAAGGCAAGTGAGTTGCGTGAAAATGTGTAAGAAAAGATAATAGTTAGTGAAAAATTATGTGAAATTTATTCACTGCATGTGAACCCAAATACCCGGACTTGGGATCCCTTTATAAACCACAAATGAAAGATAATTCCCAGCCTCTACAATGTTACTAGATGGGTGTGTTGTTTATTTACAACTTGGTATCTTGAATTCCCTATAATCTTGAAAGTGAACCCGATACCGAGTAACAATAATCTCTCATTCATAGAATATGAGTGTGTGTTAAACGAAGGTGCCACCTTGTAACTGAGACTGAAGTTAGATCCACAACACATGTAATAGTAAATACGATAATTAACCAACTGTTTCCTGTACTGGATTTTAGCATATGTTACTGGTAAGACTATTTGCGGGCATCCGTCAGTCAGATAAATTTGAATCTAAATAAGAAGGGGAGAACGATCCTATACTCACTTATGTTAGGTAAAGAATGTTTGTAAATTAATATTTATCATGAGCATTACTTCCACCAACAAGAATACGTTCATCTCGTAATAAAACTAATGTGGAATGGTAAACTCTTAGTTTAGTGCTTGAATTTTGCACCTTGAATCGTGACGTGACTGGGTTATTGATTTGGTAAATTATTGGGGTAAGAACTGGGTTCCTTCCAAGCTCCTACCCTTCAACTCCAGCTGATACGCCATTGATGATTAAACTTGGCCATTGGGGAGCAATAACTGGGGTACGAACTGGGTTCCTTCCAAGCTCCCATCTTGCAACTCCAAATGATACGCCATTGATGATCAAAACTTGGCCATTGGGGAGCAATAACGTGTCACCATGAGTCGGGGAAATGACATTGTCGCCATGGCGCATTGTGAATTAAACCATAATAATGGCGCTGCATCAATACAAATTGATTAACATCAATATTGTAACATAAACAAAATTAAAACTGCATTAATTAAATTGTATATATATATAAGTAACCGATAGTTGTTGCAAAACGACATACAACTAGATCTCATTTATTTGTATGTCTATAAACTTATTTTTCCTTTAATTAATTTCATTGTTAGAAAAAGTTAGGAATAATACTCCGTATTTGTTAAAGGTTTTTCTCGATTTCCTATAATTTAAAATAAGAAGAATATTAAGCCTTAATTATTGAGATAAATTAAATGAAAAGGAAGGAAAATGAGTGTGTTTAATGATAGTGACGTTGTGCAATGCAAAGGAAAAACCGGCTAACATGAGGGTTTGAAATGTCACTCTATCAGGGTCGCATCTGAACTTTTAGATGCATTGGATAAAGTTATCGTGCTACAGAATTGAGACTCTGTAATGATTTGAATTTTAAATAATTTATTTATTTCTCTGATACATATTTACTTCTCTAATATTTATTCTCTCAAATCTCAGTTGTTAGTTATTAACTCTTTTAGTCAAACTCTAACACGTCAATATAAGTTTCTAATTTTGGACCATTCAGCTGACCTATATATTTGTTCAAATATATATTTATTCTAAATCTAGTTACTTACAAATTGAAGAGAATAAAACGTTGAATTTTATGGTGCAATTTTCATAATTTTTCGATTTGACATTTGTGCTATTTAAGTTCAAAAAAATGGGGATTATTGTGTTTTTGTATAAATGACACAATCTCATTGGTTCTATCATACTCCACAAAATACTTGTAGTTCCTTGATCTCATCTCATACAAATAAAATGACATTTGACGTATTAAAGTGAACGGTTGAGGAAAATTAAGGTTTGGGCCATATATCTAACCTCAAAACATAAGCAACCCACTTTCTGAAAACCTAAAAACCGCTTCCCAAATAAATATGAATATAATATCTTATACCCTTACTTACCCCTTATTAGTAATAGCGTCGCAGTCCCACATCATTACCCAAAAAACTCACTCACTTTTTATCCAAAAATTCCCGCCTTCCTCCCCTAATTCCCAATCCATTATCAATGGCCAATCACAATCGACACGACGTTGTAGATTTCCGATGGAGGACTCCAAACAAGATTAATTAAAGATAGTACAATGTACTCATACGAAGCTTACGGTCACACTGTCACAGACGTGAAGGAGTCGACAACCACTACGTTAGGTTTATGAATGAGGCGGGCGTCCAACTTATCATTCTTCATGCTTAGAGGAGTAATTTGTACGTTTGTCGATTTCATATCGGCAATGAAAAGACCTGAAATTTAGGTAAAGGTGTAAAAACTGACCATTTAGGTTTAGGAGTTAATTACGGGATTTGGGTGGTAGTTTAGGTAGAATACCTATTGATCTTGAAATATTTACTCACGCTATTGATACGATTATAGGGTCCTTCGAGATTGAAGGTTCGGCAAGAAAGACTAACACTCAAGAATGGAAACCCACTTGGAAAGCATTTGTTTCACTTATCATAATGTCAATCGAGGTGGCGAGGAATGTATGGCTTTTTGAAGAATTTTATATGTACATTACTTTCGATCCGAGCGCAATGCGTGCCCTTACGGATGTGGAGACGTCAATTATACATAAGTATAAGTGGGATCAAGCCAGCAAAAAGATTCTAGCTAATTTGACGAGGAATGGTTTAATTTTGATAAATTACACATTAGAAGATGAAGATTTTCAAAAGATATTGAATGATGCAGTATACGCGTGAGATTCTGGCGCACCACTCCCATCACCATTAATGCCACCATGTTCTACCATCATCACCCCTATTCCACTACCACTTACCATCACCATCATTCACGATGTTCCATTTTTAACCACATGATTATCAGAAAGCGTACCCTATATAATCAGGGATTTAAACACTTTTTCACATTTTACGCTTTCTTGATTTTCATAAACGCAAAACACCCTGTTTTTATCAAACCCTAACTGAAAGCGTAATCTACAAACAAGTTATTTTAGATGGAAATATCAAAATTTTTCAATAATTCTTACACGCCCACTGCAGAGATTAAAGCTCTTCGAGCCTCTGCAGCAAGTGATGATCTTGTCATCACAGTGCCTAAATCAAACTATTTGGAAAATGTGACCTGTACAAAACCAGAGTATGCGGAGGTAATAACTTTTCCGAAAAATTATTTTATACTCCCTGCTCTTACATTATCACCTGGAGTGATGAAACTAGAGTGGCTCAGTGAGTTCTTGTTCACATGTACTCACTCAGTTGTCAATGGTGCTTCACAAGTTCAAGGTTTCAGTGATAATGGTGGTCAAAAAATTACTATAACTGTCTCCATCCTTCGAACAATTTTACAATTACCTGTACATGCTTCTTATGAGCCACTACCTGACAGAGACGAAGCTAAAGGAGGTTTAGTCAATCTTACTGGGATTGACTGTAAATACTCTGTCGATGATAGTGGTAATCGTAAGTCTGCCACTGTACATAAAACCAAGATGGATGGAGTGTGAAACGCCCTATTTTCAAACTTTATTCAATCGTTGGGTACAAAAACAGGGAGCCACGATCAATTTAGCTCCCTAGAGGCACATATTAGCTGGTCACTGGTCAATTCTTTACGAGTTGATTATGCAAGTGTGATCTTTAGTGAGCTAGTCAATAGAGTCGCTGAGCCTACCAGGGCAAAATATGTGCCATATCCTAGGTTTTTGTCACCGATCTTCAAAGATCAATTTGACGCCTATGATAGGATTTCTTTCGATGGTTTTGAACCAACCCTGGTAGGGAGTCAAATTTTTTCAAGATCAGCGACTGTCTCTACCTAATTTTATGAAACAACCGGGGATACTTTCACCCCAGCCTATTACTTCTGTACATCCGTCCGTCACTGCCCCTCCATCGACCATGTCACTGACCACACCCCCAGTGACTAATGTTGGTCAACCACTAGTCAAGAAACCACCAACCACTCCCAAGAAAAAATTCAAATTATGGTCCCTGACATTAAAGGTTGAGGGATATAGGAAAACAAAGACATCTACGGATGTCAAGGATGAAGCAGAGACTGAACGTTCAGTCCCTGTGGGCATTCTTGATAAACCCAAACCTTCAACTGCTTCACAGGACTCCCGAAAGTCAAGTGACTCTACAAAGGGGAAACTACAGACAGCTACAATGGCTCAACCCATTGTTAGCAGTGATTCAGGTGCATCCCACACCCCCATACCGAGTCTACACATCAGCCACTTGTCATCCTCACAAAAGGATGACATTTCATCAAAAGGGCTAGTGGTATCAGTGGGTGATAACACACCCATCGCTGATGCCACACCACTGGCTACATACCCGGGCCACCTCTCATCTTACACTGCACCAGCCGCCAATGTCTCTTCACAGTCACATGATGAGATACAGGCTGACATTTCTGTTTCTGATGATCCATCAGGTAGAACACAAGCTGGTGATGATGAGGAAGCCCAACCCATGGACACCGCAACATCTGACGTTGATAGACCACCACCTCCACCATACATCACCACCACTACTGCTGATACTACACCCACAGCTATCCCACTCACCACTGCTTCACCAGCTACTATCATTACTTCACCCATACAGGAGTTAGACGCCATGTCTCTCTCCAGTGACAATATCTCCATGGTAGCTGGTGATGATCCCCTTGCTGAGACTGCCATGGGTGCAGGGGATCAGGGCGCTCAATCAAAACCCCAACCTACACCACCATCATCTCCACCAAAACAACCTACACCACCATCTCCACTAAAACAACAAGCACCACATCTACCTCCATCTCCTAAAGCTGTTGATACAGCCTTATCATCCACTCCTTCCTTCACAGATAAGCTGCTGATGGAGTATATCACTTCCTCTCAACAACAGATCAAGATTCTAACTGAGGAGAGGGAAGCATTCAAAGGTCAGGTTGCTGATCTTACAAATGCAGTTAAAGCTCTTACAAATGTATATGATCCAATCCCTCAATGGAGCTCTGAGATCAGCAACAAGGTAAAACTATTAACTGACGCTGGCCTTAATCATTCTCAACTGCTCCAGACATTATCAAAAGCCCTCATGGAGCTCTCTACTACTACAAGGATGAATCTCATCACTCATGATGAATCCATTACAGCTCTTTCTGATCAACAACAAGAAATCACAAATTCTGTTTTTAAATTCATATATACAAATGATCAGGTAATCTCCTCCATTCTCCAAATGACTGCACATCATCAAGCCACCAAAGCCGAAGTTGCTGCTCTCCGAATTGACAATAAAAAGCTATATCTCTGGATCAAGGAGTGTGTAACATCTTTCTATGATGAAAAGGGGGAGAAAATAGTTGCTGACAATGATGATTTCATCAAGCAAGCTGCTGATCACATAGAGATATTATTGGAGTCATTTTCTCTTCGCTCTATCGCTGAAAAGCTAGACTTAGAAGCTGATGCAGTGGCTGAAGTGTTATGGATTGATATGGATACTGATGATGATGAGGATGTGTATGATGAGATTGCATTCCCTGAGTTTCATCCAGATGAACTCGGGATGTGTGATTATAGGATTAAAGAGTGGGTTGCTGATAAGGTGGCTAAGTTCGAGGGGGAGTCAGTTAGTTTTGAGCTGGCTTGATGGACATGGATGAACAGGGAGGAGGATGAAAATGAAAATGATGTCAGCATGGATGGTGGAGATGATGGTGATGATGATAACAATGATGATGACAATAATGATAACGGTAAGAATGATGCTGATAAAGAAGATGATATTGGTGAACAAATGGAGGATCAGCTACATATCTTTTCTATTCTTATAAAGCGAAAAAGGACCAGTGAATTGCCTACATCTAGGTCCACCTCCTCCAAGCATCAAAAGAAAACATTCACTGAGGAGGATATATCAGCTACCATGCATCAACTACAAACAATTCTGGAAATCCATGAATCACCACCAGAGCCTCAATTAAATGTTGTCATATCCGAGGTAACCCCACAATCAACAACAACAACAACACAAACAACAGCAACACCAACAACATCAGCAACTCTGCAAATCATCCTACCCATACCAAGTATCATTTACCCTACTGAAACCACAACAACAACAGCAACCCAACAAATCACTTTACCCATACAAACAACCAACAACCCCACAGAAGCAATAATAATAACAACAACAACCACCAATCCTTTTTCTTCTGCATCAGCTCTCCTTCTCTCTTCTGATTCTACATCAGGCAACTTCCACAACAATGAATCTAAAGAAGAAAGAATTGCAAGGAAGATCAGAGAGAGACAAAATAAGGAGCGAGAAATGATTATGAAAATTCAAGCTGAAGCAGAGGCAAAAGAAGAAGAAGAAACAAAAGAAAGTTGAAAGAACAGTCACATGCTGATAGACAATATCCGTTGGAACTAAGTGGAAAAGAGGTAGAGGAAAGAGAAAGGTCTCTGAAGTTAAAAAGAGCTCAGGAAGAAGGAGATGCAGTGATGGCTCGTATACTACAAAATTTAGAAGAAACATAGGAACAACAAGAAAAAGTTGTTGTTGTGTCCGAAAAGAAAGGGGGAGATAAATCATCAGTGGATAAGTTATGAAATGAGATTGATAGAAAGATATATGCAACTAGAATGATTGGAAGATCTAATCCTGCTCCTATTACCAAGGTAAATCTAAAAACCAAAGAATAAATCTCAAGCACAGCTACTCATCCACAGAGGCACAGAGACTCAAGCAATTGCTCTCGATCAAGTATGCAAGTTACACAGAGTGGAATGGAATGAGATCAGGCTTGATGTGAGTCATTCGTCAAGTGCATCAAAAAGGGAAGTGCTTAATGAGATTGATCGATTGTTTCAGAAGATGGTGGATCTTCAACTACTAAGACCAGAAGATACTGTCATACTTGGTGAAGAGATAGTGGAGCCACCTAGCCTAAGGTATAAGTCAGGTACTAACAACATATATCATATTCCAAACACTTCAAGATTAAATCTTACTATCCCTGATGGTGTACCAAGAGTTGAGGGAAAAGAAATGGTTCAAAGTGAAAAAGGCTAGTCTACAGAGATATGAATGGTGCTTTAAAACTTCAGAGAGAAGCTGAGTTGGAGAAAATAGATCATGAACAACTTGTTCATCTGATCAGGTCTGCCAGCATGCTTGACAAGAACTCACACATGAGAAAAGCTATCATTGAAGAAGCCTTAGCTCGACAGTTAAGATATCTGCATTCTACTGAGAAGTATGAGCTAGCTGATGAGCTTGGATTCGTAAAGCAAGAAGACATCTGGAGAGATATGTGATCCTTTTGTAACAGATTAGATGAATTGTAAACTGATATTATTTGTAATGACTTTTATTTACAATTTCAATAGTATCTAATCTTTTGAGAAAACCAAAGTGCAAAAACTCAAATCATATCTAAAGAATCCAAAAAAAAAAAAATGAATGGATCACAAGTACAAGTCATTGAATGCGTAAATTCTTAAGCACTGACTTTAAATTTCTACAGCAACAAGTTTGTCTATGGAGCTTCGAGCACAATCATTTAGGGGGAGATTGTTGAGTCACTGGTCGCTGACCAACTCAATGATAACAAACTCGATGAAGAAAATGATTAAGTCGAAGCTGCTGTTGTGGTTGTTGATCATTCTACTCAAGGAAACTGATATGTTGAGGAAGATTTAAACTCAACTTTATGTGTCGCTGACTGAAAGACTAGCATCGAGAGTTACATCTTCAAATGAATAAAGGCAAAAGTCACTGCCGGAATAAAAGTTATTTGCTGAAGATTTTCAATTCAAGTCACTCTACAAGAGCACGATAGTTCGCAGTGAGTGAGGAGGATTATCTCATCTTCAGTGACTACTCTAATAAGTTTCTAGTCAAGTGCAAATTGCTCTTCAGTTTTATGTCAACAAGTGTTTTTTATATCTTCATAAATATCTTAGGGATTACGTGGCAGCAAGTGATTGGTGTTAAGGAAGACACAATGTTCGAGGTAACAGAATTGAGACCACAGAATAATCAAGGCCCAGATATGTAAAATTATTCACACTTATAAGTGTTGAAAAATTTGTTACATCCATAAGTGTGAAAATCACTACAATCTTCACATATATAAGTATGGGGAAAAAAGTTAACACTTAAAAATGTGGAAAAATGATAACTTTTCAACACTTAAAAATGTGGAAAAAATTATGTAACACCAAATTTATCCACACTTTCTCTTGTGTGAAAAAATCATGTGTTACAAATTCTTTTCCACACTTAAAAGTGTGAACTTTTCTTTCTTACATATATAAATGTGGAAAATCTTATCATTTTCAAAAAAATTTACACACTTTCTAAAAGTGTGGAAAAAATGTGTGGTAAAATGACATTTTTGTTGTAGTGTGTGTGTGTGTGTGTGTGTGTGTGTGTATATATATAGGGGAAGGATTCATAGGGAAACTCTTAAATTGAGAAAATGAGGAAAGTTAACCACAACCACTTATTTTCTCACATCTTCTACAATACTCATCTTCTCAATTTTTGCTTAAAATCCAAAATTAAAGCATGTAGTTCAATGATTTTTCAATCAAAAACAAAATAATTCTTCGAATCCATCAAACACATTCATACACATCTTCAATTCGTCATAATTCAGATTCATCCATTATTATGAATTTGGTGTAACTTTTGGATTTTTTAAGAAAATTTTGATTTGGTGATGAAAATAATAGAATTAAACGAATTTCTTGGTAAAAAAACATATAAACGAGTAATTAATCGTATTATTGGTCATCATTACTATCGAATTTCACAAACTTAAAAAATTCCCGGAATGTTAACATTCATCTGAAAAGCATGCTATCAAAATTACAACTTCATAGTTCTAAATAACCTTCATTTATGATGAATATGAACGTATATATGATACACACACAATTGAATGTGATAATATAACATTCATTAGTGTATAATAATGTACATTAGTTACATTCATCACAAATGAATGTTATTATTATCATTTGTGTATAATATCATGTATGTATTATTTAATATGCATTGTAAATAAATGTTAAAGTGTTCATCATTGTCAATAACACATATAAGCTAACATTCATCAAAAGTGAATCTTGAAAACTAAAAAAAGTAAGATATTAACATTTTTAAAGATGAATCTTAACTAATATATATTATTATACAGTACAGAATGTTAAATTATAATATTCATTAATATAAATAACATATATAAGTTAATATTCATGATAAATGAATATTTATGTATATTAAATTATAATTTGATTAACTTGCTTTTGAAATTCATGATAACGTGTTGAGAGGTGATTTCAAGTTATTTACAAAAATGTCACCGCGTTGACTTTGAGTTGACCAAAATGTGTGGCTAAGAATAGCTTCCCTCATTCCCTCATTTTATTACTTCCCTCTTGATTCCCCATATATATATATATATATATATATACAATGACAACCCTACAATCTAACACATATATTATATACAACTACCACGAATATATAAATTCATAAGTATATAGTGTAGGTATATGTTCATGCATATATCAATATATGTATTTCTGGCGATAATGAGTGAATTCACTAATCATCCTCATCTATATCCACATCCGTTATATATTCATTTAAATCATTTATATCCATCGTTAATGGATTGGATTAGATGAATATCCATTGAATCGGATAATGACTTTTCATCCTTAGTTGCAAGTAGTATAAGTGAGGTGTTGATAGAGGAACACGCAAAAAAGAGAGAGAACATAATTGATGTAACCCGAGTGTTATTTTAATGAGGTAATTGAACATATAACAAAACTAGTGTTAAACCCGTGTGATGCACGGCTAACATTATAAAATATCGTAATATGTGAATCACAAGTCAAAATGATATATGAAATGGTGAAAACTTTCAGATTATAAAAGGAATTTTTTTTATCGGTGTTAGTGACACTTTATAAATTTTAAACCCTCGAAAATGAATTAATCACATCATATTTCCCCCACAATATATCAATGAAATGAGAAGGTTAAAAAAGATGTGTATGTTATAAATTGACATTTTTCTAGCTAACAAAAATTATCTGATCATTGTGACATTTCCATTTCCTACAGTTATAATATGTTAACCTTGCAATAATTGATAAACAATGTGTACGTTAATAGTCTTGGGAAAAATAAATTGTAAAAATTGCTATAACAATTTAGACGTTTTATTGAATATCTAATGTACATATATATATGCACAAAATATAAATCATTCTACAACAATCAAATATCTACCTACATTATATAGATTTGAAAAGTAATATATAACTAATAGAATACACGTCTTACCATTCGCATACTGAATTGTAATTAAGTTGTGTGAGATTAAAAAAATAGAAAAAAACTCTTTAAAAAATAGATGATGGCCTATCCATATAGATTGCATTCAGTTTATTAAATAATAGAAATTGAATTCCCTTAATAATCTGTAAGATTATAATAAAAAAACTTCAAATTAACAAAACTTTAATGAAAGATATAATTACATTAAAAGTAAGTTCTCATAATTTACTAAAAGTTTATTTATTTATTTTTAAAAAAAGAGAAAGTTAGAGGAATAAGAGTTAAGATGAAGATGAAAAAACTAAAAGATTAAAATTAGAAGGAAAAAATAGATTAAAGGATGTCATGAGTTTGGACTATAATAAAAAGTTATAAGTGTTATTATATGACACATTATTTTGAATTAAAATAGTATAATTTAATTTTATTAATTACCTTATTAAATGAAAATAGTTATAATATAAATTTTAATTGAATATTACCTTATTTGGAATAAGGGTGTAGGAAAATCCACATCATCAAGTTTTTTTTTATATGGTGATGACACATAAGATTTATATGATGTGACATGTGTATATATTTGACAAAGAATTTATGATCTCCTTCCTTAGTTATAAGTATTTTTTATTTCAAGAGACTAATAGTAGCTTTTTACATATAACAAAATATTGTTTCCAAGTGTTTCTATTTCAAGAGACTAATAGTAGCTTTTTAGAACTATAGTTAAGTTTATGTCCTTGATTTAATATTTCATTTTGCTAAAAGTGGACGTAGTGGTTATGTGTACTAAAAAGGATAACGTTTTAGTACCACCATTAGGTGATTGAGTATAACAATCCATTTTCTTTAACAATAACAATTATTTTTCATTAGTTATGATCTCATGTATTAAGAGCATTCGCAGTGCCACGAAGTTGGACATGAGGTTGTGTGGGATTTCAATTCTAACCTATAATAACAATGACGAAATTTAATTAAATTTAATAGATATATACGCTAAGCTAATTGGCGAATATGCATGTTAAATTAAGGTATCACATGTAGGTTACTTAATTTATAAAAAATATATACATATATTAGTTACTTAAGTAATGACGATTAAGCAATAATTCAATCGAACAAATTAACAATTCAATAACTTATTTGAACATTTTTACAAAGTAAAGCAATGTACTTGACTAATAATCCATTTGTTAACGACTTAATTATTCTTTTGGTTACGGACTGTATGATGTTGTAGCGACCAAAGTTTATGGGTGATAATTTACTAGAAAACTAGCCAATGATTGAAATGCACATACAGTGACATTATTATTTCATTCTAAAATGTATTAAGAGGATATGCAAAGCATGCAACCATATATTCATGGGTAGAGTTTTGTAGGCAACCATTATAAAATCACTCATATTTGCTGTCACATGAAAAACTGTCGATGATTGTCCCTCATTAATAACATTGTTTAAAGAAAGTAGCTTGTTAATGAGTTAAAATATATATTCCCAGAGAATGTAGATCATAATATTTTGATTAATTAATAAGGTGTTCTAAATGAGATTGCTACCAACAATTTATATAAATTTGGATATTATTTGATTTGGTCCAGGTATACAACAACTAATCATTGGCTGAATGAACCAAACACAAAATATTAGAATATTAATTGGTATGTACTTTCATTCCTATGTATTCCGATCCGGTTGTTAATTAGTTCTCTGCACCTAAATAAACGAAAATGTTGACTAAATAATATAATAATTAAGAATCAGTTGTTAGAAGGAATGTCAAACCTTAACAAACGTAACGAAGATACGGGTGATCATCTGGAGCGGAGCTAAAAAATTCAAGTGGAGGGGACGAAAAAAAATTTAATTTAATTTTTCATATGATTTAGTGGAGGCGAATATTTTAAATTGTCATTAATACCTTAATAAAAATTCTTTTTACATAATTTAGAAGTTTTAGTGGAGGCGGCTTACGCTGCTCCCGTCTCTGGTCATGGTGATCATACTAGCTTGTGTTTGTTTTATATTAGGTTTTCATTTCAAGAAACAATATAACTCTACGATTACATGTAAGATGTTTTAGGCGAAATAACATTTCATAATAGGATACGTGTAATAACATTTCGCCGATCAACCATAATTGGATAACAACTTCACGGTGACAATGTTTGTATAGAGAAAACGCGCTCTTTGAAGGATTATGTCAGTAATTTTCTCTTATTTAACTTAACTAAGTTTTCTTTATAAGAGAACACAACCACTCGTTAAAGTCCACATGAGACAATCCAAATTTATTTTCACATCGAAAGTTGATAACACATTTCAAAGAATAACCAAACAAATACTTCGACATTTTAAATTGAAAAGATCCTGGAATGGATTCACTTCATCTGGTTTTATTGTTAGAAAACTAAGAGGATGTTTCATGGTTGTTAGTTGATTGTATAAAATTCTTGCGGTTGACTAATTAAAGATTATCCATCCATAACATCAACTCAGACCTTACCTAAGTGATAAAAGTTCAATGATACTACATTCTTTTAATTTTCACCATCTTGACTAGTATATATAGCCCCCAAGCCTATCTCCAAAAACACACAATAACTCAACAAAATCTTAAGAGCACAAAAATACAAATAAATGGCTTTTTCCACTTCAATTCTTTATCATCACATCTTCCTATTCATTCTCCTACTCTTTGTCAATCTTCAACCATGTCCCGCAGCAGGTGGATCGTGGTCCTTACTCCTCCCAAGCATTGGCATCTCCTCCATGCACATGCAACTACTTCCCAACGATCGTGTGGTCATGTATGACCGCACTGATTTTGGAACTTCGAATATCTCGCTTCCAGACGGCAAATGCCGTCCCAACTCAAATGATTGCTCAGCCCATTCCGTTGAGTATGATGTGGCATCGAATTCTGTACGTCCACTTATGGTGCTCACCAATGTTTGGTGTTCCTCGGGAACTTTAATGCCCGATGGAAGATTAGTGCAGACTGGTGGCTTTGATGACGGTTATCGTGTTGTCCGTATTTATAAATCATGTGACACATGCGACTGGCAAGAGATACCAAATGCATTGAATATACAGAGATGGTACGCAACCACTCATTTATTGCCTGATGGTAGACAAATTATCATTGGTGGCCGTCAGGCGTTTAACTATGAGTTCTACCCAAAGATGTCGGCCACTGAGACCGCTATCAATTTCCCATTCCTGTCTCAAACAAACGACCCTAATGTTGAGAATAATCTATACCCATACGTATTTCTCTATCCCGATGGAAATCTGTTCATTTTTGCCAACAATCGTGCTATCTTGTTCGATTACTCTAACAACCTAGTTGTCAAGACCTACCCATCAATTCCTGATGGTCAACCAAGGAATTACCCTAGTACAGGCTCGGCTGTACTACTCCCATTGAAGATTAAGGGAGGTATTGTAAATGAAGTTGAAGTATTGGTTTGCGGTGGAGCACCAAAAGGAGCATTCGTTAACGCAAATAAAGGGATATTTAATGTGGCCTTAGATACATGTGGGCGAATCAAATTATCTGACCCAAATCCACAATGGGCCATGGAGACAATGCCATTTCCTCGAGTCATGGGAGACATGTTGTTGCTCCCCAATGGCCAAGTTTTGATCATCAATGGCGTATCAGCGGGCGTTGCAGGGTGGGAGCTTGGAAGGAACCCAGTTCTTAGCCCAGTAATTTACCAACCCAATAACCCAGTCAGGTCACGATTCGAGGTGCAAAATCCAAGCACTAAACCAAGAGTTTACCATTCCACATCAGTTTTATTAAGAGATGGACGCGTTCTTGTTGGTGGAAGTAATGCCCATGATAAATATCAATTCACAAACGTTCTTTACCCAACAGATTTGAGTCTAGAGTCATTCTCCCCTTCTTATTTAGATTCAAATTCATCTGACTTACGCCCGCAAATAGTCTTACCTGTAACAAATGCTAATATGCAGTATAGAAAACAATTGGTTATCGTATTTACGATTACTGGTGTTGTGGATCTAAGTTCAGTCTCTGTGACGATGATGACACCTTCGTTTAACACACACTCGTATTCTATGAATCAAAGATTGTTGGTACTCGATAGCGGGGCCGCTTCCAAGATTATAGGAAAGACAAGATACCAAGTTGTTGTGACGACACCTCCATCTGGTAACATTGCGCCGGCCGGGAATTATCTTTTATTTGTGGTTCATAAAGGGATTCCTAGTCCAGGTATTTGGGTTCACGTTCAGTGACAAAATTCAGTATGATTTTTCCATTGTATTGGTTAAGTGCGGGCATCTTTTATTATATCTCATTAATTAGCTGGATTGCTTTGTAAAATATAAACATTACTTCTTTAATCGTATAAAGTATATCTTCTTCACTATTTGGCATTCTAGTTTACGATGTGTTTACATTCAATTTATCATATATAAGATCTTGGTTAGTATTTACGTTGGATCGTTTATACAATGGGAGATTAATATATGTCTTGAAAGATGCCGAAATGACATACAAGTCTCTCCGTAGGGTTCCGGTTTTATAGCTTCGGCAGTTATCTTCCGAGGAAATTAAGTGTCACAATCAGATTTGATGATATATTGTGTAGCACTTTTAGCCTGTAAGTGGCTGTAACTATAAGACAATCATATTTATTGATATCGTGTAACACTTTTAGCTTGTAAAATACAAATACAAATATAAATGGAAATACGTTCTTAAATAGAAAGTATATTGAAGAAAGAATCAACGAAAGGACAAAATATTACCTAAAACTTTCAAGCTATAGAACATTATAATATTAAGAGTGTACGTAATTGAGCTTGCAATGTGCACGTTGTGATACATATAATGCATGAGAATGCGATATATATATATACTAGGCATTGAGCCCGTGCGATGCACGACCGTTTGAAAAGTGCAGGTATATAATAATTTGTAAGTAGCCGAATATATAAATGGGCATATAATTAATGTTATCGATAGCATAATTAAATTGTGATGTTGACAAATTACTTTACGTTTACTTCAATATTTTTTATATATATTACCTCTTTACTTTTCAACATAAAGTTATAAATAAAATTTCTTTGCAAACAATGTTCAAGAGTTTGTTAATTAACAATAAGTAGTCGTTAATTAAAATAATACGCTCTAATAGGTAATTAAAATACTTTATTTTATATATAAAAACTAAGCATTGAACACGTGTGATGTACGACCATTTATATAATACCATTAAATTAATCTATGTGTTATTATGTTTAAGTTTGTATACATAATACAATTAAACTAATTTGTAAGTTATTATGTTAAATGTTAATACATTTGTTGAGCCTATGCAATGTAAGGTAATTAAAAAAGTAAAATTTAATCATATGTTTTTTAGGTTTTCAACTGTATCGTTATATT
Source organism: Pseudognaphalium luteoalbum (assembly GCA_963422505.1). Taxonomy (NCBI): domain Eukaryota; kingdom Viridiplantae; phylum Streptophyta; class Magnoliopsida; order Asterales; family Asteraceae; genus Pseudognaphalium; species Pseudognaphalium luteoalbum. The sequence continues at coordinate 105,279,433 of OY730197.1, forward strand.
GTTGAAAGTTTAAAATTTATTACTGAAATTCAATAGTAATAGTATATACCAAAATGTACACAAAATAATCAATTTAAAATATCTTCAAAAGACGGTAGTTGATTATAATACAAAGAAATTTTTTTTAAAAGAAGTAGTTGATTATAATAATATTTGTTAATTACAATGTATAAGATCTTAATAGAAAATAAATCATTTTTTACGTAGGTAAAAAAATATCATATATGAATATAATATATGAATTTTAGAGGCTATTATAATAAGTATAATTATAAATAAGAGTATTAATAATTATTAATTAAGGTTTTAAAGGAAAAAATAATATGATGATGTGGCAAGTTATAAGGATCTAAAAAAAGGAAAGATTATGATGTAACATGTCTTAAAAATATGGAAAAATCTTTGTTTTATATGTATAGACGGTAGTTGATTATAATACAAAGCTAATTTTCTTAAAAGAGGTAGTTGATTATAATGATATTTGTTAATTACAATGTATAAGATCTTAATAGAAATAAATCATTTTTTACGTAGGTAAAAAAATATTATATATTAATTATAATATAATGATTTTAAAGGCTATTATAATAAGTATAATTGATAATTGATAAATAATAGTATTAATAATTATTAATTAAGGTTTTAAATGAAAAAAAAATATGATGATTTGGCAAGTTAGGAGGATCTAAAAAAGGAAAGATTATGATGTGACATGTCTAACAATCAAGGAAAATCTTTATATATATATAGGGTAGTGATCTAGGGGGAAGTAACAAAATAGAGGGAAGGAGGAAGTAAATCTGGGCCATCCATTTCATCAACTTAATTAAAAACGCAGAGGGGTAATGTGGTTAATTTACAAATTCCTTTTATCAATTAAAAAACAATATACTGATGACATTAGCCATTTAGGGTTTCGATTGTGCAAAATGAACGACATATTATCATATTATTTCCCGTCTTCCGATTCGATTCAGGTTTAATCGAAGAACGATTCATCAAACACAATCAAAATTGATCAATGGCGTCAAAATCTAACGTAAAAGGGAAAAAATCGACGAGAGAGGTAATCGTAAACTTTAAATACGTAACTCGTAATCGTAATTTGTGAATACGAAATCGTTAATTGCTTTTTTTGAGATGAATTCATGTATATAAATGTATATTTACCCTAATTATTCTTATTTTTAGATGCTGATTGTTACTTTATATATACAAATCTCAAAACTGATGAACAGTACTCATTGAGTTGATTATTATATAATATTTCGTTATGAAAATTGAAAATAAATCACATTGATGCATATTGCTATTGATTGGAAAACACAATGTGTTATATCGACTGAGATGCTTGTTAATAAATTTGAACAATAGTATTCACTGTGATGCATATTATTACTTAACAAGTATTATTGATGAGAAAACATAATGTGTTATGTCGACTGAGATGCTTGTTAATAAATTTGAACAATTATACTCACTGTGATGCATATTATTACTTAAGAAGTATTGTTGATTGGAAAACATAATGTGTTTTGTCGACTGAGATGCTTGTTAATAAATTTGAACAATAGTACTCACTGTGATGCATACTATTACTTAACAAGTATTATTGATCGGAAAACATAATGTGTTATATCGACTGAGATGCTTGTTAATAAATTTGAACAATAGTACTCACTGTGATGCATATTATTAATTAAGAAGTATTATTGATTGGAAAATATAATGTGTTATGTCGACTGAGATGCTTGTTAATTTGAACAATAGTACTCACTGTGATGCATATTATTAATTAAGAAGTATTATTGATTGGAAAATATAATGTGTTATGTCGACTGAGATGCTTGTTAATTTGAACAATAGTACTCACTGTGATGCATATTATTACTTAACAAGTATTATTGATTGAAAAATATAATGTGTTATGTCGACTGAGATGCTTGTTAATAAATTTTAAAAATAGTACTCATTGTGATACATATTATTACTTAACAAGTATTATTGATTGGAAAACATAATGTGTTATGTTGACTGAGATGCTTGTTAATAAATCACAAAAATATTATGTACTACGATACATATTATTATTAATCATGTAACGTTGTTTCAAAACAATTGTGTTATGTTGACTGTGATGATTGTTAAAAGTTTTCAAGAAAATTGTTCAAAGCGATTCTTATTATTATTGATCATGTGTTATGCAATAAAATTCATAATGTGTAATATTGACTGTCATGCTTCTTAACACTAATAATATTCACTGAATTGTATTTTTACAGATTCGAAATCGAAAAAGAAACTTAAAAAACAACAAAGTCAGATTGATAAACAAAATAGAAAGCAGAAAGGATAAGGTATTGTCATAAAGGACAGCAAGCAAATTGAGTCCTTTTTGGTTGATATATTGCAGAAGTTTAATATAATTCTAAGTATCGAAAAGACAAACGTTCCAACAAAGAATACAAATGGTGAAGGAACTAGTGGTTTTAAAGCAAAAAAGACCATATAAAAGGAAAAAAAGTAGTAAAAGATGTTGGTGGATATGATGACCCAAAGATTATGTACCTGGAGAAGATTCAGATGATGATTTTGAAGCACCAAAAATAATTGCAAAAACTGAAGCATGTAAGATACATTCAAATGAATTTAAATAAAAACTTATTCATTACCTTTACATTTGAAGTTTTATTTAACTTATTTTGTTATAAAAATAAACAGATGGTGAAGATAGCAAGATATCTGAGTTGTTTCTTGAAAACTCCTGGGTTAATATATTTTAGTAACTTATATTAAAATAATGTTTTACTTAGATATATAATTGATTATATATTTAGTTTTTACTCAACAAAATAAATGTTTGAAAATTTTGCAAGAGTGTGATTTTTAATTGTGAGCAGGGTGCATTCTGTTTAAGCATCTCACTGTCAAGCTTGGTATATAGACAGTGGATCTTTGCAGATGATCGAAGCTTGGGCAACTGTGCTCAATATCGAAGAGAAATTTGCAAGAATAGGATCACTAAAAAGATATTTTCTAACGACATTGGTACTGGTAAGTAATTAGAATAAAACAAAATGAATTAGATGCTTATTAAGATTTATTAATAAATACTATTCACTTTGATGCATATTATTATTTATGATGTATAATCGATTCAGAATCCTAGTGTTATATTTACTGGCATGCTTTAAAATAAATTTCAACAATAGTAGTCACTGTTATGAATATTATTATTGATCATTTATTAATGAATAAAAAAGATAATGTGTTTATGTGGACTGAGATGCTTGTTAAGAGGTAGAAACTTTATTGAACACTATATGACAAGAAAGTATACTTAAATATGTAAATTGTGCTAAAACTTATTTGATCTTCAAGATTTTATGGATAAACACTCACTACTACAAATTTGGATATCAAGACCCCCTTATTTAGACCGGGTATATGAAAAACCGGTTTAATAGAGTTGCCCCGCCAAAACAAAATACAACTAGACTGGTTCTTTCCTAAAATATTTTTGTTCCCGCTCTTATAGCCCAAAAATTTCAGTACTCCCCCAAAAATTTCATTATCTCCCGCCTTTGTTTTTTCCTCAAATCAAAACTCTTCCTTCTTAACCTTCCCCCTCAAAAAATCCCTCATTCGTGTCTCCCTCCCCTCATCGCAAAATAAATCATCCACCATGACCACGTCACCACTTGTCGTCGACTTGTAACTACAGCTCCTTGGAAATTCCTTCAACTCTACATATATGAGATAAGTCCATACAATTCTTTTGAATTTTTTTTTAGTCTTGGTATCTTTGAGATCTGAGGGTAAGTATTTGGTGGCTTTTAATAATTCCTATCAATCCCCAGTTTTAATACATTGTTCGATCTTGGAAATTCTTGGAAATTCCTTTAACTCTACAGATGTGAGATAAGTCCATACAATTCTTTTGGATTTTATTTTAGTCTTGGTATCTTTGAGATCTGAGGGTAAGTATTTGGTGGGTTTTTTTTAATTCCTATCAATCCCCAGTTTCAATACATTGTTCGATCTTCGACTTATAGGTATTGTTATACTTTTCTCTGTTATTTTCTGTCTTATCTATAGTATCAATTTCTAATGGCAATTATTACAATACTTGTAACTGAAATTCATCGATTACCAGTTAAAGATCCTCATCGAGAAATAAGGATCTAAATATCGCGTGTTTGCAAGGTATGTATATACATTTACATACAATTATTAGTTAAATTATTTGATTATCTATATTATTGTATGTATATATGATATATGATTGTTTGCATATGTATTCGGAAACAGACACCTAAATCATTTGTGTGACTAGAATGTGTGTTTGCATGATTTTGTTCTAGAGTATAACAATTAGGCGTTTATTTGTGCAACCTTAATCTTTTTCATATATGCATTTGTGTAGCCTACAGCTATTACATTTTAATAAATCTTTAATATCTAAAATCATTGATGAGGAAGTATTACACATCAACTAGAGGCATGTAAACATTGCTCTGACAGTTTTGATAGTAATCGTGTTGTTCCGTTTCTGAAATCACTTCCAGGTGTCGTATGAATGAGACTATATGGTTTGGTTATCGATGATAATATAGTCTTACAAAGGCTCTGCTAACTACATTCCTGCACAGCAAAGTAATTTTTTTTTCTTCTCTATTTTACATTTTTACATGTGTCTTAGTATATAATGTGCATTGACTAGATGACCATTAAGTGATACAAATTATTGTGTTTGGAACAGGGGAATTCATGCTTCCAAATGAACCTTGACCTTTTAATTTCGCTCAAGGTTTTCTAATCCTTACTCTAGTTTTATTTTAATAATTTGCTTCGACTTTGATTGATGATGATTTAATTGTCTTAGTGGCAACAATTCTCTATTGGTTTTAATGATGTGAAATAGTGCTTTAAACGCATGTCACTGAATTATTGTTGTCGGTTATTGGTTTTGTAGCCTCCGACCTGCAATATGCTGCTTAATGCAGTTGTAAAAATTGTAAGTTTTGATGAATAACTTAATAGAAGTATAGGACCACAAACAGAAAACTCTGTTTGACACTTCAAGTACTGTACAACAGTTGTAGATATGTGGTTTTGTTCAACTACTTTTGTTATATGAGTTCAAATGTTAAAGTTTTTTCAACACAAATCATTTGCTTACGAGAATCCACATGTTGTACTTATGTAGAACTCTTTGGAGCAATAAGTTTTTGGAGCATTTACTGATGGCCGAAATCAATTTCCATTGCCAGTGCCTACAACTTTTTTATGTTCCAACAGCTCAGGTATTTCCAAGAAAAGTAGGTCTTTGTAATTTTTTGATATGCAATTTGTCTGTTGGATTGTAGAAAAAGGTCAAAGCAATGGCAACTCTGCATCATGATAAACCTTAAACTGTAAGCATCATGAATTAAGCTTCAACAATTTGAAACTTATGCATGAGTCATCTTAATTTTTTCAGGATATGCGACTAACTTGTCCTTCTACAGGAATGGCTATGGCAAGTGGCATGATCCACACATCGACTTGTTCAATAAAGATTTTAGTTATTTAGAAAAGCTTAATGATTTTGTTTAGTTGCTGAATTAAATGGCACCATAGGTGTTGTTAGAAATTTCAATCGTTGTATAGTCGGGTTTTTCTCAAAAATTCTTGTATCATTAATTTGTGATTTTGGTTATAAATTTCAATTTGTGATTTGTTATTTTGAATCTTGTATACAGGTAAATTAATCTGTTGTATATGATGTATGTTAATCACAATTCCGGTTTAGAAGAGGTCTACAAAACTTATGTAGACCGGTTAGGAAAGGGGGTCTAATTGATATGTAGACCGGTTTGGAAAAGGAGGGGTCTAATTATAGGGTCTAATTAATCATATGTAGACCAGTTGGGGACCGGTCTTTTTGAAAATTTCCAATTAGACCTGTCACATATAGAGGTGGTCAAAAACCGGTTTAGATAAATTTTTCAACCGGTCTAGATGGTGCGTTATGTAGTAGTGACTATACTCCTTTAGTCATTTAGTTGTGGGTTTGATGTAGTGCAAATATGCAGGGATCGTTGTATGTACATGGTTGGTTGCATTTGTTGCTAGGTAATAACTTTGTTATGATAATCATCTTGCTTAACCAAAATGACAGTATGTGAACCACTCGGGGTGGTCTAGTGACAAGGCTTGTGACCAGCTCCGGCCCGTAAATTTTGTTGGCCCTATGTCAAATTTTAATAGGGCCCCTTATTCAAGGGGATATAAAAATAAATAACAGATTTGAGACTCGGATGCTTATTCAGAAATTTCAACATTATTATGCAATATGATGCATATTATTGGTGATCATGTATTATTAATTCAAACAAATAGTATGTTGTATTGACTGTGATGTTTGATAATATGAAATATATTAAACGGATACAGAAGAAGCATATGTTGAAGCATATGAAATATATTAAATGGATGCAGAAGAAGCATATGTTGAAGCAAGGAGCAACAGATGAAAACAATGAAAGTTTTAGAAAAATAATTCATCAACATATGAAAGAGGATCAACGCTTAGCAACCTTCAAGACATTTGACATGGTATAAACGAATATATAATAATATTATTATAGTCATTGTATATAACAAAAAACTCTAATTTAATATTATGAACTAATGCAGGTCTTCTTCCCGGTTTGCTACCATGGTCATTACTATCTGATGGTCTTCAACTTGAAATCTGGAATAATTGATTTGATTGATAATAACATAAATGAACCAGGTTTTAATGAGAAATATAGAGGAATACCACAAAATGTGGTAAGTAAGATATGAAAAAATGACTGTATATAAATATTTTAATAATATGTAATTATAGTAACTAAGTAATACTAATACTCGAAATATTTTTTAGGTAAAACTGTTTGCAAATTACTTGGAGAATGTTGAACACCCAAAGACAGAAATCATTGAAAAGGGGATTATCAAAAGAATATAAATGAAATGGAGAACCAAAGAGAATGGAATAGATTGTGTAGTATTGATGTGCGAAACTCAGGTTATAAAAATATAATACGAAAAATGCTGATTTCTAACTAAAATACAACTAGGCAAGTGTACCTAATCGCATAATAGTATAGCTATAGTAAGATCCGGTTAAGTTCGTCTCCACGGGAACAGTATGTATTTTAAGTTATTAATTAACTGCTAATTAAATTAACAAAGCAAGTAAATATTTGGATTTTGGTGTCTTTTAATGACAGACTGTCAAAAAGTGTATTTTAAACAAGTAAATAAATGAAAGCAAATAAAAGATAGATTAATATCAGATGGATTAAATATGTTTGCTTAGACCGTTTAACCTCTAGTTATTGGATATATGGATTAAGCACTGGATCAGGATTAGTCAACCTAGAAGACACAATTTGAACTTATTAGTTGTCACGTCAAAGTCACTTAATTAAGATTATACAACCCAAGTATCCTTGAAGTTTAAAACCTCCCAATTATAAATTGTGCAATCAATGAAATCACAAGTTAATCTGTGACCTTACTTTCATAAAAATCATCAATCATGCAAGATGTCTCTAAACATGATCCACCAATGTTAATTATTAGTTAATTCAATTCAACTCCTTTAGTTTGGTCTAATCAAAATCCGCAATCAATAAATTATTTGACAAGAGCAAACAAGAACATGTAAAAATTGTCAATAATTACAATCAATCAAGCTTACTAATTGAATAAATTAAATAACCAAAAACATCAATCGTTCAATGATTACCATAAAATCAAAGCATATAATCCCAATCACGAATTAATATCCAATAACTAGAGTAATTAAGTCTAAACAAACATTAATGAACTTAGCCCATAATGATGGGTTCAATCCAACAATAAATCAAACACAAAGAAATACTCATAATCGAATGAAAATTAAGCAAACCAATTGTTTTCGATAGATTGTAATGATGTAGGATGAATCTCCACGTTTAGAACGGTTGAAAGTGGTCGATTCGGACTTAGGATGTCTCCAAAAGTCGTCCTCTAAGCTCCCAAGTCGGCTGGAATGAAGAATACCCTAAGAAAGTGATTAAAATTCGTATTTAGACCTAAAATCTGCTGGCCGACCTACAATCGCGTCGCGATCTAGGAGATCGCGGCTCTATTAACATCAAATCGCGTCACGATCTTGCACGGTCACGTCGCGATCCTCATTAAGTCCAAATGATCTGAATTTTTGATATGTCGTAGCCCTATGTGTTAGCTAAGTTTGAGCGCTTGAATCAACTTAATCGGACTCCGTATAAGGAAGTTATGGCCAAAATACCAACGCATAGCTGAAAACTCAGCTTTTGCACTTTTCTTCCATATTCAACTCATCTTCTATTCTTTTTTTTTCGATTCAAGCTTCATTTACACCTATTTTGTAAATATAAAAGAAATGAGTGCCTAAAATTAAATAAATACAATAAAAGTATATAAACTTTGGGGAATATTAACATATAAATATAGTACTTATTTGATGCTATCAAATATCCCCTCACTTAAGATCTGCTTGTCCTCAAGTAGATAATTTTATCATAAAATCTTGATAAGCATCAAACTAATATTTACAAATCAGAATACCTAAATTTAAAATATGTATCATACTTTAAAACTGTAAACAATTTAATTAACATGGATAACTATATCGTACAAATAAGAACTTTTCATTATTGTTCATGCAACATATAGCTCATAAATGATTACTAATATTTTTATCCACTCTAAACAATCTGTTCTCATATTTCTGAATACATCTTTATTATTAGTATGTATATTACTTATGATTTCCACATATGATATACTCTTAAACTTAATCATGCATTTTCCTTTTATATTTAAAATAAATATATGAAATTCATTTTTAAAAATCAAGACATTGGTGACAGGTCTGCATTTTCATGCAACAAAGCGACTTAACTTGATTCAAGTAAAGCAAAACCATTTAAATAAAACCAGCGGTGACAGGTCTATACCTTAGTATAACAAAGCAACATAGTTTGATTAGTTGGAATCTTATGATTTAAAGATTTTAAATCTCTTTTGCTTTTTATTTAAGAATACTAATACGAGACCAGGTCTGTACTTCCGTACAACAAAGGAAACAATTAGTAAACCCCCAAATGGTTTCATATAAATATCAAAACTATAAAATTATTTGCATGATAAATCTAAGAATTAAGACTTTTTGTGTCATACATCATATTGTTTTTATCTTAAAATAATATACAAGTTATTTATCAATTTCTTAAAATTCAGAAATCCTCGTATAGATTGCCTATTAGTACATCATATTATGTAACCATATATTACTTATTATTACATTTATTCACGTTATATGTACAAAACAGTTAATCCACATTAAAGTCTACACTTTTAAATATAAAACAAAACTTTTAACAAAAGTATTCTAACTAATAAATACTTAGTTATTAACATAAAATTTTTAACTTTTGATGAAAATTTATGAAAAATTTATTACATCAAGGACAAGTAAAACTAAAAGTATATTTCTTTTCTACCGACCCCTTCCCCACACTTAAGTTATACAATGTCCTCATTGTATTTAAACATATAAAATAAAAGTGAGTAAGGTAGAAAAGAAATTAGAACAAGAAAAACTCCCCTGACTGTGAAGCAATCATCGTCAGCTAGATCGATATTAATCGGTTATCTCATGATCCTTCATAATAAATATACAACAAAGCACACTTTCGTAGGCAATCACGATTGCATTTAGCATATGCAACAAGCCTTTAAACACCTCGGTATCCCGAGTGGATGAGTTATAGTCTCGTGAGGGTTTCCAGGGAACACACCCACAAAGTTTAAAAGTTCTTACATTGTTAATAAACAAAACAAAACAACGAAAATGCAAATAATATACAATTTACAAGGCTTATTTATTAACGAGTCTTATGCCTGACTCTACCCCGAATATTAATGTTTAGTGGGGTTTTAGCTCCCCCACACTTGTTTTATTGTGGGGGCTATTAGTGGAACGCGTACCTTGAATAAGAGAAGTTAACCAATCATTCGTACCTCGTGTGGTGTTGACAATCTCGAGAAGCTTTCCTTTCTCTTTCTTTGACAATTTTGGAATAATCCGAGTACCACAAAAAGTATCACCTTTAGACGCGGCTTGAAGTATCCGATTGTATACTTTCTTTATTGATTTCTCAAGGATCGAATCACCGTAGTTTTTAATTTCATTCAACGTTCCATGAGAACCTTTCTCTTTTAAATCCCTCCTCTCTTTTTCATTGACCTCGTTGTTGATCACGAATTCATTCTCACTCACCATACATGCAAAATCAGTACTTTCGGGTGAAGGTAGCATGACCGGTTTATTATAAAAAGTAACCTCCGCGTTATCAACTCTCAGAGTTAGCTTACCCGCCTTTACATCCACAAGTGCACTAGCAGTAGCCAAGAAAGGTCGGCCTAAAATAAGTGGGGTATTCGTATCCTCTTCCATGTCCACAATCACAAAATCAACCGGAAAAAGGAAATGCTCAACCTTGACTAACACATTTTCCACAATACCTTTAGGATAAGTTAATGACCTATCGGCTAATCGTATGCTCATATGTGTTCGTGTAGGTTCACCTAGGTTGAGTCTAGCATACATCGAATAAGGCATTATATTTATGCTAGCTCCTAGATCGGCCAATGCGTTACATACAGGTAACTTACCTATCTGACAAGGGATAATAAAACACCCTGGATCCTTCATCTTCGGAGGTAGTTTACCTGTCATTACTGCCGAGCACTCACCATCCAAAATCACAGTCGACAACTCATCAAGCTTCTTCTTGTCTTTTAAGAGTTCTTTCAAGAACTTAACATACTTCGGCATATGCGATATGGCTTCAACAAAAGGTATGTTAAAATGAATGGTTCTTAAAAGATCAAGAAACTTACCGTGTTTCTCTTGAACCTCATCTCGGAGAATCCCTTTCGGAAATGGTATCTTTGGCTTATATTCCTTTACAACGGGTTTGGTTCGAACGATGGGTTGTGGTATTGGGATGTGCTCTTGGTGAGGTTCATCTTCTACTCCTTTCCTTTCCCCAACTGTAAAAACGGCTTTTACATGCTCATTCCGGGGGTTAATCTTCGTATCACTCGGTAAGGCACCCGGTTGCCTCGCAGCTAACATCCTCGAGATGTTGCTAACCTCTTGCTCTAAATGTTGAATGGAAGCCCGTTGGTTTCTTAATGACTGAGAAGTTACTTCATTTGTTTGACTTTGTGTCGCAACAAACTTGTTAACCAGATCTTCCAGACTCGAATTCTTGACCTCTGTCTGTGGTTGTGGTTGTTGGTAATAACCGGGACCCGACAGTTGATAAGATGAATTGTAGTTCCTGTTGAACTTGTTCCGATCTCTCTGATAATTATTCGGTCTCTGATTCAAGAAAGAAACATTCTCTAATTGATCCATCGGTTTGTCTATATCACAATCTTTGGTTAAGTGCATACCCCCACACGTCTCACAACCAACCTTTATGGCATGAATATCCTTGGTCATTTTCTCCATTTTCCTTCCAAAAGTTGCCATCTGAGCACTTAAGGCAGCAATACCTTCATTGGCCTCGACACTAGCCACTTTGGATGCTCTAGACTTTTCCTTCTTTTGATGCCACTCATGAGTGTGAGCAGCTAAATCAGCAATAATAGTATGAGCTTGAGCAGTTGTCTTCTTCATGATCGAACCCCCTGCTGTAGTATCAATAGCCTTTCTTGTATCTATATCGGCTCCCTTATAAAATATCTGCACTTCTTTCTGGAAGGTGTTCAAACCATGTTGAGGAAACCTCCGGAGCATCTTTCCAAACCTAGTCCAAGCCTCATACAAAATTTCTGTAGGTTTTTGTTCAAACTGAGAAATTTCTCCCTGTAGATCAGCTGCTTTGGAAGCAGGGAAGAATCTCTGAAGAAACCTATCAAGCATACCATCCCAAGTGGTAATTTCTCCCTGTGGTAGAGAATCCAACCAACCCTTAGCCTCTCCCGTGAGAGTCCAAGGGAACACTCTAAGGTAAATAACTTCATCCTCAATAGCCCGCAAATTAAATAAAGTACATATCCCTAAGAATTTCCTCATGTGTTCATTCGGGTCTTCCTTATCAGCTCCACTAAATTGGCATTGGTTATTTATCATATGCAGAAACTGGCCTTTGATTTCAAAGTCATCCGCAATCGTAGGCTGGGTGATAGCAGAACCCTGACCAGCCCGAGTGGCCTTCATTCGGGTTTCCATGGTCTGAGTTTCTGGGTCAGCCATTTCAGATTTTGGTGTTTCTTCCTGCTCGGTGTTTAGATCTAACTGAAAATTGGTAGGTGTGATGTTGATCCGTGCTAATCTCCTAAACTCTTTCTCTGGGTCAAAGAATGGCTCAAGAAGAGGTGATTTGGAGGTACGGGTCATGCATAACCTGTAACCTGTAGAACACAAACACTTAAACAAATAAAAGCACCGACTATATGAAATAAAAATAATTAAATAAATAAATAAAAACAAAGACTAAAAACAACTAAAATAAAATTAAGAACTTAAAATAACGCAACTGTTCCCCGGCAGCGGCGCCAAAAACTTGATGTGCGAAACTCAGGTTATAAAAATATAATACGAAAAATACTGATTTCTAACTAAAACACAACTAGGCAAGTGTACCTAATCGCATAATAGTATAGCTATAGTAAGATCCGGTTAAGTTCGTCTCCACAGGAACAGTATGTATTTTAAGTTATTAATTAACTGCTAATTAAATTAACAAAGCAAGTAAATATTTGGATTTGGGTGTCTTTTAATGACAGACTGTCAAAGAGTGTATTTTAAACAAGTAAATAAATGAAAGCAAATAAAAGATAGATTAATATCAGATGGATTAAATATGTTTGTTTAGACCGTTTAACCTCTAGTTATTGGATATATGGATTACGCACTGGATCAGGATTAGTCAACCTAGAAGACACAATTTGGACTTATTAGTTGTCACGTCAAAGTCACTTAATTAAGATTATACAACCCAAGTATCCTTGAAGTTTAAAACCTCCCAATTATAAATTGTGCAATCAATGAAATCACAAGTTAATCTGTGACCTTACTTTCATAAAAATCATCAATCATGCAAGATGTCTCTAAACATGATCCACCAATGTTAATTATTAGTTAATTCAATCAACTACTTTAGTTTGGTCTAATCAAAATCCGCAATCAATAAATTATTTGACAAGAGCAAACAAGAACATGTAAAAATTGTCAATAATTACAATCAATCAAGCTTACTAATTGAATGAATTAAATAACCAAAATCATCAATCGTTCAATGATTACCATGAAATCAAAGCATATAATCCCAATCACGAATTAATATCCAATAACTAGAGTAATTAAGTCTAAACAAACATTAAAGAACTTAGCCCATAATGATGGGTTCAATCCAACAATAAATCAAACACAAAGAAATACTCATAATCGAATGAAAATTAAGCAAACCAATTGTTTTCGATAGATTGTAATGATGTAGGATGAATCTCTACGTTTAGAACGGTTGAAAGTGGTCGATTCAGACTTAGGATGTCTCCAAAAGTCGTCCTCTAAGCTCCCAAGTCGGCTGGAATGAAGAATACCCTAAGAAAGTGATTAAAATTCGTATTTAAACCTAAAATCTGCTGGCCGACCTACAATCGCGTCGTGATCTAGGAGATCACAGCTCTATTAACATCAAATCGCGTCACGATCTTGCACGGTCGCGTCGCGATCCTCCTTAAGTCCAATTGATCTGAATTTTTGATATGTCGTAGCCCTATGTGTTAGCTAAATTTAAAAGAAATGAGTGCCTAAAATTACATAAATACAATAAAAGTATATAAACTTTGGGGAATATTAATATATAAATATAGTACTTATTTGATGCTATTAAGTATTCTTAATGCGCCATATGAAAACCTACAAGGGACTGGACAATTGGAACTGTGAGTTAGCAAATGAAGGAAAGTTACAGGTGTTGCAATTGACTGAGTTGAGGAAAAAGTATGATGTAAAAATAGTTAGTCATTATATGAATGAAAAACAAGAAGAAGTTATGAAAAGGTATGAGCAGTTTGAAAGACCACACAATGAAGCCGAGAAACGTCAGATGTTGAAAGAGGCAATTGATAAAGGCAGATGAAATATTGAAGGAATGGGATGATGGGAGAAACGGTGAGGAAAGTCATAGTGATTGATTGAAGATTGTAATATGTGTTACAAAACATAAACTTTTAGATTACAAGTATGTTGAATATTTAGTGGGATAGTACCTTGACTATGTTATTTTTGAATATTAAAGTAGGTTACTAGGCTGAATATGTAATTTCTGAATCTTATGTAGGTTGGTATCATGACTATGTTGTTTTGAAATCTTAACTAGTATTTTTAGAACACTAGATAGTAAGTTGTTTAAGACTTTTGCTATGATGTAAACTCATGTTAAGATGAATCTCAGTGCATACTATTAATGCTGACCCAAATGCGTGTCAACATGTATAAAATATACATCACTACGAACTAATAGTACGCACTTTGATGCATCATAACATCAGTTAATATCAGCAGAAACTATGAGATCTGCAGAAACTATGAGTTCAGCAGAAACTATAGGTTTAGCAGAAAATATGAGTTCAGCAGAAACTATGTGATCAGCATAAACTATGTCATCAGCAGAAACTATGAGATCAGCAGAAACTATGAAATACCCTTATTTAATTTAATTAAGAAAATATGAGATCAGCAAAAACTTCGATGAATCTTAACATAGGTTTACATCATAGTGATGTATAATGATGCATATTAACATCCATCTTGGTGACTTTTAATAGTATGCACTGTAATGCATATTAATATTGGTTTTACATTTAAATCGATACATGTTAATATGTTAACATGTGTAACATAGATTCATAAAGTATAAACACATATATTTTATGACAGAATATAATAGTATTCTATTTACCATGTCTTTTTAATGTTTACATAGTGTGCACTGTGATGCATATTAATTTTGCATTGTAGTGGTGTCATATAAATACATGTTAACACCCATGTGTACAAGTACTAACAGTACGCACTTCGATGCATTATAACATTGGTTAGTATCATAGTCAAGTATATGAATACATGTTAACACCCATGTGTACGAGTACTAATAGTATGCACTTTGATGCATCATAACATTATTTTTTTAAAGAAATTAACATAAAATAAAATTTTTACCATTGGAATAAAAGATATCATTGAAGAAATATTGTTGGGGTTGAGAAGTAGAAGAGGTGAACATTACCATTGTTGGTAGTAAAAGAAACAATAACCAGTTGCTGTTATTTTCATAAGCTAATGTAAGAAAATTGTAATGATCTTTTGATTTGACGATGATGAAAATTGAGAGAAAAATATTAATAAACGAATGAATATTAGTAATCTTGTATCAATAGTCAAACACATGAATGCTATTTTGTATGAATATACAACTGTATGATATAAACCTAGGTTAAAATGCATTTAAATGCATACTATTAGTAATCAATAGAATGAACTATAAAACATCTAAATATACATCACTACAATGTAACAATTATTTTGGATGCATCAACCTGATATTAATTAAGTGATTCCCGAATTAAAACAATATATATAACCAAAATATAAAAGTACGATACCATGATTCATAGTACATACTAATACCAAACTTGTCAGATTTAAAGAATTAAGTCCCACAAATATTAAATGTTCAAGTAACATTGAAGAGAATACTACTAGTGAATGAAAGTAGCTAAAAAAAAATCAGAATTCATCATAAACTTCTTCATCAGAATCTTCATTGTCAAGATCTTCTTCATCGACATCTTCATCTTCTTCAACTTGATCATCATTATCTTCATAATCCTCAGATTGTTTCAATTCATCTGCAATTCTAACTTTGCAACTCCTAATATTATGACCACTTACAAAACAATATTGACATTCTCTTCTCTTAACGTGTTTGTTGACAGCCTTTTCTCATGCACTAGTATATCTCTTTGAAGTACGTTGACCTTTGTTACGAACATTCTTAGGAGGATAAATGGAAACTTCAGTTAGCTTAGAGAATCCATATACCTGCTGAATTTTGTTAACTCTACTAGAAGATGATTGCTCATCTGGTTTACCATCATAAAACTCTTGCAAAAACAAATCAAATTTTCCACTAAAATCCAAAAGCATCTCTCTATCATTCTTCAAATAAGAAACAACTTTCCTAAGCTTGTTAAAAATATATTTACCTAGTTTAAAACACTCACCTACTGGATCAAAATTCAAACTTAACAAATTAAAAGTTTCAGACGCTTCCTTTGTCCACCTCCTTAGAATATACTGATTGGGAATAGAATAAATGTCATTAATTTCATACACACAATATATGTGACAACATAAGCGACCTTCACGTTCAAATAACAAACACGAACAATTTGATTCACCATAGGATCAAAAACCACCTAAATAAGAAAATTATTTTTTAAAAAACTAAAATTAACATTCAAAATAAATAGTACTAACAGTGTATTTAACATTCATCACAGTGCAAACTATCAGTACGGTTAACATGTTAATAGTATGAACTATGATGCATCTTAACATAACTTGTTAAAAAAAGTTATTTTGGTGACCTCGAAATAGTTTAACAAGTTCGTTTTCGACATTGGTAATAAAATTAGTTCATTGGTGATATTGGGACAAAAAGTAAAAGTTTGTTGCCGACATTGGTAATAAAACCGGTTCATTGATGACATTGGGACAAAAGGTAAAGTATGTTGGCGATCTATACCATAAACCCTAAAAGAAACTACAATACAAGTTCAATTAGTATACATCCAAATGCATACTATTAGTACTCTTCAATATAAATGTTAACATACATCTCTATCCATACCCAGAAAGCTAGGTTTACCCATCACCCAATACACACGACCTACCCATTTTGCCATTTTTAACAGTAGTAAAATAGAATTCTACGTAAGAAAAGTATACGAACCTTTAAGGTCGGTTTGGTTGACAGGAAAAATAATAAAATTGGGTATGAGCCTAATATTAGTTAGTAGCATCAATCTAATTACAATATGTATATAAACTAAAACCAACATTATACATAATATATAATATCCTGCTTGTTGTCCCATGCCATTGTTGTAAGTAGCAATACCAATTGTGCTAAGGACATATGGTAATGTGCTATGAGAATTATATGGTATACTACTATATTCTGTTTTAATATATATTACAGTTGAATTTTGATTGTTCATACTATACATGTTAACATTTATCAATATAAATCACTACGATGTAAATTTAAGTTAGAATGCATCACAGTGCATACTATTAGTACACATCAACACGAATGTTAACATACATACATCAATATATCAGTAGAATTAAAACTTAAATTAACATGCATCACAGTGCATACAATTAGTACACATAAACATGAATGTTAACATACATCAATATATAAGTAGAATTAAAAGTTAAATTAATATGCATCATAATGCATACTATTAGTACTTATCAACATGAATGTTAACATACATCAATAAAAGAAACTACAATTCCAATTCAATTACAGTTGAATTTTGATTGTTCATACTATAAATGTTAACATACATCAATATAATAGTACAATTAAAACTTAAATTAATATGCATCACATTGCATACTATTAGTACACATCAATATGAATGTTAACATACATCAATATATCAGTAGAATTAAAACTTAAATTAACATGTATCGCAATGCATACCATTAGTACACATCAACATGAATGTTAACATACATCAATAAAAGAAACTACAATACAAACACTAAAAACATTTTAAACAGATTTATACATTCGTTAATACTAATACTACAATTACAACTTGATTTTGTTTTAAGAAATTCAAAATACAACAAATCAAGTAAAATCAGTGTACTTATAGTCTTATATTAGTTAATATTTAACATACACTAACAAACTAAATGCAGCTAAGCACTCATTAATGAACATTTTAAATAACAAGAGACAACTATATACAATTTTGAAATATGAATACATCACACATAAACCAAGTAAAAAATATGTACAAATATTTACAATAACAAATACTACCATCATAAAAGTAGACTCCAAAGTAAATCGAACTTACATTTCGTTAATGAATGTTAACTAACATATCATTTATATAAAAATAAAAGTCAATAATTCACAAGAAACGAAACAAGGAAATATAAATTGTGAAAGAAATAGACACTTAATTAGTAACATCTACTTGAATCATCGATATAAGCATATGACTGTTACTAACGAGAAAGATAACTAACATTCATCATGGATAATATTATCATTAAACCAGCAAAGAATCATACACACATAAATTACAAGTAACAAAAAACATATGGATTATATGAATTCGATTCTAAAGGGAGGTTAGAACTATAAGAAGACATCATAGAAGCCAACAAAATACAAATAAAAATGATCCACATGTTAATTGAACATACACAAATATCAAATGTAAGTAACATTCATTGAAACTCATATTATAATTACTGCAGAACAACATCAAGAATACACAACATACAAAAAACACAAATTACTTAAGATTAAATTGCGAGTAGCACCATTAGGATCCTTCAATTAGTTTCTAATAGAACCTTTGGACTTCAATTCATCAATATAACTGAAACAATACGATTAGAAAATTAAAACTTAAAAACAAAACCTTAAAAAATGAAAAATTGAATATAAATTGATGATTCAAACCTGAAGATGAATTATGCAAATTGAAGAAAGAATCCAAATTGTAAGTAGAATCCAAATCGAATGCAACAAAAAAAAGGAAATCGATGGAAAAAGGAATCCACATAAATGATTTTAGTCATCATATCATTACATAATTAGGTAGGTTTTAATTTAATAAAAAATAGGATGTAAAAGGACAAACATACCCCTGCCCCTGTAAATAGAATGAAGCGCAGGAACATAGGAACATGGTGCACCGGAAGTTCCTCAGCTCAGATGGACGGATGGATCACTACTTCCCCTTCCCTCAAAAAAGCCTCTTCCCTCTGAATCATGTCAATATATATATATATATATATATATATATATATGAATGAGATCCTATGAAAACAAGGAGATAAAAAATAACAGTGAAAACACATCCTCACCCTCCATCTAATCTAACTTATATACATATATATATATATATATATATATATATATATATATGTAGGGATGGTCTGGTGAAAACAAGGGGATAAAAAAACCAGTGAAAACACATCTCCACCCTCCATCGAATCTAACATATATATATATATATATATATATATATGTTAGATTCGATGGAGGGTGGAGATGTGTTTTCACTGGTTTTTTTATCCCCTTGTTTTCACCAGAACCATCCCTATATATATAAGGGGTGGGGATAAAAAACCCGGTGAAAACACTTTTCGATTCACAATTTTTTAAAGTTGTGAACTTTCACTTTTTTTGCTTCACATATGAATTTTTTTGTGAACCCTTATATTTTTTTTATTCACATAAAATTTTCATCATGAATCTTTTTTTTTATTCACACAAACTTTTTAACTTTTTTAACTGTGAACCTTATTTTTTCACATAATTTTTTTTGTAATTTTTTCACGAAATTTTTTTAAGCTTTTTTATTGTGAACTTTTATTTTTTTGGGTTCACGAAAAGTTGTTAATTTTTTCTACCGTGAACCTTAATTTTTTTCTTAGGTCACATAAAGTTTTTGACTTATTCAATTGTGAACCTTTTTTTCCAACTGTGAACCTTAATTTATTTAGGTTCACGGAAAGTTATAAAAATTTTCAATTGTGAACCTTTTTTTTAACTGTGAATCTTAAATTTTTTTGAGTTCACGAAAAGTTTTTTATTTTTTAAATTGTGAACCTTAATTTTTTTGGGTTCACGAAAAGTTTTTAACTTTTTTAATTGTGATTTTTTTTTCAACTCAGAACCTTAATTTTTTTTTTAGGTTCACAACAAGTATTAAAATTTTTGTATTGTGAATCTTATTTTTTTGATTTGGGTTCACAAAAGTTTTTAAGTTTTTCAATTGTGAACCTTTTTTTTCTGTTTACGAGTTTAACATTTTTTTATTTTTCAAAAAATATATTTTTCCACACAATTTTTTTTTTTGTGTGTGAACCTTAATTTTTTATGGTTTAATTAAAAAAATTGTTCACACTTTAAAAAAATTGTGAATAAAAAAGTGTTTTTACCGTTTTTTTTATCTCCATCCCTTATATATATACAGTAAAAGGATCCAGTGAGAACTGTACAATAAAGAGAACTATGAGAACTACGCGGACCTCTAAATTTTTTGATCCACTACTCCTGACCTGATAACCTTATCCCGCTTTCTTCTACCATATTTTATCAACTGACCAACACCTCCTTCACAAAAATCATTACTCATTTTCCCCAATTACAACCACCCCCAACTTCGATCTACTTCACAAACACTAGAATCTTCGCCGTCGATCTTGTATTTATCGTCATCATCGTCTATCTTCTGTTGTCTTCGTTGATTAATCAAGTGATTTATAGCAGCCAATCGTCACCATTTACGATGTCGAGATCTACCTCCCACAGTGAAAGTTATAATCAATTGATAGCGGAATGAGAAGGAATAACACTAGTCATTGCATTGTTAATTTTATAAAGGCATCAAGATTTAAATTCTCGTCGAACGACTTGTGTTATTTACGTACTTTACAACAAAAAAATATGAAAGTACAAATTAGTATTTTTGCAATTGATTTTTTTTCTTCTCTTTTTAACATGTGCACCATGGAGCAGTAACAAAAAGAAAGCCAATTTGTCTTCATGTATTTAATTTGTCATTCAATCACTTTTTAGTTTAAAATATAGATGTTATTTTGATTGAGTTACTTGTATAATTGCCTGTGATTGTGTTTGCTTTATAGACGACAATGTTCATGTTCGTAATTGTGTTGCTTTTCTTTGAATAGTAAGGTACAAAACGTAAAACACAGTTGCATTATGCATTTTGCACCTTGTATGTTCTACGATTTGTTCTGCACCTGCGATTTAGTATGTTCTGCACCTGCGATTTGGTATGTTCTACACCTGCAAATGTTCTGCACTTGCGATTTGTTCAGTTCTTCACCTGCAATTGTTATGCACTTGCGATTTGTTCAGTTCTGCACCTTGCACCTACATTCGTTTTGCACCTTGCACATGCGATTTGTTCAGCACCTGCGATTTGTTCAGTTCCGCACCTGCAATTGTTCTACACCTACGATTTGTTCTGTTCTGCACCTGCTATTTATTCTATTCTGCACCTGCGATTTTTCTGCACCTACGATTCTTTGGCCTATATCAAATTAAAGAGGTTAAAAAATTGAATTGAATGATATAATTAGTTTAATTAATCATCATTCATATTAAAGTAATTTTGATTTAAAGATTTGGGGTAAACTTTCACTAAATTGATGGTCTGGTCAAGTCTAAACGCGGAACGGGTAGTTCTAACGGGTAATTCTTACGGTTCTCACACATTGTTGGTTCTCACATGATCCTTACCCTATATATATATATATATATATATATATATATATATATATAGTTGGAAGATCTGAAAAGAAGAAATATTATGTGGAGAAGAGGAAGAAGGAATCTTGACCAATCATTTCAATTTAAGGTTAAAGGATATATCAGTTTTTTGTAATTTCATTATTAAATTAATTACCATTTATTATTGTATCCCAATATGGTAGACGGTTTTTATAGTGGAGAAAAAATAGGAGATAAAACAACAATAATATTTTACATATCAAAAGCAATCGTGAAGCATTCATTATTTATTTCACTGGGTGTTTTTTTGTAAAGAAGATCACGCAGGGTTTCAAGAGATTGATGCATGAAATATTTCATCGATTAAAAATTATTTGCATGCCTTTTTTTATTACGATCAACAACATATTCAACGATTTATGGGAATCAATTCATAAGTAATCTGAAGAACGCATTGAACTTGGGATACCACGGAAACGAAATGGCAAACGATGAACCTACGATGGAACTTTTAGACACATATTCAATGGAGGAATTCGATGATTCGACAACTAACCTCTAATTCAGCACCACAGTTTAACACAAAAAATTTAATATTTAGTTTGCTTGAATGTTCCATTAACCATTACAAAATGTAACACAATTATGAATATGATTAAGGAACATAAAGCGAATAGTCGACAAAGGTTCAACGACATAATACAACCAATACCCATTAAAAATTTCAGAATTCAGAATCATTAACATAACTATAACTATTTGTACA